>JAYESD010000010.1:121066734-122386366 GCA_036927565.1 Tuctoria greenei | reverse complement strand
AAAATGAATGTCTTTAATTTTTTAGATAACTAATTATTGAGAAGTCATACCGCTACGACTGGAGGAACTGATGGTTTAGGTTGCTCTGGAGTGAATGGCATCGGTGGGAAAATAGGTGGATAAAGTTCAAATCCAGTTCCGACCAACATCACCATGAATCCTTGAGGTTGTGGGACATATAGTTGACCACTTTGAGAACCCTGTTACATGTATGATTGCAGAATTTATGGTTACAACTTTGTATTATAAGTCGAACTAATAAGACAGGTATACAATCTGAAGTCCTGGCTGGGTGGGACGAGGCATACCGAACTGAGAACCGGGAAACTGCATCAAGTCAAAATATTTAGTTAATTAGTTTAACACACATATGGTAAAGAGAGTTCTAATTTTAAGAAGACTGGCAAGTGTACCTGCAACATCGTGTCGAACTGGGACGACATAGGAAACTGAGTAGCAGTGTTGCCATGAGACAAAAACTGCATCAATCAATTTATTTGTGAGATTTTAAACATAAGTATTTTGGAATTGAATGAATTGCTCAATTGTTAATATTACATGTTATCTGTGCTATATAGAGATATTGCATCTGTTGTATCTGCTCCCTGTCGCGTCTCACTTTTAATTGCTCATTCTCCACACTCACCTGCTAGGAATGACTGGAACTGGTAGTGGAGGACCGTCGTCGTCTAGCGTAAGTATCGCGATCCACGTACCCGTCGCCCAACCCAAGTCTACAAAAAATACTAGTGTGGTGAATTGACATTAATTAATATATAAAACATCAATAGTTTTACACATACCTCCCATGCGGTAGACCTCCGCCAGCTTCGTACGCCGCATCCACATCTAACGGCGCTCTTGTGTAATCTGCATCAGCTCCATGATTCTTTTTGAAACAATCAACATATTTTGCTTGCGTATATACATTTAGTTCACAAATATATGAAACAAAAGATAACTTGACTGTATAGATAGATATAAAAATCAATGATAATACTTACCAGTTTTCGTGTCGTTGCCTCGTCACACAACTGCTCCGAGCGATTCGGATCCAGACTTTTATGCCCTTTAAGGTAAAATTTGAAAAGCGAAGGAGCGACTCCAGTTTTAGCTTCCTACAAAACAAAATGCAAAAGTTTAGTCAATAGACATATTTGAAACAATCTAAGTATAATTACAAGAATTCATACCATTCTTTGTTCTTTCCGAGCATGTCCATCGTGGCCATAATAGTGCTTTCCGGGCTTGCTCTTCCGGTTTTTTTCTGTTTGTATCTAAAACTTGTTTGAACTCCTCCGACACCCAATACTCACATAACCATTCCCAAGCTTCTGGATCTGCACAAATCCAATCCACGTAGCTGTCGAGGTACTCCTCCTTTGTTAGATGTATTGTGGTTGCTTCCTTATTTGTCATGGGCTCAAACAACTTTGTCTTGTAGTACACGGTCACAACTTTGATCCGTGCATTCAAGAAGGAGTCTTTTTGCGCGTCTTTTTGCTGACTCTTTATAAACTGCTCTTGCATATGGTAAACTCGTACCCTCCTCCAAACAAAACAAACCCTGCATAGAAGCAAAATTGATAAAATAAGAAGCAATATGATTGAGAAAATAAAAACAAACTTACCCAAAAGATCTTCAAAACTTTGTCCTGACAAGTACCCGAACTGTCATACTCTTTCAGCGCATAGTGATCCCAACAATGTGCCACAATTCTTTGACCGCCCGCTATGACCATCCCGGGATAGCAATACCGGATGACATTCCCCAACTCCATGTTAATTACTCGCCGACGCCCCTTGCCGCTCCAACCAGGCTCGATCCAGCACCTAGTACCCTTCGGCCTTATAACACTCCGCACATCAAGGGATTTAGGAGGTGTTTGGCATGGCTTTAGAGCTAAACTCTAAAGGGGAGTTGAAAAAAACTAACCAAACACCTCAACTTCAAAACTCTGTGGAGGGGTACAACTCTATAGAGTTTGTGGAGCTCTAGTTCATTTTTATGGAGTACCCATTTTCTTGCTCTAGAATCAGCGAATATGTACCTAGTCGTGGAGTTCGGAGTTATTTACTCGCAATTGCCACCAGTTATAAAGAAAACGCTTCGTTTCTATTCTTCCAAACTCATCCCGTGAAGAAACAAATCGGAACAACCGGATAGAGGGTCGACTTCGTACCCTCACGACGCCCACTGCGCGCCGCCTTGGGGAGGCCCTCCGTTCTGCGAGCGCCCTTCCGTTCGGGCGCTGACGTGCACTGTGGCTCTGCGTTGCCTCGACGAGTTTCTCGACGTCGCCAACCCTAGGGCACCGCTCGTCTTCCGGCTGCCCAGGTCGGACGTCGTCCCACGGCCATGCTCCCTCCGACGTCCTCCCTTACCAGCAGAGCTCGCGCCTTGTACCTTTCACATCCGTCCTGCCCCCTGATCAGCGGCCCCCTTTGCAACTGCTGTCTTCGCACCTCCCACTCGTCCAAGCCCAAATCCCACGAGGTACCGGCCGGTAGCAATAAGCGTTGCTGCTTGAACGAATCTCTCTACCACGGATGGCCTGATCCTTCATTTTTTTGTTCAATAGCGTGGTTGTTGCCAACCGTTTCAGTGTTCCTTCGATTGGGGAATTTTTCAAACAATTCATTTCGTGTTTGCTTCAAATCTCTCTCCTTTTCTCTCTTCACGGTTGTGCCACGGATTCAAGGTGCTATATTTTCTTCACGTTTCAATTATTTGATTAATTTTAAAGAGATTCTTCTGTCGTCCTCCAAAGGGTTGCTGAATTTTGTACATTTATAACAAGAAAACACTGTTTTGATGATCAAGAAGGCAAGAAACACACTTCTTCTTGTTGGTATTCCATCCATAACATTGCAACTTGAATTGTATTCTGATTACCTTATTTGAAATTCTTGTTAGTGGACTTCTGCATTTCAGCCATTTATTCCTGTTAGCTGTATAGAAGCCATTTATTCAAAAAAACAAAAAATACAATTAAATTTCAGTCGTACCACTTCAAAAATAATCTGATGAACTTTTGCAGTTCGGCCCAGAACAAATCAAACAGGTCCAATAACAGCTAAGGGTAAAATTGGCAAAACGTGATAAAACCTCTCTTTTTTTGGAGTTGAGAACACTTTTACAGCCAAACACCTCCTATAACAACTCCATCTCCACAACAGAGTTGCTCCACCCAAGCGTTTGGGAGCAGAGTTGCTTTACTGCAGAGTAAAGCCATACCAAACACGCCCTTAGTTGGAGCACATAAAAGGTGCCTCTGTAGCCTGTATAAAAAAATTAGTTAATGAAAACAAATATATCAATTAAAAGATAGCTTATATATCAATTAATCCTAAATAGTACCTGAAGGGGCATCGAGCGGGCGGCCCCTCTCTTGACTCACGTAGCTCCGCCAATCTTGCCAACCTCTTATATCGCGCAGGGTCATCAACCTCTTCTTCATCGCCGCCCTCGTCACCCCCCTCATCACCACCCTCGGAGGAGGACTGTCCAAAGAAACCCGCAGTCGTATAGTCTCTCGTGCCTGCACTAGAGTCTCCTCCCTGCTCTGATGACTGTGTCACAACATTTTTCTCCTTGTTATGCTCCTTGTACGTCAGACTTGGCTCTCGTGCAGGCTGACTCGGTGCCTGCTCTGTCACACACTGCATAAGTTGCCTCTGTCTTTCCACATTCGCGCTAGTACCCTGCAAATGCAAATAAACATGTAAGAAATATTTGGTAGATAAATATAATATTGAAATGCATTTAAAAACAAGTATCTGAAACAAGTCTGTGTGCTCCGAACTACTACTGCGGTAAGACGTGGAAGATGGAGTGCCACTGCGCTTTTTCCTGTCAATTTTCATATGCTTCAACATCTGCATAAATTTCAAAATAATTATTAATATACAAAACACATAATAAGACAAATAAGAATAACAAGATGCATATAATAAGAATCAAAATTTAATAGAACGCATACAATACGAATCAAAAATTAGCAGCATCAGAATCTGCTTCAGCCACGCGTGCATGAAGATGTTCATGTATCGTTTGTTCTTCCGTCTCTTCTTCAAACTCTTCTTCTTCACTATCTTGCTCAAACCTCTCTTGGTCATCAATAATCCTTTTATGCTTATCAATAATCCTTTGTGACCGCCGAATATGTTTTCTTGAAGGGTCAGCCTGTTCTTTAGGCATTAACTCTATAGTACCACTAGCTAATTATGCGAGTCCTGTCCCACAAGATATCCTAAAATCTTCTACTTCCTCGAGTTCATCTTGGTATACACCACCATCATCATCTTCCTGACTCTCTATATACTCATCATAACGACGAGAGTGCACTTCAGGATTAACTTTGTATACAACCCACCAATTTTTCAAACTTGGGTGAGGATAACTTAAATAGTACACTTGCTCCACTTGATGCGCAAGTACAACATTGTTGTTATGGGTCGTGTACTGCGAGTTGTGGTTGACCTCCACCATTACAAAATCATCCACTCGCGTGTCCGATATGGGATCAAACCATTGACAGTCGAAAATCACAAACTGCAGTGTTTTCAGACCACCAAATGTGTACTCAATTATTTTTTGAAGAACACCATAGTATGCATTCACTTCACCACTACCCTCCGCTTCCGTTGTCATTACTCCACTGTTTGATGTGGCTGCAAGCGGACAACTTGCTTCTAAACTTGCCGTTCTAAAATGATATCCGTTGATATCGTATCGGTGAAATTTCCTTACTTTCAATTGACCATGCGCTATTTGTCACAAGTCATCTGAGATGTTGTGATCTTGCATACACTACATAAATAGACAAAGTTAACATCTTATGATAAGCGTGTGAACTATGATTGAAGAAGAAAGACAGATAGAAATATTACATGATTACGGAACCATGTCACGAAGTTTGGTCCACCATTTATGCCATGATGACGTAGCTTGTCCAATTGACTTTGCGTAGGTCTTCGTGAAGATGTCCAATACAGCTTGTCAAACATTTCAAAATATGTAAGACCTCCTCCATGTTTAAAAACAGGTAAAGCAAGGTGTATTTCCATTCTTGATCCGAAATATAATGAGAAGTGGCAGCCCCGACACCTTTACCCTTCCAATGGAAAATCTGAAGCTTAATAATACATTGCTTATCTACATCATGATAGCATGTCGTAGATGCATTCATGTTGTTAGCATGTGAAAAATATTTGCGATGCAGTTTGTAATCTCTTTAGCCGCAAATGCCTCAGCAATACACCCTTCAACTCTTGCCTTGTTGCGCACTGTAGCTCTAAGTTTCTTTAATTCTCTTTCGTGACTATACATCCATCTGAATTGTGCGGGGCCTACTACTAACGCTTCATAAGGTAAATGTACCAACACATGTTGCATAACATTCATAAATCTAGGTGGGAAGATTTTTTCCATCTTACATACAAGCACACTGATTTCTTTCTCCCACTGCCACATCATCTTCTTTGACACTTCTCTTAGCACGTATCTGCCTATAAAAGTAGCTAAGTTCAGCAAATATCTTCCACATATCAGGTTTCAAGTAGTCACAGAACATTATAGGCACAAGTCTCTCCACCATTATATGATAATCATGACTCTTCAGCCCATTCAATTTACCGGTACTGATATTGACACATCATTTTATGTTAGCTGTATAGCGATCTGGAAACTTCAATGTTTTCAACCAACTAACTATTTGCCTCCTTTCTTCTGGCTTGATACAATATGAAGCTCGTGGCCTACTTTCATTTCCACTTGTATTTGTTACAACCTCAAGCCCAGGACGATCGCAAAGATCAGCTAAGTCCTTCCTCGCATTCAAATTATATTTGCTTGGACCGGTAAAATCAAAACACATACTTATGATACTTTAAGCGATATTATGCTCCTGGTGCATCAAATCTATGTTGTGCGGTAAAAGCAGTGCCTTTGCGTATGGTAGCTCCCAAAGAAAAGAAATATGAGTCCAGTTGTGTTCTGTACCGTACCCTTTGAAACCACCTTCTGCGGACTCTTTTAACTTGCATGCCATGCCATTTTTTGTTCACTTGTCAATCGATGAGGCGGTCCTTTTCTAACCATTCTGCCTTTCCAGAATGATTGTGTATCGCTCCTAAAAGGATGGTTTGAAGGAAGGAATCACCAATGACGATCAAAGAAGCTGACTTTTTTTTCCACACTTCAACCTGATGGCATCAGTGTCAGCCATACATATGGGACAACACAATTGTCCATGGACACACCAACCAGTGCAAATGCCATATGCCAACAAATCATGAATTGACCATACATACGCTGCACGTAAGGTAAATTCACATTTTAGATGATTGTCATATGCTTTTACACCTTGCCATAGCTCTTTCAGCTCTTCAATCAACGGCTGCATAAACACATTGATTTTCTTCCCTGGATGTTTGGGACCATGAATGATGGCCGCGAGGAATATGTATCCTTCTTTCATGCACATGTTGGGAGGCAGATTGTATAACATGATAAATACAGGCCAACAAGAGTATGGACTGCTACTGGTGCTGAAAGGAGTGAAGCCATCGGTTGACATCCCAAGACAAACATTTCTAGGATCTTTTGCAAACTCCAGATCGAGACGATCTAGAGCTTGCCAAGCCTCGCCATCTGAAGGATGCATCATAATATCTTTGTCATCGGTCTCACGTTTCCCTTCAGAATGCCACTTTAACATCTGCTTCGCAGTTTTTTTGGACAGAAACAACCGTTTTAGCCTTGATGTGATATGCATGTACCAAAGTTGTTTGATTGGTACTTTTGTAGTTATTTCTTCTCCATCATCATTCACAACCTCCACATATCTAGATGTCTTGCAATGCATACAATGAGTTTTGTTCTTGTGTTTCTTCCAAAACAATATGCAATCACTACAGGAAACACGAACACTTACGTCGGCCAACTTAACTTTCGTCGGCCAGCCGACAAAAGTTGTATAACTTACGTCGGTCGAAAGAGATTGGCGTAAGTTATCTTACTTTCGTCGGCTGCCAACATAAGTTCCAAGGCCGACAGCAATAAACATACACTTACGTCGGTCGGGACCCGCAGTCGACGTAAATAAGATGGCCGATGTAAGTTATGCGTAACTTACGTCGGCCTTGATCATGGCCGACGTAAGTAGTTGAATTTAACCAACGTAAGTTGCGGAATTTAACCTATACCCGCGTGTGCATCTTCTTTTCCTTCCCCGCCGCTTCAACATTCTTTCCCCGCTGCCAGATCCACTGCCATCTGCTCTCGACACTGCCGCCGCGCCTGACGCCACCGCCGCGCCCAATGTCGCCCGGTCACCGCGCTGCCGCCTCCTCGCCAGGTATGGCGTCCTCTCCACCCTCCCCCCACTCCCCCTCCCCCCCAACTCCCCCTCCCTGAGCGCCCCCCACCCTCACCCTCCCAGCAGAGCCCCCTGCCCTCCCCCTCCCATCCCCGAGCCCCCCTCCCCTCCCCGAGCCCACCCCCCACCCCAACCGCCCCCCACCCTCACCCTCCCTGTAGAGGTCCCCCCTCCACCCTCAGCCCAATCCTGCCTGCCTCCCCCGTTCTCCACTCCCAATCCCAGTCTCCCACCTCCCAAAGTGTTGGGGGCAAGGCACAAGGAAGGAGATGCATGGTGAAGGCCATCAGAATCCATGAGGTCGTTCGATGATGAAAATGAAACACGAGAGTGTGAACGACTGCATCCCCTTTGTCTTTCTCACCACTGATGGCTGCCATGCCAATGACGTGGAGAAGGAGGAGAGGCGCGCAGAAGTCGCTGCCCAACCCCGACGGGCCACTTAGGTTCTGTTGTGGCCCATTTAGTGTGAAGTTAAAGTATGCAACTAAACATGTGTATGGCAGACCCCGACGGACCCAATTCACCGTCTCTCTCATTATTTCCTCTATCGTGCATAAATTAACAAGAAACTGACGGTAATTTGTCCGATTTTAAATTGCAGAGTTAAACATGGGCGAAGACCGTAGTTGGATGTATACTGGTTTGAAGAGCAGAATTGGTCGTCACTCAGATGAGTGGTACGCCAAGACAAAAGCTTTTGTAGAACGAGCTTTTTCATTGTCAAATAGCGATAAGGCGCAGTGCCCATGTACGAAATGCCTAAACGGAACGTTTTTGGACAAAGTGGAACTTACAATGCACTTGTGTCAAAACGGTTATGTGTCACATTATGAGTTGTGGGATTTCCACGGCTAGACAGCTTCTCAAGCTGTACAAGAAGTGGAAGCGGACAATGATGATGCCACAGAGGTTGATATGACAGATGAGATGCTGGAAGCTATACGACTAGAGCTTACAGAGGATACTCAAACAGCAGAGGTTAAAGAGTTCTTCAAACTTCTCAAAGATTCAGAAGAGCCGCTGCATGGACACACTAAAATGAGAATCCTCAATTTTGTGACTAGACTTATGGCAATTAAGTATAAGTTCATCTTTTCTAATAATTGTTACAATGAGCTCATCAATTTGTTCAACGATGCCCTTCCACATCCCAGCAAAGTGCCTAAAGATATGTATAAGTTGGGAAAATTCTTCCCGATCTTGGTATGAAGTACGAGAAGATTGATGTGTGTCCGGACAACTACATGCTTTTCTGGAGAGAGCATGCCAATGAGAACAACTTTTTAAAACATGATCAACCGAGGTTTGTTCGAAGTTGTTAATAATGATGGTGTTACTGTGACGATGGAAGTCGCACATAAGCAGCTTTGTTACTTACCCGTGACATCGAGGTTGAAGCAGACGTTCCTTTAAAAAAATGGACAGACACATGAGATGGCACAAAGAAGGTGAGCGTCAGAACAATGGAGTTATGACGCACCCGTCCGATGGTGAGGCATGGAAGGTGCTGGACCAGTTCGACCCACAATTCGGTCGTGAAGCGAGAAATATTCGCATCGGGTTGACGACAGATGGGATCACGCCGTTCAGCACAAACGCCACACCATACTCCTGTTGGCCCATCTTTGTCATTCCGTACAATCTTCCACCGTCTTTTTGCATGAAGAATGAGTTCATGTTTCTTAGCCTCATTGTACCTGGGCCGGATCATCCTCGGTCACGTCTCAACATGATGTTGAAACCGTTGATCGAAGAGTTGAAAATATTGTGGACAGGAGTCGAAGCGTATGATTGTTTCAAGAAGCAGAAATTCAACCTTCGAGTTGCTTATTTGTTGTTCATCCATGATTTTCCGGCATACAACATGTTTTCTGGATGGAGCACTCATGGTCGGTTGATGTGTCCAATATGTGCCTCAGATATAGATTGCTTTCGACTTACCCATAGAGGCAAGATATCTTACTTTGATTGTCATATATGTTGGCTGCCTCCGAATTACTTGTTTAGACAACAGAGGAATGTCTTCAGAAAGAACACCATTGTCACTAAAGGACCACTGAAACGTCTTAACGAGTCAGAAATATTTGATATGTTGGAAAAATTGGTGCCAGATGAAGGTCGACTTGGATATTTTGAAGGTTACGGAGGCAAACACAATTTGACTCACATATGTGGACTTTGGGAGCTATCGTATGTGAAGTCGTTGATTCTAAGGCACAACATTGATGTCATGCATCAAGAGCATAACGTGGCCAAATGTATCATAAGCACATGCATGGACATGACGGACAAAACAAAAGACAATTTAAAGGCTTGAAAGGATCTCGTCAAGCTTTGTAACTGTAAAACTCCTAAGCTCTCCAAAAATGGTGGTAAACCACGTGCTCCTTTCTGTCTTCGACCTAAAGAAAAGAAAGAAGTTCTCAAATGGCTGCAAAGGTTAAAATTCTCAGATGGTTATGCAGCTAGTCTGAGATGAGCCGTGAATGTGAAAACGGGAAAGCTCATTGGGTTGAAGACTCATGATTATCACATAATCATAGAAAGACTTCTGCCTGTTATGTTTCGAGGCTACTTTGATGATGCGGTGTGGAAGGTGTTAGCCGAGCTTAGCCACTTCTATAGGCAACTCTGTGCTAAAGAAATCACGCCAGAGATGATGACTAAGTTGGAGAAGGAGATTCCTGTACTTTTGTGTAAGATGGAAAAAAAGTTTTACTCCAGGATTTTTCGATCCAATGCAACATCTCTTAGTTCATCTTCCATTTGAAGGAAAAGTGGGCAGTCCCGTGCAATATAGGTGGATGTATCATATTGAAAGATCACTCAGATATATGAAACCAATGGTTGGTAACAGGGCAAGGGTTGAAGGCCGCATCGCCTAAGCTTTTACTCTTAAGGAAGTAGGATACTTCTCAAGTGTTTACTTTGCAGAGGAACACAATGTTAATACTTCAGTAATGCGATACAATATGAATGAGCAACCTCCTTATAGCGATCTCTCCATTTTTGCAACAAGAGGCACTACTGTTGGTAGTTACACTTCTTGCGACGTCAATGAAAAAGAAAGGTGTGCTGCTTTCTTCTACATGTACGCTAATATGGATGAAATGGATGAATATTTCAAGTGAGTGTTTCTCCTACACTTATGCTTTTCACCATCTTTTGCAACACATGTATTCTAAAAGGTTCTCTTTTTGTGCAGTATGTTCGACAAGCAAAATTGGAGACATAAATATCAACCCACGAGCAAGCAAATAGAACAGATTCGACGGGAAGGAATAAACGGGGGATCTAATTTTCTTTCCTGGTTTCGAGATCATATAACGTTGTCTCTTTAACTTATCAATATTAACAACATTTTCTTATAACTTAAGAATTCTTATGTTTTATAATAACTTCATATCTTGGACAGTGCAAAAAAGATGCCAACGTCCATGAAGATTTGCGACAACTATCATGTGGAGTGGTTAATGTTGGAAGCTATGGTCGATATGACGTCAACGGCTTTCGATTCTGTACAACTCAATTTGAATATCTTCGTCCTCTCGCGGCAACATGTAATACCAGAGTTGTGATGAGGGCAATCGATTCGCAAGAACGTGAAACTCATTGCTACAGGATTATTAAAAAAATCCTTGAATTCACTTTTGTCAGAAACAAGACAATTCAAGCAGTATTCTTTGACTGCGAATGGTTTGATTCCATTCGTGGAATTCGAAGTAAAACACAAGGAACGGTTGAAAGGATTCGATTCATTAGTTCTTACACACCAAGTAGAGCATGTGTAATATCTACCTTATCCGTGCAATAAATTCAAATCTTGGTGGGTGGTACATAAGGTGAATCCTCGTGAGTGGTTATACGCTCTAGGAGATTATGATTACCATGAGGAAGCTGAGACATATGAGGTCTACCAAGAGGAAGAGTTGCCAGACTCCTTCTCAGTCGAGCCCAGTGTAGGACTCAATGACTTAGTTAGAGACGCTCAAGATATCGAGAATGGCACGGAAGCGGAAACAGAATCAGAATCAAAAACTGAAGATATCAATGACTTAGTCGAACTTGCTGATTTGCGGAAATGAAAACGATATGTAGAAGAAGAAGATCGATGGGCTGGTTTAAGGAGTAGGGTGTGTGACCGTGATGTTGATGAATTTTGAAATTTATGAAGTAAAAATTTCAAGTTCATTGGCCTTTATTTACTGGACCAATAGTGTTCAAATCATCTATGCCAATTGAAAAATGGAAAATGTCCAGAAACCTTTTCAACATTTTCCCCAAACTTGTAAAATCAGTTTCTCCCTGTAGAAAGCTCAGAAAAATGTGAAACAAATTTTCCCAGAACCAGTGAGATCCCCTATACAAAGATCATCCCCTTTAGCCATGACAAAGCTCTAGAATTAAAACCAAAATTCTGAGAAGCCTTTTAATTGTTGGAAGTTTAGAGACAATAAGCTTCCTTGAACATCTCCAATTTTTTGTCCAGATCTTCCTCATAGAGCCTAGTATCCACTGTAAAAATCCCAAATCCAATTAAAATCATTTACATACCTTATCAATGTTTATAAGATCTTTTCTATAGTTTCAATATCACTCATGTACTTTATATATTGCATATGTGACCAAGATTGAGGAGGACCCGGAGGCCTTGGACAGCATCCTCCCAGAATCTAACTTCCCCTCTGACTCACAACCAGACAATCCCCGGTTTGCATTTAAGTGCTATTTTAAACTTTCTATTTGTATCACTTAAGTCGAGGATGATCTTTGTGCATTAGGGCTAAGGTGCTTGTTACTCCACTTGCATGAACCACAAATCCCATGGAGTATTGGGTAGGTCTACATACCGACGAGTAGAAAATTCTATGCTTAAGTTTCAAGAATCCGGTAGAAGTCGAGTAGTTGGAATCTACTCGCAAGATAGGATTTTATCACACGGGATGAATTGGATCAAGGAATGATTTATTAGTATAAAATTGAGACCGAGCAGCGGGTAGGATGCAGTGAGATGTGGTCTCACATGCGTAGCCCTGCTTGTGTCGATTGAGGACTGATTCGTGTGTGGTCCTCTGGATAAGTTTGAACTGTACCGGATGCATACTGGCTATATGGAAACTAGGAAACCGATGTAATTGGTTAACCTGTGTGTCGAGGCCTACCCTACCGTTTTATAGGAGTGGGGTTAACAAGGAGTAAATCCGCCGGTGGCATAAAAAATGCTCCATGCGGGGACCTCCTGCCCATTACAGAAGGACCGGTTCGGCATTTGGGTTTCCTTTGAAAGGTTGCTACATACAACATAGTATTGAAGTGTGATTTGATCCAATTACGAAATTGGTGTATGTGACGTGTTATTCGGGTGTGTCCTGATTGCAATCACCGTCCCTCACAGTTATTTGAGTACCGCTTGTTCACTGTGCTGTGATGTAGTAAATAGTGAAGAAGTCAGGAGAATACGATGTATTGAATTATAATTGTTTAGAAACTTTGGTTGCTGTCAAATGTGATCACTAAAGTTACTTTATTAAACTTGTAAGCTGTTGTTAATAACTTGAAAATTAAGGATCAACATGTAGGTGAGTCATTTACTGCAATATCTATGCCTATGTTAAGTATCCCTGCATATAGAGTTCAATGTTTAGGTGAGATGGTTAAGTCTTGCTGAGCCTTCGTGCTGACGGTTGATATATTAAGTTGTTTGCAAGTGAGACATATGAGGAAGGGCCTGAGGATGAGGTGATGCCTCCGTCGGGGTATACCGTCGTGTGGGAGCCCTGCACGCCGCCGTAAATTTGTGTGTGGCTACTGTGTAGCATCCGCGGGCTGGACGGTTGTACTTTTGCATAGCTAGGCTGAAAGTTTAGCTATGAGTATTATCTTCTGCTGTACATTAAGTATTGTAAAAGACTTCCGCTGTTTATATAAATAAAACTTTGTATTTTTTCATATTCTTTTCGTGTGTGTTGTTGGGTGCCGTATCGCATGGCACCACCCTCTGCTATTCTTGGAATGTGTGGACCCGGTCCCCACAGCCTGGTATCAGAGCCGCGTTGGGAATAGCACGCTCAAAAAGAGCTTATTTTGAAAACTTTAAAGTAGTCGAGTGAGGATTAGTACTATGCCCACATAAGGTTTATTATAGTATTAGTTACTTAAGGTGACAAGCTAACTTATGTGTTATTATATTCTATAATGACGCTCTGACGTAAGGTAAGAGGTAAGGTATGCCACCGCAAGCGGATCAATTACGGTATGCTCACTATGCGAGAGGTAGCATGTGATTGTTTTCGTGGCTTGGCACGGAAATGTTAATATGAGTCTATGAAACTTTCCATGTTTCTGAGAACATAGGACACGCGGTACCCCAGCGTGCTACAAAATTAGTGGAAGCCCCCGTCGGGTGGGACATAACCCGATGCGCCCCCTACTGGTGCAGCACTATGCAAAGACGTGGGACCTCATCAGGTGGTAGAAAACCCGGTCATGTACCTCGAGACGCGGCTTAGCTCAGGGCAGCCCGTATGGAATGATAAGGGACGAATGTTTTTACTTTCATATATATTATTGTGAACTATTTGCCCGTGCAGGCTATGCCGTACTGCACCATATGTTTTATCTATCATTTGTGTGTAGATGCAGTAAACTAACCACGTTTAAGTAGCTCGAGTAGAAAATGTTTGCAAGTGAACGTCATTACTGCCACCGTTGAGACGTATGCCGGAATATCGGCTTAGGATTTGCTTTGATGAGGGCGTAGTACCGACATTGCATTCGAGTTTCATCAGGCACGTCTACGATGCTATCCGTGCTAATGTTGTTACTCGACAACAAATAAAACTTTCCAACTTAGGACTAAGTTGAATATGTAATCTCTGTTTTGGAGCGTGCTGGTCAGATTTACAATTGATCGTTTGGTCGCTTGGATAAGAGTACATATGGTTTGGGAACTTGAGGAAGTCATCCACAAGTTTCATTTTCAGCTTCAAGACAGATTTCAAGATTTAAAACTTGAAAACTTCATTTGAACTTAAATTGCCCGGTTCCTGGTTCAAACTGTGAACTGGACAGAAAATTGACTAAGTTTGGAACAGCATAACTTCCTGTATATTTCACCCCTATAGATCTGCCATACATGGCTGGAAAGTTTAGAGAGTACTCTAGAACTCTTATGTTCAACTCCAGATCAGAATCCCCTGTAAACTAATGAAAAATTCAAATTTCCAGACTCTGTTAAATCTGGAAAGAGACTGGACGGTTTCTATACCCTGTCACTGTCTTGGTCATATCTCTTTGTAGAATCAATGAATGACTTAATATAATTCATTTCTGTAATCGTGAGGACGTATACAACAATGTTATAATTTATGATTTTTGCATATAGTGATGTTTTGTATCTGGAAAAAAAATGTGGAAAAAATCAGCCTTAAACAAAGGAGATGCTGTCCAAATTTTTCCAGAAAACTGTCAACTTGCAAAAATCATATCTCCTTATACAATATGATCTGGAGGAAATTAAATACATTCTGGAAAGCTATTTGAGTGTACTAAAATGTTGTAGTTTAACTGAAGTCCTGAATGTGCCTCTAACAGGATGAAAATTTTGGATTTCTCCAGACTGGTCAGAATGAACAGAAGCTGAGACAGAATTCCAATGTTATGTTTCATTTGGTATTTGAATTTGAATTCACTTTCATAATTCAATTTTCACATCTATGATCTGTTTATCAACTAAGTTTGTTGAATTTGAGTATTTGAATCATTCAAGTACTTCTTTTATAGATGACGGATGTTATGCTATTGCTGGACGGTTGGGTGTTTTCCACGTGCGCCAACTGTCCGGGCTTCCCGAGCATGCTGCGGGAGGTGCTCCAACAGTTTGGCTTCATCAAGATGCCATGCTATTGGGGTCAAGAGGCGGTTTACAGAGGCGTACTGTCATGTACCGTCCTGGTCGACATCCCGGCCAGTCCGCGTTTTCATGGATGAGCTCCTTTTCCGGTCACGATCCAGGGAGCTCGTTTGGAGGACACGTGGGCCATTGCAGCGGGCGAAGCACTTATGAAGCTTTGCGAGCTTCATCAAGATGCCATGGCTGGGACACAATTTGCTCTTCTCCCGGTCCGTGGTGCTGCTGGTTTTGAGTGGCAACGTCGTATGGTTGCGGCCAATCAGCCATATGGCGATACAACCTTGACAACACTTGGGACTTATGTCGCTGCATCCAGCATGGTGGTTCTTGCACAGGATGAAATTATTCGGGAGCATATCGAAGCCTTGAGGCAAGCGATGGAATGGGGTGACACTCTTGATTATATCAATGAGAACCTACGTTTGTTCCTGGCTCCGACGAATCACCGGCTGAATCAATGCGAGGATCAGCTGAATCACACTTGCACTAGATTGCGAAAAGCTTGCATCGAACTGAGGCAAACTCGCATGGAACTGCAGCAAGCTCGTGATGGACTGCAGGCGAGTCAGTTGGAGGTGCAACAACAGCAAGAGCAGCTGTTGGTAGTCACCAAGGCACGATACGAAGCAATCGAGGAAGCTCAGAATTGGGAGTATGAGCCGAAGCACAATTGCAACCAATTGTGTATCCACCGGCTCATGACATACCGTTGAATATGGGTGAGCAAGTGCCTTCAGATCCTGAGGAGGAAGAAGATCTAGCGATACTCGAGTACGCCGATGACAATGCATCAGAGTAGGATGGGGCAGCACTACTGCCATCACGGGGCAACGTATAATTAGTGGTTGCTCGTGTTAATTTTGTAGCCATGTTTGTGTCATATTATAAATAGTAGTGGGTGTGTATGAGATGACAAGATGTGTATGACATCTCATGGAGACCAAGTATAGTTGAGATGTACTTCCGTAGTGGGAGTCGGTCATTCTGGAAATCACTATGGTACACTTGGTCATGAGATAATATATCTTGTATAAAGTTTATATTTTATTAATATATGTGAATGTTATGCAATTATCACATTGTCAATAATCGCACTACTATGGTATAAAATGAATGGAGAAGACAAACATGTTGTTGATTTAAATCATGTGAATGCAGAATGGTGTGTACGCGTTTGACGCCCGAGATGGGAGGCTCGAGCCGGGGCCGTGAGGATGAATCTCTGACCCGGGAGCAAACCGCGACACCACAGCAAAAATTCCCTCCACCACACCAACCTGAACCTCCGAGGACGCTCGCGGAGATTCTGGCCGCAGTACTCAGCTCGCGCGACGAGCAAACCGAGTTACTGTGTATATTGGTGCAGAATTCATTCCGTCAAGGGGGACAACAACACAATGGGCAACGCCAGCCCCAACAAAGCTCGTATTAGGATTTCTTGGTGATGCATCCACCGGTCTTCACGAGGCCGAGGAGCCTCTGGAAGCAGACAACTTTATCCGCACTCTTGAGGTGAAGTTCGGTTTGTTGTGATGCACCGAACAGCAGAAGGCGCTGCTTGTAGCTCAACAGCTCAAGGATCCGCTGGTGATTGGTGGGCGAACTTCATCGCCTCACTGTCGGCCGGTCATGCGGTCACCTGGACCGAATTCCAGGAGGCGTTCTACGCCTATCATATACCTCCCGGAATAATGAAGGGGAAGCTTCAAGAATTTTTGGAGCTGAAGCAAGGCGGGAGGAGTGCCCATGAATACTCCCGCGCTTTCAACCATCTAGCGTAGTACGCGCCGGATTATGTTGGGACAAAGGACAGAAAGCGAGATATTATCTTCCGGGGTTTGAACCCCAAGATGAAAGTCCAACTCGCACAATTCAACCGCGGCACCTTCAATGACATCATCAATGTCGTGATTGTACAGGAAGATGCTCAGCGCGAGCTCATTTCTGGTAAGAGGAAACGAAGCACGCCATTGAGAAGCAGCGGGGGTGGTCCGCAGAAATACTGCATGGTGTATCACTCACCAACCGGTCAGCGATGGCAGCCACCGGCGCGGCCGCAGCAATTTCGCGGTCGTTCTTTCAACGCGCTGTGTTTCCAGCCGGCATTTCCACAGCAGCAGCAGCAGCAAAGGATGGCCCCGCATGTGTATCCACATCCACCACGTGCATCAGGATTTCGTCCGCAGCTTGGCGGGAACCCAACACAATACACATGTTAAAAATGTGTGGCCATGTCGGGAATTTTGCGAAGGATTTCCCCGAACAGCGACAAGGCAATGCGCAAGCGCCATATCAGGGTGCAGCTCAACCCCGCAACCAGCCCAAGAAACCTGCAGCAAAACCCGGCAACATCCACCACCTAGCTATCGAAGACGTGCCGGAAGGCGAACCCGTCTTTGCAGGTACATTTTCTCTACTCCAAAATCCCGTAGTCATATTATTTGACGCTGGTGCCACCCATAATTTCATTAGACAATCATATGTCATCAAATACCAATTACAAATCATTCTCACAAAATGTCCATATTTGATTTGCTCTACGGGTGGGACAGTAGCAACTGATAGAATGGTCTATAGAGCACCACTTTAGTTAAGTGGAAATCTATGTCCGACTTCTCTAATTATATTAGAGAGTCAGAAGCTTGATGTCATCTTAGGAATGTCGTGGCTGCACCATCATGGTGCTGTTCTCGACATTATTCCACGTGTGGTCCATTTAAACTCTCCACTATATGAACCACACACTCTTATTCTAAATCGCCTTATCCAAGAAATTCCAGCTACATATAACACGGAAGCCACAAAGCTTGAAGACATTCGTGTGGTCCGTGAATATCCGGACGTGTTTCCCGATGACCTTCCGGGTATGCCACCGGATAGGGACATCGTGTTCAAGATTGAACTTATTCCGAGAACCACGCCTATTTCTCGGAGGCCATACAAAATGGCACCAAATGAGTTGGCCGAATTGAAGGAGCATTTGAAGGACCTACTGGACAAATATCTCATACGCCCAAGTTCATCACCTTGGGGCTTCTCCGCATTATTTGTGAAGAAGAGGGACAAGACAATACGTCTATGTGTGGATTATCGTCCGCTCAATGCCGTGACGATCAAGAACAAGTATCCACTACCGCGCATCGATATATTATTCGATCAATTAGTGGGTGCTAAGGTATTCTCGAATATGGATCTTCGGTCCGGATACCATCAAATAAAAATCCGACCGGAGGATATACCGAAGACGGCATTCTCAACGAGATACGGGCTCTATGATTGTCATGTCATTCGGACTTACCAACGCGCCGGCTCACTTCATGTATTTGATGAATTCAGTGTTCATTCTAGAGTTGGACAAGTTTGTCGTGGTCTTCATCGACGACATTTTGGTTTATTCAAAATTAGAGGAAGAACACACCAAACACTTGCATATCGTGCTCCAACGATTGCGAGATCACAAACTTTATGCAAAATTCAGCAAGTGTGAATTTTGGATCAGCCAAGTGCCTTTTCTTGGTCACATTATTTCAGTGGAGGGCATCGCTATTGATCCAAGAAAAATTGTGCAAGTGCTGAAATGGAAGTCTCCAACGTCCATACACGAAGTTCGAAGTTTCCTCGGGTTAGCGGTGAAAGTGCATCTAGGACTCCCTTGTGGGTTTTGGATGATTTATAACAAGCAATTGGGATCCTAATTCTTTTGTTGAGATGAATGCAGAAAAATGATGAAAGATGAGCAAAGTGCCAAAAAGAGGAAATTGAGAAGGAAAATGGATTTGAGCTCAAGGAGAAGAAACTAGTAGTTTAGTATGTGTGGAGTGTGTTAAGGAAACACACCCAAGAGCTCAATCTCATTTAATCACACACACACATGCACAAAGCTATACAGGACCGGACTAGTCCGATGTCCACCGGACTAGTCCGATATCACATTCTGCACAAGATCGGACAAGTCCGGTCATCACCGGACTAGTCCGATAATTCTTCTGTTCCACTTCGGACTAGTCCTCCCCAGTGCGGACTAGTCCTCAACACAATGCACAAGTCACTAGATCGGACAAGTCCGGTCTCCACCGGACTAGTCCGATATCCTTTCTGATCCACTTCGGACAAGTCCGGTGTTTACACGGACTAGTCCGATATACACACTGATCTAAATCGGACAAGTCCTCCAAGTGCGGACTTGTCATCCTAAACACTAAAGGTTTCACAGGTCCGGACCAGTCCGATGACAATCGGACTAGTCCGAAGTTTTCCAGCAGTGAAATCGGACAAGTCCGTTTTCAAACGGACTAGTCCGATATTCCTGGACACTTAGGGTTTGCTTCTCACAGCACACCGGACTAGTCCGGTCACCACCACGGACTAGTCCGAATTTTCTGAACCCTAACGGTAACTTCCAGAAACCCCTTATAAATAGAGGTGCACGGCCCACTTTCAAACTCTCTCGAACCCTAGCGCCGTCACACCTCCCAAGAGCCTCAAAAACTACCTCTCTCCACAAAACCAAGTGCTAAATTGATCACTACATTGAAGATCACTTGTAGATCATTGGAGAGGGCACTTGATACGCGATTGAGCTCTTGGTTTGAATCTCTAACACACTCTTGCATCTCAGTTTGTATATTTTGAAGTGTGTTATTGGTGGTCTTGAATCTTGTAATCAAGGGAGCGCTCAACTTGTGAGATCACCCCTTAAACTCGGTGATTTACCCCTGTGTGATTAGTGGAAGAGGATTGGCCTTCGTGGCGATCCGAACGAGGGAAGGGTTAGTGAAGACCCGGCCCTTTTGTGGGCTCCTCAACGTGGACGTAGGCTGCCTTCGTGGTAACCGAACCACGGGATAAATCTTGTGTCTTTCATTTGTGTTCTTTATTCTAGTTGATCAACATTATCTAGGGTTTGATTAGATTTGTTGAATACAAAGTTAATAGTTGAAATAAAGTCATATTCTTAATAGAATCTGTTACACAACTATTGAACTGATCACAAAGTTTATATTTCCGCTGCAAAAGTCAACAAACAATCAAATTGACCTAACTTGATCAACCTAGCCCGTAAAATCCGGACTAGTCCGCACTTTACCGGACTAGTCCGTTATATCTGTTTTTTGATCTCGTTGTTGAAGTGTTACAGGAACCGATAAAATTCAAGAAGGCCTATTCACCCCCCCTCTAGGCCAACATTCAATTGGTATCAGAGCAAGGTTCTTCAAGAAAGAGTGCAACCGCTCGAAGAGATCATGTCGGACATGAAGGAAGTCCAAAAGATCAACAACCAGGAAGAGATGAACAATGACAAGCATCAAAAGCTTGAGAAGTATCTCGAAGCCATTCAAGACTTTGACGATGATGATGAGGAGACATTGGAGCTGAAAGCTCTCCTTAGAAAGAAAGCGCTTTCCAAAGGGAAAGCCAAAGTTGAAGAAAAGAAGAAGGGGAGTAGTCACACCGACTACTCCCGATATCCTTTTAATTATGACCGTTTAAATTCTAACAGCAATCACTATCTATCCATTCCCCTTGGAAAAGCCCCACACTTCGATGGGAGTGACTACTCTATGTGGAGGCAAAACATGAAGATGCACTTGATTTCCCTTAACCCAAGTTTATGGCATATTGTGTGCACAGGAATCAATATCCCAGATGACGACGAAGAGCTCACGCCAAGTCAAGAGCAAGCCATCCACAGGAATGCACAAGCCGCAGCCGTCATCACCTCATCTCTAAGTCGAGATGAATTCACAAAGGTGGACGGATTAGAAATTGCCAAAGAAATCTGGGATACCCTACAAACAGCGCATGAAGGTGACAGACATGTGAGGGAAGCCAAGATTGAAATGATTGAGGGCGAACTAGGAAGGTTCGCGATTGAGGAAGATGAGTCACCCCAGGACATGTACAACAGACTGAAGACTCTCGTGAACAAGGTTCGATCATATGGGAGCAGAAAGTGGAATGATCACGAGGTTGTAAAGCTCATCCTTAGAGCTTTCATGCCTCGCAATGTTACACTTTGCTCTATGATCCGAGAGAGTCCGGGGTACAAGAAAATGACTCCTGATGAACTGCTTGGCAAGATCATTAACTTTGAGATGATGGAGAAGCAAGCCAAGCACGTAAAAGAAATAGCCGACCTCACATCGGCCAAGAAGAAGGGAGTTGCCCTAAAGTCCTCACTCAAGCCTTTATCCAAAGAAGCAAGAGAAGCACAGCTTGAGGAGGACAGCGATGATGAAAGCAGCGAGCTAGATGAAGAAGATATGATTCTGTTCATGAAGAAGTTTAAGAGAATTATGAAGAAAAGACAAGGAACAAAATCAAATGAAGCAAAATACAAAGAAAGGACGAAGCCAAAGATGAGGCGGGCGTGCTATAACTGTGGTGAATACAACCACTTTATAGTCGACTGCCCGTATGAGGACAATAAGAAGAAGAACAAAGAGTCCAAGCCTCAAGCAAAGAAGTTCTTCAAGAAGAAGAAACAAGCTGAACAAGCACACATTGGAAAGGAATGGGACTCAAACGATGAGTCTTCATCGTCCGATGAAGAAGAATTGGCTAGCATAGCCATCGAGAGCGTGTCCAAGAAACCCACACTCTTTCCCACGCTCGGTGCAAAGAAGGCAAATGGGACTTGCCTCATGGCTAAGGAAGGTAAACGCAAGGTAAATATCAAAACTCCTTCCTTACATTCTTATTCAAGTGATGATGATTTAGATAGTGATGAAGATATGCTAGCTGGCTTAGATAGAAAAACTGCTGCAAAAATGAAATTCTTGCTTAACCAACTTGTTGAGAAGGAAGAGCTAATCGATCGTCAAGAAGACATGATTATCTCCCAAAAGGAGAAGCATGTGGAACTTGACAATCTTCTAGTTCATGAAAAGGAAAGAAGCCACTCACTAGAGCTTGAGCTAGCTTCAAGCAAGAAAACTTGCTTGGAGCTAACCAACTCAAATGTAGCAATCAAGGACCAACTTGATGACCTGATCGAGGTCAACAAGATCCTTGAAGTGCAAATTGAGTCACTCAAGCTTAGTGAACCCTCCTCCTCTTCAAGCCTACCTTCTCAATCCACTTCAAGTAATAATACTCATATCTGCAAATGTGAAAAGATAAACACCAGGTTGAAAGAAAAGTCCACCTCCACAAAGGACAAAAACCCTACCCAATGTGTAATATTTGACAAGAAAAGGATCAACTATGCACGTAGTGCATATTTGGTCCAAAGACCTCCAAATGTCAAGTATGGCATTGGATATTCCTATGATGGAAAGCAAAGAGCTGGAAATCATAAGAATAACAAGGGAAAGATTACCTTTGTGAAAGGAGGACCCTCACAACCCGGCAGCACGAAAACTAAAAATCTGAACTCTCATGAAAACCGGACTAGTCCGGTTGTGGTCCGGACAAGTCCGGTCATCCGGACAAGTCCGGTCACACAGACTAGTCCGACCAATAATCAGCAACAACTCCTGTTTAAAACCTTCGATGCTTCATATGTATTAATGAGAAACAATATTGGTAAAGTGTATGCTTATTATGCTGGGCCACGCCATGGGAACACAAAATCCCATGTGTGGGTGCCCAAATGTATTGTCACTAACCTCCAAGGACCCAAGCAAGCTTGGGTACCTAAAACCAAGGCGTAACTTGTTTCTGCAGGCCTACTCCTCCGGTGGATCCAAATGGGTGCTAGACAGTGGATGCACAAACCACATGACCGGAGAAAGGAGGATGTTTGTGGAGTATGAAGTGAACGAGGACCCAAATGAAGGGATCTACTTTGGAGACAACAGTCAAGGGAGGGTCCTCGGTACCGGTAAAATAGCCATATCCTCTGAACATACTCTTTCACATGTTTTGCACGTTGAATCTTTAGATTATAACCTGCTGTCCATATCTCAATTGTGCGACAAGGGTTATAATTGCCTGTTTACTAACGAGGGTGTGATCGTCTCAAGAAGGAGCGATGGTTCTATTGCATTCAAGGGTATGTTGAAGGGAAAGCTTTACCTTGTTGACTTCAACAAGGATAAAGCCGAACTCGACACATGCTTGATTGCAAAGACCAACATGGGTTGGCTGTGGCATAGACGGCTGGCACATGTTGGTATGAGGAACCTTCAAAAACTCCTCAAGGGCGATCACATCCGAGGTTTGAAAGATGTTGTGTTTGAGAAAAACAGGCCATGTAGCGCGTGCCAAGCAGGGAAACAAGTTGGAGCACAGCATCCTGCGAAGAACATCATGACCACAACAAGACCGCTCGAACTACTTCATATGGACTTGTTTGGTCCAATTGCTTACATAAGCATCGGCGGTAACAAGTATGGTTTAGTTGTTGTTGATGATTTTTCCCGCTTCACTTGGGTGTTCTTTTTGCATGAAAAATCAGAAACACAAGGGACACTCAAGAAGTTCTTCAAGCGAGCACAAAACGAATTTTCATTACAAATCAAGAGTATTCGGAGTGACAATGGCACGGAGTTCAAAAACATACAAGTGGAGGAGTACCTTGATGAAGAAGGAATCAAGCACGAATTTTCAGCACCATACTCCCCACAACAAAATGGAGTTGCCGAAAGGAAGAACCGCACGCTCATAGAAATGGCAAGAACTATGCTCGATGAATACAAGACTTCGGACCGATTTTGGGCGGAAGCAATCAACACAGCTTGCCACGCCACAAATCGCCTCTATCTTCATCGACTACTAAAGAAGACCCCCTATGAGCTACTCACCGGTAACAAACCGAACATTTCATATTTTCGAGTTTTTGGTTCTCCTTGCTATATTTTAAACAAGAAGCCCAGGACTTCAAAGTTCGCTTCGAAGTCTGATGAAGGTTTCTTGCTTGGCTATGATTCGAACACTTACGCCTATCGTGTCTTCAACAAGTCCTCCGGACTTGTTGAAGTGGCACGTGACGTAGTGTTCGATGAAACTAATGGCTCCCAAAAGGAGCAAGTTGATCAATGTGAATTAGGTAAAGAAGAAGCCCCCTATCAAGCATTGAAGAGAATGGCTCTAGGCGAAGTACGACCACAAGAGTCAACGTCACAAATACAAGATGAAAGTGAACCACAAGATGAAATCAACCATCAAGGGGGAGCCTCAATACAAGATCAACCACAGGAGTACGAACGTAATGAACAAATCAACGAGGACAACAACTCAGGGGGAGAAGAAGATGATCACCAACACACGACTCCCCAAGTACCACACCCAAGAGTGCACCAATGCATTCAAAGGGATCACCCGATCGACAACATCATCGGCGACATCCAAAAGGGAGTAACCACTAGATCTCGCATAGCAAATTTTTGTGAACATTACTCGTTTGTCTCCTTTTTGGAACCCCGCAGGACTGAGGATGCATTGAAGGATCCGGACTGGGTAGTGGCGATGCAAGAAGAGTTGAACAATTTCAAGAGAAACGAGGTCTGGGAACTTGTGGCAAGACCCAATGCAAATGTTGTAGGCACCAAGTGGGTCTTCCGCAACAAGCAAGACGAACACGGTGTGGTAACAAGAAACAAGGCACGACTTGTGGCCAAAGGTTACTCACAAGTCGAAGGTTTGGATTTCGATGAAACTTTTGCTCCAGTAGCTAGGCTTGAATCAATTAGAATATTACTTGCATATGCTACTCACCATGATTTCAAGCTGTATCAAATGGACGTGAAAAGCGCCTTCCTCAACGGACCGATCAAGGAGGAGGTGTACGTGGAGCAACCACCCGGGTTTGAAGACGAAGAGTTCCCCCATCACGTGTATAAACTGCGTAAGGCTCTCTATGGCCTCAAACAAGCTCCTAGAGCTTGGTATGAGTGCCTTAGAGATTTTTTAATAGATAATGGTTTTCAAATTGGCAAAGTAGACTATACGTTATTCACAAAAAATCTGGATAATGATCTTTTTATTTGCCAAATATATGTTGATGATATAATTTTTGGGTCAACTAACCAATCCTTCTGTGAAGAGTTTAGCAAAATTATGACAGAGAGATTCGAAATGTCGATGATGGGAGAATTGAAGTACTTCTTGGGATTCCAAGTGCGACAACAAAGGGAAGGAACTTTTATAAGCCAAACCAAGTACACGCAGGACATCCTCAAGAAGTTTGGCATGGACAAAGCAAAGCCGATAAAGACTCCCATGGCAACGAATGGGCACTTGGACCTCAATGAAGATGGAACGAGCGTCGACCAAAAGGTATATCGCTCCATGATTGGATCTTTACTATATTTATGTGCATCTAGGCCAGACATCATGTTGAGTGTTTGCTTGTGTGCAAGATTTCAAGCCAACCCCAAGGAATGTCATTTGACAGCCGTTAAGAGAATCTTAAGATATTTAGTTCATACACCCAACCTTGGTCTTTGGTACCCAAAAGGCTCAAAATTCAATCTCATTGGGTATTCCGATGCAGATTATGCCGGGTGCAAAGTAGATAGAAAAAGTACTTCCGGCACTTGCCAATTTCTAGGAAGATCCTTAGTTTCTTGGTCATCCAAGAAACAGAATTCCATTGCATTATACACAGCCGAAGCGGAGTATGTTGCAGCCGGGAGTTGTTGTGCACAACTTCTTTGGATGCGACAAACTCTAAGGGATTATGGTTACAATATGAACCATATTCCTCTCCTTTGTGATAATGAGAGTGCCATTAAAATAGCACACAATCCAGTTGAGCACTCTAGAACAAAACATATAGACATAAGACACCACTTCTTGAGAGACCATTCCATGAAAGGAGACATATCCATCTCTCATTTCAACACCCAAAAACAATTAGCCGACATATTCACCAAGCCACTTGATGAAAAACGCTTTTGTGAACTCCGAAATGAGCTAAATGTTCTTGATTCTCGGAGTGTGGCTTGAAAAGTTGCATACCTGTATGTTTCTTCAAAATTTTGATTGAATTGTGAAAATCATCCCTCTTCACTTTTCTCTCGAAAACTATGTCAATTATTAGATCTTGATGAATTTTGATCATAGTATGATTGTTGTTTGCTTACTGGTCAAATTCATCAAGATTATTTGAATTGTTTTGTCTCTCTAATCTCTAATATTGAACCTTCAAATATATATGAATGGGCTATGCATTTCTCTCCTGGTGACCACGGACAAGTCCGTGGTTACCCGGACTAGTCCGCCCATTGCAGACTTGTCCGCAGAGTGCCGGTTAGGCCGGACTAGTCCGACAGACCACGGACTAGTCCGATATAAGTCTCTGGACGACTTCGGACTAGTCCGGTCCTGTCCGGACTTGTCCGATTTTTCGTGTCCTTAACCCTAGCCGCCACCAAACCCTAATTCATTCACTCTCACACTCGCCCCAAGCATTCTCTCTCTTGCGCTCGAGCTCCCAAGGCAAATACTCGATTCCTCCGTCGAAAAGCCTCAAACTTGGGCGGAGATCAAGCTTGAAGACTCGGGGATTGAAGTTAGCGGACAAGTCCGGCCTCCAACCCCCAAAATCTCAAGCCTCCTTCGATTTCTTGGTAAATTTTCTTCAAACCCTAAGAAATCGCAAATTTCTCCATTGCTTATCGTTTGGCCTAGCATTCTTCACTAGTTACATGTCCAATAGGTGTACTACGTGTATGCTAGACTATTTTTGGCTTAGGGATCAAATTTTACCCAATCTGTTAGGTTTTTGCGGATGAACACCGGACTAGTCCGGTCCAGGTACGGACAAGTCCGGTCCACCGGACTAGTCCGTGCCTGTGCACCGGACAAGTCCGTTGTTTCTGAACCAAAACCTAATTCCTTCATTCCCTAATGCCTTCCATTGCCATATTATCTCACCAATACCTTGTATAACCTGTATTTTACCTTGATCACTCATTCTCAGATCATGTCGAGCTCTGACTACGAAATGTCCGATTTTGAATCCGAAGTGGCACCTCGGCCCTCGGCGGGTCTTGGCAAGAAACGCCAAGAGAAACCCTCCGAGCCAGCTCCCTCACCTCCCCAAGTCAGAAGGAAAGTGTGTGTGAAGAAAGCTGCATCGAAGGCCGGCACCTCCTCAAGTGGCCTTCGACAAACCAAAGGAAAGGGCAAAGGAGTTGCCACAGGGCCAGTTGGGCCCCTCAAGCTGCATGCCCCCAGAGAAGGGGCCCGGGACCCAAATGAAGAGAAGTTCACTGGCAAGGGCAGCGAGGTGGCTGCTAAGCTGAGAGGGGTAGACTGCTATGCAAGATCCAAGCAAGCAGCAGATGGCAGATTTTGGTCCAATTTCCACTCGGACTTCTACAAATTGGTCTATTTGCCTATGAAGACCCCAGTGGTGCGCAGTCAATGGATTGACTGGGCCCACCTGGAGAAGAAGAAGTGTGCAGCCTTTGATGAGGTTATTGCAGCTGCTGAGAAACACGGACTGAAGGACTTGTTTGCCTTCAGATATAACTGGAATGATGAAGTGATTGCACAGTTTTATGCAACGTGCCACTTCTCCAGTGAAGACGAGGAAAGTGTGACTTGGATGACTCATGGATCCAAGTACTCAATTACTCAAGAAGAGTTTGCCAGTTTGCTGCACCTTGAGTCTGGAGGACATGACCACCTCATTATCCACAACATAGGGGTCATTGAGAGGGACAGGATGAAGTTCCTGTATGAGCCCAACTCCAAGTATGTCCCTCCCTCTACCAAGAATATGAAGCCTTTCTTTGTTGTGCTCAATAGAGTCCTCCGGAAGACAATAGCCCCCAAGGATGGGGATGCAGGGAGTGTACAAGGCTACCTCCGGACCCTGATGAGGGTCATAAGCAAGGACAGAAAGTTTGATGTGGCTGACTATATCTGGAATGATATGGTCAATATCTCAAGCACCCCCAACCGATCCTGTGGCTATGCCCCCTACTTGATGTTTATGATCGAGAAGGTCACAGGGATCGAGTTCGTGAAGGATGTGGAGCACACTCCACTGAGGCCTCAGAAGCCTCAGCCAGTAATTGTCCAAGCTCCTCCATCGCCGGCCTCAAGCCCCGAGGCACCGACAAGACAAGAAGAAGCTGCTAGGGCTCCTCCTCCCTCCAGGGAAGCCCCTAAGAAAGGATCCGCCAGTGGGATCCTGAAGTACTTGGTGTCTCTTCTCTCCTCCTGCAAGAAAACTGAAGTGAAGCTTCATAAGCTCAACCAGAAGAGGAAAGAAGACATGAGGTACATAAAAGCAAATGTGAAGCAGCTGAGTGAGAAACTGGAGATCAACCCAATAGGGTCTCCAGTCATTTCTGAAGACTCTGATCTGGACGTCACTGAACTCAGCCCCTTGACTACATCCGAGCTTGCCTATTTTGGCATTGGGGGCTCGAGCAGCTCCGTTCCTCCTCCTCCCTCTCAACCTCGCCAAGAAGAAAGCGATGAAGATGATGAAGTCGATGAGAGGACTGACAGCGAAGAGTGAAGCCCTAGGACCTCCCTCTCTCTCTTTTTGGTGTCTTGATGCCAAAGGGGGAGAGATTGAGGGGGAGCTTCTAGACTTAGCTTTAGCTGCATAGAATGCGAGGAGAGAGTCTCCATGTATTTTCTATTTGTGATTGTAATTGTTTAACGCTATTTTCATATCATGTTTGGTCCTATGTTAAATTGCTCAGTTAATTTGCAAGTGTGTGATGAAATCTGAATTTTTGCTCCTGAAATGCTATATTCACTTGATATTAGTTGATCAATGCAAATTCTGTCATTCTTAATGCATTCATGCTCTTAGTATGCATCCCACCATAAAGAATGCACATATGAATGATTCTCTTGTTGCTTGATGCATTTTTGAGTCATATGTGCATACTTTATGAAAAATCTCATTTTATACCTCATTTTGTGAAATCTCAATTGGTTGTCATCAATCACCAAAAAGGGGGAGATTGAAAGTGCATCTAGGACTCCCTTGTGGGTTTTGGATGATTTATAACAAGCAATTGGGATCCTAATTCTTTTGTTGAGATGAATGCAGAAAAATGATGAAAGATGAGCAAAGTGCCAAAAAGAGGAAATTGAGAAGGAAAATGGATTTGAGCTCAAGGAGAAGAAACTAGTAGTTTAGTATGTGTGGAGTGTGTTAAGGAAACACACCCAAGAGCTCAATCTCATTTAATCACACACACACATGCACAAAGCTATACAGGACCGGACTAGTCCGATGTCCACCGGACTAGTCCGATATCACATTCTGCACAAGATCGGACAAGTCCGGTCATCACCGGACTAGTCCGATAATTCTTCTGTTCCACTTCGGACTAGTCCTCCCCAGTGCGGACTAGTCCTCAACACAATGCACAAGTCACTAGATCGGACAAGTCCGGTCTCCACCGGACTAGTCCGATATCCTTTCTGATCCACTTCGGACAAGTCCGGTGTTTACACGGACTAGTCCGATATACACACTGATCTAAATCGGACAAGTCCTCCAAGTGCGGACTTGTCATCCTAAACACTAAAGGTTTCACAGGTCCGGACCAGTCCGATGACAATCGGACTAGTCCGAAGTTTTCCAGCAGTGAAATCGGACAAGTCCGTTTTCAAACGGACTAGTCCGATATTCCTGGACACTTAGGGTTTGCTTCTCACAGCACACCGGACTAGTCCGGTCACCACCACGGACTAGTCCGAATTTTCTGAACCCTAACGGTAACTTCCAGAAACCCCTTATAAATAGAGGTGCACGGCCCACTTTCAAACTCTCTCGAACCCTAGCGCCGTCACACCTCCCAAGAGCCTCAAAAACTACCTCTCTCCACAAAACCAAGTGCTAAATTGATCACTACATTGAAGATCACTTGTAGATCATTGGAGAGGGCACTTGATACGCGATTGAGCTCTTGGTTTGAATCTCTAACACACTCTTGCATCTCAGTTTGTATATTTTGAAGTGTGTTATTGGTGGTCTTGAATCTTGTAATCAAGGGAGCGCTCAACTTGTGAGATCGCCCCTTAAACTCGGTGATTTACCCCTGTGTGATTAGTGGAAGAGGATTGGCCTTCGTGGCGATCCGAACGAGGGAAGGGTTAGTGAAGACCCGGCCCTTTTGTGGGCTCCTCAACGTGGACGTAGGCTGCCTTCGTGGTAACCGAACCACGGGATAAATCTTGTGTCTTTCATTTGTGTTCTTTATTCTAGTTGATCAACATTATCTAGGGTTTGATTAGATTTGTTGAATACAAAGTTAATAGTTGAAATAAAGTCATATTCTTAATAGAATCTGTTACACAACTATTGAACTGATCACAAAGTTTATATTTCCGCTGCAAAAGTCAACAAACAATCAAATTGACCTAACTTGATCAACCTAGCCCGTAAAATCCAGACTAGTCCGCACTTTACCGGACTAGTCCGTTATATCTGTTTTTTGATCTCGTTGTTGAAGTGTTACAGGAACCGATAAAATTCAAGAAGGCCTATTCACCCCCCCTCTAGGCCAACATTCAAGCGGGATATTATCGGAGGTTCATTCCGAGCTTCTCAAAAATTGCTTAATCGATGACAGAGCTACTGAAAAGGGGGACTAAATATATTTGGAGCAAGGCATGTGAGGATGCATTCCAGGCATTGGTGAAACATCTCACAACAGCCCCAGTGCTAGCTCAGCCGGATAAGACCAAATCTTTCGACGTTTATTGTGATGCGTCTGGCATTGGTCTCAGCTGCGTATTAATGCAAGAAGGCCGCATGATCGCGTATGGATCATGGCAGCTCCAAAATCATGAGCAGCATTATCCAACTCATGACCTTGAGCTCGCTGCCGTGGTACTCGCTTTGAAAATGTGGAGACATTATTTACTCGGAAATTTAGTGCACCTCTAGACCGATCACAAGAGTCTGAAATATATCTTCACTCAGAAGGAGCTGAATATGCGGCAGTGAAGATGGTTAGAACTGATGAAAGACTATGAGATTGAAATTCATTACCATCCCTGCAAGGCAAATATAGTTGCCGATGCGTTGAGCCGCAAGTCTCATGTCAATAATCTGTCCATCACTCCGATGGAAGAGGACGAGCCGAGTTTATTCGTGGTTCCATATGGAGCATTATATAATCTTGCTCTCATCCCTATCATACGAGAGGAGATTATAGAAGCTCAAAAGAAAGACGTGGGTATGTCATCGGAGGAGAATGAGGAATGGGGAAATGAAGTGTTTCCGGAGTGATGAACATGGTACTCTATGTTCAAAGACCGTATAGTGGTACCCTGTGATATGACACTTCAGAAGAAAATCTTGGATGAAGCTCACTTGTCCAAGTATTCTATTCATTCGGGCAGCAACAAGATGTATCAAGATTTGAAAACCAGATTTTGGTGGACACAGATGAAAAGAAATTGCAAAGTACGTATCGGAGTGTGATACGTGTCGGCAGATGAAAGCCGACCACATGAGAAAGGCCGGACAGCTGCAACTATTGAAAATTCCGACATGGAAATAGGAGGACATTAGTATGGATTTCATCATCGGTTTGCCTCTCACATTCCACAAGCATGATTCGATTTGGGTGGCAGTCGATTGACTAACCAAATCAGGATATTTTTTTCCGGTACATACAAAGTACATTGCCAAGAAATATGCGGAGTTATATATTGCAAGAATCATGTGCTTGCACGGAGTTCCCTGAAAGATTATTTCAGATCGTGATGTGCTGTTCGTTGCTCGTTTTTGGGAGCAGCTGTATGCATCATTGGGGACAAAACTGATTCGAAGCTCTGCATATCATCCACAGACCGACGGTCAAACTGAATGGGTGAATCAAGTTTTTGAAGATATGCTACGTGCTTGTGCCATCCACCATGGTAAAAATTGGGATGATCATTTACTGTTGGCGGAGTTCTCATATAACAATGGTTATCAATATAGCATCAAGATGGCGACGTATGAAGCTCTCTATGGCCAAAAATGTCGCACACCACTCAACTGGTGTGAATCCGGCGAGCGAGTTATATACGGAATTGATCTTGTAAATGAAGCCGAAGAACGAGTGTGAGTGATCCAAGCCAATCTCAAGGCTGCTCAATCTCGGCGGAAAAGCTATGCGGATAAAAGACGTCGACCTCTCCACTTCGGCATCGGAGACCACGTTTATCTTCGTGTCTCTCCGATGAAAGGAATCCATCATTTCAGAGTGAAGGGAAAACTTGCTCCACGATTCATCAGTCCGTTCACCGTCATGGAAAAATGCAGACTCGTGGCCTATAGCTTGGAGTTACCGGCATCACTCTCTGGAGTTCATAATGTCTTCCACATTTCTCAGCTACAGAAATATCTTAAATCTTCAGCTGAAATCCGCACCGAAGACATGAAGATCTCCAACCGGATCTCACTTATTCTGAGTATCCAATCTGGATTATTGATGAAAAGACTTGCACCACAAGAAACCGGACTTTGTGCTTCTACAAAGTCTTGTGGAGCAACCATACCGCGGAGGAAGCAACCATGGAAAGCGAGGATTATCTCCGATCAAACTATCCGGATTTATTATCATCTCATATCCGGTAATCTTTTTACCTCCGTCTCTTTTATTTGTAATCTCGGGACAAGATTCTTTTAAGGGGAGAGGAATGTAAAAACCCTAAATTCAAAGTACAAAGATTATATAGGAGGAATTAAATTGGGATGGGAAAAAGAAATAAAATTGGAATCTGAAAAATTAAAACCAATTTAAACCTCAAGTGGGGGAATTAAAAAATTCAAACCATGCTCCTGTTCAAACTTTGCCAAAATAAATATTTGAGTTCACAATTAGCTTTCAAATATTACAAATAGCATCCCTGTAAATTTCCACAAAATTTGGAGCTCAAATTCTATTTAATTCAATGGGTATATTGAATTCTATTCAAATTCAAATTTGAATTTGAAATTCATCTGAAACTGAACCAATTGTGAAATCAAATTACAGAATCTGAATCTACACATTTGAATTGGCCTCTCCACAAAAACCTGGAATTATTTGGACAAATCTAGGTGGTGGAATTAAGTTAGAAGGATTGACTTGAGGGGAGCAGTGGGACCCACTGGTCAGTACCCTACTTTGTACGCCGTTTTTTCTCGGCTCCTCCGCTCGACACTGCGATGCTGCATGGAGCCATGACGAAGGCTTGGCCAGAGCGCCCAAGTACCGCTTCCCAGCTGGGTTTTCGTCTTTAAGAGCCCCCCCCCTCTCATCCTTACCCTCTCCCTTCCCCTTCATTCTGCCTCCGACGCCATTGCCACCCCTCCTCTGTTCTTGCCTCGCGCCCAGTATTCCGGCCGATTTTTGCCTTCATGCCAACAACAAAAGTAAAGAAAACTTCTCCCTCTATCATCTCCATCAAGCAGTTCGTTGATTCCTCATTTGGTTGTGGTGTATTTTGAAGCGCCGCGGAAGTTCACCGTTGAAGCCGACGGTCGCCCCTCCCTCTGTTCAACGACACCAGGATGAAGCAGACCTTCACGAGCCCCCATGCAAACATGAAAGTGGTGCGTATTTGATCACTGAATATGCCTGCAAATTTTGGCAGCTTGTCTTAGTGTATAGAGTTAGTAATTCATGTTCCTCCCAATGGCAAGACCGAGCATCAGGTTTAGATCGTCGGTTTAATTCTGCTTCTATGTGCAACGATTCCTCAATCCAATTAAGGATTATCTTCTAGGTCTCCAGGGGCAGCATCTCACCAAGAATGAAAGGAAATCATTGAGAGACGAAGTCGTATTTCAAGTTTTCATGGCCGCCATGGAAAATCATGTCGGTCCACCATCGAAGTCGACTTTGCCGGCAATTCCATCTCTTTTTCTCCCCATGGTCACCTTCCCCATGCTCCCAAGAACATTCCTAGCCTTTTTCCGAGTTTCTTGAGTCATTTCCGAGCTATTCCAGCCATCGTCGAAACCCTAGCTCTGCCGCCGCCGTCGCGCACGGTGTTGCTGGCATCACCGGCGTTCGTCGACCTCGCCATCGTGCTCAGCACACTGGAAGACGGTTAGGTGGCAAGTTGGAGGGAGAGAGAAGGCCGGGAAAGCCAAATCGGCAAGCTCGCCAGCGCAGCGCTTCCGCGGCCGAGCGGCGCGTCGCGACGTTGAAGAAGCCTCGTGGGCCCCACATGTCACCGACGGGATCAAAGGGCAGGATCACCTGTGGCTGTTTGATCCGGTGCGGCTGCATGGTTAAATATGTGGTCCTCGGTGTGGCCCAGATGCGATTGGCCCAATTAAACGAAGTGGGGCCGGCTGAATTATTTGAACTTTCCCATTGGAAATTAATTCCAGAATTTGAGCCAACTTGAAAAATCGATTTCTCCTAGCATATTTGCTCAAATAATTCCATTTAAATTATGGTAGACTCCTCTTGATCCAAACTTTGCAGTGGTGCAATTTGTTGGACATGAAACTCCCAGAATTTTCATAATTAATTCATTTGAACTAACTGCTTGGGAAATTAACTACTCTTGTTTTATTAATTGGAAAATTCCCAATTTTGGTCAGAACTCTCTTAAAGATACACTTGATCTACAGTAAAAATTTCAAGTTCATTGGATTTAATTTGCTAGACCAAACAGTGTTCAAATCACCTATGTCAATTGAAAAATGGAAAATGTCCAGAAACCTTTTCAACATTTTCCCGAAACTTGTAAACTCAGTTTCTCCCTGTAGAAAGCTCAGAAAAATGTGAAACAAAATTTCCCAGAACCTGTGAGATCCCCTATACAAAGATCATCCCCTTTAGCCATGACAAAGCTCCAGAATTAAAACCAAAATTCTGAGAAGCCTTTTAATTGTTGGAAGTTTAGAGACAATAAGCTTCCTTGAACATCTCCAATTTTTTGTCTAGATCTTCCTCATAGAGCCTAGTATCCACTGTAAAAATCCCAATCCAACTAAAATCATTTACATACCTTATCAATGTTTATAAGATCTTTTCTATAGTTTCAATATCACTCATGTACTTTATATATTGCATATGTGACCGAGATCGAGGAGGACCCGGAGGCCTTGGACAACATCCTCCCAGAATCTAACTTCCTCTCTGACTCACAACCACGCAAGCCCAGTTTGCATTTGGGGTTATTGTGATTTTACCCTTGGTTTGAAGTGCAGTTGTGATTTTACCCTCCAAATTGTGAGTTTGTGATTTTACCCCTGGTTTTTAGAAAAGAAGGTAAAGTATACCCCTACTCCGTTAGTGAGTGTTAATGGTGTTAAGTATGAGGAAAAAAGACGAAAATGTTCTTATGATTTTACCACTACTTTTAATTTGTATTGTAATTTTACCCCTATATTAATATAGTCATAATAACGTATTCAGGCTGTATTTAGTAGCATTTGAATAAACTAAATTTTGTATCTATGAAATATTATTGAATTTTGAAATGATATCAATTTGGCCACAATTATTGTTGTAATTTCAACAATATTTCAGCAGTATTTTGGAAATCTTTTGGCGGCATTTCAGTAACATTTTAAAATGATTTTACCAGCATTTTGACAATATTTATTAGTATTTAAACAATGTTTCATCATTATTGACAAAACATTTATCATTATTTACACACCTTTCAGCAGCATGTTGGCAATATTTTAGCATTACTTATACAACAGTGAAGCAGCAGTTTGACAATATTTTTGCACTATATACAAAACATTTCAATAACAATATTTTAGTAACAAATATAGACATAATATATTAAAAAATTAAATAACCCTTGAAAATCACATCGCCCAGAGATAGTGCGCAGGCAAACATCCAAGCATCAGTTCCCTCCTTCTGATGCTGAAATGTTAAACCTTGATTATTCAAACTGTTAGTCCTTACACAGTGGATTACACGACTGATTATTACAGCTGATAGACCCATCCATTCATTATTCAAGGCTTCAAGCTTCTTGATAAATCAGTATTATTAGCTCGACCTAAAAGTATCCACCTTTTTTTCCTGCATCCCAAGGTCCGGAGCATCTTCTGTATCCCTGAACACACTTACATTGATATAGTACTATACTAATATGCAGCATGACTCAAACTGAGGAAACAACTCCATCAACAATCTAAGACAGAATTTTCTAACAATAAAAAACGCAGCTGCACATTTTGCTAGGCTCATACCTGTAACAAGGAAAGTAACAACCCAATCTACGCAGGAGCAGCAATCCATCGAGGACCAGTATCTTGCAGTTGCAGCTTCTTAATAGGAGGATTCGCGCGCGCCTGAGGATGGTCCCGGTGGCCGGAGCACGGACGCGGGGGCACGGATGCTAGTCACTGCGGCGGCGGCCATTGCGTGTGCTGGGATGGCAGTAGAGGCAGGCGAGCATGTGGCGGCTACAGCTGGGGTGCGGGCTGCGGACGGCGGCGGTGGCCCGGCACGAGGGTCAGGGCGGACAGCGGCAGGCGGCGCTCGGCTAGGGGCGCGACAGCGATCTCTGATGGCTGCGGCTTCCTAATGTAGAAGATGTACAGTAATCAGTAGGGTTATTGTGGTCTTTTTTATTTTACCAAATCTTTTATTTATTTTTAAAATTTGTTTAATCCTGTGAAAGTAACGGTGTTAAATTTCAGGGGTAAACGGTGGCTTCATCTCTAAAAACCAAGGGTAAAACCACAAGTTCTTAATTTGGAGGGTAAAACCACAATTGTATTTCAAAGTAAGGGTAAAATCACAATAATCCCTTTGCATTTAAGTGCTATTTTAAAGTTTCTATTTGTATCACTTAAGTCAAGGATGATTTTTGTGCATTAGGGCTAAGGTGCTTGTTACTCCACTTGCATGAACCACAAATCCCATGGAGTATTGGGTAGTTCTACAGCCCGACGAGTAGAAAATGCGATGCTTAAGTTTCAGGAATCCGGTAGAAGTCGAGTAGTTGGAATCTACTCGCGAGATAGGATTAGGATTTTATCACATGGGATGAATTGGATCAAGGAATGATTTATGAGTATAAAATTGAGACCGAGCAGCGGGTAGGATGTAGCGAGACGTGGTCTCACGTGCTAGCCCTGCTTGTATCAATTGAGGACCGATTCGTGTGCGGCCCTGCTGGACAAGTTTGAACTGTACTGGATGCATACTGGCTATATGGAAACCAGAAAACCAAGGTAATTGGTTAACCTGGGTGTCGAGGATTACCCTACCGTTTTATAGGAGTGGTCTGATGGTAGCAAGGTGTAAATGTGCCGGCGGCATAGAAGATGTTCCACGCGGGGACCTCCTGCCCGTTACGGAAGGACCGGTTCGACATTTGGGTTTCCTTTGAAAGGTTGCTGCATACAACATAGTATTGAAGTGTGATTTGATCCACTTCCGAAATGGGTATATGTGACATGTATTCCGGGTGTGTCTTGATTGCAATCACCATCCCTTATGGTTATTTGAGTACCGCTTGTTCATTGCGCTGTGACGTAGTAAATACTGAAGAAGTCAGGAGAATACGATGTATTGAATTACAATTGTTTTGAAACTTTGGTTGTTGTCCAATGTGATGACTAAAGTTACTTTATTAAACTTGTAAGCTGTTGTTAATAACTTGAAAATTAAGGATCAACATGTAGGCGAGTCATTTACTTCAATATCTATGCCTATGTTAAGTATCCCTGCATATAGAGTTCCACGTCTAGGTGAGACGGTTAAGTCTTGCTGAGCCTTCGTGCTCACGGTTGTTATATTAAGTTGTTTGTAGGTGAGACATATGAGGAAGGGCCCGAGGATGCGGCGATGCCCCTGTTGGGGTATACCGCCGAGTGGGAGCCCTGCACGCCGCCGTAAATTTGAGTGTGGCTAGTGTGCAGCGTCCGCGGGCTGGACGGCTGTACTTTTGCATAGCTAGGATGAGAGTTTAGCTATGAGTATTATCTTCTGCTGTACATGAAGTATTGTAAAATACTTCCATTGTTTATATAAATAAAACTTTGTATTTTATCGTATTCTTTTCATGTGTGCTGTTGGGTGCCGCATTGCACAGCACCACCCTCTGCGATTCCTGGAATGTGTGGACCCTGTCCCCACACGACCCAGAACGCAGCCCATCCTGGTAAATTACTTACGTTGGTTGCGGTATATCGACGTAAGTTCCTTAATTACATCGGCAGCTGACGTAAGTAACCTTAATTGCGTCCAAATTGCTTTGTCGGCCGACAACTGATGTAATTAAGGGAAAACCGACATAATTAAGTAACTTACATTGGTTTCAGCCTTAATGACGTCAGCTTTGGCCGACGTAATTGATCAGAATTCCTATAGTGAATTATTCTCACACGCATCAATATTCTCATAATTCATGCCCATATCGGCCAAAATCTTCTTAGAATGGTATATGTCTTTTGGCATCTTATGATACGACGGAAGGAGATCTTGAATTAGTTTCAAGATACCGTTGTAGCAATTGTTTGCGAAATTGAACTTGGACTTCATTGCCATAAGTCGTGTCACCGCCTTCAAAACGGTCAATTTCGCTCCCTCATACACTTTCTCATCTACGTCGGCAAGAAGCTTGTAAAATGTGTCCACCTCCTTCGGCAGCGACCGCTCTTCGTACTCTCTAGCAACGTCCGTTAACATCTCATCCATTCGATCTTCATCCTCATTTTTGTGGAACTCACTTTCATGATTCATCTCCCCATGCTCGTGTCATACTAAGTAGTCGGGCATAAATCCATGCTTGCAAAGGTGCACCTCAATTTCAAACTTATACAGACGTCAACGATTATGACACTTGGTACACGAACACTTCGCAACGCGAGCACCACTAGCAAAGGCTTGCTTAATGAAAACATCCGCGATATGAGCCCATTCCATAGTGTGTGCACCAGTTGAACTCCAACCATCGTACATCGCCTTACGATCGTCACTCATTTTCAGCTTATACCTTGAAAGTAGACAAATTATTATTAGTTTTTTTTTATGTTATGTGACGGCCCCTACAATTAGTCAGGTAGGTCATAAACCCACCCAAGAGTGATTGAGTAAACGTGCTAATGACAAGACATGTAGTCCGAATTTGGACAAAATTTCGGCAACATAACCTCGTTGTTCTCCACTGCATGCCCAAAAATGGTGCAGCAGAGAACATCAGGGTTATGTTGTCGAAATCACGTCCGGATTTAGACCCCGTACCTATATCTCGTCAAAAGCACATCCTCGATCACTCTCAGGTTGTCCAGACAAGGACAATTCTGAACCTGCACGCTTCACATGCCTATCGCATGTGAAACGTGCCGATTCGGAACGAGTAATCAAATTTCTATAGGTTACGTTGCTCATTTTCATGATTCAGTCATTTACGAGAGAGAAAAGAATGAGAGAGGGAGGGGGAAAGTTGGTCAGAGTTGAAAGTTCCAAGTCCGGGTCCGCCGTCCACAAGCCTCCGTACTCGTCTTGACGCATACATGACGACTAGAATCATCTTTTACGACACGAACGCATTTAATGCGTGCCATGTTGGGTTGAAGTGTAACATGCACTAACACACGTACGCCATGATACATTAATCTACATACAAAATCTTCGAACTAAACATTCAAAGTCACATAATGTACAAGTCCAATTATTACACCTTAAATTAGTACAAGTTAAATTATCAAATTACAATGAAGCTCACATTTACACAATAACTATTGCTAATTAAACTTGCATTGTATGAATATTAGTGTGACATATATATATATATATATATATATATATATATATATATATATATATATATATATATTCAATTCACATATACATTTAACCAAACTCACATAATCATATTAGTGTGACAATATCAACAAGTAATCATCGTAATCAATCATTAATTAACTTGTAAACGATGGAAGGAAAAAATTAACAAGTAACAATCGAGATTACGTTGACCTCTCCAGCGAGGCTCAGAGACAGCGCTGGTGAGGCGGGAGGCGTGGCCTCAGAGCTTGGGAGGCCGTGGCGGGGCTCAACAGTTGGTGAGGCGGGAGGCGGCAGCGGGCTCGGCGACGCCCAGGGGGCGGGAGGCGGGCTCGATGGTGGTAAGGCGGGAGGCAGCGGCGGTGAGGCGGGACGTGGCGGCGGGGCTCGGCGGCGGCGGCGTGAGGCAGGGCTCGGTGGCGGGAGGCGGCAACGGCAAGAGGCGGCTACGCCGAGTGAGGCAGGGTTCGGGAGGCGACGGCGTGAGGCAGGGTTCGACTCGCAGGAGGATATGGAAATGAATATTGTTTCGGGGACACGCGGGCGTGAAGTCGATCCTCTAGTGGGCCCACTAGTATGACCGTTGGCTTCCTAGCCGACGGCTTTAGTTACGTTCGTCGGGTTTGTCGGTCTGCCCAACGGCTCTAATAGAGCCGTTGGTTTATTCAGGCAGACCGATGGTTTTAAATTATATTCGTCGGTGTCGCCAGGATGGCCGACGGCTGTAGTTTACATGCGTTGGTCTCTGTAAACCGACGGTTATAAGATGCCTATATGCGTCGGCCCCGACGGCTCTAAGAATTCCGACAGCCTATTGTCCGTTTCTTGTAGTGTTAGCTAACTCTTTTCCCTTTCCCAGGATAGCTACTATACGATCTGCGACCTCTCTAGCTAGCATTTTCACATCTTGCGGGAAAGAGTCTTGCTGAGCAACCAATTTCATCTGGACTTCCTTCTTGTTTGCTTCTTTGAAACCAGGTGGGGGGCCAGAGGGGGCTGCAGAGATGAGCTAGTGGCTTGTGTATCTGGGATAGGTTCATCTTCAGCTTGGCAGATGTTTGACTGTGTTTGTGAATTCTGGTTTGCTGGATGAGCTTCAGTTGCACCAGCATTGAACTGAGAGTCATTGGCAGGGACATTGAGATCAACACCAGGAAGGATAGGATCATAGAACGGATGTGGGTTTCCGTTAAATGCTGGTGGGTCTTCCTCGTCACAAGGGAATTCATCTATGGCGTCAGAGTTAAATAGATAAATTGGAATAGTCCAGGACCTGCCTTCTCCCCTATGATACCAGCCTTGTTTGACGACTACGCTTCTGGGCACATCAAGTGTGTTTTCAACCAAAAGGAGGGCTAGAACTCGAGTAATTACCGGGTCATCCTTATTCCAGCGCAGCAGTCTTCCAAAAGAGGAACAGATTTGTTCAATGAAGTGAGTAGAGCGTAGGTCTAGGGGAAGACCTAGCAGCATGATCCAGCAACTCTTGGGGAATGTCGTTCTCCTGTAGTTGATGGGCGCCTCGTCATGCTTAACAAACCGAAAAGCATGCCCTTGAACCATATGCGGGTTCGCTGCTATGACCGCATCTCTGTCACAAGCATTAGCGAAGCGAAACATGCCAATACCAAAGGGATGTGCTCCAAAGTTCACTAGAACTTTCCTCAAGTCGTCGTCAACATAGTCAGCAATTTGGTGGAGCAACTGAGTCCTTTGAATGTTAGAGAATACCTCAGTCGAAATGGCCAGCGCCATATCTTCATGCATTCTTGCCACCGCCCCTGAGATGAAGCAGTTGGCACGATCTCTGCGGTGGGGACCTCCATCTTCCAGGACAAGGACTAGAGGTGGGATGAAGCGGGTTGGGTTAATGACGAAGTTCACCATGGTGGAAGGAAGGTGAAGCGGAGATGTCGAGGCTATCTGAATGATTGTTTGGTTTGAAGAGCGCAGTATAAGTAGGTGTTTCCAGCCCAAACTCAAGAAGGAATACCGTCGGGCGTCGGACGAAGCCAACGAAGCATTGCACCCCGCTGTGAGGAGTAACTGGGTTGGAGGATACCTAGTGGACAGACAGCGCGAGTTATTGTTCTGCTGTGATGCCATAGAGATCTGTGGGAAGTCGTGCAAGAATTTCTTGGGAACCCACTTTGATTTGCAAAGCCGAGTTTTGAGGAAGCAGCGGGAATTCAATATGATTGTAATTAAAACAGAATTTGCATCGTCTTCGGCTTGAGCAGACAAAGCGACTGTGACCAGAAGCCAAACAATTTGAACAATAATGCGGAAATTTCTTCCCCTCTGAACTGAGTGTTGCAACCTTGAAGTAGAATCATCTTTCGTGATGGAGAGATGTTGCTTCAATTGATCAAAAACTCTTTGAACTGGAACGTAGGGAATCTGAGTGTTGTGAAGCTTAGAAGCTATGTATTAGTCTGATTAACCTTCTGACACACAGAGCAGTCACAAAAGAGTTCTTGGAGCTACTAGACGAAGGAAATGAGAATTGCCCCAATTTGATAATATTGGAGGGAACCAAAAGTTGAGAATGTTTGCTCTTTAGCTTTTTCTGGTCTCCCCTCAAACCATCAGATACAGGGACTTATGAAGTAGAACTGCTTTTGAGTTGATGTTTTTTCTTAAGAACCAATGTCCAGGAACTGCTCTGTTCTTGAAGTCATTTCTTGTATTCAACCTGCCACTTGGGGCCACCATTCCTCCAGAGGTGGAAGGAGAACTGGTAGTCATTGATAGAAATCTTCCTTAAATCACATAGGAAAAAACCCACTAATTTTGAAGAGACCAGAAACTTAAAATGATAATCTTGCAGGAATTCCACCTGGTAATTGGACATAGCGCCTCCCACAAAATATTTGAGTGTGAATGCTACTGAGTCTTCAGATAGGCGGAATGAGTAACGACGAAAAACCAGACCAGGGCGAATGCCCCTCGACTGCAAGGAGACTGATGATGAATCAGCATACCATAATGAGCACGTACCTCATTTTGAATCTTGACACCCAATGAAGAAATCCCATTTTAAAGATAGGGATATTAATCTCTCATCCAGATAAGAATAAGAGCCCTCAGCCATAGTTAATTGGTGATTCTTGAGATCATGGGTGCTTGATCTTTATATAAAGGTACAAGGGCGTGGCATCTTATGGAGATAAAGAAGAGATTAGGAAGTTTGAGATTGAATCACATCACAACCGATTCATATCTGTAACACCCAGATTCCCCCCCCCCCTCTTCCCTGCTCTTTCTCCATCGTGTGGGGCCCACTCGCCAACGCCCCTTTCCTTCCTTTCTTTTCCCTTCTCCACGAAGCCACGACGCCTCACGCGTGCATCCAACAAACCAGGCAACGGAATCCCGGTGATTTCGCCCTTTCCGCTCAGTTTCCATCCGCTTGCACCACGCAATCGTCCTTTAAAACCACAGCCACGCGCCTCTAGGTTTTCCCTACCACAGAACTGAGCAAGGCACCGCCATCGTTCCTCTAGGTGATGCCGCCACCGCCACAAAATTCGATCGCGCCTACCTCTGCTCCATCATTCTAACAAGCTCTTTGGTCTCTCAGGGACGCCGACGAGCTCCTCCACTCGTCCTCATGGCAAAACTGCGCCAGCAAACCACATCCCTTCGAATTTTGGTGAGTTCCTGATGCCTCATCATCGCCCTGTTTTGTGCACTCGTTTTTGATCGATCTTACCCCTCACACGGACTCGCTGTGCACCATAGAAACTCCTCGGCGAAGAGACAACGAAGAACTGCTGCCGCGACGCCGTCCCAATGTGGAGCAGCGCCACCCATCGTCCTTCACCATCACAGCACCATCCTCGAGCCGTTCCAGACCGGAAAAACGCCCCTAGGTGAGTTCGTAGGGACCTCCTCCATCGATTAGGGTACCTAGGTTCGAGTTTAGGTGGGTAGATCGCGGAATCTGCGAGATCCGGCGAGCTCCGTGCTCCATCCATGGCTGCACAACCATGTTGGCTAGAGGTTGGAGAAGGCCATGGCCTCTTGTGTTTCCTGGCCGTTGGATCTCGCCTCAACGGTCTAGATTAGAAGCAAAGATTCCCCTTCGTTTGATAAAATCTGAGCCATCCTCTTTAAATCTAAGGCTTGGAGTAGGCCACGTGTACTCCTTGGATTGTTTTAAATCCGAGCCCTTCTCTTTATATCCAACGGCCCTCATCAAGCCACTGCATACCCCTTCATTTGTTTAGATCTCAACCCTTGTTATAGAATCCGACGGCTCCCATTAAACAGCTGCATACCCTTTCGCTGTTTAGCAGGAAGGCCCCTGTACCTTTCAAATAAATTACAATGTAGCCCTTGTATTTTGCAGTTTAGCCCCTGATTCTCCCTGGAACCCTGTTTTAGCACTTTATACCTTGTTTTACTCCCTGTACTTAAATAAAAATGCTTAGGAATGCTAATCTACTATTTTAAACCCCTGCAGCAACACTATATTTACAAATTCACCATTTACATTAATAAAAATGATGATTTATTACATCCAATAGTATGATTATACCACAAAAGCCACTGTACAGTTTTGGTTTTAATGGAAACACCCACTGATCATGTTATATATTTTGCTAGAGCACCCCCAGAAAAATATTTATTAAGATTTATTAATGTTGAAAGTATACAATAAATGTATTCTAGCATATTATAGATTGTTTATAGCTTAGAATTAATTAATTAATATGTACACGACGACATAGATGCGTAGACCTTGGTTGTATGTACATGTATTTGTTATGCTTTGCTATTTGGTATTGTTTCTTATTGCCATCTTGTTATTTTGTTGCGCGTACGATGGTGTGCACAGAGCCAGTCTCCGAGCCGGCTTTCAACCTGCAAGACCAAGACTTTGACATAGCCGAGTAGCAGCACTTCCCCAGAGGCAAGTGCTCTTGACCATATCTCCCCTGTTAGGAAATTAAGGATGTAGATAAAATTAGTTGCATGCAGTCAATTAATTTGAATTCTATGATAGGTTGTTTACTAGTTTTTCTATATTATTCCTTGTAACCATGTTGGGTGGATTATGTTACATGACGGGATATTATTACGCTTAGCCATGCTGTCTTAGTTGGGATAGATTATGGGATTTATTATACTTGTTATTATATTACTCTTAATCATATGGATATGTGGTGGTTTGTAGTTGGAGTGTAGGAATCTAGGCAGACTGGTCGGTTCGGTGGGTGCATGTGTGCACGAGACTCTGGTGGGTTGCTAGCGTCTGCCGTAGATTCTAAAGACCGGTTCATGGAGCATGTAACCCAACTTTACCGTGCCACCACAAGACTGCTATGGAACAGTTTGGCCAATTAAGTCGATTTTTACCTTATTTTGTGTATACCATGTGAGATGTTTGAGTGGTGCAAGAGGGGGCTGCTGCGGAGAGGTACAAATAGACTCTGCCGTGGGGCGAAACCTTAGCGGGTGCGCACAAGTTTGGTAGTGCGATGTAAAGGCCTCATAGTGATCTCCTGGCCACACACCAAAGGAAGTGTGAGGTGTGATTCGCGATCACGGGCATCAGGGAGGATCTAGTCCACTTGGCGACAAGGGACGGAATCACGACTTGTGGGTAAAGTGGTACAAACTCTGCAGAGTGTAAAACTATCTAGATAGCCGCGCTCGTGGTCAAGAGCAACGCTTGGATTTATTCATGATTGGATGGGTTGGATGGTTTGGTTTTGGTGACGGGTTGGTCGAAACCCGTTGAGTTGGTGTTCAGTTGGTTTGAGCCTGGACGGTATTGTTGGTCACTTTGTTGGCACCTGCGGGTCTAGGTTTTGGTTACTGGAGGTTGATATGGTTCACCTAGTAAATAGGATTCTAAGGTAAACTAAGGCTAAGGAGTTCTGCTTAGTGCTTAAACCGTGCCTAGCCTTCCTTATTGATTAGCCTGCATGTCATAATTTCTCACACTTGCGGAGTACATTAGGTACTCACGCTTGTTTGTTGCCTCATTTTCTTGTACGTACATGCTGCTCAGGCCATGGAGATGGAGCGGGTGATGATGAAGACGACGACTTTGACCCCGGTGTGCAGTACTAGGTTGGCGTGCCCGCGGACAACGCCTGTGATGAAGCTACACGCTTAGTTATCCGCTGCTATGTATCTTTTCGTTTTTGGACCTATGAGTCATTTATGTACTGAATAAAATACGTTGAACTTGGCTTTATATATATGATTTTTTTTCACTTTTGTCGTCTCATGTATGATTTAACTGATCCTGGCATACACGAGAGTACGTTTGATTTTTTTGCAGGAACCGGGCGTGAAAAAATGGTATCAGAGCCAGGTTGTCCGTAGGACGCAAGCCTAGTTAGGAACGGTCATGAACTAAGTATATTTTTATTTCAAAAACTATTTTCGACACAACTTGTGTGATTTTGCGTGATTTTCTCATTCGACGTGTATCTTACCCCATTTTAGTAAAACTCTGTCATTTCTATTTATTTGTTTCATAAAACCTTACAAAATGAGTTTTTGTCTCCCTCCTTATTCAGAATATGATACGGTGCTGAGTAGAACATGCAGGTCATCCTTCGTGCGATCTGGAGGATGGAAGATAAAAGAGTGTGGATCGTTATTGTTAGCAAAATGAGTCTTGGACTGCCACATCTCTGGACTGAAGACAACTAATTGTCATCGCATGTTGCTCGAGAAAGATTTAGATGCCACCCCGTTGTGCGACTACATCTGATAATGAAGATTCAGGGGAAGAATAGCTTACAGAGAACAACGTGACTTAGGAGTAGTTATTTCCTTGGTTAATGTAGTAAATCGAGTAGAGACGATCGACTCATGTTGGATTGATTTGTTTGTACTCTGGAGTGTGTTTGTCTTCTTTGATTTTGTGTGCGATGTGTGTCGTGTTAGCCTCGTGCACTTGTCCATCATATCATATTTGCTTTAATATATAAAGACCTTGATGCATACTAGTTAGGGTATATTGCCCACCTATCTATAGTGTTTTTCTATTTAAGGGGGGTAGCACATCACATTCTAAGACTTCTTTGGTCCGATCTGATAACATACATACGTATCATCCCGACCAGAATTAGTGAAGAAGGAATAATAACCATGAAGACACACACGTCATGCAACCAAAGAAGTTGAAGATTGCCATAGAGTCAACGACATCTTGTAGTGTGCATCTTTGATTATTTGAACTCAAATTCCTTAACCATATCTAAAAATAATCTTTTGACCTACCTATCATCATACATGCGTATGATTTGGTCCGAGACTTCTATGTTCAAACCCTACAATCTTGCAAATCTCTATCTTGTGGATCGCTCGAAACCTCCTTTTGTCCACAAAACACTCGAAACCTAGCACACCTGAATCTCGGGGCGAGATTCCATACAAGGGGGGGGGGGGGGGGGGGGTAGAGTTGTAACACCCAAATTTCTCCCTCTTCTCTGCTCTTTCTCCATCGTGTGGGGCCCACTTGCCAACACCCCTTTCCTTCCTTTCTTTCCCCTTCTCCACGAAGCCACGACGCCTCACGCGTGCATCCAACAAACCAGGCAACGGAATCCCGGTGATTTCGCCCTTTCCGCTCAGTTTCCATCCGCTTGCACCGCACCATTGTGCTTTAAAACCGCAGCCGTGCGCCCCTAGGTTTTCCCTACCACATAACCGAGCAAGCTACCACCATCGTTCCACTAGGTGATGCCGCCGCCGCCACAAAATTCGGTCGCGCCTACCTCTGTTCCATCGTTCTAACAAGATCTTTTGTCTCTCAGGGACGCCGATGAGCTCCTCCACTCGTCCCCATGGCAAAACCGCGCCAGCAAACCACATCCCTTCGAATTTTGGTGAGTTCCTGATGCCTCACCATCGCCCTGTTTTGTGCACTCATTTTTCATTGATCTAACAACTCATATGGACTCGTTGTGCACCAGAGAAACTCCTCGGCGAAGAGACAACAAAGAACTGATGCTGCGACGCCATCCCAATGTGGAGCAGCGCCACCCATCGTCCTTCACCATCACAACACCATCCTCGAGCCGTTCCAGATCAAAAAACGCCCCTAAGTGAGTTCGCAGGGACCTCCTCCTTCGATTAGGGTACCTAGGTTTGATTTTAGGTGGGTAGGTCGCGAAATCCGTGAGCTTTGGTGAGCTCCATGCTCCATCCATGGATGCACAACCATGTTGGCCAGAGGTTGAAGAAGGCCATAGCCTCTTTTGTTTCCTGGCCTTTGGATCTCGCCTCAACGGTCTAGATGAGAAGCAACGATACCCCTTCGTTTGATAAAATCTGAGCCATCCTCTTTAAATCCTAAGGCTTGGAGTAGGCCACGTGTACCCCTTGGATTGTTTTAAATGCGAGCCCTTCTCTTTATATCCGATGGCCCTCATCAAGCCACTGCATACCCCTTCATTTGTTTAGATCTCAGCCCTTGTTATAGAATCCGACGACTCCCACTAAACAGCTGCATACCCTTTCGCTGTTTAGCAGGAAGGCCCCTATACCTTTCAATTAAATTACAATGCAGCCCTTGTATTTTGCAGTTTAGCCCTTGATTCTCCCTGGAACCCTGTTTTAGCACTTTATACCTTGTTTTACTTCCTGTACTTAAGTAAAAATGCTTAGGAATGCTAATCTACTATTTTAAACCCCTGCAGCAGCACTATATTTACAAATTCACCATTTACATTAATGAAAATGATGATTTATTGAATGTGGCCTAGAGGGGGGTGAATAGGCCTTTTGAATTTCCTGCACACATAATAGAACCATCAAAACTTAGTTGGCCGGACTAGTCCGGTTGTGTGGGCGGACTAGTCCGGTGTGCAAAAATTATGTGTGTTGATCAGGTGTGATTTGGGAAAATAAATTTCTTTAGCAGCGGAAATGAGAACAACTGATATTTGTACTTGAGATTAATATAAGAATGCAGATGTAACTTATAATTGCCTTAAGTTGATGTTTAGCACTCAAGTGATCTAGTGAACAAAATTTAAAGTAAATGAGACGCAAGACACACGATTTTTTCCCGAGGTTCGATCTCACCACGAGATCTACGTCCTCGTTGAGGAAGCTCACACAGAGCCGGGTCTCCAACCCTTTCCCTCTTCAAGTCACCACGAAGGCCGACTTGATTCTACTATCACGGGTAATCACCAGGTTTGTGGGGCAACCTCACACGTTGAGGGCTCCCACGAGAATTACAATGAAAGAAGTGATCAAATACACTCAAAAGTATTACAATGCAGAGTATGAGTGTAGAAAGATCAAACCCCAAGAGCTCGCAATGAAAGAACGACGATCTCCCAATCCCGAATCCAAGTGTTCAATTGATTTCACTCTTTTTGAACTTTAGATGTGTGGGGAGATGTGTTTTGGGCTCTTGGGACGAAGTGGCGGCGCTAGGGTTTGCTCTTTGATCAGTATTCGACGTGTGTGTCTATAGAAAGTCGTGGACTCTCTATTTATAGGGTTTCCAAAAGCTAGCCGTTGAAAAACCCTAACACCGGACTAGTCCGGTCTCAATGTGTTTTGAAGTCCAGAAGGTCTGCCGGACTAGTCCGGTCCAACCTCAGACTAGTCCGGTGTTGTGTGAAGGTGACTCCAGAAAGTTCATCGGACTAGTCCGCGGACTGGTCCGATCTCCACGAATGGGAGATTCCAGAAAGTTCAACGGACTAGTCCGGTCCATGATCGGACTAGTCCGGTCCCTCAATATGAGAGACTCCAGAAACATCAACGGACTAGTCCGGTGGATGCACGGACTGGTCCGGTCTCCTTGTAAGTGGGATTCCAGAAAGATGAACAGACTAGTCCGGTCCATGATCGGACTAGTCCGGTGCTTTGTGAAAGTTAGGTTAATTTTAATCCCTTACCCTCGCACAAAGTTGTGAGCTCTTGGAGTGTGTCTTTCATACACTCCCTATAAATTCAAAATCTAATTTGGTCTTCCAAGCTTCATCAAAGTATCTCTCTTAGAACACCACTTCATTTTTCACCTTTTTGTGTGCATTAAGATGTTTCACTTGTTTGTCCTGCAATCATTTCAGTAGTTTCATTAGGATCTCATATGCTTGTCATCAATTGGCCAAAACCCACAAGGGATATCCTAGATGCACTTACAATCTCTCCCTTTTTTGTGATTGATGACAACCATTTGAGATATCACAATTGAGAATAAAATCTTGATTTTCATAAGGTGTGCACATATGAGAATAATGATAAGTCCACAAAAAGCTTCTCACATATGCACACACCTTATGGTGGGGTGCCTAACCGGTGTGTGATCAACAAGATGTGATGAAGTAAAGGTAATCAACAATGAGTGTAAAGATAATCATCCAAGCAACAATAAGCATCACACATAAGAGAAGAAATAGTGCATTACAAGGTTTTAAAGTTAAGTACACATGTCCTTGATCACAAAAACATAAAGGCACCAACTACTCTCAAACTATTAGTCTCAATCTCTCCTAGTCTCAATCTCTCCCCCTTTGGCATCAAGGCACCAAAAAGAGAAAAATTGAGGGGAATCACTCATCGCCACTCTCTTCCTCCGTCTCGGTCCGGTCCTCATCTTCACCACCATCATCATCATTTGCCGGAGTAGACTCTTCCTCGGAGTCCTCGAAGGCGGGCGGGGATCCCACCGGCTCAATCTCCAGCTTGTCGCAGATAGCTTTGATGTTGGCATTGACATATTGTTGATGCTTCTTCTGCCTGACTTCAATCTTGCGGCAACAGGCAAAGATAGAGGTGAGCATCTTGAGCACACCACCGGAGGGTTCATGAGCAGGTGCAGAGCCAGGAGGAGCAGCTGAAGATCTTGTTGCATTCACATCCCGAGCCTGTTTAGTCCTCCTCTCAGCTTCAGGGGAGGGAGGTGCATCAGGAGCCGAAGGTAGGGTGTACTCGGTGGGCTTTTGCGGTTTCATCCCCGTATGGTGAACATCCTTGACGAACTCAAGTCCAGTCACCTTCTCAATCATGTACATAATGTACAGGGCATACTCGCAAGATCTGTTTGGAGTGATTGAGATGTTCACAATGTCATTGTAGATGTATTCAAAGACATTGAACGGTCTTCTCCCACCAATGACCTTCATTAGGGTCCTCAAAGTTCCTTGAATAGTCCCCGCATCTCCATCTTTTGGGGCTATTGTCTTCCTCAAAATTCTGTTGAGGACCACATAGAAGGGCTTCAAATACTTGATAGTAGGAGCATCATATGGCATCCTTGTGTCATAGAGAAATGTGAGCTCATCCTTCTCCAGGGGTTGCAGATTGTGGATGATTAGATCATGATCCAAGGTATGCTCAAGGTGGAGAATCCTTGCAAACTCATCATAAGTAACACTATACTTGGAACCATGGGTCATCCAAGTAAGACTGTCTCCATCACCACGAGCAAAGTAGAGGGTAGAGTAGAATTGGGTGATCACCTCATTGTTCCAGTCATTCTCAAAGGAAAACAGTTCCTTCAGTCCGTGCCTCTCCAGGGACTCAACCATCTCACGGAAAGTAGGATACTTCTTTGACTGCATGTACCCGATGTTCACCCATTGACTCTTCACAACGGGATTCTTCATCTTTATGTACACATGCTCGTAGTAGTCGGCATGGAAGTTGCTCCAAAATCTTGGGTCTGAGCATTGCCGAGGTTGAGCATACACATTGACCTGCCTGAAGCTGTCGGCAAGCTCACCCCCTTTTCCAGTGAAATCCTTACTTGAACGTTGCCTGTTGCGGTGACTTGGGTTCTTCATTTTCAAGGGTCCAATGGAACCACTAGCAAGCCCCTTTCCTTTGTTGAGAGTCCTCTTTGGCCCTGAGGAGCTCTCACCAGCCTTTCCTTGGGCCTTCTTCACAACTACCCTCCTTTTCTTGGGCAAGTTGTCGTCGGAGGGTGGAGAGTGCACATTTACATCATGCCTTTTCTTCATGTACCTCTCCTTGGCTCTCTTCACCTTTTCGCGCTCAACTTCTTCATCAACATGGAAGGAGCTGTCATCTGAGCTTGAAGACATTGTGCCTAACAAGGAGTTCATGATTTAGATGAGAATGAACTGAGAATGAAGGTGATGTGAGGATTCAAATGTCAGAGACCGGACTTGTCCGGTGTCAGAGTGCAGACTTGTCCGGTGTAGCGGACTAGTCCGTACCTGGGAGCCGGACTAGTCCGGCCTGGCACAAGAACCCTAACAAAACTAGAATCACAACTTCTATTTAAGGGTGCAAATGAGCATGAAGGTGAAATGAATACATCTCTGAAGCTAATGTACTTTCTTGGAATCAAGAGAAATAGGCTAGAACTAGAAAAGTTGAGAGTTTGACTTTAGGGAGAAATTTACCGAGATTTGAGGATTCGCGTTGAAGGAGCACAAATCTGTCCGGATGAGTTTGGAGAGGAGTACCAACTCGTCGAGGGGAGAATTTCCCATGGAGAAAGCTTGGATTTTGAGGGCTCAACTCTAAAATCACCTTTTGGAGGCTAGGGTTTGAGAGGTGAGGGTTTAACTCAAGTGGAGGGAGATTTGAAACGGTTTTGGGCCGGCCAACTGCTTATATAGGCAGCCGACCGGACTAGTCCGGTCAGTGGGCGGACTAGTCCGGTGTCCCTGGAAGACCTAGGAAGAGGGATTATCCGGACTAGTCCAGTGGCAAACCTGACTAGTCTGGTGTTACTGGACAAACTAAGTATTTAGAGATAACTAATAGTGATCCAAGGACAAGTTTTGCAAATAATCTTGGTGATTATGACCAGAAAGCACTCAACACAAAAACATGGTCATAAATTCCAAGATTTCTTCATTAAAAATAGTTTTCTTAGGAGAAAAGGAGGTGAGGGGCAGTTTTAGCAATAAAATGTAACATTTGAAGTCTCAACCAGATGTGCAACGTTTCAAGCCACATTTCGAGAGTCAAGAATATTAAGTTCATTCCTAAGTTCACAAAACCTTTTCTCATACAATGGTTTGGTAAAAATATCCGCAAGTTGTTTTTCAGTTCTAACATGTGAAATAGCAATGTCACCTTTTAATGAATGATCTCTAAGAAAATGATGACGAATATCTATGTGCTTAGTTCTTGAGTGCTCTACTGGGTTGTGTGCAATTTTTATAGCACTTTCATTGTCACATAGAAGTGGGATATGGTTAAGATTGTAGTCGTAGTCCCTAAGGGTTTGCCGCATCCAAAGTAATTGGGCGCAACAGCTACCGGCTGCAATATATTCTGCTTCTGCTGTGGAAAGGGCAATGGGGTTTTGCTTTTTAGATGACCAAGATACCAGGGACCTACCAAGAAACTGACAAGTCCCTGACATGCTCTTTCTATCGACTTTGCATCTTGCATAGTCGGCATCAAAATATCCTATCAAGTTAAATTTGGATCCTTTGGGATACCAAAGGCCCAAGTTGGGTGTGTGCACAAGGTACCTTAGGATTCTTTTTACAGCAACTAAATGACACTCTTTAGGTGCAGCTTGAAACCTTGCACACAAGCAAACACTACGCATAATATCTAGCCTAGATGCACATAAATAAAGTAAAGAGCCAATCATGGACCGATACACCTTTTGATCCACATTTGGACCGTCTTCATTGAGGTCGAGATGTCCATTAGTGGCCATGGGTGTCTTGATGGGCTTGGCTTTGTCCATATTGAATTTCTTGAGAATGTCTTGTGTATATTTGGTTTGGCTTATAAATGTACCTTCTCTTAGTTGCTTCACTTGGAATCCCAAGAAGAACTTTAATTCGCCCATCATTGACATCTCGAACCTATCTGTCATAATTTTGCTAAACTCTTCACAGAAGGATTTGTTAGTTGATCGAAAGATAATGTCATCAACGTAAATTTGACATACAAATAAATGATCATCACAATGTTTAGTGAAAAGTGTATAGTCAGCTTTACCAATTTTGAATCCATTCTGAATTAGAAAATCTCTAAGACACTCATACCAAGCTCGAGGAGCTTGTTTGAGGCCATAGAGAGCCTTACGCAGTTTGTAGACATGGTTGGGATACTTCGGGTCTTCGAATCCTGGTGGCTGCTCCACATAAACTTCCTCCTTGATTGGGCCGTTTAAGAAGGCGCTTTTGACGTCCATTTGATACAGCTTAAAATTATGGTGAGTAGCATATGCCAATAAAATACGAATGGACTCAAGTCTAGCTACAGGAGCGAAAGTTTCATCGAAGTCCAAACCTTCGACCTGGGAATAACCTTTGGCCACCAGTCTTGCCTTATTTCTTGTTACTACTCCATGTTCATCTTGCGTGTTCCGAGAGACCCATTTAGTTCCAACTATGTTCGCCTTGGGTCTCTCCACTAGCTCCCATACTTCATTTCTCTTGAAGTTGTTCAGCTCCTCTTGCATTGCAATCACCCAGTATGGATCCCCTAAGGCTTCTTCCACCCTGTATGGTTCCAGAAAAGACACAAAAGAATAGGATTCACAGAAATTTGCAACCCGAGATCTAGTAGTTACTCCCTTAGCAATATCTCCAATGATGTTGTTGACAGGGTGGTCTCTTTGCACGCTCTGGTGTACTCTTGGGTGCGGAGCTTGTGTAGTTGCTTGTTCTTCATTATCTTCATGTGCATTGTCTCCCCCTAGATCATTGCTTCCATGATGGTCCTGATCTTCTTGATCTTTCTCCTCTTGATCTTGTGCAAGGGATCCCCCTTGATCATTGCCTCCGTGTTGAGGTTCATCCTGTGCATTTAAGTCGAATGTTTGCTCTTGTGGTAAGATATCGCCAAGTCCCATGTTCTTCAGTGCTTCATATGGAGCTTCCTCTTCATCTAGCACACACTTATCAACTTGCTCCGCTTGTGAGCCGTTAGATTCATCGAACACTACGTCACATGCTACTTGAACAAGGCCGGACACCTTGTTGAAGACACGATAAGCGTAGGCATTCGATTCATAACCGAGCAAGAATCCTTCATCAGACTTCGAAGCGAACTTCGAGGCCCTCTGTTTCTTGTTCAGAATAAAACATTTGCAACCAAAAACTTTAAAACAAGAAACATTAGGCTTTTTACCGGTAAGGAGCTCATATGGAGTTTTCTTCAGTAGTCGATGGAGGTACAGTCGATTAGTGGCATGGCAAGCGGTGTTCACCGCTTCTGCCCAAAATCGATCTGATGTCTTGTATTCATCCAACATAGTTCTCGCCATTTCGATCAATGTTCTGTTCTTCCTTTCGGCCACTCCATTTTGTTGAGGGGAGTAGGGTGCTGAGAGTTCATTCTTTATCCCTTCTTCATCGAGAAACTCTTCAACTTGGAGATTCTTGAATTCTGTCCTGTTGTCACTTCTGATGTTCTTTATGGTTGATGAGAATTCGTTCTGAGCTCTTTTCAAGAACTTCTTGAGGATCCCCTGAGTTTCTAATTTATCATACAAGAAAAATACCCAGGTAAATCTTGAAAAATCATCAACAATTACTAAACCATATTTGTTACCGCCAATGCTGATGTACGAAACTGGACCAAAGAGATCCATGTGGAGAAGTTCCAGCGGTCTTGCGGTAGTCATCACATTCTTGGCAGGGTGTGGTGCTCTGACTTGTTTTCCCGCTTGACAAGCGCTGCATGGCCTGTTCTTTTCAAAAACCACATCCTTAAGACCACGGATGTGACCACCTTTTAGAAGTTTCTGCAGATTTCTCATCCCAACATGGGCTAGCCGTCTATGCCACAGCCATCCCATGCTGGTTTTAGCAACCAAGCAAGTGTTGAGTTCGGCTTTATCTTTGTTGAAGTCAACTAGATAGAGCTTGCCCTTCAACATTCCATTGAATGCAATCGAGCCATCGCTTCTCTAAAAACAGTCACACCCTCATTAGTGAATAAACAGTTGTAACCTTTGTCGCATAGTTGGGATATTGACAAAAGGTTATAATCTAGAGAATCTACATGTAAAACATTTGATAAGGTATGTTGAGAGGATATTTCAATGTTACCGCTACCAAGGACCTTTCCTTGGCTGTTGTCTCCGAAGTATATGCCTTCACCTGGATCCTTGTTGTACTCGTACTCCACAAACATACCTCTCTCTCCGGTCATGTGATTTGTGCATCCGCTATCAAGTACCCATTTTGTTCCACAGGAGGAGTAAGCCTGCAAAAAAGAGTTATTCCTTGGTTTTAGGTACCCAAGCTTGCTTGGGTCCTCTCAGGTTAGTCACAAGAGTCTTGGGCACCCACTCACAAGTTTTCAAGTTCTTGTGGCGTGGCCCTGTATATTTGGCAATGACTCTTCCATTTTTGGCTTTCATAAGAACATAAGAAGCATTAAATGTATGAAACAATATTTGTGGTTCAGATTCATGAGATTTTTCCTTGACAAAGACAATTCTATTCTTAGCATGATTAGAATTAGGCATGTCTTTGTTCTTATCAAAACCAAGGCCATCTTTGACATTAGGAGGTCTAGTGACCATATATGCACTGCGTGCATATTTGATCTTCTCCTTATCAAAGATGCTGCTTGGAGGGGCATGCATATTACGAGAAGTTGATGTATTAGAAATAATATTCTTCTTACTAGAGCAAGTGCAAGTTCCGATTGTTGTCGAACTCATATCTTTGGAGAAAGAGCTATTGGAGGAAGAGGAGTCACTTTGCTTGAGCGACTCAACTTGCACCTCAAGGATCTTGTTAACTTTTGACAAGTTAGCAAGTTCTTCCTTGATTGCAATATGCGAGTCTTCTAGCTTTGAGTAAGTTTCCTTACTCAAGGCTAGCTCAACTTCAAGCGACTTGTTCTTCTCTCTTTCAAGCTCGAGAAGCTTTTCAACTTCTTGATATCTCTTCCTTTCACGGATGAGCATATCTTCTTGTCGATCCAGAAGTTCTTCCTTCTCAAAAATTTTGTTCGACAACATTTCCATTTTCTTTAGAGCAATTTTACTTAGTCCTCTAAACATTTCTTTGTTATTGCTAGAGCTGTCAAAGTCATCAATAGAGGAATTTAGCGTAGGAGCAGTGAGCCGTACCTTTTTCTTGCCTTCCTTAGCCATAAAGCGAGTGTGGTTGTTCATGTCCCGTCCTCCCATGTTTGGAAAGAGTGTGGCCTTCATAGTAGGTTTCTTGATTGCAATAGTGGCCATCTCTTCTTCTTCATCGGAGGAGGACTCGTCATTTGAGTCCCACTCCTTGCCAATGTGAGCTTGATGGATTTGCCTTCTTTTTCTGAAATTTTTCTTTTCTTGAGATCTTGTTTCCTTCTTCTTTTTGTTTTCTTCATAGGGGCAGTCCATCATGAAGTGACTATACTCTCCGCAGTTGTAGAAAGTGCGTCGAGCCTTGGATTTTCCTTTGTCCTTGCTTTTGCCTTCATTTGAGTTGTTGCCGTGTCTTCTTTTCATCATTCGCTTGAACTTCTTGATAAAGAGTACCATTTCCTCATCATCAAGATCGGTGCTCTCATCACTTGTATGTCCATCGTCTTGATCTTCACGAGCTTCTTTGAGTTTGGGTCGGCATGTAGCTTTGAGAGCGACCTCTTTCCTTTTGGAGGAAGTGAGTTCGGCCAAGTCTTTGACGTATTTTGCCTCTTTCTCCATCATATCATGATTAATGATCTTCCCCAACAACTCATCGGGGGTCATTTTGTGAAAATCGGGGCTTTCTCTAATCATTGAGCAAAGAGTGACATTTCTTGGCATGAAGGCTCTAATCATTCTCTTGACTACCTCGTGATCCGTCCATTTCTTACTTCCATAGGAACGTATCTTGTTGATGAGTGCCTTCATCCGGTTGTACATGTCTTGAGGTGATTCGCCTTCTTCAATAGCGAATCTCCCCAACTCTCCTTCAAGCATTTCGATTTTTGCTTCACGAACTGATCTATTTCCTTCGTGAGCTGTCTTAAGTGTATCCCAGATTTCCTTTGCACTTTCTAAGCCATCAATCTTGGTGAATTCCTCTCTGCTTAATGATGACGTGATCACAGCGACGGCTTGTGCATTTCTGTGAATCTCTTGTTCTTGTTCTGGGGTGAGTTCTTCATCCGTGTCCGGGATATCTATGCCAGTGCCAATGATGTGCCATAGACTAGGATTTAGGGATATTAGATGCATCTTCATGTTGTACTTCCACATTGTATAGTCGCTTCCGTCAAACTGTGGAGGTTTTCCCATAGGAATGGAAAGATAATGGTTGTTTGAATTGAGACGGTTGTAGTTGTAAGGCTGTCGGGAGTAGTCGTGATGACCGCTCCCCGTCGTCTTCTCTTCTTCTTTTCATTTTTGTCCTAACAGTTTCTTTCTCAAAAGTTCCTTCAATTGTCGCACTTCTTCATCATCGTGTGGGCTCTCTTTCAGCACATCAAAAGCTTTAGTTTCTTATTCCTCCTCATTAATGTTCATCTTCGAGATATTGTTGTTCTTCTCAGTGGCCATTGATCTCTCCGAGATGTGAGTCTCGTTGGTGGAGAACCTTGCTCTGATACCAATTGAATGTGGCCTAGAGGGGGGTGAATAGGCCTTTTGAATTTCCTGCACACTTAATAGAACCGTCAAAACTTGGTTGGCCGGACTAGTCCGGTTGTGTGGGAGGACTAGTCCGGTGTGCAAAAATTATGTGTGCTGATCAGGTGTGATTTGGGAAAATAAATTTCTTTAGCAGCGGAAATGAGAACAACTGATATTTGTAGTTGAGATTAATATAAGAATGCAGATGTAACTTATAATTGCCTTAAGTTGATGTTTAGCACTCAAGTGATCTAATGAACAAAATTTAAAGTAAATGAGACGCAAGACACACGAATTTTTCCCGAGGTTCGATCTCACCACGAGATCTACATCCTCGTTGAGGAAGCTCACACAGAGCCGGGTCTCCAACCCTTTCCCTCTTCAAGTCACCACGAAGGCCGACTTGATTCCACTATCACGGGTAATCACCAGGTTTGTGGGGCAACCTCACACGTTGAGGGCTCCCACGAGAATTACAATGAAAGAAGTGATCAAATACACTCAAAAGTATTACAATGCAGAGTATGAGTGTATAAAGATCAAACCCCAAGAGCTCGCAATGAAAGAACGACGATCTCCCGATCCCGAATCCAAGTGTTCAATTGATTTCACTCTTTTTGAACTTTAGATGTGTGGGGAGATGTGTTTTGGGATCTTGGGACGAAGTGGCGGCACTAGGGTTTTCTATTTGATCAGTATTCGACGTGTGTGTCTATAGAAAGTCGTGGACTCTCTATTTATAGGGTTTCCAAAAGCTAGCCGTTGAAAAACCCTAACACCGGACTAGTCCGGTGCATGTACGGACTTGTCCGGTCTCAATGTGTTTTGAAGTCCAGAAGGTCTGCCGGACTAGTCCGGTCCAACCTCGGACTAGTCCGGTGCCGTGTGAAGGTGACTCCAGAAAGTTCATCGGACTAGTCCGCGGACTGGTCCAATCTCCACAAATGGGAGATGCCAGAAAGTTCAACGGACTAGTCCGGTCCATGATCGGACTAGTCCGGTCCCTCAATATGAGAGACTCCAGAAACATCAACCGACTAGTCCGGTGGATGCACGGACTGGTCCGGTCTCCTTGTAAGTGGGATTCCAGAAAGATGAACGGACTAGTCCGGTCCATGATCGGACTAGTCCGGTGCTTTGTGGAAGTTAGGTTAATTTTAATCCCTTACCCTCGCACAAAGTTGTGAGCTCTTGGAGTGTGTCTTTCATACACTCCCTATACATTCAAAATCTAATTTGGTCTTCCAAGCTTCATCAAAGTATCTCTCTTTGAACACCACTTCATTTTTCACCTTTTTGTGTGCATCAAGATGTTTCACTTGTTTGTCCTGCAATCATCTCAGTAGTTTCATTAGGATCTCATATGTTTGTCATCAATTGGCCAAAACCCACAAGGGATATCCTAGATGCACTTACATTTATTACATCCAGTAGTATGATTATACCACAAAAGCCACTGTACAGTTTTGGTTTTAATGGAAACACCCACTAATCATGTTATATATTTTGCTAGAGCACCCCCAGAAAAATATTTATTAAGGATTATTAATTTTGAAAGTATACAATAAATGTATTCTAGCATATGATAGATTGTTTATAGTTTAGAATTGATTAATTAATATGTACACGACGACATAGATGCTAGACCTTGGTTGTATGTACATGTATTTGTTATGCTTTGCTATTTGGTATTGTTTCTTATTGCCTTCTTGTTATTTTGTTGCGCGTACGAGGCATGGACAGAGCCAATCTCCGAGCCGGCTTTCAACCTGCAAGACCAAGACTTTGACATAGCCGAGCAGCAACACTTCCCTAGAGGTAAGTGCTCTTGACCATATCTCTCCTGTTAGGAAATTAAGGATGTAGATAGAATTAGTTGCATGCAGTCAATTAATTTGAATCCTATGATAGGTTGTTTACTAGTTTTTCTATATTATTCCTTGTAGCCATGTTGGGTGGATTATGTTACATGTAGGGATATTATTACGCTTAGCCATGATGTCTTAGTTGGGATGGATTATGGGATTTAATATACTTGTTATTATATTATTCTTAATCATATGGATATGTGGTGGTTTGTAGTTGGAGTGTAGGAATCTAGGTAGACTGGTCGGTTCGGTGTGTGCATGTGTGCATGAGACTCGAGTGGGTTGCTAGCGTGTGCCGTAGATTCTAAAGACCGGTTCATGGAGCATGTAACCCGACTTTAATATTCCCACCACAAGAATGCTTTGGAACAATTTGGCCAATTAAGTCGATTTCTACCTTATTTTGTGTATACCATGTGAGATGTTTGAGTGGCGCAAGAGGGGGCTACTGCGGAGAGGTACAAATAGACTCTGCCGTGGGGTGAAACCTTAGCGGGTGCGCACAAGTTTGGTAGTGCGATGTAAAGGCCTCATAGTGATCTCCTGGCCACACACCAAAGGAAATGTGAGGTGTGATTCGCGATCACGGGCATCAGGGAGGATCTAGTCCACTTGGCGACAAGGGACGGAATCACGACTTGTGAGTAAAGGGGTACAAACTCTGCAGAGTGTAAAACTATCTAGATAGCCACGCTCACGGTCAAGAGCAACGCTTGGACTTATTCATGATTAGGTGGGTTGGATGGTTTGGTTTTGGTGATGGGTTGGTCGAAACCCATTGAGTTGGTGTCCAGTTGGTTTGAGCCTGGACGGTCTTGTTGGTCACTTGGTTGGGACCTGCGGGTCTTGGTTTTGGTTACTGGAGGTTGAGATGGTTCACCTAGTAAATAGGATGCTAAGGTAAACTAAGGCTAGGGAGTTCTGCTTAGTGCTTAAACCGTGTCTAGCCTTCCTCATTGATTAGCATGCATGTCATAATTTCCCACACTTGCGGAGTACATTAGGTACTCACGTTTGTTTGTTGCCTCTTTTTCTTGTACGTACTTGCTGCTCAGGCAATGGAGATGGAGCGGGTGTTGATGAAGATGACGGCTTTGACCCCGGCGTGCAGTACTAGGCTAGCGTGCCCTCAGACAACACCTGTGATGGAGCTACACGCTTAGTTATCCACTGCTATGTATCTTTTTCTTTTTGGACCTATGATTCATTTATGTACTGAATAAAATACATTGAACTTGGCTTTATATACATGATTTTTTCACTTTTGTCGTCCCGTGTATGATTTAACTGATCCTGGCATACACGAGAGTACGTTTGGTTTCTTTTGCAGGAACCGGGCGTGACAATATCTCTAGAGAATATCATGATTTACTACTCTGTAATAATGCTGCAAGTTATAGAATACAAAGATTTAGTTCATCTCTATCTTAGTTTACTCTAAAGCTTGACGAGATCTTCACCAACCATGCTAGGTATTCTGGAGTCTTCTTCTAACACTCCCCCTCAACCAAAACATCCCATGTTTAGGTTGTGACGAAATCCAATATGCTTCTGAGTAGTAAGCGGTTTGGTGAATCTGTCCGCAATCTAATCTCGTGTGGATATGAACCGCACCTGTAGAGTTTTATTAGCCACTTTTTCCCTCACAAAATGATTGTCTATCCCAATATGCTTGGTACGTGCATGGAAGACTTGATTTTCTGTCATAAACATTGCTCCCAAATTATCACACCAAAGTGTTGCTTGTTCTGCTTGTGAAATTCCCAATTCCCTTAGAATTATTTGCACCTTTATTATTTCTGCTGTGGCATTAGCTAAAGATTTATACTTGACTTCAGTGCTTGAACGTGATACAGTTGGCTGTTTGCGAGCGCTCCATGAAACAATGTTTGCTCCTAGATAAATTGCAAAACCTCCAGTTGACCTTCTGTCATCTGGACAACCAGCCCAATCAGCATCTGAGAATGCATTTATTTGTAAAGAACTGTCTCTGATAAATTTGATTCCATAACTTACTGCTTTTTGAACATATCTTAAAATTCTTTTCACCATAGCCATATGCACAGTAGTAGGCTAATGTAGATATTGACATACCTTATTGATTGAAAAAACAATATTAGGTCTTGTCAATGTAAGATATTGTAATGCTCCTGCAATAATTCTGTACTTGGTTGAGTTTTCATTATCAAGAGACTGTCCAACATATGCTGAATATTTTTCTGTACTAGACAGAGGAGTACTGACTGGCTTGCACTGTAGCATGTTTGCCTTTTTAATAATATCTTTTGCATATTTCTTCGGATTTAAGAGAATGCCTTCTTTAGTTTTAGAGACTTGAATGCCAAGAAAATAATGAAGATCATCCAGATCCTTCAGTGCGAATTCTTCTCTTAAATCAGCTAACATAGACTCAACGGCCTATTGTGATGAACTTACCACAATAATATCATCCACATAGATCAAAAGATAAATGGTAACACTACCTTTGCAATAAATGAATAGAGATGTATCACCATTTGAAGCAACAAAGCCAATTTGTAATAACTTAGTGCTAAGTTTAGAATACCATGCTCTTTGTGCCTGCTTAAGACCATAAATAGCTTTCTTTAACTTGCACACATAATTAGAATGAGTTTGACTTTCATAACTTGGAGGTTGTTTCATATAAACTTCTTCCTCTAATTCACCGTGTAAAAAGACATTTTAGACATCCAACTGTCTTAGGTACCAATTTTTAGACATTGCGACTGATAAAACAATTCTTATTGTTGTTGCTTTAACTACAGGGCTAAATGTATCTTCATAATCAATTCCATACGTTTGCTTAAATCCTTTTGCCACCAGCCTTGCTTTGTATCTGTCAATAGAACTATCTGAAATTTTTTATTTTATAAACCCATCTGGAGTCAATTATATTGTTCACACCTTCTCTAGATACAAGTTGTTAAGTCTGATTCCTTTTTAGTGCTTCAATCTCAACATCCATGGCCTTTTTATAGTTATCATCATGTAGGGCTTGCTTCAGAGATGATGGTGTAAGGATCGAAACGCCCAAGAGGGGGGGGGGGTGAATTGGGCTTTCTTTCAAATTTCAAGATAATTAAACACTTAACAACTTAAAGCCCAATTCCCTATGCAATTAAACTATGCAATCAATATAATTTAAAGTTGCGGAATGAAGATTGCATAAGAGTAAAAAAGGGAGAGGGATGCAAACGCTCAAGGGACACGGAGTTTATCCCGCGGTTCGGTAAGATCACAAGGATCTTCCTACGTCCACGTTGTGACACCCACCGAAGGGTATTGTCACTCCCAAGTCACCGAGACTAGGGGCTTCTTCACTATTCTTCTCCGTTCGCCAACCTTGGCAAGGTGGAGCTCAAGCCTTGTACACTTTTGGGATCCTCCGGGCTTCCACAATCCACTTGGCAAGCTCCGGAAGTTGCATACACCAAGGGTCACTCCCTTTGGGCTCTCACTACACTAGAGACTCCAATCACCAAGAATGGAGGCACCCAAGCACTATCTCTAGCTAGTTCTAGCCTATTTCTTGGTGTACAAATGATGATCAAATGATGTGAAAGTGGTAGCTCTATTGCTTGAATGCTCTAGGATGTGTAGAGTATGTCTGGGCTTCAAGTCTTATCGATTTGACAGGTTGAAGGGGTATAAATAGCCAGCCTCCACGAGATAGCCGTTGGAAAAGTAGGCTGACATCACTTGTCTGCGAACATCGGATGATCCGATGACCCCCTTTTATGAGCATCGGTCTAATTAGATTAGCTGATGTCATTCTGTCAGAAATGACCGTTATTAGACCGATGCTTCACCTCCTTCATCATCGGAGGATCCGATGAATAGATCTTCAGTCTGGTCGAGCTGATAATTTGCTTCTGTTGTAATCGACCGATGTGTATCTGCCTTCAACATCGGATGATCCGGTGTTCAGTCCTTCAGAACACTTCAGAAAATTTGCTTACTGTTGTATTCATCCGATGTTCACTTGATACACATCGGATGATCCGGTGTGTACTTCATTCTGAGGTCTTCTTCTTCTGTTGAGTCCAAATCGACCGATGCAGTCATTCTTCAGATCACCGGATGATCCGGTGTGTACAATTTGTTTCCTTCGAGTTGAGTTGGACTGATCTTTTGGATTTTGGACTTGTGACCTCTTGACATTTGTTTGAAGTGTTGTTTTGATTGTCTTCAAGTATGGAATGATATCAAGTTAGAGCTTTCACTTCTTGTCATCATATGTTTTGATTTGATCTCATTCGTTGATTCTATATGGGTCTCCAATGTAATTTTGATTTCATTTGATTGAGTGTCATTGAGACCTTGCATTCACAGATTCATTAGTAATATCGAATGGTTGTCATTAATCACCGAAACCGTACCTCATGGGGCCTAGATGCTTTCAATCTCCCCCTTTTTGGTGATTGATGACAACACAATAATTTAAAGCGTAATAATAATGAATTTGATGATAATACACAAGTAGATATGCAATAATTACAACATAGGACACATGAATCTTGTAAAGGGCAAATGAAAATTATGGTGCGAAAAGCTCAATTGATTAAAATCATAAGCAAAAGAGACAAATGAAAGAGTGCTTAATTAAAATTACAAAAGAGTACTCAAGCAAGAATACAAAAGATAAACACACACTCACACACTCCCCCTAAACACGTACTCCCCCTGAGACTGCTACTCCCCCTGACTCTCCTACATCTTCTCCCCCTTTGGCATCAAGACACCAAAAAGGGATCAGAACGCCTACTGACCCTGAGAGCTAGGCGCGAGGACGAACTGAGCACCGTCGCAGTCGTCGGAGCTGGAGTCGCCGGTCGAAGGAGCTGCCGGAGCGGTGGGAACTGGAGGGTCCGCTGCCGGTGCTGGAGGAGAGGGAGCAGGTACTGAGGATGCTGGAGGAGCTGGAGGAAGTGGAGCGCTCACCACGGACGCCGGTGTCTGCTGGAACAAGGTCGTCGCCGGCAGTGGTGAGTGAATCGGTGCGCTGGGTGCCAGAAGCGGTGACATGCTGATCGAAGGGATAGGGGTAGTAGGCACCTGAGCGACACCTGGAGCCAGTCCCAGTCCAGGCTGCTGTGAAGGAAGGGCGATCCCGGTCTGAGTGTATAGGTTGGTGATCAACCCTAGGATCCCCATCATGGCCTGCTGGGTCTGCTGCTGCTGGTCGAGGGTACGGCGGTGCATCTGATCGACCAGGTTGGTGAACCGGTCCGTATCCTCTCGCCTCTGACGGGCGATCTCCAGCTGGAGCTCCTGCTGCTGCCGCTGCAGCTGTGCCAAGTGAGCAGCCTGCTCTGCCCTGGCCTGCTCGGCAGCGAGCCTGTCCTGGCGCTACTGCTCGATCATCTGCTGAAGAAGGGAGGACAGCTCCGACGGCTGTGACACCTGCGCCTCGGACACAGGAGGTGGTGTCGGTGGCGGAGCAGCTGAGCCTCCTGCCTCGGCGTCGTGCTGTCTTGGTGAGGGTGGAGGTGGAGGGAAGTACTCCTCAACACTCTCGTCTGTGTCGCTCTCGGACCAGACGTGCTGCAAGTCTCCACCTTGAGCTTCTGCCTCAGCCAGACGCTCATCTTCCTTCTCGAGGTCAGACCAATCCTCCTCAGTCAAGCGGGCCCTGACCTGGCGCTCAACTGGACGGCCAAGGCGGCGGTCTCCAGGAGCGGAAGCACGGTAGTGACTAAAGCGGGTCACGCTCTCGTCAGCAAGCCGGGCCTGTGCTGAATGTCCTTCTGGCACCACCATAGAGCAAATATAGCTGATCCAGTGCCCGTATGCTAGCTGCCTCATCATGCCCACTCCATCTGTGATTACGTCCTCCATCTCGCAGATAATGATATCCACTATATCAAAGTCCATCCCGTTCATGATGTAGAACAGGAGGGTCTGCTGGAGACTCGTGAACCCCTCCAAGTATCCTGACCTCGGCAGGAGCGTGCGGCGCAAGGCGAGGTGCACAATGCGCGCAGCTGGGGTCAGGAGTGCTGGGACTCTCGGCTGATCTGGAGAGAACGTGGGGCCAAACAAGGAGCGGATCTCGTCCAGCTGAGGTGCTACCCCTCCAGTAAGTGGCCTCCTCGGTGGATCTGCCTGCCCATAGACCTTCTCATGTATGCTAGTGTCGTGCAGGTCCAAGCCAAGGATGTGCCCCAAAGTCTGCCTCGTGAGATGGTAGTGCTGACCATTGAACATGAAGGCAATTGATCTTCTGCCCTCTGAGATGTACAGGGTCGCGTAGAAGACACGGACCCATTCTTCCACATACGCACTCCTCTCATAGTCCAGTAGCTCCACCAAGCCTCTGTATCGCTCAAAGAAGGGACGGACATCAGTTTCTGCGGCCACTGCAAGCTGCCTCCAGTCCAGGTGGTTGTGCTGAAAGAGCTTGTGCCCCCGGCGCTTGTAGGTCTCATAGAGAGACGCCTGGGTGACAGTCCAGAAGCGACTGTCAACAAGCAGCTCTCGGGGCTGTGGGAACCACTCCTCAAGAAGAATACTCCATCTGAGCTTACGGAGTTGCTTCGCCTTCATCTTCCGGTAGTCCACAAGGCGAACTCCTTCTCGGACCAGGACGGCCGTGTCCTCCTCATGGATGTCCCTCTCAGCCTCCCTGTCCTCACGACGGTTGGCAGCCGTCGGTCTTGGTCGAGGAGCAGCCTCGGTGTGACCCCCACGCGTCCGGGCTGAGCGCCGGCGGACGAGGGGCTCAACGGGCTCCTCTTCGGCGTCGGAGTTGTCGACCACTGGAGGCGGCCTCGGACGGGCCTCACGGATCCTCAAGGACCCCCCACGGCCGCGCTCACGCTCCTCGGCGGCGCGAGCGGCCATCAAGGCCTTCTTCTCATCCTTCGATAACTTCCGCTTCTTTGCGGCGGGCTCCTCGATAGCCTTGCCTTTGCCTTTGCGATCACGGGCCATCTCGTCGACGAAAAGACACGAGATCGATGAAAGGCGACGACGGCGACGATCGATGGCTCGGGCGAGAAACCCTAGCAGGGAGAACTGCCGGCGGTGGAGGCTGGTGAAGAAGGTGATTGGAGGCGGCGGTGGCGCTTGGTGGCGCGAGGGGAGGCAGCGGCGGCGATGCTGCGGGTGGAGCACGGCGGCGGCGGCGCGAGGGAAGGGCGGCGGCGCGCGGGAGAGGTGGCCGGCGGCGGTGGCGCGAGCAGGGGACGGCGGCGGCGGCACCTAGGGAGGCGGTGCTTGGGCGCGGCGGCGGAGGTGGCGGCGACGCGCGGTGTAAAGATCGATCGGGGAGAAAAAGAAACGGCGGCGGCGCTTGAGTTTAAATAGTGGGGCCCAAACCCTAGCCGTTTTACAAACACCGGATGGACCGATGATAGAAGCAGTGAACATCGGTCAATCGCAACAGTAAGGATATTCAAGAATTGCTGTTGACATCGGATGAACCGATGATTAGGGTTTTGAACATCGGTCGAATAGCACAGTAAGGGTGTTCAACCGAGTGATATTGACACCGGATGATCCGACGTTAGAGGGAGGTAGACATCGGTTGAATGGATCACAGCTCCAGAAGAGTGAACATCGGATGGACCGATGTTTTCCAGGATGAACTCGTCGGATCATTTGAGGTTCTGACAGAGTTGGGCTTTGAGGATTGAACACCTATTTGACCGATGAGGGATTGACAGGGGCATCGGATAATCCGATGGCAACAGAACGAAAACATCCCATATATGTCCTTCGACCGAACAAACAATTGAGGAGGAACACATGTCTTAGGACTTTTTGGGCAACTCCTTACCCCTCAAGAAGCTAATATGCCAATAGCTTGGCTAGACCTTAACACAAACGGAACACCGAGAAAAAATAGAGGAAAAAATATCCAAATAAAATGTAAGGCCCATGCTTTGAGAGGTAGAGTATGAAAACTTCTATCTCATTAAAGCATGTTCCTTTAGAATTTTGCTCTTTCCACATCATATGAGTTGAGATATTGCATTTCAAACAAGTCTCCTTCTCATGATGTGGGTTCCCCTTTGTGACAATTCTACCGTATGCAATGCCAAACAACTTATAGTGCAAGAGATTAAATGAGTGCAAGTTTATATGGCAGGGATCATGCAAGGCATAAAATAAATCTATCTTGCCAAGTTTGAACCTTCCAAAGGCTTCCTCAGGGAAAACTACTTCTAGCTTGCCCCTATCCTTTGGGAGTTAGACAAGACCTATATGATATGCATCCTTACATGAGCATGGCAACTTACATGACGTTAGATGCATCTAGCACATTTAATTCACTTCTAAGTCTATAAAAGGTTTTCTCGTCAAGTACGGGAATGGGGTTTTTAGCAAATCTAACCGCACTTGCATTGTCACAAAGGAGAGGCACATAATCATACAAGCATTCATTTTAACATGACATGGGGCCTAGATGCGGAAAGATATAGCAATAAACTATTTATGGAATGGTAATTTGATTTGACAATAGGGTTACCGTCCATATCCGCGTTGGGCTCCCATTCTCAACTTTCTTCAAGAGGTCCTTGGTAGATTTTCTTTGATGGTGGAGGTCCCCTCTTGAAGTCACCTCGTGGATGGTTACGTGTTCTTGACTTTAGGTACCCAAGCTAGCTTTGGTCCTTGTATATGTGATACAAGTGCTTTTGGGACCCAAAGTTGCTTGGGGAGCTTCCCTTTCATCCCCTTTACGTTCATGCCAATGAACTTTGCCTTCACCTTAGCACCTATTTTGCTCAACAAATAATAGTGATTCTCAAAGGTAGATGTATAGTTAGTCGGCAATTTTGGAGAAGGTCGGTTAGGTAGAGGGCACTCCCTTGTATGGTGACCGGTGACCTTGCAATGTTGGCAATAGGAGCCAACTTCCTTGATGAAGCTTGTTTTGAGCTCCGGTGAGGGCACCTTTCCTTTGTTGGGCACCGGGAAGGATCCAAGTCCTTTCTTGTTGAAGCCCTTTGCTTGATGGAAGAGGATTTCTTTATGTTTGTCTTCTCCCTTAGATAGTCTTGCTAAGCTTGTGCGGAGACTTTCAATCTCCTCCATCAACTCCTTCTCCCTTGCATTTTCTTTCAAAAGCAAAGACTCATGGAAAGCATTAGTAGCATTTGAAATAGTGGGTACCTTGCCATCAATAGTTTGTTTCTCCTTATTTTTAAGTTTTAGTTCAATGGCTTCATAAGAGAGATTAAGTGCATGATGCTCTTGAACTAACTCATTGTGCTTATCCGAGAGCGTTTGATGAACTAAGCCAAGCTTATGATTGTCTAGCTCAATTTTAGCCTTATCTTCTTCAATTTGCTTGACATAGGTTTTGAGCGTGTCATGCTCTTTAAGTATGCTTTCATACTTGCCAAGCAAATCAAGGTTAGCATTTTCAAGTTTAGCATGAGCTTGTTCTAGCGCCTTGACTTTGTTCTTTTCCCTTTTAATGATGGTGTGATATTCATTTATCAATGAAGTTAATTCATCGGGGGAAAGCTCATCATCACTAGAGTCGTCACATACCTCATTGTTACCCTTTGCCATGAGGCACATGGGAGGTGGACGAAGAGGTGAGTTATCCTTGTTGACGACGGCAAGTCCCGCCAAGTTTTCTTCATCTTCACTCTCTTCGTCGCTTGACTCTTCATCCGTGATCCACTCATTTGCCTCGCACATGAAGACTTTTTGAGGCCCTCTTCTTTTCTTTGGAAAGAGTTTGGTCTTCTTGCCTTTGTCAAATTTCTTCTTTCCAAAGGAGCGCATGGGCTTGACCTCTTCTTCTTCATCACTTTCTTCTTGCTTTTGATGCTTGCTCTCGTGGTTCTCCCTTCTCTTGTCCGGTTTTGGACAATCGTAGGAGATGTGGCCTTGTTCACCACAATTATAGCAAGTCTTGCTATTTTCTTTCTTGGGAAGGAAAGCTCTCTTGTTGGGATCAAAAGTGTATCCCTTCTTGGCAATTTTGGAGTTCAAGCGGGAGAATTTTCTCATCATTGATGCAAGCTCATCATCATCATCTTCACTTGATGTTTGCTCTTCTTTGCTTGAACTAGGCTTGATCATTTTCTTCGTTTTCTTGAAAGCCTTGAGAGCAATTGTCCTTGTAGAGGATGAACTCTCCATCATCCCAAGTACACTCATCTCATGAGCGTGTATTTCTCCAATGAGCTCCGAAACTTCAATGTTGTCAAGTGATTCCTTTTGGAGCATGGAGTTGATAATGTTGTACTTGGGCTTGGGAAGGAGCATGAGGATCTTTCGGTTGATAAGTCCCTTGCCAAGAGACGCAATGTCAAGAGCATTAATCTCCTCAATAAGAACATTTAAGCGTGAAAACATCTCATTAACATTTTCATTAGGAAGCATTTTAAATTCATCATATTTTGCTTTAAGCATGTGATATTTAAGTTCTTTAACACGAGAGGAACCCTCATGAATTTCAATTAAGCATGCCCAAATTTCACAAGCTTTTTCTTTACTAGCTATTCTTGCAAATATATCTTGACTAATGCATTCATAAATGGCATTTCTAGCTCTAGCATCCCATTTAATTTGATCACCAATATAGGCATTATCTCCAAATCCCGCATGGGTCGCTTCCCAAACTTCGGGAGCAATGGCCTCTAGGTAGGCACGCATGCGTGCTTTCCAATAGGCAAAGTTCTTGCCCTCGAAGATAGGAACCGAACCCCCATTCTTGGCCATTTAAGCTCTCTAGCGGTGAAGCTAGAATGATCCAATGAGCAACAAGGCTCTGATACCAATTGTAAGGATCGAAACGCCCAAGAGGGGGGGGTGAATTGGGCTTTCTTTCAAATTTCAAGATAATTAAACACTTAACAACTTAAAGCCCAATTCCCTATGCAATTAAACTATGCAATCAATATAATTTAAAGTTGCGGAATGAAGATTGCATAAGAGTAAAAAAGGGAGAGGGATGCAAACGCTCAAGGGACACGGAGTTTATCCCGTGGTTCGGTAAGATCACAAGGATCTTCCTACGTCCACGTTGTGACACCCACCGAAGGGTATTGTCACTCCCAAGTCACCGAGACTAGGGGCTTCTTCACTATTCTTCTCCGTTCGCCAACCTTGGCAAGGTGGAGCTCAAGCCTTGTACACTTTTGGGATCCTCCGGGCTTCCACAATCCACTTGGCAAGCTCCGGAAGTTGCATACACCAAGGGTCACTCCCTTTGGGCTCTCACTACACTAGAGACTCCAATCACCAAGAATGGAGGCACCCAAGCACTATCTCTAGCTAGTTCTAGCCTATTTCTTGGTGTACAAATGATGATCAAATGATGTGAAAGTGGTAGCTCTATTGCTTGAATGCTCTAGGATGTGTAGAGTATGTCTGGGCTTCAAGTCTTATCGATTTGACAGGTTGAAGGGGTATAAATAGCCAGCCTCCACGAGATAGCCGTTGGAAAAGTAGGCTGACATCACTTGTCTGCGAACATCGGATGATCCGATGACCCCCTTTTATGAGCATCGGTCTAATTAGATTAGCTGATGTCATTCTGTCAGAAATGACCGTTATTAGACCGATGCTTCACCTCCTTCATCATCGGAGGATCCGATGAATAGATCTTCAGTCTGGTCGAGCTGATAATTTGCTTCTGTTGTAATCGACCGATGTGTATCTGCCTTCAACATCGGATGATCCGGTGTTCAGTCCTTCAGAACACTTCAGAAAATTTGCTTACTGTTGTATTCATCCGATGTTCACTTGATACACATCGGATGATCCGGTGTGTACTTCATTCTGAGGTCTTCTTCTTCTGTTGAGTCCAAATCGACCGATGCAGTCATTCTTCAGATCACCGGATGATCCGGTGTGTACAATTTGTTTCCTTCGAGTTGAGTTGGACTGATCTTTTGGATTTTGGACTTGTGACCTCTTGACATTTGTTTGAAGTGTTGTTTTGATTGTCTTCAAGTATGGAATGATATCAAGTTAGAGCTTTCACTTCTTGTCATCATATGTTTTGATTTGATCTCATTCGTTGATTCTATATGGGTCTCCAATGTAATTTTGATTTCATTTGATTGAGTGTCATTGAGACCTTGCATTCACAGATTCATTAGTAATATCGAATGGTTGTCATTAATCACCGAAACCGTACCTCATGGGGCCTAGATGCTTTCAGATGGTTCTCCTGTAGAGCTGAACATGAAAATAAAATCATCACCAAAATTTTTGGGTTTAGTGATGTCATTGCGTAACCTGGTGCTGGGAGGAGAAAAAGCATCAATAGTCTGTCCTGTTTGTTCTTCACTGTGTTGAGCACTTGAAATAATGTTATTTGGGACAGATCGGAGGCAGAGGCATGAGATGAGCACACCGTATTAATTGGCACAGACTCAGAGGCACCATCTGTCCCCCTGGGCGCGCAAATTTTCCTGGCCGACAGCATCTCCTTCGGGATGAGGACACCGTACCGGATCCGAGTCATCAGGAAGCACGAGGCCCGAGGACAACGGTTGGGCGTGGACTCCAGGCGCAGATGATGGGCGATCCGATGTGGATTCACACGGATCTTCTGCATCAGGCTGCGGCTCCTGCAAGGAAAAATCTTCCTGTACTCCAGATAAATCAACCACATCACCTTGGTTAGAAAAATCAATCTGTTGTAAACTATTTTGACACAGAGATATGGGTAACAAAGTTGGATGAAGGAGGAGAACGTCTGATTTAAGGCGAGCACCTGCATTTAGATGAAGCTTTCGAATAGGAAAGACTGATTCATCAAAAGCACGTCTCGAGATATATAAACACGACCACTTGTAACTTTTAGACATTTGTAGCCTTTATGCAGCGGACTATATCTCAAGAACACACACTGTTTATAATGGAAGGCTAACTTATGTTGATTGTATGGTTGTAGATTAGGCCAAAACACACAACCAAAGACCTTGAGCATGGATGCATGTAGTAAAATAATCAGGCAAAGAATCGATTAGTTTTTCAAGAGGAGAAGAAAAACCAATGATTTTAGAAGGTGTGCGATCTATTAAATAAGCCGACGTAGTAAAAGCTTCACCTCAGAATTTTAGTGGCATGGATGCATGTGCAAAGAGAGTTAATCCAACATCAACAATGTGACGGTCTTTGCGCTCAGCAGAATAGTTTTGTTGATGTGTGTAGGGACAAGTAACCAAGTGAAGTATTCCAAATTGAGAAAAAAAGGAATCAAGTTTCTGATATTCTCCTCCCCAATCGGTTTGCATAGCAATAATTTTCCTATTGAAGATTCTTTCAACCATTGTACGAAAAAGATGAAACTTTTGGAATACTTCAGATCTATGACAGAGAATATAAATCTATGTAAATTTGCTAAAATCATCAATGAAACTCACATAATAATTATTTCGACCAACTGATGTAGGAGTAGGTCCCCACACATCGGAAAACACAAGTTCTAAAGGAGCTTTAGACACACTATGAGATTTAGGAAAAGGCAATTGATGACTTTTGCCTTGTTAACACGCATCACAAATGGTATTAATTCTAGACTCGAAGGAACAAGGAAGACTATTTTTGCTTACAACTTTATTGACTATAACCTTGGAAGGGTGACCAAGTCTATCATGCCACTTTGCTAATGATGGTTTGGTAGTAGTGACGGCGCATTTGGAGGAGGATGACTGTTCTATAGATGGCCACGGATAGAGACCCTTCTCATATCTGCCTTGAAGGAGGGTTTTCTTCGTAACCTTATCATTCACAAAGAAACAATGTGGATGATATTAAAAAAAAGACAGAATTATCAGATGTGAGACGAAGAACAGATAATAGATTCTTTTGAGCTGATGGGACATGAAGGACATGACGAAGAGAAATTTGTATAGAAGGGGTGTACAAAATAGAATTACCAACAGAAATGATTTTCAAACCTGATCCATTAGCAGTATGGACCTTCTCTTGACCGTTGTATTTTTCCTTCATTGTCAGCTTGTCTAATTCTCTAGTGATGTGATATGTTGCACCTGTATCAGTGTACCAATTTGTATCCACACCATATGACGTTGTTGCATTGTTTGTAGATCTGTCTTCAGTTTTGAAATCTCGATCAAATCTCTTATATCACTTGACAACAGTATGACCGATTCTATCGCAAAGTTGACAAACCGGCTTGGGACGAGAACTGCCCCTTCCTTGGTCGCGCCCACGTCCCTGGCCACGACCACCCGTGTGTCCCCCTCTTCCTTGAAAACCACCACCTCGAGTGGATGAATTAGCACTGAATTGATACTGTTGATTTGGGTTTTGCCTTTCAAGACGCGCTTCTGTTGCTAATAGTTGAGCAAATAAATCAGAAAGTGATACTGGATCAATTCTTGTGCTGACGTTCTCTACAAGAGAGATGTAATTGGCATCCAGACCTGCCAAGATATAAGCAACAACATCATCATCTTCGAGCTTCTTGCCAGCAGCTGCCATCTCATCGGCATATTCTTTCATCTTCGAAAAATATGTCACCACGGACATATCACCCTTCCTTGCACTTGATAGATTTGCACGTAGATGCATGATACGTGCTCTTGATTGAGAGGCAAAACTCTCTTGAATAGATCTCCAGACTTCAGCTGATGAAGAAAACATCGCTACTTGAGCCAATACTTCTTTGGACAATGTAGAATTCAGATAGCTAAGGAGCTGTTGATCCTAGATCAACCAAGATGAGTACTCTAGATTTGGTACTCATTTCTTTGTTTTTGTCAGCTTGCTCAACTTCAATCCCCTCTCCAGGCTTGATCTTGCTCCCATCTAGGAAGCCGTAGAGTTGAGCACCTCGAATTGCCAGCAAAACTTGTTCTTTCCACAAGAGAAAGTTGCCTCTTGTGATATTTTTAACATGATGATTGAGGGTATTCAACCCAGGCGTCGCTGTTGAAGATGCTGAAGTCGACATGCTTCAATCTTGCAGAGGCTAGCTCCCTTCTTTCTTCTTTGTAGAAGGTGCTGATGTAGAAACAAGGTGTTCTCGGCAACACCTTGTACCGTGAGACTTCTCTGGCCAACGCCTTCCCTCTCGCTGGCGATGGCGACTTCCTCTGGCTCACGATCTTAGTTTGCTCGGTGGAGACTGCTGGCTCTGGTTACCATGTTGGAGGAAGACCAGACTCTCAAACTCGAGTAGTCTAGGCCCTACGTGTTGATCTTTCTATAAAGGTACAAGGGCGCAACATCTTATGGAGATAAAGAAGAGATTAGGAAGTTTGAGATTGAATCACATCATAACCGATTCATATCTCTCGAGAATATCCTGATTTACTATCCTGATTTACTACTCTCCAATAGATGCTATAAGTTATAGAATACAAAGATTTAGTTTATCTCTATCTTAATTTACTCTAAGGCTTGATGAGATCTTCACCAACCATGTCAGGTATTTTGGAGTCTTCTTCTAACACTCCTGTTAGGATTGGTGGCTGTCGGGACCAGGGTGGTCACCGACTGAAAGGGTGGCTGCCGGAGCCGGAGTGGCAGCCGGCAGGGGCTGGTGGCTGCCAGGGCCAGAGTGGCCGTCGGCAGAACGCTGGGGGTGCTGGAGGGATTTGCTACCTACCCGTTTCTTACATCCTCTAACTAACTGCGAAGCTATGGACGCAATGATATCCCAAGGTATTAAGTTGTAGTAAAATCAGTTTAACAGATCTGAAAGACTTCAATAAAATTGTGTCTACGTTATGATGTTGAACTGGGATGCTAGCTAGTTGCACAACGGCCCAGGGGCAGCGGACAGAGATCCTCTGACTTAAATTCTCCTGACTTTACTGTGCAGTTCACCACATCGACCGTTCATTTTATCTAACCATTAGCAGGTGCAGAGATCACAAGTCTATGTACGGTGGATGTGCTGAACTCCACGATTAAGTCACGGTATCTCAAGTCAGACGATCTTAATCTAGGGGCAGCAGGGCCGGACCAGGATCCCTGGCTTACCATGTTTTACTGCATGCCGTGCAGTACAGTAATATGGACTGTTTGCTTTGTACTCATGTCTGCAGGCTCAGTCCAAAAGAGCTCATACTCAGCAGGTGAGGGAAAAATACGCACGCGTACGGAGAGCTTGGAGGAAAATATCATAACTGCTCTGTTTTGTCACTAGAATTTATTACACAACTGACTCGTCTTTTTCTCATTCTCCTTTTAGTTGCAAACCGGGAGACACAACAACAGCAAGAGGTCATGAGTTGAAGCTCTCCAGTTCTTTGCCATTAATCCAAGACAACACTGGTCATACAAGATGCAGGCAATAAATACAGATCACAAGGGTTCTAAAATGTAAGTGATCATATCCCAAATCTTTTTGTTAATATGACACCATAAATCATTTTACTTCAGATCATTTTAGTCTAAACTAATTAATGTAAAATAATTACTGATATAGAACACTTATTTGCACTTACAAAAGGCTTCTCTTCATGTTATTTCAGAGATATTGTGGTGCCAAATTTGACACCACATGTTGGGATGAAACTTAGAGATGTTCAGGCTTGCAAATTTTGGGTAGAGTATGCAGGTCATGCAGGATTTTCAGTTAGATAAAGGAATAAAAATTAAAGAAAGGTTGATGGCAAAGTTATATCATGCCGATATGTTTTGTCCAATGAAGGTCATCGGGCACAAGACAAAAGAGATCATCTAGTAAAGTACCCTAGAGTTGTAAAAGAGAGTTTAGTCTAGTGGTTAAGTACTCTGAGTAGCACTACTCAGATCCTGAGTTCGATTCCCGGTGAGAGTGAATTTCGGGCTGAATTTCACAATACTAAATGCAAGTACTCTATACACTGAGTTTGATTTCCGGTGAGAACGAATTTCAGGCTGAATTTCACAATACTAAATACAAGTTGTCTATAGAGGAAGCCATGGGCGCTGGATCTGGGATGCACTTACGGAAAATATGAAGGGATGAGCGTATCGTAATATTGGTCTATGAAGTCCGGTCCACAGTCTTATGCTTAGTCATCCAGTTATCGTTGCATTGTTCTAAACAATAGGTTGTGAATGTCTGCATCTGTACTCGCTTGTAATAAATTAGCGATAACCTCGTTGGAGGAGAAGGTTGGGACTTGCATGTACTCGTCATCTAAAAACAAATAAAGTACCCTAGAGTTGAAACTAGAACTGATTGTGAAGTCCACATATGCCTTAAAATGGATGGAGAGGGCTATGTAGTGTATGAGCTAATTCTTGAACATAATCATCCTCTTCACTTGCTAGAAACCTTGCACTTAATGGTATCACAAAGAAAAATTTCAGAAGTACAAGCTGTGGAAATTGAGACAAGCTATGATTCAGGAATTGGACCAAGAGCCACACATGATCTAGCTATTCGCCAAGTTGGTGGATCATTTATTTGAGCTATACTCGTCTTTGATCATAAAAACTATTTGTGGAGCAAGCATGAGCACGAGATGGCATATGGAAAAGCAGAAAGTATGTTGAAGTATTTTCCAGATAAAATTGCTGAGAACCATTCATTTCAATATGTTTGCTAATGGATTGTGAAGAACAAATTTCAAATGTGTTTTGGGTTGATGATAAAATGCTTGTTGATTATGCATATTTTGTGATGTTTCGCTTTTGACGCTACCTTTGGAGTGAACAAGGAGTCAAGGTCTTTTGCTATTTTTGTTGGTTTAATCATTTTAGAGAAACAGTGATTTTTGGTGCTGCTCTTTTATATTCCGAGACAAGAGTCCATCAAGTGGTTATTTGAGACTTTTTGTGGGGACCAGAGTCCACACCTCCGAGGATCTCATTGGGTGGTGCCGTGCGATGCGGCACCTAACAGAACACACGAAAAGGATACCAAAACATATAAAGTTTTCATTTCTTAATAAGAATAGTTTACAAAAGAGTGTACAACAGGGGTACACACGCAGCGGAAAATACATACTCATAATCTCACCTAATTAAGCAGGAGAGAAGACGTCCATGCCCTAGGACGCTTCTCACTAGCAACAAGAAGAACATTCAACAGCGGCATAGTTCACATGAGATTTATCTCGACACCTCGAGTCTTATGTGCAACCTGAACAACAGAAATAAAACTAATACATGCAAAAATCGTTAAAGCGCAAACGTGAGCATAAGGCTCAGCAAGACTAACCCGTCTCACTAGACATATGCAGGGTGAATACTAAGCATAGGTAAGGAATAGCATAAAAGACTCGCCTACAAGTAAATCCTTATAGTCATGTTTTAAGTAGCAAATGACATTCTTCAGGCATGGCACATCATAGACTCCACAATCAAACAAGAAACGCTTTGCCGATGATATGACATGCCAAAAGCACATACTGCTATTAAAGGTAAAGTACGGGGAAACTGTAAACTTTTAATTGTACTATATCTAAGCCATACAAGGTTGCAAAGAAATTATAATTCAATACAATGTATTCTTCTGACTTCTTTAGTATTTACTACGTCACGGCTCAGTGAACAAGTGGTACTCTATTACCGCGAGGGGGTGATTGCAATCAGGACACACCCGGACAACACGACACATACGCACGTTCGGAAGTGTCGGCGAGTACACCAGTACCTACGTAACACTTCAGTACTAGTCGTATACCTTTCACAAGAAACCCGAACGCCGAACCCATCTCACCTCCGCGAACAGAAGGTCTCTGCACGGAACACCTCTTGTGTCCGCCGACCGATTTACACCTTACTGTCCTCAACCCACCCCTATCGATGGTGAGTTAATGGGCTTCGACATCCCAGTTATCGAGTTATGTCAGTTTACTGGAGTCCATATGTCTAGTATGTTGCCGGTACAAGTCAAGCTTATTCGAAGGGGACGCATACGGACGGGCCTTAACCGACACAGACGGGGCTACCAATCCATCTCCCAACACGTGCCTCGTCATTACTGACCTAGGAACGATGTGAGCAAACCAACCTACACAAATCCCCGTCCACGTCTCATATTAAAGAGTTAACGTTATGGTAACAACTCGTGAGTAGGTTTCCCTCACTCGACTTCTCTAGCAAGTAGAATTCAACTACTTGACTTGTGATCAATAAAATGTGACCAATCTCGCGAGTAGTATCCGACATAATCGTCTTCTACCGATCTTCTAACTAAACATTAAGCATATCAATATAAATTGAGGGGGTCTTATACTACCCATCCACTTCAAGGATTATTTGGTCATGCATGTGGGGTATTCAATCAACATAGACCTAATGCACATATCAAGTCTATTTAATACAGTTTGTATAAATGTAAAACTTTAAAAGGCACTTAAATGCAAACTGGGGCTTGCCTTAGTTTGCGCTAAGTCAATGTCAGTCTTTAAGTCTTGTGCTTTCCTCCAAAGAGTCTGCCATGGAACTTCAAGTGGAAACACCTTGGCATTCTCCTCCAAGCGAAGTTTCTTGTCGATCACCTATCAGCACGTTCCTATCGACATGATATGCATATAAGTAATTAAGTAACTTAATAATAGAATCCACGGGGTTGTGTAAACTTTAAGAACGAGGAGTTTGACTAGGAAGGACAAATATGTCTCGGATGGGTGGAGAAACTATGGATAAGTCAAGTGGTCCTAGTAGTGTCTAGACGTGAATCGAAAGGTGCAATGCAAGCACACAATGCAATTATTCACTTAGCACTTGGAGCTATGCCACTCGAGAAAGCTGAGACTGACTGGTGTGGATGTGTTGGACTGAATAGTGTAAGAATGACTAAGGAATCAAGGGGGGACATTGAAAGCTTAAGGCATGAGTGAACTGTGCAACAAGAGGTCACGAGATAGAAGGCGACCAATGAAGTTACACAAACTCATTAAAGAGTAAACCTAATTAAGTGACTAGTGTGGTCACAGGGTTCTGAATTAGGATGAATCGATGTGAAACCCTAGTGACACTTGGAAAAGAAGTGAGATCGGCATTGCTTGGACTCAAAGAGTCATCACAAGCACTGTTAACCTGACGTGAGTACCAAGACACATTCAAACCGCTTTTAGGTAAACCAGTTGCTTCGACTAACGTCGCAAGCATCGTTCAGGTGCTTACACGCCGACACTAATGTAGTGTCTCCCGCAAGCTTGTCCAGGTGAGCTCGGTAAGCTCTCGGGACTTAAACATGACGCAAGACCTTGACGTGAAGGCATGCTTTTCCATCTCGAGAAGATCGCCTTAGTGACGTCCACAACAACCCGAACTCGTCAATGGGGTGAGCGGAATCCCGAACACCACCTTGTGAGTCTTAATGCTATTGATGTTGACTCGGTTGTTGATAAGCGACTCGACAAACCTGCTGTCGAAGAAGTGGTACACCAAGTTAACCCATCCCGTGATCGGTTAGGGAACATCCTCAACACAACCAAGGAACTCTTATCCAAGGTTCCCCTTGGTCTAGTTCTCCTTGTTGGTCGCAATGTTCTTGCATCCTCTACCCCAGGTCACCGGTGATCACCGACACACCTGGTTTGACCTAGAAGGCATTTCATCGAGCACCCTAGCTACACCCAGGACTCGACGAGTCTCGCCTCGACTAAACCCTAATTTGGCTAAACGACCGTCGACCGTTGTGTCGTGGTTGTGTTCCAGCATCATGTATGTTACAGGCATCCTTCATCTCGATGCCAGGACACGATGATGGCTTGGAACGTCACGACGATGTTATGTGGTCAACGACGTCGACACGGCTCATGGTGGAGCATCACGAGCACGCATGGACAGGCCAACGTGATACAAACGACAAAGGAGGTCAACTTAGGGATTTCTATAGGAACGATATCAATGCGGAACATGGACGTACGACTTGATGACACATGAGTACCATTAGCGATCACGACGAACGGACTTCGGTGATGTCAAACAAGGCATTTTAGGGCAAGGCTCACCTTGTAGGCATTTCGCCGAATATCTTGGGGTTGTACTTGATTTCGTCGCTTCATCACCATTCAAAGGTATCTTGGCACATGTCCTTGTCGATTGCCACATCCTTCTACCCCTGCATCACAGACCAGCTCTAAACATCAACAAAGTTGGTTCTTCTCTTGTAAACATTTCATCGAACAGGTTGACTGCAGCATTGATCCGACCAATCTTTGCACAGATCAGAGCTAACCTTGGATCAATTGTTGATGCTGGTGTGTCAACGACATGTTCCTGCATTTCATCCATCACACCAATCATTCGTCTTGCTTCCAGAACATAGCCACGACACGGAACATCGTGACGACGTGGATATGGCACATGCCAAAGCAATCCAAGCGCGTGCAGCCTTGCTGCAGCGCAGCAATGGAAGGAGGCGGTCTGTTCGCATGATGCATCAGTGTTGGTGAGTTGAAGACGCGCCACGACGGCGAGAACGGACCACGCCACATAGGGAACATGTTTGGACAGGCACGAGCAAAAGAGTAGGGCGACACGACGCTGTGTGGACGATTGTCACCGTGGCGAGCAAAACAGCAGGGCAGCATGCACGACGGACAGCAGCAAGGGCGCAAGGCGGTGGGCGTGGCGTGGCACAGGCTGGAGATGGCCATGACGCACTGTAGTGGGAGCGAACAGGGCTGTCGAGCACCTCGGACCAGGATGCAGCAAGGTGGGGCGAGCAGCAGGCAACCAGGCGCGGCAAGATGTGGACGGGGTGCGGGTGACAGGCACGGTAAGCAGCAGAACGGTGGCACTCGATCATGGCGCAGGCGAGCAGGTCCGACAAGCACCGCGGCGGCATGGCGAGGTGCTGCAGCGGCCAGGCGAGCAGGCGCGGGGCGGCGCCGGTGAGGAGGCGGAGCGCCGGGGCGAGGTGCAACCGGCAGCGGTGGAGGTGCGCGGCGCGGCTGGCGCTGGCACGATGGTCGGGCGTCGCGCGATGCGGGCCAGCGGGACGCGACGCGGTTGCAGGTGGGGGCACGACCGAAGCGGCGCGACCAGGAGGAAGCTGGGTCGGCGACGGCGCAGGCGGTGCAGGGAGGAGGCGCGTGTGGCGTTGGCGGCGCGTGGTGGCGTGGCGCTGGCGCCGGCGGCCAGGCGAGCAGACGGACGGCCGGCGGCCAAGCGCGGAGCAGGGCGCCGTCAGGAAGGGTCAGGGCGAGCAGGAGTGGGGCGCGGCCGGAAGGTGAGCGGCGACCGGGAGGGAAGAGCATGCACGACAGAGCGGGAGTCGGGCGCTGGGGATAAGGACTGACGTTGTCCATTACGGTGGCACATGCATGCGTCTGCGTGGAGGCAGGGGAGGAAAGAGATACTGTGCCGACCTGACCTATGGGGACCACTAGTGGGACCCACCTCCCTCATTCCTCTTTCCAAATTCAATTAGGGCTAGCAAACATGCTTCAAAAATATTCAACTTTGGCCCAATGACTAAATAAAATGTGAAGAATTTTATGGTGCAATCAGATTTCAGAACTGAGCAAGTTGAATTTTAAACTCAGGTTTGAATTTGAAATCAAGCTTTGATACTTGATTCAATGAAATAAATGGTAGATTAGGTTCAAAAATCCTGAAACTTTGAATTTAACCTTTTTGAACCATAAGGGACCTCAAGAAAAATTTGGAGTTGATTTGGACAAGGTTAAGTACAAAGTTTAAATTTGAAGTCGACTCTGATTAAACTCTTAGTACGTGTCCAATAAATGGAAAGCGTGCTTCAAAATTTTTTGAAACTTTACTAAGAGTCAATTTGGAATATCAGAAGGTCATGGAAAAATTTACAGCCTTAGATTTGAATATTTTTGAATGTCCCATTTTAGGGTTGGAATAATTCCTTTTTCTTTCTCTCTATTTTGTTTTCTTTTCTCCTTTAATTTTTCATTGAAAATGTGAATGCTTGGAAATTAAGGATTTTACACCTTAAGTTCCAATATACATTAGTAACCATGTTCTATATGTAAAATTTTAACAAATCCCTATTTTTAGTGAACATTGGTTAACTCATATGGTTCATGTGAGTTTGTATTTCCATGTCCACTTTCAAAATTTTTAAGTTCGCATTTTTGCGTTTTTGTTCTTCCGAAAAGCGGGCTTTTACAATCCTTCCCCCTTAAAGGAATCTCGTCCCGAGATTCTAACAAGTAGAATAACAGAAACGATGAGGGGACGGTCCGTAAAAGAGGGTCATTGACTAAGGAAAATGGCAATGCCCTTAAAGACTTGGGTTCTATGAAATAGTGATTATCTTCAGGCATATTAAGAAATTCTAAAGTTTGCTTCAAGTGATTCGAGTCTTTAGGTTGATAACCTTGACAGGAGGCTCGACATGACAATATCACATCGTAAAACTTGGGTCTTAAAAAGTTATGTTGAGGTGTTGAGGTCTTCTTCTTTCCGTCAAAATGAAGTAACCTTCTTCATTGATGAGGTACTTAGAGTTCTATGATAGTTAAGCGTCCTTAACTCTGGATGTTTCTCTTATGAAGACTTTTCTGCTTTGGTCTTGTAGCCGAAGCAATGCCATCAGGCAGTACAAGTCAAAGAGTTCTAAAGTTTGTTAATCAATAATAATCTCACGAATAGAAAGATTTTAAGGCTCTAGCGACGTCGAGAAGTCAATAAGAAACTCCTCGCAGCTAGAAACAGTCAGTTGCCAGTACTCAAGGCGATTTGAGTTTCAACAAGTCAAAGGACAAGGACTCAAATGTGTTTTAGTCACAAAGTGTCCCTTGTGCTACTCAATATAATGAAACCAGTCGAAGGCTTTGCGAACGATAAAATGGATCACAACTCAAAAATGTTAGGCACTACTTAAGTATTTGAACGGGGTCACATATTCTTGCTCAAAACTCATTAGTAATTACGTTTTATGATGCATCACAAACCGGATGATGTTATGCAGACATAATGCAACTCCGCGGATAACTATGCAAGGTATGGTGCATTCAGTATTATGATTTGAGCAAAAATAGGTAAGACAACTCAAACACAAACAGAAGTACCCTAGATATAGAAGGATTAAGTGACTTGGTCATTAAAAGTGTCGAACGACGAATGTCATTTTCACGTCTTGACCAAGTTCAAGAATTTCAAGGTAAGAACATTAGCAAGGAATGATGAGGTTCATCTCAAGGCAACAGAGTGTACATAATGGAACAAAACGATTGAACTTCTTGTTGATGTGAAGTTCCCTGAAGCTTGCTAATCGCAGCTTACAGGTAGTTGTGATTCCTTAACAAAGGGTCAGGTTTTTCATCACGTAGGATTCCTAAGGTAGTATGTCTAACATTTAAAAGGTGCGGTAGGGTTGCCTTCAAAAGTTGCAAAGAGAGTAACCTTTGAAGAGTAAGGTTCTCATCACTTCCGTAGGTTGCACTAAGTGGTTGACAAGGTACTGTGCTAGGCACGACCTTGGTTAGTGATCCACGTTCTTGCTAAAGAATCTCCAGCTCATACTACTCACATATGGCTTCTCATCTCAGAGACTGAAGCAAGGGAGTGGTTTAGCGTGAAGAATAAACTGACTTCTTTAACTCGATGATCGAGTTCCCCAAGAAACGGGGTTCGAGAAGATCCGTTAATTAAGCTTCTCATTGCCCCAATGAGTCGATGTTGTACTCGGTCCTACTTACTTGAGCATTGCTTCCAACACGTTGGTTCGGTGTCGATGTACCTTGGTATGACACCTAGGTGAACGTATCACTTTGATTACTAGGTGCACTCCTTCCCTCGTAAGGTTCAAGCTAGGTAAGCGAGAAACTTACCCCAAACGATCCTTACGGGGAGGGTCGTCGACTAATAGAAGTGCAACACATGCTCAATACACCCTTAAAGTGTGAGGTGCACGGTTGCCTAATTAGAACACTAATCATGAGCAACCGAGCCAAAGAGATTTGATTGAGTTTAATACTCAACTCTAATGTTAGTTATTGTTAAATCACAACACCTGTGATGTTATGAAACTCCTCAAGTTGAACTCGAGAACCAAATGCCTAACAAAAACCAAAAGGTTGAAACTGGCCAGGCTATGGTGACAAACGACCAGTCTGAACGCAAAGTCGATTTTGATCCAGTTAATGGCAAAATCAGATCTTGAGGTGAATAAAAAAGTTAAATTACACTTCAAGACCTTTACAAAAAGTATTGGTTTTCCTCTATATCATCTCTGGTTTGCATGTTATGCTATTTTAAAATCAGCAGAATTTTCTGCACTTTCAGTGGAACCTGCTTAAAAAGTGGCACTTTTGATCTAAAGTTTTCAGGCTGTTCTGATGGAAATATGGAAATATTCTTATTTACAAAGTGGTAGCCAATGTAATAAGCTTTCCATAATGCACTTACTTGTCTTCACATCAGTCCTGGTTCAAGAGATATGAATTTTTGAAGTTGGGTAAAATTTCAGCATTCAGAATTTGAGTCCAGTTCAGATTGACCACTCTGCATTCAAACTCGATTTGGAATAGGTAGATGACCAATTCAGGTCTGGAGCCAATTGCAAAAATTGTAGCTTACTCCCTAAACTTTCCAACGGTTACTCGCGCGACACCATTGGATCAAGCGTCTGCGAGTTATGGATTAAATTCAGAGGTGTACAGATTGCTGTCCAGTTTTGTTGTGCCTGAACAGTCTCTGCGATTATCCAAATTCCACCCACTTAGAAAAGGATCTTGGTCTTGAGCTGAATATAGAACTTGTAAAGTACTTCCAAAACTTTCTAAGGAGTACTTACTTGCCCTCGTAGCACTTCTGGTTGAGAAGATATGGCATTTGCAAGTTGACAGTTTTTCTGAAAATTTGGACAGCACCTCCTTTGTTTAAGGCTGATTTTGTCCACAATTTTCAGATATACAAATATCAACATTTGCAAAAATAACACATAGCAAACTGGTTGCATACATTATCAGGATTCCAGAAATGTAAAACTCGAAGCCAATCGATGAGTCTACTAGAAATTACGATCCGAACAGTAACTGACTATATATAGCGGTCCGTATTCTGGACTGTTTCGACACCTTAAACGGTACTTCGATTTAGACTTGTTTATTGCGAGTTTTAGCCTTCGAGTTGAATAGGAAGTTGATAGAGGACTCTTTAAATATGCCTAGGTTGCATTTCTAGTTTAAGAGTTATGGCTGTTCAAATTTCAGAATTTTTCTGACTGTTTCAGATAGCACCTATATACATGTACTATCTTCAACTCCAGTTTCTAATTAGTTCTAAACTGAATTTGAGGTAACATTGAATACAAATTGTAGAATAGCCCTTACCCTTTCCATAAATGTATCATAATGGAATAGAAGAGCTTTCTACAAAGAGTTATGGCCAAAATTCAGATGCTGTCTTACACAGTTTCAGTACAGCAGCTGAGTTAGTTGGAGAGGATTTTCACCATCTTACAATGGTCTTTTGGCTTGGGGTCAATAGAAAACTTATAGAATACTTCATAGGCTTTCCAAAAAGTATTCATTTGCCTTCATAGCCCTCCAGATGGAAGAGATGTGGATTTTTTGAAGTGGAACAAGGTGTTCATGTTTCAGAAATTAATTTGACAGAACTTAGTTGGTTTATTGCTGATTTCATCACTAATTTTCAGATGGATAACCTCGCAATTTGACAACAAGTTCCATTACAAACTTGTCGCACAGGTCGCAAGGTTTCCAGAAATGTATTACACAAAGTTATTCGACGACTCTACAAAGAGTTATGGTCGAAATCGTGACTGTACACAGATCTGTCCCCAGCTGGTCCAGATTGGTGAAGAGTAGGTAACTTCAAATTTTTCATTGAGTTACTTGAAGATTCTGACTTGGAGTTCAAATGAATAGTTGTAGATGACTTTCTACACTTTCCCACCATATAAAATAGGCCTGTAGAGGTGAAATCTACAAAGAGTTATGATCAAAATAGATAAGGGCTCATTAGATCAAGGAGGTGAATAATTGTTGGTTTCCAAGGATTCGGACCGGTTCAAAGTGCTTTCCGGTCCAAACTGTCAAAGAATATGTCGTAGAGGACTTGAAAACCTTCTCCATTCATATGGCATACTATTAGGTTCTATGAAGTTTAACTAGAAGCACCTCTTGACATAATCGAGCTAGATTCCGTCAAGAGTGAACAACAACCTTAATCTTCATCCTTATTCCCATTGCACTCTCCAAGTCAAAACTTTGACCCAAAACTTTCCAGCAACTGGGAGTTGGATCTTACAAGATGATAATGAAGCCATTCTTTCGTGGGGGATGATCAAAGTATCAATTGTGATACTGACAGTACTACGCGCCTCACCAAAAGAAAAGTCTAACCCGGTATATCCGGATACGTCTATAGGTGGTCCTAATATCGATCACTCACAAACGTTTGCTACACGGGTCGCTACCGGAGTTAGTGTACCCGCAGAAGACAAACAATCCCCTTTCACACCTTCACACCTCAAGGGTGGTATGGGGAAACACGACAAGCAGTCACAATAATATATATGAAAGTAAATGCATACGACTTTGGTGTGAGTCGCCCTCGAGCGAAGTCATGTCTCGAGGTACATGGTTGTACTAAGTCTGTACAGCAAATACTCCCGCACGAACCGGCTTATACACGCTCGGGCATACGTGTTTCGCATGATCCCATAGAACATGAATAGTTCTAGAGATGCATACTATCGGATTATACACCACCCGACGGGGGCTCCCACTAATTTTGTGTCACGCTGGGGTACCGCGTGTCATATGTTCTCAGAAATATGGAAAAGTTTCAGAGACTCATATTGACTTTCCGTGCAAGGCCACGGAAATATCACATACCACATCTCGTATGCAGAGTTTACCGAGATAATAGTCCTTAATGGGCATATAGCTAATCCTCACTCGACTACTTCGGAGTTTTTGAAAATAGGGTCTTTTCAAGCGTGCTATTCCCAATGAAACTCTGGTACCATGTCTGTGGGGACCGGAGTCCACACCTCCGAGGATCTCATTGGGTGATACCGTGCGATGCGGCACCTAACAGCACACACGAAAAGGATACCAAAATATATAAAGTTTTCATTTCTTAATAAGAATAGTTTACAAAAGAGTGTACAACAGGGGTACACACGCAACGGAAAATACATACTCATAATCTCACCTAATTAAGCAGGAGAGAAAACGTCCATGCCCTAGGACGCTTCTCACTAGCAACAAGAAGAACATTCAGCAGCGGCGTGGTTCACATGAGATTTATCTCGACACCTCGAGTCTCATGTGCAACCTGAACAACAGAAATAAAACTAATACCTGCAAAAATCGTTAAAGCGCAAAAGTGGGCATAAGGCTCAGCAAGACTAACCCGTCTCACTAGACATATGCAGGGTGAATACTAATCATAGGTAAGGAATAGCATAAAAGACTCGCCTACAAGTAAATCTTTGTAGTCATGTTTTAAGTAGCAAATGACATTATTCAGGCATGACACATCATAGACTCCACAATCAAACAAGAAACGCTTTGCCGATGATATGACATGCCAAAAGCACATACTGCTATTACAGGTAAAGTATGGGGAAACTGTAAACTTTTAATTGTACTATGTCTAAGCCATACAAGGTTGAAAAGCAATTATAATTCAATACAACGTATTCTTCTGACTTCTTTAGTATTTACTACATCACGGCTCAGTGAACAAGTGGTACTCTATTACCGCGAGGGACGGTGATTGCAATCAGGACACACCCGAACAACACAACACATACGCACGTTCGGAAGTGTCAGCGAGTACACCAGTACCTACGTAACACATCAGTACTAGTCGTATATGGCCACCTTTCAGAAGAAACCCGAACATCGAACCCGTCTCACCTCCTCTTGTGTCCGCCGACCGATTTACACCTTACTGTCCTCAACCCACCCCTATCGATGGTGAGTTAATGGGCTTCGACATCCCAGTTATCGAGTTACGTCAGTTTACTGGAGTCCATATGTCCAATATGTCGCCGTTACAAGTCAAGCTTGTTCGAAGGGGCCACATACGGACGGGCCTTAACCGACACAGACAGGGCTACCAATCCATCTCCCAACACCTGCCTCGACATTACCAACCCAGGCACGATGTGAGCAAACCAACCTACACAAATACCCGTCCACGTCTCATATTAAAGAGTTAACGTTATGATAACAACTCGCGAGTAGGTTTCCCTCACTCGACTTCTCTCGCAAGTAGAATTCAACTTCTTGACTTGTGATCAATAAAATGTGACCAATCTCGCGAGTAGTATCCGACATACTCGACTTCTACCGATCTTCTAACTAAACATTAAGCATAGCAATATAAAGCGAGGGGGTCTTATACTACCCATCCACTTCAAGGATTATTTGGTCATGCATGTGGAGTATTCAATCATCATAGGCCTAATGCACATATCAAGTCTATTTAATACAGTGTGTGTAAAAGCAAAACTTTAAAAGAAACTTAAATGCAAACCGGGGCTTTCCTTAGTTTGCGCTAAGTCAATGCCAGTCGTTAAGTCTTGTGCTTTCCTCCAATGAGTCTGCCATGGAACTTCAAGTGGAAACACCTTGGCATTCTCCTCCAAGCGAAGTTTCTTGTCGATCACCTATCAGCACATTCTTATCGACGTGATATGCATATAAGTAATTAAGTAACTTAATAATAGACTCCACGGGGTTGTGTAAAGTTAAGAACGAGGAGTTTGACTAGGAAGGACAGATATGTCTCGGATGGGTGGAGAAACTATGGATATGTCAAGTGGTCATAGTAGTGTCTAGATGTGAATCGAAAGGTGCAATGCAAGCACGCAATGCAATTATTCACATAACACTTGGAGCTATGCCACTCGAGAAAGTTGAGACTGACTGGTGTGGAAGTGTTGGACTCAATAGTGTAAGAATGACTAAGGAATCAAGGGGGGACATCGAAAGCTTAAGGCATGAGTGAACTGTGCAACAAGAGGTCACGACACAGAAGGCGACCAATGAAGTTACACAAACTCATTAAAGAGTAAACATAATTAAGTGACTAGTGTGGTCGCAGGGTTCTGAATTAGGATGAATCGATGTGAAACCCTAGCGACACTTGGAAAAGAAGTGAGATCGGCATTGCTTGGACTCAAAGAGTCATCACAAGCACTGTTAACCTGACGTGAGTACCAAGACACGTTCAAACCGCTTTTAGGTAAACCAGTTGCTACGACTAACGTCGCAAGCATCGTTCAGGTGCTTACACGCCGACACTAATGTAGTGTCTCCCGCAAGCCTGTCCAGGTGAGGTCGGTAAGCTCTCGGGACTTAAACATGGCGCGAGACCTTGCCGTGAAGGCATGCTTTTCCATCTCGAGAAGATCATCTTAGCGACGTCCACAACAACCCGAACTCGTCAATTGGGTGAGCGGAATCCCGAACACCACCTTGTGAGTCTTAAGGCTAGTGATGTCGACTCGGTTGATGATAAGCGACTCGACGAACCTGCTGTCGAAGAAGTGGTACACTAAGTTAACCAATCCTGTGATCGGTTAGGGAACATCCTCGACACAACCAAGGAACTCTTATCCAAGGTTCCCCTTGGTCTAGTTCTCCTTGTTGGTCGCAACGTTCTTGCATCCTTTACCCCAGGTCATCGATGATCACCAACAGACCTGGTTTGACCTAGAAGGCATTTGATCGAGCACCCTGGCTACACCCAGGACTCGACGAGTCTCGCCTTGACTAAACCCTAATTTGGCTAAACGACCGTCGATCGTTGTGTCGTGGTTGTGTTCCAACATCATGTACATTACAGGCATCCTTCATCTCGATGCCAGGACACGATGATGGCTCAGAACATCACGACGACGTTATGTGGTCAACGACGTCGACACAGCTCATGGTGGAGCATCACGAGCACTCATGGACAGGCCAACGTGATACAAACAACAAAGGAGGTCAACTTAGGGATTTCTATAGGAATGATATCAATGCGGAACATGGACGTACGACTTGATGACACATGAGTACTATTAGCGATCACGATGAACGGATTTCGGTGATGTCAAACAAGGCATTTTAGGGCAAGGCTCACCTTGTAGGCATTTCGCCGAATATCTTGGGGTTGTACTTGATTCCGTTGCTTCATCACCATTCATAGGTATCTTGGCAAATGTCCTTGTCGATTGCCACATAATTCTACCCCTGCATCATAGACAAGCTCTAAACATCAACAAAGTTGGTTCTTCTCTTGTAAACATTTCATCGAACAGGTTGACTGCAACATTGATCCGACCAATCTTTGCACAGATCAAAGCTAACCTTGGATCAATTGTTGATGCTGGTGTGTAAACGACATGTTCCTGCATTTCATCCATCACACCAATCATTCGTCTTGCTTCCAAAACATAGCCACGGCGCGGAACATCGCGACGACGTGGATATGGCACATGAAAATCAATCCAAGCACGACGATGGAAGGAGGCGGTCCGTTGGCATGCTGCAGCAGTGTTGGTGAGTTGAAGACGCGCCACGACGGAGAGAATGGACCACACCACATAGGGAACATGTTTGGACAGCAAGGAGCATGGGCATGGCGAGAGCAGGCACGAGCAAAAGAGTAGGGTGACATGGCGCTGTGTGGACGATTGTCACCGTGGCGAGCAAAATAGCAGGGCAGCATGCACGGCAGACAGCAGCAAGGGCACGGGCATGGCGTGGCATAGGCTGGAGACATGGCCATGACACACTGCAGTGGGAGCGAACAGGGCTGTCGAGCACCTCAGACCAGGACGCAACAAGGTGGGGCGAGCAGTAGGCAACCAGGCGCGGCGAGATGTGGATGGGGTGCGGGTGACAGGCGTGATAAGCAGCAGGACGGCGGCGCTCGGTCATGGCGCGGGCGAGCAGGTCCGGCAAGCACCGCGGCGGCATGGCGAGGTGCTGCAACGGCCAGGCGAGCAGGCACGGGGCATCGCCGGTGAGGAGGCAGAGCGCCGGGGCGAGGTGCAGCCGGCAGCGGTGGTGGCGCGCGGCGCGGCTGGCGCTGGTGCGGTGGTCAGGCATCGCACGATGCAGGCCAGCGGGGCATGACACGATTTCAGGTAGGGGCACGGCGGGAGCGGCGCGACCAGGAGGAAGTTGGGTCGGCAGCGGCGCAAGCGGTGCAGGGAGGAGGCGCGCGCGGCGTTGGCGGCGCATGGTGGCATGGCGCTGGCGCCAGCAGCCAGGCGAGCGGATGGATGGCCGGCAGCCAAGCGCGGGGCAGGGTGCCACCGGGAGCGGTCAGGGCGAGCGGGAGTGGGGCGCGGCCGGAAGGTGAGTGGCGACCGACAGGGAAGAGCGTGCACGACATTGAGGTAGTCGGGCGCTGGGGATAAGGACCGACGTTGTCCATCGCGATGGCACATGCATGCGTCTGCGTGGAGGCAGGGGAGGAAAGAGAGACCGTGCCGACCTGACCTGTGGGGACCACCGGTGGGACCCACCTCCCTCATTCCTCTTTCCAAATTAAATTAGGGCTAGCAAACTTGCTTCAAAAATATTCAACTTTGGCCCAATGACTAAATAAACTGTGAAGAATTTTATGGTGCAATCAGATTTCAGAACTGAGCAAGTTGAATTTTAAACTCAGGTTTGAATTTGAAATCAAGCAGTGATACTTGATTCTATGAAATAAATGGTAGATTAGGTTCAAAAATCCCGAAACTTTGAAGTTACCCTTTTTGAACCATAAGGGACCTCAGGAAAAATTTGGAGCTGATTTGGACAAGGTTAAGTAAAAAGTTTAAATTTGAAGTCGACTCTGGTTAAACTCTCAGTACATGTCCAATAAATGGTAAACGTGCTTCAAATTTTTTTTGAAACTTTACCAAGAGTCAATTTGGAATATTAAAAGGTCATGGAAAAATTTACAGCCTTAGATTTGAATATTTTTGAATGTCCCATTTTAGGGTTGGAATAATTCTTTTTTCTTTCTCTCTATTTTGTTTTCTTTTCTCCTTTAATTTTTCATTGAAAATGTGAATACTTGGAAATTAAGGATTTTACACCTTAAGTTCCAATATACATTAGTAACCATGTTCTATATGTAAAAATTTAACAACTCCCTATTTTTAGTGAACACTGGTTAACTCATATGATTCATGTGAGTTTGGATTTCCATGTCCACTTTCAAAAATTTTAAGTTCGTATTTTTGTGTTTTTGTTCTTCCGAAAAGCGGACTTTTACACTTTTTTACAAGCTTATAGTGGAATGAAACTAGAATAATCAATACATATCAAGATTTTGCAATGGGGAAAGATGTGGATGAAATATTCTTGGAAGCATGTCATGGGTTGTTCACATTTCATATCATGCAAAAGCTATCAAACATTTGCCTAATGAAAAGAAGAGTGATAACTCAAGTATTTTATCTGATCCTAATGCTTCCACGCCTGACTATGAGGATAAGGAGAAGTTAAAAGAAAAATTTTCCATCATGGGGAACAAGATGCAAAAGAAAACTTGATTAGATAGTATCAACTAGTTGTAAGAAAAAGGGGCCATCAGATTTATGAAGGGTGTTTTCACACTGGGAATGAGAAGCGCACAATTAGTGAGAGTTTGAATAATAACTTGAAAAACCATTTAAAAGCAAATTTCAATATTATTCGATCTCTAAGGCATTTTGAAAGGGTAGTGCAAGGAAAATGAGACAAGGAACTGCTTGCAAAGTTTGATTCAAGGAGAAAACAACCCAGAACAAAAATAAAGACACCCATGTTGGTGCAAGCAAACAAGTTGTACACACCTATTATTTATGAAGCTTTTTCCAGAGTGAATATGAGATGTCCATATCATCACACAATAAAGTTTTAGATGGAAATAATTAATATCTGATAACCGTTGCAAATCATGATAAAGAACTAGTCATTGAGGATGAGCATAAAGTTATCAGTAATCCATTTGAGCAAACTGCTACATGCAGCTGCGAGCAATTCAATAGTAATGGCATATTGTGTGCTCATGCTTTCAATATTCTTGACATAATGAACATTATGTATTGCCGACACACTATGTACTAAAGTGTTGGACACGTGAGGCAAGATATGGAACTATACAAGACACACATGGAAGAGACATCATTGAAAATCCAAAGTAAGATGTTATGCACCACTACAAATTTCTATCATATAAAATTTTTAATTTGGCACAAGTAATGAACTCATCAAGAAAACATAAATCCAGTGGCCAACACACTAGCTTGACAACCTTGTCAGCCAAGTTCAAGATTAAAATGCAAGTACTAGTACTACCAATGACCTATGTCCAGTTCAGAAGGAAGTTCCACACCAAATGTTGTTCTAAGTAGTGCAAGATTCAAGAAAAAAGACATTGTGACAAAGTGCTAGATGAAAGAAGAAATGGTTTGAGGTGAAATGCAAGGAAAATAAAAAAGTTCAGAGTAAAACTATATCAAAAGTAGTGAAATCAGTGGTATGTTCACTACTGCAAAAAAAAAATTCTCAGGCGCCTCCTATTTCTATACAGGCGGTCCGTTAAAGAAATTATTGTGATGTCCAATAAATTAATAACTGTCTGTGATAATTGAATATCACAGACGGTCCGTAACAAAAAACCGTCTGTGAAAATATACGGAATTTCACAAGCGGTTGGTAACAAAAAACCGCCCCTGACAATGATCATTATCATAGACTGTCAAAGTGTGCGGTCGATATTTCCCCCGGTACTACTAGATCGTAGCCCGTGGAGGTTCGTGATTCGTTGAGGTGCGCATGAGATTATGAACAAGACAGTGACAAGAGGAGTTTTACATGGTTCGGGCCGCCTGAGCGTAACACCCTACTCCACGGGATGTGTTGTTGTATGTATGAGTGTATGGCGCTTGTGTGTGTCTGAGCTTGGTTGTCTCTGTACCGTGCGGCAAAGCCCTTTTATAGTACATGGAGTGGCCATTACATCATTATCCTGGCCCGACATGTGGCCCTGGCGGTAGTTAATTGCCTAATACACGATCTATGAATATTAAGCATACTTGACAGTGTGATAATGTTCCTTAATGGCGGCGTTACCGGTGTTAAGGGTCCTTTGATCTTGTTTCATTAATATGGCATTCATGACACGTAATCAGGTCTTGTAACTGTAGCTTTAACTGCCCCTTGAATGTTCGTGCCGTTGAAGATCTGCCAGTCTCCTCGTTGCTGTCTCAGGTCTGGAGGTTCGACATGTGGCGGCTCCGGAGTTTCCCATCGTAGCGAGGTTGGTCCGGGGTCACTATACACGTGGCAGCATCGGAGCTTCCCTCTACTGGGGGTAAGGTCCGTGGTCACTGGACACGTGGCAAGACCGGAGCTTCCCTATGAAGGGAGTTAGGTCCGGTCTTGTGTTACACGTGGCGGTGTTAGAGCTACCCAAATGAGGGAGGCGGGTCCAGTGCTTTGTAACACATGCGGCCTTCAGAGGTCTTCAACTCGGAGGGGTGGAACTCCTCAGTGTTTCTTGTGATATTGTGGGGTACCCTGTACGCAGGGAACCGACAGTGGCCCCGGGCCCACCTTTGGGACAAACCCTTTAGGTGAAATCATTCTACCAGAGGTGGGGCCATCTTTGATTCCCACATTGCGGCTTCAAAGGTCTTGTCTTGGGCTGTTGGGACGACAGTCTGTAGTTAAACCATCGCCGCGTGGCGTTCCTTGATGCGGCGGGTGAGATACTGGCATGCAGATCTTACACAATTGAAGGTCGTCAGTTCCTAATACAAAAACCGTATCAGTTCTGCGTGCCCTGTCAGGCCGCCGCCCTCGGGCTTCCAACTTCCCATCATGAAAACGATTCACCTGGGATAATAACTTCGGCCTTTTCGCCAGAGTGGACCCGGGTCCATTCGTCATTGTCTGGGTATATTTTTTAAAACATGATCTTGATCCCATTGCGGTTTCCATCCAAGCGTTGCAGAGGCTTACTTAAGAAGGAAAGCCCACACGGTTTGATGAATCTTTACGCTTTCAATCGAACTTGCGCTCAGAGCCTCCCAACCTTCACATAGCCTTTCCAACTTTCGCTCCACTTTGCCGCGATGGAGTTGGGTCTTCCCCGCAGCAAGATCAAGAGCAACGAAGATCTGTTGAGGGTCTAGACCTACATGGGGTGGTCCATCGACTCCTTCAACAACGACATCCGCTTAGGCAAACTTCCCTTCAAGAAGGAGCGCGCCCAAGAGATGGTGTACTTCCCAGCGTACGCCATGGTGGGTCTGATCCCACCTTTTTCAAGCTTTCTACTGATGTTGCTGGACTTCTACGGTCTACAACTTCATCATCTCGGCCCCCACTATTTCTTGCTAGTGGCGACCTTCATCCACTTCTGCGACATGTGGGTGGGTGTGCTGCCGTGTGTTGAGCTGTTCCGGACCTTCTTCAGGGTCCACAGCACCACGAAGAGTGATGAGTACTTGGGCTTTTATTACTTCGTGAAGCTCAAGAACTGTCCCTTCAAATACTTAAGGAACCTTCCCCTATGGCAAGTGGGACAACCGGAAGAAGGATCGGGTGATTATCACGGTGGAGCATCACGAAAGGCTGGAGCTGGCGACAGGATTCCCCAATGTTGACACCGACGCCTGGAATGCTGCTCCGGAGCTACCAGAAGCATTCAATCCCATCCTGACCAGGATCCGTCGGTGTGTGGAGGGATGAGTGATCCCTCAAATGGTCTTCGGGAACTTCCTGACGAACCAATGGGATCCATTAATGAAGAGGGAATTGCCCGTCGGGGCTTTCAACAGCGAGATGGACCACAACTGAATTGAAGTTGGCCTCCAGACCAATCTGGATGATGGGGCTTTGAAGCTCCACCTACAAAAACTTCAACATGGGGCTATCTCCCACGACTCCTTGACACCTTCGGCGGACATCCTCCTACTAAATATGGTTCCGAATGTCAAGAGGGAGCTCCGGAAGGGATATCCAGAGCTAGATGATCTCGGCCCTGTGGAGAGGCGTAGAACCACCAGGGTCGCCATTCCTGGAACTTCGGAGAGAGTGGCTCCGACCGCTACTCCAAGCTGGAAGGTTGATGACAACAACGTGGGCAAAGGCAAGGGCAAGGAACCGACCAAATCCGCTAGCCAGAAGAGGAAGCTGAGACATGCTGATAGGAGGTCCCTCAGGTCAGCTCCATCTCCAGCAGCTCCTACTCCCCGGCCAAGTAGAACTTCGACGGTCAAGCCCTCTTCGGAGTCGGCGCCCTGAAAGGACGCAAGCTCCAGCAAATCGACTCCACCTTCGGTGCTGGCTGCGGGCTCCAGGTCTGGTGGTCCTTCCCAACCGGGGGAGGTCCCAACTGAGGAGACTCTAGTTGTTGCAGCTGGCTGCCGGCCGAGGTTCGAGGTTTTTTGCCTCAACGGGTCTGGTGGGCTCTAACTCTGGGCCTCAGAAGAAGAAATTCGCGACGGCTGGGACAATAGCATCCCCAGGTAAGCATTGTCATCTCACCTTGAGGTGCTATTCTTGTCTTTATCATTTCTTCAATTTTCTCGATCTTTTATTTCCAGAGTGTTGAAAAAGAAGACCAAAGCTTCAGCTCCTGCTGCATCAACTAAGGTTGTGCAGGTAGAAGCTCCGGCTTCAACCCATGTGACTCCCCTAGTGGTGGCAGAAAACACGACAGCTCCAGCACCATCTATCGTGGACTTGGATCTAGAAGCGACACCAGAGGCTTCCGTGGTTACGCTGGACCACTGGGGAGACATTTGTGAAGATGCGGCAACGGTTGCAGCACTGGCGGCTGAAGCTCTAGTGCAAGAGATTGAGATGGTGGAAGCTCCGACATTTGAGCCAGAAGTAACCGAAGCTTCGGCACCTGTGCTGGAAGTTTTTAAAGGTTCGTCGGTTGAGCCGGAGGTGCCCGAAGTTCTGGCCTCCGTGCCGGAGATTGTTGAAGCTCCGACACCTGAGCCGGTTGCAGTTGAAGTACCGGCGCTTGAGCCAGTGGTGGTGGGCGATCCGAACGAAGCTCCAACATCCACCCCGAAGACGATTACTACGGAGGGGCCCATGTCTGAGCCAGAGCGCCCAGAGGAGCCGGCGGTGAGCACTCCACCCACGGAGCCGACAGTTGAGATCCGGTGGGGGGACCTTCGGCATCAGCCCCAGAGGTTGAAGTTCCCTTGGTGGGACCCTCCTTGGCATCTGTAGAGGCTGGAGAGCTCCCGGAGGGTGGCCCTAGCGCCGCAGTGCTACAGGGGACCACGCTTGTGCTGTGGGACCAAATTTTTGTACTTGAAGACCCCTTGGAGTCGGGGGAGGAGATCCCGACAGGTTCAGAGCCAATTCCTTTGGCATTGTCTATTGTCAAAGCTTGCTCCAGTCTCCACGAAGTTCAGCTCACCTTCGACCACGATAGCAAGGTCCTCGAAGAAGAGCACCACACCTTGAGGTGTTGGTGCAACAGACGTCACTTCGAGACAAAGCTGGCGCAAACAAGGCTTGCTGACCAGCGGGAGGGGGTCGAGAAGGAAAAGGCCCAGATGATATACTAGGGCCAGTTGTTGGAACAGTGAGAGGCTTCCATCAGGGTCCTCGACGCGAAGTCTCAGGAGATTCTCGAACATGCTAGGAAGAGCAATGAGGCTGCTGTCGATTGTCAGGAAAACCTCAACAAGATGAACGAGATTCTCCTTAAGCACCGAGAGGACCTCGATGAGAGGGAGGAGGAGCTCACCCAAAGATTGTCTCTGGGAGAGCAAAGCTTGGCTGACCGCACAAAGAAGCTTGATCAGCGATGCAAGAGCAGGAGGAGAAGAACTGGAAGGTGGGACGGGAGCTCTTCAAAAGGGAAGCTGATGTCGCCACCAGGGAGGAGAGAGTAAGAGGCGGGGAGAAGGATCTGGAAGACCGCCGGAACCGCATCCACCTCTAGGAGTTGGAGCTTGCTGACTCTGAAAAGCAGATGGCTGAGAGTATTCAACAACATGCCAAAGAGGTTGAGCGCATTGCCTGAGAGAGTTCGGAGCTTGCGGCCGAGGCGATCACTGGAGGAACTGAGGAATGTGAGGGCGACTGAGTCCCAACGGGTCTGCAACTTCTTGGGTCATGCCAATAAAGCTTTGGTACCACTCGGCTTCAGTCAGGTACGTCCAGATGACGATGAGCCAAAGCTGGACAAGGCGCTGGTGGCATTGAGCTTTACCAACAACAAGCTGGACGCTATGGGTGATGTCATCGCCCACCAATTGGACACGGAAGGGAAGTCTCTAGCTAAGAACGTCGCCGAATATGTGCTAACATGTTTCAACAACCAAGACCCCCAACTATCTCTAGATCCAGTGGTCAATGGGCCCATTGCTGAAGAAGAAGATGCCGCCAGAGCTAGCGTTCGTGAAGCTACCGAGAAGGTTGCCTCATTTTTCCACAGGACTTAGGACCTCCAGTAGCTAGGACCTTTTTCTTTTGCCTTTTACTGTAATCCTCATTTTGTAATCCAGACTAGTCCTTGGAATGAATGAAATCCAAACTTCTTAAATGAATGAATGAATTCCATTTTGTGTCTGTCTTCAATGCATTGTCCTTTATCTTGTTACCCCCACTGGTAGATGTACAAATTTGATTGCGAACATGTACTAAAAGGTTTTGGCAATGTCTTGATGACTTGAACACTTCGAACTTTTAGCCAACACATTTAGCATTTAGGTTCAAAGTTTACTTCCGACTCCCCTAGGGACCCTTCGTTGTGTTGACGGCGGGCCCTCGGGAGTGGTTAGAGCTTTCTAGCTTCGACGGCACCCACTGTCAATGCGTAGAAAGTCGACGGTGGGCCCCTGGGGTTGTCAGAGCCTTGTAGCTTCGACGACACCAACTATCAACGCATAGAACGTTGACGGCGGGCCCCCTGGGAGTTGTCGGAGCTGTGTAGCTCCGATGGCGCCCATTGTCAACATGTAGAACATCGATAGCGGGCCCCCTGGGATCGTCGGAGCTTCCCGACTTTGACGATATCCACCATCAACATATAATACATCAACGACGAATCCCTTCGCGGTGATTTCTCCACCATCTTCGTTTGGATCGTCATTATTCTTCACATTGATGGCGGACCCCCATGGGAGTTATCGGAACTTTGTCAGCTCCGACAGCGCCCACTTTCAACATACATAACGTCGACAACGGGTCCCCTTGGGGGATGTCGGAGCTTAGCAGCTCCGGCATTATCCACCATCGCCATGTGTTTTCCATTTTTCCTGTGCTTTAAAGACAAGAAAAATAGTAAAATTCGTCCTCTCGTCTATAACTCTTTTGCGACTTTCTGTTCTTATTTGAATTTTAGATCCAAAGGAACTCAATATGATAACAAGTACATTGATGTAATCTCTTTAGATCCGAATGCCTTCTGGACCCGCCCTACCGAGGCCTGTTGGAATGTAGGTAGAGTAGCGTACTTAGGGTGCTTGACCAGGCTAAGTCGATAGCGCACTCCAGACCTGACACTAGCTTTGGCGTTCAGGCGAGTAGACCGTCTAGCAATGTTAAGATCCGAAAAAATCAACAATATAACTTGTACAACATATGAGTAACTTGGACTAAAGCTCAAAAAGTATTCTACAACTTTGCTATAGACAAGAATGAAAGAATGATAAAAGAATACGAGCATGTACAAAGATTGATGCACGTGGAATCTGTTCTCACATAACAATATCTTTCATTATAGGTCCAAGTTACAGGGGAGACAAGAACACACTTAGGGTACAAAACCAGGCCAAGTGTGCTATTCATCTTGTTCTAACCCAGGGTAAGTAAGCCACATTTTCCCTACAGGGACCAAGTTAGGTGGGCTTGAACTGCCATCACCCTCCCGAAGGGGTCTAGATGTTCTCTCAGAGAACCTATCCGACTCTCTGTATAGACTCTATAACTTACATTGTGTGTAATTACAGACTCACCTCCATGAAATTAAGTATAAAACTTACGGAGGTGCTCGATGTTCCAAGGATTGGGAAGCGGAGTCCCATGCTCAATTGCCAAGCGAACAAATCCGGAACAGGATACTTTGATCACTCGGAAGGGACCTTTCCAGCTGGGGCACAGTTTGTTCATCCATTCATGAGTTAGTATTCTCTGTAGTACCAGATCGCCTTCTTCAAGCTGTCAGTTGCGCACATGCATTTGATGATAGCGCCGGAGTGCCTGGCGATATCATGCATTTTGAACAGCATCGTGGCACCTTCCCTCATCGCCGAGGTCAAGGTCTTCACGCCGGAGCTTGTCCTGCGCGGCTTCGTCAAAGGTCTGGACCCGGAGCAACCCCATGGTGATCTATGGAGGAAGGATTGCTTTAGTTCCATACACCAAGAAGAAGGGTGTCTCTCCAGTTGACCGGTTTAATGTTGTCCTGCTTGCCCACAATGCGGATGGAAGCTCCACGATCCAGTTGGCCCCATGTTTCCTCAAGCGCTCATATGTGCACGTCTTTAGTCCTTTCAGTATTTTTGCATTTGCTCGCTCAGCTTGAACATTACTTGCTGGGTGAGCTACTGATGCGTAGCTGACTTGAATGTTGAGGTCTTCGCAATATTCTTGGAATGCTGCACTGGTGAATTGAGTTCCGTTGTCAGTTATGACTTTGTTCGGAACTCCAAATCTGCAGACTATGGACTTCAAGAACTTGATAGCTGACTGCTTGTTGATTGTGACAACTGCAGTAGCTTCCAACCACTTGGTGAAGTTGTCAACAGCGACATACAGGAACCTTTAACCTCCGACGTCTTTTGGGAAAGGTCCCAAAATGTCCAACCCCCACACAGTGAATGGCCATGTAGGAGGTATCATTTGCAGCGACTGAGCCGGCGTGTGAATTTGGTTCGCGTGAAACTGGCACACTTCACACTTTTACCAACTTAACTGCATCCTAGAGTGCTATAGGCCCGTAAAAGCCATGCCGGAAGGCTTTACCAACCAACGTGCGAGAAGACGCGTGGTTCCCACACTCGCCTCCATGGATTTCCACGAGAAGCTTGTGGCCTTCTTCTCTTGTAATACACCACATTAGGACGTTGTTGGCATCGCGCCGGTAGAGATCCTCTTCTACTATCTTGTATCTTTTAGCCAATCTGATGATCCGGTCAGTGGATGCACCGTCTTCAAGAAGGATGTTGTCTTTCAAGTAGCTCCGGATCTCCGAGATCCATGCATCGGAGCTAACTTGAGCTTCTGAGTCTTGCGTGCCGGGTTGCTCGGAGCTTCCTGCAGCGCCTACGACCCTTGGTGGACTCCATGGTAACAGGGCCGCTGGGACCGTTAGCTTTGAGGTGCCGCTCTTGCCCCCCTTGCTCAGTTTGGCAGGCTGAGCAGTTGGTCTTGATAATATCTAGACAAAAACTCCGTCGGGAGCTGTAGCTCTCGTTGAAGCCTTCATCTAGAGTTCATTAGCTTCAACGTTGTTGTGACGCTAGACATGAAAGAGGCCCAGGACGTGGAAGTCCTTCTGGAGCTTTTGGGCTTCAAGGAGGTAAGCAACAAGTTGAGTATTGTTGCAACTGCATTCACCTTTTACTTGCTTGATAATGAGTTGCAAGTCACCCTTCACTAGCAACTGCTTGACGCTGTTTGATAGCGCCACCATGAGCCCATAAATGAGAGCTTCATACTTCGCCATGTTGTTTGTTGGCATGAAGTCAAGGTGCACCATGTATTTGACCTTCTCCCCGGTCGAAGCAAGGAGAAAGATTCCAGCTCCAACCCCATGCTTCTGCACGGAGCTGTCGAAGTAGAGAGTAGAGTAAGGTTCGGTGAAGACCAGGACTTGGGTTCTGGCTTCTGCTCACTGGGGCCCCCAGGATTTGATGGAGAAGGGGTCCATTCCGCCACGAAGTCACCCAATGCTTGACTCTTTATAGCTTGTCAAGGCAGGAATTCAAGATAAAATTCTGCCAGCTCCGCTGCCAACTTGGTGATGTTCCTAGTAGAGTTTGGGTTGTGCACTATAGCATGCAGTGGGTATGAGGTTACCACTGATATCTTGTGGGCTTGGAAGTAATGATGTAGCTTCCTTCGGGCAATAAAAATTGCATAAAGCAGCTTGTGCACCTCAATGTATCAAGTCTTGGCATCGCGGAGTACTTCGCTGATGAAGTACACTGGCCGCTGCCCAGTCTGGACCCTCTCGGAGGGGCCAGAGCTTCTTCTTCATCAACCTGAACCCTACCGGAGGTGTCCAAAACTTCTTATTGTTTGACCCGTACCCTCCCGGAGGGGTCCGGATCTTCTTGTTCAGCTGTGAGAACTCCCTCGGATGAGAGAGGTTGATCCTCTGGTATCTTGCTTTGAGGATCCGCGCCTGGGAGTTGGAACCCAGACTCGTCTTCAGGTAGCTCCAGACCCCCCCCCCTCTGGAGGAGTCTGGACTCATGAACTGTAGGTGGCTCCGGTCTTTCCGCGACCAGGACCATACTGACAACCTCTGTGGTTGCCAAAATGTAAAGTAGTAGAGGCTCACCTGGGTTCGGAGCTACCAGGGTTGGTAGTGTGGTGAGGAGCTGCTTGAGCTCTTGGAACACATTTTTTGCTTCTTCGGACCGATAGAATGGCCCGACCTTCCTTAATAACTTGAAGAAGGGTAGCACTCGTTCTGTCAGTCTCAAGATAAACCAGTTGAGTGCAGCTAGACATCCAGTTAGCTTCTGGACATCCTTGATGCGGGCTGGGGCCGCATGTCTTTAATAGCCTTAATCTTCGCCAGATTTGCCTCAATTCCTCGATGAGTCACCAAGAATCTGAGGAGCTTCCTAGAGCTAACCCTGAAGACACATTTGTTTGGGTTCAGCTTGGTGCGCGTTACGCGCAGCTTGTTGAAGATGGCTTGTAGGTTGTCAAGGAGCGACTCCTTTTTCTTGACCTGTACGACGATGTCATCGATGTAGACCTCCAACAAGTCCTTGATGAGCTCTCCAAATGTTTTGTGCATAGCTCGCACAAAAGTTGAAGCAGCATTTTTGAGACTGAATGGCATGGCAATATAACAATGCAATCCATCTACTGTTATGAAGGCAGTATGCTCTTCATCTTCCCTAGACATTTGGATCTGATGGTAACGAGAATATGCATCTAGGAAACACAATAGCTCACACCCGGAAGTGGAGTCCACTATCTTATCTATTCTAGGTAGTGGGAATGGATCTTTTGGGCATGCCTCATTCAAGGTGGTGTAGTCGATACACATTCGAAGTTTCCCACCGGCCTTGGGTACAACAACTAGGTTTGCCAGCCATCGCGGATGATGAACCTCCCGGATGAAACTAGCTTCGAGCAGCTTCTTGATTTCTTGTCGGATGAAGTTCTGCTACTCGACTGATTGCTTCCGGGGTTTCTGGTGTATTGGCCGTGTGTCGGGATAAATCTTCAGGTTGTGCTCAATCACATCCCTAGGGATCCGAAGCATTTGTGACAGTTGCCAGGCAAACACATCAACATTCGCTCAGAGGAAAGTGATGAGCGCGAGTTCTTCCAGCGCAGTGACTCCCGTAGTGCGATCTCTACGAATCCAGAGAACGCACGAAGGTGTCGGCATCTTCAACACCAAGTAGTCGTAGTGAGCTGCGGCCATGATCCTATACAGGGTAGGCCTGCCTAGGATAGCATTGAAGGGCAAGCTGATGGGCGCAATGTCAAAGACCAGCTTCTCAGTCCTGTAGTTCTCCTGAGTCCTGAAGGTCACTGGGAGTGTAATGGATCCGAGAGGGCTGATGGCCCCAGTCCTACCCCGGAGAAAGTACATGAGGGGCATAGGTCCAAGAGTTGGAGCTAGATCTTCACGAATGCTTCATAGCTCTGGAGGTTGAGCGCTGCCTCTCCATCCATCAATACATGGTAGAGCTGGACGTTGTTGATGGTAGGAGAGACCATTAATGGTAGTTGACCGGCTCCAATCATGTTCCTGGGATAGTCTGTAGCATCGAACGTAATGGGAGTGTCCATCCACGTCCGATGTGGTTCTGCCTTGGCGGTAGGAGCTGCAGTAGCAATTTCCCGCCGCATAGTCTTGAGGATGAAGCAAGAGGTGATATCCTAGGACCCTCCATATATGGTATTGAGGGTCTTCCAATGCTCGTTGTCGGAGACGTCAGAATCATCGTAACCGTGTTGTACACAACGTTTAGGAAGTTCTTGGGGTCCTGCAAGCCTAGCTTCGTATCAGCCGAAGTTTACTCGACTTTCTGCTTTCCTTCCCGTTGGTAGAAAGGAGCTTCTTCCCGACGCTTGTTGTAGCACTCAACAAGGTTTTGGACCTCCTGGTGTGGAAGTTCTTGAACAACACTTCCCCCGGACCTGCTAAGGAGCAGCCCGCGGAGGTTCTTATTATGGTTGTGGTACGCAGAGATCAAGATCAAGATGATGACACCAGAGATTTACGTGGTTCGGGCCGCCTGAGCATAACATCCTACTCCATAGGGTTTGCGTTGTTGTATTGTGTGAGTCTATTTCTTAGTAAGCGGGTTAGCTTGCATCAGATCATATGAGGTATCCTTGGGTACGTGCGGTGCAACCCTCTTATAGTTCTAAGGACTGACCGTTACAAAACTTGCCTGGCCCGACATGTGGCCCTGGCATATTTAATGGCCTAATACACTATCTAAAGGTTATTAAGCATGATTAATAGTGTGATAACGTGCTTTAATGGCTGCATTACCCCTATTAGCAGTGCTCTGATCGCGTGTCGTTAATACAACATTAACAACACGTAATTAAATCTTGTAACTGCCGCTTTAATTACCCTTAATTGTTCGTGGTGGAGGAGATCTTCTAGTGTATACGTCGACGAAGGTCTGGAGGCTCCACACGTGGAAGCTCTGGAGCTTTCCCTTATGGGAGGTTAGGTTCGGGGCTGCTGTACACGTGTCGGCACCGGAGCTCCTCTCTGTTGGGGGTTAGGTCCAGGGTCGTTGTACACGTGTTGTCACCGAAGCTTTCCTTTGTTGGGAGCTTAGTTCCGGTTTTCCTTTACACGTGTTGATCCAGGAGCTACCCATACGAGCGGAGCGGGTCTGGTGCAATGTAATATGTGGGGCCCGAGGAGACCTTCAACTCTTACAAGTAGAACTCCCTTGTAAGCGGTACTAAGGGGTACCCGGTATGCAAGGTACCGACAGTGGCCCCCGGGCCAAACTCTAGGAGAAATCCTTTGGGTTAAGTTATTCTACCGAAGGTGGGGCCATTCTCGATTCCTGCGCTTGATTTCAAGAGTCTTCTAATATGCTGTTGGAGCGATGGTCCGGGAGTGAACCATTGACGCGTGGTGTGGGGACCGGAATCCCGACATCCGAGGATCTCATTGGGTGGTGTCGTGCGATGCGACACCCAACAGTTATACAAGAATAGAACCTGAATAAGTACAAGACGAAGTCTTTTATTTTTCATACAGCGGAAGTTTTTACAATACTAGCGAAAGTAAAGAAATATATACATATCATAGCTACGCTCTCAGCACTAGCTATGCAAAAGCAAAGTTATCCATGCCTTGGATACTTTGCAGTAGCAACACTCAATTAGGGCAGCGTGCAGGGTTCCCACTCGGCTGTACACCCTGAAGGGGGTGCAGCCTCATCATCAAACCCTTCATCAACTGTATAATCAGGTTTTATGTAGCAAATGCCATTCTCCGAGCACGGCACATCATGGGCTCCACAATCAAACAAGAAACGCTTTACCGATGATATGACATGCACAGAGCACATAATGCTATTACAGCTAAAGTATGGGGAAACTGTAAACTTTTAATTATACTATCTCTAAATCATACAAGGTTGCAAAGAAGTTATAATCAAATACAATGGTATTTTCTGGGTCCTTTAGTATTTACTACGTCACGGCGCAGTGAACAAGTGGTACTCTATTACCGCGAGGGACGGTGATTGCAACCAGGACACACCCGGACAACACGACACATACGTCGTTCGGAAGTGTCAGCGAGCACACCAGTACCTACATAACACTTCAGTACTAGGCGTATATGGAAACCTTTCACGAGACACTCAAATGCCGAACCGGTCGATCCGTCACGAGCAGGAGGTCCCTACGTGGGGCGTACTCTGACGTGCCCACCAACGGATTTACACCTTGCTGCCCTCAACCCACACCTATAAAACGGAACGGTATGCCTCGACACCCAAGTGACCAAGCTACGTCAGTTTATTGGATTCCATATGTCTATTATATTGCCGGTACAAGTCAAGCTTGTCCGAAGGGGCCGCATACAGACGGGCCTTAATCGACACAGGCAGTGCTATGCGACCGAGACTCAATTCTCGCCGCTTCCTATCCATTCCCTGCCCGGTCTCCATTTCATTATATTATGCCATTTTCTATCTAACCAATCCTGTGAGATATGTCCTACATCTCTCATGAGTAGATTCCAACTACTCGACTTCTACCGGATTTCCTATGCTTTAGTAAAGCAGTTACTACAGGTCAAACTGTAACTCGTTCCAACCAATCCCTGGGATTTTTGGTCATGCATGTGGAGTATCAATCATCCTAAACGTAATGCACAATTCATATACTATTCATCATAGTGATAAAGTAAAATTTTATAAACGACTTAAATGCAAACCGGGGCTTGCCTTGTTGCAGGTCAGAGTGAGTTAAAATTTGGAAGATGCTCTTCCAAGGCTTCTGGCTCCTCCTCGACTTCGGTCACTATACGATATGCATATAATGTATATAAATGACTTTGAAAAATAATTATTACCAAGACCAAAATTTAATCCATGGTGATCATTATATGATAGGGACCTTAATTGGCTTTGGAAATTCGATGGTAGATACTAGGGAATATGATCAAGGCTCTTGCAAAGAACAGGAGATGATCAAAGTATAGTGTTGTCTCTAAAATTATGGCAAGTATTAAACTTACAAGAATTTTAATGAAGAAAATGTAGCTTGAACATAGCTTGCAGTTGATAATCATGATAGAAGAAGTTGTCCTGGTTCTAGCAAAATTTGTTTCATAATTTTCTAAGATTTGGTGAAGGAGTTATTGAATTTCTAAGTTGGCAATAATTTCTAGAATTATTTATATTTGAATTTTTGGCTTTTAAATAAATAGTCAGTTTGTAACTGGATTAGGACTATTATATTAGGTCAATAAAATCTAAGATTTTTACAGGAACTAGTATATGACAAAGGGAAGGCTCAGTTCAAATTTGAAACATAGCAAAGCAACTGAACATCTGTGAAAATTCAATAACTGAAAAAGGTATTTGAACTATAAAGAGGATTAAACAGGCGCAATGGCTCCCAAACTTTTTCTGTTAGCCAACAATAGGACACTAAATTTTATGTCAATTTTGGGGATTTTTCCAGGGGCTACCTTATCTGGAAAAATTGTATTTGCATTTGGAAAGATTATTTTCTACAGAATTTAACTCTGAGTTTCACAGAACCTAATTGGCACTGACAGAAACTAGAGCTCAAGGGCTTTCAAACAAAATTTGTTTGAAGATTTTTGGAGCATCCTACAGAAAGTTATGAATTTTCTATTTGGAGACAAATCTGGAATTAATTTCTAATTTGAATTAAACCGTGGGCTCCACCGATTTAAAATGGACCAATGGCATTTAAACCACACGGGGACCACAGATATACACTGCGTAGCCACAATAGATCCCGTGGCCACACCCGATCCGACGTGGTTGATAGACGCTGACATGCGGGACCCACCGCGTCGTCTTCCACCTCCCGACGCGGGCGGCGCGGGGGGCTCCCGCGGCGGCGCTCTTCGGCGAGCCTCGCCGAATCTGAGTTCCCGCCCACCGCAGCTCCTACACTTGGGCACCCAACCGTAAAATCACACGCTGAGCACGATGATGGGGTCGGGTAGGTCTGCTGATGGTCGGAAACAACGGCGCATCGGCGACGGCGGCCGCTAGGGTTCCGGCCATGTTGGAACTGCCGCTCTGTGGCTAAAACCCTTCTAAAAAGGCTGGGGAAGTCTTCTGGAACCACGAGGAACGCGATGGGCAGGTGATATCATCGTGTAATGGTCGGCAAAGCAGTCGTCATCAGCGATAGAGGCAACTTCTTAACGGCGGAGGGGAGAACTCACGATTCTTGAGCTACGATCGATCATTTTCGGTGATTCCAGTTCGAGAGGGTGCGCAAAGAAGTGTAGAAACTATTTGCTAGCAATTGTGGAGAGTGATTAAGTGTGGAACTCGAATTGAATGAAAAACCGAGCGCGTTCATAAGCTTCGGCAAAGAGTAAAACCTAGTTAACTTGCTCGATACTTACGTAAACAAGGAACGGCTTTCACCGTTGCGTAGAGCATGTCCCGACGCACCAGTTTGCTATGGGAGTCGAAGCACGAAACTGCGTGCAGCGGCCTGGCAACGTGGAGCAGGGACGGCACACGGTGAACACGACGGCGACCTTCGGTGTAGCCTCAAATTATTGGCCAAACCGTCAACTATGCAACGAAAGGATTGATCCAGAGGACAGAGGAGGAAGAGAGGAACAACCTAGCTGTTGGAGGCTTGGCGCGAGAGGCCTCCGGTTGGTCTGCAACGGGCCCGCGGCGCCGGCGGTCGGAAGCTCGCGCGCGGAACGAAAACGGTGCAATCCGTCGGCTCAGCGAGAAGGGAGGCGATAAGGGCGACTGGGAAGTGATAAGGGAGAGCCAGGGCTCTATTTATAGAGCTCCAACGGCGGTGGCTTGCTGCTGTCGCGCTGGACATGCACGCCGTCGCGGTGGCGCGCGCACCGCGCGTTGAAATGCGGCTGCACGTGGGCTGCTGACTGGTGGGCCCCGCCAGTCAGCCCCATAGCTACTGCTATTTTAGTAATTCACTTAAAAATAGTAAATGAACTCCAAAAATCATGAAACTTCAGGGCTAAGTCAAGAAAATTGTGATGAACACAATGGTGTGTTTAGATCTTTATGTTCAAGTATATTTTGACCAGCTTTTGAATTTGAATTTAAATATGATTCAAATTCGCTGAGCGTCTCAAATAAAATAACAAATGAGTTCCTAAAATCTTGAAATTTTGCAGGCAAGCTATTGAGAATATTAGAAGGCAAAGGAAAAATTTAGAGCCTCTAATTTGAATGTTTTTGGCAGGACCCATTTAGTACTGCACTTGGAATTGCCTTACTAAACTTCATCCAAATAATTCTAATGTTTTAAAAGGGGTGAATAGAATCATTCTAGAATTAGTGGAGAAGTCCAATACTCATGTTAATAAAATTTAACCATGAGTGCAAGAAAGGTTTGGACGGTATTAAGTTCATGTGTACCACTCTACTGGATCTCTAATATAGTTGATCACAAAACTCATAACTGAATTCACATGACACAAAAGTGGGGTTTTACATTCCTCCCCCCTTAAAAGAATCTCGTCCCGAGATTACAAAAGAAGGCAAAAGGAAAAGATCTAACGAACATATGCCGCTAACAAGTTCGGATAGTTCGTTCTAAGATACTCCTCGTTTTCCCATGTGGCTTCTTCAGCACTGTGGTTGCTCCACAAGACCTTGTAGAAACGCAAGGTGTGACTTCTTGTGGTGCGAGTCTTCTCATCGACGATCTGAGTTGGATGCTCGGAATAAGTGAGATCCAGTTGGAGAGCTTCTAAATCTTCTATACGGACATCAGTGGGATTTTTAAGACATTTCCGTAACTGGGAAATGTGAAATACATTGTGAACCCCTGAAAGTGACGGCGGTAACTCCAATTGATATGCCACAGGTCCGCATCTTTTGATTATTGCGAACGGCCCAATAAAACGTGGAGCTAGCTTCCCTTTCACTCCGAATCGATGGATACCTTTCATAGGGGATACCTAAAGATAAACTTGATCCCCAACTTCGAATTGAAGAGGTCGACGTCGTTTGTCCGCGTAGCTCTTCTGACGAGACTGAGCGGCTTTGAGATTTGTTTGAATAATGTGCACTTGCTCTTCGGCTTCTTTTATTAAGTCGATGCCATATACCACTCGTTCACCAGATTCGCACCAGTTCAAGGGTGTGCGACACTTCCGGCCATAAAGAGCTTCATATGGCACCATCTGGATGCTAGCCTGGTACCTGTTGTTGTACGAAAATTCCGCCAATGGTAGATAATCATCCCAATTCCTACCATGGTGGATGGCACAAGCACGAACCATATCCTCTAGCACTTGATTTACCCGTTCGGTTTGTCCATCACTCTGAGGATGATAAGACGAGCTTCGAATCAGTTTGGTACCCAATGCATCGTGGAGATGCTCCCAAAGGCGAGCAACAAAAATAGATCCACGATCTGAAATGATAGTGCGGGGTACACCATGTAGACACACTATTCTGGAGATATAAAGTTCTGCATACCGCTTTACATCATACTTGACACTAACAGGTATGAAATGAGCTGATTTGGTCAACCGGTCAACGATCACCCAAATTGAGTCGTGCTTATGGAAAGTGGGAGGCAACCGAACAATGAAATCCATGCTGATATCCTCCCATTTCCATGCCGGTATGCTTAAAGGTTGAAGCTGTCCAGCTGCTTTCATATGGTCGGCCTTCACTCGCCGGCACGTATCACACTCAGATACGTATTTAGCTATTTCCCTCTTCATCCGAGTCCACCAGAATTTCTTCTTCAAATCCTGGTACATCTTGTTGCTTCCCGGATGAATGGAATACTTGGACAAATGAGCTTCGTCCAGTATCTTATTTCTAAGATCCATGCTTCGTGGTACCACTATATGGTTGTTAAACCAGAGGGTGCCTTCATTGTCACATCGGAAACATTTCATCTCCCCCTTTTCCATTCTTTGCCGAATGTGTGACATTCCTTTGTCTTCCTTCTGAGCTGCTAAAATATCCTCCCTGAGGGTAGGAATGAGAGCGAGATTGTAGAGTGCCCCATATGGAACCAAGTAGAGACTCGGTTCTTCTTCTCCGTCCATTGCGGAAATGGAAAGATTGTTGACATGGGACTTGCGGCTCAGAGCATCTGTGACTACATTCGCTTTGCCTGGATGGTAGTGGATTTCAATCTCATAGTCCTTGATCAACTCTAACCATCTCCGTTGTCCCATATTCAAATCCTTCTGGGTGAAAATGTATTTCAAGCTCTTGTGATCAGTGTAGAGGTGTACTAGATTACTGAGTAAATAATGCCTCCACATCTTCAATGCCAGTACCACATCAGCGAGCTCAAGATCATGAGTCGGGTAGTGCTACTCATGGTTTCGGAGCTGCCGTGATCCATAAGCGATCACCCGTCTATCTTGCATCAACACACATCCCAAACCAATTTCTGATGCATCGCAATAGACATCAAATGATTTGATTGTGTCCGGTTGGGCTAAAACTGGTGTCGTTGTAAGGTGTTTCACCAATGCTTTGAAACCCGCCTCACATGCCTCAGTCCATACATACTTCTACCCTTTCTTCAGAAGTTCTGTCATTGGTTTAGCTATCTTGGAGAAATTGGGTATAAACCTCCGGTAATATCCTGCTAAACCCAAGAAACTTCGGACTTCATATACAGACTTTGGAGACTCCCATTTGAGGACTTGCTTGATCTTGCTTGGATCAACTGCAATCCCTCCTGCTGATATGATGTGCCCTAAAAATGGCACTTGGCTGATCCAGAATTCACACTTGCTGAACTTAGCATATAGCTGATGGTCCCGTAATCCTTGAAGCACGATACGCAAGTGTTGAGCATGTTCTTCATAGGATTTTGAATACACAAGTATGTCGTCAATGAAGACCACGACAAACTTGTCCAATTCTGGCATGAACACCAAGTTCATGAGATACATGAAATGAGCCGGTGCGTTGGTCAATCCGAAGGAAATAACAAGGTACTCATACAGTCCATACCTCGTTGAGAATGCTGTCTTTGGTATATCTTCTGGTCGGATCCTAATCTGATGATAACCAAAACGAAGATCCATCTTCGAAAATACTTTAGCACCCACCAATTGATCGAAGAGAATATCAATGCGTGGTAGTGGATACTTGTTCTTGATAGTGACAACATTAAGTGGACGATAGTCTACACACAGTCTCAAGGTCTTATCTTTCTTTTCTACGAACAGTGCAGAACAACCCCATGGTGATGAACTTGGATGAATGAAACCCTTGTTCTCAAGTTCTATTAATTGTTCCTTAAGTTCTGCAAGTTCCTTGGGTGCCATCTTGTCGGGTGGTCTTGAGATTGGCACCGTTCCCGGTGCAAGTTTAATCTTGAACTCTATATCTCTTTCTGGGGGCATACCAGGAAGATCTTCGGGAAACACGTCCGGGTATTCACATACTACCGGAATATCCTTAAGTTCCATAACCTCGTTATTGTGAGTAGATGGGTCCAATGGAATGATGTTCTCAAGATTGAGAACTTGGGGCTGATGGAGTGGAGAGTTTAGATAAATCTTTCGAGGAACGATATCAAGAATAGCACCATGGTATTGCAACATTGCCATTCCTAAGATGATATCTAGCTTTTGAGTCTATAAGATAATGAAGGAGGTAGGATAGATGTTCCCATCTAGGTCAAGAGGTACCCTATGGACCATCTCATATGTTACTACCCTCCCTGCTGGAGTGCAAATCATATATGGAGTTTTTGTGGAGATAACAGGCAGCTGATTTTTAATGACAACAGATTTACTAGTGACATTGTGGGAAGCGCTGGAGTCAAAAAGTATGACTACAGATTGATCATAGATAGAGAACATACCCGTGAGCACGGGCGCGCCTTCTGGAACGTCCTCGATGGTGAGGTGGTGGACGTTGCCGGGTCTGGTGGCTGGCTTCTTGAGCGGCTTGCGGGGTTGGTTGGCCCCCTGGTAGGATGATTGGCCTACGCCTTGTCGATTATGAGGGCAGTCCTTGGCGAAGTGCCCCGTACGCCCACACGTGAAACACGTGTACGGGGTTTGGCCAGTACGAATGGGAGGACAGAATCCTGGTGCACGTGGTGGAGGTGGAAGTGCACGTGGGATCATCCCCTGTTGTTTCTGCGGTCGGAAACCGGAGTTGCTGAACTGACGACCACTGAACATTGGTGGTCGTGATGGCAGTTGCCACCTCTGGTCGGATGGTGATCGGTACACCATACGGTACTTCTGAGGAGCACCACCTCCACTGCCCTGCGGAGCACTCCTCTTCTTTTTATCTGAGGACAGCTCGCGCGTAGCGTCCTCCTGCATGATAGTGGCATTGACGATGTCGTTGAAGCTGCCGCGGTTGAACAGGACAAGCTTGTCCTTCAACTTGGGGTTCAAACCCTGGTAGAAGCATTCACGCTTCCGATCTTCGGTGTTCACTTGGTCCTGAGCATATTGGGCCAAGTGGTTGAATGATTTGGAGTACTCGTATGCACTCCTTCCTCCCTGCCTTAGCTCCAAGAACTCTTGAAGCTTCCTCCTCATAATCCCGTGAGGGATGTGGTAGGCGCGGAACGCCTCCCGGAATTCGGCCCAGCTTACGACATGGCATGCGGGGCGTGCGGCAAGGTAATTGGCCCACCATGCATCGGCAGACCCCTGCAGTTGCTGCGCTGCAAACAGCGTCTTCTGCTGTTCGGTTACTTCGAGTAAACCGAACTTTCCTTCAATGGTGCAGAGCCAATTATCCGCCTCCAACGGTTCATCGACCTCTCTGAAGACTGGTGGATGTGTCGATGAGAAATCAGAGTAGGAACTCTAATATTGCTGATGCGGTCCATCATTCTGTCGTCCCCCTTGACGGGACAAATGCTGCACCAGAGTTCGCAGTAGCTCGGTTTGCTCGTCGCGCGAGCCGAGCACTGCAGCGAGAACCTCCGCAAGGCTCCTGGGAAGTGTGGGTGGAGGTGGTGGAGGTGGTTGCGTTTGAGGCGTATTCTGTCCCGGGGGTGGTGTGTCATCCCCCTGACCTCCACTGGAACCTCCCCCATCTTGACTGGTACAAGTACGCACCATACTGCAATACAGCGATTCATACCATAAGTCTCATTTCCTCAAGTTCATCCTTCCATAAAAATAGTAATGCGGTAGATAACAATAGATGATGCATAACATTCACATATATTGATAAAGCACAAACTTTATACAATCTATATTATCTTGGGCCCAAGTTTACAATAGATCTCCAAAATTAGACAGACTTCATCTAAAGAAGTCGTCTCATCTATGCTTGGTCACCACAAGTCGTCATGTCATTGTACACCCACCACGCTACTATTTACAACAAGACTCAAAAAGTCGCAAAATACGCGTGGTGTTTACTACACATCATTATACACGGCCTAAAGTGATAAGTACATCAACACTGCCCTCTACTCATAAAACTCGACCTCCTGAGGATCTTCTTCTTCCTCGTCATCCTCAGGATTAGGCACCACAGGTATGGGTGCTGGAGCAGAAGATGATGCCTCACTCAAAAGCGACGTCCTTTTGGCCATCTTAGCTTGCCAATCTGTCTGTATCATAAACATCCTCCAGGCCTCGTTCTCCTGCTGAGCCTGCTCACAGCTGGTCTTCCAGCTCTGAGCCTCCACTCTGGACTGATCCCGATCTATAGTCACCACGTTCAACTGGGTGTCCCGCTGGTGTCCATAGAGTAGGCTCACCTCCAAGTCAATTTCCCTCTCTAGAGTCTCCTGGCGAGACGCGGCTAAATCCATAACAGCGTCATGCCATTGATTCTCCCTAAGGTTCAAACGATGGTTGAGAGGAGCCATCATATCCCTAAGTCTGTCATTTGCCCACTCAAAGTGATTCCCTCGAATCATGGCTTGCTTCAGATTGTTCGTCAATTCTTTTATGCATGCCCTTTGATTACCCTTCTCGCGATGTGATGCGGATGCATACACCGCTAAGGCTGTCGCGGATGTTTCACCGTGCTTGTCCACCTCCGCAAGCAAGCGGGTTGCCCAGGCTTTAGAAGCCCTGCCGTTGACTGGAAAGAACTCATACGGAGTACCCACCAGATTATGGTAATGAAGTTTGCAAAACCTCCCTATGGCAACACTTGCGGAGTAGCTCCATGCTTCCTCTAATATCAACCCTTTGATCTTGATGGAGTATGGAGCCCATCCGAGGTGCGGTAGACCAGCAGGAACATCGACGTAGATGACGCAACTCCACATACCGCTCTCCTGGAACTTCTTGCCCCAATAGCTAGGCAACACCAGATAGCCAAACTGGCGAAGCAACCTAACAAACACGTCCGGGAAACCGGCTTGCCCGGTGCACGTGGAGAACACCCATCCATTAGGCAACTGAATTCTTGGTGCTGCCATCTGTGGACAAAAATACCCGGATGTCAATACACCGTATAAGTATTCAACTCAATCAATGATAATGTTGGACAAAAGGAAATATCCATAATCAATTGATCCAAGAAAATCTGCAAACTGGAAGCGATCACAGTTCTGGTTCAGCTGACCTTCCTGTATCAACCCAAAAGTTTCATAAAGGAAATTCCAGAATTCAGAGTTAAGATGAATATAAAGTTGTAGTACACTTCAAAACCTTTCCAGATTGTACTCATACAGCTCCAGGTGAACTAATATGAAGAATCTATACAGGTTTTAAGTTGACTCAAGTTTTCTGGAAATTTTGACAGAACCTCCCCTGTATATGGGCTTACCTCCACATTCTATACAGGTTTATCATGATAAGATATTGAGGTAATGACAAAATAAATATTGTATACCGTAGCGTTAAAAATCCATAAATAAAAGAGTTCCACCCTAAAAACTTTATTTTATAGGTATTGCGCACCAATTCACAACCCTGTGCAAACTGTTCCAAGTTCTGGACTGCAAGAACCCAGTTTGCGACAAATTGAATTAGGCATAGATACACCCAGATTCATGTCAGGAGTGACAAATAAAGTTGATAGAGGACTTCCTAAGCTTTCGAGAAATGTATATATGTGACCATGTCACTATTCGGGATTAAGAGCTATAACTATCCAAACTTAACAGTGGAACTGACTGGTTTGCACCAGCAGTCCTGCAGTTCACTGTGTTGACTTCCCAATTTGGTTTAACTCCAACCCAAATCAGGGAAAACCTCCCATAAAAAACTTGTAAAGCTCCTCCTACCCTTTCCAAACATGTATCACAATAAGGCAGTGGATTTTTCTACAGCAAGTTATGGCAAAAATACAGAGACTGGTACAATGGTAAGGTCATCTGGAGCAGTTACAATACACCCCAGATTTCAACAGATTATCAAGCTTTTCTGTCTTTATGGTCAACAGAAAAGTTATAGAGATATTCACGAGATTTCCATCCATATATGATACTCCTATACTCTCTATCAAATAACCAAGATTACAATCCAGCGAAGTCGAGCCAACTTCTGGCAGAAATCAAGAATCTTGACTCTATCTACTCTATCGAGTCGGAACCCTTTTTGCGGAGCCCAAACCTACCAGCACCTGATAGTCGGAGTTTCCAAAACACAATGCAGCCATTCTGTCGGTGGGGATGGTCTAGTATCATGTTTGATACTGACCAAAGAAAATTCTATCCGGTATTTCCGGTTACGTCTATAGGTGGTTCCTATATTGTTCTCTCGCAAACGGCTTCTACACGGTCTTCTACCGTAGTTAATGCTGCAAAAGACAAACAATCCCCTTTTCACACCTTCACACCTCAAGGGCGGCACGGGGAAACACGACAGGCAGTCACAATAATATATATGAAAATAAATGCATACGACTCTGGTGTGAGTCGTCCTCGAGCGAGGCCATGTCTCGAGGTACATGGCTGTAAATACGTATCTGTACAGCAAAGACTCCCGTACGATCTGGCTTGTACACGCTCGGGCATACGTGTTTCGCATGCTCCCATAGAACATGAATAGTTCTAGAGAGGCATACTATCGGGTTATACACCACCCAACGGGGGCTCCCACTAATTTTGTGTCACGTTGGGGTACCGCGTGTCATAGGTTCTCAAAAACATTGAGAGCTTCAAAGACTCCTATTAACTTCCCGTGCCAAGCCACGTAAATTTCACATACCACTCCTCGTATGCTGAGCTTACCGAGATTGATCCGCTCTCAGTGGCGTACCTTACCTCTTACCTGACGGCGGGGCGTCGTTACAGAATATAATAACACATAGTTAGTTTACCACCTTTATACCTTATACTAATAATACTCCTTATAAAGGCATATAGCTAATTCCTCACTCAAGTCCTAATTTTTGAAAATATATTCTTTCCAAGTACACTGTTCCCAATGATGCTTTGATACCATGTCTGTGGGGACCGGAATCCCGACATTCGAGGATCTCATTGGGTGGTGTCGTGCGATGCGACACCCAACAGTTATACAAGAATAGAACCTGAATAAGTACAAGACGACGTCTTTTATTTTTCATATAGCGGAAGTTTTTACAATACTAGCGGAAGTAAAGAAATATATACATATCATAGCTACGCTCTCAGCACTAGCTATGCAAAAGCAAAGTTATCCATGCCTTGGATACTTTGCACTAGCAACACTCAATTAGGGCAGCGTGCAGGGTTCCCACTCGGCTGTACACCCTGGAGGGGGTGCAGCCTCATCATCAAACCCTTCATCAACTGTATAACCTACAAAAACACGTTAACTGCAAACGTGAGCATAAGGCTCAGCAAGACTAACCCGTCTCACTAGACATGTGCAAAGGGGACACTACACATAGGTAAGGTGAAGCATAAATGACTCGCCTACAAGTGGGTCCTTATAATCAGGTTTTATGTAGCAAATGACATTCTCCTAGCACGGCACATCATGGGCTCCACAATCACACAATAAACGCTTTACCGATGATATGACATGCACAGAGAACATAATGCTATTACAGCTAAAGTATGGGGAAACTGTAAACTTTTAATTATACTATCTCTAAATCATACAAGGTTGCGAAGAAATTATAATCAAATACAATGGTATTTTCTGGGTCCTTTAGTATTTACTACGTCACGGCGCAGTGAACAAGTGGTACTCTATTACCGCGAGGGACGGTGATTGCAATCAGGACACACCCGGACAACACGACACATACGTCGTTCGGAAGTGTCAATGAGCACACCTGTACCTACATAACACTTCAGTACTAGGCGTATATGGCAACCTTTCGCGAGACACTCAAATGCCGAACTGGTCGATCCGTCACGAGCAGAAGGTCCCTGCGTGGGGCGTACTCTGACGTGCCCACCAGCGGATTTACACCTTGCTGCCCTCAACCCACACCTATAAAACGGAACAGTATGCCTCGACACCCAAGTGACCAATATACGTCAGTTTATTGGATTCCATATGTCCATTATGTTGCCGGTACAAGTCAAGCTTGTCCGAAGGGGCCGCATACAGACGGGCCTTAATCGACATAGGCAGGGCTATGCGACCGAGACTCAATTCTCGCCGCTTCCTATCCATTCCCTGCCCAGTCTCCATTTCATTATATTATGCCATTTTCTATCTAACCAATCCTGTGAGATATGTCCTACATCTCTCGCGAGTAGATTCCAACTACTTGACTTCTACCGGATTTCCTATGCTTTAGCAAAGCAGTTAGTACAGGTCAAACTGTAACTCGTTCCAACCAATCCCTGGGATTTTTTGTCATGAATGTGGAGTATCAATCATCCTAAACGTAATGCACAATTGATATATTATTCATCATAGTGATAAAGTAAAATTTTATAAATGACTTAAATGCAAACCGGGGCTTGCCTTGTTGCAGGTCAGAGTCTGAGTTAAAATTTGGAAGATGCTCTTCCAAGGCTTCTGGCTCCTCCTTGACTTCGGTCACTATACGATATGCATATAATATGTATATAAATGACTTTGAAAAATAATTATTACCAATACCAAAATTTAATCCATGGTGATCATTATATGATAGGGACCTTAATTGGCTTTTAAACTTCGATGGTAGATACTAGGGAATATGATCAAGGCTCTTGCAAAGAAAAGGAGATGATCAAAGTATAGTGTTATCTCTAAAATTATGGCAATATTAAAATTCCAAGAATTTTAAAGAAGAAACTGTAGCTTGAACATAGCTGCCAGTTGATAATCATGATAGAGGAAGTTGTCCTGGTTCTAGGAAAATTTGTTTCATAATTTTCTAAGCTTTGGTTAAGGTGTTATTGAATTTCTAAGTTGGCAATAATTTCTGGAATTATTTAAATTTGAATTTTTGGCTTTTAAATAAATAGTCAGTTTGTAACTGGATTAGGACTATGATATTAGGTCAATTAAATCTAAGATTTTTACAGGAACTAGTATATGACAAAGGGAAGGCTCAGTCCAAATTTGAGACATAGCAAAGCAACTGAACATCTGTGAAAATTCAATAACTGAAAAAGGTGTTTGAACTATACAGAGGATTAAACAGGTGCAATGGCTCCCAAACTTTTTCTGGAAACCGACAATAGGACACTAAATTTTATGTGAATTTTGGGGATTTTTCCAGAAGCTACCTTATCTGGAAAAATTTTATTTGCATTTGGAAAGATTGTTTCCTAGAGAATTTAACTGTGCGTTTCACAGAACCTAATTGGCACTGAAAGAAACTAGAGCTCAAGGGCTTTCAAACAAAATTTGTTTGAAGATTTTTGGAGCATCCTACGGAAAGTTATGAATTTTCTATTTGGAGCCAAATCTGGAATTAATTTCTAATTTGAATTAAATCGTGGGCTCCAACGATTTAAAATGGACCAATGGCATTTAAACCACACGGGGACCACAGATATACACTGCATAGCCACAATAGATCCCGTGGCCACACCCGATCCGACGGGGTTGATAGACGCTGACACGCGGGACCCACCGCGTCGTCTTCCACCTCCCGAGGCGGGCGGCGCGCGGGGCTCCCATGGCGGCGCTCTCCGGCGAGCCTCGCCGAATCTGAGTTCCCGGCCACCACAGCTCCTACACTTGGGCACCCAACCATAAAATCACGCGCTGAGCACGATGGTGGGGTCGGGTAGGTCTGCCGACGGTCGGAAACAACGGCGCATCAGCGGCGGCAGCCGCTAGGGTTCCGGCCATGTCGGAACTGCCGCTCTGTGGCTAAAACCCTTCTAAAAAGGCTGGGGAAGTCTTCTGGAACCACGAGGAATGCGATGGGCAGGTGATATCGTCGTGTAACGGTCGGCAAAGCAGTCGTCATCGGCGATAGAGGCAACTTCTTAACGGCGGAGGGGAGAACTCGCGATTCTTGAGCTACGATCGATCATTTTCGGTTATTCCAGTTCGAGAGGGTGCGCAAAGAAGTGTAGAAACTATTTGCTAGCAATTGTGGAGAGTGACTAAGTGTGGAACTCGAATTGAATAAAAAACCGAGCGCGTTCATAAGCTTCGGACAAGAGTAAAACCTAGCTACCTTGCTCGATACTCACGTAAACAAGGAATGGCTTTCACCGTTGCGTAGAGCGTGTCTCAGCGCACCAGTTTGCTATGGGAGTCGAAGCACGAAACTTCGTGCAGCGGCCTGGCAACGTGGAGCAGGGACGGCGCGCGGTGAACACGACGGCGACCTTCGGTGTAGCCTCAAATTATCGGCGAAACCGTCAACTATGCAACGAAAGGATTGATCCAGAGGACAGTGGAGGAAGAGAGGAACAACCTAGCTGTTGGAGGCTTGGCGCGAGAGGCCTCCGGTTGGTCAGCAACGGGCGCGCGGCGCCGGTGGTCAAAAGCTCGCGCGCGGAACGAAAACGGTGCAATCCGTCGGCTCAGCGAGAGGGGAGGCGATAAGGGCGACTGGGAAGTGATAAGGGAGAGCCAGGGCGCTATTTATAGAGCTCCAACGACGGTGGCTTGCTGCTGTCGCGGTGGCGCGTGCAGCGCGCATTGAAATGCGGCTGCACGTGGGCTGCTGACTGGTGGGCCCCGCCAGTCAGCTCCATAGCTACTGCTATTTTAGTAATTCAATTAAAAATAGTAAATGAACTCCAAAAATCATGAAACTTCAATGCTAAGTCAAGAAAATTGTGATGAACACAATGGTGTGTTTATATCTTTATGTTCAAGTATATTTTGACCAGCTTTTGAATTTGAATTTAAACATGATTCAAATTCGCTGAGCATCTCAAATAAAATAACAAATGAGTTCCTAAAATCTTGAAATTTTGCAGGCAAGCTATTGAGAATATTAGAAGGCAAAGGAAAAATTTAGAGCCTCTAATTTGAATGTTTTTGGCAGGACCCATTTAGTACTGCACTTGGAATTGCCTTACTAAACTTCATCCAAATAATTCTAATGTTTGAAAAGGGGTGAATAGAATCATTCTAGAATTAGTGGTGAAGTCCAATACTCATGTTAATAAAATTTAACCATGAGTGCAAGAAAGGTTTGGACGGTATTAAGTTCATGTGTACCACTATACTGGATCTCTAATATAGTTGATCACAAAACTCATAACTGAATTCACATGCCACAAAAGTGGGGTTTTACACGTGGCTTGTTATGAATGCGGCATATAAGATCTTTGAGTGAGGATCTCACGCAATTGAAGGTCACCGGCTCCAAATAAGAAAACCGTATCAGTTCTGCGCGCCCTATCAGGGTGCCGCCATCGAGTTTCCCGCTGCTCATCATGACAATGGTTCGCCTTGGGTAAGAACCTCGATCTCTTCATCGGGGTGGCCCTAGGCCCACTTGTCATTGATGGGGTAGATTTTTGAAAAGTGCCTTCATTCTCATTGTGGTTTCCATCCAAGCGTCGCAAAGGCTTACTTAAGAGGGAAAGTGCGCATAGTTTGAGGACTCTTTACGCCTTCGATCAAATTTGCGCTCAGAGCCTCCCAAACTCTGCCTAACTTCCCTTCCTTTGCTCCTCTTTGCCGCGATGGAGTTGGATCTTCCCAAGAGCCGCCTCAAGAGTGACAATAATTGGAAGAAGGTTCGGACCTATATGGTAACCACTTGGTTCGCGTCGACAAGCTCCCATTCAAGAAGGAGCGCAGTGGTGACAAGGTGTACTTCTCGGCGTATGCCATGGTGGGATTCATTCCACCTTTCTCTACTTTTCTTTTGATGCTGCTGGACTTTTATGGTCTGTAGCTGTATCACCTTGGCCCCCATTCTCTTCTTCTCGTGGCAACGTTCGTGCACTTTTGCGAGATGTGTGTGGGTATTCCCCCCCTGTGTCGAGCTATTCCGCACCTTCTTCACCATCCACACCACCGGCAAGGGGACTAAGCTTCTTGGCTTCTACTATATCGTGAAGCGCAAGAACTACCCCTTCAAATACATGAAGTCGTTCCTTTTGGCAAATGGGAAGACTGGAAGAAATATTGGATCATCATTGCAGTGGAGGAGCACGAGAAGTTGGAGCTGCCCGAAGGTCTCCCCAACGTTGACACTGATGCCTAGAGTGTAGTTCCGGTGCTGTCAGATGCCTTCAACCCGGTCTTGACCAGGATCCGCGAATGCGTGGAGGGTGGAGTGACTCCTCAGATGGTCTTCTGCAACTTCTTGGATAGATGGGCTCTGCTGAGGAAGAGGGAGAAGCTCACGTGGGCCCTCAACAATGTGATGGATGACAATTGGATTGAAACCGGTCAGAAATCCAACTATAATGACGAAGCTTTGGAGCTTCATGCTAAGAAATTATAGCGTGGGATAAACGTCAACAGCAACGACTTAGTTCCGCCGGCAGCTTTCCTCCCTCTGAACATGGAGGCACAGTTCAGTAGCGAGCTCCGGAAGAGGATGCCGGTGCTTGACGACCTTGGTGAGGTGGAAAGGCGTCCGACCACTAGGGTGGTGATCCCTGGAGCTTCCGAAGGAGGTCCTGCCTCCGCCCCGAGCCGGAAGGTTGAAGACACTGGCAAGGGAAAAGGTAAAGAGCCGGCTGAGCCCTCCAGAGGGAAGAGGAAGTTGAAGCACACCGACAGGAGGTCCGTCAGACCTGCTCCTTCTGCCATGGCTTCTTCTCCCAAACGGGGGAGGTCTTCTGCAGCTACTCCTGCTCCGGCGCAAGCATATTCAAGGGGCGTCATCTTCGGGCAATCAACCCCAGCCTCAGTGCCGGCTAAAAGCTCCAGGCCCAGGAGTTCTTCCCGGCTAAGAGAAGCTCCGACTGAGAAGACTCCGGTTGCTGCAAGCGGCCCTCAACTGAGGTCCGAAGCTGTTGTCTCACCAGACTTGGTGGGCTCTAGCTTCGGGCCTCAGAAAAAGAGGTTCAGAGGCGACTGGGGTGGTAGCATCTCTAGGTAAGCGTTGATTGCTCACCTTAAAATGCTAGTATTGATTTTTTTTGTGTCTTTAATATTCTCTGCCCTTTATTTCTAGGGTTTTGAAGAAGGGGCTAGGAACATCAGCGCCTGTCGCAGCGGCCGGGGCTGCATCTGCCGAAGCTCTGGCTTCAAGCACTGAGCCTCCTCTTCAAAGGGAGGCAGAAAGTTGCGACAGCTCTGGCGCCATCTGTCGTGGACTTTAACTCGGAGTCCTCGCCCGAAGCTCCTATGGTAGCGCCAGACCACAGGGTAGAAGTCGAATATGTACCCCTGGCGACGGTGGCGGAGGCTGATGCTCCAGCACCGGCGATGCCAAAAGTTCCGGCCTTTGAGCCGAAAGTCGTCGAAGCCCTGGCCGCTAAGCCAGAGGTAATTGAAGCCTCGACTATTTAGCCAGAAATCACTAAAGCTCCGACCCTTGTGCAGAAGCGGTTGAATGTCCAGCGGTTGAGCCAGAGGCGCCTGAAGCTCCAGTCGATGAACCGGAGGAAGCTGATGTGTTGGGTCTGAGCCAGCGGCAGTAGAGGCCCCAGATGAAGCCCCTGCCGTTGCCCCGGAGGTAGCTGAACCAGAGCCAGAGATGCCTGAAGAGGTGGCGACGGGTCCTCCACCTTCGGAGCCAGCGACCAAAGACCCTGAAGCAGCGCCTTCAACTTCTGCTCCGGAGGTGGGGGTTCCCCCAGTGGGTTCTTCCTTTGCTACTGCGGAAAGGCTTCTGGAGAGCGGCCCCAGTGCCGCTGAAGCTCAAGGGTCCTCTCTCGTATAGTGGGACCCTATTTTGTAATGGAGAATCCTTTGGAGCCTGCAGAGATGGTCCCAGCAGGCCCGGAGCCTATCCCTCTGGCCTTGTCTATAGACAATGTCTGCTTCAGTCTCCGACAAGTCCAACTTGCCTTCGATCATGAGAGCAAAGCCCTGGAGGAGGAGTGCAACACCTTGAGGCGTTGGCGCAACAGACTGCATTTCGAGACCAGGCTTGCCCACACGAGGCTAGCTAACCAGAAGGTATGGATAAAGAGGGAGAAGGCCCGGTTAGGGTACAGAGATAAGCTGCTTGAGGAGAAGGAGGTTGCCATCCGGGCGCTCGATGCTAACTCCAGGGAAATCCTTGAGCAAGCCAAGGAGAGGCGTGATGCTGCTGATGAGCGTCACGAAAGCCTCAATGAATTGAACGAGGTTCTCCTGAAGCGCCGGGTGGACCTGGAGGCAAGGGAAGAAAAGCTCCTAGAGCAGTAGGAGGATGTCATGAAAAGAGATGCGGAAGTCACCCAGAAGTTGACTCTGGGTGAACAGAATTTGGCGGATCACTCAAAGAAGTTTGATAAGTGGAGCGAAGATGAAAGGAAGAAGTACTGGAAGATGGGGCAGGAGCTCTTGAAAAGAGAAGCTGATGTTGCCACCAGGGAAGGGAAGGTGAGAGGCAGGGAGAAAGACCTGGCAGAGAGGTGAAACCGCATCCACCTCCGGGAGTCAGAGCTGACCGACCACGAGAAGCAGGTTGCTGAAAGTATGCAGCAACATGCCAAAGTGGTGGAATGCCTTGCTCGGGAGAGTTCGGAGCTAGTGGCCACCCAGAGGTCACTGGAGGAGCTGCATAGCTCGAAGGCAACCGAGTCCTTGATGGTATGGGACTTCTTGGGACGTGCAGATAGGGCCCTTGTGCCTCTTGGTTTCAGTCCAGTACGCCCAGAGGACCCAACACAGGAGCTGGACCAGACGCTAGTGGCACTTGGCTCTGCTGGTAGCAAACTCAACACGATGGGTAATGTCATCGCCGATTAGCTAGAGACGGAGGGTAAATCTTTGGCCAAGAACGTCACCGAGTATGTCTTGGCGTGTTACAAAAGCCGAGACCCCTAGTTCTTTCTTGATCCGGTCTGTGAAGGAATCATCGCTGAGGAAGAGGATGCCGCCAGAGCTAGTGTCCAAGAAGCTGCTGAGAAGGTTATTTTGTTTTTCCACAGGACTTAGATCCTCCAGTGGCTAGGACTTTTCTCCTTTTGCCCCTTGTAACCCCAATTTTGTAATCCAGTACTTTTGATTAATGAAATCCTCCTTTCTGTCATGAATTTCACTTTGTCTTCAATATACAGTGTTGTATCTTGTTGGCCCCCTGGTACATGTGTACAATTGAAGTGTGTACATGTACCAAAGGTTGTGGCAGTATGTTGACAACTTGAATGCTTCACACTTGTAGATTTTAGGTCTGAAGTCTTCAATTCTGAGGGGTCGAAGGCAGGCCCCCTGGATTGGCGGAGCTTGGTAGCTCCGATAATTCCCAGTATCAACATATAAATGTTAACGGTCGAAGCTTGATAGCTCTTGATGTTGTCGCACGAATAGTTGAATTTATGCCTCCAGGGGTTGTTGGAGCTTTGTAGCTTCGATGTCACCCACTTTCAACATATTAAACGTTGACGGCGGGCCCCCTTGGAGGATGTCAGAGCTTAGTAGCTCCGGTGTCATCCACCATCGCTATGAATTTCTGTTTTTCCTACATATTAAATACAAGAAAAGAGTAAAATCCGTCTTCTTATCTATAAATAGTTTGTGACTTATCATTCTTATTTGAGGTTTAACTCCGAAGAAACTTGATATGGTAACAAGTATATTAATGTAATCTTTCTGGACCCATTTGATTTTCTAGTACTCACCCTAGTGAGGCCTGCCGGAGTGTAGGTAGAGTGGCGTACTTAGGGTGCAGGAGCATGCTAAGTCAATAGCACACTCCAGACCTATGTTGGCTTGGCGTTCCGGCAAGTAGACTATACAACATGTTAAGATCCAAAGAGATCAACAATATAACTTGCAATGCATATGAATAACTTGGTAAAAACTCAAGAAGAATTACACAACTTCATTATAGACAAGAAGGTTAAAAATAATAAGTTGATAGGTCAAGCCTTGTACAAAAATAAATGCACGTGGAGTCTGTTTTTACACAACAATGTTTTTCATTATAGGTCTGGTTTACAGGGGAGACAAGGACACACTTAGGGTGCGGGACCAAGCTAAGTGCGCTATACATCTTGTACTAACCCAGGGTAGGTAGTTACACTTTTAGTGCAGTGACTGTATGAAGTGTACTTGAACTTTTTGGACCCTCCTGGAGGGGTCCGGATGTTCTCTCGGAGGACCTACCCCTGTCTGTTTATCGACTCTATAACATACATCATGTGTAATTACAGGCTCACCTATGTGATTCTAAGCATAAAACATATGGAGGTGCTTGATGTTCGAAGGATTAGGGAGCGGAATCCCATCCTAAGTTGAGAAGCGAACGCATTCAGGACGGGATACTTTGATCACTCGGAATGGACCTTCCCAGCTGGGAGAAAGTTTGTTCATTCCTTCACGAGTTAGTATCTTCCGAAGCACCAGATCACCTTCTTGGAGCTGTCGGTTGCGCACATGCCTTTGATGATAGCGCCGGAGCGCTTGGCGATTACGTGCATTCCGAACAGCTACTTGGCACCTTCCCTCGTCGACGAGTTCAAGGTCTTCACGCCAGAGCTGGTCCTGTGTGGCTTCGTCAAAGGTTCGGACCCGGAGGGACCCCAAGGTGATCTCCGTGGGGAGGACTGCTTCAGCTCCATACACCAGGAAGAATGGAGTCTCCCCAGTTGACCGGTTAGGTGTTGTCATGTTCGCCCATAATGTGGACGGAAGCTCCTCAATCCAGTTGGTTCCATGCTTTTTTAGGCGCTCGTACGTACGCGTCTTGAGTCCCTTTAATATTTCTGCATTTGCTCTCTCGGCTTGTCCATTACTTGCTGGGTGAGCTACAGAGGCGTAGCTAAGTTGAATGTCGAGGTCTTCGCAATATTCTTGAAATGCAGCACTTGTAAATTGAGTTCCATTATCAGTTATGACTTTGTTCGGAACTGCAAATCTGCATATAATGGGCTTAAAGAACTTCATTGCCGATTGCTTGTTGATTGTCACAACTGGAGTTACTTCTGGCCACTTAGTGAACTTGTTGATGGCGACATACAAGAATCTGTAACCTCTGATAGCTTTTGGGAAAGGTCTCAAGATTTCCATGCCCCACACAGTGAATGGCCATGTAGGAGGTATCATTTGTAGTGATTGAGCCAGTGTGTGAAACTGTTTTGCGTGGAACTGACACGCTTCACATTTTTTCACTAGCTCAACTGCATCCTGAAATGCTGTAGGCCAGTAAAAGCCATGCCGAAAGGCTTTACCAACCAGCGTGCGGGAAGAAGCATGGTTCCCACACTCGCCTCCATGGATTTCTGCGAGGAGCTCGCGACCTTCTTCCCTTGCAATGCACCGCATTAGGACGCCGTTGACACCACGTCGGTAGAGATCCCCTTTTACCAACATGTATCTTTTAGCCAATCTGACAATTCGATCAGTAGATACACTGTCTTCAGGAAGGATGTTGTCTTTCAAGTAGCTCCGGATCTCTGAGATCCATGCATCGACGCTAACTTGAGCTTCTGAGTATTGCATGCTGGGATGCTCGGAGCTTCCAACAGTACCTACGACCCTTGGTGGACGTTATGGTAATAGGGCCACCGGGACTGCCAACTTTGAGGTGCTGGTCTTGCCCCCTTTGCTCAGTTCGGTAGGCTGAGCTGTTGGTTTTGACAACCTCCGGACGAAGATTCTGTCAGGAGTCGGAGCTCCGGTTGAGGCTTTTGTTCAGAGTTTGTCGGCTTCAGCGTTATGAAGATGCTGAACATGATGGAGATCCAGGACTTTGAAGTCCTTCTGAAGTCTCTGGACTTCAAGGAGATAAGCAACCAGTTGAGGATTGTTGCAGGAACATTCACCTTTGACTTGTTTTATGATGGGTTGTGAATCTCCCTTCACCAACAGCTGTTTTACACCATAAGATAGTGCCACCTTGAGTCCGTAGATGAGAGCTTCATACTCCGCCATGTTGTTGGTTGCCTTGAAATCAAGGTGTACCATGTACTTTACCTTCTCCCCAGTCAGAGCCAGGAGAAGGATTCTAGCTCCGGCCCCCTGCTTTTGCACGTAGCCGTCAAAGTAGAGGGTCCAGTGAGGCTCGGTGAATACTGGAACTTTGGGTTCTGGTTTGTGTTCACTGTGGCCCCCAGGGTTTGATGGAGAGGGGGTCCACTCCGCCACGAAGTCAGCCAAGGCTTGACTTTTGATTGCTTGTCTTGACATGAATTCTAGATCGAATTCGACCAGTTCTGCTGCCCACTTTGCAATGTTCCCAGTAGAATTAGGGTTATGCAAAGTAGCACGCAGTGGAAAAGAAGTTACTAGTGATATTTTGTGGGCTTGGAAGTAGTGACGAAGCTTCCTTGAGGCAATAAGAATTGCGTAAAGCAGTTTATGCACCTCAATGTATCTTGTTTTGGCGTTGTGGAGTACTTCACTGAAGAAGTACACGGGGTGTTGGATGGTTCGGACCCTTTCAGAAGGACCTGGAGCTTCTTCTCCATCGACCCGGACCCTGCTGGAGGGTTCTGGACCTTCAGCTGTGCTCCTTGGACCCTCCCTGAAGGGTCCAAAACTCCTTGTTCAACCTGAACCTCGCTAGGAGGATCCAGATCATCTTGGTCAGCCAAGTAAACCTCCTCATATGAATGAGGTTGATCTCCTAGCATTTTGTTTTGAGGTTCCGTGTTTGGGAGCTGAGATCCAGTCACGTCTTCAGGTGATTCTGGACCCTCCCGGAGGGGTCTGGACTCCTGGATTGGATGTGGCTCCGGTCTTTCCGCAACCAGGACCATACTAACAACTTCGGTGGTTGCTGAAATGTAAAGCAGTAAAGGCTCACCAGGATTAGGAGCTACCAATATCGATAGTGTGGTGAGGAGCTGTTTCATCTCTTCAAACGCCTTTTCTCCTTCTTGAGACCAATGAAACGGTCTGGACTTCCTCAAGAGTTTGAAGAAGGATAGCGCCCATTCTGCCAGTCTTGTGATAAAACGGCTGAGCGCAGCAAGGCATCCAGTTAGCTTCTGGACAACTTTAATGCGGGCTAGGGGGCGCATATATTCTATGGCCTTGATCTTTGCCGGATTTGCTTCAATTCCTCGATGAGTCACCAAAAACCCCAGAAGCATCCCGGAGCTAACCCCAAAGACACACATGTCCGGGTTCAGCTTGGTGCGCGTGGTGCGCAACTTGTCGAAAACGGCTTGTAAGTTGTCAAGGAGTGACTCCTTATTTTTGATCTTCACAACGATGTCATCGACATACACCTCCACCAAGTCTCTAATTAGCTCTCCAAATGTTTTGTACATAGCTCGCACAAATGTTGAAGCAGCATTTTTAAGACCGAATGGCATGGCAGTATAACCGTACAATCCATCTACTGTTATGAAGGCAGTATGCTCTTCATCTTCCTTAGACATTTGGATTTGATGATATCCAAAATATGCATCTAAGAAACATAATAGCTCACACCCGGAGGTGGAGTCCACTATCTGATCTATTCTAGGTAGTGGAAATGGATCCTTTGGACATGCCTTATTTAAAGTGGTGTAGTTGATACACATCCGAAGCTTCCCACCGGCCTTGGGTACAACAACTGGGTTTGCCAGCCATTTTGGATGGAAGACTTCCCAAATGAATCCAGCTTCGAGCAACTTCTTGATTTCTTGTCGGATGAAGTTTTGTCACTCAATTGATTGCCTCCGGGGCTTCTGGTGTGCAGGCCGTGCGTCTGGGTAAATCTTCGGATTGTGCTCAATCACCTCCAAGAGATCCCAGGAATTTGTGACGGTTCTCATGCAAACATGTGGACATTAGCCCGGAGGAAAGTGATGAGCGCGAGTTCCCATTTGTTGTTCAGACCTCCCGATATACGGGTAGTCTGAGCAGCATCGGAACCAATTTGGACGACCTTGATGGGAACGTCGGTGTCGCCGCTTGGTTGCACACGGGGTGTGGAGGTAGAGCCTTTATGATGAATGCTGGGAGGATTCAGAGCTGGCTCCTTACCGGATGCTTCCTCTTGCGCTGTGGTAAGCGCATAGAGTTCTTCTGGAGCAGTAACTCCTGCGATGCAACCTCCGCGGATCCGAAGAACGCCCGTGGGTGTTGGCATCCTCAACACTAAGTAACCATAATGAGCTGCGGCGATGAACTTGTATAAAGCTGGCCTGCCCAGAATGGCATTAAACGACAGACTGATCTGCGCAATGTCGAAGACCAATTTCTCAGTTCTGTAGTTCTCCCGGGTCCCGAAGGTCACTGGGAGTGTGATGGAACCGAGAGGAGTAATGGTTCCAGGACCTACTCCAGAGAAAGGTCGGGATGGGCAAAGGTCCGAAGGCCGGAGCTGAAGCTTAGTGAAAGATTTGAAGCTTATGAGGTTTAGCCCAGAACCTCCGTCCACCATTACATGGTGGATTTGAATATTGTTAATGGTGGGTGGCACCATTAACGAGAGTTGGCCAGCCCCGATCATGTTTTGGGGGCAGTCCGAAGCATCAAAAATAATGGGAGTATCCATACACGGCTTCGCCTTAGCAGTGGGAGCTGCCACGGCCATGTCCTGCCGCATTGTCTTGAGGATGCAGCGAGAGGAGATGTCCCAAGAACCCCCATAGATGGTGTTTAGGGTCTTCCAACGCTCGTTGTCAGAGATGTTAGACATTGTCAACAGTGTTGTAGACAGCTTTCATGACCTTTTTGGGGTCCTGAAAACCTAGCTCCTCTTCAGCCGGAGCTTCATCGACTTTTTGCTTTCCTTCCCGTTGACGGAAAGGAGCTTCTTCCCGGCACTTGTTGTAGCGCTCGATAAGGTTCTGGACCTCCCGTCACTCTTCCAAGCTATGTCGGTTTGTCTTGTGAATCAGACACCATGCTTTATAACTATTGTCGTCTTCTGATGAAGGACGAGGTTGTTTCTCGGGGCGTGGCCCTCGGCCACCAGGAGCTGCGGCAGCAGTAGCGGCTAGTGCGTCAGCCGACGACTTCTTTTTGCTGTTGGGCTTCTTTTTATTCTTGCCACTACCGAAGGTAGCGGCTTCAGTTTTGGAGGACTTCTGGTTGGCCTCGGGAGCTGGCTTAGAATGCATTTCACGGCCCTCCGCAGCTCTAGATCATTTGTCGGCTAGGCTGAAGAGTTCCGTGACGCTGGTAACTTATTAAATAGACAGCTTCTCCAACATCTTCTTAGCTCAAAGACCCTGTCTGAATGCAACGGTAACAGAAGAGCTCAAGTGATGAGGACATCACTCCTATGGATATACACAACACTCCATTCAACATACAAGATGCAATCAATAGAATTCACACACACAAATTAATTTCAGAGGTGAGCTCGTTTTTATATGTTTCCTTATATATTTTTGGGAATAGATTGCTACCTAATGACTTAATTGTGATTAGGATCCATGGAGAAGTTCAAGGAGTAACTGGAGGAAGATTTATGGGCGTGGAGGACCAGATATTACGTTCAAAGAAGATGGAAACCGACCCCAACTCAAATTCGTGACCAACTCAGAGTCTAGGAGTAGTTCGCACTAAAACGGACGCCCAGGACGCATACAAACTCCGTTTTGGATGTTCTACATATGCATGGAAAGGGGGGAGAATAAATTTCCAATGGAACTAGTCCCATGTCAAAATTCCTTTGGAGTAAACAAGAATCGTAGAAACAAAATCGAGTTCAAAATCTGTCAGGGTGCTGCACCACCGTATTGGGCCATTGGGCCTTGTATGAAGTCTACATCTCTTATTTTCGTGTCTTATGGTTAGGTCACGATGCCAACACCCCCTTGGATGTCCTCCCACCTATATATACTCCATGGTGGCTGCCACAAACAATTGGGTTTTGCTTAGGTTAATCTGTTATACACAGTTTTGTTGTTCATCGGTTTGTGAGACCCCAACTTAGCAATTCAGAATTCTTCTACCTTGTTCTTGCTTGTGTTCTCGGTTGCACTTGCAGGGATTAGCCTTCTTGGTGAGGTAAATCGTGTAGAGCACGGTTCATAACCAACGGAGCAGTGGTGTAGTGATTGCAGGGGTACTCGAACTGCTCGAATGTCGTAGATCATCAACGTCGAGTTCTCCACCCCAATCGACTTACCTTTCGGAAGATCGGGCCTAAACCTACTCATCAATTGGTATCAAATAATCGGGCCCTAAATTCCTCATCAATTGGTATCATATTTCCAGGTTTTCCGTTAGGTAATTCATCTATCCATTACATTAGTTTTGCTTTTCATACCTAGAGTACACAAAAAAAGCCACAAAAAAACTTGTAGTTTAGAGATCTGTTCATTACATTGTACAAACCACATTGAGCCTTTGCGGCTTTTATTTTCAGTTTGTTTTTGTTGATTTTGTGTATGTTTGGTTTTAGTTTGAGTTTTGCATTGTGTTGATTCATCCTTTTTAATCACGTCATCACATCCAGATTAGATTCATCTCTATCTAGTTCGGTATTTTCATCATATCTCATTGATACGATCTCAGATTTTGGATTTCTTGTACTTTCTAAAAATATTAAGAAGTTTTCTACAACTTTCATATTCATAAGTTTCCCATAAAACGGAGTTATAATGGTCAAAAGTGCAATAGATCTGAATCTGTTCTCAACCTAGAATTTCTGAACAGTCTGTGTTTCAGGGGCAATATCTCTTATTGTTCTTGTCCAAAATAGGTCTTCCATATATTAAAATTAAATAGGAAATATAAATATACAATCTTGTTGTTGTAAGTTTTTCTATTTGGAGCCTCTATATATGCTTGTTTGTCCTTGGACGATTGAGCAGAAAATCTGTGACAGACCCACGAGATATCTTTGATTGCTTTTCATTGTGTTCTTCTTTTGCAGCACATTCTGAAAAAAGGAAGAAAAAGGAAAAAGGCAAGTGAAAAACAAGATACAAAATCCGCACAAAAAAGGAGAAAAAATAACAAAAAAACAAAAGTGCTTGCATTCTTTGTGTCATCTAGTTTTGTCTGATGTCTTGCTAGCTTGAACTACTAGGAACACATTTAGGCCAGCAACTTTGACAAGTACTTTGGACACTTATTCAACTTTACTATATGATTGCATTGTTGCTAATCCTTGATACATATAAAGTGACATCAAAGCTACACTCTACTCTTGAGCAGAATCGATACACCTTCGCAATCATCCCACGCTTCATTGGTTTTTCATACTGGTCACCGTTTGCCACCTGCAGTGTCGGTAAGAACACTTGTAAGAGCGTGGTAAGCACTTGAGAGTGTGTGATTCCACTTCCACATTGCCATTATCCTTTGTAGTTGATAGGGATAACATATTTTTTTGTTGTCATCTGTTTGCTACTAACAATGACAGGTAAAAGTAAGAATCATGCATTATATGCTGAGATGATTGACATGATGAAGATGGTGATAGAGTTGATCGCTAAGAATCAAACATCAACCAAGGTTTCACATGACATTCAGACCATCTTTACAACTCCTTCCACAAAAAGTAATTACATTCTCCCATCTCTTCCTTCTTATGATGGTTTTGGTTACGATGAATATATTGCTTGGAAATAGAGTTGGATAAAATTTTTGGACAATGTCATACGTGTGAGAGGAGAAAGATTAGAAATGTTGCAAATGCATTAGTAGATTGTGCATTAACTTGGTAGAAAAATTTAAATGATTTAGAAAAACCTCGAACATGGAAGGATATGAAAATTTGTATGCGAGAAACTTTTATGAATGTATCTAATTGCAAAGATGAAGTGCATCAATTTGAGGAGAAATTTCTTGTTGTACCTCCTTTTGTGTCTAACATTTTGCAGAACAATATAGAAAATAATGTAGATGATACAAAAGAGAACGAGGCTTTCGACAACACTTGTGAAATTTTAGATGGACCAACTCATAATGCACTCGAAATCACTGTCGAAAATGGTAAGGCAAAACATTCTACAAATACAGAAGGTGAGAAGTTTTTGGATGTTCTGAAATTTTCCACCAATCATGCTATTTTCGAGGAGCAACTATTAGAATCGTTTATTTATACACCATTGTCACATGTTGATTTCCCTGCTGATCGTTGCGCTAAGAAAGAGTTTGTGCTGATAACTCTATTATATCTATGCGAAAACAAGTTAATGTACTAGATGATTGTGTTTTGGATTCACCTACTTGTGCTAAAATTCATAATTTGATCACCGCTACTGCTGAAAATGATGAGCTAAAATTGTTGTCTTCTCTAAATATTTGGGCTTATATTGAATTTGACACTCTTTGTGATCTAGATATTGTAGAGAGGATTATATTTTCCCAATCTGAATTACCTTTGTTAAGTAGAAATATTTTTTATGCTATAGGAAACTATGAAGATAGTGGTGAATTTATGGTGCATAAAGTTTACATATGCTCAAATGAGAAATCCCATTTTGTGTTGCAACAACATGGTGAAATGAATGGATGCACTAACACTAATAATTCTTTGTCAAGTTTTTCTAGTATTTTTTTCTTGCAGCACGGACAACATTTAATAGAGGAGCATTGTTCGCTGCGGATGTGCAATATGAACAACGCTCATTCTACCCCCAAAGCAAGCCTCTTTGCCGGACATACGAGCAAGCCGAGGACGGCTTGTCATAAAGAAGGGGAGATTGATGAGATCATGCACATTATCATTGCACAAATAAACACAAAACAATGTTTATTTGTTTGGGATCTTGGCTCAAGTGAATGGTCATGCGTATTTGATGAAGAACATGAAGATGGTGCACTATGTTGTCCTCCACCTTGACCTCCTCCTTTCATGCATACAAGAAGATTTGATGGCGTTGCACATATGGACCTACACATGAGAGAAAATGAACTTGAGTCGAGGACGACTCCAATTCAAGAAGGGGAGGATGATGAGGACATCACTCCTATGGATATACACAACACTCCATTCAACATACAAGATGCAATCAATAGAATTCACAAACACCAATTAATTTTAGAGGTGAGCTCGTTTTTATATGTTTCCTTGTATATTTTTGGGAATAGATTGCTACCTAATGACTTAATTGTGATTATGATCCATGGAGAAGTTCAAGGAGTAATTGGAGGAAGATTTATGGGCGTGGAGGACCAGATATTACGTTCAAAGAAGATGGAAAACGACCCCAACTCAAATTCGTGACCAAGTAAGAGTCCAAGAGCAGTTCGTACTAAAATGGACGCCCAGGACGCATACAAACTCCGTTCTGGACGTTTTACATATGCATGGTCAGGGGAGAGGATAAACTTTCCAATGGAACTGGTCCCATGTCAAATTCCTTCGGAGTCAACAGGAATCGTAGAAACAAAATTGAGTTCAGAATCTATCAGGGTGTTGCGCCACCGTATTGGGCCATTGGGCCTTGTATCAAGTCTACATCTCTTATTTTCGTGTCTTAGGGTTAGGTCACGACTCCAACACCCCCTTGGACGTCCTCCCACCTATATATACTCTATGGTGGCCACCATAAACAATTGGGTTTTGCTTAGATTAATCTGTTATACACAATTTCACCATTCATCGGTTTGTGAGACCCCAACTTAGCAATTCAGATTGCTTCTACCTTGTTCTTAATTGTGTTCTCAGTTGCATTTGCAGGGATTAGCCTTCTTGGCGAGGTCAATTGTGTGCAGCACGGTTGATAACCAACGGAGCGATGGTGTAGTGATTGCAGGGGTTTTTTGTGTTCTACTCGAGAGCCTCGGATCATCAACGTCAAGATCTCCATCAATCGACTTATCCATTACCTTTTGGAAGATCGGACCTAAATCTCCTCATCATTGAGATTGAAGGAATAGTATTCCATACCTGAGAAAACCGCTGGATGAAGGATTGCAGCGATTCCTCCGATGTCTGCTTTACAGCAAACAAATCTAATTCAGTGTCAGGCCGGGTGTATGAACTCCCGAAGTTGGTAGTGAACTGCTGGCATAGCTCCGCCCAACTATTAATGAAGTCGGGTGGAAGACTCATGAACCAGGACCTTGCAGTCCCAGTTTTGAAGCCACCGGGAAGTAATTGGCCATCACAGCCTCATCACCCCCCAACCAGTATGGCAGTAAAGTATATTTGAAGGAATTCGGCGGGGTTGACAGTTCCATCGAATTTTTACGACAAGTGAGGTCGGAACTTCTGTGGCCATCTAACCATGCACAAATGTGTGGCCAGGGCAGAACAGCGTCCTCCTACTCCCTAAGGAGCTGGGTTGTCTCGAGCCTCTCTCCTTTCACGAGCACGTTCGATATGGACACGGTCGTCCTGCTACTGGTAACTGCGATCCAGTTCTGACCGTAGGTCATGAGTCGAAATACTAGTAATGGTGTGGGTGTGTCGTGCCCCAGGAGGCAACGAAGTCACATGCTGGGATGCAACATGTGTCCTTTGTTACGAGACTTGTGGACCAATTCGGCCAGACAAGGTCCATCGTTGTGATGGTGCTCACCCGGAAGGGGGAGGACCTTGATTGCTGATGCTTGCAGCCGCAGCTACAACCAGATGGTCAGCATCAGCCCTCCACTGCTCCATAGCACCCTGGGGTGCACCTGGAGCTGATGCGTGTTGTAGGAGAGCTCGCGCAGAAATGAGCACGTGCTCAGAGTTGTTGTTTGTCGATGCAGTGATCGACGCAGATGCGCCATCTTGCTGACCAGCATTGTTTGGCAGAACAGATGGTGCTATAGTGCCTGCTGGAACAATGGCACCTGCTAGCTGGTGAGCATTGGAGGGACTGCCTCCAGCAGGTTGTTTAGCACCGTTGCCATTGGATGATCCTGCAACAGAATTCACCATCTTGTGATCTCGGGACCGCCCCCCTACCTGGCGCGGCAAATGTTGAAGTGCTTGAAATGACACTCCCCCCAGACCTGCTAAGGAGCAGCCCGCGGAGGTTCTTGTTATGGTTGGGGTACGAAGAGATCAAGATCAAGATGATGACACCAGAGATTTACGTGGTTCAGGCCACCTGAGCGTAACACCCTACTCCATGGGGTTTGTGTTGTTGTATTGTGTGAGTCTATTTCTTAGTAAGCGGGTTAGCTTGGATCGGATCAGATGAGGTATCCTTGGGTTCGTGCGGCGCAAACCTTTTATAGTTCTAAGGACTGACCGTTATAAAACTTGCCTGGCCCGACATATGACCCTGGCGTATTTAATGTCCTAATACTCCATCTAAAGGGTATTAAGCATGATTAATAGTGTGATAATGTGCCTTAATGGCTGTGTTACCCCTATTAACAGTGCTCTGATCGTGTGTCGTTAATACAACATTAATGACACATAATTAAATCTTGTAACTGCCGCCTTAATTACCCTTGATTGTTCGTGCTGAAGGAGATCTTCCAGTGTATACGTCAATGAAGGTCCGGAGGCTCCACACGTGGAAGCTCCGGAGCTTTCCCTTACGGGAGGTTAGGTCCTGGGCTGTCGTACATGTGTCGGCACCAGAGCTCCTCTCTGCTGGGGGTTATGTCCGAGGTCGTTGTACACGTGTTGTCACCAAAGCTTTCCTTTGTTGGAAGCTTAGTTTCGGTTTTTCTGTACACGTGTTGACCCAGGAGCTACCCATATGAGAGGAGCGGGTCCGGTGCAATGTGACATGTGGGGCCCGAGGAGACCTTCAACTCTGATAGGTAGAACTCCTTGTACTCTTCGCAGTACTAAGGGGTACTCGGTATGCAGGGTACCGACACCCGGCAATCTTCCAGATTGTGTTTGTCTGTTTTATGGATCGAACACCACATCTAGATCACCGCCATCTTCTGGTGAAGGTCGAGGTCACTTTTCGGGGCGTGGCCCCAGGCTGCCCGGAGATGCAGCTGTCGTAGCAGTAGTTATGCCGACCGACGACTTTTTCTTGTCGTTGGACTTTTTCTTCTTCTTTCCACTACTAGAGGTAGTCGCTTTAGCCTTGGAGGACTTTTTGCTAGCCTCTGGATCTGGTTTGGAGTGCATTTCACGAACCTCCACAGCTCTGGTACATTTGTCAGCCATGCTAAAGAGTTTTGTGACGCTGGTGACTTCCTTCATCGCCAGCTTCTCCAGCATCTTCTTATCCCTGACACCCTGTTGAAATGCCATGATGACAGATGCATTTGAGATAGAAGGAATTGTGTTTCATACCTGAGAAAACTACTGGATAAAGGATCACAGCGATTCTCTCAACTTTTTTTGTACAGCAAAAAGGTCCAGTTCTATGCCATGTCGGGTGTAGGAGCTCCCAAAGTTGGTGGTGAACTTGTGAGACCTATGTGTGCTGAATACATTGGCTATGGCGATAAAAGTTTTGAATACTACCAAAACACCTTTATCATCAATGTCCGACGTTAGGTTCGACTAGCTTTGGTAAGGTCCAATGTTAGGTCGGACTAGCTTTGGTAAGCTTCGACGTTAGGTCCGACTAGCTTTGGTTAGCTCCAGCGCTAGGTCCTGCTATCATTGATAAGCTCCGACGCTAGGTCCTGCTAGCTTTAGTAAGCTCCGGTTCATGGTCCAGTTAGCTTTGGCAAGGTTCAAAGCGTGATCACAGTGGTTCTGCTATTAACTTGCAATGTTTCGAAATTTTTTTTTGGATTATGGAAAGTTTGTTTAGTATTATTTTACTACGTTTTTTGTGTTTTTTGGTGGTTATGGCTGATATCGTTTTTTCTACTGTTTGCAACATAATTACGTGAGGTGCTCATGTAAGGTGTTGTGGTTATTGAACTAACATGAGTCAAGTCGAGGACTTGTGCTCGGAAGTATTGGTTGTTTATTCATGTGTAGGTGTTGCTTGAGTTCAAGACATGGCTGAAGACAGGATCCATTGAACTAGTCTTAGGGAGAATATGAGGTTCAACAACCAAGTTCAGGAGGAATTGTGGTTGAGTTGATCGGGAGGTCACACAGCATGTATGAATCAAGAACAATGCATATGAAGGTATTGTGGACGTTGTTGGAGGATGTTTGCAAGTGTGCAAGGAGTGCATGGACGTGGCTACATGGTTCCAAAGCGTAATGAAGAGATGTGGACGTAAAGAATTTGTCGGAAAGGTCCAACCGACTAGGTTATGGACTCAGGCTGCGGCTGAGTCGTGCTGAAGGAGATCTGCCAGTGTATAAGTCAATGAAGGTCTGGAGGCTCCACACGTGGAAGCTCCGGAGCTTTCCCTTACGGGAGGTTAGGTCCTGGGCTGTCGTACATGTGTCGGCACCACAGCTCCTCTCTGCTGGGGGTTATGTCCGGGATCGTTGTACACGTGTTGTCACCGAAGCTTTCCTTTGTTGGAAGCTTAGTTTCGGTTTTTCTATACACGTGTTGACCCAGGAGCTACCCATATGAGAGGAGCGGGTCCGGTGCAATGTGACATGTGGGCCCCGAGGAGACCTTCAACTCTGATAGGTAGAACTCCTTGTACTCTTCGCAGTACTAAGGGGTACCCGGTATGCAGGGTACCGACACCCGGCAATCTTCCAGATTGTGTTTGTCTGTTTTATGGATCGAACACCACATCTAGATCACCGCCATCTTCTGGTGAAGGTTCAGGTCGCTTTTCGGGGCATGGCCCCAGGCTGCCCGGAGATGCAGCTGTCGTAGCAGTAGTTATGCCGACCGATGGCTTTTTCTTGTCGTTGGACTTTTTCTTCTTCTTTCCACTACTAGAGGTAGTCGCTTTAGCCTTGGAGGACTTTTTGCTAGCCTCTGGAGCTGGATTGGAGTGCATTTCACGGACCTCCACATCTCTGGTACATTTGTCAGCCATGCTAAAGAGTTTTGTGACGCTGGTGACTTCCTTCATCGCCAGCTTCTACAGCATCTTCTTATCCCTGACACCCTGTTGAAATGCCATGATGACAGATGCATTTGAGATAGAAGGAATTGTGTTTCATACCTGAGAAAACTACTGGATAAAGGATCACGGCGATTCTCTCAACTTTTGTTGTACAGCAAAAAGGTCCAGTTCTATGCCATGTCGGGTGTAGGAGCTCCCAAAGTTGGTGGTGGACTTGTGAGACCTATGTGTGCTGAATACATTGTCTATGGCAATAAAAGTTTTGAATACTACCAAAACACTTTTATCATCAATTTCCGACGTTAGGTCCGACTAGCTTTGGTAAGGTCCAACGTTAGGTCTGACTAGCTTTGGTAAGCTTCGACGTTAGGTCCGACTAGCTTTGGTTAGCTCCAGCGCTAGGTCCTGCTATCATTGATAAGCTCCGGCGCTAGGTCCTGCTAGCTTTAGTAAGCTCCGGTTCAAGTTCCAGTTAGCTTTGGCAAGGTTCAAAGCTTGATCACAGTGGTTCTGCTATTAACTTGCAATGCTTCGAAATTGTTTTTTGGATTATGGAAAGTTTTCTTAGTATTATTTTACTACGTTTTTGGTGTTTTTTGGTGGTTATGGCTGATATCGTTTTTTCTACAGTTTGCAACATAATTACGTGAGGTGATCATGTAAGGTGTTGTGGTTATTGAACTAACATGAGTCAAGTCGAGGACTTGTGCTCGGAAGTATTGGTTGTTTATTCATGTGTAGGTGTTGCTTGAGTTCAAGACATGGCTGAAGACAGGATCCATTGAACTAGTCTTAGGGAGAAGATGAGGTTCAACAACCAAGTTCAGGAGGAATTGTGGTTGAGTTGATCGGGAGGTCACACAACATGTATGAATCAAGAACAATGCATATGAAGGTATTGTGGACATTGTTGGAAGATGTTTGCAAGTGTGCAAGGAGTGCATGGACGTGGCTACATGGTTCCAAAGCGTAATGAAGAGATGTGGACGTAAAGAATTTGTCGGAAAGGTCCAACCGACTAGGTTATGGACTCAGGCTGCGGCTGAGTCGTGTTTGACTCAAATATGAAAAGTTTTGAGTTGGTTATGATTGGATTTCATGTGGGTCACGAATTTGAGTTGTTTTAGGAATGAGAGATACGTTCCTAAGGTGTTTTGAAGTCTTAAGAGTACTTCTAAATGCGTATAGATGAGTCTTGAGCAGTTATGAAAAGTTTTGATTCGTGAATTGAGTAGGATTAGAGTCCTAGTTAGGTTTGGGTTGACTTAAGGGATGGTTATATAAGCAAGGGAGGCCAGAGCTCATGGTAGACGACTTTGGGGCTGTTCCTTGTAAGTTTTGATCAATAAAACTCATAGTCTAAAGGAGCTTTTGTGCCTTGTTCATCCGACTTGTTTTCTTCAAGTCTTTCTCGTCGAGTTTCTGCACAGCACTACCTTTCTTCGGTGGTTTTTATCATAACTCGAGTTTTACAGATCCGATTGACGTGATTTTTTTTGGGTTGTCTTGACAATTTAATTTTCTATCATCTGTGAAAATTTCACAGTTATTGCATTTGATGTTTCTGATCCACACGAGTTTCTTTGCAGTGTTCCAAAACTGTTTTTCTCGGATATGACAAATTGACCTTTGTTCGATCTTTCGATCGTAACTTGAGTTTCTCTGGATGTATTTTTGTGATTCTTATTGTGACGTCTTAGTGACATGATTCTCTACAATATATACTAGTTTTATCACAGTTGAACATGTTTAGATTAGTCGCACACATGGTTTCTTTAACAGATTGGTTTTCTGCCGAGGGGTGCATTCGTTGCTTCCGCTGAAAAGTTTTAATCTACCATTCACCCCCTCTGGTAGCTTTACACGTGCTCTTCGATCCTACAATTGGTATCAGAGCCACGGTGCTCTAATCTTTGTGATTTGCGCGTGTTTTTGACTAATCACCATGGATAAATACTCCGCAAAACCTTGTGTTTTTAGTGGTATTAATTTTCAAGTTTGGAAAGCACGTATGGAAGCTTTCATCCAGGCACAAGGCTTTGCAATATGGGAAAAGGTGTACAAGCCTTACGATGTGCCGCCAAACGATCAAGTCACAGCTAGAAACTTAAGAGATGTCGACAACAACAACAAAGCTCGCAACTTGATAATCCAAGGACTAACATAGAGCGACTTCGACCGTGTTGCACACCTCCGATCGGCATAGGATGTGTGGAGAGCACTTTGTGACTACCACGAACGATCCAACACGATCAAGGAGGTAAGAAAGGATATGTTCTAGAAATAATACATGCGCTTTGAGATGTGCTCGCTTTAATAAAATTCTGAGCAACTTGCATAGCGTCAATGTTAATTTTTCAGATTCTGAAAATGCTAGGCAAATACTAAGTGCATTAGACATGTCAATTTGGGAGTTGAAAGTCACTTCTATTCGTGAATCTACTGTCATGAGTACACTTGCATTAGATGTGCTATATCCTAAATTGAAAACTCATGAAATTGACATAATCTCACGTAAGAACCCCAATAAGTCTCTTGCATTTGTTTCTCAACGTGATATGCCTAGCTCCGGCCAATCCTCATCTAGCAATACACTTGCTTTGCTGTCTTCACTAACATTGGAACAGATTGAAGAATTTCCAGAAGAGGAGATAGCACTCATCTCTACTCGGTTCGCAAAAGCATTGCAAAATGTGAGAACTAGAAGGAGAGAAAGCTCCGGACCTCAACGATGCTTTGAATGTGGTAAGACAGGACACTTTTGTACAGATTGCCCTAACCTTTCAGGTCCATCTACCTCTGATGCAAAGCAAAATTAAGTCAAGTCTTCTTCTAGCAACATCAACAAGAAAAAGAAGAGTTTTACAGGATGCAAACTGATAAACAGTTTCATCACTGCACTTCAAGAACTTGGCTCGAGTGATGTAGACATTGGAAGTGACAAAGATGAAGATGATCTGGCAAACTTGTGTTTCATGGCGGGCAAATCAAGATCAAGTATGGGGGATGCAAAACACAATAGTGACAACGAAGAGGTATGTCCTACTTGTGATGAAATGTGTGATGCTATTTCCCGTGCAACTGCTATTATTAAGAAAAAGGACAAAAAGCTTAGGGACAATGCTATTAAAATTGAGTCACTAGAATCTGAAATTAATCGTTTGAAAACCTTGATTCCTAGTTGTAAGGATCGAAATGCCCAAGAGGGGGGGGGTGAATTGGGCTTTCTTTCAAATTTTAAAACGATTAAGAACTAACAACCTCAAGCCCAATTCCCTATGCAATTAAACTATGCAATCAATGTAAATTAAAGTTGCGGAATGAAGATTGCATAAGAGTAAAAGGGAGAGGGATGCAAACGCTCAAGGGACACGGAGTTTATCCCGTGGTTCGGTAAGATCACAAGGATCTTCCTACATCCACGTTGTGGCACCCACCGAAGGGTTTTGCCACTCCCAAGTCACCGAGACAAGGGGGTTCTTCACTATTCTTCTCCGTTCGCCAACCTCGGCAAGGTGGAGCTCAAGCCTTGTACACTTAGGGATCCTCCGGGCTTCCACAATCTTCTTGGCAAGCTCCGGAAGTTGCACACACCAAGGGACACTCCCTTTGGGCTCTCACTACACTAGAGACTCCAATCACCAAGAATGGAGGCACCCAAGCACTATCTCTAGCTAGTTCTAGCCTATCTCTTGGTGTACAAATGATGAACAAATGATGTGAAAGTGGTAGCTCTATTGCTTGAATGCTCTAGGATGTGTAGAGTATGTCTGGGCTTCAAGTCTTATCGATTTGATAGGTTGAAGGGGTATAAATAGCCAGCCTCCACGAGATAGCCGTTGGAAAAGTAGGCTGACATCACTTCTCTGCGAACACCGGATGATCCGATGTCTCCCCTTCAGTTATCATCGGTCAAAGCCAAATTAGCTGATGTCACTGTGTCAGATATGACCGTTGTTAGACCGATGTTGATCTGTCTTCTCATCGGATGATCCGGTGGCTCTTCCTCCAGAATTTTGCTTGATCTTGAGGCTCACTGGAGTGATCGACCGATGTGTGTAAGTCTGCACATCGGATGATCCGGTGCTTCACTTGGTCCAATGGTATTGGAATCTGTGATGATGGACCGATGTCACTGAGCCACTCACATCGGATGATCCGGTGAGTACATTTTTCTGAGGTCTTCTTCTTCAGTTGAACCAACTCGACCGATGTGTGTCAACTCAAAGACCATCGGATGATCCGGTGTGTTCAACTTGTTGACTTCGAGTTGTTTTGAGTTGTTCTTTTGGAATTTGAACTTGTGACCTCTTTGACACTTGTTTGAAATGTTGTTTTGATTGTCTTCATTGAGTGATATCAAGTTAGAGCTTTCACTTCTTGTCTTCATGTGATTTGGTTTGATCTAATTTGTTGATTTTATATGGGTCTCCAATGTACTTTTGATTTCATTTGATTGAGTGTTATTGAGACCTTGCATTCACAAATTCATTAGTAATATCGAATGGTTGTCATTAATCACCGAAACCGTACCTCATGGGGCCTAGATGCTTTCAATCTCCCCCTTTTTGGTGATTGATGACAACACAATAATTTAAAGCGCAATAATAATGAATTTGATGATAATACTCAAGTATATATGCAATGAATACAGCATAGGACACATTAAGCTTGTAAAACGCAAAAGAAATTTGTGGTGCGAAAAGCTCAATTAAAATCATAAGCAAATGAGACAAGTGAAAGAGTGCTTAATTAAAATTACAAAAGAGTACTCAAGCATGAATACAAAGGATAAGCACACGCACACACACTCCCTACACTCCCCCTGAGACTACCACTCCCCCTGACTCTTCTACATCTTCTCCCCCTTTGGCATCAAGACACCAAAAAGGGATCAGAACGCCTATAGACCCTGAGAGCTGGGCGCGAGGACGAACTGAGAACCGTCGCAGTCGTCGGAGCTGGAGTCGCCGGTCGTAGGAGCTGCCGGGGCGGCGGGAGCTGGAGGGTCCGCTGCCGGTGCTCGAGGAGAGGAAGCCGGGACTGGAGGTGCCGGTGGAGCTGGAGGAAGTGGAGCGCTCACCACGGACGCCGGTGTCTGCTGGAACAAGATCGTCGCCGGCAGTGGTGAGTGAATCGGTGCGCTGGATGCCAGAAGTGGTGACATACTGATTGAAGGTATAGGAGAAGTAGGCACCTGAGCAACACCTGGAGCCAGTCCCAGTCCAGGCTGTTGTGGAGGAAGGGCGATCCCGGTCTGAGTGTAAAGGTTGGTGATCAACCCTAGGATCCCCATCATGGCCTGCTGGGTCTGCTGCTGCTGGTCGAGGGTACGGCGGTGCATCTGATCTACCAGGTTGGTGAACCGGTCCGTATCTTCTCGCCTCTGATGGGCGATCTCCAGCTGGAGCTCCTGCTGCTGCCGCTGCAGCTGTGCCAGGTGAGCAACCTGCTCTGCCCTGGCCTGCTCAGCAGCGAGCCTGTCCTGGCGCTGCTGCTCGATCATCTGCTGGAGGAGCGACGTCAGCTCAGACGGCTGCGTCACCTGCGCCTCGGACACAGGAGGTGGTGTCGGTGGCGGAGCAGCTGATCCTCCTGCCTCGGCGTCGTGCTGCCTCGGTGAAGGTGGAGGGGGAGGGAAGTACTCCTCGACACTGTCGTCGGTGTCGCTCTCAGACTAGATGTGCTGCAGGTCCTCCCCCTGAGCCTCAGCCTCAGCAAGCCTCTCGTCCTCCCGCTCTAGGTCGGACCAGTCTTCCTCTGACAGACGGGCCCGAACCTGGCGCTCAACTGGACGACCAAGGCGACGGTCTCCAGGAGCAGAGGCACGATAGTGACCAAAGCGAGTCACACTCTCGTCAGTAAGCCGGGCTTGTGCTGTATGTGCCTCAGGCACCACCATAGAGCAAATGTAACTGATCCAGTGCCCGTAGACCATCTGCCTCATCATGCCGATTCCATCCGTGATTACGTCTTCCATCTCACAGAGGAGTATGTCCACGATATCGAAATCCATCCCGTTCATTATGTAGAACAGGAGGGTCTGCTGCAGACTCGTGAACCCCTCCAAGTAACCTGACCTCGGCAGGAGCGTGCGGCGCAAGGCGAGGTGCACAATGCGCGCAGCTGGGGTCAGGAGAGCTGGGACTCTCGGCTGGTCTGGAGAGAACGAGGGGCCAAACAAAGAGCGGATCTCGTCCAGCTGTGGTGCTACCCCTCCAGTAAGTGGCCTCCTTGGTGGATCTGCCTGCCCATAGACTTTCTCGTGTACGCTGGTGTCGTGCAGGTCCAAACCAAGAATATGCCCCAAAGTCTGCCTCGAGAGGTGGTAGTGCTGACCATTGAACATGAAGGCAATCGACCTCCTGCCCTCTGAGATGTACAGGGTCGCGTAGAAGACACGGACCCACTCTTCCACATACGCACTTCTCTCATAATCCAGCAGCTCCACCAAGCCTCTGTATCTCTCAAAGAAAGGACGGACCTCAGTCTCCGCTGCCACTGCAAGCTGCCTCCAGTCCAAGTGGTTGTGCTGAAAAAGCTTGTGCCCTCGGCGCTTGTAGGTCTCATAGAGAGACGCCTGGGTGACAGTCCAGAAGCGACTGTCCACAAGAAGCTCTCGGGGCTGTGGGAACCACTCCTCAAGCAGTACACTCCATCTGAGCTTCCGGAGTTGCTTAGCCTTCATCTTTCGGTAGTCCACAAGACGGACTCCTTCACCGACCCGGACGGCCGTGTCCATCTCATTGATGGCCCTCTCAGCCTCCCTGTCCTCACGACGGTCGGCAGCTGTCGGTCTCGGACGAGGAGCAGCCTTGGCGTGACCCCCACGCGTCCGGGCTGAGCGCCGGCGGACGAGGGGCTCAACTGGCTCCTCCTCGGCGTCGGAGTCGTCGATCACGGGAGGCTGCCTAGCCTCGCGGATCCTCAGGGATCCCCCACGGCCGCGCTCACGCTCCTCGGCGGTGCGAGCGGCCATGAGAGCCTGCTTCTCATCCTTCGATAGTTTGCGCTTCTTCGCGGTGGGCTCCGCGATTGCCTTGCCCTTTCCTTGGCGATCGCGACCCATCTTAGCGACGATGGAGCTCAGGAAAACCTAGCGACGGGGGCCGGAGAAGACGGCGTTTCTCGGGTGGAGGTGCTTCGACGGAGGGAGGAGCGGTGGCGATGCTTGGATGCAGTGGAGAGGTGCGTGGAGGCGGCGGTGGCGCTTGGGCGCGGGTGGAGCACGGCGGCGGCGGCGCCTAGGGCGGCGGCGGCGGCGGCTGCCGGCGGAGGTGGCGCGGTGCGCGGGCACGGGCAGTGGTGGCGCGGGGGTCGCCGGCGGCGGCGGCGCGAGCAGAGGGACGGCGGCGGCGGCCGGCGGCGGCGCTGCAGGCGAGGGAGAGGCGGCGGCGCGAGGGAGAGGCGGCGGCGCGAAGGAGACGGTGGTCGGCGGCGGCGGGAGATAGGGGTGTCGGGGAGAGAGAAAGTCGGGCCGGCGCGCGGGTTTAAATAGTGGACCCCAAACCCTAGCCGAAAATTCAACACCGGATGGACCGATGATATGTGAAGTGAGCATCGGTCAATTGCCACAGAAAGGATATTCAAGGAATGCTGTTGACACCGGATGGACCGACGTCTAGGGTTTTGATCATCGGTCGAATAGCACAGTAAGGGTGTTCAAAAGAGTGATGTAGACACCGGATGATCCGACGTAGGAGGAAGTAGACATCGGTTGAATTAACCACAGCTCCAGAAGAGTGAACATCGGATGGACCGATGTTTTTAGGAATGAACGCGTCGGATCATTTGAAATTCAGACAGAATTGGGCTTTGAGGATTGAACACCTATTTGACCGATGAGGGATTGACATAGGCATCGGATAATCCGATGACAACAGAACGAAAACATCCCATATATGTCCTTTGACCAAACAAACAATCGAAGAGAAACACATGTCTTAGGACTTTTTGGGCAACCCCTTACCCCTCAAGAAGCTAATATGCCAATAGCTTGGCTAGACCTTAACTCAAATGGAACACCAAGAAAAATGGAGGAAAATATCCAAATAAGATGTAAGGCCCATGCTTTGTGAGGTAGAGTATGAAGACTTCTATCTCTTTGAAGCATGATCCTCTAGGCATTAACGTACCTAACATTTTGTTCTTTCCACCTTATATGAGTTGAGATATTGCATTTCAAACAAGTCTCCTTCTCATGAGGTGGGTTCCCCTTTGTGACAATCTACCGTTATGCAATGCCAAACAAATTATAATGCAAGATATTAAATGAGTGCAAGTTTATATGGCAGGGATCATGCAAGGCATAAAATAAATCTATCTTGCCAAGTTTGAACCTTCCAAAGGCTTCCTCAGGGAAAACTACTTCTAGCTTGCCCCTATCCTTTGGGAGTTAGACAAGACCTATATGATATGCATCCTTACATGAACATGGCAACTTACATGACGTTAGATGCATCTAGCACATTTAATTCACTTCTAAGTCTAGAAAAGGTTTTCTCATCAAGTGGTTTTGTGAAGATATCCGCCAATTGTTCTTCGGATCTAACACCTTGCAAAGAGATGTCTCCTTTAGCCTCATGATCACGCAAGAAGTGATGGCGAATATCAATGTGCTTAGTGCGGGAGTGTTGAACGGGGTTTCTAGCTATCTTAACCGCACTTTCATTGTCACAAAGGAGAGGCACACAACCAATTTTAATTCCAAAGTCCAAAAGGGTTTGCTTCATATATAGAATTTGGGCACAACATGCACCGGCCGCTATATACTCCGCCTCCGCGGTGGACAAAGCCACGGAATTTTGCTTTTTGCTCGACCAAGATACTAGGGAACGCCCAAGTAAGTGGCACCCACCGGAGGTACTCTTGCAATCCACACGACATCCGGCAAAGTCCGAATCCGAGTATCCCAAGAGATGGAAACTAGCGTTCTTGGGGTACCACAAACCTACACTTGAGGTATGCTTGAGATACCGAAGTATCCTAAAGACCGCCTTCTTGTGCGATTCTTTAGGTGCCGCTTGAAAGCGAGCACACAAGCACACACTAAACATAATATCGGGCCTAGATGCGGTAAGATATAACAATGAGCCAATCATAGAACGATAATGAGATTGATCAATAGGTTTACCGTCCATGTCCGCGTCGAGATGGCAATTTGTCGCCATTGGAGTGCTTCTTGAGCTACAATCTCCCATCTCAAATTTCTTCAAGAGGTCCTTTGTGTACTTCTCTTGATAGATGAAGGTCCCCTCTTGAAGTTGCTTGATTTGGAATCCAAGGAAGAAGTTGAGCTCTCCAATCATTGACATCTCGAATTCCCTAGACATCATTTTGCCAAACTCATGGTTAAGAGCTTTGTTAGTTGAGCCAAAAATAATGTCATCAACGTAAATTTGACAAAGAAATAAATCTCCGTTGATGTCCTTGGTGAAGAGTGTAGTATCCACCCTCCCGATCTTGAATCCTTGCATGACTAGGAAATCCCTTAGTCGTTCATACCACGCCCTAGGTGCTTGCTTGAGCCCGTAGAGCGCCTTGTGTAACCTATACACATGGTTAGGATTCCTCGGATCTTCAAACCCGGGAGGTTGCTCAACATAAACAAGTTCGTTAATATAGCCATTTAGAAAGGCACTTTTAACATCCATTTGATAAAGCATTATATTGTGATGTGAAGCAAAGGCAAGGAGTATGCGAATAGCCTCTAACCGAGCGACCGGAGCGAATGTTTCTCCAAAGTCTAGTCCTTCAACTTGTGAAAAACCCTTGGCCACAAGTCTTGCCTTGTTGCGGACCACGGCGCCATTCTCGTCTTGCTTGTTCCGGTATACCCACTTTGTACCGATGACGTTCTTGTCCTTGGGTCGCTCCTCCAATACCCAAACTTCATTGCGGGTGAAGTTGTTGAGTTCTTCTTGCATGGCCATCACCCAATTTGGATCTTGGAGTGCTTCCTCTATATGAGTGGGTTCTACACACGAAACAAAAGAGTAGTGCTCACAAAATGAGGCGACATGGCGGGAACGAGTACTTACGCCCCTTGAAGGACTTCCAATGATTTGGTCCATTGGATGCGCCTTGGAGATGCGTCCATGCCTCATAAGTGGTTGTGAGGCACTTGGCGGTGGTGAAGCTTGTTGTTCCTCTTGTGGTTGGACTTGATCATGGACTTCTTCTTGTTGTTGGTGTTGTGTGGCTTGTGAATCTTGCATTGGCAATGGATCATCTTTTTCTTCTTCTTCTTCATCAACTTGAGGCATCATGGAGGTGTTGATGTTGGAACTTGACGCTCCCCCTTGATCATGGCCCTCTTCAACTTCCGGCTTGATGTCTCCAATGGTCATGTTTTTCATGGCTTCTCGTAGAGGCTCATCATCTATTTCATCATGACCAAAACTCTCCTCTTGGGAGCCATTAGTCTCATCAAACTCAACATCACAACTTTCTTCAACTAGACCGGAGGTTTGGTTGAATACTCGATATGCTTTTGAGTTTGATGCATAACCGAGAAAAATACCAACATCACATCTTCTTTCAAACTTACCGAGCCTTTTCTTGCGGTAGATGTAGCATTTGCACCCAAAGACTCTAAAGTAGGAGATGTTGGGCTTTCTCCCAATGAGGAGCTCATATGGGGTCTTTTGGAGTAGTCGGTGAAGATAGACCCTATTTGCGGCATGGCACGCCGTGTTGATTGCTTCGGCCCAAAACTTCTCCGACGTGCCATAGTCATCAAGCATTGCTCTTGCAAGGGTGATAAGGGTCTTGTTCTTCCTTTCAACGACACCGTTTTGTTGGGGGGTGTATGTGGCCGAAAACTCATGCTTCACGCCTTCATGATCACACCACTCCCCAATGTTGTAGTTCTTGAACTCGGTGCCGTTGTCACTCTGGACTTTGATGATGGGAAGTTGAAATTCCCTTTGAGCACGTTTGGCAAAGGTCTTGAAAACTTCCGGAGTTTCACCCTTGTCACCTAAAAACAAAGTCCAAGCATATCGAGAATAATCGTCAACGATAACAAGACAATAGAAGTTACCACCAAGACTTTGATATGTGGATGGTCCGAAGAGGTCCATGTGGAGTAGTTCAAGCGGCTTGGAGGTTGACACCATTGTCTTCATTGGGTGGTGTGAAGCAACTTGCTTCCTGGCTTGACAAGCACTACAAAGCTTGTTCTTCTCAAACGTGACATCCTTCACGCCGGTCACCATCCCAAGCTTGAACGACTTCTTAAGCTTGCTCATCCCAATGTGAGCAATGCGTCGATGCCATAGCCAACCCAAGCTTGTCTTAGTGAAAAGACAAGTGGTCAAGCTAGCATCCTTGTTGGAGAAGTCCACCAAGTAAAGATGTCCATGCCGAAATCCTTTGAAGATTAGTTCTTTGCTTGATTCACTAGTTACTACAACACCATTCTTGTCAAAGGTGCACGTTAGTCCAAGATCACATAGTTGTGCAATGGAAAGTAAATTGAAACTAAGTGACTTAACATATAGTACATTAGAAATGGACAAATCATGTGAAATAGCAATTTTACCTAAACCAATTACCTTCCCCTTTGAGTTGTCACCAAAGGTGACTTGTTCATGATTATCGGGGTTCTCTATGGTGGTGAACATACCATCATTGCCGGTCATATGTTGAGTGCACCCGCTATCGAGTACCCAATGTTTTCCTCCGGCTTTGTAGTTCACCTACACACATGAAGTTAGTTTTTGAGTTTAGGCACCCAAGCTAACTTAGGTCCTTGTATGTGTGATACAAGTGATTTTGGGACCCAAAGTTGCTTGGGGAGCTTCCCCTTCATGCCCTTAATATCTTTGCCGATGAACCTTGCCTTCACCTTGCCACCTACTTTGCTTAAGAGATAGTGATAATCATGGAAAGTAGATTTGTAGTTAGGAGGCAATTTGGGAGAAGGACGGTTGGGAAGAGGACACTCCCTCGTGTGGTGTCTGGTGACCTCACAATGTTGGCAATAGGATCCAACTTCTTTGATGAAGCTCGTCCTAAGCTCCGGTGAGGGCACCTTCCCTTTGTTGAGCACCGGGAAGGATCCAAGTCCTCTCTTGTTGAAGCCTTTGGCTTGTTGGTAGAGGATTTCCTTGTGCTTGTCCTCCCCCTTGGAAAGTCTCACCACACTAGTGCAGAGACTTTCAATTTCGTCCATCAATTCCTTCTCCCTAAGGCTTGCTTTCAAAGGCAAAGACTTATCCAAAGTATTAGTGGCATGTGAAATAGTTGATACTTTGCCATCAAGGGTTTCCTTTTTCATGTTTTTCATTTTTAGTTCAATTGCCTCATAAGCAAGGTTAAGCATTTCATGTTTTTGAACCAAGTCATTGTGCTTTCCCAAGAGTGCTTGGTTTGCTAAGTCAAGCTCATGATGATCAAGCTTGATTTGAGCATTTTCCTCCTCGATTTGCTTGACATGTGTTTTGAGCGTGTCATGCTCTTTAAGTATGGTTACATACTTGTCATGCAAATCGAGCTTCGCACTCTCAAGTTTAGCACAAGCTTGTTCAAGTGCTTTAACCTTGCTCTTTTCCCTTTTTATGATGATATGGTATTCATTAATCATAGATGCTAGTTCATCGGGGGAGAGCTCATCATCATCGCTAGAATCGTCACATACCTTAGAGTTACCTTTAGCCATGAGGCACATAGGAGGTGGACGAAGAGGTGAGTTGTCTTTGTCGACAACGGCAAGGCCCGCCAAGTTTTCTTCATCTTCACTCTCTTCATCGCTTGACTCTTCATCCGTGATCCACTCATTTGCCTCGCACATGAAGACTTTTTGAGGCCCTCTTCTCTTCTTTGGAAAGAGCTTGGTTTTCTTGCCCTCGTCAAATTTCTTCTTTCCAAAGGCGCGCTTGGGTTTGACCTCTTCTTCATCTTCATCACTTTCTTCTAGCTTTCTATACTTTCCTTTGTGGTTGTCCTTCCTCTTGTTGGGTCTTGGACAATCATATGATATGTGGCCTTGATCACCACAATTGTAGCATGTTTTGTTTTCATCTTTTCTTGGGAGGAAGGCTTTCTTCTTTGGATCAAAGGAGTATCCCTTCTTTGCGATTTTGGAGTTTAGACGTGAGAATTTTCTCATCATCAACGCAAGCTCATCATCGTCATCTTCGCTTGTTGCTTGCTCTTCTTCGCTTGAGCTAGGCTCAACCACTTTCTTTTTCTTGGGAGTTGTCTTCTTGGTTGAAGCCTTGAGAGCAATAGTTTTTGACGATGACTCCTCCATCATTCCAAGTACGCTCATCTCATGAGCATGAATTTCTCCAATGAGCTCTGAGACTTCAATGTTGTCAAGTGATTACTTTTGGAGCATTGAGTTGATAATGTTGTACTTGGGCTTAGGTAGAAGCATGAGGATCTTGCGGTTGATAAGTCCCTTACCAAGAGAAGCAATGTCAAGTGCGTTAATCTCCTCAATGAGCACATTTAAGCGAGAAAACATTTGGTTAACATTCTCATGAGGAAGCATTTTGAATTCATCATACTTGGATTTTAGCAAGTGATATTTGAGTTCTTTAACACGAGATGAGCCCTCATGAATTTCAATTAGACATGCCCAAATTTCACAAGCTTTCTCCTTACTAGCAATTCTAGCAAAAACATCTTGACTTATGCATTCATAGATGGCATTTCTAGCCTTAGCATCCCATTTTAGTTGATCACCAACATAATTAAGATCTCCAAATCCCGCATGGGTCGCTTCCCAAACTTCGGGAGCAATGGCCTCTAGGTAGGCACGCATGCGTGCTTTCCAATAGGCAAAGTTCTTGCCCTCGAAGATAGGAACCGAACCCCCATTCTTGGCCATTTAAGCTCTCTAGCGGTGAAGCTAGAATGATCCAATGAGCAACAAGGCTCTGATACCAATTGTAAGGATCGAAATGCCCAAGAGGGGGGGTGAATTGGGCTTTCTTTCAAATTTTAAAACGATTAAGAACTAACAACCTCAAGCCCAATTCCCTATGCAATTAAACTATGCAATCAATGTAAATTAAAGTTGCGGAATGAAGATTGCATAAGAGCAAAAGGGAGAGGGATGCAAACGCTCAAGGGACACGGAGTTTATCCCGTGGTTCGGTAAGATCACAAGGATCTTCCTACATCCACGTTGTGGCACCCACCGAAGGGTTTTGCCACTCCCAAGTCACCGAGACAAGGGGGTTCTTCACTATTCTTCTCCGTTCGCCAACCTCGGCAAGGTGGAGCTCAAGCCTTGTACACTTAGGGATCCTCCGAGCTTCCACAATCTTCTTGGCAAGCTCCGGAAGTTGCACACACCAAGGGACACTCCCTTTGGGCTCTCACTACACTAGAGACTCCAATCACCAAGAATGGAGGCACCCAAGCACTATCTCTAGCTAGTTCTAGCCTATCTCTTGGTGTACAAATGATGAACAAATGATGTGAAAGTGGTAGCTCTATTGCTTGAATGCTCTAGGATGTGTAGAGTATGTCTGGGCTTCAAGTCTTATCGATTTGACAGGTTGAAGGGGTATAAATAGCCAGCCTCCACGAGATAGCCGTTGGAAAAGTAGGCTGACATCACTTCTCTGCGAACACCGGATGATCCGATGTCTCCCCTTCAGTTATCATCGGTCAAAGCCAAATTAGCTGATGTCACTGTGTCAGATATGACCGTTGTTAGACCGATGTTGATCTGTCTTCTCATCGGATGATCCGGTGGCTCTTCCTCCAGAATTTTGCTTGATCTTGAGGCTCACTGGAGTGATCGACCGATGTGTGTAAGTCTGCACATCGGATGATCCGGTGCTTCACTTGGTCCAATGGTATTGGAATCTGTGATGATGGACCGATGTCACTGAGCCACTCACATCGGATGATCCGGTGAGTACATTTTTCTGAGGTCTTCTTCTTCAGTTGAACCAACTCGACCGATGTGTGTCAACTCAAAGACCATCGGATGATCCGGTGTGTTCAACTTGTTGACTTCGAGTTGTTTTGAGTTGTTCTTTTGGAATTTGAACTTGTGACCTCTTTGACACTTGTTTGAAATGTTGTTTTGATTGTCTTCATTGAGTGATATCAAGTTAGAGCTTTCACTTCTTGTCTTCATGTGATTTGGTTTGATCTAATTTGTTGATTTTATATGGGTCTCCAATGTACTTTTGATTTCATTTGATTGAGTGTTATTGAGACCTTGCATTCACAAATTCATTAGTAATATCGAATGGTGCACACTGCTCCACTCTTGATAAACTTGAGTTAGAGATTGAAAAGAACAAAAAGCTTGCTGCACTTAATGACAAAAACTGAAAAGATGCTTCTTGTTCTACAATTGATTTGCATTGTTCTACCTGTAATGATCTTGAAAAGAAACTAAAAGATGCTATGAATGAAATTTCAATACTGAACAATGCTTTACGTGCTCATGAACTTAAATATTGTTCTAATTGCAAATTAAAAGGAAAAACTTCATGTGAAAACTGTCTAGAATTGTCTAAGAAACTTGGTGACATGAATAGGACACGAGCAGTTTTGTGTTGAGAACAAAAATCTAAACTTGCTACTAAATTCATCCAAATCTTGCAATGATAAAACTGGTTTAGATTTTGACTCTCATGCTCATGCTAAAGCACATCCACCTAAAATTGTAAAGTCATTAGGAAGTGGTTTGCTTAAAACAGTTCCAAAACCAAAAGAGGTGGTTTTAAATCTGCAGGAGTGGTGTCACATTCGGGTTCAAATAAACATATGGCATGCTCATCTAGACATGAACACAAAGTTAAATTTCATTGTACCTATTGTGGTAGAAATGGTCATGTCATAGAATTTTGTTATGGACTAGCTAAACAACATAAAAAGAAAAGAATGCAAGCTAGATCTTATAACTCTCATACAAAATTTTCTGCACATACTAAACTAAATGTAATGAACATGCAACCTGCTGTTATGAGTCAAAAACATTCAAAGTTTACCTCCGAAGCTTCAGTTATTGCCCCTGGACCTTCTATTGTTACCTCTAGAACTTCTGTTTTTACCTCCGGAGCTACTGATTTTTGTGCTACACAAGTAACACCTTATAGGTCAGTAGTTAAGAACAAAAAATCTCAAACTTTGACTCATAAACCTGCTGTTTCATCTCAGCTTCACGTGTTTTTCCAGCTGCACGTCGAGTGACTCAGTATTGGATTCCTAAATGCATTTTGACTAACTCCACTATTGAGTCATCGACGTATTGTTGTTCTATGTAGGTTACACGCTTGAGGAAGGAGGACATTTGGATTGTGGATTCAGGTTGTTGATGCCACATGACTGGTAACAAAGAATGGTTCTCCTCCCTCTCTTTTGTGTCACGTGTAGAGAATGTTAATTTTGCTGATAATTCTTCAACTCCTATAATTGCTAAGGGTTCGGTTAGAGTAAATAGTCACTACACTTTGAAGGATGTGGCACTTATTAAAATTTGAAATACAACTTGCTTTCTGTTTCACAACCGCTAGATGAAAATCTGTAAATTATTTTCACTAAAAATTGCTGCAAAGTTGTAAATTCAAAAGTGAGCTTATTTTTAACATGTCTCAGTTTGGAAGAGTTTTTAAAGCTGATTTTGATATGTCTTCCTCTAAGCATAGGTGTCTAGTTGCAAATGATTCAAAGGACTTACATTTTTGGCATCGTAGACATGGTCACGTAGGCTTTGATCATCTAACGCGTGTTAGTACTCTTGATTGCATACATGAGCTGCCTAAGCTTAAAGGGGACAAGAAATTGTGTGCTCTTCATGTAGACACGCTAAGATGGTTGCAGGTTCACATACTCCTCTCACAATGATCATGACAACTGAACCGGGTCAACTTTTGCACCTTGACACCGTAGGACCTTCACATGTTTAATCCCTCGGAGGTAAATGGTATGTTCTTGTGACTGTTGATGATTATTATAGATACTCTTGGGTTTACTTTATTGTTGCTTTAGAACCTTATTTCTTAGATTATCAATTGATCACCCAGGATATTTAAAAGCAATTAGAAGTGATAATGGAACTGAATTTAAAAATCAATCTTTTGATCACTTTTGCACTGAAAATGAAATAGAACATCAATTTTCTTCACCATATGTACCTCAACAATATGGTGTTGTAGAAAGAAAGAACAAAACCTTAGTTGAGATGGCTAGGACTATGCTTGAATATCAAACTCCTAGAAAATTTTGGGCTGAGGCAATTGCAACCGCTTGTTATGTCTCAAATCGTGTTTTGTTGCGTGCTAAGCTAGGTAAAACACCATATGAGCTTCGGTTTGGACATAGGCCTAGTGTTACACACTTTCGGATCTTTGGTTGCAAATGCTTTGTTAAGAAACATGGTAATCTTGATAAATTTGAACCTAGATCCATTGATGGCATGTTTTTTGGTTATCCATCTCATACTAGAGACTACCACGTGCTTTTAATTGACACTAACAAAAATGTGGAGACTTGTGAAGTGTCTTTTGATGAAGCTAGCACAGGTACTAGCTCAAACATTGCAGGTCCAGATCCATATCCACAAGGGGAGAGCCTTTTCGTTGAAGATGAGGAAGAAGTGAAGTTGGTGCCAAAAATTCAGCAATTAAAAACTTTGGTTCAGCTCCGGATGTTGATCCTCAACCAGCACCGACAACCATCATTGCTGATCCAGATCATCCTCAAGTCACAAGCTCATTGATTTGTGATGAACATGAAGAAGAAGAAGAAGCTTGTGAAGTGTCTACTCCCCTCCGGATTCTCAAAAGTCATCCTCCACAAAAACTGATTGGAAGCTTGCACGAACGAGTCACACGGTCCAGGTTTTGCGATCCAAACTCTAACACTTATTCTGCTTTTGTTGCTTCTTTTAACCCAAAGATATATCACACGCACTCACTAATGAATCTTGGATTATTGCCATGCAAGAAGAGTTAGAAAATTTTGAAAGAAATAATGTTTGGAAACTTGTACCTCCACTTCAAGGTCACACTTTATTTGGAACTAAATGGGTGTTTAAAAATAAGAAAAGTGAGGATGAGGTTGTGGTTAGGAATAAGGCTAGGTTGGTTGCTCAAGGTTTCACACAAATTGAATGTCTAGATTTTGATGAAACTTTTGCTCCTGTTGCTAGGTTAGAATCCATAAGAATTTTGTTAGATTTTGCCGCATCTAAAGGTTTCAAGCTATGTCAAATAGACGTTAAAAGTGATTTTCTAAATGGCTACATAGATGAGGAGGTTTATGTTAAGCAACCACCTGGTTTTGAAAATCCAGATTCTCCTAATGATGTTTTCAAACTTACTAAAACCATGTATGGTCTAAAGCATGCTCCTAGAGCATGGTATGATAGGTTAAAACATTCTTACTTGAAAAAGGCTTTACCATGGGCAAGGTTGATAAAACTCTTTTGTGCTTAAGCATGACAATGACTCATTATTCGTTCAAGTGTATGTGGATTATATTATCTTTGGTTGTGCTTCTCATGATCTTGTGTCCAAATTTATAGCAATGATGAGTTCAGAATTTGAAATGAGTATGATGGGTGAACTCACTTACTTTTTGGGGCTGCAAATCGAGCAACCCGAGGAAGTTGCCATTGTGCATCAAACGAAGTATACAAGGGACCTTCTCAAGCGCTTCAACATGGACAAAAGCAAGTCTCTTCAGACACCAATGAGAACAACATCAACACTTGAACTTGATGAAGATGGTGAACCCATTGATCAAAAGGAATATAGAAGTATGATCGGATCACTTTTGTACCTCACGGCATCAAGACCGGACATACAATTTTGGGTATGTCTTTGTGCACGGTTTCAAGCTTCCCCACGTGCTTCACATCGTCAAGCCGTCAAAAGGATTCTTAGGTACTTACATGGAACTCAAGAATTTGGCATTTTTCTTCCTTCTTCCTCAACCGTTACTTTGAAAGCTTTTTCAGATGCTGATTTTGGGGGTTGTAGGATTGACAGGAAAAGTACTTCCAGTTCTTGTCACTTTCTTAGTAATTCACTTGTTGCTTGGTCCTCAAGAAAACAAAACTCAGTTGCACAATCCAGAGCCGAATTTGAATATGTAGCTGCTGCTAGTGCTTGCTCTCAAATTATTTGGATTGTTCAAACACTTAAGGACTATAGGGTTGATCTAGATAGTGTTCCACTGTTTTGTGATAACACTGGTGCCATTTGCATTGCTAAAAACCCCGTGCAACATTCTAGAACTAAGCACATCTTTATTAGGTATCACTTTCTGCGTGATAATGTTGAAGAAGGGAACATTAAGCTTCACCATGTAGATACCGAACAACAATTGGCTGACATTTTCACAAAATCTTTGGATTTTACTCGTTTTTGTTACATTCGTAGAGAAATAGGGGTTATGCATCCTCATGGCTTAAATTGAGGGGGAGATTTGAAACTTGGGAATGTGTGAATCTGAATTTAAAATAACATGAGCATAGTATTTCACACATATATGACTTTGTGATTCCTTTTACATGCTGAAAGTTCTTGCTACATTACTCATGTTATACATTTTGTAGTTTTTGCCATGACTAGTAATTCGAATAATTACTTACACTAAATCTGGTCATGATCGAACTTACTTGCTGTTTTGAACTTGTTGCATGATCACAAGTCCTTTTAATCATAATGAATTAATCAAGTAATCAACTCACATGTTGAGTTTTCTGAACAAATAAAAATTAAGAAAAGATCAAGAGAATATGCATGCATCACGCTTCTTATTTTGAGATGGCTTATCATTGCACTTAGATATGAACTTGGAAGAAGTTGTGTATGACTAAAATCATGTCCTTAAGCTTCTAATTGTCAAATTACATAGGCTTGGCTTGGTTGGTTAGATAGGCAGATGCACATATAATCTCTTGTAAATATCATATGATCTAAATTTGTGCTTTGAAAAATAATAAAATGCAGCAACAAGTGTCATTCTTTCAGCTTTTGAAATAGTTAAGTTTGTGAGATCATGACTTGCTAAAATTGAAAATTATATTTGATCTCTAGCATGGCTTACACTACTTTATGTATCTCATTGTTGTGATAGTGTAAGTTACTTGATAGTATGACTTGGATAAGTTTTGTTTTATATGTATATGTTATAATGAGCTCATAACAAATTAAAATTTCTCTTTTGTACCTTGCTGAATACATTGTCAAAGGGGGAGAAGTATGCAAGGGGGAGAAATAAGTATAGGAGGAGAAAAATTTATTGCTATCTCATTTGTTTTACAAAAAGGGGGAGAAATTGTTTTCAAAACTTTTCATGTGAATATGTTCAAATTTTAAGTGGTGTTGTCAATGCATTCATCAAGGGGCAGATTGTGAGACCTATGTGTGTCGAATACATTGGCTATGGCGATAAAAGTTTTGAATACTACCAAAACACCTTTATCATCAAGGTCCGACGTTAGGTCCGACTAGCTTTGGTAAGGTCCGACGTTAGGTCCGACTAGCTTTGGTAAGCTCCGACGTTAGGTCTGATAAGCTTTGGTTAGCTCCAGCGCTAGGTCCTGCTAGCTTTGATAATCTCCGGCGCTAGGTCATGCTAGCTTTGGTATGCTCCGGTTCAAGGTCCGGTTAGCTTTGGCAAGGTTCGGAGCTTGATCGCAGTGGTTCTGCTTTTAACTTACAATATTTCGAACTTGTTTTTTGGATTATGGAAAGTTTGCTTAGTATTCTTTTACTAAGTTTTTGATGTGTTTTGGTGGTTATGTCTGATATCATTTTTGCTATGGTTTGCAACATGCTTACGTGAGATGCTCATGTAAGGTGTTGTGGTTATCGAACTAACATGAGTCAAGTCGAGGACTTGTGCTCGGTAGTATTAGTTGTTTATTCATGTGCAGGTGTTCTTGAGTTCAAGACATGGCTAGTGACGGGATCCATTGAACTAGTCTTAGGGAGAAGATGAGGCTCAACAACCAAGTTCGAGAGGAATTGTGGTTGAGTTGATCGAGAGGTCGCGCAACATGTATGAATCAAGAACAATGCATATGAAGGTATCATGGACATCATTGGAAGATGTTTACACGTGTGTAAGGAGTGCATGGACGTGGCTACATGGTTCCGAGGTGTGATGAAGAGATGTGGGCGTAAAGAATTGGTCGGAAAGGTCCAACCGATTAGGTTATGGACTCACGTTGCGGTTGACTCGTGTTTGACTCAATATTGAAAGTTTTGAGTTGGTTATGATAGGATTTCGTGTGAGTCACGAATTTGAGTTGTTTTAGGAATGAGGGATACATTCCTATGGTGTTTGGAAGTCTTAAGATTACTTCTATCTGCGTATAGAAGAGTCTTGAGCAGTTATGGAAAGTTTCAATTCGTGAATTGAGTAGGATTAGAGTCCTAGTTAGGTTTGGGTTGACTTAAGGGCTGGTTATATAATCAAGGGAGGCCAGAGCTCGTGGTAGACGACTTTGGGGCTGTTCCTTGTAAGTTTTGATCAATAAAATTCGTAGTCTAAAGGAGCTTTTGTGCCTTGTTCATCCGAATTGTTTTCTTCAAGTCTTTCTCAACGAGTTTCTGCACAACACTACCTTTCTTCGGTGGTTTTTATCATAACTCGAGTTTTACAGATTCGATTGAAGTAATTCTTTTTGGGTTGTCTTCAAAATTTAATTTTCTATTATCTGTGAAAATTTCACGCTCATCGCATTTGTTGTTTATGATCCACACGAGTTTCTTTGCAGTGTTCCAAAACTATTTCTCTCGGATAGGACAGATTGACCTTTCTTCGATCTTTCGATCGCAACTTGAGTTTTCTTGACAGATTTTCGTGATTCTTGTTGTGACGTCTGTGTGACTTGATTCTCCACAATCTATACTAGTTTTGTCATAGTTGAACACGTCTAGATTTGCCGCACATATAGTTTCTTTAACAGATTGGTTTTCTGCCGAGGGGTGTTTTCGTTGCTTCCACTGAAAAGTTTTAATCTACCATTCACCCCACCCCCATAGTAGCTTTACACGTGCTCTTCGGTCCTACAGAACTGTTGGCATAGCTCTGCCCAACTGTTGATGGAGTCAGGCGGAAGACTCATGAACCAAGACCTGGTTGTCCCAGTCAGAGCCACAGGAAAGTAGTTGGCCATCACAACCTCATTGCCTCCAGCGCTAGAATAGCGGTGGAGTAGATTTGGAGGAATTCGATGGGGTTGATAGTCCCGTCATACTTCTCCGACAAATGAGGCTAGAACTTCTGTGGCTACCAGACCATGCGAAGATGCATGGCCAGGGCTGAACAGCCGCCCCCTACTCCCAAAGGAGAAGGGTTTTCCCGATCTTCTCGCCGCTCGCGAGCGCGCTCGATATAAATGCGGTCGTCCAGCTGTCTGTAGCGATGGTCAAGCTCCAATCGTAGATCATGAGTCGACAGTCTTGACACGATGTGAGTGCGACGCGCCCCGGAGGGCAGCGATGTCACCTGCTGAGACACAGCACGTCTCCAGTGCTGTGAAACGTGAGGACCAAGTCTACAAGCAAGGTCCTACACTGTGAAGGCGCCTGCCCTGAAGGGGGCAATCCTTGGTTGCTGATGCCATCGGCTGCGGCTACAACCAGATGTTCCACATCAGCACGCCACTGCTCCATCGCACTCTGAGGTGCTCCTGGTGGTGGTGGACACTAGAGAAGAGTTTGCGCAGCAATTAACGCGTTATTAAGGTTGTTGTGCATCAATGCAGTGACTGACGCGAAGATCCCATCCTGCTGTTCGGCATTGTTAGCCAGAGCAGGTGGTGGTGGGGTGGTACGATGCCCGCCGGGACAACAGCACCTACTGGCTGTTGCACGTTGGAGGGATTCCCTCCAGCAGGTTGCTCAGCGTTACCATTGGATGATCCTACGACGAAGTTCACCATCTTAAAATCTCAAGACACCCCTACCTGGCGCGCCGAATATCCAAGTGTGTGATCGACACTTCCCCCAGTACTACTAGATCATAGCTCGCGGAGGTTCGTGATTGGTTGGGGTGCGCGTGAGATTATGAACAAGACAGTTACACGAGGAGTTTTATGTGGTTCGGTCCACCTGACCGTAACACCCTACTTCACGGGATGTGTTGTTGTATGTATGAGTGTATGGCGCTTGTGTGCGTCTGAGCTTGGTTGTCTCTATATCGTGCAGCTCAGCCCTTTTATAGTCTAAGGACTAGTCGTTACATCATTAGTCTAGATCGACATGTGGCCCTGGCGGTAGTTAATTGCCTAATGCATGATCTATGAATATTAAGCATAATTAACAGTGTGATAACGCGCCTTAATGGCGGCGTTACCGGTGTTAAGGGTCCTCTGATCATGTGTCATTAATATGGCATTAAGGACACGTAATCAGGTTTTGTAACTGTAGCTTTAACTGCCCCTTGAATGTCCGTGCCGTTGGAGATCCTCCAATCTCCTCATTGCTGTCTCAGGTCTGGAGGTTCGACACGTGGCGGCTCTGAAGCTTCCCATCATGGGGAGGTAGGTTCAGAGTCACTATACACGTGGCAGCACCAGAGCTTCCCTCTACTAAAGGTTAGATCCGTGGTCACTGGACACGTGGTAAGACCAGAGCTTCCCTATGAAAGGAGTTAGGTTCGATCTGTTACACATGACGGTGTTGGAGCTACCCAAACGATGGAAGCGAGTCCAGTGTTGTGTAACACGTGCGGCCTTCGGAGGTCTTCAACTCGGACGGGTGGAACTCCTTAGTGTTTCTTGCGGTATCGTGGGGTACCCGGTACGTAGGGTACCGACATAGATGATTTTTAAAAACTACCGCCTGTGAAAATACTCCTCCTGGGCTCGCGATTCGCGCTTTCACTTCTCCACCAATCATCACTGTTCACACAGATTCCTTCACATTCGTTAGTCTCCTCCTCTATAATAAACCGTCCACCCGTCATATTCCCGATCAAGACTAAAAAAATCCTCAATCCATCATCTCGTGGAGAGAAGTATAGCTCTCCAATGGTTCGTGCAGGGCCGGCCAGGCCTGAGCCCGACCGGGCTCGTGCTTAGGAAGCCTCAGCCCGACAAGTTATGGAAATGGACCACGCAGTGCCAGGCTGGCCCGACGGGCCTGCACCTCGGCCCAAGCATGACCCAAGATCAATTTTACTCGTTCCGTGTCGTGCTGGGCTAGGCTGGCCCGACACCCGATATTAAAGAAATACATGCAAAAATTAAAAAAAATGTTATTCGAGCTTAAGCGGGTCGTGCCGGATTGGGCCTCCGTAGGGCACGCGGGACAGACAGCGGGCCAGAGTCAGACCAACTGTTAAACGGATCGTGTCGGGCTGGCCTGATGGGCCTGCCACTACTACAAAAAGCATTTTTACAGGCGCCTCAATTTTTCAAACACAGGCGGTCCTTAAAAATATGCGACTGTGATGACGAATGATATAATAACCGTCTGTGATGAAAGAACAACACAGGCGGATTTTAAAGAACAACCGTCTGGGTAAATACATGATCTTCAGAATCGGTTCTTAATTAAGAACCGTCTGTAATGCAACGAACTTCACAGACGGATTTTAAGAAACAACCGTCTGGGTAAATACATGATCTTCACAGACGGTTATTAATTATTAACCGCCTGCAATGCCATGAACTTCACAGACGGATTTTAAGAAACAACCGTCTGGTTAAATACATGATCTTCGTTGGCGGTTCTTGATTAATAACCGTCTGTAATGCAATGAACTTCACAGATGGATTTTAAGGAACAACCGTCTGAGTAAATACATGATCTTCGTTGGCGGTTCTTAATTAATAACCGTCTGTAATGCAATGAACTTCATAGCCGGTTCTTGATTATATAACAACGGCCTAAGAAGATCATGTATTTTCAGTGGCGGTCATTGTTTAATTATCATAAGCGGTTTTCATTGAAATTACAGGGATGTAGTTGCAATTATATATCACAGCCGCATGTAGTCGTGCAGGCAAAATTGTATCAGGAAAAAAACACAGATGAGCTAGCGGATACTAGTAAAGTAATGCATTATAGGAAATGCTCGATCACCAGTGAGGCTGGCTTAATTGTGATAATACACCATTAGAGGCTTTACAATTGTTCAAAGATAATTTCTTTACACACTGAACAAAAATCATGCTACATTCATTGTAGATCGACGATGAAGCTCCCATCGATCAATCTAAATTGTACCGTCCTGCTTGCTCCCGAACACGTCTCTTATATTCCGCTGGATCCTGAAAATATTGACATTATTTAAATTAACAAATGTCGAAGGAGGAATGAATAACCTACATTGGTCACTAAGTCAAAGTGTCATCTAACCTTGATAAGTAGATTATAGCAATCATTTTCAACATCAGGCACATTTGGCTGATGCAGCAAACGCTGAACTTCAAGTAGTATAGTTTTGATTGTAAAAGCACTGCACCACCCCTACGAAATATAATTTAAGCAATATAAGAAACCAGTTCAAATAAGTTCGACAAAAATTATAAGTAATAATTACATGAACAAAATAGGTCTATCTTACAGTCTCTTGATCAAGAATCCCGATGCAGAGTGCTCCCGAACGATGGACATTTGGGTGGAAGAACCCAAATGGAAAGGAGCATCTTGGAGGCACCAAGGGATAGTCCTCAGAGAAGGAGATTGTCAGGGGGTAGTAACCATCTTCCCATTCAGTCTGCAAAAGAAATTTATTAATAGGAGGACGATAGTTAAACTCATATTGTGCTTGTTCTTCATGACTTACCCCTTCTTTACCGGGGACGATGCACTGCCACTTCAATAAATCTCCCGATTCAGGCTTCGCAGAGAAACCCTACGCGGAGAAATTGAAAATACCAAAAACAAACAACACGGAAAAACAAACTACAGTTAAGTTCATCAGTCCATTACAGATACATATGTATATACAACCATGTGACCGGTGTGCCATATGTACATACATGGGGATGGTTCTTGCGCCACGCCAAGCGCTCCTCCTTCAATCGGCTACACGCCCGAGACATCATTATCTGAAGAAAGACCAAGCTTCCAAACTTCCAAATCATTGAGTCCAAACGCATATGTACACAAATGCAAAAGGACACAATCCATATACCAACATTGTTCTAAGTTGATTTCAGAAGATACAAATATATACAATATATATCATCTCGCATTGCTATATACATTTTTTCCAGCATTGACATCTTCTCGCATATAGGGTTTCAAATTCTTTTTAATGCTTCTCTCTACGCGCTTGATGTTTTCTGGTTCGGTGAAAAGGTACATCTCTTCATACTGATTATATTCCTCTTCATTATCTCCCACATTGTCAACCCCAACAATATTTTGCTTTCCAGAAACAACTACGTGCAACTTCTCAGTTTCTGGATCTTGAACATAAAAAACTTGTGCAACATTATCGGCGAGAACCCACAGGTCATCTTTGTAACCCACTTTATTCAAGTCTACCAGTGTCAGTCCGTAATTGTCCACTTTCAAACCATCAGGATGTTTGACCCATTGGCACTTAAATACGGGCATTACCATTCTTTCGCCATAATCGAGTTCCCATATTTCCTCTATGAACCCGAAGTATGTGGTCTTCTGCCCTTGCGAATCATAAGCCTCAATACGAACACCACTATTTTGTGCAACACTCTTACCGTCTTTTTCTTTAGTGTAAAATGTGTAACCATTGATGTCATATGCTTGCCATGATGTTACCAAAGCAGATGGGCCACAAGCTAACTTTTTCATTGTTGCCTCTTCTATAGTGTTTCCGTATGATATATTTTTGTCCATTAACCATTCAGTGAAACATCTTCTGTGCTCTTTCATGATCCAGTCCTCTTTGCGGTCTTGGTTTTTATCACGAAGCTCAATTTGGTGTTCCTCGATGTACGGCTCAGCTATTGCGAGCTGTTGTAGTACACCAAAATGTGCACGGTGTACATTCTTGTAATCTTGAACAATAAAAGTTTTCTTACCCACTTTGCCTCTCCCACGTAGTCTACCCTCATGTACCGGTATAGGCACACCTATCGATTTTCCATCTTTGATGTAATCAGCGCAACCCTCAATCACTTCTTCAGTGGTGTATCCTTCCATAATTGAACCCTCTGGGTGAGCACGGTTCCGCACATAACCTTTTAATACTCCTAAATATCTCTCCAACGAAAACATATGATGTAAATATAGTGGCCCCAATGCTTTTATCTGATCAACAAGATGTATGATTAGGTGTACTTGCATATCAAAAAAGGATGGTGGGAAACACATCTCAAGCTTGCACATTGTCTCGACGATGTATGTTTTCAGATAGTCTAAATCTTCACGTGCTATCACCTTTTGCGATACTGCATTGAAGAAGTAACACAAACGTGTGATGACAACTTTTATATGCTCAGGTTTGATTACTCTTATTGCAATGGCAAGGAAAACTGTCATCATCATGTGACAGTCGTGAGAATTATAACCGAATAAAGACAAGTCTTTCATCGAGACTAGTTTGCGGATATTGGATGAGAAACTTGTGGGAACTTTGATCCCACGCAAGCATTCGCAAATTGCTTTTTTCTCTTCTAGCGTCAAGTTGTAGCTGGCTGGGGGAAGGTAATGCTTCCCGTTCGCCTTTTCTACTGGATGAAGCTCTGGTCTCAAATCAAGATTTACTAGGTCCATACGTGAATTTAATCCATCCTTTGTCTTCCTCGGCATGTCCAGCAAGGTCCCAATGATGCTGTCAAATACATTCTTTGTAACGTGCATCAAATCAATACTATGGCAACATTCCAGATTCTTCCAATACGGAAGATACTTGAAAAAAATTGATTGTTTCTTGAAAGCCATGTCAGTTGTATCATCCGAAGATGTACTTTTCTTTCTCTTAATTCCTTTACTCTTTTTTCCCTTACCGAAAGCAATATGAATGTTCTTGACCATTTCAAACACAAGTTTTCCACTGTAAGGTTTCGGTGCAGTATCTTTTTCGATTTTGTTATCAAATTGTTCTTTCATCTTCCTATACTTGTGTGTATCTGTCAAGAACCGTCGATGTCTCATGTACACCGTCTTTCTGGATGAAGTGAGGTATAGATATCCAGTTCTATCCACGCACCTAACGCAACCTTTCTTCCCTTTCATTTGTCCCGATAATGTAAACAGTCCGGGATAATCATGCACGGTAACGAATATCATTGCTCTTAGCGTGAAATACTCCCGCTTGTACTCATCCCATGTACGTACCCCTTCATTCCACAATTTCGCCATATCTTCCATTAAAGGTTCCAAGAACACATCAATTTCGATGCCGGGTTGTTTCGGACCTTGGATAAGAACAGATAATAAGATATATTTCCTTTTGTGACACAACCACGTCGGTAGGTTGTACATAGTTAAGACCACGGGCCATGTGCTGTGTATGCTCCTTTTTTCACCAAACGGATTCATTCCATCTGTACCCAAGGCAAACCTCACATTTCTGATTTCCTTCGCAAATTCTGGATACTGAATATCAAAATTTTTCCACTGCGTTGCATCACCAGGGTGTCGTATATGTTTTTCATTCTTCTTGCGTTCCTCGGAATGCCAACGCATAAGTTCAGCCTCCCTAGGGTTTGAGAACAAACGCTTCAAGCGATCAATTACCGGAAGGTACCACATCACCAATGCAGGAATTTTTCTCTTATTCTTTCCGTCTGCATCGCCAGAAGTATCGTCATCGTCACCTTCAGGACCAATAATAAACTTCTTATTCTTCTGAGTCTTTTTCATGTTGGTAACATACTGGTGATTGTAGTCCTTCTTATATCTACTGACACCACAAATGGGGCATCTAGTTGCGAGCTCATGCTCTTTGCGATACAGAATACAATGGTTCACACAAGCGTGTATTTTTGTCACACCTAGTGCCATCGGGCAAAGAAGTTTCTTCGCTTTATAAGTGCTTCTAGGCAGTTTATTTGGATTTGGAAGAATTTCTGCCAGAAGATTCAAAAGATCAGAGAAACTACAATCGGACCATCCGTGCGTAGCTTTCAACTTTAGTAGTTCTAAGACTGCACGCAATGTAGTAAACTCTTTATCACAACCGTTTGATTCATCATATAAAAGCTCTGTGGCCGCATTCTGCAATGTCTCCATTTTACTTAAGCCTTTGCTTGCTCCCATAGAAGTCAGTACATATGGTTCAATGTGACGCAACATCTCCTCACAATCGAACTCATCATCATCATCACCAGCTTGATTGTCACTACCATCATCGATATGAACATTATCATCATCTGAGCCTCTCTCATCATCTTTATCCACATCATGTGTATCTAACTCACCATGCTCTGTCCATATTGTGTAGTTATTTTTGAAACCTCTTTTCACCAAATGAGATTGGATTACTATAGTATCCGTCCAAGCAATCTTATTTTCGCAGTCGATACATGGACATAATATGTCATCTATCTTTTGCAACTTCGCATGTCTCTTGGATGCTTCAATAAAATTTGCAACATTACGAATGTACATAGGATCGGGTCTTGGCATGTTATACATCCACGCTCGACGGTCCATGCTTCAATAATAGAATTTTTTGTCAGATTTACAAAATTTGGCCACAAATATTCTCTAAAGGTCTTCTATAAAATGAATTTACAGAGACATAACAAGTATGATTAGGGCGACTAATGTAGGAGACGGGCGACGTCTTGAGGCGGACGGAGTCAAAGGGGGAAACAGGCCCAGCAGCATGGGCTAGGTCTGGGTGGGATCCAGTCCGTTATATCGGGAAACAAGGCCCAGATGCATCTTATATATATTACAATAGCATCTGTTAATTAAACATCATATTCATGTCACATAATAGGTACAAAAAGGAAACAATCCATATAGTCCATACATCAATATACCAGAACACAATCCATAGTCCTTACACATGCAAAAGGACAGAATCCATATACCAGAACACACAAAACTAACAGCTTATCAGCTAATGAAAATATACAAAGAAAAAGTAAGGAAACTACATTTACCTTGCAGAGGCGTCAGCACGGTGGGCCGGCTGGGTGGAGAAGTGGCGGTGCGGGGTTGAGCGGCGGCGCGGCAGTATGGGCTGGGCGGCGGAGCGGCGGCGCGGCGCAGGGGAAATTTCAACAGCCTGGCGGCGTCGATATAAATTCTCCAGGGTTGCGTTTTGACTGCGGTGAGGGGTCCTTATATAGACGTAGGTTTTTCACAGGCGGTTTTTAACTTTATCGCAGGCGGGTTTTACTTAGCAACCGCCTGAGATGATGTTTATTAATTAAGAAGTAAATATCTTCACAGGCTGTTGGTACTTAATAACCGCCAGGGAAGATTTTTATCTCAGGCGGGTATTACTTAACAACCGCCTGAGATAATGCCAACTGAACAAAATATTTTTAAAACTTGTATACATGTATGAATTTTTTTAATTTTTTTAAAAGCACTCCAACATGTCAAACTTCAAATTATCCACCAGTATTCATTGACACTTGATTGAAATATGTACAAAACACAAGAAAAATGTACAAGAACACTTGATTGAAATCCTAAAACTACACTACGGCCCCGCCTCCTCCATCCTCTCCGCCAGCTTCTCAAACCAAGCCAAGCGGTCCTCCTCCGACTCGTCGTCGTCGTCGTCGTAGTCGTCACCATGGTGGTGGTCGCCGTCGTCGTCGTCGCCGTCGTCAGTGGACGACTCGTCGTCGCCGTCGTCGGTGGACGACTCGTCGTCGCCGTCGTCGGAGGACGACTCGTCGTCGCCGTCGTCGGAGGACGACTCGTCGTCATCATCGTCATCATCGTCGTCGTCGTCGAAGTCGTCCTCCTCCTCCTCCTCCTCCTCCGGCGACGATGCAGCAGGAGAGAGGGTCGGCTTCTCCGGCTGAGCCGATTGCTCCGGCTGTACCGGTGGCTCCGGCTGCACCGGCGGTGGAACGCGCTGGTCGTCATTCACCCTCTCGGGGGAGGTGCAGCGTATCCGCTTGCATGGCTGACTCGGAGGGCTAGGTGGTGGAAGGCTGGCCATGGCTGTGGTGGTTAATCGGCGGCGGGCTAGGAGAAGAAGAAAGGAGTGGAGAAAAGTTTTGTGCTTGTCCATAACCGACGACGCGCCTTATATAGGTCTGTGCGGAGTAGACGAGGGAGCGGTTCGTTTCCCGCGCATTGAACTCTTTGCAGACCTCGTGCGGCGCACAATTAAACCACTGCGGAAGACGATCTTGAGAGATCCTTGCACGCGTCCCTGCACCACGGCTTCTCAACTTCTCCGCAGACCTCGTGCGGCGCGTCAGTTAATTAACACTTCTCAGGCCGTTAAATAACATATTGTAATTTCAAAAATGATTATCTCAGGCGGTTATTACTTATAAACCGCCTGAGAAAAAAGAAGTAAAAATCTTCACAGACGGTTGGTACTTAACAACCGTCTGCAAATATGTTTATCTAAGGCGGGTATAACTTAACAACCGCATGGGATAATGCCCGATACTCTTCTGCAGTTTCCTTATCCCTTGCTTCTTTTTTATTTAGATTCCAATATAAATACTCAAACATGTTTACATTCTGCAAATTGTGTTCAAATTCGATGATTCTTTCTTCTACATTTGTATTAAATTAACATCTACCAACTGAACAAAATATTTAGTTCATTGCGCATTGAACTCTTTGCAGACCTCGTGCGGCGCACCATTAAACCACTGTGGAAGACGATCTTGAGAGATCCTTCCGTCGCACGCGTCCCCTGCACCACGGCTTCTTAACTTCTCCGCAGACCTCGTGCGGCGCGTCCCCTGCACCACGGCTTCTTAACATATATAGCATTTGTTGTATGTTTTTTATGTTCTGACCAATTTCAAAGGATTTATGAAGTGAAATTTAATGGTAACCTTTACTTATCAATAATATTACAAGAAGGTGGATTTTTGCCTTTTTAAAGGACCAAATTTAATCAAGAATATTAAATAAGAAGAAGTAAATATCTTCACAGGCGGTTATTGCTTAACAACCGCCTGAGATAATGCCCGATACTGTTCTTCAGTTCCCTTATCCCTTGCTTCTTTTTTATTTAGATTCCAATATAAATACTCAAACATGTTTAGATTCTGCAAATTGTGTCCAAATTCGATGATTCTTTCTTCTACATTTGTATAAAATTAACATCTACCACATGAACAAAATATTTTTAAAACTTGTATAGCTGACATTGTAATGTTTTGGTAAATATCAAATTAATTTCTACTCACATATTATTCACATTTGTGTATCTCATAAAAAAAAAGGTTCCTTCACTCAAAATTGTTGGTATGAACATATTTGTATAATTTATACATGTATGAATTCTTTTAATTTTTTTAAAAGCATTCCAACATGTCAAACTTCAAATTATCCACCATTCTAACTAAATGCTCATATTCATATGAGGCATTCATCAAATTATGAACACACATTGATTCCAAAAAATTTAAAAAAATATGAAAAAATTCCTAGATGTTGGTATGATGATTAAAAATGTCCACTGAAAAAATAAATGAAAAAAGCATTATATTCATCAAGATAGAAAAATGAAAAATAGCATTTGTTGTATGTTTTTTATGTTCTGACCAATTTCAAAGGATTTATGAAGTGAAATTTAATGGTAACCTTTACTTATCAATAATATTACAAGAAGGTGGATTTTTGCCTTTTTAAAGGACCAAATTTAATCAAGAATATTAAATAAGAAGAAGTAAATATCTTCACAGGCGGTTATTGCTTAACAACCGCCTGAGATAATGCCCGATACTGTTCTTCAGTTCCCTTATCCCTTGCTTCTTTTTTATTTAGATTCCAATATAAATACTCAAACATGTTTAGATTCTGCAAATTGTGTCCAAATTCGATGATTCTTTCTTCTACATTTGTATAAAATTAACATCTACCACATGAACAAAATATTTTTAAAACTTGTATAGCTGACATTGTAATGTTTTGGTAAATATCAAATTAATTTCTACTCACATATTATTCACATTTGTGTATCTCATAAAAAAAAAGGTTCCTTCACTCAAAATTGTTGGTATGAACATATTTGTATAATTTATACATGTATGAATTCTTTTAATTTTTTTAAAAGCATTCCAACATGTCAAACTTCAAATTATCCACCATTCTAACTAAATGCTCATATTCATATGAGGCATTCATCAAATTATGAACACACATTGATTCCAAAAAATTTAAAAAAATATGAAAAAATTCCTAGATGTTGGTATGATGATTAAAAATGTCCACTGAAAAAATAAATGAAAAAAGCATTATATTCATCAAGATAGAAAAATGAAAAATAGCATTTGTTGTATGTTTTTTATGTTCTGACCAATTTCAAAGGATTTATGAAGTGAAATTTAATGGTAACCTTTACTTATCAATAATATTACAAGAAGGTGGATTTTTGCCTTTTTAAAGGACCAAATTTAATCAAGAATATTAAATAAGAAGAAGTAAATATCTTCACAGGCGGTTATTGCTTAACAACCGCCTGAGATAATGCCCGATACTGTTCTTCAGTTCCCTTATCCCTTGCTTCTTTTTTATTTAGATTCCAATATAAATACTCAAACATGTTTAGATTCTGCAAATTGTGTCCAAATTCGATGATTCTTTCTTCTACATTTGTATAAAATTAACATCTACCACATGAACAAAATATTTTTAAAACTTGTATAGCTGACATTGTAATGTTTTGGTAAATATCAAATTAATTTCTTCTCAGACGTGAAATTTTAATTAACGATGAACACACTACATCCATTAACAATATTCAATCATTCACACAGTTCAAGAACACACAAGATACTCATTCATTAACAATATGCACATCTCACAAAAGAACACACAAGATGCACAATATTTACACAAGAACACACAAGAACACAAAAGATACACAAGTAATATTCAATCACATAGATGAAAAAAGATAGATTTCATTCATTAACAATATTTACAAAACAGAAGCAACTAAAAACAACAAAAAGAAAAACTAATTAAATCCTACTCCTACTCCTCTTCCATCTCCTCCTCCTCGTCCTCCGGCGGCGACTCCGGCACCGGCTGCACCGGCTGCACCGGCTGCACCGGCTGCACCGGCTGCACCGGCGGTGCAACCCCGAGGTTGCTAGCCGTCGCCTCCACCAGCGTTCTACGGCCCTGGGGGCCAAGAACCTGGGCCATCGTCGCGAACAGAATGTCGAGACGATCAGCCACCCCCACGAGGGCGTAGAGGTAGTGGCCCAAGGTACCCATTCCAGTATACTCTGGAAGGGTACCCAGCCCCAAGGCACTCATGGCGCGAGACGTATTGTTGTACGCCTCTCGCGCCATGAGGAGGCGCTGCTCGGCGTTGATCTTCTCGGGGGAGCTGCAACATTGTTTCTTGCAAGGTGGCTCCCTCGGAGGGCTTGGCGGCGGAAGGTCGGCCATAGTGGTGTTGGGTCGTCGGAGCGGAGGAAGACGAAGAAAACAAGAGGATTCAAAGTGAGCGATGCGCTTGTGAGCCATAGTGGTGTTGGGTCTTTAAGGCCGCGCGGAGTGGAAAAGAAAGGTCGCACCTCGGGGAAAAGAAAGGTCGCGCACGCGTGACATGGTCACTGACGTGTGGGACCGGGTCCACATGTCAGTGACCGCTGATTAAGTCAGGGGATCCTCATCCCGGTTGGTGAGGGGTCTTTATGTAGGCGTTCATCAAATTAAGAAGTAAATATCTTCATGTTTAACTCAGGCGGGTGTTACTAACCAACCGCCTGAGATAATTGTATCTTCTCAGACGGGTGTTACTAACCAACCGCCTGAGATAATTGTATCTTCTCAGACGGTTGGTAAGTAAAATCCGACTAAGATAACATTCTTCCCTGACGGTCGGTACTTAAAATCCGCCTGAGAAAATGTGAGTCTATATATACCCCTCGGCAGCATTGGAAAAACCTAACCCGGGCGAAACACTTAGACGCCGTTAGGCTGCCAAAATTTCGTTTGCCGCCAAGTGTTCCCCCTCGTCACTTCCAGGTACGCCGCCGAGCTTCGCCGTCGCCGAGCTTCGCCGTCGTCGCCGAGCTTCGCCGTCGCCGCCGAGCTTCGCCCTCCTCACTTCCAGGTACGCCGAGCGAAGCCATTTCCGTCACCGCCGAGCTTCAAGGTAAACCCTAAACCCTTCGACCTTCCATCCTCCTTCGCCGTGCCGCCTCCCTCCCCGCCCTCGCTGCCGCCTTGCATATCCTTGGTTAGGGTTCGGGAATTAGATAATGGTAGGCATCCTTGGTTAGGGTTCGGTGGAATTCGAAAAACTGTCAAGTTCGGTGGCATCTTTGGTTAGGGTTCGGTGGGGCAAGATTTATGTGGATGGTTATATCACGATAAATTGGTAGTTGGTTCTGTGTGTCTGAAACTGTTCCGACACATTAGTGGTAAACATGATTCTAGACTCTAGTAACAGCAGTATATTCCCTATTTCTGTCATCGGCCTTGCATATGCCACATAATTCTCTATTAGGGGCAAGATTTAGCTATATTTGGTTAAGTTGACCAAATTTGGCTAATTTTGGCTAAGTTACATTAGATATAGTTATACTTGACTAATTTTGACTAAGTTATGCTATATTTAGCTATATTTGGCTACTTTTGCTTAGAGTTAGCTATGCTAGACTAAGTTTGGCTAAGTTTGCTTTTATTTCTCTAAGTTTCATTTGAGCAATTGTAGCTAATCTGTGCTACCAAAGATGTCTGCACTTGTGGCTCCATCAGCTTCATTTTAGCAATTGTACCTAATCTGAGCTACCAAAGTTATGCTATATTTAGCTCTGAAGCCAAACAAAAGTTGCTGGCCAACTCATTTGTGATGCCAGGAGCATCCTCACGCCCATATCTAGGTAACACTAGGTGTGGCGATGGAGTCTGAGCATATGATGCCGATCTCTATGATACAAGAATTTAGTTAGACCTATATAACTTCAAAAATGTGTTTTGGCTAAATTTACTTAATTGAGCCAAAATTGAGAAAATTTGTTTTAAATATGACCAAATTTAGTTATGCCATTTATTAGATTTTTTGTCTTATTAGATCTAGCATGGAAAGCCCTAAGAAGACTGGTCCTGATTGTAACAACAAAGAAGACAATATGGAGTTTACTGACTCCAGCAGTTCAGGCTCCTATCACAGTCCTTCGGATCCTTTTCCGAATATAAAAATTAAAAAGACTTCAGTGGATCTAGACCCGGAATATGATCCTGCCGACGAGGTATGGATCACGAATCTTAACTTCAGCAGTTCAAGTTAATGTTGGTTGTCAAGTATACGAAGTCTTATAATTTTTTTCTACCTAGATTAATCTCGAAGACAATGAGGTGACATCGGCTCCTAAAACCGCAGAAGGTTCACCAATGGATGAATCCTCAGCTTCACTCAAGCGGAAACGAGGGCAACGAGGTCCCAATAAGGGTCTATTGGACCGCATCATGTACATAACAAGGGTCGGTCCAAGTGGGCTTCCCCAAGAACCACTGGATTCAGTTACCAAGTACCGTAATGCATGCGGTTTTCTTGTTAGGGAGGTTGTGCCGATCACAACCGAGAATTGGAGGAAATTACCCGAGCAGACCAAGAATGAGTTGTGGGAAAAGATAAAGAAACAATTCAAGTTCCCGAAAGGCACAGAAGAAGCTGTAAAGAAAGCAACATTGGTCTCTTGCGGCAAGAAGTTTCGATGCTGGAAGAGTGAAATGAATGCTTATGTTAAGGCCAATAAGGTCCCTAGCCCGAGGAAGATGGGAAAAATCACACAAGCTCAGTGGCAAGAGTTTGTTCGTCAAAAGAGCACACCTGATGCTAAAGCTCTAAGTGCAACTAGGTCAGAGCTTGCAAAAAAGAACAAATACCATCATCGCTTGGGGTCTGCCGGATATGGCCCCAAAGTCCAGAAATGGAATAAGATAATAGACGACATTCTTAGTAAGGGCAATCCTCACCCATTAGAAGGGTGCGATGAGCGAACTCAACGCTGGGTCTTTGCTCGGTCAGGTTTGACCAGCGAGGGCAAACTTGAAAAGCCCGACTCTCTGAATGAAGTAGAGGATAAAATGAAAGAAGTAATTGAAAAGCAACAGAAGGGTCTCTTCAAGCCGAAGAGGGAGAATGACCAACTTACCGCTATCTTGGGAAACCCTGAACACAGCGGACGGGTTCGAGCGGTCTCTTCTCAAATGTCTTGGCTATATGGTTTCCCTAAAGATAAAGACACATATAGAAGACGTGAGAAGTTTAAGAAAACACTTGATGAAACAATTGCTCAAAAGGTCAAAGAAAATATGCAAGAAATTATGGAACAACTTAGACAATCAGGACAATTAGTGGCACCGAGTACAATGATGGTTCCGGTGCAAAAGGAGCAATTAGTATCTCCAACTGCCTACCCTAGCAGCGTTGGTTCCGTGCCAGGCTCAGGGTCAGCCCATAAGTTCCCTGTCGATGATATTGCTAACGACAAATCTTGTCGTCTTCTTGTCCCGATAGGCAGAGCAGGGAACAAAACCAAACAGGTTGCCACTGCTATGGCAAAGCCTGATCGTGACTTCAACGGGAGTCCACTTCCGTTGTATTATTCTGTGGTGCAAGTTCTTCAGATCATTGATAATGATTATGAAGATTATGAAATAGACCACGTCACACCTGAGGGGATCGCGACTCTGAGGCAGGCTGTCAACCAATTAATCCTTTGGCACCGACGCGATATCGTGTTGGACGATGAGCCAATTTCTAGCCCCGTCGCATCTCCAAATACTGCAACCCCATCTTCTAAGGCGAAAGTGCATGAAGATCCACTCCCAGTCCGGGAAGATCCACTCCCCCTATGTCTGAGCAAGGATGATGATATCCAAGAGCAACAAGTTGGACAACAACTTCAAGCAGTACCAGAGCAAGCTGTTGCTAGTAAAGAGCAACTAGTTGAGCAACAGCTTGAAGTAGTACTAGAGCCAGCTGCTGGGAGTAAAGAGCAATCAGTTGAACAACAGGTTCAACAACAAGCCAGTGTCCAACTTCCGACGACTACTCCTCGATCATCAGTGCCTGTCAAAGTTAGCTCATACGAAAATAAGAAACCTTCATCAGAAGTGACAAAGTATTTGGAAGCTATGAAGGAAAATATTAGAAAATCGAGTGCATCTCGTTCTTCTCATGAGCCAGCATTAGAAGATATCGAGGAGTGGGAAGAAGACGGTGTCATGTATAATCGGCGGACGGCTTTAGTTAAACCAGGAGTTCCAATATACAAGCTTGAGGATGTTCCTCCTAAATTTGAGAATGGGAAGCCGTTAATGACATCCGTACAACTTAGCAAACAACCCGTCGCGCTCAGAAGAATGCATGAGTGGTACATCACTGCCAGCACAAAATATGGTCTTCAGTGCGTCACATTTCGTATTCCAAAAGAAGCATTCTGGAGCACTGGAGTAGATAAACGAGTCATTTTATTTGAAGAGCTGCTTTCCCTTTTCCATCGGGGCATGCTCGAAATCAACCTGCTGCTCGTCTGGTGCTTGTAAGTGCTCTAATATTTTGTATTTGCTTTTCTTACTACACGCATACGCATTTCATGAGATTATAACAATTCTGGACTTCTTCAATAGGATGCAATACATGGATAATGAAAAGTTGGCGCACAAGACAGGTATCCTTGACCCTACTAGGATTGCAAAGTCGCTATTCGACGTCCAGGCAAATCGAGAATCAAGCCAGTACAAACACATGAAAAAAAAAGATTTTGAAAGAGCAATTGCAAAACTTAAGAAGGATAGAAAGGCAGAAGTTGCAGCTTACATAGGACATGCGATGTTTAACTTTGTCAGAGACGGCCAGGACCTCGTAAAGGCTCCGTACCACTTCGAGTAAGTTCGACACATGGCATTGAAATAGCAATTATTGGTAATTGTTAACACGTGTGTTTGTATGTTTGCAGTAATCACTACATAATGATCTTCATCAAGCCAACGCAGGGAATGGCAACAGTCTTGGACTCGGCCGATTACCCACCAGATCGTTACAAAGATTTCCTTTCCATTTTGAAAAAGTACGTTTATTCAATAATTTTAATTTACGCACATTTAGAATGTGTTGACAAGTTTTATATGACATTTCTTGTATTACAGCGCTTGGCGGTTTTACGCGGAACAGCTTGGCGGTCAGAGACCTCCTAATACGAATGCATTGGACATTAAAACGTATTATGCTTGTCCGAAGCAGCCTGCTGGGAGTCTCTTATGCGGGTATTATGTATGCGAGCATCTTCGGACCGCCGCCGTATATAGAGTCAATCGTGAGGATGTAAGTTATCCTTAATGTCGATACCTTATTTTCTTACTTTTGTGTTTCATTTTCATTGTAACTAGCATAGTTTAATGCTTATATTCTCTGCTGTTCAATATTACCAGAAACATTATTTTCATATTTTGATTCCAACTTCAAAATTCAATTGCTCATAGTACAACTGCTCCAAAAATACCTACTAAATTCTTGTATACTCTCACTTTGATCTATACTTTGAGATTGTTGAAACCAACACATTCTAAACCTTGTTATGTGTTATATTGCAGCACAAGAAGAATCTGAACGAAGAATGGCCGGTTTGTAGAAGTATTCCTGATGGAGGAGCCGACAGGATTGCTTCTGAACTCTGTCAGTTCATTCGTCGCGAAATTTTGCACAAAACGGGGAAGTTCTTTGATAAGAGAGGTTCAGCAGCTGATGTGCCAGAACTTTGCGACTATACCAATCTAAACAGTTTTTAGTGAAAACTTGTAAACTTTGAGATGAAATTGTATCTGTAACTTGTACATATGTATATTGTTTTAGTGAAATTGACTTCTGTGATGATAATATTGTTGTCTTTTGTTCTGTGATGATTGTTGTTTTTTGTTCTGTGATTATATTGAATTGACCTGGAAATTAGAAATAACAGCAGTAGTACTGCATGACCTGGAAATTAGAAAAACAATTATCACAGGCGGCTAGATACAAGTAAAGAAACATCTGTGATAACCTAATTTTCACAGGCGGTGTCTGTTATGGTAGAAACCGGCTGCGTTAAAGGGTCTTCACAGACGGCTGATATAGGTAAACTCCGTCTGTGATAACTTCATTATCATAGACGGGTTAGTTATGCTTCAATAACCGTCTGTAAAGACACATTATCATTGGCGGTTAGTTATGCTTCAAAACCCGCCTGTGAAGACATATTATCATAGGCGGTTAGTTATGTTTCAAAATCCGCCTATGAATACAAATTATCATAGACGGTTAGTAATGCTTCAATACCCGTCTGTGAAGACTTCTTATCATAGACGGTTAGTTATTCTTCAATAACCGTCTGTGATAAGACCTTTATCACAGACGGTTATATATGCTGCACGACCCGTCTGTGATAAAGTGTTTTCACAGACGGCTAGCCTAAGTAAAGAACCGCCTATGATAATCGATCTTCACAGGCGGCTATCCTTAGTGAAGAACCGTCTATGATAATTACTCTTCACAGGCGGTTTCACTTCTCCGCCTGTGAAATTGCGGATTATCACAGACTCTTCGTTTCAGGCGGTTTTAAAAGCCGTCTGTGATAATAGGTTTGGAGCCGCCTGTGATGAGGCTTATTGTAGCAGTGTGCGCCTAATCCCAAGCACGGCCCAAGCCGGGCTACGGGCCAGCTCGGTCCCAGTCCCCTCCGTGCCAGGCTGTGCTTGTGCTGGACCAAAAACACCCCAACTTATTTGGACAGCTACAGAAAGCAGCCGTTGTTCCAGTCCAGACTAAAAAATCCCCAATCCTTCATCTCATGGAGAGCAGCGGCGGCGTCCATGTTGGAGAAGACGGTCGCTGAGTCGGAGGCCACGGTGACGGTCGCGTCAGCAACCACGGCAGCGAGGGCCGCACCACAGGCGTGTCCTGAGTTTTGCATCATCCTCTGCGTCATCGTCTGCAACCTCACGCACCTACGAGCTTCGAGTTCGTGAGGGCGGCACCAACCACCATCAAGCTAGAGGTGACCACCACGCATGGGGGCAGGACGAGGATGTACCAGAGCCTCGTGCGGGGTGCCCGGATCACGCGCCGGTGGCATCTCAGCTTGGAAGCTCCTTAGCTTGGAAGCGGCCTATTCCCGGTCAATACTTGGAAGCTCCGTAGTTTCAAGCCAATTGCCGCCTAGAATAAGCTTAATACTAATTATGTTCTTGCGGATCTAGCTCCCTGATATATCTTGTATGGTGCTGCTACACATAGTAGCTTGTGCTTACATGCGTTGCTACTCATAGTTGCCTGTTCGTGCGTGCGTTGCTACTCTAATGATTCGAGTCAACAGCCGGGTGGGCAAAGTGTATGCCGGCGATTGTATTTTTTGCCAGCCACAATTCATTGCCAATCGATTAAAGTATTTTTGATCTTTCAGATTTCCGGATCTCACTGTTTTAGAAAGGGGATAAATCACTCGATTCATTGCCTCCTGATTTTTGCCAACACGAACACAAAATGCACAAAAAATATCCGCTCCACTATTTTCGTGGGTGTAAAGAACCGCTTGTGATAATGCATTTTCACAGGAGATTTTTGCCTCCACCTGTGATAATCGACCATTTTCACTGATGCTTTGTTACATGCAATTTTAAAAACAGTTTGTGGTAATATGTTTAGAGCCGTCTATAAAAATACTTTTTTTAGTAGTGGTTGTTCAATAAATAGATTTAATGTTATTTTCAACACCTAATTTCTTTGAATCTTTTTGTGTTCTCCACTTGATAGATACAAGAGGAAAGGAATGATGGTGTACAAACACAAGTGTCAGCCGATAATAGTTTAGAAGGATACCATGTCATCAATTCTTTCACACAACTGTTAACGGTAATGTTTTCCATTTGCTACATTTATAAATTTAGTGTGGATTGTGATACTAAGAGTATTGACATTATTTTTTATTTTGCAGAGTTCAAGTACTGATTTAAATCCTAAAGAATTGTTGTTGTAATGTATGGTGTTAGCTGAATACTATTTTAAATTAGTAGTTATGGAATATGTGTTCAGAAATGTTAACTTTTTTGTAAGCTATGAGAAGAAATCAAGAGAAATATGCATGAATATAGGCCACATATGTTCTGAACACTTTTTCTCTTTGTCTCTTTAAACAATATCTTAAAGTATGTTAGAGAAGTTAAATTCAAATGGATATATTAGTTCACTCTGTATGCAGGATGAAGTTGGGATGGCAATTTCATCTGCGGGTTTGGGTCCCCATCGGGTTTGGCACCCGATAGGTGCAGGTGTAAATTTCCACCACGGGTCGGATCCGCACCCGACCCGATATGTTACGGGTGCGAGTTTTGTTTCCCGCCCACGGGTGCCCAACAGGTACCCAAAATAGAGTACAAATAAATTGTGGCCCAGCTAAATCGCAGCACAGAATGCCCCATCAAATCCAGTCACATGGTAATAGCCCATCCAACTCCCATGTTCCGTGTTCTGACTCCCCTCGCATCCACTGTAACCCTAAGTCTCCTGCCACCCCTGATTCCACAAACCACAACTGTCTCCCCCGCACCTACCCCCCTTAATTAGCCCCGAGTACCTGACTGTCTGCCCCCACCCTGCCCTCGGGTCATTTGCCCCGACTCCCTCCTCCCGGTCATTGGCCCTAGCCTAGTCGCTTGCCTCCACCGCATGGGGTGCTGACCATCTGCCTCCCCTGCCCCCATGCCTCGGTCATCTGTCTACGGCTTTCCCTTCGCCGCCCCCAAGTGTTGGTCACTGCCGTCGCTGCCCCAGGTCATCCACCTTTGCCTCCGAAGCCGTCGAGCTTCCATCTTTGCCAGCGCTAGTCCTCAATCTCGCCGCCGCTGGTCATCTTACTCTATCGCTACCGCAAGGAGTCAGGCCCTCCATGCTAGGGTTCTCTTCTTCAGCTTGTCAAAACTCAATGGGCATCCGAAAACCGCCCGAGACACGGCGGGTGCAGGTGCGGGCGTCAATTTTTTTTGACTAATCTTGCTGAGCGAGTGTCAAGGGTAAATAACAGGGCGACTAATTCGGTTAGGAGGCGCCTGAGTCCTTAGGATCAGTGGAACGTGACTTGGCCAGACAACGTGCTTCGACTTGATCAAGATGCAAGTCAGGATGTGCACGCTGAGAAGACCGGGCATGATCCCGTTAGTGCGTGCGTAATTTGCATGAGTTCGTGCGTCGAGTTAGTTAGTGGGGTGTGTTAAACATTCTGTGTAACCCATTTATAAAATGCAATGAACATTCTGGCTGCTCGTTAAGCCGAGCTTTCTCTAATACTTCGTTTTAGTCCAGCATAATCCATTCATACTCGCTCGAACTAGTTCGTGGTGATCACATCGAGTTCATCGTGCGTTCCAGTCTCGCGAGTTCCTGAAGATTGGCATTTTTGCGCCAACACGTGGCATCAGAGCCAGGTTGGTGTGGTGGAGCTGATTGGCCATGGCCGGCGGACTGTCCCAGACGCCGAAGAGTCCTGCTGACAACGACAAGCCAGAAGGCACGAATGCCTCCGGCGCCGCCGTCGTGTAACGGATCATGAAGGACGTGGGCAGTTCATTGGTTTATCCTCTTCTATCTCGCACCAATTACAACCAGTGGGCAGTTGTAATGCAGGTGAATCTTGAAGCACAAGATCCGTGGCATGCTGTTGTCTCTAAAGATGTGGAGCGCCGTGATGATAGGCAGGCCTTGCCTGCCATACTCAGGGGCATTCCTGGAGACATGCGCTTGTCACTGGAATCTAAGAAGAGTGCAAAGCAAGCATGGGAAGTAGTGTGAAGCATGCGCGTCACGGATGATCGTGTGCGAGAAGCTAACACTCAACAGCTTCTTAGTGAATTTGAGAACATTGAGTTCAAGGACGGAGAATCAATTGATGACTTCGCCATCAAAATTACGTGGCTAGCCAGCAACCTTCGCACACTGGGAGAAACGTTTGAAGAAGTAAAGATCATCAAGAAGTTTATGCAGTGGTACCACAAAGGTATGCACAGATAGCCTTATGAATTGAAACTCTGTTAGATCTTAAAAGTTTGACCATTGAAGAAATAGTGGGAAGGCTGAGAGCAGCAGAAGACTAATTGGGGAGTAAAAGTGAAACATCAGACAAGTCTGGTCGACTGCTACTGACAGAAGAAGAGTGGCTAGCAAAATACAAGCAAAGACTGAATGTTGAGTCTGCACCAGGAGGAAGCAAGTCTGGAGGAAGCTCAAGCACAAAGAAAAAAGGTGGAGCTCGTTCAGATAACAACAGAGATAACAACAGCACCAACAAGGGCAAGACCACCTCAGAAGGAACACCTCAAAGAAAAGGAAAGTGCAATAACTATGGTGTTTGGGGTCACTGGGCTAGAGATTGTCCAAGGCCACGACGTGATTAGAAACAAGATGAAGCACATCTATTGAAAGCTGATTCTGATCAACCTGCTTTGTTACTGACAAAAGCAGAGGTTCAGACTGAAGAGGTGTATCTGAATGAAGAAGGCTCTCAGCAGAAGGAGGGTGATTAGTGGTACCTCGATACTGGAGCAACAAATCAGATGATAGCGATGAGATCTTCCTTATCTTCACTGAATGAAACTGTCAAAGGGTCAGTTCGATTTGGTGATGGATCTCATGTGGAGATATGTGGTCAAGGCTCAGTAATCTTCAGTGGTCATCGTGAAGAACATAAGGTACTCTCTCAAGTATATTACATTCCTAAGTTGAGAAGCAATATCATTAGCCTTGGGCAGTTGGAAGAAGGGGGCTGCCAAATTGTAATGCAGGAAGGGAACTTGTGTATATTTGATTCAGATGGAGTCTTGCTCATCAAGGCTTGCAGAGGGGTCAATAGACTTTACATTGCAACTCTGAAACTGTCTCGACCTATTTGTCTGATGGCTAAAGTTAATGATGAGGCTTGGGTGTGGCATACGCGTTTTGGTCATTTGAATTTTAGAGCCCTAAGAGACCTTGGTGCAAATAAAATGGTTGTTGAAATTCCAGTGATAAATCAAGTGGAACAAGTTTGTGATGGATGCTCACTTGGGAAGCAGCATTGCAAGCCATTTCCTCAAAGCTCTGCATACAGAGCAAAAAGAAGGCTTGATCTCTTTCATGGGGATCTCTGCGGTCACATCGATCCTCCAACACCTGGTGGGAAAAGGTACTTTCTACTTGTAGTTGATGATTATAATCGCTACATGTGGTTGGAGCTGTTGATTACAAAAGATGAAGCATTGCACTACTTTAAGTTGATTAAGGTACAGGCTGAGACTGAACTTGGTGATAGATTGAGAAGCTTCAGGTCAGAAAGGGGTGGTGAGTTTAATTCTACCCAGTTCAGTGGTTATCTAGGTGAATGTGATGTAAGGCATTTCACTAGCGCTCCCTATTCTCCACAGCAAAATAGAGTGGTTGAGAGAAGAAATCAAACTATCATTGAAATGGCGGGGTGTATGTTGAAATGCATGGAAGTACCTGCTTAATTCCAAGTGAGGCTGTAAAAATAGCAGTATACATCTTAAATAGATCACCTACTAAGAGTTTGAAAGGTATGACTCTTGGATCTTAGGGTACTTAGGATCAACACTAGCAATGCCTAATTAGGTTTACTTATGTCTAATATAATCTATCAGGCATAATTAAACATCTATGATCTAATTACTTATGCAATCAATCAATTAAGGACATACAGGTAGATCATATGAACATGTAAAATATGCTTAGGGAATTAAGGAGTGGGAGATAAGGGTGTAGGTGGTTTGAACCGGCAGATCTCCCTACACTACTAAAGTGATAGGGGAGTTTGATGTTCGGTGTGGGCGCACGGAGATTCAAGAAGGTGAATAGGAAATGACACAGGAGACACAAGAGTTTACGTGGTTCGGGCCGTCTGAGCGTAATACCCTACTCCACGGGTGTGTTGGTGTTGTATTAGCTGTATGAGCTTGTGTTGAGCGTCAATGGAGTGTGTCCAGCCCCCTGAACGTGTCGTCGACCTGTCCTTTTATAGTACAAGGGCAGGCCGTTACAAGTTAGCCTGGCCCGACATGTGGCCCCGGCGGTTACTAGTATTGATACCTCTTCAACACGTTTAATTGTTCTTAATGACCCTATATCGGGCTTTGACAGCACCGTTACTGGTGTTAAGATCGTCCGTTTAAGTGTCATTAATATGGTATTAATGGCACTTAATCGGGTCTTGAAGTCCTTGATTCCCCTTTGAAGATCCGGAGCCGTTGCGAGGTCTTCCGGAGGTTAGAGGCTGAAGATTCGTCGATTGGACACGTGGCAGCTCCAGAGCATACTGTGGGAAACAGGTAGCTCCGGAGCTACCTGACACGTGTCAGATCCGGAGTTTCTCTCGGTCTGGGGTTAAGTCCGGAGGTGTCATTTCGGTACATGGCCCGGAGCTTCCCCCTTGTGGGCGGTAGCTCCGGTTTGATAGTACACGTGGCGACCCTGGGATTAACCATGTTGGAGAAGCTGGTTCGGTTATGTCTGACATGTGAGCCTCCGAAGGTCTTCAAATCAAGTAGATGACTTTCCTTTGAGATCTTTGTAACCTCAAGGGTTGTACGGTTTCTAGGGTACCGACAGTGGCCCTCTGGACCTACCTCCGGGGAAGACCACTGGGGTGAAGTTATTCCGCCGGAGGTGGGTCCATCCTCGTGACTTTTGAACTGGGTCTTCAAAGGTCTTCGGAGGTGTCGTTGGCGATGATTTGGAGTTAAATCCTCGCCGCGTGCGGCAAATGAGATCTTTGGCATGCGGATCTCACTCAATTGAAGGTCGCCGGTTCCCGATACGAAAACCGTATCGGTTCCGCGCGCCTTGTCAGGCCGCCGACTTTGGGCTTCCCGCCTCATGATGGCAACCGTTCGCCTGGGTAAGAACCTCGACTTGACCGTCGGGGTGGTCCCGGGCCTGCTTGTCATCGGCTGGGTGGAATTTTTGGGTGGTATCTTCGACTTCCTTGCGGTTTCCATCCAAGCGTTGCGAGGGCTTACTTAAGAAGGAAAGTGCGCACCGTCGGGAGTTCTTTACGCCTCTCATCTGTTCTTGCGCTCAAACTCCCAACTTGTGCTTTACCTTTCCTCTCTTGCCTCGCTGTGCTGCGATGGAGTTGGGTCTCCGCGAAATCCGTTTGAAGACCGACAGCGACTTGAAGAAGGTCCGGGCCCTCATGGGATGGTCCTTGGACTTCTTCAACCACTCGGTCCGCGCCGGTGGGGAGCTCCCGTTTGAGAAGGAGCACGCCGGCGAAATAGTGTACTTCTCCTTGTACGCCATGGTGGGGTTGATCCCACCTTTTTCTTCCTTTTTCTTGATGCTACTAGACTTCTATGGTCTGCAGTTATACCACCTTGGCCCTCACTCCATTCTCCTCGTGTCTATCTTCGTCCACTTCTGTGAGATGTGGGTGGGCATCCCCCCTGCATCGAACTTTTCCGGACCTTCTTCACCGTCCATACCACCGGTAGGAGCAATGAGTACCTTGGCTTCTACTACTTCGTGAGCGCAAGAAGTGCCCATTCAAGTACCTCCGGTCATTTCCCTCTGGGAAGTGGGATGACTGGAAGAAGGATTGGATAGTCGTCCGGGTGGAGGAGCACGAGAGGTTGGAGCTGCCTGAAGGCCTTCCCAGCATCGACACGACAATCTGGAGTGAAGCTTCGGTGCTGGTGGAAGCCTTCAACCCTGTTTTGACCAGGATCCGCCAATGCGTGGAGGGAGCATTGACTCCTCAGGCGGTGTTTTGCAACTTCTTGACCAACAGGTGCGCGCCGCTGAAGAGGAGAGAGAAACTCGCATGGGCCCTCAACAGCGTGATGGACGATGACCGGGTCGAGACTGGGCTGAAGTCCAACATGGTGGGGAAAACTTTGGAGTTCCACCTCAAGAAGTTTCAGCACGGCATCGATGTCGAAGGCGACGACTTGACTCTGCCATCAGCTTTTCTTCCTCTGAACGTAGAAGTGGAGTTCAGCAGGGAGCTCTGGCAGAAGATGCCCGTGCTTGACGACCTTGGTGTCGTCGAGAGAAGATCAACCACCGGGTTAGCGATCCTTGGAATGCCCAAGGATGGCTTCGACCCTGCTCCGAAGCCGAGGGAAGAGGTCGTCGGCAAGGGCAAGGAGCTGGCGGATGAACCTGTGAGCCGGAAGAGGAAGCTGCAGTACGCCGACGGAAGGTACGTCAGGCCCGCTACTTCTGCGTCGGCTCCTTCTCCTCGGAGGGGAAGGTCTTCTACAACTACGGCGACTGTTCCCGTAGTGGGGTCCTCCCGGAGCGCGACTGTTCCCGCAGTGGGGTCCTCCCGGAGCGCGTCTATTCCCGCAGTGGGGTCCTCTCGGGGTGTTAGCTCCGGGCACGCGACTCCAGCACCTGGGCCGGTGGAGGCCTCCAGGTCCGGAGTTTCTTCCCGATCGAGGGGGGCCTCGACTCGGGAAACGCCCGTGGCCGCGACGAGTTCCAGGGGGCCTTCCGGAGCTTCCACGCCGGCTATGACCAGCCCAGAATGCCCAGGAAAATGGTTCCGCGCAAGCTGGTGCGGAAGCCTCCCAAGGTAATTTTTAATCTCTACCTTGGATAGTTGTTTTAATTGTAGCAACTATTTTTTAATTTTCTTCGTTCATCATCTGCAGCGTCCCCAAGAAGGGGAGTGAGGCTCCACCCTCAGAATAGTGGCTGAAGCCGTGAGGGTGGGAGCTTCTACTCCTGTCTCGGTGCCGCCCCAAGTAGTGGCTGAAGCGGCGTCAGCTCCGGCGCCGGCTATCGTGGTCATGGACCTCGACTCATCCCCAGAAGTTCCCGTGGTAGCGCCGGACCACGGGAGTGAAGATGCGCCAGCGGCACCTGTCCTGGAGGTTGAAGCTCCGGGTCCTGGTGCTGAGATGATGGAAGCTCCGGCTGTTGTGTCGGAAGAAGCAGTAATTCCGGCCTCTGAGCTGGAAATTGTGAAAGCCCCGGCGGTTGAGCCGGAGGTGATTGAAGCCCCGGCCTGCGCGCCAGAAGCTGAGGTAGTTCCGGCAGTTGGGCCGGCTACTTCCGAAGCACCGGCCGCTGAGCCGGTCATTGTTGGAGCTCCGGCCACAGGGCCGGTCGATGTTGAAGATCTTCCAGCTCCTGAGCCGGTTGTTGAAGAGGTGACGGAGCACGAGCCCCCATCTGAAGAGTTGCCCAGACCGGAGCCAGCAACGGCTCCTGCTCCGGAAGCGACGACATCGGAGGTACCTGCGGCCGAGCCAGAGTGCCCAAGCGAAGTCGCTGGCCCCCTGCCTGAGGGGGTGAACGAAGACCTGGCGGTGGGGCCTTCCTCGATGGCGACTGAGGCCATCCTGGAGGATGGCCCTAGTGCTATGGAGACTCAGGGGACCACTCTTGTGGAGTGGGACCCAATTTTTGTATTTGAAAACCCGCTGGAACCAGCGGAGAAGACGCCAGCAGGTCCGGAACCCATCCCGTTGTCACTGTCTATTGACAACGCATGTTCCAGTCTGCGTCAAGTCCAACTGGCCTTCTTCCACGACAGCAAGGCTCTTGAAGAGGAGCGCCAAACCCTTAGACGGTGGCGTAATCGGCTCTACTTCAAGACCAAGCTGGCACAGTCGAGGCTAGCGGATGACAAAGAGTGGATCAAGCGGGAGAAGATCCGCCTGGAATACTGGGGCAAGTTACTGGATGAGAGGGAGAGTATGACTCGTGCCCTCGACGCTCAATCCCGGGAGATCTACGATCAGGCCAAAGCAGCCAATAGTGCGGCCGATGAACGCCACGAACAGCTTGAGGCCATTCACACTGCACTCATCAAGCGCTGAGAGGCACTTGAAGAGAGGGAGAAAAGGCTCGAAGATGAAGAGCAGAAACTCCTAGAGCTGCGGGATGACGTCCTGAGGAGGGAGGAGGAGCTCGCCGAGAAGGTGGCTCTGGCTGACAAGGGCCTCGAGGAGCGCGCCAAGAAATTGGAAGAGCGCTGCCATGAGGAAGAGGAGAAGGCCTGGGTGCGAGGGCAGGAACTCTACGAACAAGAGTGTGCCCTTACTGCCAGGGAGAAGAATGTGAGGGGCAGAGAGAAGGACCTGGTCGACCGCCGGAACAAGATCCACCTCCGGGAGTAGGAGCTCGGAAAACTCAAAAAGCGGGTTGCTGAGAAGATTCAGCAAAATGCCAAAGAAGTTGAGCGCCTTGCCCGCGAGAATTCTGAACTGGTGGTGGCCAGAAGATCCCTGGAAGAAATGAAGGGCTTGAGGACTGAGGACTCCCTACAGATTTGGGAGTTCTTGGGCAAGGCCAACGACGCGCTGACACCGATGGGCTTCAGCCACGTGTGCCCGGATGATCTGGAGCCGGAGCTGGACCTGGCGTTGCAGGCGTTGAGTTCGGCAGGCAGCAAACTCTCCAAGGTGGGCGATGTCATCGCGGACCAATTGGAGGTTGAGGGGCAATCCCTGGCGAAGAACGTCGTAGGATATGTGCTGACGTGCTACACCAGCCGGAACTCCCAATTTCCTCTGGACCAGGTGCTTGAAGGTCCCGTCGAAGGAGAAGGGGAAGCTGCCCGAGCCAACGTGTCGGAGGTTGCCCAGAAAGTCGCCCAATTATTTCATAGGGTCTAGAACCTTCTCTGTAGTTCTTACTTGTATTTTCTCTTCTTCTTTCTCAATTTTGTAATCCCTTGTCTCCAGATAAATGAAATCCCCAAATTTTTGTGAATTTCACTTTTTGTCTTCACTTGGCCCCCTGGTAGATGTGAACATGTACCAAGCGGATATTACGTTTTGTTGAAGACTCATTTGCTCTGAACTTGTAGGATTTAGGTCCGAAGTCTTCGATAGTGAAGGTCCCCTGAGGTTGTCGGAGCTTAGAAGGTCCGGCATTGTCTATCGCCGGAGCTTGGTAGCCCCGGATATAGTCTCTATCAACGCGTAGAGCATCGATAGTTAGTCCTCCGGGGTGTCGGAGCTTAGTAGCTCCGGCAGTGACCTTTGCCAACACTTAGTTTGTTGGCAGCAGACTCCATTTACGGGGTCTTCTCACCATCTTTTATTCAGCATCGACGGCTGGCCCCCCTGGCTTTACCGGAGCTTGATTACTCCGGTGATGCGTAACATCGATTACAAGCCACCTAGGGGAGTCAGAGCTTTGTTAGCTCCGGCTTTTCTCCATCAACGTAGATTTTATTTTTCCTGCACACTTAAGCCAAGAAAAATAATAAAATTTGTTTCTTGTCTATAACTTCATCGCAGCTTTCGATTTTCAAGAAGATTTTAAGTCAAACGCGATTCTAAATACAACAGAATGCGTTGTCTTTTCTTCTAGATCCAACTGTACATGGACCCGCCTTACTTCGGCCTGCCGGGGTGTAAGTAGAGTGGCGTACTTAGGGTGCTTGACCAGGCTAAGTCGATAGCACACTCCAGCCCTATGTTGGCTTGGCGGCTTTCAAGCGAGTTGGCCATGAACAATATTTGAATCCAAAAGAATTGACAATACAACTCGTATCGTATATAAACCGGTCAAACTAAAATTTCTTAAGAATTGCACGTCTTTGTTATAGACAAGAAAGAGAAAAACAAAAATGTTGAGCCTGTACAAAATAAATGCACGTGGAGTCTATTTCACATGAAGATGTCTTTCATTATAGGTCCGGGGTACAGGGGAAACAAGTACACTCTTAGGGTACGGAACCAGGCTAAGTGTGTTTCATTTCTCGTTTTACCCAGGGTAGTTAGCCACACTTTTAGTCTTGAGACTGTGACAAGTGTTGCATGAGCTTTGCTGACCTTTCGGGAAAGGTCCGGCTGCTCTCCCGGAGGAACTACCCGACTCTGTACAATTACTCTATAACATACACCTCAAGTTACTCAAGACTCACCTCCGTGGTATTAAGTGTAGAACTTACGGAGGTGCTCGATGTTCCAAGGATTTGGGAGAGGTGTCCCATCCTCAGTGGCCAAGCGAACGCTTCCGGGACGGGATACTTTAATCACTCGGAAGGGCCCCTCCCAGCCGGGGGAGAGTTTGTTTAACCCTTCTCTGGATTGTATTCTCCGTAGCACCAGATCGCCTTCCTCGAGCTGTCGGTTGTGTACATGCAGCTGGTGATAACGCCGTAGGGCTTGGCGATATCGGGCATTCTAAACAGCTGCTTGGCACCTTCCCTCCTCAAGGAGGTCTAGGTCTTCACGCCGGAGCTGGTCCTGCGTGGCTTCGTCGAAGGTCCGGACCCGGAGTGAACCCAAGGTGATTTCCGGAGGAAGGATTGCTTCAACTCCGTACACCAGAAAGAAGGGTGTCTCTCCAGTTGACCGGTTTTGAGATGTCCTGTTGGCCCACAAAGTGGGCAGAAGCTCTTCGATCCAGTTGGCTCCATGTTTTTTCAAGCGCTCATAGGTGCGTGTTTTAAGTCCTTTAAGGATTTCAGCATTTGCTCTCTCGGCTTGGCCATTGCTGGCTGGGTGAGCTACGGAGGCGTAGCAAACTTGTATGCCGAGGTCTTTGCAATATCCTTGGAATGCAGAGCTTGTGAATTGGGTCCCATTATCAGTGATGATTTTGCTTGGGACTCCAAATCTGCATACAATGGACTGCAAAAAGTTGATAGCAGATTGCTTGTTGATTGTCACAACTGGAGTTGCTTCCGGCCACTTGGTGAACTTGTCAATGGCGATGTACAGGAACTTGTAACCTCCGACGGATCTTGGGAAAGGTCCCAAGATGTCCATCCTCCACACAGCAAAGGGCCATGTAGGAGGTATCATTTGTAAGGGCTGAGCTGGTGTGTGAATTTGCTTTGCATGAAATTGGCATGCTTCACATTTCTTCACCAGCTCAGTTGCATCCTAGAGCGCTGTAGGCCAGTAGAAGCCATGCCGAAAGGCTTTACCAACCAGCGTGCGGGAAGACGCGTGGTTCCCACACTCGCCTCCATGGATTTCTGCGAGGAGTTCGCAGCCTTCTTCCCTTGTGATACACCGTATTAGGATGCCGTTGGCACCGCGCCGGTAGAGATCCCCTTCTACCAGCGTGTATCTTTTAGCCAATATGACTATCCGGTCAGCGGATACATCATCGTCAGGAAGGATGTTGTCTTTCAAGTAGCTCCGGATCTCCGAGATCCATGCATCAGAACTAGCTTGAGTTTTTGAGTCTTGCGTGCTGGGTTGCTCGGAGCTCTCGGCAGCACCTACGACCCTTGATGGCTGCCATGGTAACAGGGCCATCGGGACTGTCAACTTCAGGATGCTGATCTCGCCCCCTTCGCTCAGTTCGGCAGGCTGAGCTGTTGGCTTTGACAACCTCCGGACAAATATTCCGTCAGGAGCCGGAGCTCCGGTTGACGCTTTGGTCGAGAGTTCGTCAGCTTCAGCGTTATGGGCACGCTGAACATGGTGGAGATCTAGGACTTCGAAGTCCTTCTGAAGCTTCTGGACTTCAAGGAGGTAAGCAGCTAGGTGGAGATTATTGCAGGAACATTCACCCTTCACCTGCTTAATGATGAGCTGTGAATCTCCCTTGACCAGCAATTGCTTGACACCGTATGACAGTGCCACCTTTAGTCCGTAGATGAGTGCTTCATACTCTGCCATGTTGTTGGTCGCCTTGAAGTCAAGGTGTACCATGTACTTCACCTTCTCCCCAGTCGGTGCAAGGAGAAGGATTCCAGCTCCGGCCCTCTGCTTCTGCATGGAGCTGTCGAAGTAGAGGGTCCAGTGAGGCTCGGTGAAGGCTGGAGCTTGATGCTCCATCTTCTGCTCACTGGGGCCCCCAGAGTTTGATGGAGAGGGAGTCCATTCTGCCACAAAATCTGCCAATGCTTGACTCTTGACTGCTTGTCTTGAAATAAATTCAAGATCAAATTCAGCCAATTCCGCTGCCCACTTTGCAATATTCCCAGTTGAATTGGGATTATGCAAGATTGCTCGAAGTGGGTAGGATGTCACCACTGAGATTTTGTGAGCTTGGAAGTAATGGCGAAGCTTTCTGGAGGCAATAAGAACTGCATAGAGCAGCTTATGCACCTCTAGGTATCGAGTCTTGGCATCATGTAATACTTCACTAATGAAGTACACCGGGCGCTGAATGGTCCGGACCCTCCTGGAGGGGTTCGGAGCTTCCTCTTCACTGACCCGGATCCTCTCGGAGGAATCCGGATTTTCTTCGGGGACCTCCGGGTTCTGGCTGGAGGAACCCGGAGCTTCTTCAGAAGTGACCTGGACCCTCCTGGAGGGGTTTGGGTCTCCTGAAGTGACTTCTTGTAGATTCGAATCTCGGAGTTGGGACCCAGACTCGCTTCAGGAACCTCCGGACCTTCCCGAAGGGGTCTGGATTCCTGAGTGTGGGGTAGTTCTGGTCTCTCCACAACCAGAACCATGCTGACGACTTCGTCAGTAGCTGAAACATAAAGCAACAAAGGCTCACCAGGGTTCGGAGCTACCAGAATTGGTAGGGTGGTGAGGAACTGTTTCAGCTCCTGGAATTCCTTCTCTGCTTCTTCGGACCATTGGAATGGTCCGGACTTCCTCAATAACTTGAAGAAGGGGAGTGCCCGTTCCGCCAGTCTTGAGATGAACCAGCTGAGGGCTGCTAGACATCCAGTTAACTTTTGGACGTCTTTGATATGGGTTGGTGGCCGCATGTCTTCAATGGCCTTAATCTTCGCCGGATTAGCTTCTATGCCCCGGTGACTTACCAGGAAACCAAGAAGTTTTCCGGAGCTAACCCCAAAGACACACTTGTCTGGGTTTAGCTTTGTGCGGGTGGCGCGCAGCTTGTCGAAGACAGCCTGCAAGGTGTCAAGGAGTGACTCCTTGTTCCTGACCTTGACCACGATGTCATCGACGTACACTTCCACTATGTCTCTAATGAGTTCTTCAAAAGTTTTGTACATAGCTCGTACAAAAGTTGAAGCTGCATTCTTGAGACCAAAGGGCATGGCTATGTAACAGTACAATCCATCTACTGTGATTAATGAAGTATGCTCTTCATCTTCCCTAGACATCCTGATTTGATGATATCCGGAATATGCATCTAGGAAACACAGTAATTCACACCCGGAGGTGGAATCCACTATCTAATCTATTCTAGGTAGTGGGAATGGATCTTTTGGACATGCCTTATTTAGTGTGGTGTAGTCGATGCACATCCGAAGCTTCTCACCGGCCTTGGGCACAACGACTGGTTTTGCCAGCCATTTTGGATGGAAGACTTCTCGGATGAATCCGGCTTCGATTAACTTCTTCACTTCTTGTCAGATGAAGTTCTGTCGCTCTACGGATTGCTTTCGAGGCTTCTGATGCACAGGCCGGGCGTCGGGGTAGATCTTCAGATTGTGCTCAATCACTTCCCTGGGGATCCCAGGCATTTGTGACGGTTGCCAGGCAAATACGTCGACGTTAGCCCAGAGGAAAGTGATGAGCGCGAGTTCCTATTTGTCGTTCAATCCCCCCGATATACGGGTGGTCTGAGCGGCATCGGAACCAATTTGGACGACTTTGACGGGAATGTCGGTGTCGCCGCTTGGCTGCACTCGAGGTGCAGAAGTTGAGCCTTGTTGACGGATGCTCGGGGGTTTTGGAGCTTGCTCCTGCCTGGAGTCCTCCTCCTGCGCCGTAGTGAGTGCATGGAGTTCTTCCAGTGCAGTTACTCTGACAGTACGATCTCCACGGATCCGGAGAACGCCTACTGTGTTGGCATTTTCAACACCAGATAACCATAATGAGCAGCTGCCATGAATTTGTACAGGGCAGGCCTTCCCAAGATGGCATTGAAGGGCAAGTTGATCTGAGCGACGTCAAAGACCAACTTCTCGGTGCGGTATTTCTCCCGTGTCCCGAAGGTAACGGGGAGAGTAATAGCTCCGAGTGGGGTAATGGCCCCCGGACCAACTCCGGAGAAAGGTCGAGAGGGGTGGAGATCCGAAGGTCGGAGCTGAAGCTTAGTGAAAGCTTCGAAGCTAATGAGGTTAAGCCCCGAACCTCCGTCTACCATGACATGGTGGAGCTGGATGTTATTGATGGTAGGAGATACCATCAAAGGTAACTGACCTGCTCCAACCATGCTCCGAGGGCAATCCGAAGCATCAAAAGTGATGGCTGTGTCCATCCACTTTCGATGAGGTTCCGGCCTGACTGTAGGAGCTACAGCGGCCATATCCCGTCGCATAGTCTTGATGACGCGACGAGAGGTGATATCCCATGATCCACCAAAAATGGTGTTCATGGTCTTCCGACGCTCGTTGCCAGAGACGTCAGAATCATCGTCGACTAAGGTGTAAACGGCCTTCAGGACCTTTTTGGGATCCTGAAATCCTAACTCCTCTTCAGCCGGAGCTTTGTTGACTTTTTGCTTTCCTTCCCTCTGTCGGAAAGGAGATTCTTCCTGGCGCTTGTTGTAGCGCTCGGCAAGGTTTTGGACCTCCCGACAGTCTTCCAAACTGTGGCTGCCCGTTTTGTGAATGGGACACCACACTTTGGGTTTGCCACCGTCTTCAGAAGACGGTCGAGGTCGCTTCTCGGGGTGTGGCCCCCGGCCACCCGGAGTTGCAGCAGCTGCAACGTTGGATGTGTCGGCCGACGGCTTCTTCTTGCCGTTGGTCTTCTTTTTCTTCTTGCCACCCCCGGAGGTAGCGGCTTCTTCTTTGGAGGATTTCTTGTGACCCTCCGAGGTTGGTTTGGATTGCATCTCAAGGCCCTCCGCAGCTCTGGCACATTTGTTAGCCAAGCTGAAGAGTTCCGTGATGCTGGTGATCTCCTTGATCGCCAGTTTCTCCAACATCTTCTTGTCCCGTACACCCTGTCTGAATGCCACAATGACAGTGGCGCTAGAGATAGAAGGGATAGTGTTTCGTACCTGAGAGAACCTCTGGATGAATGATCGCAAGGATTCTCCCCCTTTTTGCACGACTGCAAAAAGGTCTAGTTCAGTGCCTGGTCGGGTGTATGAACTCCCGAAGTTGGCGGTGAACTATGGGCACAACTCCTCCCAACTGTTGATAGAGTTGGGTGGAAGGCTCATAAACCAGGATCTGGCGGTCCCAGTTAAGGCCACTGGAAAATAATTGGCCATCACGGCCTCGTTTCCTCCAGCTGCCAAGATTGCAGTGGAGTAGATCTGAAGAAATTCAGCGGGATTGACAGTTCCGTCGAATTTTTCCGGCAGGTGAGGCCGGAACTTCTGTGGCCACCTAACCATGCGCAGGTGCATGGCCAGAGCTGAACAGCCTCCTCCTACTCCTTCAGGAGTAGAAAAGTCCTGATCTTCCCGTCTTTCACAAACACGCTCAATATGGACTCGGCCATCTTGTTGACGATATCGGCGATCAAGCTCCGCCCGGAGGTCATGAGTTGAGAGCCTGGATACCGTGTGAGTGCATCGTGCCCCGGAGGGCAATGACGTCACTTGTTGCGATGCATCACGTCTCCTGCTATTGGAAATGTGCGGACCAAGTCTTCCAGACAAAGTCCGCCGCTGCGACGGGGCTCGTCCTGAAGGAGGAAGACCCTGGTTGCTGAGGCGTTCGGCTGCTGCTGCAACCAAATGTTCCATGTCAGCCCTCCACTGTTCCAGGGCATCCCGGGATGTGTCTGGAGGTGGTGGGCGTTGGAGAAGAGCACGCGCTGCATGGAGCGCTTGTTCTGGGTTGTCATGATTTGCCGACGCAGTAATTGACGCCGGCGCACCATCACGTTGCCCAGCATGATTTGCTGGAGGAGGCGGTGGTAGTGGGAGTGTGACTCCTGCTGGTGCTGAGGCTCCTGCTGGTGGCTGCATATTGGAGGGATTGCCCCCAATAGCCTGAGCAGTAGGTTGATCGTTGGATGATCCAGCAGCTGAGTTTACCATTCTCAAAATCTCAGGCGCCCCCTTCCTGGCGCGCCAACTGTCAGTGGTTTGAACCGGCAGATCTCCATACACTACTAAAGTGATAGGGGATTTTGATGTTCGGTGTGGGTGCGCGGAGATTCAAGAAGGTGAATAGGAAATGACACAGGAGACACAAGAGTTTACGTGGTTCGGGCCGCCTTAGCGTAATACCCTACTCCACGGGTGTGTTGGTGTTGTATTAGCTGTATGAGCTTGTGTTGAGCGTCCATGGAGTGTGTCTAGCCCCCTGAACGTGTCGTCGGTCTGTCCTTTTATAGTACAAGGGCAGGCCGTTACAAGTTAGCCTGGCCTGACATGTGGCCCCGGCGGTTACTAGTATTGATACCTCTTAACACGTTTAATTTTTCTTAATGACCCTGTAATGGGCTTTTACAGCACCGTTACTGGTGTTAAGATCGTCCGTTTAAGTGTCATTAATATGGTATTAATGGCACTTAATCGGGTCTTGAAGTCCTTGATTCCCCTTTGAAGATCCGGAGACGTTGCGAGGTCTTCCGGAGGTTAGAGGTTGAAGATTCGTCGATTGGACACGTGGCAGCTCCGGAGCATACTGTGGGAAACAGGTAGCTCCGGAGCTACCTGACACGTGTAAGATCCGGAGCTTCTCTCGGTCTGGGGTTAAGTCCGGAGGTGTCATTTCGGTACATGGCCCGGAGCTTCCCCCTTGTGGGCGGTAGCTGCGGTTTGATAGTACACATGGCGACCCTGGGATTAACCATGTTGGAGAAGCGGGTCCGGTTATGTCTGACATGTGGGCCTCCGAAGGTCTTCAAATCAAGTAGATGACTTTCCTTTGAGATCTTTGTAACCTCAAGGGGTGTACGGTTTCTAGGGTACCGACAAAGGGTTACCGTCAGTGGATCCGTTTGATGCCATTGGGCTCAAACGCATGATCGATGGAGAGAGAGATTGACGCAGAGTGATCGTTGATGCAGGGAGGTCATCGGTGCAGTGGCGGCGCGATGCAGAGAGCAATCTCCGTGAGACAGGTGCGGTTCTTCCCCTCGTTCCGCGCTAGCTTAGGATCGGTTTAGGGTTAGGAAGTGGTGGGGACCTTTGGATGTGGACTCAACTCATGAGTCCACACCCCGGCGGTCCCCTGTTTATATAGTGCGTACTAGAGGGGGCCGCACGAAATTGAGTCCGTTGCGCTCCCGATCAGGGCGCCAGGGAGAGTACGACCCAGTCATGGTTGTTGCCCATGTGGGACCGGGATCATAACAGACTAACATTCTCCCCCTTGATCTCAGGTCCTTAACTTATTATCTTATTTACTGAACTAATCTTACACATATCTATTTTGCTTTGACATAAAGGGCACGACGCATCAAAACATCCATTTACGTATTGTTTGACTCGAAGACCACGATACATCTCACAAATAGAAATAGTCTTACACTTTGGTGGCCCCTTAGAATCCATGATATATTCAAAGGGTCTCCCTTAAACCCATGTCGGCTACGTGTTCACTGAACACATTGGGTGGGAGGCCCTTAGTTAGCGGATCCGCAAGCATTTGCTTAGTGCTGATATGCTCGAGACTTATTGTGTGATCCTAGATTTTCTCTTTCACAACATAGTACTTAATGTCGATGTGTTTGGCATCACCACTCGACTTGTTGTTGTGAGAGTACATAACTGTTGGCTGATTATCGCAGTATAACTTAAGTGGTTTATGGATGTTGTCGACCACTTTAAGACCGGGAACAAATTTCTTAAGCCAAGATGCCTGCTCTGTGGCCTCATAACAAGCAACAAACTCAGCATACATTGTGGATGATGTAGTGATTGCTTGTTTGGAGCTTTTCCACGATATAGCTCCATTCGCGAGGATGAATATGTAACCTGATGTGGATTTCTTAGTATCCACACAACCCGCGTAATCTGAATCTGAATAGCCCACTAATTCTAGTGACTTAGTCTTACTATATGTCAGCATGAGGTGCTTAGTACCCTGTATGTATCTTAATGCTTTCTTAACGGCTTTCCAGTGATCTAATCCAAGATTACTTTGATATCTGCCAAGCATCCCAGTCACAAAAAGCTAAGTCGGGGCGTGTACAAACTTGAGCATACATCAAGCTTCCGACAACAGAAGCATAAGGAATTCCTTTTATCTGATCAACCTCATACTGATTCTCAGGCAATTGAGAGTTCGAAAATCTATCGCCCTTAACTATTGGAGCAGGCGAGGCTTTACTATTATGCATACCGTACTTTCTAAGTACGCTTTCTAAGTATGCTTTCTGAGATAGTCCTAAAACCCCCTTAACACGATCTCGGTATATCTTAACCCCTAAAACATAGGTCGCTTCACCTAGATCCTTCATATCAATGTTTGAGGATAAAAACCTCTTAGTTTCTAAGAGTAGGTCGACATCACTACTTGCTAATAAGATGTCATCCATATAAAGGACTAAGAAAATGAATTTTCCATTCTGAAACTTAGCATAAATGCAATTATCCTCCTCATTTTCCTTAAATCCAAACTTTCTAATAATCTCATCGAACTTGAGATACCATTGTCTTGAAGCTTGCTTAGGTCCATAAATGGATTTCTTCAAGTGACATCCCATATGTTCCTTACCCTTAACGACAAAATCTTTTGGTTGTGTCATATAGACGTCCTCATATATATCCCCATTGAGGAACGTCGTCTTTACATTCATCTGATGTGATTCTAAGTCATAATGTGCTACTAATTCCATGATGATTCTAAAAGAATCCTTAGATGACACGGGAGAGAAGGTCTCATTATAATCAATACCCTCCCGCTGAGTGAATCCCTTAGCCACAAGTCTAGCCTTATACTTTTTGATCTTCCCTTTGGAGTCACGCTTAATCTTATAGACCCACTTACAGCCTACAGTTTTGGCTCCTTTAGAAATCTCTACTAAGTCCCAGACCTTGTTGGCACTCATGGAACTCATTTCATCTTCCATGGCCTTGTGCCATTTAGATGACTGAGGTCGCCTCATGGCATCTTCGTAAGAGGTGGGGTCATCCTCCATCTTAACTTCTTCGCTCAAGTAGATCTGATATTCGTCCGGGATGGCCGACCGTCTTACTCTTTGTGATCTTCTTACTTGAGCATCATCTAATGGTTGAGGCTGCTGCTGAACCTCATTTTGTTCGTCCATATCCTCAACAGGCTGAGAAGGTTGAACCTCACTTATTTCTGTTGTGTTGACGGAGGTGCAGCAATAGGCGTTGTGTCACTAGCACCAGGTGCCGGTGGCACGACGACAGCAGACAGGGTGAAATAAGGCTCTTGAGTCATCGGAACGGGTAAACTAATCTGTTCCTCCTCAAGGTCTATTTCCCGTCGTACCGTGCTCCCCCTGATCATAACGTCTTCTAAGAATACAGCTTGTCGTGTTTCTATGAACTTAGTATGCCGATCTGGACAATAGAACCTAAAACCCTTACTTTTCTAAGGATAGCCAATAAAATGGCAACTAACTGTTCTAGATTCCAGTTTACTAATGTTTGAGTTGAACATCTTAGCCTCAGCTGGACAGCCCCAAATATGAAAATAGTTTAATGAGGGCTTACGTCCTGTCCACATCTCATATGGTGTCTGAGGTGCTGACTTAGTGGGAACCCGATTAAGCACATGAATGGCGGTTTTTAATGCCTCCATCCATAGGTTAACCGGTAACATAGAATAACTTAGCATACTCCTTACCATATCCATAAGAGTACGGTTTGTACGTTCTGCAACACCGTTCTGCTGAGGTTCGCCCGTTGTAGAGTACTGGGGACTATGCCATGTTCCTGTAAAAACCTCGCAAAAGGTCCAGGAACCTGACCGTATGGGGTATGCCGACCGTAGTACTCACCTCCACGATCGGAACTTACTACCTTAATCTTAATATTGTACTGATTTTCTACTTTAGCCTTAATCATCTTAAATTTATTCAATGCTTCGGATCACTCCTTGATTGGATAGATATAACCATAACGAGTGTAGTCGTGCGTGAACGTTATGAACGAGTCATACCCATCTACGGAGACTATGGGAAATGGACCACAAATGTCCGTGTGAATAATTTCTAAAATTCACATGCTGCGTATGGCGTTCTTCTTATTAGTCTTAATAAACTTACCTTTAATGCAGTCAATGCATTTTTCTGAATCTGAAAAGTCTAAGTGAGGTAAGATCGATTGAGATATTAAGCGTTCGATCCTCCCCCTCGAAATATGGCATAAACAACAATGCCATAATTTCAACGATGTTTCGAAATCGACTCGTTTGCGCTTGTTTCTTTTAATGTCATTCTTAGCGGGAATTTAATCATTACTTAAGGCATTCACATTATCATGAGTGGGCAATAGGTAAAGCATGTCTTGTCTGAAGGCAAGACCCACAATCTTGTTATTCAAACTAATAGAGCATTTGTCTTTGCCAAAATGGAAAACAAATCCACAATTATCCAAACATGAAACTGATATCAGATTCCTCTCTAAACTAGGGACATAAAGAACATCATGAAGTCTAAGTATGAAACCACTACTAAGTCTAAGAGGATAAGTTCCAATGGCTTTAACTTTAGCTTCATGGCCATCAGCGACTTTGATGGTCCTTTCTCCCCTTCTTATAGTCCTCATCGTACTTAACCCCTGTATAGAATTACAAATGTGCACAGTTGCACCTGAGTCAATCCACCAAGTAGATCGAGAATAAGCTAAGTACAGGGATTCATTTACAAAAGTGATAACATCCTTACCATTCTTAGCACACCACTTAATAAAACCAATGCAGTCCTTCTGGCGATGTCCAAAATCTTTGCAAAATTTGCACTGATCTGATTTCAACTTAGAACCAGAAGGATGAGGAGATGTCCCTTTGCCCTTAGAAGAGGAGCCATGTACCTTAAAAGATGGTGGCCTGGGAGAGGTGAAGTAGGTCTTCGCCTTTCCCTTACCCTTACCTTCGATGAAGTTAATAGAGTCTACACCCTTACCTTTTATGCGCTCCTCCTCCTGAACACACATAGCCATGACTTTCTCTAAAGTACAGTTATCTTCCTTAGAGTTGTAATTTATCACAAAAGCCTCAAACTCTTTGGGCAAAGACATGAAGATGAAATGCACAAGCATCTCATCTGGCATGGCTAAGTTAAGAGTCTTGAGGTTTGCACTTAAATTACTCATCTTAAGAATGTGATCTCTCACACCCGCACCAGTGTACCTCTCATTAACAAGCCTTTTGAGGAGAGTGCTTGCTAATGTCTTAGTAGAGCCTGTGTACTGACTTTTGACCTTGTCAAGACTCAGTTGCCAGCTCACAGTCAGGAATAGCTCCTCTTATGGTCTCAGAAATGGTGACCTTAATGACCATGAGGCATTTTCTGTTGGATTCCTCCCATGCCTCAAGATCCTTAGGGTATCTTTCCTTAAGCTTAAGATAATCCTCTTTTCTTACTCCAAACTCCTCATTAGTCTCCTCAGGCTGAGCAATGGGAGCTTCAGGATCAACAGGTTGATCCTTTCTTAGGCAAAGGTCAAGGTTTGCAATTGCTAAGTTCATCCTGAGTCTCTCATTACATGCCCCATAGTTATGACCAGCAAGGGTCTCTATGGAGGCAATGAGACTTACCACATTTGAGGCACCTTAATAAAACAAAATATAGGGGTTAGAAAAATGACTTAAAACAACATATGATGAAGCATATACTTAAAATTGCACTTAAACAATAAGAAATGACATGAAATGTCTTTCACGTTGGTTACTCAACAAAAACCATTTCACTTAAATAGTCATGGAAATATTTCACGTTGGTTACTCTAATTCCATTTCTCTTAATAACTTAATTAACATGGAAATATTTCACGTTGATTACTCTAATTTCTATGTAGACATACTTAAAATTCATGAAGAAATTCCCAATATAATGCAAATATATTGGAAATAAACTTAAGCATGGCAAAATTAAATTTTCACTTTTGGTTACTTATTTAATTTCCATGCAAAACATATACACTTAAAATTCCACCAAATTTAAACTTTCACGTTGGTTACTTATTTAAATTTACTGCTCAATAACAGCGGAAGAAAAATAAACTTAATTTCTCAAATTACTGAAATTAATCGCAAAACTTAATAGCAATTAATTGAATTAAATAACTGAGAAAATTCACTTAATAACTCAAATTTACCTAAAATTTCAGAAATAATGCAATTATAAATTACACAATCATCACACAAAATTTTCTGAAATTTTCCTAGCTATTTTTCTAATTTTCTAATCATTTTACTTAATTTCTGGAATTTATTTTCCATTCTAAATGTTTTCTGAAAATCAGAATATACTGAAAAGACTAATTTGGCTTGAAAACTGAGTTCAGCCCACTAATCAATTATGGCCCAGTCCAGAATCTGAAAATCCCTTAAGAAAATGAAAAAATCTTCACGCACGCGGCCCATTAGGCAATCAACCCATGGTTGAATTCAGCCCAATTGAAAAATTGGAAAAATCCGAAAATTTGAAAGGGCAGCCCACCGACCCATGTCACCACTCCGCATGGGCTCGGAGCCCAATTCCTTAAGCGGTGAGGCGGCGCGCTCTGTTGGCCGTTGGATCCCGATTCGATGGCTGAGATTCGCCAGACACTTATAACTTAGGATCATCTTAGCCATTTATTCGTGATCTGACGGTCGTGCGGCAAGATCGGGCGATACTTAACCCTCTCGCCGCGGGTTTCGCCGAACCCTAGATCATTTGCGCCTCCACTTTCTCTCTCATCCTCACTTCGAGCGGTGGAGAGCGAGCGAGAGCATCGGCGGCAAGTGGACGCCGGTCGCGCGGGACCTCTGGTGCCGCCGCGCCGTCGTCTCCGGCGAGGATAACGCACCGCAAGGTGCTTCCCCGCCGGAATCGATGGTGTCGGTAGGACTCCGTTGAGGAAAACCGTCGCGTGTCGGATCTGAGTGGAGGGGTGAGGTTGCGCCGCCACGGGGACTTCTAGCGCCGCCGCATCACTGTTGTCGACGTGGTGCGCGCGGTCAGCCGTCGAAGGAAACCCGAGGCTAGGGTTAGGGTTTCGACCCTTAACCCTAGCCCGACGAGCTCTGAGTGTCTCTGAGTGATTGTTCGCAGGGACTCCGGCGCCGTCAAGAGCTCCACCATGGCGCGCACTGCGTGCCGTCGGTGGAGAAGGGCACCTAGGGTTAGGGTTTCCCAACCCTAGGCTCTGAGATCACGGCGGCGGCTGAGCAACACGACTAGGGTTGGGGCTTTGGCCCGAACCCTAGTGTTGTGTCTGAGGACGATGGCGCCGCCGTTCTCTCCGTTGGGAGAGATCAGCCGGTTGGCCGCAGACGAAGGAAGAAGATGCTAGGGTTAGGGTTTACCCTAACCCTGCACTGAGGAGGATTCGGCGGCCCAAGGCTGCCTTGATCTAGATAAGTCTTCTTGCTCTTAATCTTAGTTTTCCTTAATTCATTTCAGTTTTGTCTGATTTCTTAATCTTAGTTGAAACCGAAACCAAAATTTGATTCACCTCCTAATTTCTGCGCTAAACAGCTTATATAAAACTGATCTTAGATGATTAGGAACTAGGCCTTAATTAAAATGATTAGAAGTTAATTAATCTGATTTAGAACATAATCACCTAATTAGGAATTGACTAGCGCGGCTCTGATACCATTGTTGGATCTTAGGGTACTTAGGATCAACACTAGCAATGCCTAATTAGGTTTACTTATATCTAATCTAATCTATCAGGCATAATTAAACATCTATGATCTAATTACTTATGCAATCAATCAATTAGGGACATACAGATAGATCATATGAATATGTAAAAGATGCTTAGAGAATTAAGGAGTGGGAGCTAAGGGTTACCGTCAGTGGATCCGTTTGATACCATTGGGCTCAAACAGATGATCGATGAAGAGAGATATTGACGCAGGGTGATCGTCGGTGCAGTGGCGGCGAGATGCAGAGAGCGATCTCCATGAGACAGGTGCGGTTCTTCCCCTTGTTCCGCGCTAGCTTAGGATCGGTTTAGGGTTAGGAACTGTTGGGTACCTTTGGATGTGGACTCAACTCATGAGTCCACACCCCGGCGGTCCCCTGTTTATGTAGAGCGGAGAGGGGGCCGCACAGAAATGAGTCCGTTGCGCCCTCGATCAGGGCGCCAGGAAGAGTACGACCCGGTCATGGTTGTTGCCCATGTGGACCGGGATCATAACAGACTAACAATTACACCTTCTGAGGCCTGGACAGGAAGGAAGCCAGTGGTGAAACATTTCAAAACCTTTGGTTGCAGAGCTTTTGTCAAGATAGTTGGACCAAGGTTGTCCAAATTGTCAGACAGATCAGTTCCATGTGTTCTACTCGGCTATGAACCCAATACAAAGGCATACATGCTTTATGATCCAGATGGAAAGAGGGTGATTGTTTCTAGAGATGTTATCTTTGATGAAGGGAGACAGTGGGGCTGGAAGCAAGGAGATGCAGAGTTTTCAGACTCAAGTTCCACATTCACTGTCAATTGGACAGAAACTCTAGAAGACATAGTTCAGGAAGAAATCCTTCAAGAACAGGTACCTCCCTCACCAAGGACACCTGCAGCTCATCAAGGTCCACCATGAGGGATCCAGTGGGTTACCCCACCAACTGGGCAAGAAGCTGACTCAGAAGGCAATCCACAGAAATTTAGACGTGTGAATGATGTAATGAATGCAAGTGAACCTATTCAGAATTTTGAATACAGTGGGTTGTGCTTTATGGCTGCAGAGGAACCAGCTTCAATTATGGATGCAATGAAAGAAAAGGACTGGAGAGAGGCTATCATGCCTGAACTTGAAGCTATACAGGAAAACAAGACTTAGGTGTACTCTGAACATCCAGCCGGAAGCACTGCTATTGGACTGAAACGCGTGTTCAAAGTGAAAAAAAGACCCAGCAGGTAACATACTCAAATACAAAGCAAGATTGGTGCTATAGGGGTATGCACAAAAACAAGGAGTGGATTATGAAGAAGTTTTTGCACCTGTAGCCAGGCTGGAGACAGTAAGAACACTATTGGCACTAGCTGCAAACAAACATAGGATGGGAAGTTCATCATCTTGATGTGAAGTCAGTCCTTTCTCAATGGTGACTTACAAGAAGAAGTTTATGTGTAGCAGCCTCCAGTTTTTGAAGATTTACAGAAACAAAACAAAGTTCTGAAACTCAGAAAAGCACTTTATGGGCTCAAGCAGGCTCCCAGGGCCTGGTACTCAAGACTTGATCAAGAATTGTGCAGACTTGGAGTTTAGAAGGAGTGAGGTACAACATGCTGTATACAGGCGTGGAGAAGGTTCAGAGTTCATGCTGGTGGGTGTTTATGTAGATGACTTGATCCTAAGTGGACCATCAGTCAAGGGGATAAAAGACTTCAAGACATAGATGATGCAAAGCTTCAGTATGACAGATTTGGGGAAGTTGTCTTACTACTTGGACACTGAAGTGAAGCAGTTCACCAATGGGTATTATCTCTGTCATATGGCTTATGCAGTGAAGATCTTAGAACTTGCAAGAATGTAAGCATGCAATGCAAGTGACACACCCATGGAGCCAAGGCTGCAGTTGAGCAGTACTACTGATGACAAGAAAGTTGATGCCACATTCTACAGATCATTGGGTGTCTAAGATATCTTGTGAACACAAGGCCAGACATAGCCTATGCAGTGGGACTGACTAGCAGGTTCATGCAAGAACCATTAGACATCCATTGGCAGGCAGTGAAGAGATCCTCAGATACATTGCAGGAACTGTGAACTATGGGTGTAAGTATGTATCAGGAAGTTTTTTGCAACTTGTTGGCCTCAGTGACAGCGATATGGCTGGTGACATCAATGACAGAAAGAGTACTTCGGGTGTGGCTTTCTTCCTGAGAGATAATCTCATCACTTGGAGTTTTCAAAAACAGAAATTTGTAGCTCTGTCTTCATGCGAAGCAGAGTACATAGCAGCTGCTACAGCCACTTGTCAAGGAATCTGGTTAAGCAGATTGTTGGCAGAAATGATGGGTGAACCAACACAGTTCACACTTTGGGTTGACAACAAAGCTGCAATTGAGATAGCAAAAATCCTAAGTACCGTGAAAGCGTGAAGCACATTGACAAACGGTTTTATTTCATTTGTGAGTGTGTCGAAGAAGAAAAACTTGAGCTTGAACACATCGGTACAGAAGGACAAACTGCAGATATCCTCACCAAAGCTCTTGGCAGAGTAAAGCTGATAGAAAACAGGCAGAGGATGAATATCATTCCAATTCAACAAGATTAGGAGGGTGAAATGTTGACTAATCTTGTTGAGCGAGTGTCAAGGATAAATAACAGGGCAATTGATTCGGTCAGAAGGCGTCCGAGTCCTTAGGATCGGTGGAACGTGACTTGGCCAGACGACGTGCTTCGACTTGATCAAGATGCGAGTCAGGCGGTGCACACCGAGAAGACCGGGCATGATCCCGTTAGTGCGTGCGTAATTTGCGTGAGTTCATGCGTTGAGTTAGTGGGGTGTGTTAAACATTCTGTGTAACTCATTTATAAAAGGCAATGAACGATTGGCTGCTTTTTAAGCCGAGCTTATTGCAATACTCTGTTTTAGTCCACCATAATCCATTCATACTTGCTCGAACTGGTTCGTGGTGATCACGCCGAGTTCATCGCGCGTTCCAGTCTCGCGAGTTCCTGAAGATTGGCGTTCTTGCGCCAACAAATTTTCACCCGTGGGTACAAGTTCAGATCAAAAAATTGACCCTTTGTCTCTTTTAATTTGGGTGGGTTTTTTATTCATCCGACCCAAACTCGATCTATTTCCATCACTAGGTTGAAGCAAGTAGAGCATCTTTTCAGCTTGGCTGCAGAAGTCCTTGTACGTGTACTGCACCACATGCACTAAAACAAGGTAAGTCAGGGGATCCTGGTCCATCAGCGCCTGTGAAAACTTATGGCCCTTGTGTGGCAACGCCCGCATGCAATCTGCATGCCGTTGGACCTGGCATTCGTCCAATTGCTCTCCTCGTGTTCCACCGAAATGGAAACTATCCCCTGATAAGCTTCAGCTGTGAGTGTGTCAGCCGCGTGTGGTGTGGGTGTGCATAAAAACGGAGACTAAAAATCAAAACGGAAAAGTCCACTTTACTTCATTTAACCGGTTTACTAATCACACTTTGCCGATGTAAACTAGGGTTAGAGCAGAATTTGGATAAGAGAGGGAACAGTGTCATGACAAAGAGGGAGTGACGCAGCAAGCCAATTGCTAGTCCCGCCATTGGCCCCGCCAGTTGCCCATCCATACATTCTCTAATCATGCAGGTAGTCCTTTTTTATAACTCTCAGAGATTATTGTTAGATGCTAAAAATTAGCTGTAAAGGTTCCAAACAGGGTAGCTAATAGCACAGCTAATTATTAGCTAACCTCCCAGCTAACAATATTTCAATTCACTACAGGAATCTCGACAATTTGCGACGGTCAGGACTGTCGCAAATAAGCTATTTGCGACGGTTTCTCTTATTTGCGACGGTTTCATGTCATCGCTCGTGTTTTGTCGCAATTAAGGTTATTTGCGACGGACACCATCGCAAATAAGATTATTTGCGATGACCGTCGCAAACACTAGGCCCGACCCAACAATTTGCGATGTCTAGCTATGGCCGTCGCAAATAAGAACCTATTTGCGACGGCTGACTTTGGCCGTCACAAATAACAAAAGTTCTATTTGCGACGGCCCGGTCGTCGCAAATAACATTGGTTAATTTGCAACGGCTATAAGCCTTTTTGGCGACGGTACTGTATAAAAAGTCGTCACAAATAAGGTTTTTTTTAAACAGAATGTTTTGCCCAGCTCGATGGCCAGAAACACGACAGAGACAATTCAAATAACAACACATAACAACAGCACCAATAGTCACAAATGGCTCTCCAAAACACAATATATAATATCTCCATCCATCACAACATAAAAGTGTCTTGCATCTCATCACAAGAACAGAAAACAAAAAAGAGAGGCTATCCGCTAGCGTCCACTACCTCCGGAGCTGCCAACGTCCTCACCGCGCGTCAGTCCAGGCGCCGGTATAGGCGGCGATGGAGTTTGAGCCTCTGTCGGCGATCTCTACAACACATAGAAGTTGTTTGATATATTGATTAGTTTGGACCTTTGTTTTTTACTAGAATTGATTAAACAAGCTAAATTGATCATATCGAACTTATTTTAGATAATTTGAGTTAGATTTGCTATGTTTGATTATTTGAGACTAAGTAAGACTACAACAGCTAAGTTGTATTAGATTTGCTTATATTTGATGAATTAATAATAAGTAAGAATGTTTTTTATTACTTGAAAATCCAGAGGAGTGTGCACCGGCAGCGGTACCTGCATTTTTGCCAGTGGAATTGGTGGTGGTAGTCGAGGTAGCTCGAGGTGCAACCCCTTGACTGAGTGGCCTTGAAAGAAACTCTGTCATTGCAAACGTTATAGGCTATTACATATTATTAAGAATACGATGAATTTAAATTTCTTTAACTTACTGTCATCGCTTGCCTCTGCATCTCCATCGTTTGTTGCATCTGCTCCATGCAGGCTCACTAGTAGGAGATGATGGCCTCCATCGTCGCCCTCTGTGCCTCCATGTCCGACTGGTACTTCTTGTGGCTCCCCTAGACCTGACGGGTGAAAGTCTCCACCTGCGAGACACGACGACTCGGACTCACTGACGAAGCCTACGTGGAGCTGCCTCACGCAGGTCTCACCGCCTCGAGTCGACAACTCCATCGAATATGGCAAGCCTATAAAAAGAATCAGTGATATGAAATTAAAATATCTTGAATATTTTGAATTGAAAACTATAAAATTGCTTATGAACTCACCTTTCGTGGGTTTTTCCACCTCCGCTTGCATATGTGGCTTAAGGATCGATTGGTTCATGTTCCCAATTGAAAGCTCCATTGTGTATCCTCCTAGCCTCCTTCCAGTACCTAGCCTGAAAAATAAGAATCGTGTAAGTCCACCAATCCATATAGTTATATTTAATATGAATGATTTCTATACTTACCAACCGCTCGGCTGCGGCCTGACTGCACCCCTGATGCTGAGAAAGGTCCACGTGACCTCTCTTCCAAACCTCAGCAGGGGTAGGCGACACCCCCTTCTCGCGCTCCTTTCAATACGTGTTAGTATGAACAGTATATTGTAAATATATAAACATAAGTTAGATATACTTACCATGCATTAGCTAAATGCAAGTGGTTATCTTGGTTGTGGTTGTGCTTCCCCTCAACCTCTCCGCACCCTCGAGCCCTCTATGGCTTAGCCTTAAACTCATCACTAGCCCAGTACCAACAATGGGCCCGGCATGCATCGGACCGATCCTGCAACTAGCTCACGTGGTCCTGCACATAGTTGTAGGTCGTTAAAAATACCATTGAGGAAATTGTCGGTACCTGGCGAACCGGGTACCCATGGATACAGGAAAGAAGGCACGCTGGGTCCGACCGCCCATGGGGGTAAGATCCGACGTGGTCTCAGGGTGCCACGTGGCATGCGACGTAGTCACCCCTCCCCACTGAGGGAAGGCCCGATGCTACCACGTGCCCTGCAGCTCCAGGTGTATCTCCCTCTGGGGGGGGGGGAGGTCCGACGCTGCCACGTGCCTCACAGCTCTGGGCCCACCTCCCCACTGAGGAGAGGTCCGGCGCATTCGCTAGATCGGCAGCCCCAGACCTAGCTCCCTGCGGGAAGAAGGTCCGACGCAGCCACGTGTTCGACAGCTCCAGACCCGACCTCCCAGCAGAGGGAAGGACCAGACTCGCCACATGCCAGGCAGCACCGCGCCTAGTCCATCCTACGATAGCGGCAATAAAGAGGGACGAGCCCAGTGCACCTAAACGGGAAAGACGCGCACGTTCCCTAGGTAAGCGGGAGCTCGCACTCATAGGTCAAGAGTCCTGTACCCAGTCCTATGATAACAGGTTGGCGCCGAACTACTATGTACGACGGACGAATGAGAGGCCGCGACAAGACGGACGAGACATCGCCTACCATGATGAGGGGCTATGTGTAGCCCTGCAGCAGGGCATGGCCAGGCGGCACATTAAAGCCATTGTCAGGGGATATCATTTACTCACAAATCTTAGGAGCGATTTGGTACTCCCGGGGCCACTTGTTGGGTCCTGGGTGTCACTTGTAAGCTGCTCCACCTTGGACTATAAAAGGACCGAGCGGCAACCGACTAAGACAACTTCGCTCAGACCCAGGCACACGCTTGAGCAATACAATACAAAAACCACCATGGAGTAGGGTGTTACGCGCAGGAGGCCAGAACCACGTAAAACCCTTGCATTCATCATTCACTGAGCTCGATCTTGCTAGGACTAGCCCCCAAATACACATCGAACCCCTGCGGGCTGCTTCCGAGCTAGTCTAGGGGAGGTGTCAGTTTAGACACCTCAATATTTGGCGCGCCAGGTAGGGGGTTTTCTCCTGCAAGCATCTTCACCAGCAGCATGGTGAACACACGTTCCAACGCTAGTTCCTCTAGGCCACAACCCCGCCAGTAGGCGGCGGGTGAGGACCAAGCTTCGTCCCACCCCAGATTTGGGTCCCGCTCCAGGGCGGGAAGATCTGGACCATCGCGATGCTATGCAGTCACTCCACTGACTGCAGGCCCGCACAACACGGCACGGCGGACCCCTACCGTGACAGCTGCTACGGCCCTGCCAGCAGCAAGCTCGGAATGTGCACTCCTTGCTCCACGTGCACTACTCCGCAATGCACCGACAGCAGGTGCCACGCAGGGAGCGACCCAGCAGTGGGTAAACAACGTCGACCATCTGGTCGTCGGTGCTGTTGGAGTATGGTTCCTGCAATTCTCCCGGTACTACGGTTAGTAGACCGCGGAGTTTTGTAGTTCGGTTAGGGCGCGCGGACATTCAGAACAAGATGGCAATTTTACATGAGGATTTACGTGGTTCGGGCCGCTTGAGCGTAATACCCTACTCCACGGGTGTGTGTTGTTGTTGTATTGAGCGTCTGAGCACTTGTGTGTGAGAGGCCAGAGTGTCTCATCTAGACCTTAGCGCGTGTGGAAGTCCCCCCTGTGTATCGCTCGGTTAGTCCTTTTATAGTACAAGAACATGCCGTTACTCCATCAGCCTAGCCCGACATGTGGCCCTGGCGGTTACTGATGCTTAATACACAGTTAATGTACTTAATTCCCCTTAATAGTGTGGTAACGCGCCTTGATAGAGACGTTACTGGTATTAAGGGTCCTCTGATCGTGTGTCATTAAGATAGCATTAATTAAACATAATCAGGTCTTGGAGTCTTTAATGTTCCTTGAAGGTCCGAGCCATTGGAGGTCCACCAATCTGCCTGTTGGGGTTGAAGGTCCGGCGGTTGGATGCGTGGCAGCTCCGGAGCTTACCGTCTTGGACGAGTAGGGCCGATGCTATTGTAAACGTGTCGGTACTGGAGCTTCCCTCTGACGGGGGTTAGGTCCGGGGGTGCCACACAAGTATCTAGCCAGAGCATTCCCATGTAGAGATTTAGCTCCGATTTTATAATACACGTGGCAGCACTGGGACTAACCATAGAAGGGAGGCAGGTGCAGTTCCGCATGACACGTGGGGCCTTTGGTGGTCTTCAACTCAGATGGGTGGAGTTCCTTTGCACTCTTCGCAGTTCCAAGGGGTATTCCGTACGTAGGGTACCGATAGTGGCCCCCTGGGCCCACCTCTGGGAGAGACATTTTGGTTTAAGTCATTCTACCAGAGGTGGGTCCATCTTTTGATTTCTGCGCCGTGTCTTCAAGGGTTTTTGGATGTGCCGTTGAGGTGGAGGTTCGCAGCTAAACCATTGCAGCGTGGCATCTTCAGGATGCGGCAGGTGAGATCTGCGCATGCGGATCTCACGCAATTAAAGGTCGCTGGTTCCCAATACGAAGACCATATCAGTTCCGTGCGCCTGTCAGGCCACGACCCTCGAGTTTCCCGCCTCTCATAATGACAACTGTTCGCCTGGGGTAAGGACCTCGACTTGATCGTCTGGGTGGCCCCAGGCCCCCTTGTCATTGGCAGGGTGAAAGTTTTGAACTGTATCCTTAGCCCTTCTGCGGTTTCCATCCAAGCGTTGTGGGGGCTTACTTAAGAAGGAAAGTGCGCACCGTTTGGGGATTCCTTACGCCTTCATTTGAACTTGCGCTCGAATCCTCCAAACTTTCACTTGCTTTTCCTCTCTCGCCCCGCCGTGCTGCGATGGAGTTGGGTCTCCGCAAGAGCCGTCTCACGACAGACAACGATTTGAAGAAGGTCCGGACCTACATGGGGTGGTCCAGTGACTCCTTCAACCACCTAGTCCACTCCGGCAAGCTCCCGTTCAAGAAGGAGTGTGCCGGCGATGTGGTGTACTTTTCTGCGTACGCCATGGTGGGACTGATCCCACCTTTCTCAACTTTTCTCTTGATGCTATTAGACTTCTATGGTCTGCAGTTGTACCACCTTGGCCCCCACTCCATTCTTCTTGTGTCAACATTCGTCCACTTCTGCGAGATGTGGGTGGGTATTCCCCCCTGTGTCGAGCTTTTCTGTACCTTCTTCACTATCCACACTACTGGCAAGAGTGACGAGTATCTTGGCTTCTACTATTTTGTGAAGCGCAAGATATGCCCCTACAAGTACTTGAGGTTGTTCCCCTCCGGCAAGTGGGACGACTGGAAGAAGGATTGGATTATCATCACGGCAGAGGAGCACGAGAAGCTGGAGTTGCCTGAAGGTCTTCCCAATGTTGACACTGACACCTGGAGCGAGGCTCCAGTGCTGTCGGAGGCCTTCAACCCTGCCTTGACCAGGATCCGCTAATGTGTGGAAGGAGGGGTGACCCCCCAGGCAGCCTTCTGCAACTTCCTGGTCAACAGGTGGGCTGCGCTGAAGAAGAGGGAGAAGCTCGCCTGGGCCCTCAACAGTGTGATGGATGATGACCGGATTGAAACTGGTCTGGAGTCCAATTTGGAAGGCGCTGCTTTGGAGCTTCATCTCAAAAAGTTCTAGCATGGCATCGACGTCGAGGGTGACGACTTAACCCCACCGGTGGCTTTCCTCCCTCTGAACATGGAGGCAAAGTTCAGCAGGGAGCTCCGGCGGAAGATGTCGGTGCTTGACGACCTCGGTGAAGTTGAGAGACATCCGACCACCAGATTGGTGATCCCCGGAGCTTCCGAGGGTGGCCCTGCTCCTGCCCCAAGACCAAGAGCTGAAGTCATAGGCAAGGGAAAAGAGTTGGCGGAGCCCTCCAGCCGAAAGAGGAAGTTGAAGCACTCTGACGGGAGGCCCGTCAGACCTGCTCCTTCCACAACAGCTCCTTCTCCCTGGCGGGGGAGGTCTTCGACTGCGACAACATCTCCAGCATTGGTGTCTCCTCGGGGCGCCAGCTCCGACCGTGTGGCTCCGGCACTAGGGCCAGCTATGGGCTCTAGGTCCGAGGGTCCTTCTCAGTCGAGGAAGGCTCCAACCAAGGCGTTGCTGATGGCGACAGTAAGCTCTGAAGAGCCTTCCGGAGCTACTACCCCAGTTGCGACTGGATCGGGCTCTGAACGTCTGATGAAGAGGTTCCGTGCTAGCTGGAGCGAAAGCCTCCCAAGGTAAATTTGCTTTTTTACCTCAGTTGATTGTTTTTATTGTAATCATATTTTGAGTTTCTTCGTCCTTCATCCACAGGGTATCCAAAAAAGGGGCTGAAGCTCCGGTTCCTATGACAGCAGCTGATGATGTGCAGGCGGAGGCTCCAGCTCCAGTTCCAGCGCTGCCCCAGGTGGTGGCTGAGGTCTCGGCAGCTCCGGCGCCGGCTGTCAGGTTCTGGACCTCGAATCATCTCCCGAAGCTCCCGTGGTAGCGTCGGACCACGGGAATGAAGATGTACCAGCGGCACCAGCTCCGGAGGCTGAAGCTCCGGTTTTGGATGCTGTGATGATGGACACTCCGGCATTAGAGCTGGAGGTAGCTGCAGTTCCGGCCTTAGGGCCGAATGTTGTTGAAGCCCCGATGGTGGAGCCGGTGGTTCATGAAGTTCCGGTGCCTGATCCGGTTGACGTGGAGGTGCAGGCACCTGAACCGGTGGAGGTCGAAGCGCCAGCACCTGAATCGGCAGTGGAGGAGGCGCCAGCACCGGAGCCGAAAGTGGCCTCAGCTCTGGCTGAATCTTCAACGCCTGCCCCGGAGGTGGTAGTTCCGGAGGTGCCCGCGCCTGAGCCAGGGTGCCAAGACGAAGCGGTCGGTCCTCTGCTTGAGGGATCAGCTACTGATGACCTAGCGGCGGGACCTTTGGAGCTGATTCTGGAGATAGAAGCTCCCGTTGCCGGACCTTCCTCGGCGACGACTAAGGTGCTCCCAAAGGGCGGCCCTAGTGCCTCGGAAGCTCATGGGATCACTCTTGTAGAGTGGGACCTAATTTTTGTTATGGAGAACCTGCTGGAGTCAGCGGAGAGGACCCCGGCTGGTCCGGAGCCGATCCCCCTGTCGTTATCTATCGACAACGCCTGCTCCAGCCTTTGTCAGGTCCATCTTGCTTTTTATCATGACAGCAAGGCCCTCGAGGAGGAGCGCCAAACCCTTAGGAGTTGGCGCAACCAGCTCCAATTCGAGACCAAGTTGGCACAAACAAGGCTGGCTGACGACAAGGAGTGGGTCAAGAGGGAGAAGACCCGGATGGAGTACTGGGGCCAGCTGCTGGACGAGAGGGAAAGCATGGTGCGTTACCTCGACAACCAGTCCTGAGCTATACACGAACAAGTCGTGCCTACTAATGAAGCAGCGAATGATCGCCAGGAGAAGCTCACTACCATCCACGAAAGTCTTGTCAAGCACCGGGAGGCTCTTGAGGAGCGGGAGAAAAAGCTCGAAGATGAAGAGAAAAAACTCCTGGAGCTGAAGGATGACCTCGTGAAGATGGAGGAGGAGCTCGCCCAGAGGCTGGCACTGGGTGACAAGAGCCTCGCAAAGCGTACCAAGAAGCTGGAGGAGCTCTGCGAGAGCGAGGAGAAGAAGGCCTGGCAGCGGGGACATGACCTCACCAAAAGGGAGAACGAAGTCGCTGCCAGGGAGAAGAAGGTGCGAGGTCGGGAGAAAGACCTGGTTGACTGCCAGAACAAGATCCACGTCCGGGAAGAGGAGCTTGCCAACCTCGAAAGGCAACTTGCTGAAAGGATTCAGCAGCACGCCAAAGAGGTCGAGCGCCTTGCCCAGGAGGGTTCGGAGCTTGCGGCGACCAGGAGGTCCTTGGAAGAGATGCGAGGCTCAAGGGTTGTGGAGTCCAAACAAGTATGGGACTTCTTGGGCAAAGCCAATGATGCGCTGAGGACGCTGAGCTTTAGTCCCGTGCATTCGGACGATCCAGAGCCGGAGCTGGACCATGCGCTGAAGGCGTTGAGCTCGGCAGGCAACAAACTCAACAAGATGGGCGATGTCATCGCGGATCAGTTGGAAATTGAAGGGAAATCCCTTGCGCAGAACGTCGTAGAATACATGTTGACGTGCTACACAAGTCGGGATCCTCACTTCCCACTAGATCCGGTGCTTGAAGGTCCCATCGACGGAGAGGGAGATGTCGCCATGGTCAGCGTGTCGGAGGTTGCCCAGGAGGTCGCCTCGTTCTTCGTAGGATTTAGGACTTTATCCTTGTAGCTCCCACTTGTATCTTCTCTTCTTTTCTCCAATTTTGTAATCTCTTATCCTAAGATGAATGAAATCTAAGAAATTTACGAATTTCATTTTTTGTCTTCAACCTTTGTCTCACTTGGCCCCCTGGTAGATGTACACAATTGATTGCGGACATGTACCAAAAGGATGTAGCATTTTGTTGAAGACTTGAGTGCTTCGAACTTCTAGAATATAGGTCTGAAGTTGTCGACAGTAGGGGCCCCTTGAGTTTGTTGGATCTTAGTAGCTCCGGCAGCAACCATTGTCAACGCATAGAGCGTCGACAGTTGGCCCTCTAGGGTTGTCGGAGCTTAGTAGCTCCGGCAGCGACCACTATCAATGCGTAAAGCGTCGACGGTAGACCCCATTGGGGTGTCCTTCTACCATCTTTTCTTCACGCTAACGGCTGGCTCCATGGATTTGTCGGAACTTGATAGCTCCGGCGACGCCTACTATCAATGTTTAAAACATCGACAGCGGGCCACGTTAGGGGATGTCGAAGCTTTGATAGCTCCGGCATCATCCACCATCATCATGAGATTTTTATTTTTCCTGCACACAAAGTCAAGAAAAACAGTAAAATCCATTCCTTATCTATAACTCGTTTGCGGCTTACTATTCCTGAAAGAAATTTTTAGGTCGACCGCAATTCTATATACAATCAAGTGCATTTTCTTATTTTTCCCAGGTCCGATCGTTTTCTGAACTCACCTTACTCAGGCCTGCCGGGGTGTAGGTAGAATGGAGTACTTAGGGTGCAATACCAGGCTAAGTCGATAGCACACTGCGGACCTAGATTGGCTTGGCGTTTAGGCGAGTAGGCCATTCAACAATGTTAAGACCCAAAAGAATTAACAATGCAACTTGAATTATATATGAATTGTTCAAGTTAAAGTTTCTTGAGAATTGCACAACTTTGTTATAGAAAAGAAACAGAAAAATAAAAAAGAATGAGCCTGTACAAAATAAATGCACGTGGAGTCTATTTTCACATAAAGATGTCTTTGATTATAGGTCTGGGGTATAGGGGAAACAAGTACACTCTTAGGGTACGGAACCGGGCTAAGTGTGTTGTATTTCTTGTTTGACACAAGGTAACTAGCTACACTTTTAGTTCTGAGACTGTGTCAAGTGTTGCTTGAACTTTGCGGTCCTTTCGGGAAAGGTCTGACTGTTCTCCCGGAGGAGCTACCCGACTCAGTACAATGATGCTATAACATACATCATATGTAATTACAGACTCACCTCCATGATATTAAGCATAGAACTTACGGAGGTGCTCAATGTTCGAAGGATTAGGGAGTGGTGTCCCATCCTCGGTTGTCAAGCGAACGCATCGGATGGGATACTTTGATCACTCGGAAGGGTCCTTCCCAGCTGAGGGAAAGTTTGTTTAACCCTTCTCGAGTTTGTATTCTCCATAGCACCAGATCGCCTTCCTCGAGCTGTCGATTATGCACATGCCTTTGGTGATAGCGCCGGAGCGCTTGGCGGTATCGTGCATTTTGAACAGCTGCTCGACACCTTCCCTCTTCAACGAGGTCAAGGTCTTCACGCTGGAACTAGTCTTGCGTGGCTTCGTCGAAGGTCCGGACCCAAAGTGACCCCAAGGTGATTTCCGGAGGAAGGACTGCTTCAGCTCCGTACACCAGGAAGAAGGGTGTCTCTCCAGTTGATCGGCTTGGAGTCGTCCTGTTTGCCCACAAGGTGGGCGGAAGCTCATCAATCCAGTTGGCTCCATGTTTTTTTAGGCGCTCATATGTGCGCTTCATGAGTCCTTTTAGGATTTCTGCATTTGCTCTCTCAGCTTGGCCATTGCTTGCAGGGTGAGCTACGGAAGTGTAGCTGACTTGAATGTCGAGGTCTTTGCAATATCCTTGGAATGCAGAATTTGTGAATTGGGTCGCATTGTCAGTTATGATCTTGTTTGGGACTCCAAATCTGCATACTATGGACTGCAAGAAATTGATAGTTGACTGCTTGTTTATTGTCACAACTGGAGTTGCTTCCGGCCACTTGGTGAACTTGTCGATGGCGACATAAAGGAACTTGTAACCTCCAATGGCTCTTGGGAAAGTGTAACACCCACATTTTCATGCATCGTGCCTTGCATACACTCATATACATGTTTAACATTAACCCATAACAAGAGGAACAAGTTTAAAATTGATTTGGAACAAAACCGCACTTAAAAATGTAGGAAAGTGCGGACTAGTCCGGTTTTGCTGAGGACTAGTCCGATTTCTCTCTGTCTAAAAACGGACTTGTCCGTTTTTGCTGCGGATTAGTCCGATATTTGCCTCTGGACAACTTCGGACTTGTCCGATTTTGTGCGGACTAGTCCGGTATTCCATGAATCCTTGAAAATTTGCTAAGTCCCTGGACTTTTCCAGACTAGTCCGGTGTTCCAGCGGACTTGTCCGTTTTCCTTTCTGACTAAGATCGGACTTGTCCGATTTTAGGCCAGACTTGTCCGATTTTCTCTCTGGACGACTTCGGACTAGTCCGGTCCTGTTCGGACTTGTCCGATATTTCGTGACTCCGAGATTGACCTTTTGTTTTACGACTTGTTTCTTGGGTTTCACGTTAAGTGGGCCTAGGGACGTCGTGCCCAACTCTTTTAGAGCCCATGTGGGACTCTAAACCGGCCTCTACTCATCCCAAAACTCGAAATCCATCTAACCCTAGCCTCCACCCCTATATAAACAACCCCACCCCTTGGTTTGACATCTATTTGCCACTTTTCCACCCACCCAAACCCTAGTTCGTGGGGAGCCACCATCAAGGAGGGAGGAGGAGATCCCAAGCAAGAAGAATAAGAGGAGGAAACGAAGGAGGATCAAGATCTCCACCAAGTTTCGTCCTTCACCACCAATTCATCTCCAAGTTCATCACCAACCCTAGATCATCAAGATCCAAGTGTTACCTCCAAGTTTCTTGGTTCATTGGAGTTCTAAAAACCTGGTATACCTCCTATTCTCTTTTCCTTACGTGAATTCAACCCCTAATCTCCAAATTCACGTCGATCTAGAAAACCCTAACCTACTGATCTCGTCAAGTGCGGACTTGTCCGGTACCTAGCGGACTAGTCCGATCTTTCTCGTTAAATTGTGTTGAATTAATTCTAAAATTTGATCTAATCGACCCCAAACCTGTATAAACTTGTTAAAATCTATCAGAGCTAGTTAGTGATCATTAAAAGCAATCTAGTAACAAGTTCTACCTTGCATTGCATCAATCATGCATGTCATGTCATATTGAGTAATATTTGTGCACTCTTTGATTGTGTTTCTTGTTTTGTATGTTTATTGTGTGGATTAGACGGATTTGCGCTAGAGAGTGCCACGAAGGATCTACAACATCAAGAGTTTGAAGGCTTTGACCCTAATCAACAGCAAGAGCAAGGCAAGTGTCCTTGAAGCATATTGATCCTGTTTTCAAAATAAATGTTTTGTTTACAAAATTGCATGCTTGTGTCAATTTGATGGGAAACCTATGGTAGGAAGTTTACTAGAATTGTTGACCACCCTTGTCACCTGGAATTTATGGTAGAGAGTTGGGAAGGGTTTTTACCTTTTTGCTTCGCTTAATCAACTGGGATGGGAAACAACTATATCACTCAATTTAATTATGCATGGATGAGATTATGGTTAACATGAACTGGTTAAACATGGTATGGTAATGGATGATCTAAGCAAGCCTGGTATGTGGATGGGTTGGATGTTATGGTGGTTTGCTTGCTTTAGATCTAAGGACCGGTTCATGCGAGAATAAGCCAGGACTACAGTGCCACCACGAGGCCAAGTATGGGTGCGGCGTAGCTGATTAATTAGGGCTTTGCTAGTGTTGTTTGGACCATTGTGGATGCTCGGGGAAGGGGTAGTCGGATTGGGTTTGTTGATGATTGGTGGGACTACCCTAGGATCCGAATGGCTCAAGAGGGGGCCCTTGGTTGAAGATGTGCTCTGTGGGAGACATCGCCACCGGTGAAACCTCAGTGGGGTCTAAATAGGCTAGTAATCCCTTTGTAAAGGCTATTTTGTGATCTCTTGGCCACACACCAACGGAAGTGTGTAATGTGACCGACGGGTCATGGGCATAAGGGAGGTTCTTAGTCGTCGAAGGGTGATGAAATCACGAACACGTGGGTAAAGAGGTACAAACTCTGCAGAGTGTTAATTAAAACTATCATGATAGCCGTGCTCCCGGTTATGAGCGCCTGGACAACTTCCATGATTAGAGGCAAATTGGAATTTGGGATGGTTATGGTTTGGTAATGGTTATGGCTGGTTATGAGTTCATCTCTGGTATTGAATATGGTTATTGGCAATGGTGAAATCTGGACTTATTGATGATGGTAATGAATTCAGTTTGGTATTATGGTATTACTCGTGATTATGTTGGGATTACTTCACATACTTATACTATATTGCTTTTCAAATGTTTTAATGTTCTTTTCAGCACTTTACCATTATTATTGGCGTCATTTGAATCAGCCACATGTCATACTTTCCACACTTGCTGAGTACGACATGTACTCACTCTTGCAATTCCCCCCCCCCAACAGTTGCAGGTCAGGATTGGGAGTTTAATGGTGATAATGCGGAGTTCTAGGCCGTGTCTACCGTCAGCTTTGCCTGTGGTGTTGATTGGAGCTGCGTATATATACCCTGTCGCTTATGCTGCATAGTTGCTTTAGTTGCTTAATTAGTTTATTTCCGCTGCATTAGTTGAACTTGTCATTAATATTTATTAGAGCTTGTATTCGAGGATAATCTAGTTCGTGTAATAAAATTTGGTTAATTAATCTTGTCTTGTGGTAATTTTCTGTATACTCTTTTGTGATTGCACTCGTGTATGTGTGATGAACATCCTGGGCACACATATGTGTTAGCTTGGTTCAGTTTTCGGAACCGGGCGTCACAGATTGGTATCAGAGCCACAGGTTGACCGTAGGATGCAGCCTAGATAGAATGGACACTTTAGAGCACATAGGAGCACTCAGGAATCGATGTGTTTTCGCTTGAAGTGTTGTTTTCTATATATATTGCTTGCTTGTGTGCTTAATAGAGGATTTTTGGGATGCCTTAGCATTGCCATGTCCACCTAGGCTAGTGTAGCTAGCTGTTTAGTTCATATCCCTTGATGCATATAGTTGGGGACGTTTTCTAATTCTCATCTATTGCTTTTCTTCAGATGGTGAGGACTCGCAACCATAGGGATGGCAATGATGAGGAGGAGAACAATGGAGTGCCTCAGAACAACATCGGACAAGGATCTACTCAGGGAGCTATCAACATTGAGCAGCTATTGGCCATGCAAAACCAGCTCATGCAGACCATGATACAGACTATGGGACAGCTGTAGGCTGGCAATATCAACAATCAGCCCCACATGCCTCCACCGCCACCCCCACCTCCTCATAACCGATTGGGAGAGTTTATGAGGACTAGGCCGCCAACCTTTGCTCAAGCCGCAGACCCTATGGATGCGGACGATTGGCTCAAGTCCGTGGAGAAGAAGCTGGCTATTGTCCAATGCAGTGACCGGGAGAAGGTCTTGTTTGCTTCACATCAACTAGTTGGAGCAGCTGCGGATTGGTGAGATTCTTATTGCAATGCTCATGAGAACCAAGAGAGAATTACTTGGGCCGAATTCAAGGAAAATTTTCGTTCTCATTACGTGCCCGAGGGTGTTATGATCTTGAAGAGGCAAGAATTTGAGAATTTAAGGCAAGGAAGATCAAGCGTGAGTGAATATCTCAATAAGTTCACTCAACTCTCAAGATATGCGCCTGAGGATGTTAGTCGGGACAGCCGGAAGCAATACTTGTTCATGAGGGGATTGAACAATACGATCCAAGTACAATTGCTCAACTGTGATTATGTCAATTTCCAGAAGCTTGTGGACAAGGCAATTGTGGTTGAGAACAAGATCCGTGAGATGGAGCAAGAAATATAGAGGAAGGCGCCATATCAAGGACAGCAACAAGGAAGTAATGTGCGCCCTCGCTTTGCGCCGCCCAATGCGCCTCATTACAGCTCCTCTATTCCTGCTCAGTGCCCTGGTTATGCACCGCGCCCAACTCAGTTTGTGCAGCAGCGCCCTGTTATGCAAGCACCTAGGCCTCCAATGCCTTATGAGCCTCGTGCTAGTTTTCCTGCTGCAAATGCTCAAAACCAAGCTCGTCCCAATAATTCTGGTGGAGTTAAGAAGTGCTATACCTATGGAGAAGCTGGACACTTTGCACATCAATGTCCTAAGTCAGGCCTTGGTCAAGGAAGCAATGCACCGAGGCAAAACCCAAGACCTAATGGAGGACAACCACAAGGAAACCGTGGACAGCAGAATTTTGCTCGTGGCAACGTGAACCATGTCTCTACGGAGGATGCTCAACAAGCGGATGATGTGGTCATTGGTATGTTTCTCGCCAACTCCAACCCCGCGACTATGTTATTTGATTCTGGAGCATCACATTCATTCATTGCATCGAAGTATGTTGCCAAGTATAGTTTGCCTATCTCTCATATGAAGTTTACTCTGTTGGTTAAGTCTCCTGGAGGAGAGATGAGGACAAATATAGTATGTCCAAAAGTAAGTCTTAGAATAAGGGGGGTAGACTTCTCCGCCAACCTCATTGTTTTAGATTCTCAAGGGTTGGATATTATACTTGGTATGGACTGGTTGAGGAAGCACAATGGAGTTATTGAATGTGCCACAAAGACGGTGAAGTTGACTAATGAAGAAGGGATCACCGTAGGATTTGAAGCGACCCAACATGCACCGAAGCAATTAGAGCTGAATCATATGGACGGTGTCGCAATTGAGGAGATTCCGGTGGTGTGTGAATTTTTGGATGTTTTTCCGGACGAGTTGCTAGGTATGCCACCCGATCGAGACATTGAGTTTGTTATTGATTTAATACCTGGAACTGCACCTATAGCTAAGAGGCCGTATAGGATGCCTCCTATGGAATTAGCGGAGCTCAAGAAACAAATTCAAGAGCAATTAGAGAAGGGTTTTATTCGCCCTAGCTCTTCACCTTGGGGAGCGCCCGTTCTATTTGTGGACAAGAAGGATGGATCCCAAAGGATGTGCGTGGATTACCGAGCTCTCAACGAGGTAACAATCAAGAACAAGTATACCTTGCCCCGTATAGAGGATTTGTTTGATCAGATGAAAGGTGCCTGTGTGTTTTCCAAGATTGATTTGAGGTCAGGTTACTTTCAAATGAAGATTAGACCATCAGACATACCCAAGACAACTTTTAGGACACGGTATGGATCTTATGAGTACACTGTGATGTCTTTTGGATTGACAAATGTGCCTGCCTACTTTATGTACCTCATGAATAAGGTCTTCATGGAGTACTTAGATAATTCGTTGTGGTATTTATTGATGATATTATGATCTACTCGAGGAATGAGAAGGAACATGAGGAACACTTGAGGCTTACGTTGCAGAAATTGAGGGAGCATCAATTGTATGCCAAGTTCAACAAGTACCGGTTTTGGTTGAAAGAGGTGCTATTTTTGGGTCATATAATCTCAGGAGGAGGAGTATCAGTTGACCCAGGGATGGTGAGAGATGTGCTTAAGTGGGAACCGCCACGGAGTGTCAAGGAAATTCGGAGTTTTCTTTGGATGGCTGGATATTACCGTTGATTCATCAAGGACTTTTCCAAGATAGCTAAGCCTATGACGGAGTTGCTAATTAAGGGAAAGGCATTCCAATGGACTCAAGCTTGTCAAGGGTGTTTTGAGGAGTTGAAAAAGCGGTTGACAACAGCCCCAGTTTTGGTATTGTCGGATGTAAGCAAGAGTTTCGACATCTATTATGATGCATCAAGACAAGGGCTTGGATGTGTGTTGATGCAAGAAGGTCAAGTGGTCGCCTATGCGTCGAGACAATTGAAGAAACATGAGCAAAATTACCCCACGCATGATCTTGAACTAGCAGCCGTGGTACATGCATTGAAGATTTGGAGACACTATATTCTTGGACATAGGTGTGAAATTTACACGGATCATAAGAGTTTGAAGTATATTTTCACACAGATAGACCTGAATTTGAGGCAACGAAGATGGTTGGAGCTCATCAAGGATTATGATGTGGGAATCTATCATCCGGGAAAAGCCAATGTAGTGGCCGATGCCTTGAGTCGGAAAGGAGTAAGCCATCAACTTACAGTTCGAGAGTTGCCGTCCGAGTTATGTAAGGAGTTTGAACGGTTGAACCTCGGGTTTGTAAACGAGATGGAGATGATAGAGTTAAACCCAACCTTGGAGCAAGAAATTCGAGAAGCACAAACCACGGATGAGGAGATCAAGGAAATCAAGGAAAGAACCGAAGAAGGGAGAGAATTCAGATTTGACAAGGATGAACATGATACCTTATGGCTTGGAAAGAGGATCGTTGTGCCTAATGTAAAGCATATTCGGGAGACAATATTAAAGGAGGCACATGACTCGCCTTACTCGATTCACCCCGGTTGTACAAAGATGTACAAGGACTTGAGGACTTGCTATTGGTGGGATAGCATGAAAAGGGACATAGCTGAATATGTAGCATTATGTGATGTGTGCCAACGAGTCAAGGCGGAACATCAAAGGCCAGCCGGATTATTGCAACCGTTGAAGATTCCGGAATGGAAGTGGGAAGAAATTGGTATGGACTTAATAGTTGGGTTACCGCGTACTCAGTCCGGGTATGACTCAATTTGGGTAATTGTGGATCGCTTAACCAAGTCAGCTCATTTTGTCCCTGTGAAGACCAAGTATACAGCTGCACGATTGGCCAAAATATACATGGAGCATATTGTGTGTCGACATGGAGTCCCTAAGAAGATAGTCTCGGATAGAGGTTCTCAATTTACCTCCAGATTTTGGCAAAAATTGCATGAATCTTTGGGAACGAGGTTGAATTTTAGTTCAGCATATCATCCTCAATCGGATGGACAAACCGAGAGGACCAATCAGATCTTGGAGGACATGTTAAGAGCTTGTGCTTTAAAGCATGGAAAAAGTTGGGACAAAAGCTTGCCATACGCAGAATTTTCATACAACAATAGTTATCAAGCAAGCTTGAAAATGTCACCATATGAAGCGCTTTATGGGAGGAAGTGTAGGACACCTTTATTCTGGAATGAGGCAGGAGAAACTCAAGTATTTGGTCCGGACGTGTTGCAAGAAGCCGAAAAGCAAGTCCAAATAATTTGTGGAAACTTGAGGGCTGCCCAATCAAGGCAAAAAGGCTATGCGGATAATAGGAGAAGGAAATTAGCCTTTGAAATAGGAGATTTTGTTTACCTCAAGGTGTCACCAATGAGAGGTCATAAGAGGTTTAACATAAGAGGCAAGCTCGCACCTCGTTATATTGGACCATTCAAGATTTTGGACAAAAGAGGAGAAGTAGCATATAAGTTGGAGATGCCAGCTCATCTTTCAGACGTACATGATGTGTTTCATGTTTCCCAACTCAAGAAGTGTCTCAGGGTACCGGAAGATCAAGTGCCAATGGAAGAATTGGAACTAGAGGAAGATTTGACGTATGCCGAGCAACCGTTCAAAATCTTGGAAACCAAGGAGAGAGTCACAAGGAACAAGGTCATTAGATGGTGTAAAGTTCAATGGAAGCACCACACAGAAAAAGAAGCGACGTGGGAATTAGAAGATGATCTCAAGAAGGAATTTCCCTATCTCTTCTCTTCCGCGTCGAATCTCGAGGGCGAGATTCATTTTAAGGGGGTTAGGTTTGTAACACCCTCATTTTCATGCATCGTGCCTTGCATACACTCATATACATGTTTAACATTAACCCATAACAAGAGGAACAAGAGGAACAAAACCGCACTTAAAAATGTAGGAAAGTGCGGACTAGTCCGGTTTTGCTGAGGACTAGTCCGATTTCTCTCTGTCTAAAAACGGACTTGTCCGTTTTTGCTGCGGATTACCGATATTTGCCTCTGGACAACTTCGGACTTGTCCGATTTTGTGCGGACTAGTCCGGTATTCCATGAATCCTTGAAAATTTGCTAAGTCCCTGGACTTTTCCAGACTAGTCCGGTGTTCCAGCGGACTTGTCCGTTTTCCTTTCTGACTAAGATCGGACTTGTCCGATTTTAGGCCAGACTTGTCCGATTTTCTCTCTGGACGACTTCGGACTAGTACGGTCCTGTTCGGACTTGTCCGATATTTCGTGACTCCGAGATTGACCTTTTGTTTTACGACTTGTTTCTTGGGTTTCACGTTAAGTGGGCCTAGGGACATCGTGCCCAACTCTTTTAGAGCCCATGTGGGACTCTAAACCGGCCTCTACTCATCCCAAAACTCGAAATCCATCTAACGCTAGCCTCCACCCCTATATAAACAACCCCACCCCTTGGTTTGACATCTATTTGCCACTTTTCCACCCACCCAAACCCTAGTTCGTGGGGAGCCACCATCAAGGAGGGAGGAGGAGATCCCAAGCAAGAAGAATAAGAGGAGGAAACGAAGGAGGATCAAGATCTCCACCAAGTTTCGTCCTTCACCACCAATTCATCTCCAAGTTCATCACCAACCCTAGATCATCAAGATCCAAGTGTTACCTCCAAGTTTCTTGGTTCATTGGAGTTCTAAACACCTGGTATACCTCCTATTCTCTTTTCCTTACGTGAATTCAACCCCTAATCTCCAAATTCACGTCGATCTAGAAAACCCTAACCTGCTGATCTCGTCAAGTGCGGACTTGTCCGGTACCTAGCGGACTAGTCCGATCTTTCTGGTTAAATTGTGTTGAATTAATTCTAAAATTTGATCTAATCGACCCCAAACCTGTATAAACTTGTTAAAATCTATCAGAGCTAGTTAGTGATCATTAAAAGCAATCTAGTAACAAGTTCTACCTTGCATTGCATCAATCATGCATGTCATGTCATATTGAGTAATATTTGTGCACTCTTTGATTGAGTTTCTTGTTTTGTATGTTTATTGTGTGGATTAGACGGATTTGCGCTAGAGAGTGCCACGGAGGATCTACAACATCAAGAGTTTGAAGGCTTTGACCCTAATCAACAGCGAGAGCAAGGCAAGTGTCCTTGAAGCATATTGATCCTGTTTTCAAAATAAATGTTTTGTTTACAAAATTGCATGCTTGTGTCAATTTGATGGGAAACCTATGGTAGGAAGTTTACTAGAATTGTTGACCACCCTTGTCACCTGGAATTTATGGTAGAGAGTCGGGAAGGGTTTTTACCTTTTTGCTTCGCTTAATCAACTGGGATGGGAAACAACTATATCACTCAATTTAATTATGCATGGATGAGATTATGGTTAACATGAACTGGTTAAACATGGTATGGTAAGGGATGATCTAAGCAAGCCTGGTATGTGGATGGGTTGGATGTTATGGTGGTTTGCTTGCTTTAGATCTAAGGACCGGTTCATGCGAGAATAAGCCAGGACTACAGTGCCACCACGAGGCCAAGTATGGGTGCGGCGTAGCTGATTAATTAGGGCTTTGCTAGTGTTGTTTGGACCATTGTGGATGCTCGGGGAAGGGGTAGTCGGATTGGGTTTGTTGATGATTGGTGGGACTACCCTAGGATCCGAATGGCTCAAGAGGGGGCCCTTGGTTGAAGATGTGCTCTGTGGGAGACATCGCCACCGGTGAAACCTCAGTAGGGTCTAAATAGGCTAGTAATCCCTTTGTAAAGGCTATTTTGTGATATCTTGGCCACACACCAACGGAAGTGTGTAATGTGACCGACGGGTCATGGGCATAAGGGAGGTTCTTAGTCGCCGAAGGGTGATGAAATCACGAACACGTGGGTAAAGAGGTACAAACTCTGCAGAGTGTTAATTAAAACTATCATGATAGCCGTGCTCCCGGTTATGAGCGCCTGGACAACTTCCATGATTAGAGGCAAATTGGAATTTGGGATGGTTATGGTTTGGTAATGGTTATGGCTGGTTATGAGTTCATCTCTGGTATTGAATATGGTTATTGGCAATGGTGAAATCTGGACTTATTGATGATGGTAATGAATTCAGTTTGGTATTATGGTATTACTCGTGATTATGTTGGGATTACTTCACATACTTATACTATATTGCTTTTCAAATGTTTTAATGTTCTTTTCAGCACTTTACCATTATTATTGGCGTCATTTGAATCAGCCACATGTCATACTTTCCACACTTGCTGAGTACGACATGTACTCACTCTTGCAATTCCCCCCCCCCCCAACAGTTGCAGGTCAGGATTGGGAGTTTAATGGTGATAATGCGGAGTTGTAGGCCGTGTCTACCGTCAGCTTTGCCTGTGGTGTTGATTGGAGCTGCGTATATATACCCTGTCGCTTATGCTGCATAGTTGCTTTAGTTGCTTAATTAGTTTATTTCCGCTGCATTAGTTGAACTTGTCATTAATATTTATTAGAGCTTGTATTCGAGGATAATCTAGTTCATGTAATAAAATTTGGTTAATTAATCTTGTCTTGTGGTAATTTTCTGTATACTCTTTTGTGATTGCACTCGTGTATGTGTGATGAACATCCTGGGCACACATATGCGTTAGCTTGGTTCAGTTTTCGGAACCGGGCGTCACAGAAAGGTCCCAAGATATTCATACCCCACATGTCGAATGGCCATGTTGGAGGTATCATTTGTAGAGGTTGAGCTGGTGTGTGAATTTGCTTCGCATGGAACTGGCATGCTTCACATTTCTTCACTAGCTCGGTTGCATCCTGGAGTGCTGTAGGCCAGTAAAAACCATGCCGGGAGGCTTTACTGACCAGCGTGCGGGAAGACGCGTGGTTCCCACACTCGCCTCCATGGATTTCCGCGAGGAGCTTGCATCCTTCTTCCCTTGTAATGCACCGCATTAGGACACCGTTGGAACCACGCCAGTAGAGATCCCCTTCTACCAATCTTTTAGCCAATCTGACTATTCGGTTACCAGATACATTGTCCTCAGGAAGGATGTTGTCTTTCAAGTAGCTTCAGATCTCCGAGATCCATGCATCGGAGCTAACTTGAGCTTCTGAGTCTTGTGTGATAGGTTGCTTGGAGCTTCCTGCAGCACCTACGACCCTTGATGGACGCCATGGTAATAGGGCCATCGGGACCGCCAGCTTCGAGGTGCTGGTTTTGCCCCCTTTGCTCAATTCGGCAGCTGAGCTGTTAGTCTTGACAATCTCCGGACGAAGGTTCTGTCGAGAGTCGGAGCTCCGGTTGAAGCTTTCGTCGAGAGTTCGTCAGCTTCGGCGTTGTTGAGACGCTGGACATAGCAAAGGTCCAGGACTTCGAAATCCTTCTGAAGCTTCTGGACTTCAAGTAGATATGCAGGTAGTTGAGGGTTGTTGCAGCAGCATTTACCTTTGACATGTTTTATAACGAGCTGCGAATCACCCTTTACCAACAGCTGCTTGACACCATATGATAATGCCACCTTGAGCCCATAGATTAATGATTCATACTCTGCCATGTTGTTGGTCGCCTTGAAGTCAAGGTGAACCATGTATTTGACCTTCTCCCCAGTCGGAGCGAGAAGAAGGATTCCAGCGCCGACCCCCTGCTTCTACACGGAGCCGTCGAAGTAGAGAGTCCAGTGAGGCTCAGTGAAGAGCGGAACCTTGGGTTCCGGCTTCTGCTCACTATGGCCCCCAGGATTTGATGGAGAGGGGGTCCATTCTGCCACAAAGTCTGCCAATGCTTGACTCTTGATCGCTTTTCTTGGGACGAATTCAAGATCGAATTCAGCCAATTCCACTGCCCACTTTGCAAAGTTCCCAGTGAAGTTGGGGTTATGCAAGATTGCACGCAGTGGATAAGAGGTTACCACTGAAATCTTGTGAGCTTGGAAGTAGTGACGAAGCTTCCTAGAGGCAATAAGAACTGCATAGACCAGCTTATACATCTCTATGTACCGAGTCTTGGCGTCATGAAGTACTTCACTGATGAAGTACACTTGGCACTGGACTGTCCGGGCCCTCCCGAAGGGGCCCAGAGCTTCCTCCTCATCAAACCGGACCCTCCCAGAGGGGTTCGGACCTTCTTCGGGGACCTCCAGGTTCTTGTTAGAGGAACCCGGAGCTTCTTCTGGAGTGACCAGGACCTTCCCAGAAGGACCCGGATCTTCTTGTTCAGCAACAGTAACTCCTTGATTTGAACGAGGTTGATCCTCTGGCGTCTCACCTCGAGGATCCGGGTCTAGGGGCTAGGACCCAGACTCGCCTTCAGGTAGTTCAGGACCTTCCCGGAGGGGTCTGGATTCCTGAACTGGGGATGGTTATGGTCTTTCCGCAACTAGGACCATGGTGACAACTTCGTCAGTTGCTGAAATGTAAAGCAAAAGTGGCTCACCAGGGTTCGGAGCTACCAAAGTTGGTAGAGTGGTGAGGAGCTGCTTTAGTTCTTGGAAAGCCTTTTTTGCTTCTTCAAACCATTGGAATGGTTTGGACTTCCTCAATAATTTGAAGAAGGGTAGCGCTCGTTCCGCCAGTCTTGAGATGAACCGGCTGAAGGCTGCTAGACACCCAATTAGCTTCTGGACATCCTTGATGCGGGCTGGTGGCCACATGTCTTCAATAAATTTAATCTTCACCGGATTCGCTTCTATTCCTCGGTGGTTCACCAAGAATCCAAGAAGCTTTCCGGAGCTAACCCCAAAGACACACTTGTCTGGGTTCAGCTTTGTGCGTGTAATTTGCAACTTGTTAAAGACAGCTTGCATGGTGTCAAGAAATGACTCCTTGTTCTTGATCTTGACGACGATGTCATCGACGTACACTTCCACTACATCTCTGAAGAGCTCTCCAAAAGTTTTGTACATAGCTCGCACAAATGTTGAAGCAGCGTTTTTGAGACCGAAAGGCATGGCAGTGTAACAGTATACTCCATCTACTATGATGAAGGCAGTATGCTCTTCATCTTCCCTAGACATTCTGATTTGATGATACCCAGAATATGCGTCTAGGAAACACAGTAATTCACACCCGGAGGTGGAACCCACTATCTGATCTATTCTAGGTAGTGGAAATAGATCCTTTGGGCATGCCTTATTCAGTGTTGTGTAGTCGATACAAATCTAAAGCTTCCCGCCCGCCTTGGGTACAACGACTTGGTTTGCCAGCCATTTTGGGTGGAAGACTTCCCGGATGAATCCAGCTTCGAGCAATTTCTTCACTTCTTGACGTATGAAGTTTTGTCGCTCTACCGATTGCTTCCGAGGCTTCTGATGTATAGTCCGAGCATCGGGATAAATCTTCAAATTGTGCTCAATCACTTCCCTAGGGATCCCATGCATTTGTCACGGTTGCAAGTCAAACACGTCGACATTTGCTCGGACGAAAGTGATGAGCGTGAGTTCCTATTTGTCGTTCAGACCTCCCGATATACGAGTGGTCTGAGCAGCGTTGGAACCAATTTGGATGACTTTTATGGGAATGTCGGTGTCGCCGCTTGGTTGCACAAGAGGCGCGTAAGTCGAGCCTCGATGACGAATGCTCGGGGGCTTCAGAGCTTGCTCCTTTTCAGATTCTTCCTCCTGCGCTGTAGCGAGCGCGTGGAGTTCTTCCAGAGCAGTGACTCCGGCGGTGCGATATCCGCGGATCTGAAGAACGCCTGAGGGTGTTGGCATCTTCAACACCAAGTAGCCATAATGAGTAGCAGCCATGAATTTGTACAAAGCTGGTCTGCCCAAGATGGCATTGAATGGCAAGTTCATCTGTGCCACGTCGAAGACCAACTTCTCAGTCCTGTAATTCTACTGAGTCCCGAAGGTCACCGGGAGAGTAATGGTACCGAGTGAGTTATGTCCCCCGTACCTACTCCGGAGAAAGGTAAGGAGGGGCGAAGATCTGAAGGTCAGAGCTTAAGCTTGACGAAGGCTTTGAAGCTTATGAGGTTCAGCCCCGAACCTCCGTCCACCATTACGTGGTGGAGCTGGATGTTATTGATGGTTGGAGATACCATCAGTGGAAGTTGGCCAGCTCCGATCATGTTCTGAGGACAGTCCGAAGCATCGAAGGTGATGGTAGTATCCATCCACTTCTGATGAGGCTCCGCCCTAGCGGTGGGAGCTAAAAAGGCCATGTCCCGCCGCATTGTCTTGAGGACACGGTGGGAAGTGATGTCCCACGAACCACCAAAAATGGTGTTCATGGTCTTCCGACGATCATTGTCGGAGACATCGGAGTCATCATCAACGGAGTTGTAAAGAGCCTTCAAGACCTTTTGGGGGTCCTGAAATCCTAACTCCTCTTCAGCCAGAGCTTCGTCGACTTTTTGTTTTCCTTCCCTTTGACGAAAGGGAGCTTCTTCCCGGCGCTTGTTGTAGCGCTTGACAAGGTTCTGGACCTCTCGGCAGTTTTCCAGGTTGTGGCTGTCCGTCTTGTATATGGGACACCACATCTTGGAGCTGCCACCATCTTCAGACGACGGTCGAGGTTGTTTCTCGGGGCGTGGCCCCCGACCACCTGGAGCTGCAACAGCAGCGGCAGTAGGTGTGCCGGCCGACGACTTCTTCTTGCTGTTGGACTTTTTCTTCTTCTTGCCACTCCCGGGGGTAGTGGCTTCACCCTTGGAGGATTTTTTTGGCCTCTGGAGGTGGTTGGGAGTGCATTTCACGGCCCTCCGCAGCCTTGGCACACTTGTCTGCCAAGCTGAAGAGTTTCGTGATGCTGGTGACTTCCTTGGTCACCAGCTTTTCCAGCATCTTCTTATCTCGAATGCGCTGCCTGAATGCTACAATAACAGAAGTGCTTGAGATATAAGGAATGGTATTTTGTACCTAGGAGAACCTCTGGATGAAAGACCGCAAGGACTCTCCCCCTTTTTGCTTAACAGCATAAAGATCTAGTTCCGTGTCTGGTCGGGTGTAAGAGCTCCCGAAATTGGCGGTGAACTGTTGGCACAACTCCACCCAACTATTGATGGAGTCAGGCGGAAGGCTCATGAACCAAGACCTAGTGGTCCTAGTTAAAGCCACAAGGAAACAATTGGCCATCACGGCCTCATTTCCCCTAGCCGCAAGGATAGCGGTGGAGTAGATTTGAAGAAATTCGGCGGGATTGACAGTCCCGTCAAATTTCTCAGGCAGGTGAGGCTCGAACTTCTGCGGCCATCTGACCATGCGTAGGCGCATGGCCAAGGCAGAACAACCTCCTCCTACTCCCTCAGGAGCAGGGCTATCTCGAGCCTCTCGCCTCTCGTGAGCTCGCTCGATGTGGATGCGGTTGTCCTGTTGACGGTAACGACGATCGAGCTCCGCCCGGAGGTCATGAGTCGAAAGCCTCATTATCGTGTGAGTACGTCGTGCCCGGGAAGGCAGTGACGTCGCCTGTTGAGATGCAGCACACCTCCCGTGCTGTGAAGCTTGCGGACCGAGTCTACCCGACAAGGTCTGGCGCTGCGATGAGGCCCGCCCCAAGGAGGGAGGACCTTGATTGCTAATGTGATTGGCTGCTACTGCAACAAGATGATCCACATCAGCTCTCCACTATTCCATCACACCCTGGGGTGCTCCTGGAGGCATTGGACGTTGGAGGAGAGCACGCGCAACATTAAGCGCGTGTTCGGGGTTGTTGTTCGCCGATGCAGTGACCGACGCGGACGCCCCATCTCGCTGTCTAGCTTGATTCACCGCAGCGGACGGTGGCATGACTCCTTCTGGAGCCACAATACCTGCTCTAACACCCTAAATTTCCGCATCATGCATTGCATACATGTTCATGCATTAAACATTAGTAGAATAAAAGAAAAATAATAAAACATAAAATATACATATACAAATATGTGTAGCAAAAGAAGAAAAAAAATAGCATAAACTTGTAATAAGGAATAAGTATAGAAATAATAATAATATATAAAAATAAATATATAAATAATAATATATAATAACAGTATATATGTAAAAAAAGAAAAAAAAAGAGGTCAACGCCTGCTGCCAGCCAGGTCGAGCGGCCCAACTGGCGCGCTTGCCTTAGCCGCCCGCGCCCCGCGCTCGACCGCGCCTGCGCCAGCCCCGCTGCCACGCGTCCCCGCCCGAGCCGCTCACCCACGCCCCAGCGCACGCCGCCCGCGCAGCACCCCGCCACCCTGCACTCGACCGCGCGCCTGCCCGGTCCCATGCTAGCCTCGCCCGCGCGCTGACCCGACCGGCCCCGCTGCCGTGCGACGCGGAGTGCGTCGTGCGCCCCAGGCCGAGTGGCCACGGTGCCGCTCGTGCCCTAGCGCCATGTTCCGCGGCTATAAAAGCCCTGAGGCCCTCGTGTTTCCCATCGCCAGAGCGTTGCAGCGCCGCCACCAGGAGCCCTAGCCGCCAGAAAAAAAAACGAGAGAACAGAGGCACCGCCAGGGAAGAAAAAGAGGGGAAGGAGAGGAAGAAAAACAGGAGGATGCCGTCGTCCGCCGGAGATCGTAGTCGCCGTCATCGTGCCGCCGGAGGACTGTTGCGCCGTTCAATTCTTCTACGCGTCGCCTTCATCCCGCGATCTTCGAAGCCATCACATCTACGGTAGGATTCGTTTTTCCGATGCGAATTTTAGCGACATATTATATCCAATAAGACGTAAATTGATTTTAGTTGCACCGTCTTTTTATTTTCAGCCGCATTAATTCTCACTAAAATCCCCGTAAACTCATATGAACACGTATGAACTAGTTGCATCTAACTAATAAACAACTGTAGTTAATTAATAATTGATCCTTGCATGCATGCATATCATCACATGTTGATTAATGTGGGTGCATCATGTTGATTTGTATATGTTTTCCTATATGTGTGATCACGAGTAGAGGGAAGTGCTCAAGAAGTCGTGTACGAGGATTTCGAGAACCAAGACTTCGAAGCGCTTGAGCAACCCTATCCGTCGGAGCAAGGCAAGTGTCCTTGAAGCATATTGATCCTGTTTAAAAATAAATGTTTCGTTTGCAAAATTGCATGCTTGTGTCAATTTGATGGGAATCCTATGATATGAAGTTTACTAGCTTTGTTTAACCATCCTTGTCACCTGGGATATATGGTAGAGAGCCAGGATGGGATTTTTACCTTTTTGCTTCGCTTAATCAACTGGGATGGGAAAACAACTATACCACTCAATTTAATTAAGCATGGATGAGATTATGGTTGACATGAACTGGTTAAATCTGATATGGTAATGGGTGATCTAAGCAAGCCTGGTATGTTGATGGGTTGGATGTATGGTGGTTTGCTTGCTTTAGATCTAAGGACCGGTTCATGGAGCGACCATCCAGGATTTATAGTGACACCACGAGGCCAAGTATGGGTGCGGCGTAGCTGATTAATTAGGGCTTTGCCAGTGCTATTTGGACCATTAAGGATGCTCGGGGAAGGGGTAGTCGGATTGGGTTTGTTGATGATTGGTGGGACTACCCTGGGATCCGAATGGCTCAAGAGGGGACCCTTGGTTGAAGATGTGCTCAGTGCGAGACATCACCGCCGGTGAAACCTCAGTGGGGTCTAAATAGGATAGTAATCCCTTTGTAAAGGCTATTTTTGTGATCTCTTGGCCACACACCTAAGGAAGTGTGAGACGGCATAATTGAGATTCTATAGTCATCGAAAGGTGATGAAATCACAAACACGTGGGTAAAGCGGTACAACCTCTGCAGAGTGTGTCTAAAACTATCATGATAGCCATGCTCCCGGTTATGAGCAACCTGGACCCTCACATGATTAGAGGGAACTCGGTATTGGGATGGTTATGGTTGGTATTATGGTTTGGTACTGGTATTGGCTGGTTATGGATTAACTATGGCATTGAATATGGTTAATGGTATGATGGTGATGGATATGGAATATGGATTGGTGCTATGTTATTAATTATGGTTTATGATGGGATTACCTCACATACATGTAATACATTGGTTTTCCAAATGGTTTTACTGTACTTTTCAGCACTTAGCCATTATTATTGTCGTCATTTGATTCACCCACATGTCATACTTTCCACACTTGCTGAGTACGACATGTACTCACTCTTGCAATCCCCCCAACAGTTACAGGTCAGGATTGTGAGTTTAATGGCGATAATGTGGAGTTCTAGGCCGTATCTACCGTCAGCTTTGCCTGTGGTGTTATTGGAGCTGCGCTATCCCTTATGTTTCGTTTGCTTAGTTTCTTAATTAGTTTATTCCGTTGCATTAGTTGAACTTGTCATTAATCTTCATTAGAGCTCGTATTCGAGAATATTTTGAATTGTGTAATAAAATTTGGTTAATTAATCTTGTTCTGTGGTAATTTTCTGTATACTCTTTTGTGAATGCACTCATGTATGTGTGTTGAACATCCTGGGCACACATATGCGTTAACTTGGTTCATTTTCGGAACCGAGTGTCACAAATTGGTATCAGAGCCACAGGTTGCCCGAAGGACGCAGCCTAGATAGAATAGACACTTTAGAGCACATAGGAGCACTTGGGAATCGATGTGTTTTTTCTTGGAGTGTTGTTTTCTATATATATTGTTTGCTTGTGTGCTTAATAGGGGATTTTGGGATGCTTTAGCATTGCCATGTCCACCTAGGCTAGTATAGCTAGTTGTTTAGTTTCATATCCCTTGATGCATTTAGTTGGGGATGTTCCTAAATTCTTACCTATTGCTTTTCTTCAGATGGTGAGGACTCGCAACCAGAGGGATGTCAATGACGAGGAGGAGAACCATGGAGAATCTCAAAACAACAATGGACAAGGACTTGCTCATGGAGTTATCAATATTGAGAAGCTACTAGCTATGCAGAACCAGCTCATGCAGACCATGATACAAACTATGGGACAGCTGCAGGCTGGTAACCTCAACAATCAGCCCCACATGCCTCCACTGCCACCCCCGCCTCCTCATAACCGATTGGGAGAGTTTATGAGGACTAGGCCGCCAACCTTTGCTCAAGTTGCCAACCCTATGGATGATGATGATTGGCTCAAGTCCGTGGAGAAGAAACTTGCTATTGTCCAATGCAGTGACCGTGAGAAGGTCCTATTTGCTTCTCATCAACTAGTTGGAGCAGCTGCAGATTGGTGGGATGCTTATTGCAATGCTCATGAGAATCAAGAGAGGATCACTTGGGCGGAATTCAAGGAGAACTTACGTTCTCATTATGTGCCGGAAGGTGTTATGATCTTGAAGAGGCAAGAATTCGAGAACTTAAGGCAAGGAAGATCAAGCGTGAATGAATATCTCAATAAATTCACTCAACTCTCAAGGTACGCAACTGAAGATGTGAGCCGGGACAGCCGAAAGTAATACTTGTTCATGAGAGGCCTCAACAATGAGATCCAAGTGCAATTGCTCAACTGTGATTATGTCAATTTCCAGAAGCTTGTGGACAAAGCAATTGTGGTGGAGAACAAGGTTCGTGAGATGGAGCAAGACAACAAGAGGAAGGCACCATACCAAGGACAATAACAAGGAAGTAATGTGCGCCCTTGCTTTGCGCCTCCCAATGCGCCTTACTTCAGCTCTTCTGAGCCTGCTCAACACCCTGATTATGCACCGTGTCCAACTCAGTTTGTGCAGTAGCGCCCTGTCATGCAAGCACCTAGGCCTCCAATGCCTTATGCACCTCGTGCCAACTATCCTGGTGCCAATGCTCAAAACCAAGCTTGTCCCAATAATTCTTGTGGAGTTAAGAAGTGCTATACTTGTGGAGAAGTTGGACACTTTGCGGATCAATGTCCTAAGTTAGGCCTTGGTCAAGGAAGCAATGCGTCGAGGCAAAACCCAAGACCCAATGGAGGACAGCCACAAGGGAACCGTGGACAGCAAAATTTTCCTCATGGCAACGTGAACCATGTCTCTACGGAGGATTCTCAACAAGTGGATGATGTGGTCATTGGTATGTTCCTCGCCAACTCCAACCCCGCGACTATGTTGTTTGATTCTGGAGCATCACATTCATTCATTGCATCGAAGTATGTTGCCAAGTATAGTTTGCCTATCTCTCATGTGAATTTACTCTATTGGTTAAGTCTCCCGGAGGAGAGATGAGGACAAATATAGTATGTCTGAAAGTAAGCCTTAGAATAAGGGGGGTAGACTTCTCCGCCAACCTCATTGTTTTGGATTCTCAAGGATTGGACATTATACTTGGTATGAACTGGTTGAGGAAGCACAATGGAGTTATTGAGTGTGCCACGAAAACGGTGAAGTTGACCAATGAGGAAAGGATCACCATAGAGTTTGAAGCGTCTCAACCCACACTGAAGCAATTGGAGCTGAATCATATGGACGGTGCCGCAATTGAGGAGATTCCGGTGGTGTGTGAATTTTTGGATGTTTTTTCGGACGAGTTGCCAGGTATGCCACCTGATCAAGACATTGAGTTTGTTATTGATTTAATACCTGGAACTGCACCTATAGCTAAGAGGTCGTATAGGATGCCTCCTGTGGAATTAGCGGAGCTCAAGAAGCAAATTCAAGAGCAATTGGAGAAGGGTTTTATTCGCCCAAGCTCTTCACCTTGGGGAGCGCCTGTTCTATTTGTGGACAAGAAGGATGGAACACAAAGGATGTGTGTGGATTACTGAGCTCTCAACGAGGTAACAATCAAGAACAAGTACACCTTGCCACGCATAGAAGACTTGTTTGATCAGATAAAGGGTGCTTGTGTCTTCTCTAAGATTGATTGAGGTTAGGTTACTTTCAAATGAAGATTAGACCGTCGGACATACCCAAGACAGATTTTAGGACACGGTATGGATCTTATGAGTACACCGTGATGTCTTTTGGATTGACAAATGCGCCTGCTTACTTTATGTACCTCATGAATAAAGTCTTCATGGAGTACTTGGACAAGTTCGTCGTGGTATTTATTGATAATATTATGATATACTCGAAGGATGAGAAAGAACATGAGGAACACTTGAGGCTCACGTTGCAGAAATTGAAGGAGCATCAATTGTATGCCAAGTTCAACAAGTGTCAGTTTTGGTTGAAAGAGGTGCCATTTTTGGGTCATATCATCTCAGGAGGAGGAGTATCATTTAACCTCGGTAAAGTGAGGGACGTGTTGAAGTGGGAACCACCGCAAAATGTAAAGGAAATAAGGAGTTTTCATGGAATGGCTGGATATTACCGTCGATTCATCAAGAACTTTTCCAAGATAGCTAAGCCTATGATAGAGTTGCTAATGAAGGGAAAGGCTTTTCGATGGACTCAAGCTTGTCAAAACAATTTTGAGAAGTTGAAGAAGAGGTTGACAACAGCCCCAGTTTTGGTACTGCCGGATGTGAGCAAGAGTTTTGATATTTATTGCGAGCATCGAGACAAGGACCTGGATGTGTATTGATGCAAGAAGGTCAAGTGGTCGCCTATGCGTCAAGACAATTGAAGAAACATGAGCAGAATTATCCTACACATGATCTTGAACTAGCAGCTATGATACATGCATTGAAGATTTGGAGACACTACATCCTTGGACATAGGTGTGAAATCTATACGGATCATAAGAGTTTGAAGTATATTTTCACACAAACGGATCTGAATTTGAGGCAACGGAGATGGTTGGGGCTCATCAAGGATTATGATGTGGGGATCAACTATCATCCAGGAAAGGCCAATGTAGTGGGCGGTGCCTTGAGTCGGAAAGGAGTAAGTAATCAACCCACGGTTCGAGAATTGCCATCCGAGCTATGTAAAGAATTTGAACGATTGAACCTCGGATTCGTGAATGAGATGGTAATAATGGAGTTAAATCCAACCTTGGAGCAAGAAATTCGAGAAGCACAAACCACGGATGGAGAGATCAAGGAAATCAAGGAAAGGACTAAGGAAGGGAGAGAATTCAGATTTGATGAAGACGAACATGGTACCTTATGGCTTGGAAAGAGAATCCTTGTGCCTAATGTAAAGCATATTCGGGAGACAATATTAAAGGAGGCACATGACTCACCGTACTCAATTCATCCCGGTTGTACGAAGATGTACAAGGACTTAAAGACATGCTATTGGTGGGCCAGCATGAAAAAGGACATAGTCGAATGTGTTGCATTGTGTGATGTGTGCCAACGAGTTAAAGCAGAACACCAAAGGCCAGCTGGATTATTGCAACCATTAAAGATTTCGGAGTGGAAGTGGGAAGAGATTGATATGGACTTTATAGTTGGATTACCACGTACACAGTCCGGATATGACTCGATTTGGGTTGTGGATCGATTAACTAAGTCAGCTCACTTCATTCCCGCCAAGACCACCTATAATGGAGAGAAATTGGCAGAACTGTATATGGGAAGAATAGTATGTTTGCATGGAGTTCTGAAGAAAATAGTCTCAGATAGAGGTTCTCAGTTTACCTCTAGGTTCTGGCAGAAGCCGCATGAAGCTATGGGTACAAGGTTAAATTTTAGTTCAGCATATCACCCACAAACCGATGGACAAACTGAGAGGACCAATCAAATATTAGAAGACATGTTAAGAGCTTGTGCTTTAAAGCATGGGAAAAGTTGGGACAAGAGCTTGCCATATGCAGAATTTTCATACAACAATAGTTACCAAGCAAGTTTGAAAATGTTACCCTATGAAGCACTATACAGAAGGAAGTGTAGAACACCTTTGTTTTGGAATGAAACAGGAGAGAACCAAGTATTTGGTCCTGATGTGTTACAAGATGCTGAAAGGCAAGTTCAAATAATACGAGAAAACCTAAGGGCTGCCCAGTCGCGACAAAAAGTTTATGCGGATAATAGGCGAAGGAATCTGACATTTGAAATAGGAGATTTCATATACCTCAAAGTGTCATCTATCCGAGGGCAACGCCGGTTTAACGTCAAAAGAAAACTGGCACCTTGCTATATCGGGCCATTTAAGATTTTGGACAAGCGGGGAGAGGTAGCTTATCGACTTGAGCTGCCGACGTATCTCTCCGATGTACACGACGTGTTTCACGTATCTCAACTCAAGAAGTGTCTGAGGGTGCCAGAAGAACAGGCGCCGATGGACGATTTAGAACTTCAGGAGGATTTGTCCTATGTCGAGCAACCTATCAAGATCTTGGACGTGAAGGAAAAGGGTCACGAGGAATAAGAAAGTCTGTTGGTGCAAAGTGCAATGGAACCACCATACGGAAGCCGAAGCTACGTGGGAACGTGAAGAGGACCTGAAGGTGGAATTCCCTCATCTTTTCTCCACGCTGTCGAGTCTCGAGGGCGAGATTCACTTTAAGGGGGTAGGTTTGTAACACCTTAAATTTCCGCATCATGCATTGCATACATGTTCATGCATTAAACATTATTAGAATAAAAGAAAAATAATAAAACATAAAATATACATATACAAATATGTGTAGCAAAAGAAGAAAAAAATAATAGCATAAACTTGTAATAGGGAATAAATATATAAATAATAATAATATATAAATAATAATATACAATAACAGTATATATGTAAAAAAAAAGAAAAAAAAAAGAGGTCAACGTCTGCCGCCAGTCAGGCCGAGCGACCCAACAGGCGCGCCTGCCTCGACCGCCCGCGCCCCGCGCTCGACCGCGCCTGCGCCAGCCTCGCTGCCACGCGTCCCCGCCTGAGCCACTCGCCCACGCCCCAGCGCGCGCTGCCTGCGCAGCACCCCGCCACCATGCGCTCGACCGCGCGCCCGCCCGGTCCCGCGCCAGCCTCGCCCACGCACCAACCCGACTGGCCCCGCTGCCGCGCGACGCGCCGCGCGTCGTGCGCCCCAAGCCGAGTCGGCCACGGTGCCGCTCGTGCCCTAGCGCTGTGTTCCGCAGCTATAAAAGCCCTGAGGCCCTCGTGTTTCCCGTCGCCAGAGTGTTGCAGCGCCGCCATCAGGAGCCCTAGCCGCCAGAAAAAAAAACGAGAGAACAGAGGCACCGCCAGGGAAGAAAAAGAGGGGAAGGAGAGGAAGAAAAGGAGGAGGGTGCCGTCGTCCGCCGGAGATCGTCGTCGCCGTCGTCGTGCCGCCGGAGGACCGTTCTGCCATCCACTTCGTCTACGCGTCGCCTTCATCCCGCGATCTTCGAAGCCATCACATCTACGGTAGGATTCGTTTTTCCAATGCGAATTTTAGCGGCGTATTAGATCCAATAAGACGTAAATTGATTTTAGTTGCACCGCCTTTTTATTTTCAGCCGCATTAATTCTCGCTAAAACCCCCGTAAACTCATATGAACACGTATGAACTAGTTGCATCTAACTTATAAACAACTGTAGTTAATTAATAATTGATCCTTGCATGCATGCATATCATCGCATGTTGATTAATGTGGGTGCATCATGTTGATTTGTATATGTTTTCTTGTATGTGTGATCGCGAGTAGAGGGAAGTGCTCTAGAAGTCGTGTACGAGGATTTTGAGAACCAAGACTTCGAAGCACTTGAGCAACCCTATCCGTCGCAGCAAGGCAAGTGTCCTTGAAGCATATTGATCCCGTTTTAAAATAAATGTTTTGTTTGCAAAATTGCATTCTTGTGTCAATTTGATGGGAATCCTATGATAGGAAGTTTACTAGCTTTGTTTAACCACCCTTGTCACATGGGATGTATGGTAGAGAGTCGGGATGGGATTTTTACCTTTTTGCTTCGCTTAATCAACTGGAATGGGAAAACAACTATACCACTCAATTTAATTATGCATGGATGAGATTATGGTTGACATGAACTGGTTAAATCTGATATGGTAATGGGTGATCTAAGCAAGCCTGGTATGTGGATGGGTTGGATATATGGTGGTTTGCTTGCTTTATAGATCTAAGGATCGGTTCGTGGAGCGACCACCCCTGATTTACAGTGCCACCATGAGGCCAAATATGGGTGCGGCGTAGCTGATTAATTAGGGCTTTGCCACTGCTATTTGGACCATTAAGGATGCTCGGGAAAGGGGTAGTCGGATTGGGTTTGTTGATGATTGGTGGGACTACCCTGGGATCCGAATGGCTCAAGAGGGGGCCCTTGGTTGAAGATGTGCTCAGTGGGAGACATCACCACCGGTGAAACCTCAGTGGGGTCTAAATAGGCTAGTAATCCCTTTGTAAAGGCTATTTTGTGATCTCTTGGCCACACACCTAAGGAAGTGTGAGACGGCATAATTGAGATTCTATAGTCATCGAAAGGTGATGAAATCACAAACACGTGGGTAAAGCGGTACAACCACTGCAGAGTGTGTCTAAAACTATCATGATAGTCGTGCTCCCAGTTATGAGCAACCTAGACCCTCACATGATTAGAGGGAACTCAGTATTTGGATGGTATTTGGGATGGTTATGGTTGGTATTATGGTTCGGTACTGGTATTGGCTGGTTATGGATTAACTATGTCATTGAATATGGTTTATGGTATGATGGTGATGGATATGGAATCTGAATTGGTGCTATGTTATTAATTATGGTTTATGATGGGATTACTCACATACATGTAATACATTGCTTTTCCAAATGGTTTTACTGTACTTTTCAACACTTAGCCATTAATATTGTTGTCATTTGATTCAGCCACATGTCATACTTTCCACACTTGCTGAGTACGACATGTACTCACTCTTGCAATCCCCCCCAACAGCTGTAGGTCAGGATTGTGAGTTTAATAGCGAAAATGCGGAGTTCTAGGCCGTGTCTACCGTCAGCTTTGCATGTGGTGTTATTGGAGCTGCGCTACCTTATGCTTAGTTTGCTTAGTTGCTTAATTAGTTTATTTCCGCTGCATTAGTTGAACTTGTCATTAATCTTCATTATAGCTTGTATTCGAGAATATTTTGAATTGTGTAATAAAATTTGGTTAATTAATCTTGTTCTGTGGTAATTTTCTGTATACTCTTTTGTGAATGCACTCGTGTATGTGTGTTGAACATTTTGGGCACACATATGCGTTCACTTGGTTCATTTTCGGAACCGGGTGTCACAAATTGGTATCAGAGCCACAGGTTGACCGTAGGACGCAACCTAGATAGAATGGACACTTTAGAGCACATAGGAGCACTTGGGAATCGATGTGTTTTTGCTTGGGGTGCTGTTTGCTATATATATTGTTTGCTTGTGTGCTTAATAGAGGATTTTGGGATGCTTTAGCATTTCCATGTCCTCCTAGGCTAGTATAGCTAGTTGTTTAGTTTCATATCCCTTGATGCATTTAGTTGGGGATGTTCCTAAATTCTTACCTATTGCTTTTCTTCAGATGGTGAGGACTCGCAACCAGAGGGATGTCAATGACGAGGAGGAGAACCATGGAGTATCTCAAAACAACAATGGACAAGGACCTGCTCATGGAGTTATCAATATTGAGCAGCTACTGGCTATGCAGAACCAGCTCATGCAGACCATGATACAAACTATGGGACAGCTGCAGGCTGGTAACATCAACAATCAGCCCCACATGCCTCCACCGCCACCCCCGCCTGCTCATAACTGATTGGGAGAGTTTATGAGGACTAGGCCGCCAATGTTTTCTCAAGCTGCGATTTGACAAGAGGATCTATGTGGTTCGGGACGCCTGAGCGTAATACCCTACTCCACGGGTGTGAGTTGTTGTTGTATTGAGCATTTGAGAACTTGTGTGTGAGAGACCAGAGTGTCTCGTCTAGACCTGAGCGCGTGTGGATGTCCCCCCCCCCCCCCCCCCCCGTGTATCGCTCGGTCAGTCCTTTTATAGTACAAGGACTGGCCATTACACCATCAGCCTAGCCCGACATGTGGCCCTGATGGTTACTGATGCTTAATACATAGTTAATGTACTTAATTCCCCTTAACAGCATGGTAACACGCCTTGATAGCGGCGTTACTGGTATTAAGGGTCCTCTGATCATGTGTCATTAAGATAGCATTAATGACAAATAATCAGGTCTTGGAGTCTTTAATGTTCCTTGAAGGTCAGAGCCGTTGGAGGTCCACCAATCTGCCTATTGGGGTTGAAGGTCTGGCGGTTGGACGCGTGGCAGCTCCGGAGCTTACCGTCTTGGACGAGTAGGTCCGGTGCTGTTGTACACGTGTCAGTACTGGAGCTTCCCTCTGTCGGAGGTTAGGTCCGGGGTGCCACACAGGTATCTAGACGTAGCATTCCCATGTAGGGATTGTAGCTCCGATTTTATGATACACGTGGCGGCACTAGGACTAACCATAGAAGGGAGGCAGGTCCGGTTCCGTATGACACATGGGGCCTTCAGTGGTCTTCAACTCAGATGGGTGGAGTTCCTTTGCACTCTTAGCAGTTCCAAGGGGTATTCGGTACGTAGGGTACCGACAGCTGCGCTCCAAGCGACTCCACAAGGCGGGAGGTGAGCAGCAACAACATTTGTCTCGCTGTCTCGTACACCTACCGTCGACCGACGGACCGCCAATAGACGCTCGATGAGGCTTTCGACGGCAGACCTGTGAGGTTAGTTGCAGCATCGCAGAGCTGGTGAGGACTGCCGAGTCATCATCGAATGACAGGGGGAGTGGCATCACAATCTTGAAGCTGACTACAGCCAACCGGGTCCTGAACCCCAGGTCCATGGCGCCCTCCCACCACGTCAGGCGTATGTGGTGCCTCCTGCTCAACACCAGGCATACGTGGTGCCTCCTCCACACCAGGCGTACGTCGCTCCTCCCCCATCCCAGGAGTATGGTGTGCCTCTGCCGCACCAAGCGCCTGCCACCACACCTCAACACCAGGCGTACACAGTGTCGCCTGGTCATCAAGGTCACACAACACCAAACTTGCCACCTGCAAGCACAAGAGGAGGGTGTGCAGCCTTATCTCTGCACCTACGGAGGGTAGTGTGGCCTCATAAGTTTCGGCCACACACTCCAGAGAAGTATGATGGGAGCATCAACCCGAGTGAGTTCCTGCAGATCTACTCCACCTCGATCCCAGCTGCAAGGGGTGATGAGGTCATCATGGCCAACTACTTTCCAGTAGTCCTGGCCGGCCCGACCCGGTCGTGGCTCATGAACCTCCCCCAGGGATCCATCACCTCCTGGGAGGAGTTATGCCGACAGTTCGTGGTGAACTTCGGAAGTTCATGCGAGCGCCTAGGCACACAGCTCGACCTCCACGCTATTAGACAGCGCTCGGGGAAGCCGCTGCGAACGTTCATCCAGCGATTCTCCCAGGTGCGGAATACCATCCCGCACATCTCGAATGCATCTGTCATAGTTGCATTTAGGCAGGGTGTGAGGGACAAGAATATGCTCGAGAAGCTTGCCACACATGACGTGTGTAATGTCTATGAGCTTTTTGCCTTAGCAGACAGATGCGCCAAGGTCACAGAGGGTTGTAACTGGCACGCTCGACCCTCCTCAGAGAGTGGGGATCCCTCACAGTCCGAAGCGGAGGCTACTACCAGGGGTGGTGGCAGGAAGAAGAAAAATGGGGGCCGCAGCAGGAGTAAGCCGAGGCCCGGAGCTCCAATGGTGGCAGCTGCAGCAGCTGGCAGAGCCCAGAGCTCACGCCGGGATAAGCACCCATGCCCGTCACCTGAGGGTGATGACGTTTACTTCAAGTGCCCGGTGCACCGGACCAATGGTCACAGTGCAAGTGAGTGCTGGGAGGTCAAGAAGCTCGCGGAACATTTCCGCGAGCAGCGGTAGAAGCAGCAGCGTCAAGAGAGCGAGCCTCCCCGCCCAAGGGAGGGTAAGCAGAAGCTTGACCCTGTGGAGGACAAAGACGAAGACATGGGGTACCAGGAGCCCCATAGAGCGGTGAAAGCCGTCTTGAAGAGTGCTGACCCAGACACTAGCAGCGACCAGGAGCGTCAGGAGCTCCTCTATGTCATCTACAGGGGAGCTATGGACCCCGCATCTCGGAACGCAGTGAAAGTCCTGCGACAGGCCGTGGCAGCGGTGGCCCCGGCGCCAAGTCCGGCTCCCCACAGCAAGTGGATGAGCACTACGATCGGCTTTGACGCCTCGGGCTGCCCGAAGAACATGGCAGGGGCTGGGTTCCTCCCGCTGCTCGTGGCCCCAACCATTTCCAACGTGAGGCTCCATTATGTGCTGATTGACGGCGGTGCAGACCTCAACCTCATCTCCACTGCATCTTTCCAGAAGTTGCAGTTACCTATGTCCTGGTTCACGCCTTAGAGCCCGTTCTCAGGCGTAGGCCTAGGGCGAATCGTGCCCAGTGGTAGCATCCACCTCCCGGTAACCTTCGGAACTCTGGAGAACTTCTTGGTAGCACGAAGAGTATTCTTTTCGATGTGGCGAATGTTGAGCTTCCCTTCAACGCCATCATCGGAAGGTCGACACTATACCAGTTCATGGCCATAGCTCACTACGGCTATCTGGTCCTGAAGATGCCAACGCCATCTGGAGTCCTTAGGGTCCGGGGAAATCGCACTGTGGTGGTGTCAGCCTTGGAGCAACTCCAAGCACCCGCTGTGGGGCGGGCCCCGAGCCTTGATGGTGTGACGGAAGGTCGACCAAGTCAAGGTCCGTCCTAGCGGACCTCCACCGCAGCTTCGCGTGTGCTGCCCACCGAAGATGATGTCCCAGTAAAGGTCGTCAGGATCGGCTCCGAGGCTGCCCAGACGACCCGCATAATAAGTAACTTGGACAGCAAATAGGAACTCACGCTCGTCACCTTCCTCCAGGACAATGTCGATGTGTTTGCCTGGCAACCATCACAGATGCCCGGGATCCCTAGGGAGGTGATTGAGCACCATCTGAAGATCTACCCCGACGCCCGCCTGATACAACAGAAGCTCCGGAAGCAGTCTGTTGAGCGTCAAAACGTCATCCGAGAATAGATTAAGAACTTGCTCGATGCTGGCTTTATCCGAGAGGTCCACCACCCTCGGTGGTTGGCTAATCCTGTTGTCGTCCCCATGGCTGGCGGGAAGCTTCGGATGTGCATCGACTACACCAACCTAATCAAGGCATGTCCAAAGGATCCATTTCCACTCCCCTGGATAGATCAAGTTGTAGACTCCACATCAGGCTTTGATCTGTTGTGTTTCCTAGACCCGTATTATGGTTTCTATCAAATACCTATGTCTAGAGATGATGAAGAACACACTGCTTTTGTAACAGTAGATGACCTTTCTTGTTATGTCTCCATGCCTTATGGTCTTAAGAATGCTCTCCCTACTTTTGTATGTGCAATGCATAAAACATTTGGGTACCTCATTAGAGACCTGGTAGAGGTGTATGTCGATGACATCGTGGTCAAAATAAAAGATCGCGCGTCCTTCCAGGACAGCTTAGCACAAGTCTTCAGCAGACTACGCCTTACGTGTACGATGCTGAATCCCGAAAAGTGTGTCTTCGGGGTCTCTTTTGGGAAGATGCTTGGATTCATGGTTTCTCCCCGTGGGATCGAAGCTAATCCAGAGAAGAACAAGGCAATAGAGCTGATGTGGCCCCCGACACGTATCAAGGATGTACAGAAGCTCGCAGGGTGCCTAGCGGCCCTCAGCCGAATCATCTCGAGGCTGACGGAGTGAGCGCTTCCCTTCTTCAAGATTCTGCGGAAGGCAGGTCCCTTTGCGTGGACCGAAGAGGCGGAAACGGCATTCCACAAGCTCAAGAGGCACCTGACGTCCCTCCCCGTTATGGTGGCGCAAAAGCCCGGTGAGCCCTTGATGTTGTATGTTACTGCAATGACCGAAGTGGTTAGTATGGTCTTGGTTGCAGAGCGATCAGAACCACGACAGCAACATACACAGGAAGGAGCTCACGACGCAAGCACCAAGCCTCAGGCCTCAGACCAGGCCATGGATCTTTCCCTGGAGAGCTCCGAAAACCAGGAAATCGTCGGGTCCCAACCCCCGGAGGATGATGCGGGTCCTGGGAGCCAGGAGCCCCAGGACCTGGATCCACTTCAAGGAGCACCGGACCTCTCGGACGGAGTCCGGACCACTCAAAGGCCAGTCTACAATATCAGTGAAGTCCTCCATGAGGCGAAAACAAGGTATCTAGAGATACATAAGCTGCTGTACGCCGTGTTGATAGCATCGAGGAAGCTCCAACACTATTTCCAGGGCCATAAGATCTCAGTGGTCACCTCCTTCCTGCTGAGAATGGTGCTCCACAGCCCTAATGCTACCGGCAACATCGCTAAGTGGGCAGCCGAGCTAGCAGAGTTTGAGATTGAGTTCCTTCCCCAGCATGCGGTCAAAAGTCGGGCACTGGCAGATTTCTTGGCTGAGTGGACTCCATCCCCTAACAACCCAGAAAGCTCAGTCAGCGGGGACACAGTGTCTGGTGCACCGTTCTTCACTGAAACCCCGTGGACACTTTACTTCGATGGTTCCGCCCGGAAATAGGGGGCCGGGGCCGGAGTGGTGCTCATAGCTCCGACAGGGGAGTAATTCAAGTATATGGTGCACCTTGGCTTCAAAGCCACCAACAACATGGCAGAGTACGAGGCCCTCATCTATGGGCTGAAGACAGTGTTGACCCTCAATGTCCGCCAGCTCCTTGCCAAAGGTGATTCCCAGCTAATTGTCAAGTCGGTCAAAGGGGAGTGCAGTTGCAACGACCCCCAACTAGCAGCATACTTGCTGCACATTAGGAAGCTGGAGAAAGATTTCAAAGTCTTGGATATGTGCCATGTGCCCCGAGCTGACAACTCAGTCGAAGACGACATGTCAATGAAGTTCTCCACAGAGGCACCAATGCCCGAAGGAGTCTTTGCAAAGACATTATCGTGACCAAACGCCCGAGCAGTCGAGCCGGGTGAAGGGGGTGAAGCTAGCACCTCAAAGCTAGCAATCCCGGCGGCACTACAGCCATGGTGCCCGCCAAGGTTCCTATGCGCCACCGCCAGCTCCGAGCAGCCGGGTGCCCAAGAACCAGAAGCTCAAGGAGGCCCCGATGCATGGATCTTGGAGGTCCAGGACTACTTGAAAGACAACTACCTTCCTGAAGAACATGCCCTAGCAGAATGAATTGTGCAGATGGTTTAAAGATACACGCTAGTAGAGGGGGATCTCTACCGGCGTGGCGCCAATGGCATCCTACTACGATGCATTACCCGGGAGGAAGGCTGCGACTTGGTCACAGAAATCCATGGAGGTGAGTGCAGGAACCATGCATTGGCCCACACGCTGGTCGGCAAAGCCTTTTGGCACGGCTTCTACCGGCCCACAGCACTCTAGGATGCTGCTGACATGGTTAAGAGATGCAAGGCGTGCCAGTTCCAAGCCAAGCAGATCCACACACCAGCTCAAGCGCTACAGATGATCCCCCCGTCGTGGCCATTCGCAGTGTGGGGACTAGACATCATGGGACCTTTCTCAAGAGCCATCGGAGGATTTCGGTACCTCTACGTCGCTGTAGATAAGTTCACCAAATGGCCAAAAGCCACCCCAGTCGTCACCATTAACAAGCAGTCAGCAGTGAAGTTCATCAAGTCGATCATCTGCAGGTTCGGGGTCCTGAATAGGATCATCACTAATAATGGGACCCAGTTCACGAGCGCAACGTACCAAGAATACTGCGAGGGCCTTGGAATCCAAGTTTGTTATGCCTTTGTTGCTCACCCCGAAAGTAATGGGCAGGTAGAGAGGGCAAACGCTGAGATTCTCAAGGGCCTTGGGAATCGTACATACTCAAGCCTCGAGAGGCATGGTGCAAACTGGGTGGATGAGCTGCCATATGCGCTGTGGGCTAGTCGGACATCAACCAGCCAGGCTATGGGGGAAATGTCCTACTTCCTGGTGTACGGGGCAGAGGCCATCCTCCCTCCAGAGATCACCATGGGCTCCCCCTCGTGTCCGTATGTACGACGAAGCCACGCAGGACCAGTGTAGGCGTGAAGACATGGACCTCGTCGACGAGGGACGCATACGAGCAACCCTCCTAAACGTGCGGTACAGGTAAGCGCTCCGGCACTACCATCAGCGGACCGTGCGCAGTAGGGAGCTGAAGGTGAACGATCTGGTCCTGCGGCGTCTGCTTTCCCGTGAAGGGACAAACAAGCTCTCCCCCAGTTGGGAGGGCCCCTTCTGGGTGACAGAAGTTTGTCGCCCCGGGTGCGTTCGCCTAGCTACGGAGGATGGGCAACCAGTGCCCAACCCATGGAATATCGAACACCTCCGTAAGCTTTATCCATAGCCAGTGGATGGGCATTTGATTTTCTTTCGTTATAAAGAGAACATAGTGTCTAGAGAAAACACTTGAGTTAACTAAGGCCAGGTAGATGAGCTCTGAGTGTCTGCCTTGCTCACCACGGTCCGGTACCCCGAGAAGGTACACTTAGCTCCCTGTTGCCCAGGTCGGGTCGTTCCTCCTGTAAAGTCTGTTCTCTCCTATGAGCGTTATAATGAAAATATGTTTGCCCTACCCTGAAATGCCTTGTTCATTTGAAATTATCTTTAGTTCTTATGAATGATGTCACACATTTGCCATTAGCTCATCACCTAGCATGGGTGCGGTCAGTTTTTTCCCTCGTCTCATCAATAGTGGGAGCGTTGTTGTCCGTTTGCCGGAGGGTCACTTGAGGTACTTGCTAAGTGTCCAGAACCTCCAAACCCACTCCTCACATGTGGTGGGTAACAAGTTCTGGGTACGGAAGCCTTGAGTAAATCAAGCCCTCCACGATGGCAACGGATCGTAAGACAAACAACACTAATAGAGCGTGGGTAAAAGATTGACTGGAGAGCGGAATTACCTTTTATCTGTCATGTGTGTAGGTTCCTAAGTTTATAACGCTAGTAAAGCCACTCCCGTACCACCGATGATGAACAGCCACCTCACCGAGAGTGGGCTCGGGGCCCGTCGTCGACGTCCTCTACATCAACAACGGGCGTCGCCAGAGCTTCTGAGCTCCGACAATTATGGGGGGCACGGCGTCGACGTCCTACGTTGATCATGGGTGTCGCCAGAGCTCCTAGGCTCCAATAACCCCATGGGGCCCAGCGGTGACGTCTCCTACATAGACAGTGGGTGTCGCCAGAGCTTCTAAGCTCTGACAACTCCAGGGGGCCTGGCGGTGACGTCTCCTACATGGACACTGGGTGTCACCAGTGCTCCTAAGCTCCAACAACCCCAGGGGTCCGGCATCGACGTCTTACGCTGACAATGGGTGTTGCCGGAGCTCCTAAGCCCCAACAACCCTAGGGGGCCGATGTCCTCGAAACAAGTGTTAGTTCCTCTTGGTACATGTACACAATCAAAATTACGTACATCTACCAGGGGCGGGACGCAAAAATATCAGAGACAAAGATCAAGAGGACTTCATTTATTGAAATATCACCTTACAAAATTGGAAGCATACAGGCGGGAGCAAGAAAGGAAAAGCCTAAGTCCTACGGATAGTTGAGGTTACAGCTTGAGCGGCCTCCTGAACGCTCTCCCAGGAAGCATTCAGCTCTTCCTCGATCAGACCTTCGACTGCTGGACTCAAGGGGAAGTGGGGGTCCCGGCTCCGGTAACACGTTAGCACGTACTCGGCGACGGTCTTGGCCAAGGACCTCCCCTCTGTCTCCATCTGGTCCGCGACGACGTCAACCACTGCGTAGAGCTTGCCACCAGTAGAGCTAAGAGCCGCCAGCACTTCTTCTAGCTCTGGCACTGGGTTGGCCAGACGTACGGGGTTGAAGCCAAACGGTGCCAGTGCTCCGTCGGCCCGTCCCAGGAAGTCCCACACCCGCTGGGACTCGGCCGCTCTCGAGCTCCGCAACTCCTCCAGAGCCCTCTTGGTGGCCGCCACTTCCGCACCCTCCTTTGCAAGGCACTCGGCCTCCTTGCCGTGCTGCTGGATGCTCTTGGCTAGCTGCCGCTTGCGATCAGCGAGCTTTGACTCCTTGAGGAAGATACGGTTCCGACGCTCCGCCAGGTCTTCCTCCTGGCCCCGAACTGTATCCTCTCTGGAAGAGATGTCGGCCTCTCGCTTGGTGAGGCTTTGCCCCCGTTCCCAGAGCCTGTCCTCCTCGATCTTACACCACGCTTCAAATCTCTTGCGGCGGTCCGCCAAGCTCTGCTCACCAGCCGACAGCTTCCAGGAGAGCTCCTCCTCTCTCTGGCCCAGGTCCTTCCGCTTCTCGGTGAGTTCGGCCTCGCCCAGGTCAAGCTTCTGGCGGCGCTTCTGGTGAGTCTCATGCGAGGCGATTAGCCCCCCTTGGCACTGGTCCGTAGCTCTGTGGCATTCCACAGCTTCCTCATATATCTTTTGCGCCTTCGCATCGGGAGCTTTAAGGGTAGCCTCTCTCTCGTTGAGCAGATCACCTTGCTCAACCAGTCGGGTTTTCTCATCCTTAACCCACTCTTCGCGTTGACGGAGCCTATTACGCTCTTCCTCTAGGGCCTTGCGGTTGTGCTCGAATTACACGGGAACCCGCTGCAGGCTGGAGCAGGCGTTGTCGATGGCCAGTTCTAAGGGAATGGGTGTTGGACCAGATGGAAGCGCTGCTTCCCCCATCTCCACCAGAATGTCCGCCGTCACCTGGGAGGGGCTCCCCCTCGAAGGCGGCGGCACCCGCAGGCTTGAGGTGCCTGGGGTGTCCTCCAGAAGCCCCGCAACCTCGGTGGCACGAAGAGGAAGGTTGGCTGGAGCAGCGCCGATCTCCGCCGGACCCTCCAGTGCAGCCACAGACGCTCCCAGTTCAGCCTCCGACGCTCCCGGTTCAGTCTCCGACAACAGAGAGGCAGGATGCGCACCCTGAGCCTCCACGTCTTGCAGCCCGGGCGCAGGTGTGCTGGACGCCGCCGACTGAGGCATTGAAGCCTCAACTACCTCGGTGCAAGAGCAGACACTTCGACGACCATCGGGTCGGCCACCACAACCCCTGCAGTAGTTGGTGTGGGGGCCGGCTCTTCAACTACTTTTGGCCCGCCGACCGGAGCTTCTACCGCATCTGGCGTGGGGGCCGACCCCTTAGTTACATCCGACTGGGGCATCGGAACCTCCTCGGAAGATGGTGTTGGGGTCGATCCTTCGGTGGCTCCCCACACCGGGGCTAGAACTTCCGCCGACGCTGGAGTTGTGTTGGCACTCAGCACCTCCGCTGGGGCCTCAAGGGCTATCGGCTCTAGCGCCGGAGCCCCGGTCGTCCCCGCATCAACAATAGGGGTCCTCGATGCTGGTGCAACCGCACCTATGGTTGGAGCCACTCTCACATCCCCCAGAGCCTCCACATTCGCCGAGCAGGTGCAGGAACTGGAGCTAAAGCGCCTGCCTACTCAGCCTCCAGCGCGGCCGTTGGTTTGGCGGTCATCCCTCCCTTCTTGGAAGCGCTACCCATCCAAGATAGAAACGTTCAAAGGGTGACTTTGACCCAAAAAGAAATCAAATTGAGAGCTCAGCTGTTTACCTTGGGAAGCCCCATGTACTGCGGAGACAGAGCTGCTTCTGAGCGGGGTCGGAGCCGGAGCCCGATGGACCCGATGTGGCCGAAGCCTCCAGCCTCCCAGGAGCTTGGGCCGGAGCCTCCCTAGCCAGAGTGTCCCCTGTTTGGGGGAGACATCCAAAACTTGGTCCTGCAATTGGCGCCGAGGTGGGAGGTGGTCCCCGAAACTAGCGCCTGTCGGAGGTCCCTAAGCTGGTTGAGGTGGCCCTCCAGAGGTCCCGGGGTGGCTTCTGCCACCTCGCACCAGCTTCCTCTTCTGGCTGGAGGGCTCCGCCGGAACCTCGCCTTTACTGGAGCTAGCAACTTCACCCCCGGCTTGGGGGAACTGGGGTTGACTCCCCGGAGGCCCTAGGAGCAGTGGTTGCGGGTAGAGCCTGCCTGTTCACAACCCCAATGTCATCCAACGTTGGCATTAGCTTCTGGAGCTCCCGGCAGAACTCAGGAGCCAGGTTCAAAGGCGGGAAAGACTCTGGGGGTGTCAGGGAGTCGAGCGAGATGCTAGGGTTTACTCTTGAATTTCTTCAGTCAAACCTTCAGAGCTTCATCCCTCATCTGGGTATCGGCATCACGCGGCGTGAATGTCCACGTAGCCCGTTCCCTGAACTTCAGTGGCACCCGTCTGTTCGTCAGGAACTTCCCAAAGACCATCTCGGGGGTCACTCCACCAGCGACGCAACCTTCAATCCTCACCATAATAGGCTTGTACGCCGATGGCAGCTCCGGGAGCTCGTTCCAGAGGTCGGTGTCCACATCAGGGAGGCTCTTTGGCAGGTCCATCTTCTCGTGCCTGTCCACGATGATGATCACCCACTCCTTCTTCCAATCGTCCCATTTGCTGGAGGAAAAGGTTTCCAGGTAATTGAAGGGGCACCGCTTTCGCTTCATGAAGTAGTACAACCCGACAATCTCGTTCCCCTTCCCAGTGGTCTGCAGGGTGAAGATAGTCCGGAAGAGCTCTAGGTTGGGCCGCACTCCCACCCACATCTCGCAGAAGTGGACGAAGATAGAGACCAGTAGAACTGAGCGGGGGGCAAGGAAATGCAGATGGATGCCCTAGAACTCCAGCAACGTCATTAGGAAGGACAAGAAGGGGGGAAGCAAGCTGACCATGGCGTATCCTTGGAATAAAACCATGTCACCAGCATTCTTCTTCTCGAAAGGTAGCTCGCCAAAGCAGATCTTGTCGTTGAAGGAGTCGTGGGACCACCCCATGTAAGCACGTACCTTCTTCAGCTCCTTCTCGGTCTTGATCTTGCTGGCGGGGAGACCCAACTCCATTGCAACAAGATGGAGCAAGGGAAGGATGGTTGTGCAAGGGCTAGGGCTCAAGGCTGAAGGATGCAAGAAGGCAGTAAGGTCTTAAGCGCGAGTGCGAATGGAGGCGTGAAGGGCTTGAGACCTGTGCTAGTCCGCTTCTTAAGTATACTTCCACGACGTTTGGATGGGAACCGCAGGCACCACGATACTGGAGCTACCTGTGCTATGACTGGTGGGTCGGAGTCTGATTTAGCGGAAAGGCCGAGTAGCCGTCTCGAGGTAGCCGCCCTCGTAGGAGAGAGTTTAAAACTAAAAGTCGGTGACTTAATGGGCACGCGGAACCGAAATGAAATTCATACCGGGAACCGACGCCAGTTGATGGCGCGGTATCTGCAGACAAAGATTTTATTCGTCACATTGAAGGGAAGCTCTTAAAGTCACGGCACAAAGATTCAAAATGGCCCCACCTCAGGTATAACCACTTAACCAAGGAAGTTCCTCCCCGAGATGGGCCCGGGGGCCACTGTCAGTACCTGGCGAACCGGGTACCCCTCGATACAAGAAAGAAGGCATGTTGGGTCCCACCGCCCACGTGGGCAAGATCCGACGTGGTCCCAGGGTGCCACGTAGCATGTGGCGTAGTCACGCCTCCCCGCTGAGGGAAGGCCGGACGCTACCACGTGCCCTACAGCTCCAGGTGTATCTCCCTCACGGGGGGGGGGGGGGTGGGGGGAGGTCTGGCGCTGCCATGTGTCCCGCAGCTCTGGGCCCACCTCCCCACCGAGGAGAGGTCTGGCGCGTTCGCTAGATCGGCAGCCCCGGACCTGGCTCCCTGCGGGAAGAAGGTCCAACGCAGCCATGTGTTCGACAGCTCCAGACCCGACCTCCTGACAGAGGGAAGGACCAGACTCGCCACGAGCCAGGCAGCACCGCGCCTAGTCCATCCTACGATAGCGGCAATAAAGAGGGATGAGCCCACTGCACCTAAACGGGAAAGACACGCGCTTTCCCTAGGTAAGCGGGAGCTCGCACTCATAAGTCAAGAGTCCTGTACCCAGTCCTACGATAACAGGCTGGCGCCGAACTACTGTGTACGGCGGACGAATGAGAGGCCGCGACAAGACGGACGAGACACCGCCTACCATGATGAGGGGCTATGTGTAGCCCTACAGCAAGGCATGGCCAGGAGGCACATTGAAGCCATTGTCAGGTGATAGAATTTACTCCCAAATCTTAGGATGGATTTGGTACTCCTGGGGCAACTTGTCGGGCCCCACTTTTAAGCTGCTCGGCCTTGGACTATAAAAGGACCGAGCGGCAACCGACTAAGACAACTTCGCTCAGACCCAGGCACACGCTTGAGCAATACAACACACAAACCACCGTGGAGTAGGGTGTTACGCCCAGGCGGCCCGAACTACGTAAAACCCTTGCGTTCATCATTCACTGAGCTCGAACTTGCTTAGGACTAGCCCCCAAATACACATCGAACCCCTGCGGGCTGCTTTCGATCTAGTCCGTGGGAGGTGTCAGTTTAGAAAACTCGACAGAAATTATCAGAAAAAATATTTACTACACCTCACGTACCTGTGCGTACTCCTCCTCCGTCAGGTGCCTCTCACTCTCCTACCGGAAGTGTAGAAAGTGGTGCTGGTTCGCCTTCAAGTTCTCATTGATAACTTGAATACGAGCATTCGACAAAGCTTGCTGAGTCGCCTTCGTAGCTTTGACGTGAAACACTTTCCTTGCATGCTCAAACATGCAAGGGTCGTCCGGGTACTATAAAATATACCATTCCTGTGACAAAGAATATATTGAAGAGATGTTCATTAAAAGAGTTTAAGAGTTAAAACATAGAAACTTTATTTAATATACTTACCATAAAATCGGTCCATACAGCCTCCTGAACATTGTCGTGCTTCTGGTGATGGGCATGTGCGTAGTCCTCCCACGAAGTAGCAGGCACCCCGCCGCTGACCCCGGGATAGTGCAAACTCACTAAGGACCCGAGGACACCGTTCATCAGTATGTGGTGTCTCTCACCGGTGAAAGATGCGTCGTACCAAGCGCTGCAAGACATTTATTAATTCATTACTTAAGTAACCAAAAGAAACCAGAATTGAACACTACGATTTTATTTCCGACCGGATGAATCACGATCCTCTGTGAAGGGACCGCTGGAGGACTGACAAAGTGAGTCCTCCTTGTCCTCTGGGTCTGCTTAGGCACCACGTCTGGTGACCCCGAAGGCTCGTCACAAGCCGAGCCAAAAGGCTCAGGAACAGAAGGCTCGCCAACCAAGGGCTGGCTCAGGAAAGAAGGCACGCTGGGTCCCACCGCCCACGGGGGCAAGATCCGACATGCTCCCAGGATGCGACGTAGCATGCGGCGTAGTCACGCCTCCCTACTGAGGGAAGGCCCGACGCTACCACATGCCCTGCAGCTCCAGGTGTATCTCCCTCTCCGAGGGGAGGTCCAGCGCTGCCACGTGTCCCGCAGCTCTGGTCCCACCTCCCCACCGAGGAGAGGTTCGGCGTGTTGGCTAGATCGGCAGCCCCGGACCTGCCTCTTTGCAGGAAGAAGGTCCAGCGCAGCCACGTGTTCAGCAGCTCCGGACCCGATCTCCCGATAGAGGGAAGGACCAGACTCGCCACGTGCTAGGCAGCGCCGCGCCTAGTCCATCCTGCGATAGCGGCAATAAAGAGGGACGAGCCCAGTGCGCCTAAACAGGAAAGACACGCACATTCCCTAGGTAAGAGGGAGTTCACACTCATAAGTCAAGAGTCATGTACCCAGTCCTACGATAACAGCCTGGTGCCGAACTACTATGTATGGCGGACTAATGAGAGGCCGCGACAAGTCGGACGAGACACCGCCTACCATGATGAGGGCTATGTGTAGTCCTGCAGCAAGGCATGGCCAGGCGGCACATTGAATCCATTGTCAGGGGATAGAATTTACTCCCAAATCTTAGGAGGGATTTGGTACTCCTAGAGCCACTTGTCGGGCCTTGGGTCCAACTTGTAAGCTGCTCGACCTTGGACTATAAAAGGACCGAGCGGCAACCGACCAAGACAACTTCGCTCAGACCCAGGCACACGCTTGAGCAATACAACACACAAATCACCATGGAGTAGGGTGTTACGTCCAGGCGGCCCAAACCACGTAAAACCCTTGCGTTCATCATTCACTGAGCTCGATCTTGCTAGGACTAGCCCCCAAATACACATTGAACCCCTGCGGGCTGCTTCCGAGCTAGTCCGGGGGAGGTGTCAATTTAGACACCTCGACATAAATAATCAGAAAAAATATTTACTACACCTCACGTACTTGCGCGTACTCCTCCTCCGTCAAGTGCCTCTCGCTATCCTGCCGGAAGTGTAGCATGTGGTGTTGGTTCGCCTTCAAATGCTCATTGATAACATGAATATGAGCATTCGACAAAGCTTGTCGAGCCGCCTTCACAGCTTTGACGTGAAACACTTTCCTTGCATGCTCAAACATGCGAGGGTCGTCCGGGTCCTCTAAAATATACCTTTTGTGTGATAAAGAATATATTGAAGAGATGTTCTTTAAAAGAGTTTAAGAGTTAAAACTTAGAAACATTATTTAATATACTTACCATAAAATCGGTCCATACAGCCTCCTGAACGTTGTCGTGCTCCAGGTGATGGGCATGTGCGTAGTCCTCCCACGAAGTAGCAGGCACCCCGCCGTTGACCCCGGGATAGTTCAAACTCACTAAGGACCTGAGGACACCGTTCATCGGTCTGTGGTGTCTCTCACCAGTGAAAGACGCGTCATACCAAGCACTGCAAGACATTTATTAATTCATTACTTAAGTAACCAAAAGAAACCAGAATTGAACACTACGATTTTATTCCCGACCGGATGAATCACGATCCTCTGTGAAGGGCCTACTGGAGGACTGGCAAAGTGAGTCCTCCTTGTCCTCTGTGTCTGCTCGGGCACCACGTCTGGTGACCCAGAAGGCTCGTCACCAGCCGAGCCAAAGGGCTCAGGAACAGAAGGCTCGCCATCCATGGGCTGGCTAGTTGAGGGCTTGCTCACCAAAGTGTATCCAAGCTCAACTGGCGCCATAACCTCTGAGTCAGTCGGTGAAGACTACAACATTCAAATGATTCATAAGTAAGTTTAATTGGAAATGGAATTTGAAGAATTTGTCAATGAATAGTGAAATTTACCTGTATGGGCTGTTGTGACAAAGCCCTAGAGCTGCTCAGAATGTGCACCAGCAGCTGAGAGCGTCTGCTCCCGGTCGACGAGGCACCAGCGAAAGCGTCCTCAGCTCTAGAGGGGAAGAACCCCCTCCTCAGCATCACCTTCTTACTCTTCTTTGAAGCCATGTTGTTTTAATAGATAATTAGTAAATATGCAAATAAGATATACAAAATTCATGTTACTATCTTCAAGAAAGTTTTACTTGTAATCACTTTCAAAATTCATCAACATCATTATCATGTGCCCTACTCCTTAAACCAGCACAACGATCTTCCATTGTGACCTGTTCTAATTTCCGTTTTCGCATATCATATGTCTCTACATCTTCAACATCTCCAACTAAACGATCGAGTCCTGCACCAGGATCCATGAAATTTTTGTTTTTGCATATCATCTGTCTCTACATCTTTAGCATCTCCAACTAAATGATCGAGTCCTGCACCAGGATCGATGATAAAAGTGTCTAGCAACTCTTCTTCTTGGTACACTTTTTCAACATATTCACTATCATGGTAACCATCATCCCCAGAAGTATATAACCGCTCACGAGGATTCACCTTATATAACACCCACCAAGCACTGAGCTTTGTGCATGGATAAGGTAGACAATAAACTTGCTCCACTTGGTGTGCAAGAACAAATGTATTATAACATCGTAGTTTGTCCTTGTGTTTGACTTCCACCATTCCAAATTGGTTTTCTCGAGTTCCATGAGTGCTATCAAACTAGTCACAGTCAAAGAAGACAACTCGAAGTGACTTATTTCCGATAAAAGTAAATTCAAAGATTTTGTTAATGATCCCATAATAATTGGTTGCATTCCCTCGAGTGTCAACTGCTCTTGTCACAATACCGGAATTTGATGTTGCCGCGAGAGGACGAAGAGCTTCATAATGAGTTGTACGGAATCGAAAGCTATTTACGTCATATCGACCATAGCTTCTAACGTTCACCAATCCATAAGATAGCTGCCACAAATCTTTATGGACATTGTGAGTCTTGCACTGTTAAAAGAATATTTCTTTAATAATAGTACTTTATAATATATAGAAGACGAGAGAGTATTACATAATCTCAAAACCAGGATAGGGAACCCGGCCCTCCATTTATTCCTTCTTGTCACATCCCTTCTACTTGTTTGGCCGTAGGATGATGCCTATGTGGCCAACATTGTCTGTGGAACTCGCTAAACGTGAAAAAATATTTTTTTAGAATACATGTGTAGACAAATATATCAATTAGCATAAATGTAGGACAAACACTTACTCGAAGTATTCCTGCATATCATCTATATTTGCGTACATGTAGAGTAAAGAAATAGTCCTGTCATGTTCGTATATGGGCACTGCACCTTATCATCCATTGATAACAAAAAATGCTCGATTCAAAAATTTATCTAACTTGACCTATCACTCATCCGAGTGACCACCAGTTCTGCTCTTCCAACCAGTATACATCCAACTGCGATCTTCACCCATATTGACTCTACAGTTTAAAGCCAAAGAAATTATCATTAATGTATGCAGGATTTATCCTGCTTCTGACGAGACACAAAACCTGAATCTGAACAGAATTTTGGCAGCATAACCTCGCTTGTTTTACACTGCACCCCCCAAAAATGGTGCAGTTCTTCAAGCTTTGGGGTCAACTGTCCAAGAACGAGAGAGGAGGTGAGGAAAGAACGAGAAAGGAAGAATGAACGGGAGGAAACCACACATTGGGGCCCGCCGACCACGCGCGAGAGCTTGTCGTCGTCACCGTCACTTTTTTCCTAAACCCTAAACCCTAAATGGTTTGTGTCGGCCCGGGCCGAGCCGAAGCCCATTTAAACCTAAACCTAGCTAAGCAAACTTAATCTCAATTAACAAAAAATTGAACCTAAACATTTACATAGCATGGCAATAAACATTTACATAGGATGGCAATAAGCATAAGCATGGCAATAAACATAACATGGCAATATACATAGCATCTAAACATAAGCATAGAAATAAGCTTGGCAATAAACATAAGCAAATGTGCATCGCAAATGTGAATCACAAAGCCAAAATTAACATAGGATATCAAGCTAATCATTTGCGATGCACAAAGCCTAATCTTAGCACTCATGAACAGCCTCACGCATTAAGAAGAACATGAATAAATTTCTAATCCTCTAGCAACAATACAGTGTTATTAGTTCTATTATACCTAGATCAAGCAAATGCACATAGTCAATCGTGAAGCTAAATAGCTCATCTAAAATTCAGATCACTCGACATCGCTCAAACAAATTGACATAAAGTTAAAAAACCTAACCTAAAGTTTAGATCATACCTGACACGTCGGGAGAGGTCGGAGGGGAGGCATCAGGGTCGGCGTCGGTGTGGCTTTGTAGGAGGCCGACGGCGTCAGGGGCGGCATCGGAGGCGGCATCAGGGGCGCGTTGGGGGAGGTGTCGGGGGCGGCCGGTGGCGTCGGAGGAGGCCGGCAACATCAGGGGGCGGCTGCATGAGGGGGCGGCATCAGGGGACGCGTCGGTGGCGGCCGGCGGCATTGACGAGTGGCACGATGGCGGGAGGCAGCGGGAGCGAGGAGTCGGCAGCGTCGAGTGAGAGAGAGTGGAGATTGGGTCGGGTGGGCTGACGGTATAGGTCATTTATTTGCCACGGCCCGTTAATTTACGACTGTCCTAGGTCTGGCCGTCGCAAGTTAATCTATTTGCGACGGCCCTAGTGTTGGTCATCGCAATTTATGAACTATTTGCGACGGCTTTATTATTTGTGACAGCCATTGGGTCGGCCGTCGCAAATTAACTGTCTATTTGCGATGGCCCGTTTCTTTTGCCACGGCCCATTGCGGGTTGTCGCAAGTTACTCTATTTGCGACGGTCGACCATCGCAATTTATTCTGGGCATCCCAAATGATCGCGTTTCCTGTAGTGATTAGCTGGTTCAATCTAGCTAATCCCAGCTAATTGTTGGCTAATCTCCATTCTACCATTGCCCTCTCTCCTCCCTCCCTCTCCTCCCATTATAGAAATGAAAACACGGCCCCTCCCGAATCGCATTGTGACTGCTTTGTTCAATATGAGAGGATGACCACTGACGAGACTAGTCATGTTTACAAATTATTTCGGTAAATTGTTTCAATTTGGATCACTGTTACACAAGTTTGTATGGTTCTAATTTTTAATGCTTGAATGTAATAGTCAGAGTGTCAAATACTTTTGTATGTTGCAGTAAATGACAACAAAATAAAATATGGGCACTACGGTCAATTGTCTCTAGCAACAAAATAATTAGGTATGGGTTCCAAATAGCCTCCAACTAATAATTAGCTAGTTAATAATTAGTTGGCCTAATTTTGCTAATAGATTATTAGTTAGTTAAGAATTAGCTCTAGATGTTCCAAACAGAACCATAATTTCTGAAGTGGGCTAGAGGAGAAAAGCGAGAGAAAATGCAGTTCTTTCCTGGAGCAGTATGCGGATTACTGAAGACAAAAAAATCAATTTCATGGTTGGATTAATCTAAAAAAAGTCGAAGCCAAAACATATGAGCTTGCGTGAGCTGATATGTTGTACCGAGCATGTCGAAGTGGAACTCGAACAGCCGCTGGTGGTGGTGGTATGGCATACCCACCGCGGCGATGGTAGAGAAGTTGATGACCTGCCCCTCCCGTGCTTCATGGCGGCACCCACTGCCGGCGCGGGTCTGTACCGCCCCACCGCCATGGCGAACGATTCTGGTGTCACATTTAGCGGCCAGATTAGGCTCCCGTATGGCACGTACTTCTTTGACCGCCCCTGCTTCTTGGCCACCTTCACCACCGGCCCTCCCAGCACCACCTCGGCCCCTCCCGGTGTCGTCCCCGTAGGCAGCGATGACGACACCAACAGTCTGCTGGAACTACCTTTCTCCACGGCAGCAAGCATGGCGACTGGAAGGTCAACGGATGTCGCGTCCATAGTCGCAAGAGCAACACTAAGCGTCCCTCAACATCAAGTGGCTCTTTTTTCCACATCAAAGTCTAACATTTCAAATCTCGCTCTAATCCTAGTCAACATCAGCAAAGCAGGATTATTAATCTAATTAAAGGTGTAAATTGGACTGGACTAGCAAACATTGGAGGTAAAATGAACCAAATGATAGCCCAGGGAGTTATCTGGACTTGGTCAATTGTTCAGTGGAGTAAAGTGGACGTTTTTCAAATCAAAAATTGAAAAAACCGAAAAGGCTGAAATATCAGGTATTGATAGGATAATGAATCTAAATAACCGGTATATAAATTTCGGATTTTGGTATTATCGAAGTGTAGCAACGACACTTCCCCCACTACTACCAAACGTAGCCCGAGGTTCTTGTTTCGGTTGGGGCACGCATAGATCAAGAGCAAGATGGTGACATGAGAGATTTACGTGGTTCGGGCCGCCTGAGCGTAATACCCTACTCCATGGGGTGTGTGTGTTGTTGTATTGTGAATCGCTAGAAAGCATAGTCTCTGGCTCAGCTTGGAGTTGTGCCCCTGTATCGTGCAGCTCAGTCCTTTTATAGTCCAAGGACTGACCGTTACATCATTCACCTGGCCCGACATGTGGTCCTGGTGTATTTAATAGCCTTATACACTGTCTATGAATATTAAGCATGATTAATAGTGTGATAACGTGCCTTAATGGCTATGTTACCTCTATTAACAGTGCTTTGATTGTGTGTCATTAATACAACATTAACGACACGTAATCAGGTCTTGTAACTGCCGCTTTAACTGTCCCTTGAATGTCCGTACTGAAGGAGATCTGACAATGCATTCGTTGGTGAAGGTCCGGAGGCTCCACAGGTGGCAGCTTCGGGCCTTCCCTTTGTGGGGAGGTAGTTCCAGAGCTGCTATACACGTGTCAGCACCGGAGCTTCCCTCTGCCGGGGGTTAGGTCCGGGATCATTATACACGTGTAGATCGCAGAGCTTCCCTGTGTTTGGAGTCTAGCTTCGGATTTATATTACATGTGTCAATCTCCGGAGCTACGCATATGAGGGATGCGGGTCCGGTGTAATATGACACATGGGGCCTGAGGAGACCTTCAACTTTGACGGGTAGAACTCTCTTGCACTTCTTGCGGTATCATAGGGTACCCGGTACGCAGGGTACCGACAGTGGCCCCCGGCCCACCTTTGGGAGAAACCCTTTGGGTTTAATTATTCTACCAAAGGTGGGGCCATTCTTGATTCCCGCGCTTCGACTTCAAAAGTCTCCTAATGTGCCGTTGGGGCAATGGTCTGGGGTTAAACCATCGCCGTGTGGCTTGTTATGAATGCGGCAGATGAGATCTTTGAGTGCGGATCTCACGCAATTGAAGGTCGCCAGTTTCCAATACAAAAACCATATCGGTTCGGAGCGCCTTGTCAGGGTGCCGCCTTTGGGTCTCCCGCCATCCATCATGACAACGGTTCGCCTGGGGTAATAACCTCGATCTCTTCGTCGGGGTGGCCCTGGACCCATTCATCATGGACGGGGTAGATTTTTGAAATGTGACCCCACTCTTGTTGCGGTTTCCATCAAAGCATCGTGGAGGCTTACTTAAGAAGGAAAGTATGCGCGGTTTGAGGACTCTTTACGCTTTTGACCAAACTTGCGCTCAGAGCCTCCCAAACTTCACCTAGCTTTCTCTTCCTTCGCTCCACTTTGCCGCGATGGAGTTGGGTCTTCCCAAAAGCTGCCTCAAGAGCAAGGACGATTTGATGAAGGTGCAGACCTATATGGGGTGGTCCAGTGACTCCTTTAGCCACCTGATTTGTGCAGACGAGCTCCCGTTGAAGAAGGAGCGTAATGGCGACATGGTGTACTTCTGTGCGTACGCCATGGTGGGATTGATCCCACCTTTTCAACCTTTCTTTTAATGTTGCTGGACTTTACGGTCTCCAACTGTATCATCTTGGCCCCCATTCTCTTCTGCTAGTGGCAACCTTTGTCCATTTTTGCGAGATGTGGGTGGGTGTTCCCCCCTGCTTTGAGCTGTTTCGTACATTCTTCACCGTCCACACCACCAGCAAGGGTACTGAGCTTCTTGGCTTCTACTATTTCGTGAAGCACAAGAACTGCCCCTTTAAGTACTTGAAGTCATTCCCTTCTGGCAAATGGAATGACTGGAAGAAGGATTGGGTCATCATTGTAGTGAAGGAGCACGAGAGGTTGGAGCTGCCCCAAGGACTCCCCAACGTTGACACCGACGCTTGGAGTGTAGTTCTGGAGCTGTTAGATGCCTTCAATCCCTCCGCTGAGGAAGAGGGAGAAGCTCGCCTAGGCCCTCAACAGCGTGATGGATGACGACCGGATTGAAACTGGTCTGAAGTCCAACTTCGATGAAGAAGCTTTGAAGCTTCATCTCAAGAAATTCCAGCATGGGATAAACGTCGATGGCGACAACTTAGTTCCGCCGGTGGCTTTCCTTCCTCTGAACATGGAGCCACAGTTCAGCAGAGAGCTCCGGAGGAAGATGCCGGCGCTTGATGACCTTGGTGAGGTGGAAAGGCGTCTAACCTCCAGGGTGGTAATCCCCAAAGCTTACGAAGGAGGGCCTGACTCCGCCCCAAGCCGGAGGGTTGAAGACATTGGCAAGGGCAAGGGCAAAGAGCCAGCTGAACCCTCCAGCCGGAAGAGAAAGCTGAAGCACGCTGATGGGAGGTCTGTCAGGGATGCTCCCTCTACAACAGCTCTTTCTCCCCGGCAGAGGAGGTCTTCTGCGACTGCACCTTCTCCGACACAAGCATCTTCAAGAGGCGCAAGATCCAGGTAGTCGACACCAGCTTTAGTGTCGGCTAAAAGCTCCAAATCCAGGAGTTCTTCCCGGCCCAGAGAAGCTCCGGAGAGGACTCCGGCTGCCGCAAGTGGTCTCCAACTGAGGTCTAAAGTCGCTGTATCACCAAACTTGGTGGGCTCTGGCTCCAGGCCTCAGAAGAAGAGGTTCCGAGGCAACTGGGGTGGTAGCATCCCTAGATGAGCATCGTGTGCTTGCCTTAAAACGCTGATCTTATTTTTTGTGTCTTTAATCTTCTCATCCCTTTATATCTAGGGTGTCGAAGAAAAGGGTCAGGAACTTTGGCGTCTGTCGCAGCGACCGGGGCTGCGCATGCCGAAGCTCCGGCTTCAAGCACCAAGCCTCCTCCTCAAGTGGTGGCAGAAGTCACGGCAGCTCCAGTGCTAGCTGTCGTGGACTTGGATTCAGAGTACTCGCTGGAAGCTCCCGTGGTAGCGCCGGACCGCGGGGGAGAAGTTGAAGGTGTACCTCTGACAACGGTGTCGGATGTTGATGCTCCAGTACTGGAGCCAGAGATGTTTGAAGCTTTGGTCGTTGAACCGGAATTCATTCAAGCCCTGGCCACTTAGCCAGGGGCAATTGAAGCCTCTGCCATTGAGCCGGAGATAATTGAAGCTCCGACCCTTGTGCCAGAAGTTGTTGAAGGTCCGGCAGCTGAGCCAGAGATGCTTGAAGCTCCGGTCACAGAACTGGAAGTGACTGACGCGTCGACGTCTGAGCCGGAGGTGGTAGGGGCACCGGATGAAGCTCCAGCTGCTGCCCCGGAGATAGCTGCCCCGGAGGTGCCTAGACCAGAGCCAGAGCAGCCTGAAGAGGTGGCGACAGGTCCTCCACCCTCAGAGTTGATAATTGAAAACCCAGAAGCAGCGCATCCGACTTCTAGTCCGGAGGTGGGAGTTCCCCTAGTGGGTTCTTCCTCTACCGCTACTGAAGGGCTTATGGAGAGCGGCCCTAGTGCTGCAGGATCTCAGGGGACCACCCTTGTAGAGTGGGAACTAATTTTTGTGATGGAAAATCCTTTGGAGCCTGCGGAGTTGCTCCCAGCAGGCCCGGAGCCTATCCCTCTGGCGTTGTCCATAGACAACGCCTGCTCGAGCCTCCGACAAGTTCATCTCGCCTTCGATCATGAGAGCAAAGCCTTGGAGGAGGAGTGCAACACCTTGAGGCATTGGCGCAATAGACTTCACTTCGAGACCAGGCTTGCACAAATAAGACTGACTGATCAGAAGGAGTGGATCAAGAGGGAGAAGGCCCGGTTGGAATACTAGGACAAGCTGCTGGAGGAGAAGGAAGCCGCCATCCGGACGCTCGACGCTAACTCTATGGAGATCCTTGAGCAAGCCAAGGAGAGGCATGATGCTGCAGATGAGCATCACAAAAACGTCAATGAATTGAACGAGATTCTCCTGAAGCGTCGAGCGAACCTTGAGGCGAGGGAAGAAAAGCTCCTAGAGCAGCAGGAAGATGTTGTAAAGAGGGAGGCGGAGGTCACCCAGAAGTTGACTCTGGGTGAACAGAATTTAGCGGATTGCAACAAAAAGCTGGATCTATGGAGCAAAGAGGAGAAGGAGAAGTACTGGAACCTGGGGCAGGAGCTCTCGAAAAGAGAAGCTGACGTTGCCACCAGGGAAGGGAAGGTGAGAGGCAGGGAAAAGGACTTGGCAGAAAGGCGGAACCGCATCCACCTCCGGGAAACGGAGCTGACCGATTGTGAGAAGCAAGTTGCTGAGAATATGCAACAACATGCTAAATTGGTCGAGCTCCTCGCTCGGGAAGGTTTGGAGCTTGCAGCCGCCCAGAAGTCACTGGAGGAGCTGCGAAGCTTGAAGGAGACTGAGTCCATCCAAGTATGGGACTTCTTGGGATGAGCCAACGACGCGCTGACGCCACTAGGCTTCAGTCCTGTACGTCCGGACAATCTGGAGCTGGACTTGGACCAAGAACTGGTGGCCGTCAATGTTGTTGGCGGCAACCTCGACGCAATGGGTGACGTCATCGCGGACCAGCTAGAGACTGAGGGGAAATCTCTGGCTACAAACGTTGCAGAGTAAGTGCTGACATGCTATGTGAGCCGAGATCCCCAATTCTCTTTGGACCCGGTGCTCCAAGGTCCCGTTGCTGAAGAGAAGGATGCTGCCAAGGCCAATGTCCAGGAAGTTGCCAAGAAAGTCGCCACATTCTTCCGCGGGACTTAGATCCTCCAGTAGCTAGGACTTCTTCCTTTTGCCTCCTGCTGTAATCCCAATTTTGTAATCCAGTACTTCGATTTAATGAAATCCACTTTGCTGCCATGAACTTCATTTTATTTTTGTCTTAAATATAATTTGCTCTGTCTTCTTGGCCCCCTGGTATATGTGTACAATTGAAGTGTGTACATGTACCAAAGGATTTGACACTATATTGATGACTTGAACGCTTCGCACTTGTAGATTTTAGGTCCGAAGTCTTCATTTTTGATGCGTCGACTGCAGGCCCCCTCGGATTGGCAGAGCTTGGTAGCTCCGACGGTACCCACTATGAAAGTATAAAACGTCAACGGTGGGCCCCCTAGGATTTATCAGAGCTTGGTAGCTCTTGATGTAGCCGCACGAATAGTTGAAGGTAGGCCCCCCAGGGGTTGTCGGATCTTTGTAACTCGACATTACCCACTGTCAACATATTAAATATCGACGACGGGTCCCCTAGGAGGATGTCAGAGCTTAGTAGCTCCGGCGTCGTCCATCATTGCTATGAATTTCTGTTTTTCCTGCACATTAAATACAAGAAAAAAGTAAAATTTGTCCTCTTGTCTATAAATCGTTTGTGACTTATTGTTCTTACTTGAGTTTTTATTCGGAAGTAACTCAATATGGTAACAAGTATATTGATGTAACCCTTCCGAACCCATATGATTTTTTAGTACTCACCCTACTGATGCCTGCCGGAGTGTAGGTAGAGTGGCGTACTTAGGGTGTAGGACCTGGCTAAGTCGATAGCACACTCCGGACCTATGTTGGCTTATCGTTTAGGCAAGTAGAATATACAGCATGTTAAGACCCAAAGAGATCAACAATATAACTTGCAACGCATATGAATAACTTGGGTAAAAACTAAAAAAGAACTGCACAACTTCATTATAGACAAGAAGGTTAAAAACAATAATTTGATAAATCGAGCCTTGTACAAAAATAAATACACGTGGAGCCTGTTTTCACACAACAATGTCTTTCATTATAGGTCCAGATTACAGGGGAGACAAGGACACACTTAGGGTGCGGGACCAAGCTAAGTGCGCTATACATCTTGTACTAACCCAGGGTAGGTAGTTACACTTTTAGTGCAGAGACTGTATGAAGTGTAATTGAACTTCCCGGACCCTTCTGGAGGGGTCCGAATGTTCTCCCGGAGAACCTACCCATGTCTGTTTAGCGACTCTATAACATACAACGTGTGTAATTACAGACTCACCTCCGTGATTCTAAGCATAAAACTTACGGAGGTACTCAATGTTCTAAGGATTAGGAAGCGGAGTCCCATCCCCAGTTGCCAAGCGAACGCATCCAGGACGGGATACTTTGATCACTCAGAATGGACCTTCCCAGCTGGGGGAAAGTTTATTCATTCCTTCACGAGTTAGTATCTTCCGAAGCACCAAATCGCCTTCCTCGAGTTGTCGGTTGCGCATATGCCTTTGATGATAGCGCCGGAGCGCTTGGCGATAACGTGCATTCTGAACAGCTGCTTGGCACCTTCCCTCGTTGACGAGGTCAAGGTCTTCACGCCTGAGCTGGTCCTACGCGGCTTCATCGAAGGTCCGGGACCCGAAGGGACCCCAAGGTGATCTCCGGAGGAAGGACTGCTTCAGCTCCGTACACGAGAAAGAAGGGTGTTTCTCCAGTTGATTGATTAGGTGTTGTCCTGTTCGCCCATAATGTGGATGGAAGCTCATCAATCCAGTTGGCTTCATGCTTTTTCAGGTGCTCATATGTGCGCGTCTTGATTCCTTTTAAAATTTTTGCATTTGCTCTCTCAGCTTGGCCATTACTTGCTGGGTGAGCTACTGAGGCGTAGCTGAGTTGAATGTCGAGGTCTTCGCAATATTCTTGAAATGCAGCACTTGTGAATTGGGTTCCGTTATCAGTTATGACTTTGTTTGGAACTCCAAATTTGCATATAATAGACTTCAAGAACTTGATTGTTGATTGTTACAACTGGAGTTGCTTCCGACCACTTGGTGAACTTGTCGATGGCGACATACAGGAACATGTAATCTCTGTCAGCTTTTAGGAAAGGTCCCAATATGTCCATGCCCCACACAGCGAATGGCCATGTAGGAGGTATCATTTGTAGTGACTGAGCCGGTGTGTGAATCTGTTTTGCATGGAATTGGCACGCTTCACATTTTTTCACTAGCTCAACCGCATCCTGGAGTGCTATAGGCCAGTAAAAGCCGTGTCGGAAGGCTTTACCAACCAGCAAGCAAGAAGATGTGTGATTCCCACACTCGCCTCCATGGATTTCGCGAGGAGCTCACGGCCCCCTACCTGGCGCGTCAAATATCAAAGTGTAGCAACGACACTTCCCCCAGTACTACCAAATGTAGCCCGCGGAGGTTCTTGTTTCGGTTGGGGCACGCAGAGATCAAGAGCAATATGGTGACACGGAAGATTTACATGGTTCGGGCCGCCTGAGCGTAATACCCTACTCCACGGGGTGTGTGTGTTGTTGTTGTATTGTGAATTGCTAGAAAGCATAGTCCCTGGCTCAGCTTGGAGTTGTCCCCCTGTATCGTGCGGCTCAGTCCTTTTTGAATGTAGGCCTAGAGGGGGGGTGAATAGGCCTTTTTGAAATTTCTCGGTTCCTGTAGCACTTCAACAACAAGGTCAAAACCAGATATATCGGACTAGTCCGGTAAAGTGCGGACTAGTCCGAATTTCACGGGCTAGGTTGATCAAGTTAGGTCAATTTGATTGTTTCGTTGACGTTTGCAGCGGAAATATAAACTTTAATAACAGTTCAATAGTTGTATGTCAAGTTCTATTGCAAGTATGATTCTTGTTCAACTATTTAACTTGAATTCAACAAAATGAATCAAACCCTAGATAATGTTGATCAACTAGAATGATGAACACAAACGAACAAGACACAAGATTTATTCCGTGGTTCGGTTACCACGAAGGCAACCTACGTCCACGTTGAGGAGCCCACAAAAGGACCGGGTCTTCACCAACCCTTCCCTCGTCGAATCGCCACGAAGGCCAATCCTCTTCCACTAATCACACAAGGGTAAATCACCAAGTTGAAGGGGCGATCTCACAAGTTGAGAGCTCCCTTGATTACAAGTTTCAAGACCACCAATAACACACTTCGAAATATACAAATTGAGATACAAGAGTGTGTTAGAGATTCAAACCAAGAGCTCAATCGTGTGCCAAGTGCCCTCTCCAATGATCTACAAGTGATCTTCAATGGATTGATCAATTTTTCACTTAGTTTCGTGGAGAGAGGTAGTTTTTGAGTCTCTTGGGAGGTGTGACGGCGCTAGGGTTCGAGAGTGGGTGAAAGTGGGCCGTGCACCTCTATTTATATGGGGTTTCTAAAAGTGACCGTTAGGGTTCAGAAAGATCGGACTAGTCCGTGGTGGTGACCGGACTAGTCCGGTGTGCTGTGCGAAGCAAACCCTAAGTGTCCAGGAATATCGGACTAGTCCGGTTGAAAACGGACTTGTCCGATTTCGCTGCTGGAAATCTTCGGACTAGTCCGATTGTCATCGGACTTGTCCGGACCTGTGAAACCCTAAGTGTTTAGGATTACAAGTCCGCACTTGGAGGACTTGTCTGATTTAGATCAGAGTGTATATCGGACTAGTCCGTGTAATCACCGGACTTGTCCGAAGTGGATCAGAAAGAATATCGGACTAGTCCGGGTCACAACGGACTTGTCCGATTTTGTGTGACTTGTGCATTGTGTTAAGGACTAGTCCGCATTGGAGAGGACTAGTCCGAAGTGGATCAGAAAGATATCGTACTAGTCCGGTAGACACCGGACTTGTCCGATCTAGTGCAGAAAGTGATATCGGACTAGTCCGGCTGATATCGGACTAGTCCGGTCCTGTATAACTTTGTGCATTGTATGTGTGTGCTTGAAAGTGATTGAGCTCTTGGGTGTGTTTCCTTAACACACTCTATACATGATAATCTACTATTTTCTTCTTCTTGAGCTCAAATTCACTTTGCTTCTCATTTCCCTTCTTTTCGGCATTTTGCTCATTTTTCATCATTTGCCTGCATTCATCTCAACAAAAGGATTAGGATCCCAATTGCTTGTCATAAATCATCCAAAACCCACAAGGGAGTCCTAGATGCACTTTCAATCTCCCCCTTTTTGGTGATTGATGACAACCAATTGAGATTTCACAAAATGAGGTATAAAATGAGATTTTCATAAAGTATGCACATATGACTCAAAAATACATCAAGCAACAAGATAATTATTCATGTGTGCATTCTTTATGGTGGGATGCATACTAAGAGCATGAATGCATTAAGAATGACAGAATTTGCATTGATCAACTAATATCAAGTGAATATGGCCTTTCAGGAGCAAAAATTCAGATTTCATCACACACTTGCAAATTAATTGAGCAATTCATCACAGGACCAAACATGATATGAAAATAGTGTTAAACAAATACAATCACAATTAAAAATACATAGAGAGCTCTCTCCTCGCATCCTATTCAGCTAAAGCTAAGACTAGAGACTCCCCCTCAATCTCTCCCCCTTTGGCATCAAGACACCAGAAAGAGAGAGAGGAAGGTCCTAGGGCTTCACTCTTCGCTGTCAGTCCTCTCGTCGTCTTCATTGTCTTCATCGCTTTCCGCTTGACGAGGTTGAGAGGGAGGAGGAGGAGCGGAGCTGCTCGAGCCCCCAATGCCAAAATAGGCAAGCTCGGAGGGAGTCAAGGGGCTGAGCTCGGTGATGTCTGGATCAGAATCTTCAAAAAGTACTGGAGATCCAATTGGGTTGATCTCCAGCTTCTCACTCAGCTGCTTGACATTGGCTTTTATGTACCTCATGTTCTCCTTCCTCTTCTGATTTAGCTTGTGAAGCTTCACTTCAGTTTTCTTGCATGAGGAGAAAATTGCAGCCAAGTACTTGAGGATCCCACTGGCGGATCCTTTCTGAGGGGCTTCCCTGGAGGGAGGAGGAGCCCTAGCAGCTTCTTCTTGCCTTGCCGGTGCCTCGGGGCTTGAGGCCGGCGATGGAGCAGCCTGGACACTCACTGGCTGAGACTTCTGAGGCCTCAGTGGAGTGTGCTCCACATCCTTCACAAACTCGATCCCTGTGACCTTCTCAATCATAAACATCAAGTAAGGGGCATAGCCACAGGATCGGTTGGGGGTACTTGAGATATTGACCATATCATTCCAAATATAGTCTGCAACATCAAACTGTCTCTTCTTGCTTATGACCCTCATTAGAGTCCGGAGGTAACCCTGTACACTCCCTGCATCCCCATCCTTGGGGGCAATGGTCTTCCGGAGAACTCTGTTCAGGACCACAAAGAAGGGCTTCATGTTCTTTGTGGAGGGAGGAACATACTTAGAGTTGGGCTCATACATGAACTTCATTCCGTCCCTCTCAATGACCCCTATGTTGTGGATGATTAGGTGGTCATTTCCAGCAGAGTCTAAGTGGAGCAGGTTTGCGAAATCCTCCTGAGTGATGGAGGACTTGGATCCATGGGTCATCCAAGTCACACTTTCTTCATCTTCACTCGAGAAGTGGCACGTTGCATAGAATTGTGCTATCACTTCATCATTCCAGTTGTGTCTGAAGGCAAAGAGATCCTTCAGACCATGTCTCTCTGCAGCTGCTATCACTTCATCAAAAGCTGCACATTTCTTCTTCTCAAGGTGGGCCCAGTCAATCCATTGACTGCGCACCACCGGGGTCTTCATCGGCAAGTAGACCAGCTTGTAGAAATCAACATGGAAATTTGACCAAAATCTGCCATCAGCTGCTTGCTTGGGCCTTGCATAGCAATCAACACTTCTCAACTTCGCAGCCACATCGCTGCCCTTGCCAGTGAATCTTTCCTCATTGGGGTCCCGGACCCCTTCTCTGGGAGTATGCAGCTTCAGGGGCCCAACAGGCCCTGTGGCAACCCCCTTGCCCTTCCCTTTAGCTTGTCGAAGGCCACTTGAAGAAGTAGCGGCCTTCGAAGCGGCTTTCTTGACGCACACCTTCCTTCGAACTTGGGGAGGTGAGGGAGTAGGCTCGGAGGGTCTCTCTTGGCGTTTCTTGCCAAGACCCGCCGAGGACCGAGGTGCCACCTCGTGGTCCAACTCGGCCTCGAAATCGGAGATTTCGTTGTCGGAGCTCGACGTGATCTGAGAATAAGTGATCAAGAGAAAGGACAAGTTATACAAGGTATTGGTGAGGTAACATGGCAATGGAAGGCATTAGGGAATTAAAGAATTAGGTTTTGGTTCAGAAACAACAGACTTGTCTGGTGCACAGGCACGGACTAGTCCGGGGGACCGGACTTGTCCGTACCTGGAACGGACTAGTCCGGTGTTCATCTGCAAAAAGCTAACAGAGTGGACAAAAATAGATCCCTAAGGTAAAATTAGTCTAGCATACACATAGTACATCAACTAGACATGTAACTAGTGAAGAATGCTAGGCCAAACGATAAGCAATAGAGAAATTTGTGATTTCTTAGGGTTTTGAAGAAAATTTACCAAGAAATCAAAGGAAACTTGAGATTTTGGGGGTTGGAGGCCGGACTTGTCCGCTAACTTCAATTCCCGAGTCTTCAAGCTTGATCTCCGCCCAAGATTGAGGATTTTCGACGGAGGAATCAAGGATTCGCCTTGGGAGCTTGAGCGCAAGAGAGAGAAAGCTTGGGGGCGAGTGTGGGGTGAAGGGATTAGGGTTTGGTGGCGGCTAGGGTTATGGACAGGAAAAATCGGACAAGTCCGGACACGACCGGACTAGTCCGAAGTCATCCAGAGACCTATATCGGACTAGTCCGTGGTCTGTCGGACTAGTCCGGCCTAACCGGCACTCTGCGGACTAGTCTGCAATGGCGGACTAGTCCGGGTAACCACGGACTTGTCCGTGGTCACCAGGAAAGAATTGCATAGCCCATTCATATATATTTGAAGGTCCAATAATTGAGAGTAGAGAGGCAAAACAATTCAAATAATCTTGATGAATTTGACCAGTAAGCAAACAACAATCATACTATGATCAAAAATTCATCAAGATCTAATAATTGACATAGTTTTTCGAGAGAAAAATGAAGAGGGTTAATTTTCACAAATCAATCAACATTTTGAAGTAAGCATACAGGTATGCAACTTTTCAAGCCACACTCCGAGAATCAAGAATGTTTAGCTCATTTCGGAGTTCGCAAAAACGTTTTTCATCAAGTGGCTTGGTGAATATGTCGGCCAATTGTTTTTGGGTGTTGACATGAGAGATGGATATGTCTCCTTTCATGGAATGGTCTCTCAAGAAATGGTGTCTTATGTCAATGTGTTTAGTCCTAGAGTGCTCAACTGGATTGTGGGCTATTTTAATGGCACTCTCATTATCACAAAGGAGAGGAATACGGTTTATATTGTAACCGTAATCCCTTAGAGTTTGTCGCATCCAAAGGAGTTGTGCACAACAACTCCCGGCTGCAACATACTCCGCTTCGGCTGTGGATAATGCAATGGAATTCTGTTTCTTGGATGACCAAGAAACTAAGGATCTTCCTAGGAATTGGCAAGTGCCGGAAGTGCTTTTTCTATCAACTTTGCACCCGGCATAATCTGCATCGGAATACCCAATGAGATTGAATTTTGAGCCTTTTGGGTACCAAAGACCAAGGTTGGGTGTATGAACTAAATATCTTAGGATTCTCTTTACGGCTGTCAAATGACATTCCTTAGGGTTGGCTTGAAATCTTGCACACAAACATACACTCAGCATAATATCTGGCCTAGATGCACATAAGTATAGTAAGGATCCAATCATGGAGCGATATACCTTTTGGTCGACGCTCGGTCCATCTTCATTGAGATCCAAGTGGCCATTCGTTGCCATGGGAGTCTTTATGGGCTTTGCCTTGTCCATGCCAAACTTCTTGAGGATGTCCTGTGTGTACTTGGTTTGGCTTATGAATGTTCCTTCCCTTTGTTGCCGCACTTGGAATCCCAAGAAGTACTTCAATTCTCCCATCATTGACATTTCAAATCTGTCTGTCATAATTTTACTAAACTCTTCACAGAAAGATTGGTTAGTTGATCCAAAAATTATATCATCAACATAGATTTGGCAAATAAAAAGATCATTATCCAGATTTTTTTGTGAATAATGTATAGTCTACTTTGCCAATTTGAAAACCATTATCAATTAAAAAATCTCTAAGACACTCATACCAAGCTCTAGGAGCTTGTTTGAGGCCATAGAGAGCCTTACGCAGTTTATACACGTGGTCGGGGAACTCTTCGTCTTCAAACCCAGGTGGTTGCTCCATGTACACCTCCTCCTTGATCGGTCCGTTGAGGAAGGCGCTTTTCACGTCCATTTGATACAGCTTGAAATCATGGTGAGTAGCATATGCAAGTAATATTCTAATTGATTCAAGCCTAGCTACTGGAGCAAAGGTTTCATCGAAATCCAAACCTTCGACTTGTGAGTAACCTTTGGCCACAAGTCGTGCCTTGTTTCTTGTCACCACTCCGTGTTCGTCTTGCTTGTTGCGGAAGACCCACTTGGTGCCCACAATATTTGCATTGGGTCTTTCCACAAGTTCCCAAACTTCGTTTCTCTTGAAATTGTTCAACTCTTCTTGCATTGCCACCACCCAGTCCGGATCCTTCAATGCATCCTCAATCCTGCGGGGTTCCAAAAAGGAGACAAACGAGTAATGTTCACAGAAATTTGCTATACGAGATCTAGTGGTTACTCCCTTTTGGATGTCGCCGATGATGTTGTCGATTGGATGATCCCTTTGAATGCATTGGTGTACTCTTGGGTGTGGCACTTGGGGGGTCGTATGTTGGTGATCATCTTCTTCTCCCCCTGAGTTGTTGTCCTCGTTGATTTGTTGATCATGTTCATATTCCTGTGATTGATCTTGTATCGAGGCTCCCCCTTGATTGTTGATCTCCTCTTGTGGTTCACTTTCCTCTTGTATTTGTGACGATGACTCTTGTGGTCGTACTTCGCCTAGAGCCATCCTCTTCAATGCTTGATAGGGGGCTTCCTCTTTACCTAATTCACATTGATCAACTTGCTCCTTTTGGGAGCCATTAGTTTCATCGAACACTACGTCACGTGCCACTTCAACAAGTCCGGAGGCCTTGTTGAAAACACGATAGGCGTAAGTGTTCGAATCATAACCAAGCAAGAAACCTTCATCGGACTTCGAAGCGAACTTTGAAGTCCCGGGCTTCTTGTTCAAAATATAGCAAGGAGAACCGAAAACTCGAAAATATGAAATGTTCGGTTTGTTACCGGTGAGTAGCTCATAGGGGGTCTTCTTTAGTAGTCGATGAAGGTAGAGTCGATTTGTGGCATGGCAAGCGGTGTTGATTGCTTCAGCCCAAAATCGATCCGAAGTCTTGTATTCATCGAGCATTGTTCTTGCCATCTCTATGAGCGTTCGGTTCTTCCTTTCGGCAACTCCGTTTTGTTGTGGAGAGTATGGTGCTGAGAATTCGTGCTTGATTCCTTCCTCATCAAGGTACTCCTCCACTTGTATGTTCTTGAACTACGTGCCGTTGTCGCTCCGAATACTCTTGATTGATAGTGAGAACTCGTTTTGCGCTCGCTTGAAGAATTTCTTGAGTGTTCCTTGTGTTTCTGACTTGTCATGCAAAAAGAACACCCAAGTGAAGTGGGAAAAATCATCAATAATAACTAAACCGTATTTATTACCGCCGATGCTTATATAAGCAATTGGACCAAACAAGTTCATATGAAGTAGTTCGAGCGGTCTTGTCGTGGTCATGATGTTCTTCGCGGGATGTTGTGCTCCAACTTGCTTCCCTGCTTGGCACGCGGTACAAGGCCTGTCTTTCTCAAACACAACATCTTTCAAACCTCGGATGTGATCGCCCTTGAGGAGTTTTTGAAGGTTCCTCATACCAACATGTGCCAGCCGTCTATGCCACAGCCAACCCATGTTGGTCTTTGCAATCAAGCATGTGTCGAGTTCGGCTTTATCCTTGTTGAAGTCAACAAGGTAAAGCTTTCCCTTCAATATACCCTTGAATGCAACAGAACCATCACTTCTCCTTGAGACGGTCACACCCTTGTTAGTGAACAGGCAATTATAACCTTTGTCACATAATTGAGATATGGACAGCAGGTTATAATCTAAGGATTCAACGTGTAAAACATGCGAAAGAGTATGTTCAGAGGATATTGCTATTTTACCGGTACCGAGGACCCTTCCTTGACTGTTATCCCCAAAGTAGATGCCTTCGTTTGGGTCCTTGTTCACTTCATACTCCACAAACATCCTCCTTTCTCCGGTCATGTGGTTGGTGCATCCACTGTCTAGCACCCATTTGGATCCACCGGAGGAGTAGGCCTGCAAAAACAAATTACGCCTTGGTTTTAGGTACCCAAGCTTGCTTGGGTCCTTGGAGGTTAGTAACAATACATTTGGGCACCCACACATGGGATTTTGTGTTCCCATGGCGTGGCCCAGCATAATAAGCATACACTTTACCAACATTATTTTTCATTAATACATAAGAAGCATCAAAGGTTTTAAACAAGAGTTGCTGTTGATTATGGGTCGGACTAGTCTGTGTGACCGGACTTGTCCGGATGACCGGACTTGTCCGGACCACAACCGGACTAGTACGGTTTTCATGAGAGTTCAGGTTTTTAGTTTTCGAGTTACCAGGTTGTGAGGGTCCCCCCTTCACAAAGGTAATCCTTCCCTTGTTATTCTTATGATTTCCAGCTCTTTGCTTTCCATCATAAGAGTAACCAATGCCATACTTGACATTTGGAGGTCTTTGGACCAAATATGCACTACGTGCATAGTTGATCCTCTCCTTGTCAAATATTACACATTGGGTAGGATTTTTGTCCTTTGTGGAGGTAGAATTTTCCTTCAACCTGGTGTTAATTTTATCACATTTGCAAATATGAGCGATATTAGTTGAAGTGGGTTGAGAAGGTAGGCTTGAAGAGGAGGAAGGTTCACTAAGCTTGAGTGACCCAACCTGCACTTCAAGGATCTTGTTGACCTTGATTAGGTCATCAAGTTGATCCTTGATTGCAACGTTTGAGTTGGTTAACTCCAAGCAAGTTTTCTTGCTTGAAGCTAGCTCAAGCTCTAGTGAGTGGTTTCTCTCCTTTTCAAGAACTAGAAGATTGTCAAGTTCGACATGCTTCTCCTTTTGGGAAATAATCATGTCTTCTTGACGATCAATTAGCTCTTCCTTCTCAACAAGTTGGTTAAGCAAGAATTTCATTTTAGCAGCAGTTTTTCTATCTAAACCAATTAGCATATCTTCATCATCACTATCTAGATCATCATCACTTGAGTAAGAATGCAAGGAAGGAGTTTTGATGTTTACCTTGCGTTTACCTTCCTTAGCCATGAGGCAAGTTCCATTTGCCTTCTTTGCACCGAGCGTGGGGAAGAGTGTGGGTTTCTTGGACATGCTTTCAATGTCTATGCTAGCCATTTCTTCTTCATCGGACGATGAGGACTCATCGTTTGAGTCCCACTCCTTTCCGATGTGTGCTTGTTCAGCTTGTTTCTTCTTCTTGAAGAATTTCTTCGGTTGAGGCTTGGACTCATTACTCTTCTTCTTGTTGTCCTCATACGGGCAATCGACTATAAAGTGATTGTACTCACCACAATTATAGCATGCCCGCCTCATCTTCGGCTTTGTATTCTCCTTGTATTTTCCTTCACTCGATTTTGTTCCTTGTCTTTTCTTCATAATTCTTTTGAACTTCTTCATGAACAAAATCATATCTTCTTCGTCCAGCTCGCTGCTTTCATCATCGTTGTCCTCCTCAAGCTGTGCTTCTCTTGCTTCTTTGGATAGAGGCTTGAGTGAGGACTTTAGGGCAACTCCCTTCTTCTTGGCTGTTGTGAGGTCGGCTATTTCTTTTACATGCTTGGCTTGCTTCTCCATCATCTCAAAGTTGATGATTTTGCCAAGCAGTTCATGCGGAGTCATTTTCTTGTACCCGGGACTTTCTCGGATCATAGAGCAAAGTGTGACGTTGCGAGGCATAAAGGCTCTAAGGATGAGCTTTACAACCTCGTGGTCATTCCACTTTTTGCTCCCATATGATCGAACCTTGTTCACAAGAGTCTTCAGTCTGTTGTACATGTCCTGGGGAGACTCATCTTCCTCAATCGCGAACCTTCCTAGTTTGCCTTCAATCATTTCAATCGTTGCCTCCCGCACATGCCGGTCACCTTCATGTGCTGTCTGTAGTGTGTCCCAGATTTCTTTGGCAATTTCCAATCCGTCCACCTTTGTGAATTCATCTCGACTTAGAGATGAGGTGATAACGGTTGCGGCTTGGGCATTCCTGTGGATGGCTTGCTCTTGACTTGGCGTGAGCTCTTCATCGTCATCAGGGATGTTTATTTCTGTGCACACAATATGCCATAAACTTGGGTTAAGGGAAATCAAGTGCATCTTCATATTTTGCCTCCACATGAAGTAATCACTCCCATCGAAGTGTGGGGCTTTTCCGAGAGGAATAGATAGATAATGACTGCTGTTAGAATTTAAATGGTCAAAATTAAAAGGATATCGGGAGTAGTCGGTGTGACTACTCCCCTTCTTCTTTTCTTCGACTTTAGATTTCCCTTTGGAAAGCTTTCTTTCTAAGGAGTGCTTTCAGCTCCAATGTCTCCTCATCATCATCATCGAAGTCTTGAATGGCTTCGAGATACTTTTCAAGCTTTTGGTGCTTGTCATTGTTCATTTCTTCCTGGTTGTTGATTTTCTGGACTTCCTTCATGTCCGACATGATCTCTTCGAGTGGTTGCACTCTTTCTTGAAGAACCTGCTCTGATACCAATTGAATGTAGGCCTAGAGGGGGGGTGAATAGGCCTTTTTTGAAATTTCTCGGTTCCTGTAGCACTTCAACAACAAGGTCAAAACCAGATATATCGGACTAGTCCGGTAAAGTGCGGACTAGTCCGGATTTCACGGGCTAGGTTGATCAAGTTAGGTCAATTTGATTGTTTCGTTGACGTTTGCAGCAGAAATATAAACTTTAATAACAGTTCAATAGTTGTATGTCAAGTTCTATTGCAAGTATGATTCTTGTTCAACTATTTAACTTGAATTCAACAAAATGAATCAAACCCTAGATAATGTTGATCAACTAGAATGATGAACACAAACGAACAAGACACAAGATTTATTCTGTGGTTCGGTTACCACGAAGGCAACCTACGTCCACGTTGAGGAGCCCACAAAAGGACCGGGTCTTCACCAACCCTTCCCTCGTCGGATCGCCACGAAGGCCAATCCTCTTCCACTAATCACACAGGGGTAAATCACCAAGTTGAAGGGGCGATCTCACAAGTTGAGAGCTCTCTTGATTACAAGTTTCAAGACCACCAATAACACACTTCGAAATATACAAATTCAGATACAAGAGTGTGTTAGAGATTCAAACCAAGAGCTCAATCGTGTGCCAAGTGCCCTCTCCAATGATCTACAAGTGATCTTCAATGGATTGATCAATTTTTCACTTAGTTTCGTGGAGAGAGGTAGTTTTTGAGTCTCTTGGGAGGTGTGACGGCGCTAGGGTTTGAGAGTGGGTGAAAGTGGGCCGTGCACCTCTATTTATATGGGGTTTCTAAAAGTGACCGTTAAGGTTCAGAAAGATCGGACTAGTCCGTGGTGGTGATTGGACTAGTCCGGTGTGCTGTGCGAAGCAAACCCTAAGTGTCCAGGAATATCGGACTAGTCCGGTTGAAAACGGACTTGTCCGATTTCGCTGCTGGAAATCTTCGGACTAGTCCGATTGTCATCGGACTTGTCCGGACCTGTGAAACCCTAAGTGTTTGGGATGACAAGTCCGCACTTGGAGGACTTGTCCGATTTAGATCAGAGTGTATATCGGACTAGTCCGTGTAATCACCGGACTTGTCCGAAGTGGATCAGAAAGAATATCGGACTAGTACGGGTCACAACGGACTTGTCCGATTTTGTGTGACTTGTGCATTGTGTTAAGGACTAGTCCGCATTGGAGAGGACTAGTCCGAAGTGGATCAGAAAGATATCGGACTAGTCCGGTAGAGACCGGACTTGTCCGATCTAGTGCAGAAAGTGATATCGGACTAGTCCGGCTGATATCGGACTAGTCCGGTCCTGTATAACTTTGTGCATTGTATGTGTGTGCTTGAAAGTGATTGAGCTCTTGGGTGTGTTTCCTTAACACACTCTATACATGATAATCTACTATTTTCTTCTTCTTGAGCTCAAATTCACTTTGCTTCTCATTTCCCTTCTTTTCGGCATTTTGCTCATTTTTCATCATTTGCCTGCATTCATCTCAACAAAAGGATTAGGATCCCAATTGCTTGTCATAAATCATCCAAAACCCACAAGGGAGTCCTAGATGCACTTTCACTTTTATAATCCAAGGACTGACCGTTACATCATTCACCATGCCTGACATGTGGCCCTGGCGTACTTAATAACCTTATACACTATCTCCGAGTATTAAGCATGATTAATAGTGTGATAACGTGCCTTAATGGTTGTGTTACCTCTATTAACAGTGCTTTGATCGTGTGTCGTTAATACAGTATTAACGACATGTAACCAGGGCTTGTAACTGCCGCTTTAACTGTCGCTTGAATGTCCATGCTGAAGGAGATCCGACAATGTATTCGTTGGTGAAGGTCCGGAGGCTCCACACGTGGCAGCTTCGGGGCTTCCCTTTGTGGGGGGGGGGGGGGGGGGGGGTAGCTCTGGAACCGCTATACACATGTCAGCACCAGAGCTTCCCTCTGCCAGGGGTTAGGTCTGGGATCATTATACACGTGTAGATCGCGGAGCTTCCCTGTGTTTGGAGTGTAGCTTTGGATTTATATTACACGTGTCAATCTCCGGAGCTACCCATATGAGGGATGTGGGTCCAGTGTAATATGACATGTGGGGCCTGAGGAGACCTTCAACTTTGACGGGTAGAACTCTCTTGCACTTCTTGCGGTATCATAGGGTATCGGTACGCAGGGTACCGACAGGTACCATCCTCGGTACCCAAATACTCTAATATCCAATTTTTCTCGCTTATCATTTAATATTTTTACTTTATATATTTTTCTATCAAAAGCATAATCTTATTTTTTTCTACGGTTCCCTTGGTTCTGGTTTAATAATTAATTGAAGAATATAATGATAAAGGGAAAGGTAAATGTAAGATTATTAACTTCATTTTTGTGTTAATTTATGGTCTAGGAACTATTAAAATTAGAGTTGTGATATCTCATTTCTGAGTTGTGGTGGGTGAAGTCATGACATTCAAACAATTATTTGTGATTTATTGTTAATAAACTTGTAGTTCGTTTGCTCATGAGATTAAATTCATAAATGGTATAGAACATGTGCTGAGAATCTAAGATAGGTATAATGTACAACTCGGATATTTCATATAATATCGAACTAAAATTTAGGTATCCAAAATTTTTAAGTACTAAATATTTTGCAATATTTTGGGTACTGATTTTTATAAACTAAAATTTGAAAACTAAAATACTCAAATCGGAAAATCAGGTAGACCGAACTCCCAGGCGTAAGCGTGTGTCATGGTAGCAAGGGTCAGATTACAGTCAAAATATCCTGAGTGTGTGTTTCTACAAATGACTAGCATTGCCACTATAAAAGAATATCTGAGGACAATCGGTTATCAACAAGTAACACATGAAACTTAAACCAACTGTTGGAAGGTGACTACGATTTCAATGAAAGAGTTCGATAAGGTAGAGAGAGTCGAGGGCAGAAAAGGCACCAAGCTCCAATCTCCTCCTCCCAACGCTCTCACAGGAGTCCTCACCGAGATGTGACTCCACAGCCTTAGCGTGCTTCATCGTGGAGTCATTTATCCATAATATCTTGACTCTGTGTGGGAGGAAACAAAGTTTACGAAATTTCATCAAAATAACATCTTTATTTTTGAGGTCTGGAATAATAAAGATTCGTGAAATTTCATCATTTGCTATCTTAATAAATTCAAATTGTGATTGTTTGCATATGCAACCATGATGTTTAATATGTTGAAAATATTTTATTGTGAAATCATGAATTTTTTTGCGATTCGAATTTTTTTCAACATTTTTGAATTTTTTATTTATCGGTGACCCTGAATTTTTGAAATTTCATATTTGTCAATGAGCCCCGAAACTTTTTATGTACCGAATTTTATTTCCTACCGTGGGGTGCGGGCTGCCAGCCTGTACCGGATGCATATTCTTTGGAGTAACTGCAATACAATTACTGCTACTGACATGTGAACCCACAAATCATCGGGTCCACATGCACTGCAGTTACTCCAGAGGATGTGAATGTGCACGCTCCGCGCCAGTGCGGGTGGGCCTCAAAACTAAGCTCTCGTCATGGCACCAGGATGATCATCAGCCACATGGCCAGCCGAGCGAAGAGGATGGAACATGGGAGGAAAAATAGAAGTGGAGAAAGATGCCACGACAGCAGAGGAAGGCTCGGTGGTGGTGTTCGAGGGTCGTGACCGCATGACAATGGAGGATGTGCAGAACGTGACGAGGCAGGTGCTGGGTGAAAGTTGTCAAGAAAGGGGTGGATAGGCTAATTAAACATGCAAGCACTTAATTAAACAAGATTAAACTGCAGAATCCGGACCAGTCCGGTGTTAGGGCAGACTAGTTCGTGTTGTATGCAGGAATGGACCCAAAGTTGGATTTTTATGTGTTTTTATTTGATTTTGTTTTATCAGAAGTAGTAGTAACAATCTAGCAACCTAAACAAGTATAAAGCAGCACCACACCTTCAATGCATTGCAAGATATAAGAAATTAACAAGTATGAGGTAGAATGAACCCTAATAAGCAATTCTAGTGATGAACGAAAAGTAAAGGAGACAAAACACATGACTTTCTCTTGAGGTTCAATTTCACACAGGAATCTACGTTCCGTTGAGGAGTCCACAAATGATCGGTCTCTTTCATCCCTAAGCCTCTCCAAGTTGCAACTGAAGGAAAACTTGGTTTCCACTAGAATCACAAGGGGTAAGTACAAACTTCTTATTGCTTCTCACAAGTTGAGAGCTCCCAAACGACACCTAACCATCTAGGGCTCAAAACCCAAGAGTAACAATTACAAATCAGCACCAAAGCGCCAGATAATCAAACTGAGAGCTCAAGAACGATCAAACACCTTCTCTCCTCCCAAATCCCACCAAATCTCTCAAATATTGCACTTAGGACTCAAGAAAGTGAGAAGAGAGAGTTTTGAGAGCTCTTCGAAGGCTATGGTGGCGCTAGGGTTAAAGAGAGGTCAAATGGAAGTTGGAGGATCCCTTTTTATAAGGGTTGCGATACTTACCATTGCCACTAACTAAACTTCGGACTAATCCGGCCTAGACCCTGAACTAGTCCCTCCTTGAAGGCACCATCTGCGTCACAAAGCTAAAGCCTCTTCCACCTATTGAATTCAAAGGGTCATCTCCACATACTAGTTCATGCCACAACAGACTAGTTCGATCTCAGATAGGACCTCTTGGTTTGTCAAGGAACGGACAAATATGGCAACAGAGAACTAGTCCGACCTCGAAGGCAGACTAGTCCAGCTCGCCATGACTTAGTCCCAGTGGCACCAAACTCTTACAAAAATGGACTAGTCTGTCCAACTATGGACTAGTCCAAACTCAAACATGGACTCTTTGTACATATAAAAAGGACTAGTCTGAATAGGGCGAACTAGTCTTGCCTCAGAGGCGGACTAGTCCGACCTTGCGTACTTAGTCCCAGAAAGCCTCGCCACACTCAACAACGGACTGGTCCGTCCAATAATGGACAAGTCCGAACTCACACAAAGGCTTTGAGTCCGTTTAATATTAGAGTAGTTTGATATTTTCAGACTAGTCTGGCCTCAAGCCCGGACAAGTTCGGCCAAGTCCTTAGAGCTATCCTAAGACTACCCACTCACCATTTTCCCAAAATAAAAAACTAATCTTCTAATGATTCTGAAGCACTCACGTTGATGTGCCCCTCTTAATAGTACGGCATTCCCAAACACAATAAAATTATGACCCTAAATTCTACTCTTGTGAGTCTCCAATGGTGTATCCCATTTCTTTTCCTTTTGAAGGGTTCCAAATCTAATTTCACATTTGAACATGTGCTTATACCCAATAAAACTCATTAGATCTTTAATAGTCGTCATCAATCATCCAAAACCCATAAGAGATGCCAAGATCCACTTTCAAAGCAAGGAGAGGTACTGCACCAAGTACAAGGTGCCGCTCTGCGTAGCTACCATGGTTGGGCCTCGCCATCATGCTGCCATGGGTGGATGAGGAGAGGGAGCGACAACCATGGACGAAATTGTGCAACCAATGCCGGCGAGAAAGAGGGAGACCAGGGCCATATTGTCCTGTCGTTATCCTCGTTGATTCACGTTGCTACATCCCATGGGGCCAGTGGCATCCAGACAATGATCATTGGAGGGACTGCTTCCCTTCTTCCTCTTTGTTCTCAGGGCCGGCTCTATGTTTTGAAGGACCCTAGGGCGAAATAAAGTGCATGTGTCTCTCTCCCCCTCATGGCTCACGAAAAGAGTTGTTATTTTCGCGAGCTATGTTGTGTCTCACAAAAATATTTTTTTCGCGGAGACACGAAAATAATTCATTTCGTAAAGCATCAAACACACATTCTTAGTTTGAGACATAGAAGTAAAAAAACTATTAAACAGACGAAAGAAGTATAAAAAAAAGTATACATGCTAGAATAAATATATAAATACCTTACATAAGATCCAAATTTATTTAAAGCACCTTTCTGTGATTCAATAAATTAATTCTCTCGTTTTTTTATTCCTTTCTCTAGCATTTTTAGGTAACATTGGAACACCTATAATTATGAAAGACAAGAAATCAGATCATACCAGACGTGACTGCATCACTGCGCATCGTATAAATGCAAGTGAAAATCATAGATGAAAATGACTTACAAACAGAAATCAGATATTTCCCGACTTGAAACCGAAGTCTTCAATTTTATTTTTTGTAATGCACTGCTTGTATCTACCATCTGATGATTGTTGCCGATCAAAGCAATGACGATGCAGCTTTAGCTTGCTTTGCTCGGGCACTCAGAGACTCGCGCAATCGTGCAACCAGACAAACTGGGCGGCGAATCGTCCAGACATTCACGGCTTCACCTCACATCCTTACGTAATATGTTATGGGCGGTTGCGGCTTGTACTCCTACAGTCCTAGTGTACTTTCTCATACAATAGAGGCAAGGACACACAGCTGGGCTGGCCCTCGTATGTACATCTGCAGGCAACGTCACCTGACCGCGGGCCGCAGCATGTATTGGCCCATTTTTTACGTGCTATGTTTTTTTAGCTGTGTTTTTAGCCCAACAACGGACATACAAATTCAGCAATTACGGGCCTACTTTTAGCCTGAGCCCTAGGCAGTTGCTCCTCCCCTTGTTCTTACTTTTTTTTTCCATGTTCCTTCGCCATCTCTTCATATGTTCTCGTCCTCGTGCCTAAATTGTAGAAGGAGCTCAAGAGGTACTCCATAGTGTTGGGGTCAGTAGGGCGGGGGGGGGGGGGGGGGATCAAAAGGGAGAGTTTATTTTACTATTATCAAGGATCAGCGTTGTTTACTTAATTCTCCAAGGAAATTTTTTGTTCAACATACTCCGTTGAACTATTTAGATTGATTCAATTGATCCTCTATTTATTTTTTTCTTTTTCATTTCTCTTTGTAAACATCATATCTGAGGTATAAAATTTTGCAACATTATATTTTACAATATACAATATACTAAAAAATATTTCAAATTTTTTATGTATCGTTTTTACTTTTATAGCGTTTAAATAAATCTTGCATGAGAGATGGAATAATGTAAGAAAAAGTTTATGAAAAATTATAGAAATATTTTTCTAGCATAGTGTATAATGGAATCTACCAACCTACAAAATTTTAGCTTCAAACATCTCTCATACAAAAAGAATCAAAAAAGAAAACAATTAGTATGAGTGAATTAAACCAATCTAAATAGTTCAGAGAGTAAGTTGGACTATTTTTTAAAAGATTAAGTGAATAATGCTAATACTTAAGTACAATAAAATAAACTTTTAAAGATGTGGCTGTTGATTTTTGTTTCACGGATTTCAATGAACACAAGGACGAGGATTTTAAAGAATTTGTCATGACGGCTAGAGGTCATATCTTTTTTTAGATAATGGACCACCCGACCTTCCCCTCAAAATAAGGTTATGGCCAAAAGTTTACAGAGTTCAAAAAACTAATTGTCAATGAAAACTAAAAAAAAACAGCAAGAACCTTACAGTGGTAGTACATGAATATTATTAAATAACATCAAGTCTACGATTAAAACTCCATTCAAATCTAGAGATAGAGGCCATATCTTAAAGGCCTATTTGTTGGTATTGGAGTTTTTAGTTCGTTTCTTAAAATCTGACCTTTCAGCATTTCAAGGGCCAGTTTTTTAGAACTCTGTTAGTTTCAGCTTTTGACTTTTACAATTGACAAGCTTCTAACTGGAAAGCCAGCATTAATTGAATAAACAGAGTCTAAAACTGGATATAAGAGATTACTTTTAGTTAGATATAAGGGACGTTCTGATATTATAAGTAATCTCTGCCTTAATGATGCTAAGTCTCTGCCTAAACGTTCTGATATGCAGAAAGTGAACACCGTATCTTGGTATGGCAGCTTCTAGTCACTGAGAAAACACTTTTCAGACTCTTACTATAGTACTAGTATAATACTATAGTACATTCTAGCTTGACCTGGATCCTACAAATTCTCTGGTGCACAGCAATTATACTGAATTTTGAGCTAATTATCTTCCAAGGGAAGTATTTGTCGGTGTATCCATATACGCACATTAACATTGGCTATGAAAATTGATGTGTGAATTTTCCTTCCGTATTCATCCACGTTTTCCCCTCGCGAGCAGATAGGTCTGAATATTTTGTAGTATCAGGTTTCATCATTTTTGCGTGAATTCTTAGTTAACATAATAGTTGAACCGACGGAAAGTTATCTCAACTAGCTGGCCTTCGCTTTGCATGCTTGTCTTCCTTGCACTGCTGTGCACAAAAATATAACTATGTAAAGTTTCGTTCCACCATTCTCTTGCACTAGTGCTTTTTGCCATTACCGTATCCGCCATCTCTCTCAAAACATGTCTATTCTTGTCTTACAGATGTCCTTGCAGTTTACTCTGTTCCGAAATAAATGATATTTAAGATAACTATCAAAATTAGCTGTTATAAATGTCATTTAAAGGGAGTATATATGTTTTAACCTTAGTAGAGTTGCACACGCATATAGCTTTAGCTTTAGATGTCCATCTCTCCCGATGACAGTTAGGTGAGATTCTCTTAGGCCATGTCTATGATCGAAGATTCAGAAGGACCTTTTTATAATTTCCAGAATGTTATAGTTATTGATGTCGGGTACTAGCTTTGTTCAGCATTGATCACCTTTACTGATCTGGCTAGTTATTCTTTTCATCATACTAGCATCATAGGCTTATTTTATTGCTAATATGCTGCTGCCAGTGACAGAAGATCCCTAATGCAGTGATGTGTCAAGTGTAGTATAAACAATCACCATGCTGTTCTGCATCATATCGATTGTTCACGTGTTCAAAATAAAGTAGAAACTATCGGAGGAAAACGGTGCAATAATTAGATTGATTGATGGAGTGCCTTGTACGTAGCCCTAGAGACTTGATACATGAGTCATTGGCACAATAAGGCACACAATCCTAAATACACGTATAAATACAGTCTAACACTCCCGCAATCTTAACATCTAGCTATGACAGGTGTTAAATCTGGGTTTGAACTCACAAAACACCGACGAAGAAAGACCCTTCGTGAAGATATCGGTGAACTGCGATGTCGTCGGAACATGGAGAACTCGAACGTCATCGAGTGCAACCCGCTCACAAACAAAGTGAAAGCCGATCTCCACATGCTTCGTGCATTGATCTTGGACGAGGTTGCTAGAGAGGTAGATGGTGTTGATGTTATTGTTGTAGACCAGCATGAGAAGATCGAGCAAGTTGTGAAGATCCTGGAGCATCTGCTTCACCAGGAAGCCTCAGCCACACTGTCGGCCACGACGCGGTACTCAGCTTCAACACTCGAGCAGAAGACGATGTGTTGCTTCTTCGATGACCAGGAGACGAGGTTGGTGTCCAGGAACATGGTGTAGCCAGAGGTAGACCTACGCATGTTCGAGCAACGCGTCCAATCAGCATCGTTGTAGAGGACAAGCTCGGACGTCGAGTCACGACGGAGAAGAAGATCGTAGTCGACAGTACTTTGAATGTACCAGAGGATCCACTTCACGGCGGTGAGGTGCGGCTCTCGAGGATCATGCATGTGGAGGTATACCTGCTGAACAACGTAGGAGATATCTGGTCTAGTGAAGGTGAGATAATGAACGGCACCTGCAAGACTCCTTAAGCAGTGGGACTGCTGATAGCAGCTCCATCGGCTAAGGAGACCTTGGCCTAGGTATCCACCAGAAAGGAGCATGGCTTGTAATCAGCCATGCCCGCCCACTCACGTATACACAGTATTGTTGCTACTGAAGGAACAGACTATTGGGTCAGTGCTCGATCGCATTGCCTAAGAAGTGGTGAAGCTGGTCCAAGTCTTTCATAACAAACTCCCGTTGCAATGCTGAGATGATGTGTTGTAGAAGAGTCAGACTGGACGCTGTGAGGATAATGTCATCGACGTACAGGAGGAGGACCACAATATCACCCTCACGTCGATAGACGAAGAGCGAGGTATCTGTGTTGGCCTCTGCAAAGCCCAACAAAACCAGGAAGGAGGCAAACCGACTGTATCATGCTTGGGATGCCTTGTTAAGACCATACAAAGACTTTTTTAGCTTGCATACCATATTAGGATGAGATGAATCGATGAACCTTGTTGCTAACTACAGTATATTGTCTCTGTCAAAGTGCCATGGAGGAAGTGCTCTTGATGTCCAGCTAATGGGCAGGCCAAGACCACGAGAGAGCCGATGAGAGAATAGTGCAGACAGTGGGCGACTTCACCACCGGACTGATGGTATCGTCGTAGTCGACTCTGATGTGCTGAGTGAAACCACAAAGGATCCACCGACCCTTGTACCTCTCAAGAAAGTCATATGCCTTCTTGTGCGTGAACACCCACACGGCAGTGGCAATGTTGCCACGACTGGGGCGTGCCACCAAGGGTCTTGTTGGCAAGTAGGATCAAGTACTCCTCCTCCATAATGCAACGCTAGTGAGTATCGACGAGGGCGCTACGGACGGAGGATGGTATAGGCGAGATCAGTGAAGAAGCAGTTGGCAAAGAAGCTGTTGATGAGAGGATCCCGACATTCCGCTGAGTCACCATCGGGTGAACGTGACGTGGATCCCAATGGAGGAGTAGAGGGTGGTACACCAAGAGCTCGGTGCGAGAGCAGGTCGGTGCACCAGCCCGCACACGTCGCTGATAGACATGCATGGGATCAGCGAAGGGAGATGTCGGGGCCGCGCATGGCGTAGCGGGAGGCACCAAGATGCCTCAAACCCGAAGGATGCTATAGATGATGTCAACACCACACGTGACATAACAGGGGATGTCGAGGACGTCGGGGCCATGCAGGGCGCGGTAAGTGACATCTGGACTCAGAAGCAGCCCGCACACGTAGCTTAAGTAAGGGATGGCAGGACCGCTCATGACGCGCCGAGAAGCGTTGGGGACGTCGAAGCCGCGCATGGCATGGCGTGTGGCATCAGGGACACTGAGGGTGGCGTCGAGGATGTAGGGGCCGTGTGTGGTGCAGCAGAAGGTGTCAGAGACGTTGAGGCCACGCGTGGCACAACAAGAGGTGTCAAGGCCACGGATGGCACAACGGGAGGGGTCGGGGCCACGTGTGTTACAACGAAGGTCCGACCTGCAGGAGGAAAAGGCAAAGGTAATTGTATAGGAGTAGCCTCAAGAGCAATGAGAAAAGAGAATCCAACTCAGTGGCATAGTCGGAGGAGGAGGTGAAGAATGGGAAGAAGGACTCATCGAAGACGACATGTTGAGAGATCAAGTCACGGTGGATAGTAAGATCAAGACACCAATAACCCTTGCGACTAGGGGAGTACTCAAGAAAGGCACAACAGGTCTAGTGGGGATGTGGCGGAGGGGTTTGGATAGCAAGCACACTCGTAGATTCGATGGTGCTCGTAGAGAGGAGTGGTGCCAAACAAAGTGGGGACTGGAAGCGCTAATCATCTTAGTAGGAAGGTGATTAAGGAGGAATATGGCGGTGATAAGATCATCTGTCTAGTACTGAGCAAGGGCGAAGGCTTGGAACATCATGGAGTGCATAATGTTGTTGGTGGTACGAATGCGCTCAACCTTACTGTTTTGAGGAGAGGTGTATGGGCAATACATGCGCAGCTGGACTCGTGAGAGAGGAGGAAATTACAGAGCACAGAGTTATCGAACTCGCACCTGTTATCGCACTGGACGATCTGAATGGTGCGACCGAACTAAGTGGATACCTAGGCAAAGAAGTGACACAACATGGTGACTGTTTTAGACTTCAAACATAAAGGAAAGGTTCGAGAGTGAAAGTTGCCTAGAGGGGGGTTGAATAGGCTAATCGACCTGAAATGACTTAATAAAACGAGATCAGTACTCAGGGGCGGACTAGTCTGGTCCACCTACAGGGAAAACCTAAAAAGGGGGTTTCTAACAAATTTTAGTTCGATTCTTGTAATGCAAAGTATGTTAGAATGACTTAGTGAACCTTAACAAGTTATGGAGCAAGTATGAGGCTAAGGATCACAATGAGACAAGAGTGATGAACAAAACCGGTAAAGCTAACCCTAGAAGCAATGTGCGATAAGTAAAAGCAAAGTACACAAGGGACACAAGGATTTTATCCCGAGGTTCGATCCCACGAAGAAATCTACGTCCCCGTTGAGGAGTCCACGAAGGATCGGGTTCAACAACCCTTCCCTCACCAAGTTTACCACAAGGGCCTAACTTGGTTCTCCACTATCACAAAGGGGTGAACACAAGATTCGTTAGGGTTTCTCACAATATGAGTCTCCCACCACAAATACAATCACAAATAACAAAGATCAACTCAAGCCACATATCACAAAGATTCAAAAGTGCAAGAGATCAAACCGAGAGCCTAGAGCGGTGTTCTTCCTCTTCTTCACCTCACCAAACCCTAATCCACACAAGAATTAGTTTTAGAGGGAAGGTAGGCAAGATGGAGGCTTTTGGAGGCTCAAGGTTTGTTGTGGCAGCGCTAGGGTTTCAAAGTGCTCAAGGAATGGTTCAAATGAACCCAGGGGTCCTCTATTTATAGAGGTTCCCAGCCCATACTGCTGACTTCAGCAGATGGACGGACTAGTCTGCCCTGTGGCCCGGAATAGTCCGACCTTTGGGACCACTGACGTCCCTGACAACTGTCGCACTGACGGCAATCGTCACACTACCAGCCAAACTTCGAATCCAAATGGTCACTTCATAATGGACTAGTCTGGCCCAAACTGGACTAGTCCGATCTCACACAGCACCTTTTGTTCCGTGTGAAAACGGACTAGTCTGGAGACCACGGACTACTCTGGCCCCCAGGGCGAACTAGTCCGGCCTACCCAGACTTAGTCGCTGAAACTCCACTTCTCTCCAAACCCGAACTAGTCCGGCCCCCACGGCGGACTAGTCCGATCTCAGTCAGGACCTCTTGGTTTGGACTAAAACGGACAAGTCCGTGGTTTTGGGACTTAGTCCCGAAAACCCACTCCACGACTACCCAGACTAGCCGTCTCACTACAGACTAGTCCGAACTCAGTCAGACCCTTCTGGTCCGGCTGAAAACAGACTTGACCGGCCAGGAGCGGACTAGTCCGGCCACCTGCACGGACTAGTCCGGCTACTCCTGCCAGACTACTTCCAACTCTCTTCTCTCAATAGGTTTGATTTCTAAACCGCTTTGAGATCCCACCTTGATTTCAATGCACTTTACACACACATCCTTACACATATTTGGCTAGTCTACACTCGATACACTAGAAACCCTAGTTTCTTCTTTTCGAGTCGACATCGCCATTTTCATCCTTTTCCTTTTTGAGGGTTTGTGTTTCCGCTTGAATCCACACCTGTGCTTAAGATCACTAAGCTCATTAGTTACTTAATTGTCATCATCAATCATCCAAAACCCACGGGGATCCTAGATGCACTTTCAATCTCCCCCGTTTTGGTGATTGATGACAACACATTAATTCTTCACATATAAGAGTATAAATTTTGGTTTTCAGAACGTGCGTATGTATGAGTGACTCCCCCTCAATGAATGCATCATAAAAGAGAGATTGAGGAAGTCCTTCATACACACACACGTTATGGTGGGGTGCCTACGTGTTGTGCTCAACAATTTGTGACAAGACATAATAAATATGAATATGATTAAAAGATAGACATTCAAAGCATCATATTGATATTAAACATTCAAAACATAGTCTTGCACAAATTTAAACATTTGACATGACATAAGTATTATAATAAGAAGTGCAACATGTCCAAGGATCCAAAATAAGGGCTACTCTCCACACATCTAATTACTCTCCCCCATCCTTTCTAACTCCCCCCCCCCCCATCAAACTCTCCCCCTTTGGCATCAATACACCAACAAGGAAAAGAAGAGGGGAACATGAGGCCTATCCACTAGTCGTCGTCCTCGTCGTTGTCCGCTGCCTCATCACGGGAGTCGCTCTCCGTGGTGTCCGGATCCTCGTGATCCTCATCATCGTCGTCGGAGACCCGTGCCGAGGGAGCAGCCTGGGAAGAGCTCCTGTCCTCTTGGAACTGGGCAAGCTCGTCGGCGGTGAAGACGTGGAATGGCGTGATCTCGCCATCGCTCTCCTCTGGAGGTGACATGGGGACCTCCAGTTTGTCACACACCGCCTTGAGATACTTTTCTTGGCGCTTGTGTGCCTGCTGATTCTGGATCTCTTGCTTCTGGCAGGAGGTGAAGATAGCTTTAAAGCACTTCAAGAAGGCGCTCATCGTCTGAGGTGGAGGTGGAGAGGGAGGTGCCACGGGGTGAGGTGCTGGCATCGCCGAGTGAGAGGGAGGCTCCGCATTCTTCCTGCACGGAGGAGGCGGCACTGAAGGAGGTGTCTGAAGATGGAGCGGGTGATGAGTCACATCCTTGACGAAGGTCAAGCCCGACACCTTCTCGATGAGATAAATGATGTAGGGGGAATACTCGTAAGCACGGTTGGGGGTATGCGAGATGTTGAAAATGTTGTTGAAGATGTAACCGACGAGGTTGAACTTCTCCTCCCCATCAATAAGAAGTAGCAGGTGCCTCAGATTGCCTTGGATCACTCCTGCATCACCATCCTTTGGTGCTATTGTCCTCCTCAGGATCCTGTTCAGAATGCTGTAGAATGGCTTGATATTGCGAGCATGCCCGACATCATACTGAACATGACTAGGATATATGTAGGCCAAGTCGTCTCGATCTACAGCCTTGAGGTTAGAGATAATGATCTCATGGTCCAAATGGGCCTCAAGTCCGAGAATCTTGGCAAACTCCTCAAAAGTGACTGAGAGCTGCTCGCCATGCGTCATCCAGATGATCCGTCTATCACCTGAAGTGGTGAAGTAGATGGTGGAGTAGAATTGCAGGATGACTTCAACATTCTGGTCATATTTGAAGCCCATGATGCCTTTGAGCTCATGGCGCTCAGCGGCTTCAATGACCGCATCAAAAGCAGAATGTTCTTTTGGGCCATATACTTCCAGTCTACCCATTGTGCTTCATCACCGGCTTCTTCATGTTCTGGTAGACAAGACAGTAATAGTCACAGTGAAAGTTGCACCAAAACCTAGCGTCGGCAGTGCTCCTTTCATACTTGTAAACTTTGTCCGTCCGAAGTCTTTTCGCCTTCTCGACTCCTTTCCCATGGAAGACATTGGCGGCTATTTCACGCTGCCTGTTGGGATTCCTCTCAGGAGTGTGCACCTCCAAGGGGCCAATGGGTTTGGCCTGCCCCTTCTCCTTGATCACCGGGCCTGCGGCCCTCTTCGCCGGTATCTTCACAGTGGGCCTCCTTTTATTGGGCTCTACTGGAGCCAGAGCCTTGCCCTTCTTCAGATTTCTCTCGATCCGATGTTCAACAATTTCTTCTTGGCTTGCTCCTTGCCCTTTGCTTTCTCTCCCATGGTCACAAGTCTCTTACTTTTGGAAACCTGTGCTGCTGCAGCCTGAGAATTGTGAGCTTCGCGCTCCTCTCACTTCTTCTTGCGGAGTTCCTTGCGGGATTTGTAAGACCTATGTGTGTTGAATACATTGGCTTGTAGTGAATACACTTGCTTTGACGATAAACGTTTTGAATATCACCAAAAAACCTTTTTATTAAGATCTGACTAGTTTTGGTTAGCTCCGGTGAGTTTTGTCTTTAGCTCCAGCGTGTTTTTGCTAAGCTCCGAGTTGATTTTTCTAGCTCCGGCTTTTGGGTTTACTAGTTCCGACTAGTTCTGGTTAGCCCCGACGTTAGGTTCTACTAGCTTTTGTTAGCTCTGGCTCAAGGTCTAGGTTGCTCTGGCAAGGTCCGGAACTTGACCGCAATGCTTCTGTTTTTCATTTGCAATGTTTCGTACTTACTTTACATCTCTGGAAAGATTGCTTAGTATTCATTTGCTAAGTCTTTGGTGCGTTTTTGGTTGACATGGATGATATCGTGTTAATGTGGTTTTGCAACATGCTTAAGTGAGGTTCTCACGTAAGGTGTTGTGTTCGGAACTAACTTGAGTCAAGTCGAGGACTTGGGCTCATATGGATTGGTTGTTTATTCATGTGCAGGTGTTGCTTGAGTTCAATACATGGCTAGTGATGGGATCCATTGGACTAGTCTCAGGGAGAAGATGAGGTTCCAACAACCAAATTCAGGAGGAATTGTGATTGAGCTGATCAGGAGGTTGCGCAGCATGATTGAATCAAGAACAATGCATGTGAAGGTATCGTGGATGTCATTGGAAGATGTTTGCACGTGTGCAAGGAGTGCATGGACGTGGCTACATGGTTCTGAGACGTGATGAAGAGATGTGGATGTAAAGAGTTGGTCGGAAAGGTCCAACCGACTAGGTTATGGACTCAGGCTGCGGCTGAGTCGGGTTTGACTCAAATATGGAAAGATTTGAGTTAGTTATGATAGGATTTCGTGTGGGTCACGAATTTGAGTTGTTTAGGAATGTGGGATACGTTCCTAAGGTGTTTGGAAGTCTTAAGATTACTTCTATCTGCGTATAGAAGAATCCTAAGCAGTTATGGAAAGTTACAATTCATGAACAGAGTAGGATTAGGTTCCTGATTTGAGTTGAGTTGGCTTTCGAGCTGGTTATATAAGCAAGGGAGCCCAGAGCTCGTGGTACACGACTTTGGGGCTGTTCCTCTTGTGTTATATTGAATAAAATTCGTAGTTTAAAGGAACTTTTGTGCCTTGTTTGTCAGACTTGTTCCAGACAAGTTTTACTCATCGAGTTTCTGGACAGCACTACCTTTCGTCGGTGGTTTCATCATAAATCGAGTTTTACAGATCCAATTGACGTTATTGTTTTTGTTTTGTCTTCACAACTTTATTATCTATTATCTGTCAAAATTTCACGGTCATTGGATTTGTGGTCTATGATCTACACAAGTTTCTTTGCAGCGTTCCAGAACTGTTTTTTTTTTGGGTAGGGCAGATTGACCTTTGTTTGATATTTCGATCATAACTTGATTTTTTCTCGACGGATTTGAGTGATTCTTATTGTGTTGTATTTGTGACTTGATTCTCTCTTATATCTATCACTTTTGTCACAGTGAAACACGTTTAGATTAGTCTCACACATGATTTCTTTAACAGATCGTTTTTCTGCCGAAGGGGTTGGGGTTTAATTGTTTCCGCTGCGTAAGATTTTTAAATCTACCATTTACACCCCCCATCTGGTAGCTTTTCACATGCTCTTCGATCCTACAATTGGTATCAAAGCCACGATGCTCTAATATTTGTGATTTGCGCGTGATTTTGACTAATCATCATGGAGAAGTACTCTGCCAAACCTTGTGTGTTCGCTGGTATTGATTTTCAGGTTCGGAAGGCACGCATGGAGACTTTCATCCAGGCACAAGGCTTTGAAATATAGGAGAAGGTATACAAGCCTTACGAAGTTCCATCAAACGATCAAGTTACAGCTACAAATCTGAGAGATGTCGACAACAACAACAAGGCCCGGAACTTGATCATACAAGGATTAACACAAAGCGACTTCGACCGTGTTGCACACCTCTGATCTGCATACGATGTGTGGAAAGAACTTTGTGACTACCACGAAGGATCCAACACGATCAAAGAGGTAAGGCAAGACATGTTCAATAAAGAATACATGCGCTACGAGATGCAACCCGGTGAGTCTATTGATGACCTTTTTGCTCGCTTTAATAAGATTCTCAGCAACTTGCGTAGTGTCAATGTTAATTTTTCAGATGCTGAAAATGCTAGTCAATTGCTAAGTGCATTAGATATGTCAATTTGGGAGATGAAAGTCACATCTATTTGTGAATCTACTGTCATGAGTTCACTTACTTTAGATGTGATATATTCCAAGTTAAAAACTCATGAAATTAACATAATCTCACGTAAGAACCCCAACAAGTCTATTACTTTTGTTTCTCAACGTGACATGCCTAGTTCCAGTCAAACATCATCTTGTGGTACACTTGCTTTGCTGTACTCTCTAACCCTTGAACAGATTGAGGAGTTTCCAGAGGAGGAGCTAGCGCTCATCTCTACCCGGTTCTCAAAAGCATTGCAAAATGTGAGAACTAGGAGAGGAAGCTCCGGACCTCAACAATGCTTTGAATGTGGTAAGACAAGACATTTTCGTTCAGATTACCCTAACCTTTCAGGTCCTACTTCCCGGTATGAAAAGAAAACAAGAACGAAGCACTCCTCTGCAAAAGATACAAAGAAAAAGAAGGGTTTTACAGGACGTCAATTGGTGAGCAGTTTTATCTCAGCACTCCAGGAACTTGGCTCAAGCGACGTGGACATTGGAAGTGATGAAGATGAAGATGATTTGGCAAACTTGTGCTTCATGGCGGGCAAGTCAAGATCAAGTATGGAGGAGGCAGAACACAATAGCGACAATGAAGAGGTATGTCCTACTTGCGAAGAAATGTGTGATGCTATTTCTCGTGCCACTGTTATTGTTAAGAAAAAGGACAAAAAGCTGAGGGACAATGCTGTTAAAATTGAGTCACTAGAATCTGAAATTAATCATTTGAAATCCTTGATTCCTAGTGATGATTCTTGTTCATCATGTGACTTAATATATGAACAATTGTCCTCCCTAAGAAGTGCACATACCTCCACACTTGATAAACTTGAACTTGAAATTGAAAAGAACAAAAAGCTTGCTGCACTTAATATTGGAAACTTAAGAGATGCTTCTTGTTCTACAATTGATTTGTATTGTTCTAGTTGTGATGATCTTGATAAGAAACTGCAAGATGCTATAAATGAAATCTCTATATTGAACAATGCTTTATGTTGTCATGAAGTTAAATATTGTTCCAATTGCAAATTAAAAGGAAAAACTTCATGTGAAAATTGCCTTGATCTGTCCAATAAACTTGATAACATGCATAAGACATTTGATCGGTTTTGTAGTGGGAATAAGAACCTAAACTTGCTGCTGAATTCATCCAAGTCTTGCAATGATAAAACTAGTTTAGGTTTTGATTCTCATGCTCATGCTAAGGCACATCCACCTAAAAGTGTAAAGTCATTAGGAAGGGGTTTGATTCAAACAGTTCCTAAACAAAAAGAAGTGGTTTTCAAATCTGCAGGAGTATTGTCTCATTCGGTTTTAATTAAAAATGTTGTTTGCTCATCTAGACACAAAGTTAAATTTCATTGTACCTACTGTGGTAGAGATGGTCATGTTATAGATTTTTTTTATAGACTAGCTAAACAACAGAAAAGGGAAAGAATGGTTGCTAGATCTCATAACTTTCATTCCAAATTTGCTGCACATATTGAACTGAATGTACAACCTGCTGTTTTGAGTCAAAAACATTCAAAGTTTACCTCTGGACCTTCTGTTTTTGCCTCCGGGGCTACTGATTTTTGTGCTAAACAAGTAACACCCTATAGGTCAGTAGTTAAGAATAAAAAATCTCAAACTCTGACTCATAAACCTGCTTTTTTGTCTCAGCTTTCGCGTATTTTTCCTGCTGCACGTCGCATGACTCAGTACTGGATTCCTAAATGCCTTTTGACTGACCCCAGTATTGAGTCATCGACGTATTGTGCTTCTATGTAGGTTACACGTTTGAGGAAGGAGAACATTTGGATTGTGGATTCAGGTTGCTCACGCCACATGACCGGTAACAAAGATTGGTTCTCCTCCCTCTCTTTTGTGTCATGTGTAGAGAATGTTACTTTTGCCGATAATTCTTCAACTCCTATAATTGCTAAGGGTTCGGTTAGAGTAAATGATCACTACACTTTGAAGGATGTAGCACTTGTCAAAAATTTGAAATACAACTTGCTTTCTGTTTCACAATTGCTAGATGAAAATCTGGAAATTATTTTCAATAAAAACTGCTGCAAAGTTGTAAGTTCAAATAGTGAGCTTATTTTCAACATGTCTTGGTTTGGAAGAGTTTTTAAAGCTGATTTTGATATGTCTTCCTCTAAGCATATGTGTCTAGTTGCTAATGATTCAAAGGACCTATATTTTTGGCATCGTAGACTTGGTCACGTAGGCTTTGATCACCTAACGCATGTTAGTGCTCTTGATCGCATACGTGGGCTGCCTAAGCTTAAAGGGAACAAAGAAATTGTGTGCTCTTCTTGTAGACATGCTAAGATTGTTGCAGGTTCACATACTCCTCTCACAATGATCATGACAACTGAACCATGTCAACTTTTGCATCTTGACACCGTAGGACCTTCACATGTTCAATCCTTCGGAGGTAAATGGTATGTACTTGTGATTGTTGATGATTATTCTAGATACTCTTGGGTTTACTTTATGGCATCTAAGAATGAAGTTTTTAGTCACTTTAGAACTTTATTTCTTTGATTATCAATTGATTACCCAGGATCTTTAAAAGCAATTAGAAGTGATAATGGAACTGAATTTAAAAATCAATCTTTTGATCACTTTTGTGCTGAAAATAAAATAGTTCATCAATTTTCTTCACCATATGTACCTCAACAAAACGGTGTTGCAGAAAAAAAGAACAGAACCTTAGTTGAGATGGCTAGGACTATGCTTGATGAATATCAAACTCCTAGGAAATTTTGGGCGGATGCGTTAGCAACTGCTTGTTATGTCTCAAATCATGTTTTCTTGTGTGCTAAGCTAGGTAAAACACCATATGAGCTCCGGTTTGGACATAGGCCTAGTGTTACACACTTTCGGGTCTTTGGTTGCAAATGCTTTGTTAAGAAACATGGTAATCTTGACAAATTTGAACCTAGATCCATTGATGGCATGTTTCTTGGTTATCCATCTCATACTAGAGGCTACCGTGTGCTTTTACTTGACACTAACAAAATTGTGGAGACCTGTGAAGTGTCTTTTGTTGAAGCTAGCCCATGTACTAGCTCAAACATTGCAGGTCCAGATCCATATCCGCAGGGGGGAGCATTTTCGTTGAAGATGAGGAAGAATTGGAGCTGGTGCCCGAAAATTCAGCAGCTATAGAATTTGGTTCAGCTCCGGATGTTAATTCTCAACCAGCACCGACAACCATCAATGCTGATTCAAATCATCCTCAAGTCACAAGCTCATCGATTTGTGATGAACATGAAGAAGAAGAAGCTTGTGAGACATCTGTTCCCCTACGGTTTTACAAAGATCATCCCCCACAACAGATGATTGGAAGCTTGCACGAACGAGTCACACGGTCTAGGTTTTGCGATCCAAACTCTTATGCTCATTCTGCTTTTGTTGCTTCTTTTTAACCCAAAGATATATCACATGCACTCACTAATGAATCTTGGATTATTGGCATGCAAGAAGAGTTAGAAAATTTTGAAAGAAATAATGTTTGTAAACTTGTACATCCACCTCAAGGTCACACTCTAATTGGAACTAAATGGGTATTTAAAAATAAACAAAGTGAGGATGGGGTTGTGGTTAGGAATAAGGCTAGGTTGGTTGCTCAAGGTTTCACTCAAGTTGAAGGTCTAGATTTTGATGAAACTTTTGCTCCTGTTGCTAGATTAGAAGCCATAAGAATTTTGTTAGCTTTTGTTGCATCTATTGGTTTTAAGCTATATCAAATTGATGTTAAAAGTGATTTTCTCAATGGCTACATAGATGAGGAGGTTTATGTGAAACAACCATCGGGTTTTGAAAATTCAGATTTTCCTAATCATGTTTACAAACTGTCCAAAGCCTTGTACGATCTCAAACAAGCCCCTAGAGCATGGTATGATAGGTTAAAAACATTCTTACTTGAAAAAGGGTTTACCATGGGCAATGTTGATAAAACTCTTTTTGTGCTTAAGCATGGCAATGACTCATTATTCGTTCAAGTGTATGTGGATGATATTATCTTTGGATGTGCTTCTCATGATCTTGTGTCCAAGTTTTCAGCAATGATGAGTTCCGAATTTGAAATGAGTATGATGGGTGAACTCACTTACTTTTTGGAGGGTACCTTTGTGCAACAAACAAAGTATACAAAAGATCTCCTAAGGCGCTGCAACATGGACAAAAGCAAGCCTCTTCGGACACCAATGGGAACAACAACAACACTTGGACTTGATGAAGATGGTGAACCCGTGGATCAAAAAAAATATAAAAGCATGATCAGATCACTTTTGTACCTCACGGCATCAAGACCAAACATACAATTCAGCGTATGTCTTTGTGCACAGTTTCAAGCCTCCCCACGTGCTTCACATCATCAAGCCGTCAAAAGGATTCTCAGGTACTTACATGGAACTCAAGAATTTAGATTTTTTTCTTCCTTCTTCCTCAACCGTTACTTTGAAAGATTTTTCGGATGCTGATTTTGGGGGTTGTAGGATTGATAGGAAAAGTACTTCTGGTGCTTGTCATTTTCTTGGTAATTCTCTTGTTGCTTGGTCCTCTAGAAAACAAAATTTAGTTGCACAATCCACAGCCGAATCTGAATATATAGCTGCTGCTAGTGCTTGCTCACAAATTCTTTGGATTGTTCAAACACTTAAGGACTATGGGGTTGATCTAGATAGTGTTCCAATGTTCTGTGATAACACTAGTGCTATTTGCATTGCTAAAAACCCTATGCAACATTCTAGAACTAAGCACATTGACATTATGTATCACTTTCTCTGAGATAATATTGAAAAAGGAAACATTGTGCTTCACCATGTAGATACCGAACAACAATTGGCTGACATTTTTACAAAACCTTTGGGCTTCACTCGTTTTTGTTACATTCGTAGTGAAATAGGGGTTATGCATCCTCATGGCTTAAATTGAGGGGGGGTTTTGAAACTTGGGAAGTCTATGTGTGAATCTGAAATTAAAATAATATGAGCATAGTATTTCATACATATATGACTTTGTGATTCCTTTTACATGCTGAAAGTTCTAACTACATTACTCATGTTATACATTTTGTAGTTTTTGCCATGTCTAGTAATTGGAATAATTACTTACACTAAAACTGGTCATGGTCGAACTTTCTTGCTGTTTTGAACTTGTTACATGTTCACAAGTGCTTTTAATCATTAAGAACTAATCAAGTAATCAACTCACATGTTGAGTTTTTATGAACAAATATAAATTGAGAAAAGATCAAGAGAATATGCATGCATCGCACTTCTTCTTTTGAGATGGCTTATCATTGCACTTAGATATGAACTTGGAGGAAGTTGTGTATGACTAAAACCATGTCCTTAAGCTTCTGATTGTCAAATGACATAGGCTTGGCTTGGTTGGTTAGAATAAGGCAGATGCGCATATAATCTCTTGCAAATATCATATGATCTAAATTTATGCTTTGAAAAATAATAAAATGCAGTAACTAGTGTCATGATTTCAGGTTTTGAAATAGTTAAGTTTGTGAGATCATGACTTACTTAAATTGAAAATTACATTTGATCTCTAGCATGGCTTACACTACTTTATGTATTTCATTGATGTGATAATGTAAGGTACTTGATAGTATGACTTGGATGAGCTTTGTTTATATGCATATGTTATAATATGCTCATAACAACTAAAGGGGGAGAGATAATTTGTTTATATGCTCATGACTTGCTGAATACATTGTCAAAGGGGGAGAGATAAGCATAAGGAGAAAGAGAATATGTGAATATGTGCATAAGGAGAGATAATATGGGATAATTTTTGGATTTTCTTCTCATTTTACTTTTGATTTACAAAGGGGGAGAAATTGCCTTCAAAACTTTTATGAATAAGCCAATGTTTGGATTTTAAATGGTGTTGCCAATGCATTCATCAAGGGGGGGATTGTAAGACCTATGTGTGTTGAATACATTGGCTTGTAGTGAATACACTTGCTTTGACGATAAAAGTTTTGAATATCACCAAAACACCTTTTTATTAAGATTCGACTAGTTTTGGTTAGCTCCGGTGAGTTTTGTCTTTAGCTCCGCCGTGTTTTTGCTAAGCTCCGAGTTGATTTTTCTAGCTCCGACTTTTGAGTTTACTAGTTCCGACTAGTTCTGGTTAGCCCTGGCGCTAGGTTCTACTAGCTTTTGTTAGCTCCGTCTCAAGGTCCGGGTTGCTCTGGCAAGGTCCGGAACTTGACCGCAATGTTTCTGTTTTTCATTTGCAATGTTTCGTACTTGCTTTACATCTCTGGAAAGATTGCTTATTATTCATTTGCTAAGTCTTTGGTGCGTTTTTGGTTGATATGGATGATATCGTGTTACTGTGGTTTTGCAACATGCTTATGTGAGGTTCTCACGTAAGGTGTTGTGTTCGGAACTAACTTGAGTCAAGTCGAGGATTTGGGCTCATATGGATTGGTTGTTTATTCATGTGCAGGTATTGCTTGAGTTCAAGACATGGCTGGTGATGGGATCCATTGGACTAGTCTCAGGGAGGAGATGAGGTTCCAATAACCAAATTCAGGAGGAATTGTGGTTGAGCTGATCAGGAGGTTGCGCAGCATGATTGAATCAAGAACAATGCATGTCAAGGTATCGTGGACGTCATTGGAAGATGTTTGCACATGTGCAAGGAGTGCATGGACGTGGCTACATGGTTCCGAGACGTGATGAAGAGATGTGGACGTAAAGAGTTGGTCAGAAAGTTTCAACCGACTAGGTTATGGACTCAGGCTGCGGTTGAGTCGGGTTTGACTCAAATATGGAAAGATTTTAGTTGATTATGATAGGATTTCATGTGGGTCACGAATTTGAGTTGTTTAGGAATGTGGGATACGTTCCTAAGGTGTTTGGAAGTCTTAATATTGCTTCTATCTGCGTATAGAAGAATCCTAAGCAGTTATGAAATGTTACGATTCGTGAACAGAGTAGGATTAGGTTCCTGATTTGAGTTGAGTTGGCTTTCGAGCTGGTTATATAAGCAAGGGAGCCCAAAGCTTGTGGTGCACGACTTTGGGGCTGTTCATCTTGTGTTCTATTGAATAAAATTCGTAGTTTCAAGGAACTTTTGTGCCTTGTTCGTCAGACTTGTTCCAGACAAGTTTTACTCATCGAGTTTCTGGACAGCACTACCTTTCATCGATGGTTTTATCATAACTCGAGTTTTACAGATCCAATTGACGTGATTCTTTTTGGGTTGTCTTCAAAACTTGATTATCTATCATATATCAAAATTTCACGGTCATTGGATTTGTGGTCTATGATATACACGAGTTTCTTTGCAGTGTTCCAGAACTGTCTTTTTTTGGATAGGGCAAATTGACCTTTGTTTGATCTTTCGATCATAACTTGAGTTTTTCTCGACAGATTTGGGTGATTCTTGTTGTGTTGTCTTCGTGACTTGATTCTCTTAGATATCTATCACTTTTGTCATGGTGAAACATGTTTAGATTAGTATCACACATGATTTCTTTAACAGATCATTTTTTCTGCTAAAGGGGTTGGGGTTTAATTGTTTCCACTGCGTAAGATTTTTAAATCTACCATTCACCCCCCCCCCCCTCTGGTAGCTTTTCACGTGCTCTTCGATTCTACAGTATTCCTCAATGGCGCGGGCCATCGCTTCATCTTCATTGTAGGCCGTAGCTGCAACCCTAGCTTGTTGTTTCTTGGCTGCCTTTGCTCGCTCTTGCTGCTCGAGAAGTTTTTTGGCAGCCTCAACCTCAGCATTTGCTCGTTCCTCGCCAAGGCGAAGCTGCTCCGCCTCCCACTCAGGATTAGTGGGTGGAGAAACAGAACAACGAGTAGCTGCCATCGCTGCTGAAACAGGAGGAAAACAAGGGATAGAAGGTCAAGAAGGTAGAATATTGCGAAAGAAATCACGAGAAACAACCAAAGTTAGGGTTTGGTCCTGTGTACACCGGACTTGTCCGCCCCAGGGGCGGACTAGTCCACGTGGCACTGGACTAGTCCGGTTTACACAGGTTGAACCCTAACTCTAACGGTTTTTTGAAAAATCATTGAATCAAGTCGTAATACTCCTAGGCTATGATCACAAGGATGCTAGGAACAACTTTAATGAAGAGGGACCTATCAAAAACTTTATAGATTAAGAATGAGGCAAGTTTATGAAAAGTGAGGAGTACCTCTTCAAATCTTGAGAAATAGACGGGATCGGGGATTGATCGCGTCGGGAAAGGTTGGGAAAGGTTTCCCACACTTCCGGGGCTTCCAATGCACGGATTGGAAACGATATTTGGTGGATGGAGTCGAAAATCGCCCAAGGAGGGGAGTTGAGCGCACGTGGGAGAGAGAAAAGTGAGTGTGGAGAAGAGGAGGGGTCGGCCGCCTCCTGGGGGGGTTTATGTCCCCAGGGGCCGGACTAGTCCGGTGACGGGGATATACTAGTCCGGTCTGCAGATCAGACCCGGATCAGTCTGGATCCGGACTTGTCCGGCCATAGGGCGGACTAGTCCGGTCCTGAGAGGCTGAAAACATATATATTTGAGTTTTAGCCACTATAGTTGATCCTTTTGGACATATTGCCACAAAAAACCTTATGAATATGGTCAGTAAGCAATCAACAATCAAACTATGACCATAGCTCACAAAGTTGATAGTTTTTCAAATATTTTGGAGAAAATTTGGATAGAGATGAATTTCTCAAACACATGCATTCTTTTGAATAAGATGTGAAGTAAACATTCAGATGTGCATGTTTCAAGCCACATTTCGAGAATCTAAGATATTGAGCTCACTCCTAAGCTCACAAAAGCGCTTCTCATCTAGAGTCTTGGTGAATATATCGGCTAGTTGGTTCTCGATTCTCACATGGGAAATCACTATATCCCCTTTCAAGGAATGATCTCTCAAGAAGTGGTGTCTAATATCTATGTGCTTTGTCCTCGAATGCTCAACTGGATTATGGGCTATTTTGATGGCCCTCTCATTGTCACATAGGAGAGGAATATGGCGCAAGTTTATACCATAATCCCTTAGAGTTTGTCGCATCCAAAGAAGTTGTGCACAACAACTTCCGGCTACTACATACTCCGCTTCAGATGTGGAAAGAGCAATGGAGTTTTGTTTCTTAGAGGACCAAAACACTAAGGATCTACTCAAGAATTGGCATGTCCTGAATGTGCTCTTTCTATCAACTTTACACCCCGCATAATCCGCATCGGAATAGCCAATAAGGTTAAACTTGGATCCTTTGGGGTACCAAAGTCCTAGGGTAAGTGTGTGAACTAAATATCTAAGAATTCTCTTAACGGCGGTCATATGACACACCTTAGGTGCAACTTGAAAGCGTGCACACATACACACACTAAGCATAATACCCGGTCTAGATGCACAAAGATATAACAAAGAACCAATCATGGAACGATATACCTTTTGGTCCACGCTTGGACCATCTTCCTTGAGGTCTAAGTGTCCATTTGTTGCCATTGGAGTATTGATGGGTTTGGCCTTGTCCATGTCAAACTTCTTTAATATGTCTTGAGTGTACTTTGTTTGACTTATGAACGTGCCCTCTTTGAGTTGCTTAACTTGAAAACCTAAAAAGAACTTCAACTCCCCCATCATGGACATCTCAAATCTCTCTGTCATTATCTTAGAAAACTCATCACAAAACACTTTGTTAGTAGAACCAAATATAATGTCATCGACATATATTTGGCACACAAAGAGATCATCATTAAAGTGCTTTGTAAAGAGAGTGTAATCAGCTTTTCCTATCTTAAAACCATTTTGAATCAAAAAGTCTCTAAGGCACTCATACCAAGCTCTAGGAGCTTGTTTGAGGCCGTAGAGAGCCTTACGCAATTTGAAGACATGGTTTGGGAAGTCTTGATCTTCAAAGCCCGTTGGTTGCTCCACATAGACTTCCTCCTTGATTGGGCCATTTAGGAACGCACTCTTGACGTCCATTTGGTAAAGCTTAAAATCATGGTGAGTAGCAAAGGCAAGTAATATATGAATTGACTCTAGCCTAGCTACGGGAGCAAAGGTTTCATCAAAATCCAAACCTTCGACTTGTGAGTACCCCTTGGCCACAAGTCGTGCCTTGTTCCTTGTCACCACGCCATGCTCATCTTGCTTGTTGCGGAACACCCACTTGGTGCCCACAACATTTGCTCATGGATGCTTGACAAGCTCCCAAACTTTGTTCCTCTCAAAGTTATTGAGCTCCTCTTGCATGACCACTACCCAATCTGGGTCGCTCAATGCGTCTTCAACCTTATGGGGCTCCAAAGACGATACAAAGGAGTAATGTTCACAAAAGTTGGCAACACGAGAACGAGTGATTACCCATTTTGTAATGTCTCCTAGAATGTTGTCAACGGGGTGATTCCGTTGAACACTTTGATGCACACGAGGATGTGGAGGTTGAACTCTTGAGTCATCATCATCCTCTTCTTCTTCTTGGTCTCCCCCTGTATGTATGCTTCCCTCTTGACTTTTGTCTTCTTGATCATGTTGAGGTGCCACTTGTCCATCTTTAACTTGATCGCGTGGGGGATGACTTACATCATCTTGTTGTTGGTCACTTGAGCTTTGAGGTTGTTCTTGTGGTCGAACATCTCCAAGTTCCATCCTCGTAAGAGCTTCTTGTGGAGAGTCTTCTTGGTCTAGCACACTTTAATCAACTTGCTCCACTTGGGAGCCATTAGTTTCATCAAACACCATGTCGCATGCTATTTCAACAATCCCGAAAGATTTGTTGAAGACATGGTAGGCGTGGGTGTTTGAATCATAACCAAGCAAGAAACCTTCATTGGACTTTGAGGCAAACTTCGAAGTCCTAGGCTTCTTGTTGAGAATATAGCACTTGCTCCCAAAAATACGAAAGTAAGAGACATTGGGTTTCTTACCAACTAGAAGCTCGTAGGGGGTCTTCTTGAGGAGGCGGTGGAGGCACAATCGGTTGACAGCGTGGCAAATGGTGTTAACCGCCTCCGCCCAAAACCGGTCTGATATCTTGTACTCATCAAGCATCATCCTTGACATCTCAATGAGTGTCCTACTCTTCCATTACGCCACCCCATTTTGTTGAGGGGATTATGGGGCTTATAATTCATGCTTGATGCCCTTCTCATCCAAGAATTCTTCCACTTGAGTATTCTTGAACTCAGTGTCGTTGTCGCTTCTTATAGCCTTGATTCTTGAGGCGAACTCATTTTAAGCTCTCCTCAAGAACCTCTTGAGGACACCGTGAGTTTCATCCTTATCATGCAAGAAAAATACCCAAGTGAAAAGAGAAAAATCATCAATAATAACAAAACCATATTTGTTACTGTCAATGCTAATGTAGGTTATTGGCCCGAAAAGGTCCATGTGTAATAGTTCCAAAGGTCTTGTCGTCGTGATGATGTTCTTGGAGGGGTGTTGAGCTCCCACTTGCTTCCCCGCTTGGCAAGCACTACATGGCCTATCCTTTTCAAAGACAACATTCTTCAAACCATAGATGTGCTCACCCTTAAGAATCTTTTGTAAGTTCCTCATCCCAACATGGGCTAGCCTTCTATGCCAAAGCCATCCCATGTTGGTTTTCGCTATTAAGCATGTGTCAAGTTTAGCTTTATCCGAGGCAAAATCCACAAGATAAAGCTTTCCCTTGAGGACACCCTTAAAAGCGATTGAGTTATCACTTCTTCTAAGGACGCTCACACCCTCATTAGTAAAAACACAAGTATAACCCTTGTCACATAGTTGTGATATGGACAAAAGGTTATAGTCTAGAGAATCAATATGCAAAACGTGAGAAAGAGTATGTTGCGGAGAAATGACAATTTACCGGAGCCAAGGATTTTCCCTCGGCTATTGTCTCCAAAGAGGATCCCTTCATTTGGATCATCATGTTGCTCATACTCCACGAACATTCTCCTCTCTCCGGTCATGTGTTTGGTGCATCCACTATCGAGCACCCATTTGGATCCACCGGAGGAGTATGCCTACAAAACAAGATTATGTCTTCCTTTTAGGTAACCAAGCGGAGTTGGGTCCTTTGACGTTAGTAGTGAGACACTTGGGCACCCACACACAAGGCTTGGGGCTCTTGCGGAGTGGCCCAATATATCTAGCATAAACTTTGCCATACTTGTTCCTCATTAAAACATAAGATGCATCAAAATCATGAAAGAGAGGATGCGGTTCAGATTTAGGCATGTTAGTGCTAGTTGAAGTATTCTTCCCAATTTTAGTTGGGGATGAGCTTCCTTTGACAAAGACAATCAAGTCTTTGCCATACTTGGAGGTTTTAGCATTTCGCTTTCCACCTCTAGTATAACCAAGACCAACCTTAACATTGGGAGGTCTTGTGTTGGTGTATGCACTTCGTGCATACGCCACCTTCTCTTTGTCAAAGATGCCACCCTTAGGTGCTTGTTTGCCTTGAGTCAACTTAAGCTCATCCTTTAATTTAAGGATCAAGTTAGAGCATTTGCAAGTAGAGATTGCTTCGGATGCAACCTTTGAGGAGGATGAGCTTTTGGAGGAAGAAGCTACATTGGTGTTGAGGGACTCAACTTGAGTCTCAAGGATCTTGTTAACTTTTGCCAAGTTGTCAAGTTCGTCCTTGAGCTCAATGGTTGTCTCCTCAAGACTTGAGCATGTTTTCTTGCTTAAAGCAAGTTCATGCTCTAATGCCTTGCTCTTCTCTCTCTCAAGCTCAAGGAGCTCAATGAGCTCTTTACATCTCTCCTTTTCATGGATAAGCATGTCCTCTTGCCTATCTATGAGCTCCTCCTTTTCAAAGATTTCATCCGAGAGCAATTTCATTCTACGCAAAGTGCTCTTACTTATGTCCTTAAGCATGTGTTCATTTTCGCTAGCACTATCAAAATCATCATGGGAGGATATGGAAGAGTATGAGTTTGAAGTAACCTTTCTCCTTCCTTGTTGTGCCATGAGGCAAGTTGGCTTGTGGTCGTAGAGGTTGGGGAAAAGCATGCTTCCCTTGGAGCTCCTCCCGATGGCTATGGTTGGCATCTTCTCCTCGTCTTCGGACGAGGAGGACTCATCATTGGAGTCCCATTCCTTGCCTAAGTGAGCATGACCGGAGGGCCTCTTCTTCTTATAGAACTTCTTCTCTTGCGGCTTTCCCTCCTTCTTCTTCTTGCCCTCTTCATGTGGGCAATCTACAATGAAGTGCCCGTACTCGCCACAATTGTAGCAAGCCCTCTTGGTTTTGGGCCTTGCCTTTTCTTTGCCCTTGCTCTCATGCTTGCATCCTCCTTTTCTTCTTCTCATCATTCTCTTGAAGTTGTTGATGAAGAGGGCCTCTTCCTCATCGGTGTCAAGGCTCTCCTCATCATCTTCATTTTGCTCTTTTGAGGAGGATGTCGCTTTGAGTGCAACATCCTTCATCTTCGAAGCGGTGAACCTTTGGAGGTCGTTGTAGAAGAGCGCCTCCTTCTCCATGATTGGTTGATGATCCTTCCTAGGACCTCCTCCGGGGTCATTTTGGCAAACCCCAGGCTTTCCCGTATCATGGAGCAAAGAGAGATGTTTCTAGGCATGAATGTCTGAATCATCCTCTTCACCACCTCGTGGTCCGTCCACTTGGTGCAGCCATAAGATCTACTCTTGTTGATGAGTATCTTTAGGCGGTTGTACATCTCTTGGGGAGATTCACCATCCATTATGGCAAACCTCCCGAGCTCTCCTTCTATGAGCTCAATCTTCGCTTCTTTCACGACTCGGTTGCCTTCATGAACCATCTTGAGGGTGTCCCAAATATCCTTGGCCACCTCAAGTCCATCTACCCGGTTGAACTCATCTCTTGAGAGAGATGAGATGATCACTCTGGCCGCTTGGGCATTGTGGTGAAGGAGCACGGCTTGCTCCGGAGTGATGTCTTCTTCATTCTTCGGGATGTGCACTCCGGTCAACACAATTTGCCACAAAGAGGGATTGAGTGACACGAAATGGATCTTCATGTTGTGCTTCCACATCCCGTAGTCGTTTCCATTGAATTGGGGAGGTTTCCCCAATGGGATAGAAAGGTAGTGGTTGTTGGAGACAAGGCGTTCATAGTTGTAGCCTTGTTGGTTGTAGTTAATCGTGCCACCCGATGTAGAGGTTGAGGAGTCAACCTTTGGAATCTTCAACTTCTCTCGAAGTTTCACCTTGAGCTGGCGAGTCTCTTCGTCATCCGTCGACTTGTCTTGGTAGACAAGCACCTCCTCTTGGGTTGTCTGGATCTCATTTGTCGAGACCTTGTCATACCCCACTCTGGCCATCTTCTCTCCGAGTTGTTAGACTCTTTGTGAGAGTCCTGCTCTGATACCAATTGAAAGTTGACTAGAGGGGGTAAATAGGCTAATCGACCTGAAATGACTTAATAAAACGAGATCAGTACTCAGGGGGCGGACTAGTCCGGTCCAGGGGCACACTAGTTTGGTCCACCTACAGGGAAAACCTAAAAGGGGGGTTTCTAACAAATTTTAGTTCGATTCTTGTGATGCAAAGTATGTTAGAATGACTTAGTGAACCTTAACAAGTTATGGAGCAAGTATGAGGCTAAGGATTACAATGAGACAAGAGTGATGAACAAAACTGGTAAAGCTAACCCTAGAAGCAATGTGCGATAAGTAAAAGCAAAATACACAAGGGACACAAGGATTTTATCCCGAGGTTCGATCCCACGATGGAATCTACGTCCCCGTTGAGGAGTCCACGAAGGACCGAGTTCAACAACCCTTTCCTCACCAAGTTTACCACAAGGACCTAACTTGGTTCTCCACTATCACAAAGGGGTGAATACAAGATTCGTTGGGGCTTCTCACAATCTGAGGCTCCCACCACAAATACAATCACAAATCACAAAGATCAACTCAAGCCACGGATCACAAAGATTCACAAGTGCAAGAGATCAAACCGAGAGCCTAGAGCGGTGTTCTTCATCTTCTTCACCTCACCAAACCCTAATCCACACAAGAATTAGTTTTAGAGGGAAGGTAGGCAAGATGGTGGCTTTTGGGGGCTCAAGGTTTGTTGTGGCGGCGCTAGGGTTTCAAATTGCTCAAGGAATGGTTCAAATAAACCCAAGGGTCCTCTATTTATAGAGGTTCCCAGCCTATAGTGCTGACTTCAGCAGATGGGCAGACTAGTCCGCCCTGTGGCCCGGACTAGTTCGGCCTTTGGGACCACTGACGTCCCTGACAACTGTCGCATTGTGCAGCAATCATCACACTACCCGCCAAACTTCAAATTCAAACGGTCACTTCATAACGGACCAGTCTGGCCCAAATCGGACTAGTCCGATCTCACACAGAACCTTTTGTCCCATGTGAAAACAGACTAGTCTGGAGACCACAAACTAGTCCGGCCCCTAGGGTGGACTAGTCCGACCTACCCATACTTAGTCGCTGAAACTCCACTTCATTCCAAACCCGGACTAGTCTGGCCCCCAGGGCGGACTAGTCTGATCTCAGTCAGGACCTCTTGGTCTGGACTAAAACGGACAAGTCCGTGGTTTTGGGACTTAGTCCCGAAAACCCACTCCACGACTACCTGGACTAGTCCGTCTCACTACGGACTAGTTCGAACTCAGTCAGACCCTTCTGGTCCGGCTGAAAACGGACTTGGCTGGCCAGGAGCGGACTAGTCCGGCCACCTGCACGGACTAGTTCGGCTACTCCTGCCAGACTACTTCCAACTCTCTTCTCTCAATAGGTTTGATCTCTAAACCGCTTTGAGCTCCCACCTTGATCTCAATGCACTTTACACACACATCCTCACACATATTTGGCTAGTCTACACTCGATACGCTAGAAACCCTAGTTTTTTCTTTTCGAGTCGACATCGCCATTTTCATCCTTTTCCTTTTTTAGGGTTTGTGTTTCTGCTTGAATCTACACCTGTTCTTAAGATCACTGAGCTCATTAGTTACTTAATTGTCGTCATCAATCATCCAAAACCCACGGGGATCCTAGATGCACTTTCAGAGAGTAGTGAGAGAAGTCATCAAGTACCATGAGATAGTACTTGTAGCCCGATACGATGAAGACAGTAGAAGTCCACAGGTTACAGTGGATGAGATCAAAGACACGCAAAGTGTGAGCTTGAAGCTTGGAACTACTCGTGGGTGTTCCTGTTACACAAGATAATTGAACTACTCAGCTTAAACAAAGCATCATAGCCTGGATGGTCGAGCCGACAGTGCCAAGTGGTAGAAGTTGTAGTAGCCAGTGCATGCGGAGTGGATGATGTGGAGGCATAAAACGACATGGTGTAAAGAGCCCCAAGCTGTCACCACGAAGGAGAAGACGCCGGGTGGTAAGATCCCTCACGGACATGCCAAAGGAGTCAAAAATCCATAGAGCATCAACAAACAAAAAGAAAGTTTCGGATGATATTAGGAGCAACCAGATTATTTTAAAGGCAAAAAGGACCAGGAATAACTAAATCACCTACTTAGGTGACCGAAAGAGCAGATCCATTTTTGACAACAATAGAAGAAGGATGAGAAGGGTGAGGAGAGTGAGAGGAGAGTATAATCTTAATGTCAGGAGTGGTGTGGAAGGAGGCACTCGAGTCAGCCACCTAATAGAGCTCGTGAGGAGGCTGGAGTGTAGCACCGGAAAAGAGTATGCAAGGGATAGTCGGGTTCACTGCACTACTATAATAAGTCTCATCGCAGGCGGCTCCAAACCTATTATCACACGTGGTTTTTAAAACCGCCTGAAACGAAGAGCCTGTGATAATCTTCAATTTCACAGGCGGAGAAGTGAAACCGCCTGTGAAGACGGATTATCACAGGCGGTTCTTTACTTACACTAGCCGCTTGTGAAGATATGTTATCACAGGCGGGTCGTGCAGCATATATACCACCTGTGATAATTGTGTTATCACAGGCGGATCTTGACCTACTTCAAGCCGCCTGTGAAGATAGTTTATCGCAGCCGGTTTCTACCATAAGAGTAACCGCCTGTGATAATTAGGTTATCACAGATGGTTATTTACCTATATCTAGCCGCCTGCGCTAATTGTTTTTCACAGGCAGGTCTAGCCGTTGGTAAATAACCGCCTGTGATAAGGTATAACCTATGCAGTACTAGCTGTTGTTACTTCTAATTTCCAGGTCAATACAATATAATCACAGAAGTCAACAATGTCATCACTGAAGTCAACAATATCATCACAAAAGTCATCACACAGAAGTCAATTTCACTAAAACAATATACATATGTACAAGTTACACATACAATTCATCTCATAGTTTACAAGTTTTCACTAAAAATTGTTTCTATTGGCATACTCGCAAAGTTCGGGCACATCAGCTATTGCACCATTATCATCAAATAACTCCCCTCTTTTGTGCAAAATTTCGCGACACACGAATTGACACAGTTCAGCAGCAATCTTGTCGTCTCCTCCACCAGGAATACTTCTACAAACCGGCCATTCTTCATTCACATTCTTCGTGTGCTGCAATGAAACACATAACAAGGTTTAGAATGTGTTGATTTGAACAATCTCAGTATAGATCAAAGTGAGATCAGGAATTTATTTGGTATTTTTGGAGCAGTTGTACTAAGAGAAATTGAATTTTGAAGTTGGAATCAAAATATGAAAACAATGTTTCTGGTAATATTGAACAGCAGAGAATATAAGTATTAAACTATGCTAGTTACATGAAAATGAAACTCAAAAGTAAGAAAATAAGATATCGACATTAAGGATAACTTACATCCTCACGATTCACCCTATATTCGTTGGCGGTCCAAAGATGCTCGCATACATAATACCCGCATAAGACACTCCCAGCAGGTTGCTTCGAACAAGTATAATACATTTTAATGTCCAATGCATTCGTATTAGAAGGTCCCTCACCGCCAAGCTGTTCCGCGTAAAACCACCAAGCGCTGTAATACAATAAATGTCATATAAAACTTGTTAACACATTCTAAATGTGTGTAAATTAAAATTATTGAATAAACGTACAGTTTAAAAATGGAAAGAAAATCATTGTAACTATCTGGTGGGTAATCGGCCGAGTCCAAGACTGTTGCCAAACCCTGCGTTGGCTTGATGAAGATCATTATGTAGTGATCACTGCAAACATACAAACACACGTGTTAACAATTACCAATAATTGCTATTTCAATGTCATGTGTCGAACTTACTCGAAGTGGTACAGAGCCTTTACGAGGTCCTTGCCGTCTTTGACAAAGTTAAACATTGCATGTCCTATGTAAGCTGCAACTTTTGTCCTTCTATCCTTCTTAAGTTCTGTGATTTCTTTTTCAAATTCTTTTTTTTTTCATATGTTTGAACTTTGTTGAGTCTCGATCCGCCTTGACATCGAATAGCGTCTTTGCAATCCGTGTTGGGTCAAGGATACCTGTCTTGCATTTCATCTTTTCATTATCCATGTATTGCATCCTATTGAAGAAGTTCAAAATTGTTATAATCTCATGAAATGTGTGTGCATATAGTAAGAAAAGCAAATGCAAAATATTAGAGGCACTTACAAGCATCAGACGAGTAGCAGGTTGATTTCGAGCATGCCCCGATGGAAAAGGGGATGCAGCTCTTCAAATAAAATGACTCGTCTATCTGCTCCAGTGCTCCAGAATGCATCTTTTGGAATACGAAATGTGATGCAAGAAAGATCATATTTTGTGCTGGCAAGGATGTACCACTCATGCTTTCTTTTGAGCGGGGCTGGTTGTTTGCTAAGTTGTACGGATGTCATGAACGTCTTATCATTCTCAAATTTAGGAGGAACATCCTCAAGCTTGTATATTGGAACTTCTGGTTTAACTAAAGTCGTTCGTCGATTATAAATGACACCGTCTTCTTCTCACTCCTTGATATCTTCTAATGCCGGCTCATGAGAAGAACGAGATGCAACCAACTTTCTAATATTTCCCTTCATAGTTTCCAAATACTTTGACACTTCTGATGAAGGTTTCTTAATTTTGTATGAGCTAACTTTGATAGGCACTGATGATTGAGGAATAGTCGTCGGAAGTTGGACACTGGCTTGTTGTTGAACCTGTTGTTCAACTGATTGCTCTTTACTCCCAGCAGCTGGCTCTAGTACTACTTCAAGTTGTTGCTCAACTGGTTGCTCTTTACTAGCAACAGCTTGCTCTAGTACTGCTTGAAGCTGTTGCCCAACTTGTTGCTCTTGGATATCTTTACTAGAAAGGTTACTATCATCCTTGCTGAGACATAGGGGGAGTGGATCTTCCTGGACTGGGAGGGGATCTTCCTGGACTTTCGCCTTAAAAGATGGGGTTGCAGTATTTCGAGATGCAACGGGGCTAGAAATTGGCTCATCGTCCAACACGATATCGCATCGGTGCCAAAGGATTAATTGGTTGACAGCCTGCCCCAGAGTCACGATCCCCTCCTGTGTGATGTGGTCTATTTCAAAATCTTCATAATCATTATCAATGATCTGAAGAACTTGCACCATAGCATAATACAACAGAAGTGGATTCCCGTTGAAGTCACGATCAGGCTTTGCCATAGCAGTGGCAACTTGTTTGGTTTTGTTCCCTGCTCTGCCGATCGGGACAAGAAGACGACAAAATTTGTCGTTAGCAATATCATCGACAGCGAACATATGGATTGACCCTAATCCTGGCACATAACCAACGCTGCTAGGGTAAGCAGTTGGAGATACCAATTGCTCCTTTGTCACGGGAACCATCGCTGTACTTGGTGCCACTAATTGTCCCGATTGTCTAAGTTGTTCCATTATTTCTTGCACATTTTCTTTGACCTTTTGAGCAATTATTTCATCAAGTGTTTTCTTAAACTTCTCACGTCTTCTATATGTGTCTTTATCTTTAGGGAAACCATCTAGCCAAGACATTTGAGAAGAGATTGCTCAAACCCCTCCACTGTGTTCAGGGTTTCCTACGATAGTGGTCAGTTGGTCATTCTCTCTCTTCGGCTTGAAGAGACCCTTCTGTTGCTTTTCAATTACTTCTTTCATTTTTTCCTCTACTTCATTCACAGAGTCGGGCTTTTCAAGTTTGCCCTCGCTGGTCAAACCTGACCGAGCAAAGACCCACCGTTGAGTTCTCTCATCGCAACCTTCTAACGGGTGAGGATTACCCTTACTGGTAATTTTGTCTAATATCTTATTCCATTTCTGGACTTTGGGGGCATATCTGGCAGACCCCAAGCGATGATGGTATTTGTTCTTTTTGGCAAGCTCTGACCTAGTTCCACTTAGGGCTTTAGCATCAGGTGTGGTCTTTTGACAAACAAATTATTGCCACTGAGCTTGTGTGATTTTTCCCGTCTTCCTCGGGCTAGGGACCTTATCGTCCTTAACATATGCATTCATTTTACTCTTCCAGCCACAAAACTTCTTGCCGCAAGAGACCAATGTTGCTTTCTTTACAGCTTCTTTCGTGCCTTTCGGGAACTTGAATTGTTTCTTTATCCTTTCCCACAACTCATTCTTGGTCTCCTCGGGTAATTTCCTCCAATTCTCGAATGTGATCGGCACGAGCTCTCTAACAAGAAAACTGCAGGCATTACGGTACTTGGTAACTGAATCTAGTGGTTCTTAGGGAAGCCCACCTGGACCGACCCTTGTTATGTACATGATGCGGTCCAATGGACCCTTATTGGGACCTCATTGCCCTCATTTTCGCTTGAGTGAACTTGAGGATTCATCCATTGGATAACCTTCTGCGGTTTTAGGAGCCGAAGTCACCTCGTTGTCTTCGCCATTAATCTAGGTAGAAAAGAATTATAAGACTTCGTATACTTCACAACCAACATTAACTTGAACTGTTAATGTTAAGATTCGTGATCCATACCTCGTCGCCAGGATCATATTTCGGGTCTAGATCCTCTGAAGTCTTTTTAATTTTTATATTTGGAAAAGGATCCGATGGATTGTGAAAGGAGCCTGAACTGCTGGACTCAGTAAACTCCATGTTGTCTTCTTTATTGTTACTACCAGCACCAGTCTTCTTAGGGATTTTCATGCTAGAACAAATAAGATCAAAAATATAGTGAATGGCATATTAACTCTACATGAAGTCTTGCATGAAGAAAAAGATGGAAGCATTCTAGGATTTGATAAGGCATTCTAGGGTTTAAGGCGACTGACCAATAGGTTCCTATACATTACGAGGGTGACAAGCATGTTAAAGTTGCTCACCAGCAATGGCAATTTTATCTTCTTATTCTAAATAGGCAGTTACTTGTATCTGTGTTCTGAGCACAAGCGATGTTCAACAGCCGTATGCGAGCACATTGCTTTGTTTGACAAAAGGATAGCGACACCGATCTTGAAGGAGCACAACCCTATGACATGAAGTGCGGGGCGGCTACACTCTATTTTCAGTACAGATGCTATTATCCACTCATGTTATCACTGGTAGTTCAGACATGTCACGGAAGTCAAACAGCAAAAAAAGGGTAAGGTTTTAATTCATCACGTATTCTGGTGGCTCTTGTTCTCCAATGGTTGAAAGGACAAAAATGGGAACAAGGAATTACTACAGGCGCCATTAAAAAATAAATTTGTTCTGTGAAGCATATATAGAAAAACAGCAATTTCTAACTGCTTGGAAGGATAAATAAAACACGACGCCCTTGAGTGCAACATGCATTGATGTGGTATTAAAATCCATTCTATCCCCAAAATGGATTACCGCCTACATTAATAACTACTGAAATCCCCTTGCAAGCTTGTCTAAAACCATATAGCAGTTACAGTTCAGACCAGAATTATCAATGTCATGCTATATTCACATTTTATCCTACTATGGAGAAAGAACAGAAAGGCATTACATACATCAAATATTGTGGCAAATAAGCAAATAAAGAACCATGCCTAGTGCCTGTCACTAGGCATCCTTTATATGCCATGTTTCTTTCATAGAAAGTAGGCCTCATCCTACCATATATATGCCTTTTGTTTTAGAATCATCTAGCATGGTCCTAAATATCAATAAGACCCAGGGCAATGGGCAACGACCCTTTTGAATGAGTAATACACAATAACTATATATCTAGCATAATGAAAACATAAACAGAAGGCCTAATCATTAATCAAAAAGTTTATCATGTCCGAACTCTAGCTAATACTACAACCGTGATTTGGCACCAAAACACGATCGACAAACTGCATCTAGTACATGGAACCAAACGAATGCGTCAGTGGTGTTGTGCGTTAACGTCGTGGTCCACCACCACCACCACCAAGATGCCTACCCTTTTCGAATTCCCAAACCCTAACCAAGGAAATCTATGCAAGACATCATTTGACTCGGCCGACGGCGAGGGCGAGGAGGGAGACGGCATGGGGACAGAGGAGGGAAGGTCGAAAGGTTTAGGGTTTACAGTGAAGATCGGCGGCGATGACAATGGCTTCGCTCGGCGTACCTGGAAGTGACAAGGGCGAAGCAAACGGACAACGGCAAAGCTTGGCGGCGACGGCAAAGCTCAGCGACGAGAGCGGTGAAGACTTGGCGGCAAACGAAATTTTGGCAGCCTGACGGCGTCTAAGTGATTTCGCCCGGGTTAGGTATTTCCAACGCAGCTGAGGGGTATATATAGACACATATTTTCTCAGGCGGATTTTAAATACCGACCGCCTGAGAAGATGGTTATCTCAGACGGGTTTTACTTACCAACCGTCTGCGAAGATTCAATTATCTCAGACGGTTGGTAAGTAAAACCCGCCTGAGATAATCTTTTTCTAAGGCGGTCATTAAGTAACAACCGTCTGAGAAGATCTTTATGTAAGCTTAATTAATATTCTTTTTATATATTAATATTCTTTTTCTCATGCGGTTATTAAGTACCAACCGCTTGAGAAGATCTTTACTTCTTCTTAATTAATATTCATGATTAAATGTGAGGCTTTTAAAAAGCCCAAATTCCACTTTCTTGTAATATGATTGATTAGTAAAGGTTACCATTAAATTTCACTTCATAAATCCTTTGAAATTGGTCAGGACATAAAAAATATATAACAATTGCTATTTTTTATTTTTCTATCTTGATGAATATAATGATTTTTTTCATTTATTTTTTCAATGGACATTTTTAGTCATCATACCAACCTCTATGAATTTTTTCGGATTTTTTAGTTTTTTTTGAATCAATTTGTGTTCAAAATTTGATGAATGTCTCATATGTATATGAGCATTTATTTATAATGATGGATAATTTGAATGTTGACATGTTGTAATGCTTTAAAAAAAATTAACAACATTCATATATGTATAAATCATACAAATATGTTCATGCAAATAAATTTTAGTGAAGGATCCTTTTTTTAGGAGATACACAAATGTGAATAATATATGAGTATAAATTAATTTGATATTTACCAAAACATTATAATGTCAGCTATAGAAGTTTTAAAATATTTGGTTCAGGTGGTAGATGTTAATTTTTGAAAATTATAGAAGAAAGAATAATCGAATTTGGAAACAATTTGCAGAATCTATACATGTTTGAGTATTTATATTAGAATCTAAATAAAAAAAGAAGCAAGGGAAAAGGGAACTGAAGAACATGCTCGGACAATTATCTCAGGTGGTTGGTAAGTAATACCCGCCTGAGATAACATTTTCTGAGGTGGTTATTAAGTACCAACCGCCTGAGAAGATATTTACTTCTTCTTAATTAATATTATTGATTAAATGTGAGGCCTTTAAAAATCCCAAATTCCACTTTCTTATAATATGATTGATTAGTAAAGGTTACCATTAAATTTCACTTCATAAAGCCTTTAAAATTGGTCAGAACATAAAAAACATATAACAATTGCTATTTTTCATTTTTCTATCTTGATGAATATAATGATTTTTTCATTTATTTTTTCAATGGACATTTTAGTCATCATACCAACCTCTATGAATTTTTTTCAGATTTTTTAAATTTTTTTGAATCAATGTGTGTTCAAAATTTGATGAATGTCTCATATGTATATGAGCATTTAGTTAGAATAATGAATAATTTGAACTTTGACATGTTGGAATGCTTTAAAAAAATTTGCAAAATTTATACATGTATAAATAATACAAATACGTTCATACAAACAAATTTCAGTGAAGGATCCTTTTTAGAAGATACACAAATGTGAATAATATGTGAGTATAAATTAAATTGATATTCACCAAAATATTACAATTTCAGTTATACAAGTTTTAAAATATTTGGTTCAGGTGGTAGATGTTAATTTTTGAAAATTATAGAAGAAAGAATCATCAAATTTGGACTCAATTTGCAGAATCTATACATGTTTGAGTATTTATATTAGAATCTAAATAAAAGAGAAGTAAGAGAAAAGGAAACTGAAGAACATGCTCAGGCAATTATATCAGGCGGTTGGTAAGTAATATCCGTCTGAGATAACATTTTCTCAAGCGGTTATTAAGTACCAACTGCCTTAGAAGATCTTTATTTCTTCTTAATTAATATTCTTGATTAAATGTGGGGCCTTTAAAAGCCCAAATTCCACTTTCTTGTAATATGATTGATTAGTAAAGGTTACCATTAAATTTCACTTCATAAAACCTTTAAAATTGGTCAGAACATAAAAAACATATAACAATTGCTATTTTTCATTTTTCTATCTTGATGAATATAATGATTTTTTCATTTATTTTTTCAATGGACATTTTTAGTCATCATACCAACCTCTATGAATTTTTTTAGAATTTTTTCAACTTTTTTGAATCAATGTTGATGAATGTCTCATATGTATATGAGCATTTAGTTAGAATGATGGATAATATGAATTTTGACATGTTGGAATGCTTTAAAAAATTAACAAAATTCATACATGTATAAATAATACAAATATGTTCATACAAACAAATTTCAGTAAAAGATCCTTATTTTTAGGAGATACACAAATGTGAATAATATGTGAGTAGAAATTAATTTGATATTTACCAAAATATACAATGTCAGCTATACAGGTTTTAAAATATTTGGTTCAGTTGGTAGATGTTAATTTTTGAAAATTATAGAAGAAAGAATCATCGAATTTGGACTCAATTTGCAGAATCTATACATGTTTGAGTATTTATATTAGAATCTAAATAAAAAAGAAGCAAGGGAAAAGGAAATTGAAGAGGCTCGAGCAATTATCTCAGGCGGTTATTACTTAATAACCGCCTGAGATAATATTTTTCTCAGGGGGTTATTAAGCACCAACCGCCTGAGAAGCAGTTAAAAACCGCCTGTAAAAACAGACGCCTATATAAAGACCCCTCGGGCACCACAGAAAATATAACCCTGGAGATTTTCCATCGACGCCGCAAGGCTGCCGAAATTTTCCACTGTTGAGCCGCCACCCAGCCCCTACACAGTCGCGCCGTCGCCCAGCCCGCACTACCGCGCCGCCGCCCAGCCAGGCACGTCTCCACCCAGCCCCGCAGAGGCGCGCCTCTACCCGTCCCCGCATCGTCGCCCCACCGTGCTGACGCCCCGCACCATAGAGTACAAGGTACCTAGTAAATTCTCATACTATGCAATGTTACCTTTATTTTTCCATATCAGTTCTTAGTGTCCTTACGTATGTAGTTTCCTTACTTTTTCTTTGTATATTTGCATAACTAGTTGATAAGATGCTAGTTTTATGTGTTCTGGTATATGAACTGTGTCCTTTGCATGTGTGTACATATGCGTTTGGACTCAATAATTGGGAGGTTTGGTCTTTTAGATATTGATGTATGGACTATATTGTAATAAGCTTATTGTAGTTTGTACCTATTATGTGACATGAATATGATATTTAATTAACAGATGATATTGTCATATATATATATATATATATATATATATATATATATATATATATATATATATATATATATATATATATATATATAAGATGCATGAAGTTTACTCGAACTTGTAATTGTAGTTTTATGTGTTTTCTTTTTCAATATGTTACTTGTGTGTGCGTACATCCTGCTTGCATATATTTCGAAAGAGTGATTAGGGTTAGCTTTTTAGGGAGATGGTTTTATAACTCACCCATTTAGTTACCATTGTTGGATGGGATCTGACGTCAAGATATAATGGACCGGATCCCACCCAGACCTAGCCCATGCGACTGGGTCTCTTTGCCCCACGACTTCAATCCTTCACCCCCGCTTGCTGCGCCTGACTCCTTGGACTCCGTCCACCTCAAGATGTCACCCGTCTCCTCCAAACTTTGCTCGACGCCGCCGCCTCCCGTCCGCCGCTCTTTCTATTCGTCGCCGACGCTTCCTGCCTACCGCCGCTGACGCCTCCTGTCTATCGCCGCCGCTGCCGATCTCCATTACCTCGCAAGGTATGAGCGCCACCAAAGATCCTTGCTTATAACGCCGATCCGTTTGGTGAAAAAAAGAGCATACACAGCACATGACCCGTGGTCTTAACGATGGATGTACAACCTACCAACGTGGTTGTGTCATAAAAGAATATATATCTTGTTATATGTTCTTATCCAAGGTTTGAAACAATCCGACATCGAAATTGATGTGTTCTTGGAACCTTTAATGGAAGATATGGCAAAATTGTGAAATGAAGGAGTACGTACATAGGATGAGTACAAGCGGGAGTATTTCACGCTAAGTACAAGCAGGAGTATTTCATGCTAAGAGCAATGATATTCGTTACCGTGCATGATTACCCCAGACTATTTATATTATTGGGACAAATGAAAAGAAAAAAAAGGTTGTGTAAGGTGCGTGGATAGAACTAGATTTCTATACCTCACTTCATCCAGAAAGACGGTGTACATGAGACACCGACGCTTCTTGACAAATACACACAAGTATAGGAAGATGAAAGAACAATTTAATAACAAAATCAAAAAAGATACTGCACCGAAACCTTACAGTAGAAAACTTGTGTTTGAAATGGTCAAGAACATTCATATTGCTTTTGGTAAGGGCAAAAAATGTAAAGGAATCAAGAGAAAGAAAAGTACATCTTCGGATGATACAACTGACATGGCTTTCAAGAAACAATCAATTTTTTTCAAGTATCTTCTGTATTAGAAGAATCTAAAATTTTGCCATAGTATTGATTTGATGCACGTTACAAAGAATGTATTTGACAGCATCATTGGGACCTTGCTAGACATGACGAGAAAAATAAAGGACGGATTAAATTCACGGTTGGACCTAGTAAATCTTTATTTGACACCAGAGCTTCATCCAGTAGAAAAGGAGAAGGGGAAGCATTACCTTCCCCCAGCCAGCTACAACTTGACACTAGAAGAGAAAAAAACAATTTGTGAATGCTTGCGTGGGATCAAAGTGCCCACGAGTTTCTCATCCAATATCCGCAAACTAGTCTCAATAAAAGGCTTATCTTTATTCGGTTATAATTCTCACGACTGTCACATGATGATGACAGTGTTCCTTGCCATTGCAATAAGAGTCACCAAACCTGAGCATATAGAAGTTGTCATCACATGTTTGTGTTACCTCTTCAATATAGTATCACAAAAGGTGATAGCACGTGAAGATTTAGACTATCTGGAAACATACATCATCGAGACTATGTGCAAGCTTGAGATGTGTTTCCCACCATCCTTTTTTGATATGCAAGTGCACCTAATCATACATCTTGTTGATCAGATAAAAGCATTGGGGCCACTATATTTACATCATATGTTTTTGTTGGAGAGATATTTAGGAGTATTAAAAGATTATGTGCGGAACCGTGCTCAACCAGAGGGTTCAATTATAGAAGGATACACCACTGAAGAAGTGATTGAGGGTTGCGCTGATTACATCAAAGATGGAAAACCGATAGGTGTGCCTATACCAGTACATGAGGGTAGACTACGTGGGAGAGGCAAAGTGGGTAAGAAAACTTTTATCGTTCAAGATTACAAGAATATACACCGTGCACATTTAGGTGTACTACAACAGCTCGCAATAGCTAAGTCGTACATCGAGGAACACCAAATTGAGCTTCGTGAAAAAAAACCAAGACCGCATAGAGGACTGGATCATGAAAGAGCACAGAAGATATTTTACTAAATGGTTAATGGACAAAAATATACCATACGGAAACACTATAGAACAGGCAACAATGAAGAAGTTAGCTTCTGGCCCATCTGCTTTGGTGACATCATGACAAGCATATGACATCAATGGTTACACATTTTACACTAAAGAAAAAGACGGTAAGAGTGTTGCACAAAAAAGTGGTGTTCGTATTAGGCTTATGATTCACAAGGGCAAAAAACCACATACTTCGGGTTCATAGAGGAAATATGGGAACTCGAGTATGGTGAAAAAATGGTAATGTCAGTATTTAAGTGCCAATGAGTCAAACATCCTAATGGTGTGAAAGTGGACAATTACATGTTGACACTGGTAGACTTGAATAAAGTGGGTTATAAAGATGACATGTGGATCCTCGCCGATAGTGTTGCACAAATTTTTTATGTTCAAGAACTAGAAACTGAGAAGATGCACGTAGTTGTTTCTGAAAAGCAAAATATTGTTGGGGTTGAGAATGTGAGAGATAATGAAGAGGAATATAATTAGTATAAAAAGATGTACTTTTTCACCGAACCAGAAAACATCAAGCACGTAGAGAGAAGCATTAAAAGGATTTGAAACCCTATATGCAAGAAGATGTCAATACTGGAAAAATGTATGATATATATTGTATATATTTGTATCCTCTGAAATAAAACTAGAACAATGCTCTATTTCAGCTTTAGATAGCATGTTTCGAACATTATTAAATTCAGCTTCTGTTTCGAACATTATTATATTTATCACCTTCACCTGTTCCACAAGTTATCAAATTGTATGTGTATATAAATTTCTTCTGACCTATGATGATCAGGCTTGCCTTCCAACTGCTTGGTTCCAAACAACATCTAGAAGCATAACTCTTGAAGCTCCTATCAAGCTAATCCCTTCACAGCAAGCTCTGGTAGATGCAAGTAACACCCGAGACACATCATTTAGATTGTTAAAAGTTTCAATTGAAGTCTGACGATACTTCCCATTCATTTGAGGGCTTATTTGGATAGGAGTGGATCCACTTCAGTATAAGTGGTTTGAGGTGAATTGAAGAGAAAATTAGTTCATTCTTCACTTCAATTCAATTCAATCCAATTAGATTGAGTACAACCAAACAAGCCTTGAAAGATTTCTTTCCCTTCTCTCCATTTTAAAGACTTACGAAGATGCTACTTTATCAGTTCTAATGCTTTACACAAGCGACGAAGCGAACAACTTCAATCACAAATCTTATTTTTACCCTTTTCATAGGAATTTGACCTTAATCTTTCAAGCATAGATTTATCAATAACTGAAGCTTATCCATTAGACATGTTAATGACAGTTACAAGTGAAGGGTGTGTCGAAGCTAACGAAATCTCAACGGGACTGAAGACAAAGAGATGTTGTATATGAGTGATAATGTTCAGATTAGACAATATGAAGCTATGATGGTAGCCTTCAACAACATGAAAAGTGATGCCAAAGTTATGTTTGCATCAACCAAGGCATGTTTTGAGGGCATAACACTTGTTGGAGCATAACGGTTATGCTTGCCCCAACAAGTGTTATACCCTCACAACATGCCTTGGTTGATGCAAGCATAACCTTAACATCACTTTTCATGTTGCTGAAGGTTGCCATCATAGTTTCACGATGTCTAACCTGCACATTACCACTCATATGCAGGATATCTTTATCTTCAGTCCAATTTAGATTTCGTTAGCTTCGGCACATCCTTCGCTTATAACTATCATCAACATGTGTGATAAGGAAGCTTCACTTATTGATAAATCTATGCTTGAAAGATTAAGGTCAAATCTCTATGAAAGAGTAAAAACAAGATTTGTGATTGAAGTTGTTCGCTTACTATAAGAGAGTAAGTACTGATTTTTAGTTAATATATTTAGACATTAAAACTGAGAAATGAGCATTTTCCTAAGTTTTCAAATGGACAGGAGGGAAAGAAATCCTTCAAATGAACGGGAAAATCCTTCCAAAGATCGTCAGGCTTCAAATCGATGCTTTCAGCAATCCAAATGATGAGCTACGAGTGTTACTTGCATCTACAAGAGCTTGTTGTGAAGGGATTAGCTTATCAGTATCACATGCGATTCTTAATTAACAAGCAACCCGTGAAAATAATGACTTTCTCCAGACGGTTCTTCACTAAAAAACGCTTGTGATGATTGAACCAGTACATACGGTTCTTAAATAATGACCGCCCATGAAAATCATGTAATTAAGAACCGTCTGTGATGTTTGATACATCACAGACGGTTCTTAATTAATAACCGACTGGATAAACAATGTACTTACCCGTCTGGGTTAATAATGTACTTAGTCAGGCGGTTTTTTCTTAAAATTCGTCTATGATGTTCAGTCATCACAAACAGTTATTATATCATTCGTCATTACAGTCGCATCCTTTTACAGGCAGACAATATTTGAAAAAATTGAAATGCCTGTAAAATTTTTACAGTAGTGTCAGAAGCCGGAGTGTTCAGGACAGCCGACTGAGGAAGATGTGGGATCGAATGCGACGTGCCCAAAGACGGATCGAATGTGACTTGCTCAGAAACGGAGGGAGGCACAAGGTGATCTAACCGGTCCCTAGTAGTAAAGCAATCTCCGAGCACAAAAGATGGGACGGGGCCAAACGGCACGAGGCGGTGGCCCGCCGAATCTAGGTTGGGCGGCAACGGCCTGAGGCGGCAACCCACTCAATCTGGGCCCAACAGCCCAAGGTTGCGCCACGTCGATGTCAGGTGGGCCATTGGAAGGAGTCGCAGCATAGGCAGCAGGGCTCGGCGGCATAGGGTAGCTGCAGCCGGCGACCAGGTGTCGGTGGGCCAGATCCGTGCGGCTGTCAGGCCAGCGGCAGTGCCGAGGCATGCTGGAGGTGGTCCAGGGGTAGCGACGGCCCTCACATGATGGCGCATGCGCCACTGCTCTGCCTCCCTCCCGAAGCGCCAGTCCAGTGGGGTGAGCAGCTGCGGCAAAGATAAACGGACCGAGGTGGGACGTGGCATCGAGCAGTAGCGCCACTACGCGCGGGAAGAGCCGACATCGGGCGGTGTCGGTACGCCAGCTAGGCTTGCGGGCGACGAGGCGGCGGCGGCCGCGCCTGCAATGGAGAAAGTCGGACCGGATCAACGGCGCGTGGGCTTGGGACTTCGGCGTTGGGCCAGGCAGCAGACTAGCCGGCGCTGAGGCCAGGCGGTCAAGAGGGAAGCGTCGCGGCCATTAGGCGTGGAGCTCGGCGCGGCAGCGGCCATGGAGGCGGCGCGTCCGAAGCCGGCCAGGGCGGGCGGCACGGACGTGGGGTAGGCAGAGGCAGGTCGCGCAGCACCAGATCCAGTAGCACCGGGCACAGAGTAGCGAGGGGAAGTGGGCCGGCGGCGGGCCTGCCATGGGTAGCGGCTGGGAGTTAGTATTAGGGTTGGGAGAGGCTAACTGATACCATATTGGAGGAAAATAGTGTAATAATTAGAGAAGCAAATAGAATGTAATCAGCACTTCGCTGTAATCATGCAAAAAATAGATCTGAGCCACACGATCTTTATACAATGATTTTGCATTTTTACATTTAAATCACTCCACATAATAGTGCATTTATATTATCATGTGGAAGGGTTTAAGTGTAAAAATGCAGAACTATTGCATAAAAATTGTGAGGTTCAGATCTAATATTTGCACGATTGCACCAGACTAATCGTTCTCAATAATTAGATTGATTGATGGAATGTTATGTGTACATATATCTCTAGAGGGTTTAATACATGGGTCATTGCCCAATAAGAGACACAGGCCTAAAGACACATACATATATAGTCTTACAAAAACTATGCTTAGATTTGAAGCTCATGCTCGTATGTGCTGTTGCACACAAAGTTTGTTATGTTGATTTATACTTGCACCTTTACTCAGCAGAAGTGTACGAAAAAAATGTTTTGGTAATATAAAAGGAGACATCAGTGAGAGTTACAAGGTCAGTGGAAAGCCAACTGGATGAAGCAAATTAGGGTTGCATCATCCATAAGGTCCCTTAAACGTCTGTTGAGCAGCTGGATGAAAAATCTGGGTTACATCGTCCACAAGCGGAGTTCTTGGTTTATTTGTGTGAGTGGCCAATTGAAGAAAATGTGATAAGTAATGTTTTACAAGCATGTATAGTTATGTGTTCAGTTATAGAGAGACCATATTCAGTTGTAGCGATAGAACAGCAGTGAACTCAGTTACAGAGAGAAGATAATAGTACTATTGTGTATTCAGTTAGATAGGGTAATGTTTTCAGTTTACAAAGAGGGGTGTAGCGCTTGTACATATTTTATTGATGGAGTAGTGTTGCATATTTCCTCGTATAGATAGCGATTCTATATTCAAGTTACGGAACATCATCTGCAATTTGATTCTCCAAAAACGTTTCAATTTACAGCCAAACAAGAATATTAGAGTTGAATCAGATTCTATCTAATTCAATTCCATTCTATACTAGAATTAGAATGTAATTCCTAGAATCAAATTCATTTCGGAGGACCGAAACGTTTAACATATAACATTTTATTTTGTAATAATTCTACAACCCCATTGAGGCGCTTCTAAAAGATAGAATATGTTTCCATCATAACAACAAGCCTTCTCGGCTAACAACTCAAATCAATGTGAGGTTGGGAAACCGATAGATATTAGCCAGTTCCATATTTCTCCGGAATTACAAGATATGCACAGGTATTCACCACAGAATGCATTGTTCCACAAGATCAATGGGCAAGCTGGATCCTAAAGGAAAGATTGACAGCTGAAAGTTAAACGCCTAATTCTAAAGCTCCCACTATCATGAATTTTAATCGCTATATCTCTAATCCCATTAATTTTATAACCAACGTTGTAACAGTATAGAGTAGGATTTTATAACATTTTGGATACCAAAATTTATGGGGGGTTCTACAACTCAATTATCAAATGCAAAATAAGATTTCAAGTTTTCTCTTATAATTATTACTATCTCCATTTAAAAACAATTATCATTCAAGCAATATATCTGGAGAAGTGCTTGTCGTGAGTAGCCAAATAACAATTATGAATGGAGGTAGTAAATATTTCTTGTAATGGGATTATGGGAAGAAAGATAAGGTTTTGGCTGTTAAATGTCCTTAAGCTGAACAGGATGGCAGTATGGTAATTGATCTACTACTTATAATGATGGAAACTATATAACTGACTTTGAACAGTCAATGACATGATTTGCATGTGATGAGCTTGGCAACATCAATTGTCAATGTTCTAACAACCATCTGTCACAAAATTGACTATCAGGGTTCAAGATTATGCAAATATTCAGGTTTAGCTATGAATGTTCTCAAATTTAATTTAAACATTAGCAACAAATACCTAGCTTTAGAGAGAAAAGAAACATACTTGATGAAACTGGAGTTTTACAGCAAAAACTTGGACATCGATATAGAAGTGATACATAATAAGAAAATTAAAGAGCATCAGGTGTATCTTTTACGATGCTCACTAGTTACTATCAGCAAGTAGTAGAAACAACCAACAAATTTAACAGACTACTTGCGTGGGTTTATGTCATTGCATTGCACGGCCCACAACAATGTACTAAACATTTTAGATCATATAATTTTAAATGTCTGGAATGTTCCTTGTCCCTAGTGGTAATCATGGATTTTAGTGCTCCTAACCTAAGAGATGTCCAAACAATTGCCCCTATAGAACCTATCCAATGAATTTAACTCACTTATAAAATGTAGCTTGAAGGGTCTGCCAGAATAATGACCGTTTTAATCCTGAATAATTATCTGTAGTCTCTGTGCCAATAGGCAAAATCATCACATCATTCAAGAACAATGACATTAAACAGATCAAATTTAAAATTTTACCAGCAACCATGCAAATCCAGTTGGATATGCATTTCAAATCGTACAAACATGTAAAGGTGGAACTGCTAGCTCATTATTATCATTGCCGAATTTACTATCAGCGATATTGCTACAACATACAGGAGAAGATGACCATACCAGCACCACGGTAAAGATATCAACCGGAAGTCTGAAATCAACAGTGTAGAAGCAACCTTGCTACCTCAAATGCGAAGGGCATGATAGAACCTTCTAAAGCTTCCCCATCCAGTTGGTGTTAGGCTCTCAGTTACCGGCTGCTCCAAGCTCTGCATCAATAGCACTGTACGCAGTGTCAATGTCCTCGTCGAGGAAGATGTCCCAGTGCCCATCCCACCGGATGAAGAATTCCGTGTCCTCGAGGTACTTCACCCGATGCACATCCCCTGCTGGGGTGAAGAGGAAATCACCGTCCACCAGGTCGTAGCTCTCCTTCTTGGTGAGGTTCCATACCTTCTTTTTGCCCTTGATGACAACCAGATCATGGCCGAAGGTGTGGTGGTGTGCAGGCTCCACGCTGCCACCCTTGAACCGGACGTAGGCTGACGTGGGGCTCTCCCGCACGATCCGCATCTCGCCTCCGGGCATGATCCCCACCGGCTCGAACTCCATCCCCTTCCTGAGGCAGCAGATGGCGCAGGCAGAGACAGGGACGGGGGTGCCAGATCCGTCGGGGATTGCGGCCATCTCGTCGGGTGCGGTGTCGAGGAACCGCTGGATGTCCTCCGGCCAGGGGGCGTCGCCGGAGGCGGGGCAGGGGGCGCGGAACGGCGTGGCGAGCCAGGCATCGGCGATTGCGGCGGCGGCTTCGGGCGGCGTGGCCATGCCGGAGAGCGCCAGAACGTTGCAGGCGTTGATGGAGCGGGTGTTGACGGCGTCAGCGGGGGAGGCGCAGTTGGTGGCATACACGCGCGGGTACTTGTTGGCAAATATGGAGACGCCGGCGCCGGTTCCGCAGACGACGACGCCGCGGACCTCGGGATCTGCGTCCGGGGACGAGGAGGAGACGTGGCGGGCGACGGACGCGGCGGCGGCGTAGTACTTGTCCACCCCAAGGTCAACGACCTCGGGGACGGCGGGTTGCGCGCGGAGGTGCGCGACAACGGCATCCTTGAGCGGCAGGCCGAAGCCGTCAGCGGCCGCGAAGATCTTAAAGCGGCGGTCAGCGGCCGCGGAAGCCATAGGCGCGGTTGATCCGAGCGGAGCAGAGCGTGAGGGTTGTACTGGAGTGACAGCGAGTAAATAGGGACGCATGTATTGGGAAAAAAAAATTCTGCATACGATATCTATGCAAACTCTTTTTAGATTACGACATGTGTCCTTTAAAAAATCTGAAACCGTCGATCATCCCGACGCGCGTGCGAGGCTTCGTTCATATGCGGCTCCGCTTAAGATTCCTCGTCTTTGGCTCGGGCTTCCATTCCGTATCGGCTTCGCTCTTCGCCCCTCCTCAACCTCCTGGTTCCTGCTGCACGCGCTCTGCTGCCTCCTCGACCTTCGTCCACTGCACCTCCGCACGACTTCCACAGAGCGACAAGATTTAGCTGCAGCGGCGATAATGAAGTCGTTGCTTCCGCAGAGCGGGCTGCGTCGCTCGTCGGGGGCGACCGCGCGGTCGCCAGGCGTCGCTCGTCGGGGGAGGCCGCGCGGTCGTCAGGCGTCGCTCGTCGGGGGCGGCCGCGCATTCTGCAACATGCATTTTCATAGCTTCATCTCCATGTTCCAGTTACGTATATCCAAGATCATGCGAAGAGCAAGAGAATAATTTGCCTCATTTGGCCAACACTCATTCTTGACCATCTCGCTTCTGCTGCTGCCTTCCGGAGCTTCCTCCCCTTAGCAAAAATTGGAGAGCTAGATTGCATGTACAGGTGTCGGGGAACACTCTATTGAAGGCCATGTCGTTAAGGTACTCCACTACAACTTTAGCATGCCCTAGACTGCGCTGCACCAAGATCATTGTATTGTACATGTCCATATCCAGGATGATTCCCCGACAAAGTCATTCCAAAGCACCATTGCACCGTGCAACTCACACGCCTCAAGGTGTGCTGCCAGAGCAGCACGGAAGAACTTCTCTCCCTCTGAACAGCCACGCCGACTCAAGATAGCTAGGTATTCATGATAGAAAGAGCCCAAAAGAATCAAATAGTCACTAAATCATTTCGAATTACGTGGAAGAAAATTGAATACAAGTATCAACATCAAGTGTTATCTCTTGAATAGCACAATAACATTTCTAATATATTCTCCTCCATCTCTGTTGTTTTTTGATGATGCAGCCAACCAACAAGGCGAGGCCGCAAGAATAACATCAACGGGAGACGTTTCCTCTTGTTCTTCTCTTAGTGTGTTGATCGACTTCTGAGAACTTAGAGAGTACAAATGTTCAAAGTGTATGTATGTGTATATTAATTATACACTTGACACTACAAGGATTCCGACCTGTTGCAACGATTGTACTGCAACGAATACTAAATTGTTGCAGTAAGCTGGCTTTTTGTCACGATTCACTAGTTCGTGGCACTAGGATCTATCGCCACGGAACAGAATCATTGCATTAGGATCTGTTGCCACGAATTACTGGTTCGTGGCATTACAGGATCTATCGTCACAGACCACAATCGTTGCATTAGGATCTGTTACCACGAATTACTGGTTCGTGGCGTTACAGCTTTATTGTCACGGAACACAATCGTTGCATTAGGATCTGTTGCCACGAATTACTGGTTCGTGGTGTTACAGCTTTATTGCCACGGAACACAGTCGTTGCATTGGGATCTGTTGCCACGAATCAGCAAACAGTTGCATTTGGATCGTAATGCAACGAAACAAAATCGTTGCATTAGGATGTGTTGCCACGATATTCTGGTTCGTGGCGTTAGTATCAATGGCCACGGACCCCAATCGTAGCAATTAGGATGTGTGGCCACGATTCAATTTTTCGTGGCGTTAGGATGCTAATGCAAAGAAACACAATCGTTGCATTAGGATCTGTTGCCATGAATCACTAGTTCGTGGCGTCAGGATGCTAATGCAACGGACCACAATCGTTGCATTAGGATCTGTTGCCACAAATTACTGGTTCGTGGCATTACATGATCTATCGCCACGGACCACAATCGTTGCATTAGAATCTGTTGCCACGAATTACTGGTTCATGGCGTTACAGCTTTATTGCCACGAAATACAATCGTTGCATTAGGATCTGTTGCCACGAATTATTGGTTTGTGGTGTTACAGCTTTATTGCCACGGAACACAGTCGTTGCATTAGGATCTGTTGCCACGAATCAGCAAATAGTTGCATTTGGACCGTAATGCAACAAAACAGAATCGTTGCATTAGGATGTGTTGCCACGATACTCTGGTTTGTGGCGTTAGTATCAATGGCCACGGACCCCAATCGTAGCAATTAGGATGTGTGGCCACGATTCAATTTTTCGTGGCGTCAGTATGCTAATACAACGAAACACAATCGTTGCATTATGATTTGTTGCCACGAATCACTAGTTCGTGGCGTCAGGATGCTAATGCAACGAACCACAATCGTTGCATTAGGATCTGTTGCCACGAATTACTGGTTCGTGGCGTTACAGGATCTATCGCCACGGACCACAATCGTTGCATTAGGATTTGTTGCCACGAATTACTGGTTCGTGGCATTACAGCTTTATTGCCACGAAACACAATTGTTGCATTAGGATCTGTTGCCACGAATTACTGGTTTGTGGCGTTACAACTTTATTGCCACAGAACATAGTCGTTGCATTAGGATATGTTGCCAAGAATCAGCAAACAGTTGCGTTTGGACCGTAACGCAATGAAACAGAATCGTTGCATTAGGATGTGTTGCCACGATACTTTGGTTCGTGGCATTAGTATCAATGGCCACGGACCCCAATCGTAGCAATTAGGATGTGTGGCCACGATTCAATTTTTTGTGGCGTCAGTATGCTAATGCAACGAAACACAATCGTTGCATTAAGATTTGTTGCCACGAATCACTAGTTCGTGGCGTCAGGATGCTAATGCAACGGACCACAATCGTTGCATTAGGATCCGTTGCCACGAATTACTAGTTCGTGGCATTACATGATCTATCGTCACGGATCACAATCGTTGCATTAGGATCTGTTGCCACGAATTACTGGTTCGTGGCATTACAGCTTTATTGCCACGGAACACAATCGTTGCATTAGGATATGTTGCCACGAATTACTGGTTCGTGGCGTTACAACTTTATTGCCACGGAACACAGTCGTTGCATTAGGATCTGTTGCCATGAATCAGCAAACAGTTGCATTTGAACCGTAATGCAACGAAACAAAATTGTTGCATTAGGATGTGTTGCCACGATACTCTGGTTCGTGGCGTTAGTATCAATGGCCACGGACCCCAATCGTAGCAATTAGGATGTGTGGCCACGATTCACTTTTTCGTGGCGTCAGGATGCTAATGCAACGAAACACAATCATTGCATTAGGATGTCTTGCCACGATTCACTGGTTCGTGGTGTCAGGATGCTAATGCAATAGACCACAATCGTTGCATTAGGATCTGTTGCCACGAATTACTGGTTCGTGGTGTTACAGGATATATCGCCACGGAACACAATCGTTGCATTAGGATGTGTTGCCACGATACTCTGGTTCGTGGCGTTAGTATCAATGGCCACGGACCCCAATCGTAGCAATTAGGATGTGTGGCCACGATTCACTTTTTCGTGGCGTCAGGATACTAATGCAACGAAACACAATCGTTGCATTAGGATGTCTTGCCACGATTCACTGGTTCGTAGCGTTAGGATCTATCGCGACGGGACCACAATCGTTGCATTAGGATGGAGCTACATGAAGTTGCATCCAAGGACACGGCTTGTATACTCCCATTCAGTGCTTCCACGTGTGCTCCTACTTAAGTGTCATGATGTTATTGGCCCTTTCATTTACCTAACATAATGTCTGATTTAACTTCAACCAATTAGATGATAACACATAAGCGCGGAGTACGCATGGAAGCACAAACGGGAGCGCCGAAGTTGCATCCCCAGATGGTTGTCACGTACGTTCATGCTCCAAATCTTACAGCCAAGGGCGCACTGCACGGTTCCCGCAACTGTACCACCCTACCCTGATGATTGCCACGTACGCGAGCGCACCAAATCTTGCAGGGCGCACGGGCACACACGAACTCCACGTCCGAACTTTGCTCAGCGATCCGAATAACTCGGCGCTCGGCGTGCACGATCGATCATCATGCGCACGAATAATATTATGAAATTATCAACTTTGATGATTCAATAATCTCAATCAAGTTTCATCCAACCTACCAACGAAAAATTGGATCGTCCAGTCCATCCAACCAAACATTAATTTGGATGATCCAAGACATAAAGAAATGGATGATCTATCTCCAATCGAACTTCGACGTCAAACCAAACGCAATTGATGACTGAGTACTTTGTCACATGTCACTAGAGTGTACGCACAAATGACAAATACACAGCCTCAATACCGGGTTTAGGGTGCATCGTGGACTAACCACATGACCTGACCAAACACTCATGTAATTACCATACACCTGCAAGAGCAACCATCTGGCCGCATCCACCAACGCATCTCGACCCTGCGAAAGGATGACAAGCAGCGGCGGCGCAATGGAAAACGGTGGCAGTGGACGGTGACGTACCTGGATGTTGGCGTAGTCGACCTCTCACATCTTCCGCGAGTTGTTCACCTTCTGCGGCGAGCTGAACCACACTGGAAGGAACTCCTCTGGCGATGTGACATTGACAAAGCAGCATCCCTTGTTGGCCTCAGACCTTGGCAAATGCAACAAACAAGGTTAAGTATCAATCAGTAAAAGACCGGAGCTTGATTAGTATAATCATATATTTCAAAGCATAGAAGTGGTACTTGAAGTCAAATGGAACGTGAATAAAATCGTAAAACTGACTTGACGCGGCCAACTGCAATTTTCGCGTTCTCCTCAGCGCAGTGCTGATCAATGATGTTCATTACTTTTTGCCTCCTGATGACTCAGTGTTGGACTAACGATGCTGATGATCCGCAACATACTCAACGATGTAAAACATCAGATATTAACGCATCAACAAATATGAGGGGGAGAATACCAACGTGCAGATTTAAAAGTATGTTGCGTATCATAGCGTCCTCAGTCCAGAAGCAGGGTAGAAGCGGCGCCGTGACCGTCGCGAACTCGAGAAGGGATGAGGAGAAGGCTCATCACCAACGGATCGAGGGGACGGAAGCTACACGACCGCTATGGGCGATGAGCCTTCCCCTCGATCTGTCCTTGAGTCAGGGGCGGGCCGGCGGTGGGGGCGCAGGGGCGGCGGGCCGGCGGTGGAGCCGGGGGCGCGGCAGCGGGGGCGCAGCAGGCGACATTGTGTGGCAGGGCCGTAGAAAATTTATTTCCGCCCGCCTAGGCCCAGAGCCAGGCCTACCTTTAAGACCATCCGCGGTGGTTCACGGTAAAGCGGTGATGGGACGCGGATTGGTTCCAATTGAATTCAAAGATGCGCATGCGGGATGCATAACCTCTGCAGTACTGCAGGTGCAGTAACAGTCACTGACATGTGGGCCCTACGGCTAGCCGGACCCTCATGTCAGTGACTATTACTGCACCTGCAGTACCACATGTGATTTCAACGCATGCGCTGCGCGCGTCTAAGGCGCCTCGGTGACTGGCGCGCACGTAAGCTCGGTGCGCCCGGTCTCATCAGCCGCCTGTACAAATGGCTACGGCTTGAACGAAGGACGAAACCTTATGCGGCAAACAACAACGTATAATACTTCCTCCGCCCCAACTCAACTCTATATCTGTTTTGGTTGAACTAATTACCTTTGACAAATGATTTCTATGGAATTTATTAACTTCAATAACATGTAGTACTAGATTGTATATTATGGAAATATTTTCATGGTGAATCCAAAAGTACAATTCTTGTATGTTAAAACCGATCAAAATTGCATAAATCTGAAAGATAGATTTGACGAAACCTAAGACTTCCCTTTGAAAAAGTTTTATACTTTACATTAGTTTTACATATGTAATATGCACATAGGATATATCACTAAGTAGTTTTGCAAAAAAAACATGCAGGAGAAATATGTATATCCCATATATATGCTACTACTACGTAAATTAGGGGTGGACAAATAAACCGAGACCGAAAAACCGAAACCGATAAAATCGAGACCGGAACTGAAAAGACCGAAATATCGGGTATCGAGTACTTTTCGGATAGCAAATATAAATAACTAAAAAATAAATGTCGGGTTCGGACGGATGAATTCATTGTGGAGCTACATGTCATATACTTAATTATACTAAAAATCATCATCTTCGATGTCATCCCCCCACAATGGAGCTACATGACCATCATTGGTATATGTATCGTCGTCGTCATCGTCTTCATTTTCTGATGCAACTCCATCTACCTCAAACCGATCACCTGACGTTGTCATTACAAGAGTGGAAGCATCGCCGCTGGCTCCCTCAATGTCATTCCTAGCCCATGCGGTCGTATCCTCATTATTGATATCATCAGTAAGAAGACATCATGAAATGTCTCAGCCTCTATCGTCTCAGTCACATTATTTTCACTGTCTCCAGGGGCATGGCAAAAAGGTTCCGTGGCTTCGTTTTAACAACTGTAGCCCATTTAGGATGCTTCACACTTGGAATATAAAAAACTTGTTCTGCTTGGGTGGCTAGAATGTAAGGCTCATGCTGGAATCGAAACAGAGTAGTGTCAACATCTATCATTCCGTATTGATCCTTTTTGTAGCCTCTGCTTTGGTTCTGACTGCTTCCAAAAGGCCGATCAAACCATTCACACTGAAATAACAGAACCTCTTGATTTTTTTCAAAATCAACAGCAATGATTTTCTTGATTACTCCAAATCAATCATGATCAGTGCCCCGAACAACAATACCACTGTTTTGGGTCCGTAAATCTTTTTCCACATCTGTAGTTCGAAAGAATAAGCCATTGATGAATAACCGACTAAACAAACGTGCCCGATGATCAGGTCCTCTAGATAATGCATACAGATAATCGGTTGCTTTGCCTTCTTTGTGTAATGTCATAATCTGTACACATTAGTATAACAGGGGTTATCGACGACAAACCAATTTCAGAACACATATTTGTTCAATATTTCATCAAAGTGCAAACTTGCATGTACTTACTCGTTTCTGAAAACAATCAACAAACTCATCTCTATGGTGTTTATCAACATCACGAGAATGAATCTTTTTCAGTTCTTCAATATGCTCACTGAAAAGGGTACAAAATTAAATTAGCCATCTACAATAAGCCATATATATAGTATACAACATCTGAGTTATACATTATTACTTGATCTATGGAGCGGCCTCTTCAAGGTTAGTAATAAGATAATGCCTGATGTTATGTACTTCCACCATAGTAAGTTGGTCCCATTTGTACCCTTTTTTAGAATTATCAACTTCTGTAAATATGTTAGAATTATCAACACAAGGTTCATTTGTAGCTGCAGCTTCATGACGTTCTGGCCTATTACGCTTGGTGCTGATGTTATCCAAAAACTGACTACAAAAAGTCATACACTCTTCGTCAATATATCCCTCAGCTATAGAACCCTCCGGGTGAGCTTTGTTACGTACATACCTCTTCAATGTATCAAGGTACCTCTCAATTGGATACATCCATCTGTAAGAAACAGGTCCACCCAACCGTGCTTCTTTGGCAAGATGGGTTGGAAGATGTACCATGATATCAAAGAAAGTGGGAAACAACATCTCAAGCTTACAAATTGTTTCAGGAATTTGTTTGCTCATCTTGTCCAAATCTGGTTTCGCCAATTCTTTAGAACAAATTCCAGAAAAGAATGTGCTACACTCAATTAAAGGTGCAACAATCTTTTCAGGCAATATGTTACGTATTGCAACAGGAAGGAGCTTCTGAAATATAATGTGGCAGTCATGAGTTTTTAGACCCGATACCTTACATGCTTTTATGTCCACACATCTCTTGATGTTTGAGGCATAACCATCGGGTACCTTCACATTCCCCAAAAACTTGCACAAGGTGGTCTTCTCATCTTTGCCCAAAGTATATAATGCTGGTGGGAATGTGTACTTGCTCTTTATGAACTTTGGATGTTGATCTGGCCGTATACCCATATCCTTCATATCAAGACGAGCTTGTAGACTATCTTTTGTTTTACCATCCATAGCAAGCAATGTCCCCAATATGCTATCGCAAATGTTTTTCTCAATGTGCATGACATCTAAGTTATGCCTTATTAGCAATGTCTTCCAATAAGGGAGGTCAAAAAATATACTTTTCTTCTTCCAATTATGCCATCTATTTTCCTCGGTGTGCTTTCTCTTATTATTCGTCGGTCCAAAACTCACTTGATCAAAACACTCGTATTGTTGGAGTACTTCGTCACTAGAGAGTGATGTTGGAGCCTCTCTATTCCCTGCCTTGTTGTTGAAAGAACCTTTGTTTCGACGCCATCTGTGATCCTAAGGTAGGAAACGACGATGACCCATGTAACAATGCTTTCGTCCATATTTCAACCAGAAGACCTTTCAACCATGCGTAGTGGTCCAGCCTGGCGGCCTCACGACGGAGCTCATCATCCACCTGGATCACTACCTCGACTATACGCCGACGGTCCACCCCAACTCCCCAGCCTCCTCGTCATCAGACGACTCTTTTGACGGACACTCCTTGGTGTCCTCGAACTCTTCGGGGGACACCTTCTCGCGGTCGAAGAGATTCTACTGGCGGCGTGGGGAAGTGGATGAGGCGGATAAGCAGCTCTTTTAGTATGGCTACCAAAGTGTCCTAGCTCATGTGTTACGTTTCCTATGGAAACTAAAAATCTTTTACAAATCCTATCTTTCAAAGGGAGCCTATGTTTGAGAGGATTACGACTGGATTAATTTCCGTGAAAAGATTTCCTGTTTAACATTTCGGTTGTCCTTCCTTTTTTCAAACATTTTCTTCCTCGTATTGTCTTCACTTTTTTTCTTTCCAGTCCTAGCTACCGGCCTGTTGCATTCTCCTGTTACTACTACTTTACAGACCGCTTTGCGGGCCCCGCTGCGGGCGATCTCCTGGCAACTCCACCGGTTTGGGGATAAGGAGGGTTTGGCGATCGGAAAATTCGAACTAATTTTGCATAGATAGTACATCAATGAACAAGAACACCAAGTACATTTAACTTAAAAACATTACTCCCTCCGTCCCAAAATACTACTTGTCTCTTTCGATGGAGGGAGTATCTCTGTCCCAAAATACTTGTCTCTTTGGATGGAGGGAGTATATTACAAACACAAGAAAAGATAAACTACAACTAAAACCATGAAACGAAAAACTACAACTAAAAACATGAAACGAAAAACTACAACTAAAAACATGAAAAGAAAACACCTAAATACTACTCTACTCAGCCTCCACCACCTCCTCCTCGGGTGGGTCCTCGGGCTCCTGACCCTCCAATAGCGCCTCAGGCTCCGGCGGCGGAAGGTGACCCAGTCTCAAGGCCGCCGCCACGATGAGGTTGCGACGACCCACGATGCCAAGCTCGACCGCCATCGTCTCCCAGAGGGAGTCAAGACGAGAGGCCACGTGCGAGAGGCTGAAGATGTAGTGGCCCGTGGTGTCCATTCCAGTACTTTGTGGAAGGGTACCGAGCCCAAGACGTTCCATAGAGTGAGATGTATCAGTAAATACATCTCAGGCCATGTTGAACAGGAGGGTATCCTTTACGCGCGACGGCGAGGGGAGGTCCAGCCGCGGCCGGTTACCGCCGGCCGGTCCCTCGGCGGGCTCGGTGGCGGAGGGTTGCTCGAGCTCGAAAGCATTTGCTGTATACTAGCCGCGGCTAGGTTTTGTGGAGAGAAGAGAGGATGTTGGAACGGTTGTGCGGAAAAGACGATGGCGCGAGTGACCATCTTATACTCCCTCCGTCCCAAGTAAATATCTTCACAGGCGGTTGGTACTTAATAACCTTCTGAGAAGATGTTTGTCTTAGGCGGGTATTACTTACCAACCGTCTAGGATAATGACGGATACTGTTCTTCAGTTTCCTTATCCCTTGCTTCTTTTTTATTTAGATTCCAATATAAATACTCAAACATGTTTAGATACTGCAAATTGTGTCCAAATTAGATGATTCTTTCTTCTACATTTGTATAAAATTAACATCTACCACTTGAACAAAATATTTTAAAACTTGTATAGCTGACATTGTAATGTTTTGGTAAATATCAAATTAATTTCTACTCATATATTATTCACATTTGTGTATCTCATAAAAAAAGATCATTCACTCAAATTTGTTTGTATGAACATATTTGTATCATTTATACATGTATGAATTTTGTTAATTTTTTTTAAAAGCATTCCAACATGTCAAACTTCAAATTATCCATCATTCTAACTAACTGCTCATATGCATATGAGACATTCATCAAATTATGAACACATATTGATTCAAAAAAATTTAAAAAAATCTGAAAAAATTCATAGAGGTTGGTATGATGAGTAAAAATGCCCACTGAAAAAATAAATGAAAAAGGCATTATATTCATCAAGATAGAAAAATGAAAAATATCATTTGTTGTATGTTTTTTATGTTCTGACTGATTTCAAAAGATTTATGAAGTGAAATTTAATGGTAACCTTTACTTATCAATAATATTACAAGAAAGTGAAATTTTGCCTTTTTAAAGGACCCATATTTAATCAAGAATATTAATTAAGAAGAAGTAAATATCTTCACAGGCGCTTGGTCTTTAATAACCTTCTGAGAAGATATTTATCTCAGCCGGGTATTACTTACCAACCGTCTGAGATAATGCCCGATACTGTTCTTCAGTTTCCTTATCCCTTGCTTCTTTTTTATTTAGATTCCAATATAAATACTCAAACATGTTTAGATTCTGCAAATTGTGTCCAAATTATATGATTCTTTCTTCTACATTTGTATAAAATTAACATCTACCACCTGAACAAAAATTTTTAAAACTTGTATAGCTGACATTGTAATGTTTTGGTAAATATCAAATTAATTTCTACTCACATATTATTCACATTTGTGTTTCTCGTAAAAAAAAGATCCTTCACTCAAATTTATTTGTATGAACATATTTGTATCATTTATACATGTATGAATTTTGTTATTTTTTTAAAAGCATTCCAACATGTCAAACTTCAAATTATCCATCATTCTAACTAAATGCTCATATACATATGAGGCATTCATCAAATTATGAACACACATTGATTCAAAAAAATTTAAAAAAATCTGAAAAAATTCATAGAGTTTGGTATGATGAGTAAAAATGTCCACTAAAAAAATAAATGAAAAAGGCATTATATTCATCAAGATAGAAAAATGAAAAATATCATTTGTTGTATGTTTTTTATATTCTAACCGATTTCAAAAGATTTATGAAGTAAAATTTAATGGTAACCTTTACTTATCAATAATATTACAAGAAAGTGGAATTTTGCCTTTTTAAAGGACCCACATTTAATCAAGAATATTAATTAAGAAGAAGTAAATATCTTCACAGGCGGTTGGTACTTAATAACCTTCCGAAAAGATGTTTATCTCAGTCGGGTATTACTTACCAAACGCTTGAGATAATGCCCGATACTGTTCTTCAGTTTCCTTATCCATTGCTTCTTTTTTATTTAGATTCCAATATAAATACTCAAACATGTTTAGATTCTGCAAATTGTGTCCAAATTATATGATTCTTTCTTCTACATTTGTATAAAATTAACATCTACCACCTGAACAAAAAATTTTAAAACTTGTATAGCTGACATTGTAATGTTTTGGTAAATATCAAATTAATTTCTACTCACATATTATTTACATTTGTGTATCTCGTAAAAAAAAAGATCCTTCACTCAAATTTGTTTGTATGAACATATTTGTATCATTTATACATGTATGAATTTTGTTAGTTTTTTTAAAAGCATTCCAACATGTCAAACTTCAAATTATCCATCATTCTAACTAAATGCTCATATACATATGAGGCATTCATCAAATTATGAACACATATTGATTCAAAAAAATTTAAAAAAATCTGAAAAAATTCATAGAGGTTGGTATGATGAGTAAAAATGTCCACTGTAAAAATAAATGAAAAGACATTATATTCATCAAGATAGAAAAATGAAAAATATCATTTGTTGTATGTTTTTTATGTTCTGACCAATTTCAAAAGATTTATGAAGTGAAATTTAATGGTAACCTTTACTTATCAATAATATTACAAGAAAGTGGAATTTTGCCTTTTTAAAGGACCCACATTTAATCAAGAATATTAATTAAGAAGAAGTAAATATCTTCACAGGTGGTTGGTACTTAATAACCTTCTGAGAAGATGTTTATCTTTGACGGGTATTACTTACCAACCGCATGAGATAATCTTCTTCTCAGACGAGTTTGAATTACCAACCGCCTAAGATAATTACCTTATGATACCCGAGTCTGAGGAACACGATGAACACACTACACATTCATTCATTCACACAGTTGAAGAACACACAAGATACTCATTCATTAACAATATTCAATCACACATCTCACATTTCATTCATTAACAATATTTACAAAACAGAAGCAACTAAAAACAACAACGAAAAACTAATTAAATCCTACTCCTACTCCTACTCCTCTTCCTCCTCCTCGTCCTCCGGCGCCAGTGCAATAGGGGCCGGTTGCAGCGGTGGTGCAACCCCGAGGTTGCTAGCCGTCGCCTCTACCAGCATTATGCGGCCCTCAGGGCCATGAACCTGGGTCATCATCGTGAACAGAATGTCGAGACGATCAGCCACCCCTGTGAGGGCATAGAGGTAGTGGCCGATCGTACCCATTCCAGTATACTCTGGAAGGGTACCCAGCCCCAAGGAACTCATGGCGTGAGACGTATTGTTGTACGCCTCTCGCGCCATGAGGAGGCGCTGCAGGGTGTTGAACCTCTCGGGGGAGCTGCAACATAGTTTCTTGCAAGGTGGCTCCTTCGGAGGGCTTGGCGGCGGAAGGTCGGCCATAGTAGTGTTGGTCGTCGGAGCGGAGGAAGACGAAGAAAAGAAGAGGATTCAAAGTGAGCGACAAGCTTGTGGAGAACTAACTGGTGATAGCGCGTCTTTAAGGCCGCACGGAGTGGAACATGGAGCAGTTGGTTTACCGCGCATTGAAAGGTCGCGCCTCAGGGAAAAGAAAGGTCGCGCACGGTCGTCGACACGTCTTCACAGGAGGTTGGTGAGGGGTCTTTATGTAGGCGTTCATCAAATTATGAACACACATTGATTCAAAAAAATTTAAAAAAATCTGAAAAAATTCATAGAGGTTGGTATGATGAGTAAAAATGTCCACTGAAAAAATAAATGAAAAAAGCATTATATTCATCAAGGTAGAAAAATGAAAAATAGCATTTCTTGTATGTTTTTTATGTTTTGACCAATTTCAAATGATTTATGAAGTGAAATTTAATGGTAACCTTTACATATCAATAATATTACAAGAAAGTGGAATTTTGCCTTTTTAAAGGACCCACATTTAATCAAGAATACTAATTAATAAGAAGTAAATATCTTCATAGACGGTTGGTACTTAATAACCGCCTGAGAAAATATTTATCTCGGATGTTACTAACCAACCACCTAAGATAATTTTATCTTCTCAGGCGGTTGGTAAGTAAAACCCGCCTGAGGTAACCATCTTCTCAGGCGGTCGGTACTTAAAATCCGCCTAAGAAAATTGGAGTTTATATATACCCTCAGCAGCGTAGGAAAAACCTAACCCGGGCGAAACACTTAGACGCCGTTAGGCTGCCAAAATTTCATTTGCCGCCAAGTGTTCGCCCTCGTCACTTCCAGGTAGGATGCCGAGCTTCGCCATCGCCGCCGAGCTTCGCCCTAGTCACTTCCAGGTACGCCCTCATCGCTGAAAAAGAGTGTCTCTTCTCGCCTGCAGCTACCTCGCCTCGCCTCACCTCACCATCCAAATCCAAGTGCCACACTTTGCAATTCTTGATACTAGAAAAAGGCTGGAGGATTTGCTTTTTGTCCCTTGCTTGATCAATTATAGGTCCGGAGCTAGACGCCGCCTAGTAAACCTCGAGAACGTGGTCGCCACTCTGAACGAATCTAGCCTATTTAGAATAAGAAGATAAAATTGCCATTGCTGGTGAGCAACTTTAACATGCTTGTCACTCTCGCAATGTATAGGAACCTTTTGGTCAGTCGCCTTAAACCCTAGAATGCCTTATCAAATCCTAGAATGCTTCCATCTTTTTCTTCATGCAAAACTTCATGTCGATTTAATGTGCCATTTATTAGATTTTTTGTCTTATTAGTTCTAGCATGGAAAGCCCCAAGAAGACTGGTCCTGGTAGTAACAATAAAGAAGACAATATGGAGTTTACTGACTCCAGCAGTTCAGACTCCTATCACAGTCCATCGGATCCTTTTCCGAATATAAAAATTAAAAAGACTTCAATGGATCTAGACCCAGAATATGATCCTGCCGACGAGGTATGGATCACGAATCTTAACTTCAGCAGTTCAAGTTAATGTTGGTTGTCAAGTATACGAAGTCTTATAATTTTTTTCTACCTAGATTAATGGCGAAGACAATGAGGTGACATCGGCTCCTAAAACCACATAAGGTTCTCCAATGGATGAATCATCAACTTCACTCAAGCGGAAACGAGGGCAACGAGGTCCCAATAAGGGTCCATTGGACCGCATCATGTACATAACAAGGGTCGGTCCAGGTGGGCTTCCCCAAGAACCACTGGATTCAGTTACCAAGTACCGTAATGCATGCGGTTTTCTTGTTAGGGAGGTTGTGCCGATCACAAACGAGAATTGGAGGAAATTACTCAAGCAGACCAAGAATGAGTTGTGGGAAAGGATAAAGAAACAATTCAAGATCCCGAAAGGCACATAAGAAGCTATAAAGAAAGCAACATTGGTCTCTTGCGGCAAGAAGTTTCGATGCTGGAAGAGTGAAATGAATGCTTATGTTAAGGCCGATAAGGTCCCTAGCCCGAGGAAGATGGGAAAAATCACACAAGCTCAGTGGCAAGAGTTTGTTCGTCAAAAGAGCACACCTGATGCTAAATCTCTAAGTGCAACAAGGTAAGAGCTTGCAAAAAAGAACAAATACCATCATCGCTTGGGGTCTGCCGGATATGCCCCCAAAGTCCAGAAATGGAATAAGATATTAGACGAAATTACCATTAAGGGCAATCCTCACCCATTAGAAGGGTGCGATGAGCGAACTCAACGCTGGGTCTTTGCTTGGTCAGGTTTGACCAGCGAGGGCAAACTTGAAAAGCCCGACTCTCTGAATGAAGTAGAGGATAAAATGAAAGAAGTAATTGAAAAGCAACAGAAGGGTCTCTTCAAGCCGAAGAGGGAGAATGACCAACTTACCGCTATCTTAGGAAACCCTGAACACAGCGGACGGGTTCGAGCGGTCTCTTCTCAAATGTCTTGGCTAGATGGTTTCCCTAAAGATAAAGACACATATAGAAGACGTGAGAATTTTAAGAAAACACTTGATGAAATGATTGCTCAAAAGGTCAAAGAAAATATGCAAGAAATAATGGAACAACTTAGACAATCAGGACAATTAGTGGCACCGAGTACAGTGATGGTTCCGGTGCAAAAGGAGCAATTAGTATCTCCAACTGCCTACCCTAGCAGCGTTGGTTCCGTGCCAGGCTTAGGGTCAACCCATAAGTTCCTTGTCGATGATATTGCTAACAACAAATCTTGTCGTCTTTTTGTCCCGATAGGCACAGCAGGGAACAAAACCAAATAGGTTGCCACTGCTATGGCAAAGCCTGATCGTGACTTCAACGGGAATCCACTTACGTTGTATTATGTTGTGGTGCAAGTTCTTCAGATCATTGATAATGATTATGAAGATTATAAAATAGACCACGTCACACCTGAGGGGATCGCGACTCTGGGGCAGGCTGTCAACCAACTAATTCTTTGGCACCGATGCGATATTGTGTTGGACGATGAGCCAATTTCTAGCCCCGTCGCATCTCCAAATACTGCAACCCCATCTTCTAAGGCGAAAGTGCATGAAGATCCACTCCCAGTCCAAAAAGATCCACCCCCCCTATGTCTCAGCAAGGATGATATCCAAGAGCAACAAGTTGGACAACAGCTTCAAGCAGTACCAGAGCAAGCTGTTGCTAGTAAAGAGCAACCAGTTGAGCAACAGCTTGAAGTAGTACTAGAGCCAACTGCTGGGAGTAAAGAGCAATCAGTTGAACAAAAGGTTCAACAACAAGCCAGTGTCTAACTTCCGACGACTACTCCTCGATCATCAGTGCCTATCAAAGTTACCTCATACGAAAATTAGAAACCTTCATCAGAAGTGTCAAAATATTTGGAAACTATGAAGGAAAATATTATAAAATCGAGTGCATCTCGTTCTTCTCATGAGCCATCATTAGGAGATATCGAGGAGTGGGAAAAAGACGGGGTCATGTATAATCGGCGGATGGCTTTAGTTAAACCAGGAGCTCCAATATACAAGCTTGAGGATGTTCCTCCTGAATTTAAACAGCCGTACAACTTAGCAAACAACCCATCCAGCTCAGAAGAATGCATGAGTGGTACATCCTTGCCAGCACAAAATATGGTCTTAATTGCGTCACATTTCGTATTCCAAAAGAAGCATTCTGGAGCACTGGAGTGGATAAACGAGTCATTTTATTTGAAGAGCTGCATGCCCTTTTCCATCGGGGCATGCTCAAAATCAACCTGCTACTCGTCTGGTGCTTGTGAGTGCTCTAATATTTTGTATTTGCTTTTCTTACTACACGCATACGGATTTTATGAGATTATAACAATTCTAGACTTCTTCAATAGGATGCAATACATGGATAATGAAAAGTTGGAGCGCAAGACAGGTATCCTTGACCCTACTAGGATTGCAAAGGTGCTATTCGACGTCCAGGCGGATCGAGACTCAGCACACTTCAAGCACATGAAAAAAAAGATTTTGAAAAAACAATCGCAAAACTTAAGAAGGATAAAAGGACAGAAGTTGCAGCTTACATAGGACATGCGATGTTTAACTTTGTCAGAGACGACAAGGACCTCGTAAAGGCTCCGTACCACTTTGAGTAAGTTCGACACATGACATTGAAATAGCAATTATTGGTAATTGTTAACACGTGTGTTTGTATGTTTGTAGTAATCACTACATCATGATCTCCATCAAGCCAACGCAGGGAATGGCAACAGTCTTGGACTTGGCCGATTTCTCACCAGATCGTTACAAAGATTTCCTTTCCATTTTGAAATTGTACGTTTATTCAATAATTTTAATTTATGCACATTTAGAATGTGTTGAAAGTTTTATATGACATTTCTTGTATTACAGCGCTTGGTGTTTTTACGTGGAACGGCTTGGCGGTGAGAGACCTTCCAATACGAATGCATTGGACATTAAAACGTATTATGCTTGTCTGAAGCAGCCTGCTGGGAGTGTCTTATGCGGGTATTATGTATGCGAGCATCTTCGGACCGCCGGCGTATATAGAGTGAATCGTGAGGATGTGAGTTATCCTTAATGTCGATACCTTATTTTCTTACTTTTGTGTTTCATTTTCATTGTAACTAGCATAGTTTAATACTTATATTCTCTGCTGTTCAATATTATCAGAAACATTATTTTCATATTTTGATTCCAACTTCAAAATTCAATTGCTCATAGTAAAACTGCTCCAAAAATACCAAATAAATTCTTGTATACTCTCACTTTGATCTATACTTTGAGATTGTTCAAACCATTACATTCTAAACCTTGTTATGTGTTATATTGCAGCACACGAAGAATCTGAATGAAGAATGGCCGGTTTGTAGAAGTATTCCTAGTGGAGGAGCCGACATGATTGCTGCTGAACTCTGTCAATTCATTCGTCACGAAATTTTGCACAAAAGTGGGGAGTTCTTTGATGAGGATGGTGCAGTCGCTGATGTGCCAGAACTTTGCGACTATGCCAATAGAAACAGTTTTTAGTGAAAACTTGTAAACTTTGAGATGAATTGTATCTGTAACTTGTACATATGTATATTGTTTTAGTGAAATTGACTTCTGTGATGATAATATTGTTGACTTTTGTTCTGTGATGATATTATTGATTTTTGTTCTGTGATTATATTGAATTGACCTAGAAATTAGAAATAACAGCAATAGTACTGCATAGGTTATACCTTATCACAGGCGGTTATTAACCAACGGCTAGGCATGTCTGTGAAAAACAATTATCAAATATGGCTAGATACAAGTAAAGAACCATCTGTGATAACCTAATTATCTCAGGTGATTACTGTTATGGTAGAAACTGGCTATGGTAAAAGGTGTTCACAGAGGAACAATGACATTGAGTTCATTAACATAAAACAATACTACTACAAAACAAGAAAAACAACATCACGAAACAAGAAAACCAACATCACAGACCCTTTCTTCCTCGCGCCGAGGGCGCGCGCGCGATGCCGCCGTGGCGGGGATTGCCGGGCCTGGAGATCTCGCCGCTGGCCTTTCCAGTGCGCCAAGTAACTGACGTGTCACCCGAGGTCTGCGGAGAAGTTAAGAAGCCGTGGTACAGGGACGCGTGCGCGACGTTCCACATGGATACAAGAGAGGGACTGAAATCCCCTGCAGTACTGCAGGTGCATTAGAAGTCACTGACATGTGGGTCCCACAGAGCATAGGGCCCACATGTCAGTGACCTCTAATGCACCTACAATACTGCAGGGGATTCGGTTCCACAAGAGAGACGGAAGGATCTCTGAATATCGTCTTCCACAATGGTTTAATTGCGCCGCACGAGGTCTGCAAAGAGTTCAATGCGCGGGAAACGAACGGCTCCCTCGTCTACTCCGCACAGACCATATATAAGACCATCCGCAGCGGTTTCCTCTAAAACTTACTCTATATCTCTAAACTTTCAGTATATCCTCTATACTTCTAGCATTTGTCTCTAGACACTTACTCTATACTTCCAGTAATTTACTCTATATTTACAGTCCAGTAAGCTTTTCAGTGAACCACTGCGGATGGTCTAAGGCGCGTCGTCGGTTATGTACAAGTACAAAACTTTTGCACTCCTTTCTTCTTCTTCCATCGTCCCACCTCCTAGCCCAGCGCCGACGAACCACCATAGCCATGGCCAACCTTCCACCTCCTAGCCCGCCGAGGCAGCCACCCTGCAATCGGATATGCTGCAGCTCCCCCGAGAGGGTGAACGACGACCAGCGCCTTATTATGGCGCGAGAGGCATACAACAGTACGTCTTGGGCCTTGGACGCCTTGGGTCTTGGTACCCTTCCTGAGTTTCCGGGAATGGATACCACCGGCCGCTATCTCTACGCCCTCACGGGTGTGGCCGATCGCCTGGACATCTTGTCTGGGACGATGGCCCAGGAGCTCGGCGCCGAGGGCCGTATTGCCCTGGTGGCGACGATGGAGAGGAACTTCCATCGCGACGGGGTTCCACCGCCGGTGCAGCCGGAGCCACCGGTGTAGCCGAAGCAATCGGCTCAGCCAAAGCAGCCGACCCACTCTCCTGCTGCATCGTCGCCGGAGGAGGAGGATGAGGAGGAGGAGGAGGAGGAGGAGGAGGAGGAGGAGGAGGAGGAGGAGGAGGAGGAGGAGGACGAGGACGAGGACGACGACGATGACAATGATGATGACGATGACGGCGACGACGACGGCGACCACCACCACGACGACGACGACGAAGATGAGGATGAGGAGGACCGCTTGTCGTGGTTTGAGAAGTTGGGGGAGAGGGCGGAGGAGGCGGGGCCAGCATAGTAGTTTTAGGAGTTCTTGTACATATTTCTTTTGTAGTTTTAGGAGTTCTTGTACATGTTTAGCTTCAATTCTGTTCTTGTACATATTTCTTGTGTTTTGTAATATATATGTGTTCATTCGTGTCAATGAATACTGGTGTGTTAGAATTTCTGGATTTCAATCAAGTGAATGTGCTCTAAGTTTAGTGATGTGTTAATCTGTCACAAGTGAACCGAGCAAATTGGACAAAAACAAAAGATCTTAGGGTTTGAAGCTCGTCTCGATTTGTAATTGCAAAGCTAAAGGAGACAAACAATGACTTTAAGCGCATCTCGCATCACTTTGTGATCGATGGACATCCGATCTGTCGCCCATCGTTGTCTCCTATTTGGGTTTCTTACGTAGTGTAATTGGTTGATCATGTTTGTGGTCCGTGCATGTTAGACATAGCTAGAACTAAAACACCTCGGTCATGTTTAACAATACTAACATGCATGCATATATATATACCTCAAACCTCGGTAATGCGTGCAGGACTAGGCCCATGTTCGCTGCAAGGCGTCCCCTAGCACGGACGCGTGGTCACGAAGTTGGCTTAGGCGTGTACAGATGAATTTTTTTTATATAACGAAAAAATTGTTTTTCCCCGCGTGTAAATTTACTCCTAATGGGACGCGTTGAGCCGTTGGGACCGAGAGGATGAAAACCGCAGTTTCGAGGAAACCGGAGCCACCGACCGGTTCATAATTAAGCGCGGTTTCCTCTAGCGTCCGATCATCTCAACACGCCCGCTTAGACGACGACCCGCTATAAAGGCTCACCGTCCTCTTGCTTCTCCGCCGCACCACTCCTTAGATCCTAGCCTCTAAACTTCTCCCCCACCACCATCGACCACCTCTCGCTCTTTCTCTGCACCTCCGTCACCACACAAATGGGTAGCCCCATGCTGAAGCGCTCTAGGCCATCGACATCCTCCGAACCTCCTTCTCTGTTTCCATCGCGGCCGGCAATGCCGGTGGAACTGATGGCGACGCCCGCATCTCCGCCCGCGGCACCTGCACTTCCTCATCCCGGTTGGGTTGAGCAGACTCTCAGACTCTTCACCGACCGCATCGACGAACTTGATCGGCGCCTTATGGTGGCCACCGACGCCAAGTCCGCCGCCGCTCATAGCGCACTAGCGCTCAATGCAGTGGCGCGGAAGGTCTTTTCCGACACAGATCGCTCATGTCGCCGTCTGGGTCTTGGGACCCTTCCCCTCCACACGAGCATGGACATCGCGGGCCACTACTGCTACGGGTTGATGACTGTGGCCGGTCGTCTCGACGCCCTCCACGAGATGATCGCGGAGGTTGCTGGGGTAGAGGGCCTCCTGAAGATTAAGCACCGCGTCGCCGGGAAGCTTCGGACTGTGATGAAGGTTGAGGAGTATGAGGCAGCTTGGGCAGCGGCGGCAGCGGAGGAGGTGGAGCAGGAGGCGTCTCTTGAGGCAGAGGTGGACGCGGCTATGGAGGCGGCAGCAGCGGCGGAGGAGGAGCAGGAGGAGGCGGCAGCGGCGGCAGAGGCGGAGGCGACAGCAGTGGCGCCAGCGGCGGCGGAGGAGGAGGAGGAGGCGGCATCGACAGCGAAGGCGGAGGAGGCGGCAGCAGCGGAGGAGGAGGACGTGGTTTTCTCCCAGTAGAGTAGTATTAGGAGTAGTTTATCTATTTTTTGATCTCTGAGTAGAGTAGTATTAGGTGTAGTTTATCTTGTTCTTGCTGTCTACTACGTGTTTTCCTATTACTTGTTTGTTAATGAAATATGTCTTTATGTTCATGAACAATGTGTTCTATATATGCAGTATCGAAAAACTTCTTTTATCGAAAACATCTCCTATATGTTTGTAACTTGGGACCGTCTATATTTCTTGTGGTTGAATGAATAAAATCCGGTAAACATTATCCTTACAAGTAATAGAACTAACAACAGACATGATGCATAATTAACTTGATTAGGAAATTATGTCATCTAAATTGCTAACTAGTCCATCGCCTGATACAACAGGTGCATGAAAAGTACTTTATCCATTATAACTAATATCCGATGACATTGTTGATAGATATATCATATGTACCTGTGATACTCGTATCACAGGCGGCTTTGGATCGACGGCCTGAAGATTAGACATCACAGGGGAATTTTTTTTTGTAGTAGTAGTATATACTCTGTATATGTTATCATTTCATTGCGACGAATGTTATATATAAAATGTTGATTGTTTACCTTTTACTAGACCATGGATTTGCCGTCCTGCTTTCGTGGACTTGGGTGTTCTGTATTTGCATGTCGTTTGCATTAGCACAATGATACATTTGGCGATTCATATTTTTGTTCGTATTTTTTTTTGGAATGTCCCACTATCACATGACTGCTTTTACATCTCCATGAAAACAAAGATGAACGGCTGGTAGCGGTCCCTCGAATTTTTTTTCGTTCTTCTTGGCGCGCACAATTGAGATTTTCACAATTGAAACTTCACTCCGTGCGCCCAAAATTCCAGTCCCGCCCATTTGTAGCTAGCCACGACGAATATAAATGTGCGTCTCCCTCTAATCCTGCAGTGGCTTCCGTTCCCGGCACACATGTTCTCCTCTTAGTGCTGTGTTCCAAACTTGCATTCCTAAGAAATTCCCGTGTGAGTGGTGGTGGTGACTGTGGGTACAACGTCGAGCGACCAAGTTTGACGGGCTCTACCGAACCTCTTCGTCGCCGACCCCGCCCTGCGACATCCCAGACTCCAGTTTTGTGCTACGTATGTTCTACACGATCCATGCCATCTTTTTATAGAGCTACTCCCTCCTTATCGCTTTAGTTGTCGTCCCAATAGCTGCAGCCAGTTCATTCCTAGTTGTCGTCCCAACTCCTTATATGCTCTTATGTTTCATGAATGTCTAGTATAAAATCTGATTAATGGTGCAATGGTGCAATCAACTATCCTCAATCGTTAGATCTGCATCCTACAGTCGATTCATCTTTTTATTTTACCCTAGCATCTGATTGCATTCTACTTTTTTCCATATATAAAATACACTACACCTCTGCCCGGAATAAATGTCGCCCCGATAGTTTATGGTAGTTTATTTCCAGTACATTTCCATGTCAGGAAAGATAACTATTAAAAACCGCATGTACTATGTAATTTCTTGATTTAGAAGTAGATGACGCCAGGGTTATCTTATCAACCACTCCCAATGTTGTACTCTCATTCCTGTGTTCCAAACTTGTATTCCTAAGATTTTCAGTTCCCACGGTTTATACACGTTTTTCTTGTTTTTCTTTCTCGGATTGTACGGTTTTTTTCCTACTCCTTTATTTCTAATTCCCCCGTTCAAAACAAACATTTTCAGTTCATAGCAACCACACCGCCCGATCTAAAATACACATCCTCATGTAATCTGACGTTATCACTGTTACTTACTATATATACTCTTTACTTTAGGAACAAGACACCAAATTGTCATGTCGTCTACAAGTAATCGTGATGGGCAACAAGCACCTGGTATAACTATAAATGTGTTTACTATCAAAATACACATATTTATAACACGTTAGTTCCTTTGCATCGTATGCAGAGAATATTGCAGCACCTGATGCTCAGGAACCCCGAGATTCGTCATCCCATGCTGGTACTACTAGTATAAATATGTACCGGGCTCTACTAAATATTTTAGCATTGCGATTGTAGTTTCCTAGTCCCAGTTAACAGTTAATCAGTATATGTGATGGCGCGATTTATTGATGCCTACACACGCACGATGGGCTCTCTCACCGCCGACCACTCCGGCACCGGTGACCACACCCTGCTGCTGCTCAGTTTAGTGTCCTCCCCGACGCGTCTCCCTCCACCATCGCCACATCCCATCCTTCGCGTGTCATGATGACCCCGCCGCCCGCAAACCCCTGTCGCCGTCGGTCACTACTTCACCGGCTGCCGCCCACGCCCTGTTGGTGAGTATATGTGATGGCGTGATTTATTGATGCCTACACGCACACGCTGGGTTCTCTCACCGCCGCCACTCCGGCACCGGCGACCACGCCCTGCTGCTGCTCACTTCAGTGTCCTCAGAAATGCGTCTCCCTCGACCATCGCCACGTCCCATCCTTCGCGTGTCATGATGACCCCGCCGCCCGCAAACCCATGTCGCCGCCCGTCACTCTGGCACCAGCCGGCGCCCACGCCCTGCTGTTGGTCACTTCACTGTCCTCCCCGACACGTCTGCCTCCATCTCCACGTCCCATCGTTCGCGTGCCATGATGATCCCGCCGCCCGCAAACCCCTGGCCATTACGGCGTACCTACATGCTATGCCCCATATGACATGGCATACCCTGGAAAAAATAGTCCAATATCATTCACCCCTGTCCACTAAGAAATGTTAGTATCATATAGTTTAGAGATGCATGTACATGAGGGTTCATTGCTGCTTATATGACCTCAATTCCATTTTTACACTGCCAAATGCGTTGCTGATGTCTGGTAATTAACGCAAGATTATATTCATGTATTCGTTCTAGTAGCACTTTAGGGCGAGATGCTAACATGCAGAGCAAAATATCAGTATGCAATCCACCTAAATTTAATTACTAGATCCGCCACACTGTCCTCCTAGCCTCGAGACTTGCTCCGGGGTGATATCAATGGAGCAGATCACCTAACTTATACGTTTTTACTGCACGTGATGTAGTAAAGATCAAACGGAATCACACCGTTGGATCTTTACTGCATCGCCTGTAGTAAAAACGTAAGTCACGTGAGATCACCGGTGTGATCTGGACGTCGATCCTCTGACTTAAATGTGGTCACTGCACTGCCAGACCAAACCCTAGCTTTGTTAAACGTCACAAGCTGCCCGCCTCATCTGTCTTGCATCCTCTACCTGCTAATACTGCTGACGTCCATGACTCGCCCTGCCACCAATTCGCCTCGAGACGCGCTCTTGCTGATGTCGGTCAGACCGAACCGGCAGTACTGCAGAGGATGAGCACCCGGCGAACCCTCTCTTTCTCTAGCATCGCCAGCTACTGTCTTGCCTGCTTCGCAGCTGGACTGAAAATCCCCTGCAGTGCTACAGGTGCTGTAGCGCCACTGACTACTGCCTGATGCCTGATTGTAGGGTATGAACAGCAACAAAGAAGTCAACAAGTCGATGCATCGCCCAATATGGAGCAAAATGCTGTTGCAACGCGGTGTTCCCACGCTCGTATTTGCCGCACTCGTCCTGAAGAGTGTAAAACATCAGACTTCTTCTTCTTTCACACTATTTGTACATGATACTAGGCCTGGTCAGTTGCTAATTTGCTTTAAACGTTTACCGTTTAAATGACACTAACAGAAGGAAAGAAGTTTGGAAGAGGGGTTGCTAAAGGACTTAAGGTTGCTAAATTGCGCTATCTAGCATCTGCAAATAGAATGAATGATCAGAATCGGAAGCTACAAATTCAGTGGTCTGATAGGTTGGGTGCTGCGGTTGGTCCTAATCAGCGGCACTTTGTCGATGATGTGGTTATTACAACAAAAAAAATGCACCCCTCGCTAGTGTAAGGAAGTGGGCAGAGGTTGGCGATACTTCGAAGAGCGATATAGTGAGAGACATTCTGGTTAGTGTTGTGACACCCCACATAAGTATTTTTTTCTAGTGACCTCCATCTTGTACGTTTATAACAGTGTGATATACAATGTACAAAATGCCTGGGACTTGGAGGACACAGATGATACCAGAAGAAAAATATTGAAGATTGCTGGTGAGCGCTACAAGGGGTGGCGATCAACATTGCATGCCACCTATAAGAAGTATCCGACCGATGAGGAACGTATACAAAACAAGCCTGCTGACGTAGCAGATTCCGATTGGTTGGCGCTTATGGACTATTTTGGGTCCGAGCGATTCAAGGTCAGCTAGCTTTCTAATACCTTCATATCCTACAAAAACTATTTGATAACACCCATTCGTGAAATTAATTCTTAAAATTGCAGTCAATAAGCAGAACCAATTCACGAAATCGAAGTACTCAAAAGACAAAACACTTGCTTGGCTCGAAATCCTATGCCCAACTTAGTTACGAGAAGGTATGAAAACTAAATCATGCTTTTACTTTGCACTGCAATCATTCAATCAAATTTTACTTGTATTTGATGTAGCGAGTCCCAGAGACCGGAAAAGAACCCGATGACATAGAACTGTGGGAGGCAAGCCATGTGAATAACGGTCAATGGGCAAACGAGCAGGCAGAAGCTGTACATGTGAGAAACACTTCAAACAATCCCTATTTAAATAAATATTTGCAATGTACATGTGACTTTTCTTTTTGTATATAGACCCAGGCATGTGCCCAAATCAACGTCAAGGAAGCTGAGCTGGGAGTCCCAATCCCAGATGAGGAAAGAAACAACATCTTCCAGCTTACTTATATATCCGCAACCGGTTCTGGAGGATCACAGTTTCGGGGGCGTGGTTATATGGCTAAACCTAATGTTTCTGAAAGACTGCATATCCAGATGTCTGACCAACTCGGCCAGCAAGTTCGATCCTTGCAAAATAGAAATGAAGACCTCAGCTTTCAGGTGCAAGAGTTGGAAGGAAGAAATGATTATATGACCTCCCAGATGGATGGCTTCGTCCAGGCAAATGAACAGCTCAACCAGGAAGTCCAGGCTTTACATGATCAGATGGCAGCCAATTCTGCACGGCAAGAAAAGGAGCTAGCAGACATGCGCAGAATGATGGAGAGCTTGCAAAATCAACAACGGCTAGCAGCAACTCCACAAAAGGCTTCTGCTCCCACCAAGTCGAAGATGGATGTTCAAGAAACTATTCCTAATACTACAACTCATCGTGGTGCTATTTTAATGGGTACAATGTTGCAACCTGAAAAAACTGTAAATAACATCGTCTCGCAACGACACAAGGGTCCTTGAGCATTGCTACAATTGCTGGATGTTTGTTGTTAAGTCGACAGCCGTATCGTGTGCGAATAAATTGATTCTGTTGCCACTAATTTTCAAACCTGGTGCATTAGGATTCTAGTGCCGCTAATTATAAAATGTGGCATTAACAGATTATTGCGACGAAAATAAACTATTGCAATAGGAAGCTAGTTATTGCCACAAATTATAAAATGTTGCACTACAAACATGTGGCTACGACCAAAAAAGCGTTGCACTAGACTGCTATTGCCACCACCCAGAGAACGTCACATTACGACCCTGTTGCAACAAATTTGAATATGTTGCATTACAAACCTATTGCCACACATCAGAAATCGTTGCAATACAATACTGTTGTCACGGTTTTGAAATCGTTGCAATACCATACTATTCGCCATGAACGTGAAATTGTTGCATTACCGTATTATTGGCCACGGCTATGAAATCGTCGCGATACCATATTATTTGCCACGAGTGTGAAATAGTTGCGATACCGTACTATTCGCCACGGAAGTGAAATCATTGCAACACCGTAGTATTCACCACGAATGTGAAAACGTCACGATACGATATTATTCGCCACGAGTGTGAAATCATCGCGATACCGTACTATTCGCCGCGGATGTGAAAACGTCGCGATACCATATTATTCGCCACAAGTGTGAAATCGTCGCGATACCGTACTATTCGCCACATATGTGAAATTGTTGCAACACCATACTATTCGCCACGAATGTAAAAACGTTGCCATACTGTACTATTCGCTACGGATGTGAAATCGTTGCAACACCGTACTATTCACCGCGAATGTGAAAACGTCGCGATACCATACTATTCGCCACGAGTATGAAATCGTCGCGATACCATACTTATCGCCACAGATGTGAAATCGTCGCAAATAACGTACTATTCGTTGCAATGCGTTAAATTGTCGCAATACGTTAAACCGTTGCAATACCATACTATTTGCCACAAACGTGGAGTCATTGCAATACCATACATTTTGCCACGAATGTGGCATCGTTGCAACACCGTTATTTTCGTTGCAATACGTTAAATCATCGCAATACATTAAACCGTTGCAATACCATACTATTTGCCACGAACGTGGAGTCCTTGCAATACCATACTTTTTGCCATGAATGTGGCATCGTTGCAACACCATTATTTTCGTTGCAATACGTTAAATCATCGCAATACGTTAAACCGTTGCAATACCATACTATTTGCCACGAACGTGGAGTCGTCGCAATACCATACTTTTTGCCACAAATGTGGCATCGTTGCAACACTGTTATTTTCGTTGCAATACGTTAAATCATCGCAATACGTTAAACCGTTGCAATACCATACTATTTGCCACGAACATGGAGTCGTTGCAATACCATACTTTTTGCCACGAATGTGGCATCGCTGCAACAATGTTATTTTCGTTGCAATACATTAAATCGTCGCAATACGTTAAACCATTGCAATACCATACTATTTGCAATGAACGTGGAGTCGTTGCAGTACCATACTTTTTGCCACGAATGTGACATTGTTGCAACACCGATATTTTCGTTGCAATACGTTAAATCGTCTCAATATGTTAAACCGTTGTAATACCATACTATTTGCCACCAACGTGGAGTCGTTGCAATACCATACTATTTGCCACAGATGTCAAGTCGTCGCAATAACCTATTGCCACGGCTGTTATCACCACGAATCGGAAAAACTATTGCGACGTTCTATTTCGTTGCGACAACAACCTATCGCGACGAATTTCAACCTATTGCAACGATTTTTTTCGTCGCAATAAACCGAAATCCTGGTAGTGTGACTCTCTTCTTATATTTGATCAAGAGACATAAGAGGAGACCTTCCGCCTCTTAGAAATAGTTGTGTCCATAACATTCAGTGGATTGCGTCCTTTCAATTAGGACACATATCAATTTCGAGTTCAAATTGTCTTTTGCTGAAATGACCGGACTAGTCCTTTCGAGGTCGGATTAGTCCGGTTATTGAAATTGGAGTGCACCGGACTAGTCCGGCCACAAAGGAGGACTAGTCCTGTTGGGCTAATATTCTCCCATTTGAGCTCAAATCTAAAACTTACCAACTTACTTAATACTAAGATTAGTGTACATTTTCTCATGCTTGACATATAGGACACGACGCATCACAACAACCATTTACGTATTGTTGGACTCAAAGAACAAAATACATCTCACACTTAAAAATGAACGTTACTCTTACTTGGCCCCTAAATATCCAGTGATCATATACTCTCCCTTAAACTCATGTCGGCTACGTGTCCACCGAACACGCTGGGTGGAACACCTTTTGTTAGTCGATCCGCAAGCATACACTTGATACTTATATGCTCAAGACTTATGGTATGATCCTGAATTCTGTCTTTTATAGCATAAAACTTAATATCAATGTGTTTGTCAGCACCACTTGACTTGTTGTTGTGAGAGTAAAATATTGCAGGCTCATTATCGCAGTATAACTTATGTGGTCACTACAGGAATTCGTCAATAGGGCATAGGCCTTATGAGCGTCGGTTGCTTATAGAAACCGACACCCATAATCTGAAAGCGTCAGTCAACCGACGCACTTAGCCGACGAAATAGTTCGGACGCCTTTAACTTGTAAGTGCGTCGGGGCCGACACATTTAGCTCTTATGTGTGTCGGTTTCCCGCAGCCGACGTCCTTATAATTAAATGCATCAGCCAGCGGCGTTGATGCCTTTACTGCGCTTAAGAGCATCGATTCTACAACACCGACGCATTTACTGCGACACATGGCAGGCGTACCGAGCGTGTCTTTGAGTGTCGGTACCGCTGAAGCCGACACTCTTACTCCACATAAGTGCGTCGGTCGAAGAGAGACCGACACATTCACATTGCCACGTGGGCAGCGTACAGAAGGCAACTATGGGCGTCAGTTTAGCCAAAACCGACGCACATAACATATTTTTTTTTTTAAAATAGCTTATTTCCTCTCCCTCCCCAGCTGGGGAGCCTCCATTTTACAGACATAACAGCAGTTTTCAAACAGCTTATACAACCGCAACTATATTCACAAATAGTTCAAACATAGCAATGTACACAAGTTTTCGAACGTTTCAAACACAAGCACAACAGTACAAAAATGAGTAAACAAAATTCAAATGTCGTTGTAGGAGCCTCCACTCGCATGTACTGCACTCCCATCTCCTCCACTGGCACCACCGTCATTGATGTTAAGGAAAACATCGCAACCTTCGGGTGTTCCATGATGGGATCCCTGCAATAGACAAATAAAAGAGAAACTTAATAACGTAACATGTTAACTTCGACTAACTTAATAACATAACTTAATAAAAGAGAAATATGTTGGTTTCAACTAAAACTTATCAAAGCTTTGTCATTTCCTCTCACTCTCCCTATCTCCCTCGCCCTCACTCGCTCTCCCAATATCTCTCTATCTCTTCCCCTCTCCCTCTATCTCTTTCTCTCTAACTCTCTATCTATCTCTTCTTTTCTCTCTCTCTCTCTCTCTATCTCTCCCTCTCTCCCTCTCTATATCTTCCTCTCCCTTTCTATCTATCACTTCTTTTCTCTCTCTGTCTCCTCCTCTCTCTCTATGTTTTCCTCTCCCTCTCTATCTATTTCTTCCTCTCTCGCTCTCTCACTTGTTCACTCTTTCACTTCATCTCTCCGCTAAGTCTTTCCCTTTTCTTTCTAATATCGTGCTAATTAAAATGTGTTGTTATAATGAAAATATTATAACAAGTATACAAGTCATCCATACCGCTGCGTCTCCAACTTGTGATGGGTGAGTCTGCACCGAAGGGAAAGGCATCGGTGGGAAAAGTGCTTCAAGTTGTGAGATTCTAATTAGAATCATTTTGAAATCGAATAAATTGGTCAAATGCGAAAATTACAGTTTACCTGGATAATTTTGCTACAATCCAGAAGCCAACAGTGACATGAATCCGTAAAATTGTGGAACACACAGTTGACCACTCTTGGAGCCCTGCAACACAAATGGTTATGATATTTCATTATATAACTCAAGTCAATAAGATAAGCAGTTCTACCTGTGAGAAAGAGCCAACGTGTAGTGCTGGCTGCATTGGACGAGGCATCATATCGAGGTAAGATTGCTGCGGTGGACCAAACTAAGAATTGGAGCTACCTTGACCCATGAACTGCATCAAGTAAATTATTTGTGATATCTCGAGTAGAAATATTTTTAAATCGAATAAAATTTTCAAATGAGAAAATTACATGTCACCTGAGACATATACAAATGATGCATCTGTGTCTGTTGCTGTTATTATTGCAGCCGCATCTGCATATCCTCCTTGGTGTGTCTCAATTCTTCTCGTAACTCAGCTTCTGTACTGATTGAAATCAACTACCACTAACATTGGATGGCTGTCGTCTAGCATAAGCCTCACGCTCTACATACCCGTCGCCCAACCCAAGCCTACAAAAAATACAAGTGTGATGAATCGATATTCATTAACATAGAAATCTTCATTATCTTTATGCATACCTCCCATGCGATAGACCTCCGCTGGCATCGTACGCTGCAGCGACATCCAACAGCTCTCTTAAATAGTCTGAATCAGGTCCATGATTCTTCTTAAAACACTCAACATATTTTTGTTGTGATACATTTAGTTAACGGATTAATATAATATAAGATAAATTGAGTTGATAGATAAAAGCAACAAACAATCAACATAAGTACCAATTTCTGTGTTGATGCCTTGTCACACAACACCTCCAGACGATTTAGGTCTGGACCTTTGTGCCCCTTAAGATAAACCTCAAAAAACGTAGGATGTGTACCAATTTCAGCTGTCTGCAATATCAAAATTCAACAATTTCATCAATACAATTAATTGAAGCAATCTAAGTATGAATGTAAGAATTCATACCATCCTATATTCCATCCGAACATAACCATCCGGCCCGAAGAAGTGCTTTCCTGGCTTGCTCTTCTGGTTTTTTTGGTGTCTATGATAAATATTTCTGAACTCAGCTGAACCCCAATGATGAGTAGGTTTAGGCCCGATCTTCCGAAAGGTATGTCGATTGGGGTGGAGAACTCGACGTTGATGATCCGCGGCACTCAAGCGGTTCGAGTACCCCTGCAATCACTACACCATGGCTCCGTTGGTTATCAACCGTACTGCACACGCTTGACCTCACCAAGAAGGCTAATCCCTGCAAGTGCAATCGAGAACACGAGCAAGAACGTAGAAGACACGATCGGAAATCGCGAAATTGGGGTCTCACAAACCGTAGAACGGCGATATTATTGATCTATGCAAAACCCACCAAATATGACCGGCGGCTGCAGTATTTATAGGCTAGGGTTCGACCAAAACACGATTAGACGCGTCCCTAATGGACTCTTACGGGATACAAGGCCCAAAGGCCCGATTCGGTGGCGCAGCACCAGACAGAAATCTGGACTCGACTTGTTTCGACGATTACCAATGACTCCGGAGGAATTTTGAGGTGGGACTAGAACCATTGGAAAGTTTATCTTCTCCTTTTTCGGTGCATATGTAGAACGTCGAAAACGGAGTCCGTATGCCTCCTGGGCGTCTGTTTTAAGGTGGACTGCTCCTGGACTCCGAGTTGAACTCGAGTCCGAGTTGTAAACTGTTTCCATCTACTTGTGGACGTCCCAGGTGGTTCTCCATGCTCCCAAGGCCTCCTTCCTTCACTTGTTGATCTTTTCCATTATTCCTAATAACAATTAAATCATCACATAGCAATCTATTATCAAACTCACATGCAAAAGAAGTTAAGAACGAATTCACCTGCTGATTTAATAACCGTGCCCGTGCTCTTGTGATTGGTCCTTGCAGTTCAATGCGCGTCTCTGCTGTTGTGATGTCCTCATCATCCTTCCCCTCTTGAATTGGAGTCGTCCTCAACTCAAGTTCATCTTCTTCTCCCAAGTACGGTCGCAAATCTGAAATGTTAAATGTAGGACTAACCCCAAAATCGGGAGGCAATTCAAGCTTATATGCATTATCATTAATCTTTTCAACGATCTTAAAAGGACCAGCAGCTCGTGGCATAAGTTTAGATTTTCTCAAGTCGGGAAATTGCTCTTTTCTCAAATGTAACCACACCAAATCGCCCGGTTCAAGTTTTACTTCTTTTCTACCTTTACTACCTGCAATCCTATACTTCTCATTCATCATTTCAATATTTTTCTTTGTAGTTTCATGCATCTTAAGAATGAATTCAGATCGTTGTGTAGCATCCAAATTTATAGTTTCAGAAGGAGGCAAAGGTAGTAAATCAATAGGAGCACGGGGATTGAAACCATACACTACCTGGAATGGACTTACCTTTGTCGTGGAGTGAACGGATCTGTTGTAAGCAAATTCTATATGTGGTAAACACTCCTCCCACAACTTCAAATTTGTTTTCAAGACAGCCCGTAACATAGTGGATAAAGTACGATTAACTACCTCGGTCTGTCCATCCGTTTGTGGGTGACATGTAGTTGAAAACAGCAACTTGGTTCCCAATTTATACCACAAAGTTCTCCAAAAATGACTTAAAAATTTTGCATCACGATCAGAAACAATGGTATTTGGCACACCATGTAAATGAACAATTTCCGTCATAAATAAATCAGCAATGTGTGAGGCATTATCATTCTTATGACAAGGTATAAAGTGTGCCATTTTGGAAAAACGATCAACAACTACAAAAATACTATCCCTCCCCCTCTTTGTCCTAGGAAATCCCAAAACAAAGTCCATAGAAATATCCTCCCAAGGTACATTAGGAACAGGAAGAGGCATATAAAGACCATGTGGGTTAAGACGAGACTTAGCTTTGTTGCAAGTAGTGCATCGTGACACGTAGCGCTCGACATCACGCCTCATCTTTGGCCAAAAGAAGTGTGTGGACAGCACATCTTCAGTTTTCTTCACTCCAAAATGTCCCATCAAACCTCCTCCATGTGCTTCCCGCAAAAGCAATAGACGAACGAAGCTAGCTGGAATGCATAGCTTGTTAGCACGATAGAGGAGACCCTCTCGCAGCACATATTTATTCCAAGTTCTTCCTTCTCTACAATTTTCAAAAGCAACTTTGAAGTCCAAATCAGTAGGATATAATGCTTTAATTGTTTCCAAACCAAAGATTTTATGATCAAGTTGGGACAGCATGGTATAACGCCTAGATAATGCATCGGCAATGATATTTTCCTTCCCTTTCTTATGCTTAATGATGTATGGAAACGACTCTATGAACTCAATCCATTTAGCATGTCGTTTATTCAGATTGGTTTGACACTTAAGATACTTCAATGATTCATGATCGGAATGTATGACAAACTCCTTAGACCAAAGATAATGTTGCCAAGTTTGTAATACACGGACTAAGGCATACAATTCCTTATCATAAGTGGAGTAATTCAGAGAAGGACCATGAAGTTTTTCACTAAAGAAAGCAACGGGTTTACCTCCTTGTATGAGAACGCCTCCAATACCAATGCCGCTTGCATCGCATTCTAGCTCAAAGGTCTTGTCAAAATCAGGAAGTTGTAGTAATGGTGCTTGTGTAAGCTTCGATTTGAGAGCATCAAAAGCTTGTTGCTGCTGTTCGCCCCATCGAAATGGAACTCCCTTCTTCGTTAGCTCATGTAGAGGTGCTGCAATGGTGCTGAAATCCCGCACAAAGCGCCGATAAAATCCTGCAAGACCAAGAAAACTACGAACCTGTGTGACGGTAGTTGGGGCTGGCCAGCTGGTGATTGCTTCAATTTTTGCCTCATCCATCTCAATTCCCTGCGAGGAAACGACATAGCCAAGAAACGAGACTCGATTGGTGCAAAAAATGCACTTTTCGAGGTTACCAAACAAACGTTCATCTCTCAAAACAGTAAAAACAGCACGTAAATGATCAAGATGTTCATCATATGACTTGCTGTAAATGAGGATATCATCGAAGTAAACCACCACAAATTGTCCAATGAAAGCACGTAAAACCTCGTTCATTAATCGCATAAAGGTGCTGGGCGCATTAGTTAAACCAAAAGGCATGACTAACCACTCATAAAGTCCAAACTTGGTTTTAAATACAGTTTTCCATTCATCTCCTAGTGCCATTCTAATTTGGTGGTAACCACTACGCAAGTCAATTTTTGTGAAGATGATAGCACCACTCAATTCATCAAGCATGTCATCTAATCGAGGAATAGGATAACGATATCGAATGGTGATGTTATTAATCGCTCGACAATCAACACACATGCGCCAACTACCATCTTTCTTAGGAACCAAAAGAACAGGAACAGAACAAGGGCTAAGGCTTTCACGAATGTACCCGCGGTCCAAAAGATCTTGGACTTGTCTCTGAATTTCCTTAGTTTCTTGTGGATTCGCCCTGTATGCTGCACGATTTGGCAAACTTGCTCCTGGAATCAAATCGATCTTGTGTTCAATGCCTCTCATCGGTGGTAAACCAGGGGGTATCTCGGAGGGAAACACATCCTCAAACTCCTGCAAAAGGTTAGCAACAGCAGGGGGCAATGCAATAGACAATTCATGAAGTGAAAACATGGCTTCTTTGCAAACTAAAGCATAGCACATCCCCTTAGCATTGACTAAATCAGCAAGTTCAGATTTAGTTGCGAGCAATGATGGTGATTTTAACTTAATAACTTGCTATTTTTCAGATTCTAATTTAGTTGCTTTGCCCTCACGAATTTTACTCTTCTCAAAATGCACAATTTCAGCAGGAGTCATGGGGAGCAAAGTGATTTTCTTTCCCTTATGCATGAGAGTATATTTATTGGTTCTACCATGATGAATAGCATCTGTATCAAATTCCCAAGGACGACCCAATAAAAGAGAACAAGCATCCATAGGAACAACATCAAAATCAGCAAAATCATGGTATGAACCAATTGAAAAATGGATTCTCGCTGTTTGTGTTACCCGAACCTTACCGCTATTGTTGAACCATTGAATGTGGTACGGATGAGGGTGTGCTCTTGTTGTCAAACCGAGTTTCTTGACGACGTCCGTGTTTACCAAGTTATTGCAGCTACCTCCATCAATTATAGTGTGTACACGGCAGTCCTTGACGACGAGAAACATGTGGAAGAGGTTGTGTCATTGTAGCTTGTCGTCGGTCTCCACTTTGGAGCTCAAGGCATGCTGCACAATGATGCTCCTATAGTTCTCCGTCGCCGCTGTACCAAGTACCTCTTCTTCGGTGTGTTCGTCATTTGGATCTGTAAAGTCAGTAGCAAGAGAATATTCATCTTCAACATCTGAAGTACTATCATACCCGCCATCGTCGCGTGCTATGTATGCTCGTTTGCTCGGGCAATCTCTCATCATATGACCAAGTCCCTGGCAGCGGTGACACTTAATGTCGGAAGTACGACCCGTAGAAGGAGTTGACGATGAAGGCTTGAATGATGTCGCCTTGCTGCCTTCCGGCACGCGAGAAGGTGGAGCAGCAGGTATAGTTTGTTGGCCGCCATTGGGTGGTGTAGTCGCTGTACGGGGGGCCGAAGATGGTGCTGTTTTGGATGGTGTAGTTGCTGCACGCGGCGTGAAGTTGCTCCTCGTGCGTTGTTGCTGTTGTTGTCGGTCCTGCAATTCTTTTTCTGCCAACATAGCAAGCTGAAACAATCTGTTAACAGTATCATATTCTTTGTAATCAACAATGTCCTGAATTTCACGCCTCAACCCCCCATAAAAACGAGCTATTTTATCATCCATGTCCTCTACTACCCCACAACGCAGCATACCCTTTTGTAACTCTTGATAATACTCCTCTACGGACATGTTACCTTGGTCTAAACGCTGCAATTTTTTGCGAAGGTCCCGCTGAAAAGATGGAGGAACAAATCGAACACGCATAGCTTCCTTTAATCTATCCCATGTTGGAGGATCAGTTCTAGTTTTAACAAGTTCATTCCACCATATGATAGCAAAGTCCTTAAACTCACTAGTGGCTTGACGAACTCTATGTTGTTCAGGAACAAGATGGGAATTAAATTTTTGCTCTACTGTCATCTCCCAATCAAGATAAGCCTCAGCATCATAAGCACCAGAAAAAGAGGGTATAGTAAATTTCACTTTAGCAAAAGGATCATCAGGAGGGCGGTTATAATTGTTATGATTATTACCTCCCATACCTCGACGATAAAGTGGCAGTCTTGGCTGATTACTGTGATCTTCCAGTTCATCATAAGCATTGTCTTCTTGTCTTCTAGCGAGAGGCAACCGAGCCTCAAAAGTATTCATCCGAAGAGCAAGGTCATCCAGTTTGCGAGTCAAGTTCGCCAATAACTCCTCCGTTGATGCATTGTATTTGGCGAACATATCACGTAACTCAACATGTTGAACACATTCGTCATTATTTTCTTCTCCTGCCATTGTTAGTAGGAAACAAAAGACAACAAAAAAATGTTATCCCTATCAACTACAGTGACAATGTGGAAGGTGGAAGAAAACAATCTCTCTCGCTCAAGCGTCTTACCACGCTCTTACAAGTGTTCTTACCGACACAGCAGGTGGTGTGGACGGTGAGATGAACCAATGAAGTGTGGGGTGATTGCAAAGGTACCTGTTATGCTCAAGAGAAAGGTGGAGCTTGGATGGCACAATATGGTGGCTAATAAGCAGAAAATCGTTAACAGCTAAACAAAGTTGAATAAGTATTCAATGTAGGAAACTGTTGCTGGTCAACTGAGTGCCCTAGAGCCTAGCACAACACAAGGAAGTATCAAGGCAAAAGAAAGACAGAATGATATAACCAAACAAACAGCACCAAGTGGTATAGGCCAATTGCTTTAATATGCGTGCTCTTCACTATTTTTTTCTTTTTTGTAATATTTTTTTTGATATTTTTTCTTTACTCAGTAGCACAAATATAGGAAGCACACAAATTTGCAGCTCAATTGGATGTAATATGCGGCCTATAGAAAAATCAAGAAGGTTCTTTAAAATTCGTGCTGAAACTTCAGAGGCCGGATAGCCTATCTTCCGAGGGGAATTTGGGCAATCTAATTTCGCCGAACGCGGCTACGCGGCAGAAAATCAGATGCAAAATTTCGCGTAGATGAATTTGAAAAAAAAATTCGCCCGATTTCGAGTTCGTATGCGAAAGTTATGGCCGTTTTAAGGTAGGCTGTCCGAGTTACGTTTTTTTTGGATGTTGATTCTAACTCGGTTTGAAAACAGAACTCGCAAACGAATAAGAAAACGATCGGGAATTTGCACAGCAACTAATTGGGTGGTGTGTGATGATTCAAGGATGAATGGCACAAAGATTTGTCACCTAATCTAGGGCTGGCGATGCGGGAGTTCACGCAAGGCGGCTAGCTAGGGCAAACCGATGAACGTGGCGGATCGGTTTGTTATTTAGGGATTGTGGAATAGGTGTCGAATAGCAAGAAAACAAGGATGAAACACGATAACTAGGACCAAAAAACACAAAGCTAAACCAGCAACAAGACTCAACCACACGAATGCAAACTCAACAATGCAAACTGAAAAACGAAACTGCAGGCACTATAGTCTGGGAAGCGGTAAAAACGATCTAATTTTTTTGTGGCTTTTTTGTGGACTCTAGGTACGAAACAAAATCGATCTAATGGAAGGAAGGAAAACAAAGATACCTCACGGGCAACCTGGAAATCTGATACCAATTGATGAGTAGGTTTAGGCCCGATCTTCCGAAAGGTATGTCGATTGGGGTGGAGAACTCGACGTTGATGATCCGCGGCACTCGAGCGGTTCAAGTACCTCTGCAATCACTACACCGCGGCTACGTTGGTTATCAACCGTGCTGCACATGCTTAACCTCGCCAAGAAGGCTAATCCCTGCAAGTGCAATCGAGAACACGAGCAAGAACGTAGAAGACACGATCGGAAATCGCGAAATTGGGGTCTCACAAACCGTAGAACGGCGATATTATTGATCTAGGCAAAACCCACCAAATATGACCGGCGGCTGCAGTATTTATAGGCTAGGGTTCGACCAAAACACGATTAGACGCGTCCCTAATGGACTCTTACGGGATACAAGGCCCAAAGGCCCGATTCGGTGGTGCAGCACCGGACAGAAATCTGGACTCGACTTGTTTCGACGATTACCAATGACTCCGGAGGAATTTTGAGGTGGGACCAGAACCATTGGAAAGTTTATCTTCTCCTCTTTCCGTGCATATGTAGAACGTCAAAAACGGAGTCCGTATTCCTCCTGGGCGTCTGTTTTAAGGTGGACTGCTCCTGGACTCCGAGTTGAACTCGAGTCCGAGTTGTAAACTGTTTCCATCTACTTGTGGACGTCCCAGGTGGTTCTCCATGCTCCCAAGGCCTCCTTCCTTCACTTGTTGATCTTTTCCATTATTCCTAATAACAATTAAATCATCACATAGCAATCTATTCTCAAACTCACATGCAAAAGAAGTTAAGAACGAATTCACCTGCTGATTTAATAACCGTGCCCGTGCTCTTGTGATTGGTCCTTGCAGTTCAATTCGCGTCTCTGCTGTTGTGATGTCCTCATCACCCAATACCCGCATAATCACTCCCAAGCCTCCATATTCGCACAAATCTAGTCCACATGACTCTGCATGTACTCTTCCCTAGTTAGGTGAATTTCGGTTGCTTCCTTGTTTGTCATGGGCTGAAACATCACCTTCTTGTAGTATATAGTCACAACTTTGATCCGTGCCTTAGAGGAGTCCTTGAAGCGTCTTTTTGCTGCATTATGAAAAACCGAACAAGCATATTCTTGACTCAGACCCTCCGCCAAACGAAACATACCCTGCATACAAGTAACAATTAATGTCAACCAAAATAAAATGCAATGTAATGGAAACAATCAAAAGAAACTTACCCAGAAGATCTCCCTAACTCTATCCTGACATGTACTCGAATCGCCATACTCTTAAAGTGCATAGTGATCTCAATTATGCGCTGCAATCCTTTGACCATCCACTAAAACTATCTCGGGATAGCAAAAACGAACGACATTTACCAACTCGGTGTTAACAACTCGTCGATACCCCTTGCCACTCCAACCAAGCTCGACCTAGAACCTAGTACCCTTCGACTTTATAATCGTCAGCTCGTTCATGCTTTTACTTACACCACATAAAAGGTGCCTCCGCAGCCTGTACATAAAAGGTACATAAAATTAGTTAATTGAAAAGGTATAATGAACTTACTAATTAATCAGAAATATTACCTAAAGGGGCATCGATCGGGGTGTACTAACTCTACTAGCTCTACCCTTCTTGCAATCTTGGCATCTCGCTCAGGATCCTCAGGCTATTCATCGTCGTCCTCATCATCCCCCTCAATACCACCATCAAAAAGGGTCCACTGCCCAACAGTATCTGAGCCTCCTCCTAAGCCACCCTCCTGACTCCGACGTCTGCCTGATAGTCTCTGGTTCCTCTTCGTACAAATCCTCGTACATCGAGCAACGATCTGCCACCTGTGTCGGACTCGAACCTCGTGCAGGCTCACTCGATGTCAGCTCTGCCACACAACTCATAAACTGCCTCTTCATTTGCCCACTGTAAGTAGTACCCTAAAACTATAAATAAATAAGTATGTAAAGAAGTAAAAAACAATAGACAATTAACTTTTATATTTAAATGTATGTAAAAAATAAGTACCTGAAACGGGTCCGGCTGGCCTGAAGTAGAACTAGGAGTGGAGGACGAAGATCCACTACCCTTCTTGCTCTTCTTCTTCCCCATACTTAGCAAAAGCTTAATTAGTATACAACATTATATAATAAATAAAGAATGTGTACAATAATAATCAAAATCTAAACAATGCGTACAATATAAATAAAAATCATCAACATCAGAATCTGCTTCTATCATGCGTGCATTAAGATATTCACGTATCTCTTCTTCCATCTCTTCCTCTTCACTCTCTTCCAGCTCTTCTTCTTCAAATCTCTCCTCTTCTTCCATAATCCTTTTCTTCTTTTCCATAATCCTTTGTGATTGCCGAACACATTTTCTTGAAGGGCCAACTTGTTCTTCAGACATCAACTCTAGTGTATCACTAGCTATTTCTGCGAGTCTTGTCCCACAAGATATCATAAAATATTCTGCTTCCTCGACTTCATCTTGATAGAAAATACCACCATCTTCTTGAATATCTATATACTCATTATAACGATGAGGGTGCACTTCAGGGTTAACTGTATACACAACTCACCAATTTTTCAAACTTGGGTGAGGATAACTTAAATAGTACACTTGTACCACTTGATTCGCAAGTACAATATTGTTGTTATGGGCTGTGTATCGTGACTTGTGGTTGACCTCCACCATTCCAAAATCATCAACTCATGTGCCCGATGTTGGATCAAACCATACACAATCAAAAACAAGTTGAAGTGTTTTTGGACTGTCAAATGTGTACTCTATTATTTTTTAAGAACACCGTAGTATTCTGTCACTTTTCCACTACCCTCTGCAACAGTTATCATTACTCCACTGTTTGTGGTGGCAACAAGTGGACGACTTGCTTCTAAACTTGTCGTTCGAAAACGATATCCGTTGATATCGTATCTGTTAAATTCTGTTGCTCTCAATTGACCATGCGACATCTGCCGTAAGTCATCGGAGATGTTGACATCTTTCATACACTACATAAATAAACAAAGTTAGCATGTTATGATAAACATGTGGACTAATATTGAAGGAAAAAACGGATAGAAAATTACATGTTCACGGAACCAGTCCACAAAGCTTTTTCCACCGTTTATGTCATACTGACGCGTCTTATCCAATTGACTTTGTGTAGGTCTTCGTGAATATTTCCAATACAACTTGTAAAACATTTCAAAATATGGTAACACCTCCTCCATGTTGAAAAATATGTAAAGCATGGTGTAGTTCCTCTCTTGCGCCGAAATATAATGAGAAGTAGCAGCCCCAACACCTTTACCCTTCTATTGAGAAATCTTAAGCTCACTCGTAGATTGCTCTTTTACACTATGATATCGTGCAACAGATGTATTCATGTTTTTAGCACGTGAAAAATATTTGCTAGAGAAGTTAGTAATCTCTTTAGCTGCAAATTCTTCTGCAATATAGCCGTCAACTCTTGCCTTGTTGCGCATTGTAGCTCTAAGTTTTTTCAATTCTCTTTCTTGACTATACATCCACGTGAATTGTGCAGGACCTTCTACCAATACCTCATAAGGTAAATGCACCAGTAAATGTTGCATAACATTCATAAATCCAAGCGGGAACACTTTTTCCATCTTACATACAAGCACAACAATTTCTTTCTACCACCGCCACATCATCCTTTTTGACACTTCCTTAGCACAAATATGTCTATAAAAGTAGCTAAGTTCAGCAAACATCTTCCACAAATTAGGTTTGAAATAGCCACAGAACATTACCGGTATAAGTCTTTCCATCATAATGTGGTAATCATGGCTCTTCAACCCATTCAGTTTACTGGTGTTGAGATTAACACATCGTTTTATGTTTGCCACATAGCGGTCTGGAAACATCAGTGTTTTCAACCAACTAAGTATTTGCTTTCTTTCTTCTGGTCTAACACAATATGAAGCCCGTGGCCTATTTTCATTTTCGCTTGCATTTATTATAATCTCAAGCCCAGGATGATTGCAAATATCAGCTTAGTCTTTCCACACACTCAAATTATCTTCGGTTTGACAGGTAAAATCAAAACACATGCTTATGATGCTTTCAGCGACATTACGCTTCTGGTGCATCAAATCTATATTGTGCAGTAAAAGCAACAGTTTTGCATATGGTAGCTCCCAAAGAAAAGAAATATGAGTCCAGTTGTGTTCTGTATCATACTCTACAAAACCACCTTCAGCAGACTCTTTTAACTTTGCATTACATGCCATTTTTTGTTCACTTGTCAATCGACGAGGGGGTCCTTCTGTAACACTTTTTCCTTTTTGGAATGATCGTATATGACTCCTGAAAGGGTGATTTGAAGGAATGAGTCGTCGATGGCAATCAATGAAGCTGACTTTTCTTCCATACTTCAATCTGAAGGCATCTGTGTCAGCCATACATATGGGGCAACAAAATTTTCCATGGACACACCAACCAGCCCAAATGTCATATGCCAACAAATCATGTATAGACCATATATACAAAACACGTAAAGTAAATTCACATTTCAGATGTCTGTCGTATGCCTTTACACCTTGCCATAACTCTTTCAACTCCTCAATCAACAGTTGCATCATCCCAGGATGCTTAGGACCAGGAATGATAGCTGTGAGGAATATGTATCTGATGAGGACATCACTTCTATGGATACAAACAACACTCCATTTAACATACAAGATGAAATCAATAGAGTTCACACACAACAATTAATTTCAGAGGTGAGCTCGTTCTTATATGTTTCCTTATATGTTTTTGGAATAGATTGCTACCTAATGATTTAATTGTGATTAGGATCCTTGGAGAGGTTCAAGGAGTACTTAGAGGAAGTCTTAGGGACGTGGAATACCAGAGAATACGTTCAAAGAAGATGGAAACCGAGCCCAACTCAAAATTGTGTCCAACTCGGAGTCAAGAAGCAGTTTGCACTAAAACGAACGTCTAAGACGCATACGATCTCCGTTTTGGACGTTCTACGTATCCACGGAAAGGGGAGAGGATAAACTTTCCAGTTCCACTGGCAGCATCTTCGGAGTCAACAGGAATCATTGAAAAAAAATCAATTTCAGAATCTGTCAGGGTGTTGCGCCACCATATTGGGCCATTGGGCCTTGTATCAAGTCTAAGTCCATTATTTTTGTGTCTTAGAGTTAGGTCACAACCCCAACACCCCCTTGGACGTCCTCTAACCTATATATACTTCATAGTAGCCGTCATGAACAATTGGGTTTTGCTTAGATTAATAATATCGCCGTTCTACGGTTTGTAAAACCCCAACTTCACGATTTCAGATCGTGTCTTCTACGTTCTTGTTTGTGTTCTCGGTTGCACTTGCAGGGATTAGCCCTCTTGGTGAGTTCAATCGTGTGCAGCACGGTTGATAACCAACAGAGCGGTGGTGTAGTGATTGCAGGGGTTTTTCGTGTTCTACTCGAGAGCCTCGGATCATCAATGTTGAGATCTCCATCAATTGACTTATCCATTACCTATCGGAAGATCGGGCCTAAGCCTCCTTATCATTTGGTATCAGATTTCCAGGTTGCCCGTTAGGTAATTCATCTATCCATTACATTAGTTTTGTTTTTCATACCTATAGTCCACTAAAAAGCCACCAAAAAAACATGCAGTTTAGTAGATCTGTTCATTACTTTGTCCAAACCACATTGAGTCTTTGCAACTTTTGCTTTCAGTTTCGTTTTGTTAAGTTTGTGTCCGTGGTTGAGTCATATTGCTGGTTTAGAAAGTGTTTTTGGCCTTAGTTTGAGTTTTGCATTGTGTTGATTCATCCTTTTGAATCACGTCATCACGTCCATATTAGATTCATCTCTGTCCAGTTTGATATTTTCATCATATCTAGCTCATACAAACTCTGATTTTGGTGTTCTTGTACTTTCTAGAAATTTTAAGAAGTTTTCTATAACTTTAGTATTCATCAGTTTCCCAGAAAATAGAGTTATCGAGGTTGAAATTGCATTAGATCTGAATGTGTTATTGATATAAAAATTCTGAACAGTTTGTATTTCGGGGGCAATATCTCCTATTGTTCTGATCCAAAATAGGTCTTCCATATACTGAAATTAAAGAGGAAAGATAGATATGTAATCTTGCTGTTCAAAGTTTTTAGATTTGAGACCTATAAAGGTGTTTAATTGTCTTTAGAAGATTGAGTAGAAAATCTGTAATGGACCTACGAGATATCTTTGATTGCTTTGCATTGTGTTCTTCTTTTGCAGCACATTCTGAAAAAAAAACAAAGAAGAAAAAAGAAAAAGGCAAGTGCAAAAAAAGATACAAAAGCTGCACGAAAAGAAAAAAAGAAAAGAAAAACAAAGAAAAAGAAAAAAGAAAGTGCTTGCATCCTTGTGTCCTATAATTTTATTTCCTGTCTTGCTAGCTTGAACTACTAGAAATATATTTAGGCCAACAACTTTGACAAGTACTTTGGACACTTATTGAACTTTACTAGCTGATTGCATTGTTGCTAATCCTTGCTACATATAAAGTGCCATCCAAGCTCCACTTTCTCTTGAGAAGGACATGTTACCTTTGCAATCACCTCACACTTCATTGGTTTTTCACTCCGGCCACCGTTTGCCACCTACAGTGTCGGTAAGAACACTTGTAAGAGCATGGTAAGATGCTTAAGAGTGTGTGATTCTACTACCATTTTGCAATTATCCTTTATAGTTGATACGGATAACATCTTCCCGTTGTCTTTTTTTTTACTACTAACAATGGTAGGAAATAATGGTGATGAAATTTCAAATGTTGGGTTGCGTAACATGATGAACAATATGACGGAGGCATTCACCAAATACAATGCGGAGTTTCGTAACCTGGTGGATAGAATGTTGGAGCTTCTGGACAAGAGGGAAGCACGAAGAAAGGAAATATCGGCCAATTTGGATCACACAACAATCAAGACTTCACATGATCTTCAGGTTACCTCCACTACTCATTCCACAAGAAACTATGCAAAAGAGGAGGTGTTGAACAACTCTTCTGAATTGTTTGATGTATCAACCCATAATGCATCTAAATTTCCTCCTTGAAATGAGAATAAAGGTAACAAATATCACAACATACTTGTTCAAGGTGAGAAGTTTTTAAATGTTCTGAATTTTCCTACCAATCATGCTATTGTCGAGGAGCAACTAGTGGAATCATTTATTGATACACCATTGCCACATGTTGATTTTTCTGTTGATCCTTGCGCTAAGAAAGAATTGTGTGCTGATAATTCTACTATACCTATGCAAAATCAAGTTAGTGAACTTGATAATTCTGTTTTAGATTTACCTACTTGTGCTGAAATTAATAATTTGATTTCCATTACTACTGAAAACAAGGAGCTAAAATTGTTGTCTTCACTAAATACTTTAGCTTATATTGAATTTGATACTATTTGTGATCGAGATACTATAGAGAGAAGAATATTTTTGAAAACTAAATTACCTTTGTCGACAAGAAATACTTTTCATGCTATAGGTAATATGAACATAGTGGTGTGTTTATGGTGCATAAAGTTTACATATATTCAAATGAGAAAGCTCCTTATGTGCTACAACAATATGGTAAAGTAAATAAATGCACTAATGCTAATAATTCCTTGTCAAGTTTTCTAGTACTTTTTCCATGCAGCGGGGACAACAAATAAAAGTGAAGCATTGCTCGATGCGGTTGTATGGATAGCACTCATAGTATCTCCAAAAGCCTCTTTCCTGGACATACGAACAAGCTGAGGATGGCTTGCCATAAAGATGGGGAGAATGACGAGATCATGCACATTATCATTGCACCTACAAACATGGCACACTGTTTATTTGTTTGGGATCCTATATCAAGTGAATATGCGCTCGTATTTGATGGACAAGATCAAGATGGTGCACTATGTCGTTAACCATCTTGGCCTCCTCCTTTCATGCATACAAGAAGACTTGATGGCGTTGCACATTTGGACCAACACATGAGAGAAGATGAACTTGAGTCGAGGACGACTCCAATTCAAGAAGGGGAGGATGATGAGAAAATCACTTCTATGGATACAAACAACACTCCATTGAACATACAAGATGCAATCAATAGAGTTCACACACAACAATTAATTTCAGAGGTGAGCTCGTTCTTATATGTTTCCTTTTATGTTTTTGGAATAGATTGCTACCTAATGATTTAATTGTGATTAGGATCCATGGAGAGGTTCAAGGAGTACTTGGAGAAAGTCTTAGGGACGTGGAGGACCAGAAAATACGTTCAAAGAAGATGGAAAGAGAGCCCAACTCAAAATTGTGTCTAACTCGGAGTCCAGGAGCAGTTTGCACTAAAACAGATGTCCAGGATCCATACGATATCCATTTTGGACGTTCCACATTTTCACAGAAAGGCGAGAGGATAACCTTTCCAATGCCACTGGTCCCATGTCAAAATTCCTTCGGAGTCGACGGGAATCATCGAAACAAAATTAAGTTCAGAATCTGTCATGGTGCTGCGCCACCGTATTGGGCCATTGGGCCTTGTATCAAGTCTAAGTCCATTATTTTCGTGTCTTAGGGTTAGGTCACGACCCCAACACCCCCTTGGGCGTCCTCCCACCTATATATACTTCATAGTAGCCATCATGAACAATTAGGTTTTGCTTAGATTAATAATATCGTCGTTGTACGGTTTGTAAAACCCAAACTTTGCGATTTCAGATCGTGTCTTCTATGTTCTTACTTGTGTTCTCGGTTGCACTTACAAGGATTAGCCTTCTTGGCGAGGTCAATCGTGTACAACACAGTTGATAACCAACGGAGTGGTGGTGTAGTGATTGCAGGAGTTTTTTGTGTTCTACTCAAGAGCCTCGGATCATCAACGTCGAGATCTCCATCAATCGACTTATCCATTACTTATCGGAAGATCGGGCCTAAGCCTCCTTATCAGTATCCTTCTTTCAGGCACATGTTGGGAGGGAGATTGTAAGGCATGATAAAAACAGGCCGACAAGAGTATGGACTGTTACTTGTGCTAAAAGGAGTGAAACCATCTTTTCACAACCCAAGACGAACATTTCTTGGATCTTTACCAAACTCTGGATCAAAACGGTCTAGGGCTTGCCATGCCGTGCCATCCGAAGGATGCACCATAATATCTTTGTCATCGCTCTCACGTATCCCTTCCGAATGCCACCTCATCTACTTCGCTATTTCTTGAGAAAGAAACAACCGTCAAGCTTGGACGTGATAGGCATGTACCGAAGCTGTTTGACCGATACATTTGTACTTATTTCCTCTCCATCATCATTCAAAACCTTCACATGTCTAGATGCTTTGCAATGCATACAATGAGTAACATTCTCGTGTTCCTTCCAAAACAACATGTAATTATTCTCGCACGCATCAATTTCTCATAACTCATGCCCAAACCTTCCAAAATCTTCTTTGAGTGATATATATCTTCCAACATCTTATGTTTTGACAGAGGAAGATCATTGATCAACTTCAGGATACCATTGTAGCAATTGTTTGCAAATTTGAACTTAGACTTCAACCCCATAAGTCGTGTGACCACCTGCAGAACGGTCACAAGCCTGTAAAACTTCTTCACCTCCTCTGGCAGTGACTGCTCTTAGTACTCTCGACCAACATCCACCATCATCTCATCCATCCGATCTTCATTCTCACTTCGGTCGGACTCACTAGCATGATCCATCTCTCCATGCTCACGCCACACTAGATAGTCTGGCATAAATTCGTGCTTACAAAGGTGCAACATCATTTTAGACCTCTCCAAACATCGATGATTCTGGCACCTGCTACACGGACGCTTAACAAAACGAGCACCACTAGGAAATGCTTGGTTCACGAACACATTTGCGATTTGAGCCCATTCCAAAGTGTGCACACCATCTAAACTCCATCCATCATAAATCACCTTACGGTCGTCACCCATTTCTCAGCTTATACCTTCAAAGCAGAAAAATCATTATTAGTTTATTTCTATATTATGTGACGGCCAGTACAACTAGGAAGATATGTCATAAACTCACCCAAGAGTGGTTGAGTGGGGCGCGGCTCTGACGACACGCGTAGTCTGAATCCAGACGAAATTTTGGTAGCATAATCCCACTGTTTTCCACTGCACGCTTGAAAATGGTGCAGCAGAGAACATCAGGGTTATATCATCGAAATCTCGTCCAGATCCAGACTCGCATCTCGTCACAAGCCACGCCCCCGCGATCCACTCCCAGGCTATCCAAAAAGGGACAATTCCGAACCTTCACATCTCACATGCCAATAGGATGTTATACATGCCGATTCGAAACGGGTAATCAAATTCTATAGGTTACATTGCTGATTCTCATTTTTCAATCATTTACGAGAGATAAAAGAACAAGACAGAGGGGGAAAGTTGGTCAGAGTTAAAAGTTCTAAGTCAGCGTCCATTGTGCTCGTCCTTATTGTTGCCGTACGCATCTATGCTCGTCTTGATGCATACTTCACAACTAGAATCATCTTTCACTACAGACCTCTAAAGCTACCAATTTTTTTAAAGATATTTACTATATTACAAACATATAATTAGTCATCGTATTGCAAATGCCAAAAAGGAGCAATCACATGCATAATACGAACTTTTAATTCATTTAGATGAAAACTATACAAGCCTTTTTAATTCATATCTAAAAGAATTAATCGCATGATATACACTTGAACATTCAACTAATGTTTATTGTCTTAAAATTAAATTTATATGGCTTAATAGATACGAAACACATGATATGACATGATATGAATCACATTCAGTTTATATAGCTTAATGGATATGAATCACATTCAACTCTAATCACATGATACGAATTTGCATAATGATAAAACATTACTTTCATGAGTTAATTAGCAACCACTCACAAATTACACATATTAATTTGCAATACACCTACAAATTAACAAACATTTTACCTTGACTTGAATCGGATGAAGGGCGCCGAGAGGGGTGCTCGCCTACGGGGGGCCGGACGGGGGCGTCGACTGGGGGTGGGCGGGGTCACCGACAGGGGGACGGGGGCGCTAATAGGGCGCTGAGGGGAGGCAGACGAGGGCACCGACGGGGCCAAACGGGGGGCGCCAGAGGGGGGCCGGACGGGGGCGCCCATGGGTGCTGGAAGGGGGTGCCGAGGGGGCACCCAGGGGGTGGACGGGGGCACCCAGGGGGGTGGACGGGGCGCCCGGGGGGCGCCAGACGGGGGCACCGGAGGGGACATCGATGGAAGCAGTCGAGCGCGCCGTCCGGATGGACGATGGCAGTAGCTGGCGGCGCGCGGCTAGCGGTGGGCGGGCAAAGTGTCGAAGGCGGGCGGCGGAAAGAAGTGCCGAAGGGTTAGGTTTTTGAGTGGGACCCGCTTAGGAGCATCAGTTGGTGCTCGACCGACGCTCTTAGAGGCTAGGCCGGTCGGGCCCGCATTAGGAGCGTTGGTTGAACCGACACATTTAATAAAAGCATCGGTGTAACTGACGCATTTAATTTGTGCGTCAATTCCTTAAATAAGACCGACACATTTAATTTATGGGTGTCGGTTTCTTTAAACCGGCTCTCTTAGTCTCTTTATACGCGTCGGAGCCGATGCCTATAAATAAACCGACACCTTATTTATATTTTCCTGTAGTGGGTATTTCAATGTTGTCGACCACTCTAAGACCGGGTAAAAATTTCTTAAGCCAAATTGCCTGTCCGGTGGCCTCATAACATGCAACAAACTCGGATGCATTGTGGATGATGCAATGACAATTTGTTTGGAGCTTTTCCACGAAATGACTCTATTCGCGAGGGTGAATATATAGCCTGACGTGGAATTCTTAGTATTCACACAACCCGCAAAATCTAAATTTGAATATCCCACTACTTCAAGTGGGTCTGACTTACTATATGTCATCATGAGGCCTTTGGTGCCTTGCACATATCTTAATGTTTTCTTAACTGCCTTCCAGTGATCAATTCCTGGATTGACCTGATATCTATCAAGCATTCCAGTTGCATAAGCTAAGGCAGGGCGAGTACAAATTTGAGCATAAATAAGGCTTCCGACAGCAGAAGCATATGAAACTGAATTCATTTGATCGATCTCATATTGGTTCCTGGGACACCGAAAGTTCTCAAACTTACCGCCCTTGACAAATAGAGCAGGCGAAGGCTTACTCTTATGCATACTATACTTTCTCAGTATATTCTCTAAATATTCCTTTTGTGATAAGCCTAATACTCCCTTATTTCTATCTCGGTGAATTCTATGCCCAATACATAGGATGCTTCACCAAGATCTTTTATATCAAAATTAGAGAACAAGAACTTTTTAGTTTATGATAGTAGATTGACATTACTACTTGCAAGTAGTATATAATCTACATAAAGCACGAGGAAAATATATTTTCCATTCTTAAACTTGGCATAAATGCAATTGTCCTCCACATTTTCTTTAAACCCAAACTTTCTTACTATCTCATCGAACTTGAGATACCACTGCCTTGATGCTTGTTTAAGTCCATAAATGGACTTTCTTAAGTGGAATCCCATATGCTCCTTACCCTTAACAACAAAAAATTTTGGTTGTGTCATATAGATGTTCTCATATAAATCACTATTGAAAAATGATGTTTTTACATCCATCTGATGTAATTCTAAATTGTAATGTGCAATTAATGCTATAATGATTCTGAACGAATCCTTACTCGAGACAGGTGAAAATGCCTCATTATAATCTATGTCTTCTTTTTGAGTGAAGCCTTTTGCTATAAGTCTGGCCTTAAACTTATCAATATTCCCTTTGGAGTCATGTTTAATTTTGTAGACCTATTTACAGCCTACTGTGTTGGCTCCATTAGGAATCTCAACTAAATCTCAGACTTTGTTGGCATCAATAAATCTCATTTCATCCTTCATGACTTTACACTATTCAGATTATTTAGGACTTCTCATAACTTCTTCAAACGTGGTAGGATCACCCTCCATTTGAATTGTCTCACTCATATAGATCTCATAGCCATTTGAAATGGCCGATTTTCTTTCTCTTTGAGATCTTATTAATTGCATATTAACCTCATTTTAGGTTGTTGTTGCTCTTCATTATTAATGACAACAGACTTAGAATGCTCAACCTCTCTTAATAATTCCATTGCCAATGGAGAGTTAACAACAGGTGTTGAACCTTCACCAATAGCCACTGATGATTCAACAGCAATAGGCAATGAGAAATATGGTTCTTGAATCATAGGAGTGGGTACATAAACCTGCTTGTCTTCAAAATTAATTTCTTGTCTTATAGTACTCCCCCTGATCATGGCATTCTCTAAAAAGACGGCGTGCCTTGTTTCTACAAACTTAGTATATCGTTCTAGACTGTAGAAACGATATCCCTTACTCTTTTCTGCATAGCCAATAAAATGGCAACTTATTATCTTAGCATCTAACTTACCAACATTTGGGTTAAAAAATATTTTTGCCTGGGCAGAACAACCCTATATATACATATAACTTAATGAGGTCTTATGTTCTATCCACAACTCATACGATGTTTTAGACATCAACTTAGTAGGAACTCGATTTAGCACATAAATGGCAGTTTTTATTGTCTCCATCCATAAGCTAATCGGCAAATCTGATTGACTTGACATAGATAGTACCATATCTATTAGCGTACAATTTTGTCATTCCGCTACTCCATTTGCCGAGGCTCGTCTTGTGTGAAATACTAGGCGACTATGCTATTTTCCTGTAGCTGTAGGAACCGAGCAAATGGTCCAGAAACTTGGTCATACGGGGTATGACGACCTTAGTACTTACCACCACGATCGAATCTTATCATTTTTATCTTAATATTATGCTGATTTTCAACTTCAGTCTTAAATATCTTAATTTATCCAATGCTTCAAAGCGCTCTTGAATTGGAGAAATGTAATTATAGCGAGAATAGTCATCCATGAAGGTTATGAACGAATCAAAACCATCAATGGATACTACTGGAAATGGACCACAAATGCCCGTATGGATTAATTTCAAAATTCCTGTATTGCGTATGACATCTTTCTCAATTTTCTTAACAAATTTTCCCTTAATTTAATCTATGCATTCTTCTGAATCTAAAAAATCCAAATGAGGAAGCATCGATTGTGAAATCAATTATTCAATTCTCCTCCTCAAAATATGGCCTAAGCGATAATGTCATAATTTCAAAGACATTTCAGAATCGATTCTCTTACGGTAACTCTGATGTGAGGAAAATTGGTTGTCGCTTACAACCTTAATATCATCATGCATAAATATTAATTATAAGAAAATATTGAGTTTTATCTTTCACTTTGATTACTTGACCAAAACTCAACATTTGAGAACAACTGAAAAAACATAGTAATTTACGTTTTGGTTACTCGACGAAATTACAATGTACTTAGAAGAATAATATCATTAATGCTTTTCGCTTTGGTTACTTAGCCAATAATGACATTAATATAGCTTAAGAACATGAAAATTTTTTTATCGCTTTGGTTACTGAATAAAATTCCATGCAACTTAAAATGACATAGCAATTTATCTTCCACTTTGGTTATTTAACCAAATTGCTATGACAATATAAACTTAACTCATAGCGAAAGCTTAATTTAATAAGCAAACTTAAGTGTACAATCCGGACTAGTCCGCACATGTCCAAACTCTTACTGTACCGTTTATGGACTAGTCGGGTCCACAGGGCGGACAAGTTCGGTCCTGAGTATCGGACTAGTCTGTTCTATAAATGGACAAGTTTGGTCTTCTGAATCTTAATGTCAAAATGAGTTAATCTGGACTAGTCCGTTCAAAAACGGACAAGTCCGAACTCATAACAGAACCATTTTCGGACTAGTCCGATCCATAGGGCAGACAAGTCTGGTATTGCTCCAGAAACATTTGATCCGTTCTCTATTGAACTTTTTGAGTTTGGTCCGGACTATTCTGGACTAGTCCGACCAACCCAAAAAAGTTTCAACATAAAAAATCGGAAAATGCCAAAATACCTAAAAGGCAATCTTAACTTACCATCTTACAAAATATACTTAATTTTCACAATGGATTTCAATCCAAAGTGCTTAATATGTTTTCAATCGAATGAACACATCAAAAACGCCCTGATATGAAAAACCTAACCACCTAATTGTGGCATACCGGACTAGTGTGACCCATAGAGTGGACAAGTCTGAACTTCCATTTCTTGTAGCGAAAAACTTTGATCAAAACTAATTCAAAATGATTAGTGGTCTAAACAGCTCTGATACCATTGATAGAATCATAAATAGCCTAAAAGGGTCAAATAACCAATAAATCATTCGAATTACATGGGAGAAAGCTGAATACAAATATCAACATCAAGTGCTATCTCTTGAATAGCACACAAACACTTCTAATACCTTCTCTTCTATCTCTGTTGTTGCCTAATGATGCAGCCAACGAGCCAACAAGGCGAGGCCCCAAGAAGAACGTCGATGGGAGGCGTTTTCCCTTGTTCTTCTCTTGGTGTGTTGATCGGATTCTGAGAACTTAGAGAGTACAAGTGTTCAAAGTGTATGTGAATGTGGCCTGGAAGGAGGGGGGGTGAATAGGCCTTTTTTAATTTCAGTCGGAACCTGCAACTCTTAGCAACTTGATCAAATACCAGGAATCGGACTAGTCCGGTGCGTGCGGACTAGATCGATCAAGTTTGATCGATTATCACGATCCTAGACTCTATGCAGCGGAAATATACTTGTAATTAGAGTGTAATACTTCTATGAAACTGGATGTTGCACAAGTTAACATTATATTCAATGTTTTAACGTAATATGAACAAGATCAAGTAAACCCCTAGATATCAATGAAAAGTAAGAACAAAATGCACAAAGTGAAGACACAAGATTTTTATCCCGTGGTTCAATTCCCACAAAGGCAACCTACATCCACGTTGAGGATCCCACGAAAGGACCGGATCTTCACCAACCCTAACCTCGTCGAATTGCCACGAAGGCCAATTCTCTTTCACTATCACAAGGGTAAATCACCAAGTTCAAGGGGCCTTCTCACAAGTTGAGGGCTTCCCACGATTACAAATCAAACACCACCAAGAACACACTCTTAAGATCAACAATGAAATAGCAGGAGTGTGCTAGAGATCAAACCCAAGAGCTCAAATGTGTGAATCGTGTCTCTCCTTTGATCCAACATGAATCCTCAAGGATTTGATCTTTCCTACGTTGGATTGCGTGGAGAGATGTGTTTTCTAGGCTCTTGGAGGGTGTGACGGCGCAGGGAGTCGAGAGATTTGAAAGTAGGGCCATGCACATCTATTTATATGGTGTTTCCAAAAGTTACCGTTAGGGTTTCGAGGGTCCGGACTAGTCCGTGGTGGAGTCTGGACTAGTTCGGTGTGCGGCGTGCAGGAAACCCTAAGTTCTCAGGAAGATCGGACTTGTCCGACTTAGGGCGGACTAGTCCGATTTAGGCTCTGGAAAGGTTCGGCTGTGGTGAACTCCTTAGTGAATTGGGGACAGGTCCGCATTTGGAGGACCTGTCCGATTTTAGTCAGAGAGGTTATCGGACTAGTCCGGATATTATCGGACTTGTTCGATGTCGTGCAAAGTTGTGAAGTGTTGAGGACTAGTCCGCACTGGGGAGGACTAGTCCGATCTTAGTCAGAAAGATATCAGACTAGTCCATGGTGATATCGGACTAGTCCCGTCTGTGTAGACTCGGACTGTGTAGACAAGTCCGCAGTAGGAGGACTTGTCTGATTTTGAACAGAGGGGTTATTGGACTAGTCCGTATATTATCGGACCAGACCGAACCTCTATAAATTAGTGCAGTGAGTGAGTTTTCTTGTGATTGAGCTCTTGGGGTGTGTTTCTTCAACACACTCCATACAAAATGATCTAATCTATTCAGCTCTTGAGATCTTTTCCATATAGATCCTCATTCTCCTTTCTTTTTGCGCTTTCTTCATAATTTCTTTTAAGACCTGCACTTATCTCAACAATTTGGTTAGGATCTGATTTGTTTGTCATAAATCAACCAAAACCCACAAGGGATGCCTAGATGCACTTTCAATCTCCCCCTTTTTGGTGATTGATGACAACCAAATTAAGATTTCACACACTATGATAAAAATATAGAATTTTCATAAAGTGTGCACATATGAGTTAGGTACAAGTTTAGCAATGAAGATATAGGTCATATGTGCACTCTTTATGGTGGGGTGTAAAACTACGTGAGTGTGAGCAATAATCATGATGAGAATGAAATGATTGACATTAAAATACCAATATCAAATATATATGTCAATCTCAAGGCAAAACACAAATTTCATAACATAAGCAAAGTCATTCCATCACACCATAATACCAAAAATAGAGATAACAATATTAAAGTTTTACAACCCAAGAGAGACACAAAAAGATACACAAATGAAGCTATCATCTCTCAACCTACAGCTAGGACTAGTGACTCCCCCTCAATCTCTCCCCCTTTGGCATCAAGACACCAAAAAGAAGGAGAAGAGAGATCTAGTGGCTCATTCCTCGCTGTCGGTTCTCTCTTCGTCTTCATCTTCATCTTCAGGTTGGGTAGGAGGAGGAGGAGCAGATCCACTCGAAGTGCTCCCAATTCCATAGTAGGCAAGCTCGGGGGGAGTCAAAGGTCCGAGCTCAGTGAAATCAGAGGCTGAATCTTCAAAGATGACTGGGGATCCAATAGGCTCGATCTCCAACTTCTGGCAAATATGATTGACATTTTCTTTGACATATCTCATATTTGCCTTCCTTGCCTTGTTCAGTTTGTGAGTATTCACTTCGGCCTTCTTGCATGAGGCAAAGATTGTTTCCATGTACTTCAAGATTCCACTAGGAGACCCTTTTTAGGGAGGGGCCCTAGTGGTGGGAGCAGTCCTCTCATCTCCTCTAGCTCTCCTTGGAGCTTCTTCACTGGATGCAGGGGATGGAGCAGCTTGGACAGTGGCTTGGGGAGGCTTTTGGGGCCTCAAAGGAGTGTGCTCCACATCCTTCACGAGCTCGATCCTTGTGACCTTCTAAATCATGATCATCAAGTAGGGGGCATAGTCACAGGATCTGTTTGGCGTGCAAGAGATGTTGACCATATCATTCCAGATATAGTCAAAGATGTCAAACTTCCTGTTCTTGCTTATAACTTTCATCAAGGTCCTCAAGTGACCTTGGACACTTCCTACATCCCTATCTTTTTGTGCTATTGTCTTCCTTAGCACCCTGTTGAGAATCATGAAGAAGGGCTTCATGTTCTTGGTTGAGGGGGGATTGAACTTCAGAGTAGTATCATGGAGGAAGTCCATCTTGTCCTTTCCTAAGACACCGATGTTGTGATAGTCAACTCGTTGTTTTTGGTTTATTCTAGGTGAAGGAGTCTTGCAAAATCATCATAAGTGATAGTGTACTTGGATCCATGAGTCATCCAAGTCACCCTTTCCTCCTCATCACTGGCAAAGAAACAAGTGACATAGAACTGAGCAATGATCTCATCATTCCAGTTAAATCTGAAGGCAAACAACTCCTTCAGTCCATGCCTCTCCATTGCATTTATAACCTCATCAAATGCAGAACAACTCTTCCTCTCAAAGTGATTCCAGTCGATCCATTGGCTATGGACCACCAAAGTCTTCATTGTAAGGTAAACCGAGCTGTAGAAGTGTGCATGAAAATTGCTCCAAAACCTAGCATCAACAGCCTTCTTGGAACGACTGTAGCAATCAACAAATCTGAGTTTGGAAGCAGTGTCGCTTCCCTTGCTGTTGAACTTCTCCTCAGAGGGATCTCTGTTTCCCTGCCTCAGAGCATGCATCTTGAGTGGGCCGACGGGACCCGAAGCAATTCCCTTTCCTTTGACCTTCACTTGGCGAAGAGCCGCCGAGCTAGAGCCAGCTGTGTCCTTGGCCTTGGACGCAGGCTTCTTGGCGACCACCTTGCATCGCACCTGAGGTGGAGAAGGTGCAGGCTCAGAGGGACGCTCCTGCCTCTTTTGAAGCACGCAGCAACAAGTCTTGTTCCATCTCATCTTCAAAGTCAGAGATATTCTCGTTCGACATTGTCCTGTGAGATCATTGCACAATATATGGATAAGAATTGATGGAAAGGAGGTGCATTGAGGAATGAGAAATTAGGGTCGAGATCAGTTAAAAATCGGACTTGTCCAGTGTACAAGTACGGACTAGTCCGGGGGACCGGACTTGTCCGTACATGGACCGAACTAGTCCGGTGTTCATCACCTCAAACCCTAACTAGACGACATATGGTGATTCCCAATGCAAACCTAGTTCAAGATAAATGTAATACAGCAAGGGGGCATGTATTAACCGAGAGGAACTAGGATATTCAGTCAATAATGAAGAAAATCACGATTTCTAGGGTTTGGGAGGAAATTTTACCTGATTCTTGGAGATGGAGGGGTTGAAGGTGCTGACAAGTCCGTGGTCTTCAATCCCTATGCAATGAAGATCGAATTCCACCCAAACTTTGAGGGATTTGATGGAGAACGGAGGAAATCACCTTGGGAGCACTCGAGCGAGGAGAGAGAGCGTGGGGCAAGTTGTGAGGATGAAGAAGATTAGGTTTTGGCGGCGTCTAGGGTTATGGAGTCGAAAAATCAGACTAGTCCGTGGTTGGCCGGACTAGTCCGGACTACCGGGTACTCCGCGGACTAGTCTGCAGTGTGCGGACTAGTCCAGATAACCACAGACTAGTCCGTGGTCACCAGACTAGATTAGTTTAGCCCATTCGTATATACTCGAAGGTTCTTATAGAGAAAATAGGAGCCAAAACAATCAAGTAATCTTGATGAATATGATCAGTAAGCATAGACCATTCAAGCAATGACCATAATTCATCAAGATCAAGTAATTGAGATAGTTTTTTGGAGAAAATTGAGAGAGATGATTTTCACAACACAATCAACATATTTTGAAGAATCCATACATGTATGCAAGTTTTCAAGCCACATTCCGAGCATCAAGGATATTGAGGTCATTTCGGAGCTCGCAAAAGTGCTTTTCATCAAGTGGCTTGGTAAATATATTGGCTAGTTGTTTTTTGGTGTTGACATAGGAAATAGCTATGTCTCCTTTTATTGAGTGGTCTCTCAAAAAGTGGTGTCGGATGTCTATATGTTTGGTACTAGAGTGCTCAACAGGGTTATGAGCAATCTTAATAGCACTCTCATTATCACAAAGGAGTGGAATACGGCTCATATTGTAACCGTAATCCTTTAGAGTTTGTCGTATCCAAAGGAGTTGTGCACAACAACTCCCGGCAGCAACATACTCCGCTTCGGCCGTGAATAAGGCAATGGAGTTTTGTTTCTTGGAGGACCAAGAAACTAGGGATCTACCTAGAAATTGGCATGTACCGGAGGTACTTTTTCTATCCACTTTGCATCCGGCATAATCTGCATCGAAGTATCCAATGAGATTGAACTTGGAACCTTTAGGATACCAAAGGCCTAGGTTGGGTGTATGAACTAAATACTGCAAGATTCTTTTTATAGCTGTCAAGTGACACTCTTTTGGGTTGGCTTGAAACCTTGCACACAAAGATACACTCAACATAATGTCTGGCCTAGATGCACATATGTAAAGTAGAGATCCAATCATAGAGTGATATACCTTTTGATCCACGCTTGGTCCGTCTTCATTGAGATCCAAGTGTCCATTTGTTGCCATGGGAGTCTTTATAGGCTTCGCCTTGTCCATTCCAAACTTCTTGAGTATGTCTTGAGTATTCTTAGTTTGGCTTATGAACATCCCCTCCTTTTGTTGCCTCACTTGGAATCCCAAGAAGTATTTCATCTTTCTCATCATAGACATTTCAAACCTATCTGTCATAATTTTACTAAATTTTTCACAGAAAGATTTGTTAGTTGAACCAAAAATGATATCATCAACATAAATTTGGCAAACAAAGAGATCATTACCAAAATCCTTTGTGAATAATGTATAATCAACTTTGCCAATTTTAAAACCATTTTTGATTAAGAAATCTCTAATGCACTCATACCAAGCTCTAGGAGCTTGTTTGAGGCCGTAGAGAGCCTTACGCAGTTTAAAGACATGGTCGGGGAACTCTTCATCTTCAAATCCGGGGGGTTGCTCCACATATACCTCCTCCTTGATTGGTCTGTTGGGGAAGGTGCTTTTCACATCCATTTGATAGAGCTTGAAATCATGGTGAGCAACATATGCAAGTAATATTCTAATAGATTCAAGCCTAGCTACGGGAGCAAAGGTTTCATCAAAATCCAAACCTTCGACTTGTGAATACCCTTTGGCCACAAGTCGCGCCTTGTTCCTTGTCACCACCCCGTGTTCGTCTTGTTTGTTGCGGAAGACCCATTTGGTGCCGACGACGTTGAACTTGGGTCTTTCGATGAGTTCCCACACTACATTCCGCTTGAAGTTTTTGAGTTATTCTTGCATCACTACCACCCAATCTGGATCCTTCAATGCATCCTCAATCCTGTGCAGTTCCATAAAGGATACAAAGGAGTAATGTTCACAAAATCTAGCTATGCGAGATCTAGTCGTTACTCCCTTTTGAATGTCCCCGACTATGTTGTCGATGGGATGATCTCTTTGGATGCATTGTTGTACTCTTGGGTGTGGCACTTGTGGTCTTGAGTCTTCATGATCATCTTCTACTCCCCCTAGATGGTTGCCCTCATTGACTTGTTGATCATCTTCGTTTTCTTGATGTTGATCTTGTGTGGAAGCTCCCCCTTGATCGTTTACCTCCACTTGTAGTTCATTTTCTTCATTTGCATTTGGATTCGGCGCTTGTGGTCGAATATCGCCCAACGCCATTCTTCTCAATGCTTGACATGGAGCTTCTTTTCTATCTAGAACACATGGATCAACTTGCTCTTCTTAAGAGCCGTTAGTTTCATCGAACACTGCGTCACGTGCTACTTCAACAAGTCCGGATGTCTTGTTGAAGACACGATAGGCGTAAGAGTTCGAATCATAACCAAGCAAGAAACCTTCATCGGACTTCGAAGCGAACTTTGAAGTCCTAGGCTTCTTTTTCAAAATATAGCACTTATAAACAAAAACTAGAAAATAGGAAATATTTGGTTTGTTACCCGTGAGTAGCTCATATGATGTCTTCTTGAGTAGTCCATGAAGGTAGAGTCGGTTTATGGCGTGGCGAGCGGTGTTAACCGCTTCTGCCCAAAACCGATCCAAGGTCTTATATTCATCGAGCATTGTTCTCGCATTCTCTATGAGGGTTTGGTTCTTCCTTTCGGCAACTCCGTTTTGTTGAGGGGAATAAGGTGCTGAAAACTCATGCTTTATCCCTTCTTCGTCTAGGTACTCTTAAACTTGAGTGTTCTTGAACTCCGTGCTGTTGTCGCTTCGTATGTTCTTGATCCTCAATGATAACTTGAATGTGGCCTAGAGGGGGGAGGTGAATAGGCCTTTTTTTAATTTAGTCAGAACCTTCAACACTTAACAGACTGATCAAATCGCGATATATCGGACTAGTCCGATAGAGTGCAGACTAGTCCGGTGCGTGCGGACTAGATCGATCAAGTTCGATTATCTCGATCCTAGACTCTATGCAGCAGAAATATACATGTAAATAGAGGTAATACTTCTATGAAACTGAGTGTTGCACAAGTTAATCTTATACTCAATGTTTTAGCGTAATATGAACAAGATCAAGTGAAACCCTAGATATCAATGAGAAGTAAGAACAATGTACACAAAGTGAAGACGCACGATTTTTATCTCGTGGTTCGGTTCCCACAAAGGAAACCTACGTCCACGTTGAGGAACCCATGAAAGGATCGGGTCTTCACTGACCCTAACCTCGTCGAATCGCCACGAAGGCCAATTCTCTTTCACTATCACAAGGGTAAATCACCAAGTTCAAGGGGCCTTCTCACAAGTTGAGGGCCCCCCAAGATTACAAAGCAAACACCACCAAGAACACACTCTTAAGATCAACAATGAAACAACAGGAGTGTGTTAGAGATCAAACCCAAGAGCTCAAACTTGTGAATCGTGTCTCTCCTTTGATCCAAGATGAATCCTTAAGGATTTGATCTTTCTTGCGTTGGATTGCGTGGAGAGATGTGTTTTCTAAGATCTTGGAGGGTGTGATGGTGCAGGGGGTCGAGAGTATTAAAAGTAGGGCCGTGCACATCTATTTATATGGTGTTTCCAAAAGTTACCGTTAGGGTTTCGAGGGTCCGAACTAGTCCGTGGTGGAGTCCGGACTAGTCCGGTATGCGGCGTGCAGGAAACACTAACTTCTGAGGAAGATCAGACTTGTCCGACTTAGGGCGGACTAGTCCAATTTAGGCTCTGGAATGGTTCGGACTAGTCCGGTTATTTTCGGACAAGTCCAGCTGTGGTGAACTCCTTAGTGAATTGGGGAAACTTTTCTTGATTCAGAGTTCTTGCTGTCCATTACAGATTCTTTAGCAATGTAAAGCCATCAGGCAGTAGACAGGCAAGGGAACGGCTGTCTCAGTATTCGTTCTTGAATCAGTGACTGAGAGTAAGGGCTAGTGATTCATCTAATCAGACTAGTGGGGCATGTATAGCTGATATAGGATCTTGTACAACAGGATTTGATTCTGCAAGCAGTTCGGTACGAACGAAGAAATTTTGAACAAAAGGATCAGAACTAGCTGATAGGAAAGGAGAGAAAAACAAAGCAATGCCACTTGAACTTCATATATCCCTTTTTTACTCAATCCAGAATACAGATAAAGTCAGATTGAATCATTTTATCGACCTAGCTGCTCTCCATCCAGCAAGTTATTCTCTTTCAAAAGATGTCAACTCAAGATTACCAATCAAAACCAACGCTTTTTCTTCTCCTATAGCTTCATCATTACATCTTTCACTAGTTGTTGGATGTGAGTGATGAGATCCTGGTGTATGTGAAAGAGAAAAAGTTACGAACTTTTTTTCTTTTCGGTTGGTTGGTCCAAAGAACGAGAGTGAGCTTCCTTAAGTCCGTTCTTCCTCACTAACTCAGTGGTAGAGCGGTCGTCTGTTAACTGACTGGTCGTAGGTTCGAATCCTACTTGGGGAGATCATTCAGAATTTGAATTGATAGTTATATATTTTCTGACTAGCAACCCCTATCCATTCCGCATTTGGAGGACTTGTCCGATTTTAGTCAGAGAGGTTATCAGACTAGTCCGGATATTATCAGACTTGTTCGATGTCGTGCAAAGTTGTGAAGTGTTGAGGACTAGTACGCACTAGGAAAGACTAGCCCGATCTTAGTCGGAAAGATATCGGACTAGTCCGTGGTGATATCGGACTAGTCCGATCTGTGTAGACTCGGACTGTGCAGACAAGTCCGCAGTGGGATGACTTGTCCGATTTTGAACAGAGGGGTTATCGGACTAGTCCGGATATTATCAGACTAGTCCAGACCTGTATAAATTAGTGCAGTGAGTGAGTTTTCTTGTGATTGAGCTCTTGGGGTGTGTTTTTCCAACACACTCCATACACAATGATCTAATCTATTCTCTTGAGCTCTTTTCTGTATAGATCCTCATTCTCCTTTCTTTTTGCGCTTTCTTCATAATTTCTTTTAAGACCTGTGCTTATCTCAACAATTTGGTTAGGATCTCATTTGTTTGTCATAAATCAACCAAAACCTACAAGGGATGCCTAGATGCACTTTCAGTATGTATGTGTATATTGATCATACACTTGACTCTCTTCTTATATTTGACCAAGAGACACAAGAGGGGGCCTCCTACCCCTTAGGAATAGTTGTTTCCCCCGATCAGATACATAACATTCGGTGGGTTGCCTCCTTTCATTTAGAACACATGTGAATTTCGAGTTCAAACAGTCATTTGCTGAAATGATCGGACGAAACCGGTCTGAGGCCGGATTTGTCTAGCTATTGAAACGGGAGTGCACCGGACTAGTCCGACCACAAGGGAGGACTAGTCCGCTTGGGCTAACAACTCCATTGCATCCGATAGCGTATTGGGGGATTCACTTAAAACAAGCGTTGTCAGGAAGGAGTCATAGGCAGGCACATTAGCAGCACTAAAACCAATGGCACCACTTCGTCGAACACCTCGCGTGTAGCTCGCAAATTGGTGGCACCTCGCGTGCAGCTCACGGATTGGTAGTCTCGCAGCCCTCAAGGAGAGTCGGCATATGGGCGAGTTCCCACCTCGGTGTGCGGCACAGTGACTGCAACACGGGCATCGGCATGGCGGTTCGCGCGGCAGAGCATGGAGACGAGCGAGTTGAGTGGGACGCTGCTGCAGGCTCCATTACTGCGCCAACGCCGTACTTGGGCTGCCATCTCAGCCACCTCATCTTCACCGGAGAAGGGGCAGATGTATGTCACATTCGTGGTTAACTGGATTCTTGGAGTTGGAGCCGCACCATCGTGGGCGACGATAGAGTGGAGCGCGTGAGCCTAAGGAACGGGAGGAAGCGAGCCGAACGTCACTAAGCGTTGGGGAAACCAATCCAGCCGATTTGCGATTGATGACAAGGACACGTGTCACCGATCCAAGCGGGAATGCCAACTGACACCTGTGCATACAGAATTTGCTTCCTGGGCAGGCCGAGGACGAGGACGGTGCGTCGACTTCGCAGGAATATCTAGGTGCGCTACTGCTTGCTTATATGTGGACCCAAGACATAGTGGGCCAGCTCCCAGAAAATTAAGTAATTTCGATTTTCTTAAGTATGAATGTTTTATCATTTGGATCAAGGAACAATTCTAGAGAATAGTTATTTCAGGAACGATACCTACTGACCGCAAAGTAAAGAAAAATGACAAGTGTCCTAAATAATTAGAAAAGAGTAATTGTAGGCAGCAGTATACATATTGATTCTATTCTAGTATCATGACAATGTTAAAAGACATAATAATAGATATACCGTAAACAGAATATCATTAAGAGATTTTTTTGACATTTTGATTTTGTGGTAAGTTGAGATGCCTCTTGATAACAAAGAAAAATGAGGTGGGACGAGACGAGGACGGTGCGTCGACTTCGCATGAATATCTAGGTGCGCTACTGCTTGCTCGTGGATATATATTACTTATATGTGGCTCCAAGATATAGTGGGACAGCTCCCACAAAATTAAGTAATTTTGATTTTCTTAAATACGAATGCTTTATCATTTGGATCAAGGAACAATTCTAGAGAGTAGTTATTTCAGGCACGGCACCTACTTATGGCAAAGTAAAGAAAAATGACAAGTGTCCTAAATAATTAGGAAAGAGTGATTGTAGGCAGCAGTATACATATTGATTTCTATTCTAGTATCATGACAATGTTAAAAGACATAATAATAGATATACCGTAAATAGAATATCATTAACAGTATTTTTTTGACATTTGATTTTATGATAAGTTGAGATGCCTCTTGATAACAATGAACAGAAGAAATGACGTTTAGGACAGCTAATTTATTTCAAATTAAACTAGATTTTTCTCCTAAATATCATTTATTTTAGAATGGAGGGAGTAATTCTTTATCTTCTCCAATATATTACTAAAGAATGCCTAGAAAGCCCAACTGATGAACAAGAAGATAAAAGTGTATATAAGAATCAATGGATGTCTTGAAGTCTCTCCTGAATTGAAGGAACCTGCAAAGCAACTAATCATGCTAAAGCTATCTCCAACAAAGATATGAAAAAATGAGAGCCCAGTTGTACCTTTTGGGCTTGCTACAGTAATTTTGACATGTCCATTTTTTCCTTCTCCAACAGCCACTCCGCTTTGGCTTAGCTTCAACTATTTTCCCCGGCAAGAACTCCTGGCGCGACACTGTCAAGCGGGACGACAATCCATCAGCGGCATCCACGCCATGCGAGTACGCGACCATCCAAATGCATATCATCAACACGATGGCCACGAGAAGGGCAACCACGCCGATTGCAATCCTCTTCATCTCTGAGCTCAAATCACAGGAAGCCATGGATCTATCAGGCTCAAACAGTCAAGTTCAGTGAAGCTTGTTCGAGGAGCTGTATACTATCAAAATAACGCTCAAACAGTCAAGTCCAGTCAAGCTCTTGGAAAGATGCATCAATAAAAGCAAAAGGCTCAATTGAACAGCCGAAAGTGAAAATTAGAAGAAGAACGAAAGATCTAAATAGCAGACGAACCTTGGAGGAGCCCCTGCTGAAGGCCATGGAAGTAGAAGGCGTCGAGCTGCGTGAGAAAGAGGCGCAAGAACGAGGTTGTTGCCGCGCATGGCCATGATGCGGACCCCAACCACCTCTGCACGCACCGTCGTGCAGGCATTTCCATGGCTCACGACGAACACTGCGTTATGGGACTCTAGCACTGCCCCGTTGAGTGCTGACCCGCACCACGGCGGCATCGGATAGGAGGGCCGCCACCTTTTCCTTGGAAACGGGCAGCCGAGGGAAGCGAGTCAGGGCGTGAGCTGGGGCTCCGGTGCAAATCGGTGGCTTGGGGCGACGGTGTTGGTGATATGTCTAAGAGGCAATTATAACAATTTGGATTAAGACCTATTGGATATTTGATTCATAAGTAATTAAGTACTAATGGGCCTGCGACCTAAAAGCCCATTAGTATGCCTATAATATGAGGGGTAGGTTTAGAGGCTCTCCACCACGTGACAGCCCTAGTTGCTACCCCGAAAGGCCTCACGCTGAGACCCTTGCCGCGCGCGATGCTAGCACACCGACGCATGGTGTTCCTCTCTATACGTGTGGACTCCGTGGAGGCGCTGCTGCTACTGCTGCGCTGATCGTCTACGACGAACGGGTTCATCTACTGTTGCTATGAAGAGGGCGAGGAGGAGATGAACGAGATCTTCTACTTCCCCTACACCGACGCGCGTCTACGTTCCGCTGTGCTGCGCGTCTAGTGGTAACGATCCATGACCTCTGTACTCGTATATTTCCTGGGTGATACGGTAGAGTTGCTAGAGAAGCGTAACGTCAATTTCCCAACAATGGTATCAGAGCCGACTTGCATAGTTTTTGGTCTGGATCTTGTTAGTAGATGGGATCTACTGCAGACATGTTCATACGATGAATTTTTCGCATGGTTTTTGGGGTACGGAATTTGTTAGAGTAGATTGCGATCGTATATGACTAAAGGGTTAGTTCGTGCTCCTTCTCTGCTGTGTGCGCAACCTGTCCATACCAGTTGGAATCACCATCAGGACTAATCGCGTACATAGCTAACAGATTGAGCCAACAGACCATAGTAATGAGTTGTGATCTACTCATGAATAACCAATCATATTGAAAATTGAGGCATTCTGAATGGCTCGGATTCGGTTGATTTGATCAATTCGATGTGTTTTTCATAGTGATTTCATAGATGTGATCTATGTAATTCCGTTTGGTGTGGTGCCTTTTGCTGTCTGCTATAGCGATTACATAATATAGTTTTGCGCTAGAAATCGTTCTACGCTTAACTCGTTTACAGGGAATGATGTGAATGGTATGGCCTTAATGTAATGTGATGATCTGTGTGTAAATTCGTGCAGGCTGTGTGTTGCAAATTTAACACAACCGATTGAGGTTGTCACATAATTGTATAACGACCTGCGTGTTGACCTGTGATGCTTGATCTCTCATGTAATTTGGTAGCTATTAGTTGTATTAGCTTCTTTTATGATCATGGAGATGTCTTCAAGCATGGTGGAGATGGAGATCACCACAAGAAGGGAGGCATGGCAGCTCAGATCATGATGGAACCATGGCGATGGAGACCATTATGATTTTAAGGGCCATACTATTCACAATGTGATATGATCATATACCTGTGATGTTTAAGTATTACTATTCTTTTCATGCTTTTCATATGGTGGATGTTTTGTAATGATAGAATAGCTTCCCTCACAAAAGTTGAGTATTTGATGTCATTTACCAATAGTTGCAGCTATGTTATTTTGATCGTCGTGTGGTAGGTTTGCCAAAGCAAAGTACCATCATCTATCATAATGCATAGGGTGAATGTTGGACATTCACATACATAGTGTTGGTTTACTCAACAAAGCTATCAAAACGGTTTTGGGCTTTATGGCATAGAGTTGGGAGCCAGAGCATTAGATGTCACCCAACAAACAAGTCATATAGGGATATGATTAACAATGGTTGTTTACCTATGTCACTAATTTCCTGGTAGTGAAGCCAAATCTTACTAGGAATTAGTGAATATGGATCTTGGACCACTATAAGTCGTTAGAGGGAAGACGATGATCATATAGTGATGATATCTTTTATTAAACTTTTAATAGAAGATTGATACATAACATAGTGATAAACCTTGCATATTTATTTTCTATTGTAGATAATGTCTGCTAGTAACAATGCCGGTTTCAATTTGCGATCTGTACTTGAAAAGGAAAAGCTCAATAGAGCTAACTTTATCGATTGGTACTGCAACCTGAGAATCGTTCTAAGGCAAGAGAAAACCGAGTACGTTCTTCTGCAGCCTTACCCTGATGACCTCCTAGCTGATGCAACTAATGCAACACGTAGATCTTATACGAAGCACTGTGATGATGCGCTTAATGTAAGCTGTCTCATACTCGCCACTATGTCCCCTAATCTGAAAAAATAGTATGAGCATACAAATACTTATTCTATGATTGAGGGACTGCATGGAATGTTTGAGAATCAAGCAAGGGCTGAGAGATACAACATCTCAAAGTCCTTGTTCTCATGCAAGCTGGCGGAGGGTAGCCCGGTCAGCCCTCATGTAATCAAGATGATTGGTTACATTGAAACTTTGGGCAAACTTGGTTCTGAACTCAAGAATGATCTGACTATTGACGTTGTTCTCCAGTTGCGCCCACCGAGCTTTGAGCCATTCATATTGAATTTTCAAATGAATGGCATGGAGAAAACTTTGGCTGAATTGCATGGGATGCTTAAAACAGCCGAAGAAAGCATTAAGAAAAACACCTCTCATGTGATGATGGTGCAAAAGGAGAATAAAAAGAGGAAGCGTGTGACGCATCCTAAAGGTAAAGGCAAGGGAAAGGTTCCCGATGAACCTTCAAGCTCAAAGTCTAAGCCAAAGGGCAAATCTGGCCCTTCTCCTGATGATGAATGCTTTCACTATCATGGTAAGGGGCACTGGTCTAGGAACTGCAAGAAGTACTTGGAGGATATGAAGAAGAAGAAGGGAAGTGAGACTTCTGTTTCATGTATAAATGTTATAGAAATTAACATTGCATTATGTTCTAGTGAATCATGGATATTCGATACCGGATCGATGATTCACACTTGCAAATCATTGCAGGGTCTATATGAGACTAGAAGATTTGCAAAAGGCGAGTTGGATGTTCGTGTCGGTAATGGAGCAAAGGTTGTGGTCATAGCTGTCGGAACCTACCACTTGTCATTATCCTCAGACTAGTTTTGGAATTGAATAATTGTTATTGCTTTCCTACTTTGTGAAAAAACATTATCTCTTCTTCGTGTTTAGAAGAAGTTGATGGTTATAAGATTGTAATAAAGAACAAATGTTGTTCTATTTATTACAATAATATTTTCTATGCTCAATGTCCATTGGTGAATGGATTATATGATCTTGATCTTGAGGATAAAACTGTCTATAACATTAACACCAAAAGGGCGCAACAAAATGATCTAAATCCCACTTTTATTTGGCATTGTCGCTTAGGTCATATAAATGAGAAACACATTGAAAAACTCCATAAAGATGGTTTACTAAGCTCATTTGATTTTGAATCACTTGACACATGCGAATCTTGTTTGCTTGGGAAGATGACCAAATCACCCTTCACTGGTCAAAGTGAGAGGGTGACTGACTTGTTGGGACTTATACATACAGATGTATGTGGACCAATGAGTTCAATTGCCAGAGGTGGTTTTCAGTACTTCATCAGATTTACTGATGGCTTTAGTAGATATGGTTATGTCTACCTAATGAGGCACAAGTCTGAATCCTTTGAAAAGTTCAAAGAATTTTAGAATGAAGTACACAGTCAATTGGGCAAGACAATTAAACTTCTATGATCTGATTGTGGGGGTGAATATTTGATCCATGAATTTTATGATCATTTAAAACAATGTGGAATTGTTTCACAGTTGACTCCACCCGAAACGTCTCAATGGAATGGGGTGTCCGAGCGGAGGAACCGAACCTTGTTGGACATGGTTAGGTCGATGATGAGCCAAACAGATCTTCCACTATCCTTTTGGGGTTATGCTCTTGAAACTGCTGCGTTTACACTAAACAGAGTCCCAACTAAGTATGTTGAGAAGACACCATATGAGATGTGGACCGGGAAACGTCCCGAATTGTTTTTTCTCAAAGTTTGGGGGTGTGATGTTTATGTCAAACGTTTGACGTCAGACAAACTCACTCCAAAATCAGACAAATGCTTCATTATGGGATACCCTAGGGAAACCAAAGGATATTATTTTTATAATAAAACAGAGGGTAAAGTGTTTACCGCTCGCAATTGTGTCTTCTTGGAGAAAGAGTTTCTCTTAAAAGGAGTTAGTGGGAGCAAGGTGCATCTTGAAGAAATTCAAGAAATACCTGAAAATGTTCCAGGACCCACTAATCCTATACAGGATATACAAGATGTTGTGCAACCAGTGGATGAAACACCGGCCCCACGAAGGTCTACAAGGGCACGTCGTGCGACTGAAAAGTTAACGCTTCTAACCACGGAGCAACATAACATGGTATTATTGGATAATAATGAGCCTACGACCTACGTAGAAGCAATGGAGGGACCCAACTCTGAAAAATGGCTTGGAGCCATGGAATCTGAAATTGAATCCATGCATTAGAATCAAGTTTGGAACTTGGTTGATCCAATCGAAGGTGTGAGACCTATGAATTGTAAATTGATTTTCAAGAAAAAGACTGATATGGATGGAAATGTTCACATCTATAAAGCGCGATTGGTGGCGAAAGGTTTCAAACAAATTCAAGGTGTTGATTATGATGAAACTTTCCCACCCGTTGCAATGCTTAAGTCTGTTCAGATTCTTCTAGCAATTGCTGCATATTTTGATTATGAAATATGGCAGATGGATGTCAAAACAGCCTTTCTTAATGGAAGTCTGACTGAGGATGTGTACATGACACAACCTGAGGGTTTTTTTGATCCTAAAAATGCTAGTAAAATATGCAAGCTTCAAAAGTCCATCTATGGACTGATGCAAGCATCTCGGAGTTGGAATCTACATTTTGATGAAGTTGTCAAAGGGTTTGGTTTCATCAAGAACATAGAAGAACCTTGTATTTACAAGAAGTTTAGTAGGAGTGCCCATGTATTTCTGGTCCTATATGTAGATGATATATTATTGATTGGAAATGACATTCCAATGCTTGATGATGTTAAATCTTCATTAAGAAAAAGTTTCTCAATGAAGGATGTAGGAGAGGCAGTGTATATTTTGGACATAAAGATCTATAGAGATAGATCTAACAGGCTAACTAAAATAAGCCAAGATACATATATTGACAAGATATATTCCCTGGGCCGAATTCCCCAATCCGGCCCAACTTCCTCCTCTCTGCCGCGCCGACCCGCACCCCCTCTCCCCTCTCTCTCTCTGCCGCCGGGTCCCGCGCACCAGCCCACCTTTCCCCGCACCCTCTCTCTCCCCCTCGCTGACAGGCTGGCCCCGCCTGTCACGACTTTCTTCCACATCCTGCCGCACCCGCACCGTAACGCACGCGCGCGTTACACCGCGCCGCCCACTCATTTCCCCCTCTTCATTCTCGGCCGTTTCTCCCTAATCAAGTGGCACAACGTGCCCATGATGGTCGCGGACCGTTTCTACTGCGGACCCCCTGTAAAAACCTGGCCAATCCCTCCCCAATTCCCTCACCCGACGTCAAAACCCTAGCTCCGAAAAGACTCGGTAATGGCGCCACTGTTCCCGACATTATACACAATATTTCACCTCAGGAGTTCATCTAACATCTTCCCCGTGTTGCTAGGAGCCCGCAGGACATCACTGTTGGGGTGGAGCGCCAATGCGTCGCCGATTCCATCGGGCGCCGACGAGCTCTGCCGCTCTCCATCGTCGTCGGCTAGCCTCCGACCAATTTTTGGCCTCGCGACAACCCTTAGTGAGACCCCCTTGCTTCCCTCTTCGTTTTGCGCTACTTAGATACACCCAGTAGCCTCTGCGGCGTGGGTTTTGGCCGCCTCCGGCGAGCCCGCCGCCACACGCGTGTCGCCATCGCGCACCGCCACCCGACCCTAACCGAGATGACGTGGCCTCCTGTCGTCCCTCCATTTTAAACCTACGACCAAGATTAGAACACCCCGTACCCCTTCAGTAAATCTGGGCCATCCATTTTAAAACCAATGGCCCACATTCAAATCACTTTTCCCGCCGCCTGTTTTGCGCCCAAGTCCCTGGAAACTTGCGGGCTACCCCCTGGGTTCTTCTGGAATTCAAGTCTAACCCCCATAAATGTTAAACTAGCCCCTAGACTTTCTACAAATTAGGAAAATACTGGTTAATTGAATAAAAAGTGTTTTTAAGCCCCTGGAATATTATAAAATAGCAAATAAATTCTGGAAAATTATAGAATAATCCCTGGACTTAATAAAAATTATTTTTAACCACTGGAACAGTTCTGTTTTTACAGAAAAGCCCCTGTTAGTTCTAGAAATTAAATAAAAGTCCTTAATTTGTATAAAATAATTATAAAAACTGATTTAAATAAATTTTATTTATTTTCATTTATGTATTATTTTTATTAATTCATTTAATTTGCTGAAGCAGTGATAAAAATACTTTTTAAGTATATTTAGTTCATAAAAATTGTTTTGCACATAGAAATATTTAATAAAAATAATGTAAAAATTGTAAAATTTACGTTATTGATTATAAATATATTTTAAGCTTATTTTGAAGGATAAAAATTTCTAGAAAATAATATTAGGGTTCTAATAAATATAAAAATGGTATAAAAATCTCTAAAAATATGTTTTACTCAATAAATTTCATTTAACTTTAAATTCTCACCAATTGAAGTATGCCTATAATTTAAATCAACCCTAAAATCACTTTTGCGTAGGAATTTGCATTTATTTAAATTATTTGCATTTTTATTATGTTCTTATTGTATGTTATTTTTCCTGCATCGTCGTAATTTAGAGTCGGGGCCAGAACCCACTTTTAACCTACAAGAGCAACAATTTCGCGACGACCCCGAGCAGAATTTGGAGGCAAGTTCCTTGACCATCTTGCACCCTTTTTGTTAAGTTTTAGTTAGTTGCATGCTAAATCAAAAATATGAATCCTATGTTATGTTGTCCTAGATTTTCCACAATATTCCTTGTCAATATGGTTTGGGTGTTTTACTATTAAAATTAGTTTATGCTTAGCTATGCTTAATTTGAAATATGATCTATTTATCTACAAGATTTCATTTGATGTATTACGATAAATTAATTGATGGTTATAATGGAATTTGGTAGATAGGAATCTGATATGGATTGGTGCATGCGTGCACAAGACCTTGGTTTGGGGCTTGACCCCTATCGGATTCTAAAAACCGATTTATGGAAGAAGTTGCTAAGCCTTTTAGTATCACCACAGAATTGTATATGGGACAACTTGGTTTAGTAATTTGGTCTCTCCCGATATAGCATAGGTAATTGATCGGGCGGGGAATGGGCTTTGCCTTGGGATCCGCATGGCTCAAGAGGGGGCTTCTCCTGGCGGTGGGAAAATAGACTCTAGGTGCCGGAGCGGTGAAACCTTAGAGTACCCATTGCAAGTCGAGAGAACCATCAGAAACACCTCGTAGTGATCTCCTGGCCACACACCTACGGAAGTGTGTATTGTGGTTAGCTACCACAGGCATCAGGGAGGTTTACCTTAGTCCACCTGGCAACAGGGGACGAAATCACGAGATGTGGGTAAAGGATACACACTCTGCAGAGTTTTGTCAAACTGTCTAGACAGCCGTGCTCACGGACACGAGCGGCTTGGAACCAAATTCATAATTAGCACGTGGTTACATAATGGATGGTTTGGGTTTGGTCTTACCTGGATTAATTTTTGGGATATTGGGATTTCACCTAGATGTAGGTGCTTAATAAAAAATTAAGAGTAGGTTGTAACTGCTATAGCGCTTTACCTATTATTTGCCTTCCTTGTTGTGAACCACACATGTCATAACTTCCCAACTTGCAAGTACCGTTGGTACTCAAACTTGTTAGTTGCATATTTTCCCCCCAGTCTATGAAGACGCTGAGGTGGAGAACCAGGACTTCTACGGAGATCCCGAAGAGATGTTCTAGGCTGGCGCTCCCCCATGCAACGCCTGTGTTGGAGCCCTTTGTTATGTTTTTTCCGCTGCTTGTGTACTTTTATTTTAGACCTGGAAGGTCATTTATGTAATAAGGTGATGTACTCGAACATGGTATTTTATTTGGTATTTCACTTTCGTCTACACATGTATGAGTTGAACTGATCCTGGCATACATGTGGAAATGCATCTGGTTGTCTTCTTATTACCAGGTGTGACAAAGTGGTATCAGAGCCGTGTTGCCGGTAGGATGCAAGCCTAGATAGGAAAGGACGATTTAAGGACTTTACTATTTTCAAATATTATTAATTGTAAAATTTCTTTGTATTCTTTACCTTGTACTTGTTTCACTTACTCCTTAATTTGTTTTATTACTGACACTCTTCTGTTTCAAAAATTTTAGATGGCCAACGTCAGGAGAACTGCTCGCATGTCCACTGGAGGCTATGTCCTTAACCGAAGGATTGTTGCCCGCCATACCCCGCTCAACGATCCTCGATGTGCGGTGGTGATTCGTACTGATGAGAGAGCTGCAGGACGACTCCGACGTCGACTTCAAGCCATACTACACGATCCCGGCTACAAGCACGAGAGACTGGCACTCACCTACCACTCCATCGGGATGCAGTGTCCCTACCAGATCGAGTGGTCATGCAAGCTGTTTGTCTACTATGGGGATGAACTACTCAAGGTGCACCGTACTCCCACCGCAAGGAGTTATTGATGTCATGCTGAGCAGGATGTTAGTTGGGAGGCCATCACCTTTTGGAGTCACACTTACCGCTACCAGCTTCGGAACTCGGTGCACGCCTACACTCCCCAACGTCCCAGCGGCACTGGCAACTTCGTCACCAGGTACGTGGAGGGCCCCCTGACCCTTCCACAGACTCACCAGACAGTTGATGACATGGAGCGCCTCAGCATTCACCTCCACAAGGCTCAGCAAGAAATTCAGGATGTCCGTGACCTTGCAGCACACTATGAAAGGCAAGTGAGGAGGTACCGTCGGATCACCGACGAGTACCCAGATGGGTTTGCCTCTGACACTTCCACTTGGATCCCGAACTCTCCTGACCGCCGTGTCGGCCGTGGCGACACTAACACGATGGACCAATCTTCAGATGAGGAGCCAGATTCAGAGGAGCCTTCTGTGCCACAGCAGCCAGCCAACTCTCCTCCGCATGGCAACAAGTCTCATGGCAGCAACTCGGGATATGATGGAGATGATGATGAAGACCCGGACGAGGAGGAGGATTCTGAGGAGCGAGAGTAGACTCCGACCTGCCCTGCGACTCAAGATTAAAACACTTACCCATGAGTTGTAATAAGAGCAATGTAGTTGCGATCTGTGTAATCTTGAGTTGTATGATTTTGCTTTGAGAACTTGATTATCCATGTTTGAGTTTGCTTAATGAAATGACCTTTTTTTCTCTTATTCCTTATTGATGCATATAGTGGGAAAGTCGTATAGAATAGTTTCTCTTTTATCTCCTCATTTTATAACAACGCCCCAATCTTAGATGGCAGGAAGAGGAAGAGGACGTGGACGTGGTGTGCCACCCAATCTAGACAATGAAGTCCCGCTACCACAATGGAATGGAAGGGGTGCCCGTGGAGCACCAGCTGCAAATCAAATGCAGCATATGATGGCCATGTAGCTACAAATGATGCAAAATTTAACACAAATTGTGAACAACATGCAACAAACTCAGGAAGCACCACCACCCCCTCCTCCTCCACCACCACCACCACCTCCAAGGTTTTGCTTAAGAGACTTCATGAAAACTCAACCTCCACGCTTTTCCAATGTCGTGGAACCTATGGATGCAGACGACTGGATCAATACAATTGAAAGTAAACTAAGGATTGTCCAATGTGAAGGAAGGGAAAGGGTACTTTTGGCATCACACCAACTTCATGGACCTGCAGCTGATTGGTAGACCGCTTTTACGACAGCCCATAATAACCCAGAAAACATCACCTGGGAGGAGTTCAGTGAAAGATTCCACAATCATCACGTGCCTGAAGGAGAAATTCAAGCCAAGTGTCTGGAGTTCCTAGCACTGAAGCAAGGGAACATGAACATACAGGGGTATTTGAACATGTTTACACAACTATCTCGGTATGCCTCCGGTGATGTTGACATTGATGCTAAGAAACAATTCTGTTTCATGGAGGGACTGGACAAAGAAATATAGTTGATGATGTCTTCCAGTGACTATGCTAGCTTCCAACATCTGGTGGACAAAGCTTTTACGGTGGAAAGAAAGGAGAAGGAATGCGAAGGAGAAGACCGCAAAAGGATGATGATGATGGGGCAGTCTTCAAGCAACAATCGTCCTCGCTTCACCCCACAACAATTGAGACACATGAGTCGTCCCTTGGGCAATAATCAAGGTCAGCGGTACGCCAAAAACTCTTCATTCAGACCTCAAGCTCAGTATGCTCGTTCACAGTACCAGCAGATGCAACCGCAATGCCCTCAAATGTATCAACAGCGTCCTATGACTTCAAATCCTCGACCAACTGGGCAACCACATCAGAATAAACAAAGAAACAAGGCTCAAGACACCAGTACTCGGGGAGCTTGCTACATATGTGGTGACAAGGGACACTACTCCAACAACTGCTCGAAGAAGCCATCACAGCAGAACCAATCCAGAGGAAGGGTCAATCATGTTGTCTTGGAGGAAGCCCAAGATGCATCAAATGTGGTGATCGGTACGTTCCCTGCTGATTCCCATCCTTCTAAAGTATTGTTTGGCTCTGGTGCAACACATTCATTCATAGCAAAAGAATTCATAAGAAGACATGGAATGACTATTACATTAATGGATCAAATATTAGTAGTCAACTCTCCTGGAGGAGAGATGCTGACAAGGCAAGTATGCCCTAATGTAAGCATAAGCATTAGGGGGGGTAGCATTCTTAGCAAACCTTATAGTGCTAGAGTCACAAGGAATAGACATTATTCTCGGAATGGATTGGTTAACCATGTACAAAGGAGTGATCCACTGTGCCACCAGAACAGTATGCTTAACTCATACAGATGGCACAAACGTGGAGTTTCGTCCTGATCAAGCACCAGTTCAGAAAATATGACTCAATCAAGTTGAAGGAGTACAAGAGATCAAAGTTGTTTGTGACTTTCTGGATGTGTTTCCTGAGGAACTACCGGCTATGCCCCCTGATAGAGAAATTGAATTCATCATTGAATTAGTGCCTGGAACAACACCAATTTACAAGCGGCCATACAGAATGGATGCTAAACAATTGGCAAATTAAAGGATCATATCAATGTGTTGTTAGCAAAAGGATACATTCATCCTAGTTCTTCACCCTGGGGAGATCCAGTGATATTTGGGCCCAAGAAAGATGGCACACAGAGGTTGTGTGTGGATTATCGTGCACTCAATGCAGTAACTATCAAGAACAAGTATCCTTTACCAAGGATTGAGGATTTGTTTGACCAGTTGAGAGGTGCTTGTGTGTTCTCGAAGATTGATCTGCGTTGAGGGTATCACAAATTAAAGATACGACCCTCAGACATACCCAAGACAACATTTGTTTCGAGATATGGATTATATGAGTATACGGTCATGTCTTTTGGCTTGACTAACGCCCCAGCTTATTTCATGTACCTTATGAATAAGGTGTTTATGGAATATCTGGATAAGTTTGTCGTGGTGTTTATTGACGACATTTCGATATTCTCCAAAAGTGAAGAGGAACATGACGAGCACCTAAGACTGGCCTTACAAAAACTTCGTGAACATTAGTTGTATGCAAAGCTAAGTAAATGTGAGTTCTGGTTGAAGGAAGTGTCATTTATGGGACATGTTATATCACAAGGAGGAATAGCAGTAGACCCTAGTAAAGTGAAAAATGTTCTAAATAGGAAAACACTAGAAAACGTTGGGGAAATCAGGAGTTTCTTGGGTATGGCTGGCTATTATCGCCGGTTCATCGAAGGATTCTCAAAAATATCCCGTCCATTAACAAAGTTACTTAAGAAGGGAGCTGTATACAAGTGGACAACAGAAAGTGAAGCCAGTTTTACAGAGCTAAATAAATGGTTGACCACTGCTCAAGCATTGATTATGCCTGATATGCAGAAAGAATTTGCAGTCTACTGTGATGCATCCGGACAAGGACTGGGATGTGTATTAATGCAAGAGGGACATGTAGTAGCTTATGCTTCACGTCAACTTAGAAAGCATGAAAGAAATTACCCTACTCATGACTTGGAGTTAGCAGCTGTAGTGCATGCATTGAAATTATGGAGGTATTATCTGATAGGAAAAAGAACTAAAATTTATACAGACCACAAGAGCTTGAAGTATATCTTCACCTAACCAGATCTAAATCTCAGACAACGTCGATGGTTGGAACTTATCAATGACTTTGATGTCGAAATCAACTATCATCCTGGAAAAGCTAATGTGGTCGTAGATGCGCTAAGCAGATCGGCTCAATGCAATAGCTTGGCACTGCAAGGTCAACAACCACAGTTATGTGAGGAATTCACAAGGCTAAACCTTAGTATCATGACTAATACTGAGGTAGTATCTATGGAAGTAGATTCTACTTTGGAGAAATATATTCGTGAAGGGCAAAAGAATGATAAGTGGATTCAGAAGATTAAGCAACTAATGAAAGAAGGAAAAGCACCAGACTTTAAAGAAGATGAACAGGGAAATTTATGGCTAGGGAAGAAAATATGTGTACCTGATATCAAGGAGATTCGAGAGCTGATACTGAGAGAAGCCCATGATTCGTCATATTCTATTCATCCAGGAAGCACAAAGATGTATCAAGATCTAAAGGATCGATATTGGTGGCATGGGATGAAACGTGATGTGGCGGAGTATGTAGCTCTGTGTGACACATGTCAGAAGGTCAAAGCAGAACAGTAAAGACCCGCAGGGTTACTTCAACCAATTAAAATTCCTGAATGGAAATGGAAAGAAATAAGTATGGACTCTATTGTGGGATTGCCGAGAACTCAGTCTGGATACGACTCTATATGGGTCATAGTGGACTGTTTGACCAAAGTGGCTCACTTTATCCCAGTAAAAGAAAGCTATTTTGGTTCAAGATTGGCAGAACTATATATGGCAAGAATTTTATGCCTGCATGGAGTACCAAAGAAAATAATATCGGATAGGGGTACTCAGTTCACTTCCAGATTTTGGCAAAAGTTGCATGAGTCTATAGATACGCGACTGAATTTCAGCTCGGCATATCATCCGCAAACTGACGGTCAAACAGAGCGCACTAATCAAATTCTTGAAGATATGTTGAGAGCGTGTGCTTTGAAAAATAGTAGGAGTTGGGATAAGAACCTATCGTATGCCAAATTTTCTTATAACAACAGTTATCAAGCCAGTTTGAAGATGTCTCCGTTTGAAGCTTTGTATGGATGGAAGTGCAGAACACCATTGTTTTGGAATCAAACTGGGGAAAGCCAAGTATTTGGGCCTGAAGTGTTAAGAGAAGCTGAGAGACAAGTACAAAAAGTCCGTAAGAATTTGAAGACGGCTCAGTCAAGGCAGAAGAGTTATGCTGATACTCGACGTCGTGTTTTGTCATTTGAAATTGGTGATTTTGTGTATCTCAAGGTGTCACTCGTGAGGGGGTTAAGACAATTCAAAGTGAAGGGCAAGTTATCACCCCGATATATTGGTCCTTTCATGGTATTGGAGAAAATAGGAGAAGTAGCCTATCGGCTCGAGCTACCATCTCACTTATCAGATGTACATGACGTATTCCACGTGTCACAATTGAAGAAATGCTTAAGAGTCCATGAAGAACAATTGCCATTGGAAGCAGTAGACGTACAAGAGGACCTGACTTATGTAGAACAACCTGTTAAGATTCTCGAGATGTCAAAACGAGTTACGAGGAATAAAGTTACTCGTATGTGCAAAGTTCAATGGAAACATCACTCAGAAGAAGAGGCGACTTGGGAAAGAGAAGAAGACCTCAAGGCGGAGTTTCTCAGTCTATTCTCTTAGGACGTCCAAATCTCGAGGGCGAGATTTCTTTTTAGGGGGGTAGAATTGTAACACCCACTATTTATAGAAAAAAATTGTAAAATGAATTTCTCATGAGATAAAAACATTTTCTTGGGAATAAAATTCATATAAGGCAAGTTGCATCATGTTTGAATGTTTGTGTGAATTTTTGAAAATTCAAATTCATTAGAAATTTGGTTTACAGATTCAAAGTATAAAAGAGAAGAAAAAAAAGAAAACAGAAAAGAAAAACAAAAAGAAAAGAAAAAGGAAAACTGTTCCCTGGGCCGAATTCCCCAATCCGGCCCAACACCCACCTCTTCCCGCGCCAGCCCGCACCCCCTCTCCCCTCTCTCTCTCTGCCGACGGGTCCCGCGCGCCAGCCCACCTTTCCCCGCACCCTCTCTCTCCCCCTCGCTAACAGGCCGACCCCGCTTGTCAGGGCTTCCTTCCACCTCCCGCCGCACCCGCACCGTAACGCACGCGCGCGTTACACCGCGCCACCCACTCATTTCCCCCTCTTCATTCCCATCCATTTCTCCCTAATCAAGTGGCGCAACGTGCCCATGATGGCCGCCGGCCGTTTCTACTCCGGACCCGCTATAAAAACCCGGCCAATCCCTCCCCAATTCCCTCACCCGACGTCAAAACCCTAGCTCCGACAAGACTCTGTAATGGCGCCACTGTTCCCGACATTCCACCCAATGTTTCTCCTCGGGAGTTCATCTAACATCTTCCTCGTGTTGCTAGGAGCCCGCCGGATACCACCGTTGGGGTGGAGCGCCACTGCGTCGCCGATTCCATCGGGCGCCGACGAGCTCCGCCGCTGTCCATTGTCGCCGGCTAGCATCCGACCAATTTCCGGCCTCGCGACAACCCTCGGTGAGACCCCCTTGCTTCCCTCTTCGTTTTGCGCTACTTAGATACACCCAGTAACCTCCGTGGCGTGGGTCTTGGCCGCCTCCGGCGAGCCACCTCGGCGCGCGCGTCGTCGCCGCCGCGCACTGCCACCCGACCCTAACCGAGGTGACGTGGCCCCCTGTCGTCCCTCCATTTTAAACCTACGGCCAAGATTAGAACACCCCGTACCCCTTCAGTAAATCTGGGCCATCCGTTTTAAAACCAATGGCCCACAATCAAATCACTTTTCCCGCTGCCTGTTTTGCGCCCAAGTCCCTGGAAACTTGCGGGCTACCCCTTGGGTTCTTCTGGAATTCAAGTCTAACCCCTATAAATGTTAAACTAGCCCCTGGACATTCTAGAAATTAGGAAAATACTGGTTAATTGAATAAAAATTGTTTTTAAGCCCCCGGAATATTATAAAATAGCAAATAAATTCAGTACAATTGTAGAATAATCCTTGGACTTAATAAAAATTATTTTTAACCACTGAAACAGTTCTGTTTTTACAGAAAAGCCCCTATTAGTTCTAGAAATTAAATAAAAGTCCTTAATTTGTATAAAATAATTATAAAACAGATTTAAATATGTTTTATTTATTTTAATTTATGTATTATTTTTACTAATTCATTTAATTTGCTGAAATAGTCATAAAAATACTTTTTAAGTATATTTAGTTCATACAAATTGTTTTGCACATAGAAATAATTAATAAAAATAATGTAAAAATTGTAAAATTTACATTATTGATTATAAATCTATTTTAAGCTTATTTTGAAGGATAAAAATTTCTAGAAAATAATATTAGGGTTCTAATAAATATAAAAATGGTATAAAAATATCTAAAAATATGTTTTACTCAATAAATTTCATTTAACTTTAAATTCTCACCAATTGATGTATGCTTATAATTTAAATCAACCCTAAAATCACTTTTGCGTAGGAATTTGCATTTATTTGAATTGTTTGCATTTTTATTATGTTCTTATTGTATGTTATTTTTTGTGCATCGTCGTAATTTAGAGTCGGGGCCAGAACCCACTTTTAACCTCCAAGAGCAACAATTTCCCGATGACCCCGAGGCACAATTTGGAGGCAAGTTCCTTGACCATCTTGCACCCTTTTTGTTAAGTTTTAGTTAGTTGCATGCTAAATTAAAAAAATGAATCCTATGTTATGTTTTCCTCGATTTTCCACAATATTCTTTGTCAACATGGTTTGGGTATTTTACTATTAAAATTATTTTACGCTTAGCCATGCTTAATTTGAAATATGATCTATTTATCTACAAGATTTCATTTGATGTATTACGATACATGAATTGATGGCTATAATGGAATTTAGTAGATAGGAATCTGATAGGGGGTTTTGTATGGATTGGTGCATGCGTGCACAAGACCTTGGTTTGGGGCTTGACACCTATCGGATTCTAAGGACCGGTTTATGGAAGAAGTTGCTAAGCCTTTTAGTATCACCATATAATTGTATATGGGACAACTTGGTTTAGTAATTTGGTCTCTCCCGATGTAGCATAGGTAATTGATCGGGCGGGGGAATGGGCTTTGCCTTGGGATCTGCATGGCTCAAGAGGGGGCTTCTCCTGTCGGAGGGAAAATAGACTCCAGGTGCCGGAGCGGGGAAACCTTAGAGTACCCATTGCAAGTCGAGAGAACCATCAGAAACACCTCGTAGTGATCTCCTGGCCACACACCTACGGAAGTGTGTATTGTGGTTAGCTACCACGGGCATTAGGGAGGTTTACCTTAGTCCACCTGGCAATAGGGGACGGAATCATAAACTGTGGGTAAAGGATACACACTCTGTAGAGTTTTGTCAAACTGTCTAGACAGCCGTGCTCACGGACACGAGCGGCTTGGAACCAAATTCATAATTAGCACGTGGTTACATAATGGATGGTTTGGGTTTGGTCTTACCTGGATTAATTTTTGGGATATTGGGATTTCACCTAGATGTATGTTCTTAATAAACAATTAAGAGTAGGTTGTAACTGCTATAACACTTTACCTATTATTTGACTTCCTTGTTGTGAACCACACATATCATAACTTCCCAACTTGCGAGTACCGTTGGTACTCAAACTTGTTAGTTGCAAATTTTTTCCCCCAGTCTACGAAGACGCTGAGGTGGAGAACTAGGACTTCTACAGAGATCCCGAAGAGATGGTCTAGGCTGGCGCTCCCCCGTGCAACGCCTGTGTTGGAGCCCTTTGTTATGTTTTTTTTCCGCTGCTTGTGTACTTTTATTTTAGACCTAGAAGGTCATTTATGTAATAAGGTGATGTACTCAAACATGGTATTTTATTTGGTATTTCACTTTCGTCTACACATGTATGAGTTGAACTGATCCTAGCACACATGTGGAAATGCATCTGGTTGTCTTCTTATTACCAGGTGTGACAGGAACCATGTATCCACGTCCATGAACTCCTTGCATACGTGCAAACATCTTCCAACGACATCCAGGATACCTTCATATGCATTGTTCTTGATTCATACATGCTGAGCGACCTCCCGATCAACTCAACCACACTTCCTCCCGAACTTGGTTGTTGAACCTCATCTTCTCCCTAAGACTAGTTCAATGGATCCCGTCACCAGCCATGTCTTGAACTCAAGCAACACCTGCACATGAATAAAAAACCAATACTTTCGAGCACAAGTCCTCGACTTGACTCAAGTTAGTTCCGAAACTACAATATCTTACGTGAGCACCTCACATAAGCATGTTACAAACCATAGCAAAATGATATCAGCCTTAACCACCAAAACACACCAAAAACATAGTAAAATAATACTAAGCAATCTTTTCAACAATGTAAAGCAAGTTTGAGACAATTCACAGTAAAAGCAGGAACATTGCGATCAAGCTCTGAACCTTGCCAAAGCTAACCGAAGCTTGAGCTGGAGCTTACCAAAGCTAGTATAACCTAGCGCCAGAGCTTACCAAAGCTAGTACAACCTAGCGCTGGAGCTTATCAAAGCTAGTACAACCTAGCGCTGGAGCTTACCAAAGCTAGTACAACCTAGCACCAGAGCTAGAAAAACATGTTGGATCTAACTAACATAAGTTGGACCTAGCAAAAACATATCGGAGCATAACAAAGACATGCTGGAGCTATCAAAGACATGCAGGAGCTATCTAAGACATGCTGGAGCTAACAAAGACATGCCGGAGCTAAAGTCGGACCTTGTTAAAAAGATGTTATGGCATCATTCAAAACTTTTATTATCAAAGCCAATGTATTCAACACACATAGGTCTCACAATCTCCCCCTTGATGAATGCATTAGCAACACCATTTAAAATCCAAACATTGGCATGAAAAGTTTTGAGAACAATTTCTCCCCCTGAGAAGAATCGTGCCAAAACAATTGTGAATATGTGCAATGTGTAATCAATTTCTCCCCCTTGAATACTTAAAATTCACATATTATCTCTCCCCCTTTGACAATGTATTCAGCAAGGTTGAAAAGAGAAATTTTAATTGTTATGAGCATATTATAACATATACATACAAAACAAAGCTCATCCAAGTCATACTATCAAGTAACTTACACTATCACATCAATAAAATACATAAAGTAGTGTAAGCCATGCTAGAGATCAAATGTAATTTCCAGTTTAGCAAGTCATGATCTCACAAACTTAACTATTTCAAAACTTGAAAGCATGACACTTGTTGCTGCATTTTATTATTTTTCAAAGCACGAATTTAGAGCATTTGATATTTGCAAGAGATTATATGCGCATCTGCCTTATTCTAACCAATCAAGCCAAGCCTATGTCATTTGATAATCAGAAGCTTAAGGACATGGTTTTAGTCATACACAACTTCTTCCAAGTTCATATCTAAGTGCAATGATAAGCCATCTCAAAAGAAGAAGTGTGATGCATGCATATTCTCTTGATCTTTTCTCAATTTATATTTATTCATAAAAACTCAACATGTGAGTTGATTACTTGATTAATTCTTTATGATTAAAAGCACATATGAGCATGCAACAAGTTCAAAACAGCAAGAAAGTTCGACCATGATCAGATTTAGTGTAAGTAATTATTCCAATTACTAGACATGGAAAACACTACAAAATGTATAACACGAGTAATATAGTAAGAACTTTCAGCATGTAAAAGGAATCACAAAGTCATATATGTATGAAATACTATGCTCATATTATTTTAAGTTCAGATTCACACATAGACTTTCCAAGTTTCAAAACTCCCCCTCAATTTACGCCATGAGGATGCATAACCCCTATTTCAATACTAATGAAACAAAAACGAGTGAAATCCAAAGGTTTTGTAAAAATGTCAGCCAATTGTTGTTCGACATCTACATGGTGAAGCACAATGTTTCCTTTTTCAACATTATCACGGAGAAAGTGATACCTAATGTCAAAGTGTTTCGTTCTAGAATGTTGCACGGGGTTTTTAGCAATGCAAATGGCACTAGTGTTATCACAAAACAGTGGAACACTATGTAGATCAACCCTATAGTCCTTAAGTGTTTGAATTCAAAGAATTTGTGAGCAAGCACTAGCAGCAGCTACATATTCAGATTTATCCGTGGATTGTGCAACTGAGTTTTGTTTTCTAGAGGACCAAGCAACAAGTGAATTAACAAGAAAATGACAAGCACCAGAAGTACTTTTCCTATCAATCTTACAACCCCCAAAATCAGCATCCGTAAAAGCTTTCGAAGTAATGGTTGAGGAAGAAGGAAGAAAAATGACAAATTCTTGAGTTCCATGTAAGTACCTGAGAATCCTTTTGACGGCTTGACAATGTGAAGCACGTGGGGAGGTTTGAAACCATGCACAAAGACATACGCTGAATTGTATATCTGGTCTTGATGCCGTGAGGTACAGAAGTGATCCGATCATGCTTCTATATTCTTTTTGATCCATGGGTTCACCATCTTCATCAAGTTCAAGTGTTGTTGTTGTTGTTCCCCTTGGTGTCTGAAGAGGCTTGCTTTTGTCCATGTTGAAGCGCCTTAGGAGGTCTTTTGTATACTTCATTTGATGCACAATGGTACCCTCCTTGGTTTGCTTGATTTGTAGCCCCAAAAAGTACATGAGTTCTCCCATCATACTCATCTCAACTTCTGAACTCATCATAGCTGAAAACTTGGACACAAGATCATGAGAAGCACAACCAAAGATAATATCATCCACATACACTTGAACGAATAATGAGTCATTGCCATGCTCAAGCACAAAAAGAGTTTTACCAACCTTGCCCATAGTAAACCCCTTTTCAAGTAAGAATGTTTTTAACCTATCATACCATGCTTTAGGGGCTTGTTTGAGACAATACAAGGCTTTGGACAGTTTGTAAACATGATTAGGAAAATCTGAATTTTCAAAACTTGGTGGTTGTTTGACATAAACCTCCTCATCTATGTAGCCATTAAGAAAAGCACTTTTAACTTCCATTTGATAAATCTTAAAACATTTAGATGCAGCAAGATCTAACAAAATTCTTATGGCTTCTAATCTAGCAACAAGAGCAAAAGCATCATCAAAATATAGACCTTCAACTTGAGTGAAACCTTGAGCAACCAACCTAGCCTTATTCCTAACCACAACCCTATCCTCACTTTGTTTATTTTTAAACACCCATTTAGTTCTAATTAAAGTGTGACCGTGAGGTGGAGGTACAAGTTTCCAAACATTATTTCTTTTGAAATTTTCTAACTCTTCTTGCATGGCAATAATCCAAGATTCATTGGTGAGTGCATGTGATATATCTTTGGGTTCAAAAGAAGCAACAAAAGCAGAATGAGCATGAGAGTTTGGATCGCAAAACCTGGACCGTGTGACTCGTTCATGCAAGCTTCCAATAATTTGTTGTGGAGGACGAATTTTGAGAACTCGGAGGGGAATGGACACTTCACAAGCTTCTTCTTCTTCATGTTCATCACAAATCGATGAGTTTGTGACTCGAGGAGGATCTGGACCAGCAATGGTGGTCGTCGGTGCTGGCTGTGAATCAAAATCAGGACCTGGAACAATGTCATTAGTTGCTGAATTTTTGGGCACTAGCTCCACCTCTTCCTCATCTTCAATGATGCTCTGCCCCTGCGGATATGGATCTGGACCTGCAATGTTTGAGATAGTACCTGGGCTAGCTTCATCAAAAGACACCTCACAAGTCTCCATAATTTTGTTAGTGTCAAGTAAAATCACACAATAGCCTCTAGTATGAGATGGATAACTAAGAAACATGCCATCAACAGATCTAGGTTCAAATTTACCAAGATTACCATGTTTCTTAACAAAGCATTTGCAACCAAAGACCCGAAAGTGTGTAACACTAGGCCTATGTCAAAACTGGAGCTCATATGGTGTTTTACCTAGCTTAGCGCGCAAGAAAACACGATTTGAGACATAACAAGCAGTTGCAATCGCATCAGCCTAAAATTTCCTAGGAGTTTGATATTCATCAAGCATAGTCCTAGCCATCTCAACTAAGGTTCTGTTCTTTCTTTCTACAACACTGTTTTGTTGAGGTACATAAGGTGAAGAAAATTGATGATCTATTCCATTTTCAGCACAAAAGTGATCAAAAGACTGATTTTTAAGTTCGGTTCCGTTATCACTTGTAATTGCTTTTAAAGATCCTAGATGATCAATTGATAATCTAAGAAATAAAGTTCTAAAGTGACTAAAAGCTTCATTCTTAGATGCCATAAAGTGAACCCAAGAGTATCTAGAATAATCATCAACAATCACAAGAACATACCATTTACCTCCAAAGGATTGAACGCATGAGGGTCATACGGTGTCAAGGTGCAAAAGTTGAATCGGTTCAGTTGTCATGATCATTGTGAGAGGAGTATGTGAACCTGCAACCATCTTAGCATGTATACAAGAAGAGCACACTGTCGACTGTTGGAGCCGGCAGATCTCCCTACACTGTTAAAGTGATTGGGGAGTTTGAAGTTCGGTGTGGGCGCGCGGAGATTCAAGAAGGTGAATAGGAGTTTGACACAGGAGACACAAGAGTTTACGTGGTTCGGGCCGCCTGAGCGTAATACCCTACTCCACGGGTGTGTTGGGGTTGTATTAGCTTGTCACGAGTGTATCGGGTGTGTGAGTTCGTGTGTGAACGTCCCTGAGTGTATCGTCGACCTGTACTTTTATAGTACAAAGACAGGCCGTTACAAGCTAGCCTGGCCCGACATGTGGCCCTGGCGGTTACTAGTATTGATACACGATTAATTGCTGTTAATGATACTGTAACGGGCTCCGACAGTGCCATTACTGGTGTTAAGATTGTCCGTTTAAGTGTCATTAATATGGCATAGACACTTAATCGGGTCTTGAAGTCCTTGGATCTTCTTTGAAGATCCGGAGCCGTTACAAGGTCTTCCGGAGGTTAGAGGCTGGCAGGTCCAACGATTGGACACGTGGCGGCTCCAGAGCTTGCTGTGGGAAGCAGGTAGCTCCGGGGCTACCAGTCACGTGTCTACTCCGGAGCTTCTCTCGGTTCGAGGTTAAGTCCGGAGGTGCCGTTTCGGTACCTGGCTCGGAGCTTCCCCCTTGTGGGCGGTAGCTCCGGTTTGGCAGTACACGTGGCGACCCAGGGATTAACCATGTGGGAGAAGCAGGTCCGGTCATGTCTGACAAGTGGGCCTCCGAGGGTCTTCAACCCAAGTAGATGGCTTTCCTTTGAAATCTTTGTAACCTCAAGGGGTGTGCGGTTCTTAGGGTACCGACAGTGGCCCCCTGGACCTACTTCCGAGGAAGATCACTGGGGTGATGTTATTCCGTCGAAGGTGGGTCCATCCTTGCGACTCTTGAACTGGGTCTTCAATGGTCTTCGGAGGTGCTGTTGGCAGGGATTTACAGTTAGATCCCGCCGCGTGGCGCACCTCAGGCGGCAGATGAGATCTTTGACATGCGGATCTCATGCAATTGAAGGTCGCCAGTTCCCGATACGAAAACCGTATCGGTTCCGCGCGCCCTGTCAGGCCGCCGCCTTTGGGTTTCCCGCCTCGTGATGACAACCGTTCGCCTGGGTAAGAGCCTCGACTTGATCGTCGAAGTGGTCCCGGGCCCTCTTGTCATTGGCTGGGTGGAACTTTTAAGCTGTATCTCCGACTTCCCTGCGGTTTCCATCCAAGCGTCGCAAGGGCTTACTTAAGAAGGAAAGCGCGCACCGTTTGGAGTTTTTTACACCTCTCATTTGCTCTTGCGCTAAAACCTCCAACTCGTGCTTGCTTTTCCTCTCCCGCCTTGCTGTGCAGCGATGGAGTTGGGTCTCCGCGAAAGCCGTTTGAAGACCGAAGGCGACGTGAAGAAGGTTCGGACCCTCATGGGGTGGTCCTCGGACTCCTTCGACCGCTCGGTCCGCGCCGGAGGGGGGCTTCCGTTTGAGAAGGAGCACTCCGGCGAGATGGTGTACTTTTCCTCGTACGCCATGGTGGGGTTGATTCCACCTTTTTCTTCCTTTTTCTTGATGCTGCTGGACTTCTATGGTCTGCAGCTGTATCACCTTGGCCCCCACTCCATTCTCCTCGTATCGATCTTTGTCCACTTCTGTGAGATGTGGGTGGGCATTCCCCCCTGCGTCGAACTCTTCCGGGCCTTCTTCACCGTCCATACCACCGAGAGGAGCAATGAGTATCTTGGCCTCTACTACTTTGTGAAGCGCAAGAAATGCCCATTCAAGTACCTCCGGTCGTTTCCTTCTGGGAAGTGGGATGACTGGAAGAAAGACTGGATAGTGGTCCGGGTGGAGGAGCACGAGAGACTGGAGTTGCCCGAAGGCCTCCCCAGCATCGACACGACAATCTGGAGTGAAGCTCCGGTGTTGGCGGAAACCTTCAACCCCGCTCTGACCAGGATCCACCAGTGCGTGGAAGGAGGTCTAACTCCCTCAAGCGGTGTTTTGCAATTTCCTGGTTAACAGGTGGGCACCGCTGAAGAGGAGGGAGAAACTCGCTTGGGCCCTCAGCGGCATGATGGATAGCGACTGGATTGAGTCCGGGCGGAAGTCCGACATGGCGAGGAAAACCTTGGAGTTCCACCTCAAGAAATTCCAGCACGGCATCGACATTGCGGGTGATGACTTGTTCCCGCCATCGGCTTCCCCCCCCCTGAACGAGGCAGTAGAGTTCCGGAGGGAGCTCCGGCGGGAAATGCTGGAACTCGACGACCTCGGTATCGTCGAGAGGAGATCGACCACCAATGTGGTGATCTTAGAAGTCCCCGAAGGTGGTCCCCCCCTGCTCCGAAGCCCAGGACTGAGGTCGTCGGCAAGGGTAAGGAGCTGGCGGAGGAACCCGTGCGCCGGAAGAGGAAATATCCGACTGCCATAGGGTCCTCCAGGTCCGCAACCTTGGTGTCACCTCCTTCTCCCCGGAGGGAGAGGTCTCCTGCGGCCGCGGCGATGGTGCCCACGGTGGTGCCTCCTCATGATGTCAGCTCCGAGTGCGTGACTCCAGCGCCAGGGTCAGTTGGGGCCCCTAGGTCCGGAGGTGCTTCTCTGCTGAGGGGGGCCCCGACTAAGGAAGCGCCCGCTGCTGCATCAGGTCCCGAGAGGTGCTCCAGGGCGTTTACACCAGCGGCCGCGGTGGTTAGCCCGGAGCGTCCGGGAAAGAGATTCTGAGCAAGCTGGTGCGGAAACCTCCCGAGGTAAGTTTTGAACTTTACTTTGGACAGTCACTTTGTCATAGTAACTGTTTTTTGAGTTTCTTTATCCATCATCTGCAGCGTTCCCAAGAAAAAGAGCGAGGCTCCGCCTTCAGCCGCAGCAGCTGAGACTGCGAGGGCGGAACACTCTGCTCCTGCTCCGGCGCCAGCTCCGACAGTGGCGGAAGCCGCGACAGCTCCGGCGCCGGCTGTCATGGTCATGGACCTCGACTCATCCCCTGAGGTTCCCGTGGTAGCGCCGGACCACGGGAGAGAAGATGCGACAGCGGCACTTGTCTCCGAGGCTGAAGCTCCGGGTCCTGATGCTGTGATGATGGAAGCTCCGACGGTTGAGCCCGAGAAAGCGGTAATTCCGTCCTCAGAGCCGGAAGTTGTTGAAGCCCCGGCGGTTGAGCCGGAGGTGGTTGGAATCTCGGCAGGCGAGCTGGGTGTTGATGAAGTCCCGGCAATTGAGCCGGTTACCTCAGAAGCACTGGCCGCAGAGCCGGTTATTGTTGGAGCTTCGGCCATAGAGCCGGTTGGAGATGAAGACCTTCCGGCGCCTGAGCCGGCTGTTGCTGAGGCTTCGGTGCTTGAGCCCCCATCGGAGGAGATGCCCAGGCCAGAACCAGAGGCAGCTTCTGCTCCAGAAGCAGTGACGTCAGAGGTACCCACGACCGAGCCGGAGCGCCCTGAAGACGTCGCTGGCCCCCTGCTTGAGGGGGTGGATGAAGACCTGGTGGCGGGACCTTCCTTGATGGCGACTGAGGTCATCCCGGAGGACGGCCCTGGTGCCGTGGAGTCCCAGGGGACCACTCTTGTGGAGTGGGACCCAATTTTTGTTTCTGAAGATCCGCTGGAACCAGCGGGAGTGGCCCCAGCATGTCCGGAACCTATTCCGTTGGCGTTGTCTATCGACAACGCCTGCTCCAGCCTGCGTCAGGTCCAACTGGCCTTCTTCCACAACAGCAAGGCTCTTGAAGAGGAGCGCCAAACCCTTAGGCGGTGGCGTAACCGGCTCTACTTCGAGACCAAGCTGGCGCAGTCGAGGCTGGCGGACGACAAGGAATGGATCAGGCAAGAAAAGGTCCGCCTGGAGTACTGGGGCAAATTGTTGGATGATCGGGAGAGTCTGACTCATGCCCTCGACACTCAATCCCGGGAGATCCACGATCAGGCCAAAGCTGCCAACGACGCGGCCAATGCTCGGCGCGAACAGCTTGAGGCCATCAACACCACACTCATCAAGCGCCGAGAGGCACTTGAAGAGAGGGAGAGACGGCTCGAGGATGAAGAGCAGAAACTCCTGGAGCTGCGGGATGACGTCCTAAGGAGGGAAGAGGAGCTCGCCGAGAAAGTAGCTCTGGCTGACAAGGGCCTCGAGGAACGCACCAAGCAATTGGATACGCGTTGCGCCGAGGAGAAGGAGAAGGCCTGGCTGCGAGGACAGGAGCTCTACCAGCAAGAATGTGCCCTCGTTGCCAGGGAGAAGAAAGTGAAGGGCAGGGAGAAGTACCTGGTCAACTGCCGGAACGAGATTCATCTCCGGGAGAAGGAGCTCGGGAGACTCGAAAGGCAGCTTGCTGAAAAGATTCAGCAAAATGCTAAAGAGGTGGAGCACCTTACTCGCGAGAATTCAGAACTGGTGGCGGCCAGAAGATCCCTGGAAGAACAAAAGAGCTCAAGGGCTTCGGACTCCCTTCAAATTTGGGAGTTCCTGAGCAAGGCTGACGACGCGCTAACGCCGATGGGGTTTAGTCTCGTGCTTCTGGATGATCCGGAGCCGGAACTAGACTTGGCGCTGCAGGCGTTAAGCTCGGCAGGTAGAAAGCTCTCCAAGATGGGTGACGCTATTTCGGACCAGCTGGAGGTTGAGGGGCAGTCCCTGGCGAAGAACATCGCAGAATACATGCTGACGTGCTACACCAGCCGGAATCCCCAGTTCCCTCTGGACCCGGTGCTGGAAGGTCCCATTGAAGGAGAAGGCGAATCTGCCCGGGCTAACGTGCCGGAGGTTGCCCAGAAGGTCGCTCAGTTCTTCCGTAGGGTCTAGGACCATCCCTGTACCTTTTACTTGTCTTCTCTCTTTTCCTTTTCCAATTTTGTAATCCCTTGTCTCCAGATGAATGAAATCCACATTTTTTGCGAATTTCACTTTTTGTCTTCAACATCTTTATCTTCACTTGGCCCCCTGGTAGATGTACACAATTTGATTGTGAACATGTACCAAAAGGATATTGAGTTTTGTTGAAGACTCATTTGCTCCGAACTTGTAGCTTTTAGGTCTGAAGTCTTCGATAGTGAAGGTCCCCTGAGGTTGTCGGAGCTTAGAAGCTCCGACATTGTCCATCGCTGGAGCTTGGTAGCTCCGGCAATAGCCTCTATCAACACCTAGAGCGTCGATAGTTAGTCCTCCGGGGTGTCGGAGCTGAGTAGCTCCGGAAGTGACCTTTGCCAACACTTGGTTTGTTGGCAGCAGACTCCATTTATGGGGTCTTCTCACCATCTTATATTAAGCATCGACGGCTGGCCCCCTTTGGGGAGTCGGAGCTTAGTTAGCTCTGGCTTTTCTCCATCAACGTAGACTTTATTTTTCCTGCACACTTAAGCCAAGAAAAATAGTAAAATTCGTTTCTTGTCTATAATTTCGTCGCGGCTTACGATTCTCAAGAAGATTTTAAGTTGAACGCGATTTTAAATACAACCGGATGCGTTGTCTTTTCTTCTAGGTTCAACTGTTCATGGATCCGCCTTACTTCGGCCTGCCGGGGTGTAGGTAGAGTGGCATACTTAGGGTGCTTGACCAGGCTAAGTCGATAGCACACTCCGGCCCTAGATTGGCTTGGCGGCTTTCGGGCGAGTTGGCCATGAGCGATATTTGAATCCAAAAGAACTGACAATACAACTCGAATCGTATATAAACCGGTCAAACTAAAATTTCTTAAGAATTGCACGTCTTTGTTATAGACAAGAAAGAGAAAAATAAAAATGTTGAGCCTGTACAAAATAAATGCACGTGGAGTCTATTTCACATGAAGATGTCTTTCATTATAGGTCCGGGGTACAGGGGAAACAAGTACACTCTTAGGGTACGGAACCAGGCTAAGTGTGTTTGGTTTCTCGTTTGACCCAGGGTAGTTAGCCACACTTTTAGTCCTGAGACTGTGACAAGTGTTGCATGAGCTTTGCGGACCTTTTGGGAAAGGTCCGGCTGCTCTCTCGGAGGAACTACCTGACTCTGTATAATGACTCTATAACATACACCCCAAGTTACTCAAGAATCACCTCCGTGGTATTAAGTGTAGAACATACGGAGGTGCTCGATGTTCCAAGGATTCGGGAGAGGTGTCCCATCCTCAGTAGCCAAGCGAACGCTTCCGGGACGGGATACTTTGATCACTCGGAAGGGCCCCTCCCAGCTGGGGGAGAGTTTGTTTAACCCTTCTCTGGATAGTATTCTCCGTAGCACCAGATCGCCTTCCTCGAGCTGTCGGTGATGTACATGCCGTTGGTGATAGCGCCGAAGAGCTTGGCGGTATCGGGCATTCCGAACAGCTTCTTGGCACCTTCCCTCCTCGAGGAGGTCTAGGTCTTCACGCCGGAGCTGGTCCTGCGCAGCTTCATCGAAGGTCCGGACCCGGAGCGAAACCAAGGTGATTTCCGGAGGAAGGATTGCTTCAGCTCCGTACACCAGAAAGAAGGGTGTTTCTCCGGTTGACCGGTTTGGAGAAGTCCTGTTGGCCCATATAGTGGGCGGAAGCTCTTCGATCCAGTTGGCTCCATGTTTCTTCAAACGCTCATAGGTGCGCGTTTTGAGTCCCTTAAGGATTTCTGCATTTGCTCTCTCGGCTTGGCCATTGTTGGCTGGGTGAGCTACGGAGGCGTAGCAAACTTGTATGCCGAGGTCTTTGCAATATCCTTGGAATGCGGAGCTTGTGAATTGAGTCCCATTATCAGTGATGATCTTGTTTGGGACTCCGAATCTGCTTACAATGGATTGCAGAAAGTTGATAGCAGATTGCTTGTTGATCGTCACAACTGGAGTTGCTTCCGGCCACTTGGTGAACTTGTCAATGGCGACATACAGGAACTTGTAACCTCCGACGGATCTTGGGAAGGGTCCCAAGATGTCCATCCCCCACACAGCGAAGGGCCATGTAGGAGGTATCATTTGTAAGGGCTGAGCCGGTGTATGAATTTGCTTTGCATGAAATTGGCATGCTTCGCATTTCTTCACCAGCTCAGTGGCATCCTGGAGCGCTGTAGGCCAGTAGAAGCCATGCCGAAAGGATTTTCCGACCAGCGTGCGGGAAGATGCGTGGTTCCCACACTCGCCTCCATGGATTTCTGCGAGGAGTTCGCAGCCTTCTTCCCTTGTGATGCACCGCATTAGGATGCCGTTGGCACCGCGCCGGTAGAGATCCCCTTCTACCAGCGTGTATCTTTTAGCCAATCTGACTACCCGGTCAGCGGATACATCATCGTCAGGAAGGATGTTGTCTTTCAAGTAGCTCCGGATCTCCGAGATCCATGCATCGGAGCTAGCTTGAGCTTTTTAGTCTTGCGTGCTGGGTTGCTCGGAGCTCCCGGCAGCACCTATGACCCTTGATGGCTGCCATGGTAATAGGGCCATCGGGACCGTCAGCTTCGGGATGCTGATCTCGCCCCCTTCGCTCAGTTCGGCAGGCTGAGCTGTGGGTTTCGACAATCTCCGGACAAAAGTTCCGTCAGGAGCCGGAGCTCCGGTTGACGCTTTCGTCGAGAGTTCATCGGCTTCAGCGTTGTGGGCACGCTGAACATGGTGGAGGTCTAGGACTTCAAAGTCCTTCTGAAGCCTCTGGACTTCAAGGAGGTAAGCAGCTAGCTGGAGATTGTTGCAGGAGCATTCACCCTTCACCTGCTTGATGATGAGCTGTGAATCTCCTTTGACCAGCAGTTGCCTGACACCGTATGACAGTGCCACCTTTAGTCCATAGATGAGTGCTTCATACTCCTCCATGTTGTTTGTTGCCTTGAAGTCAAGGTGTACCATGTATTTCACCTTCTCCCCAGTCGGTGCAAGGAGAAGGACTCCAGCTCCGGCCCCCTGCTTCTGCATGGAGCCGTCGAAGTAGAGGGTCCAGTGAGGCTCGGTGAAGGTTGGAGCTTGATGCTCCGTCTTCTGTTCACTGGGGCCCCCAGGGTTTGATGGAGAGGGAGTCCATTCTGCCACAAAATCTGCCAACGCTTGACTCTTGACAGCTTGTCTTGAAATAAATTCAAGATCAAATTCAGCCAATTCCGCTGCCCACTTTGCAATATTCCCAGTTGAATTGGGATTATGCAAGATTGCTCGAAGTGGATAGGAGGTCACCACCGAGACTTTGTGAGCTTGGAAGTAGTGTCGAAGCTTCCTGGAGGCAATAAGAACTGCATACAGCAGCTTATGCACCTCTTGGTATTGAGTCTTGGCATCATGTAATACTTCACTGATGAAGTATACCGGGCGTTGAATGGTCGGACCCTCCCGGAGGGGTCCGGAGCTTCCTCTTCATTAATCCGGACCCTCTCGGAGGGGTCCAGATTCTCTTCGGGGACCTCCGGGTTCTGGCTGGAGGAACCTGGAGCTTCTTCAGAAGTGACCTGAACCTTCCCAGAGGGGTCTGGGTCTTCTGAAGTGACTTCTTGTGGGTTTGAGTCTGGGAGCTGGGACCCAGACTCGCTTTCAGGAACCTCCGGACCCTAACGAAGGGGTCTGGATTCCTGAGTATGGGGTAGTTCCGGTCTCTCCGCAACCAGAACCATACTGACAACCTCGTCAGCAGCTGAAATGTAAAGCAACAAAGTCTCACCAGGGTTCGGAGCTACCAGAATTGGTAGGGTGGTGAGGAACTGTTTCAGCTCCTGGAATGCCTTCTCTGCTTCTTCGGACCATTGGAATGGTCCGGACTTCCTCAATAACTTGAAAAAGGGAAGTGCCCGTTCCGCCAGTCTTGATATGAACCGGCTGAGGGCTGCTAGACACCCAGTTAATTTTTGGATGTCTTTGATGCGGGTTGGTGGCCGCATGTCTTCAATGGCTTTTATCTTCGCCGGATTAGCCTCTATGCCCCGGTGACTTACCAGGAAACCAAGAAGTTTTCCGGAGCTAACCCCAAACACGCACTTGTCCAGGTTTAGCTTTGTGCGGGTGGCCCGCAGCTTGTCGAAGACAGCCTGCAAGGTGTCTAAGAGGGACTCCTTGTTCTTTACCTTGACCACGATGTCATCGACGTACACTTCCACTATGCCTCTGATGAGTTCTTCAAAAGTTTTGTACATAGCTCGTACAAAAGTTGAAGCTGCATTCTTGAGACCAAAGGGCATGGCTGTGTAGCAGTACAATCCATCTACTGTGATGAATGAAGTATGCTCTTCATCCTCCCTAGACATCCTGATTTGGTGATACCCAGAATATGCGTCTAGGAAACACAGTAATTCACACCCGGAGGTGGAATCCACTATCTGATCTATTCTAGGTAGTGGGAATGGATCTTTTGGACATGCCTTATTTAGTGTGGTGTAGTCGATGCACATCCGAAGCTTCCCGCCGGCCTTGGGCACAACGACTGGGTTCGCCAGCCATTTTGGATGGAAGACTTCTCGGATGAATCCGGCTTCGAGCAACTTCTTCACTTCTTGTCGGATGAAGTTCTGTCGCTCTACAGATTGCTTCCGAGGCTTCTGATGCATAGGCCGGGCATCAGGGTAGATCTTCAGATTGTGCTCAATCACTTCCCTGGGGATCCCAGGCATTTGTGACGGTTGCCAAGCAAACACGTCAACGTTAGCCCGGAGGAAAGTGATGAGCGCGAGTTCCTATTTGTCGTTCAACCCTCCCGATATACGAGTGGTTTGAGCGGCATCGGAACCAATTTGGACGACTTTGATGGGAATGTCGGTGTCGCCGCTTGGCTGCACACGGGGTGCAAAGGTCGAGCCTCGTTGACGAATGCTCGGGGGTTTTGGAGCTTGCTCCTGTCTGGAGTCCTCCTCTTGCGCCGTGGTGAGTGCATGGAGTTCCTCCAGAGCAGTTACTCCTGCAGTGCGATCTCCGCGGATCCGAAGAACGCCTATTGGTGTTGGCATCTTCAACACCAGGCATCCATAATGAGCAGCTGCCATGAATTTGTATAGGGCAGGTCTACCCAAGATGGCGTTGAATGGTAAGTTGATCTGAGCAACGTCAAAGACCAACTTCTCGGTGCGATACTTCTCCCGTGTCCCGAAGGTAACAGGAAGAGTAATAGCTCCGAGTGGGGTAATGGCCCCCGGACCTACTCCAGAGAAAGGTCGGGAGGGATGGAGATCCGAAGGTCGGAGATGAAGCTTGGTAAAAGCTTCAAAGCTTATGAGGTTCAGCCCCGAACCTCCATCCACCATAACATGATGGAGCTGGATGTTATTGATGGTGGGAGATACCATCAAAGGTAACTGTCCAGCTCCGACCATGCTTCGAGGACAGTCCGAAGCATCAAAAGTGATGGCTGTGTCCATCCACTTTTGATGTGGTTCCGGCCTGACTGTAGGGGCTACAGCGGCCATATCCCGCCGCATAGTCTTGATGACGCGACGAGAGGTGATATCCCATGATCCACCAAAAATGGTGTTCATGGTCTTCCGACGCTCGTTGTCAGAGACGTCAGAGTCATCGTCGACGGAAGTGTAGACGGCCTTCAGGACCTTTTTGGGATCCTGAAACCCTAACTCCTCTTCAGCCGGAGCTTCGTCGACCTTCTGTTTTCCTTCCCTCTATCGGAAAGGAGATCCTTCCCGGCGCTTGCTGTAGCGCTCGGCAAGGTTCTGGACCTCCCGGCAGTCTTCCAAACCGTGGCTACCCGTTTTGTGAATGGGACACCACACTTTGGGTTTGCCACCATCTTCAGAAGACGCTCGAGGTCGCTTCTCGGGGCGTGGCCCCCGGCCACCCGGAGTTGCAGCAGCTGCAACTTTGGATGTGCCGGCCGACAGCTTCTTCTTGCCGTTGGTCTTCTTTTTCTTCTTGCCACTCCCGGAGGTAGCAGCTTCTTCTTTGGAGGATTTCTCGTGATCCTCCGAGGCTGGTTTGGAGTGCATCTCACGGCCCTCCGCAGCACTGGCACATTTATCTGCCAGGCTGAAGAGCTCCGTGACGCTGGTAATCTCTTTGATCGCCAGCTTCTCCAACATCTTCTTGTCCCGTACGCCCTGTCTAAATGCCACAATGACAGATGCGCTAGAGATAGAAGGGATAGTGTTGCGTACCTGAGAGAACCTCTGGATGAAAGAACGCAAAGATTCTCCCCCTTTTTGCACGACCGCAAAAAGGTCCAGTTCAGTGCCTGGTCGGATGTATGAACTCCCGAAGTTGGCAGTGAACTGATGGCACAGCTCCTCCCAACTGTTGATAGAGTTGGGTGGAAGGCTCATAAACCAGGACCTGGCGGTCCCAGTTAAGGCCACTGGAAAGTAATTGGCCATCACGGCCTCGTTTCCTCCAGCTGCCAAGATTGCAGTGGAGTATATCTGAAGGAATTCGGCAGGGTTGACAGTCCCGTCGAATTTTTTCGGCAGGTGTGGCCGGAACTTCTGTGGCCATCTAACCATGCACAGGTGCATGGCTAGGGCTGAACAGCCTCCTCCTACCCCTTCCAGAGTAGAAAGGTCCTGAGCTTCCCGTCTTTCACGAGCACGCTCAATATGGACACGACCATCCTGCTGGCGGTATCAGCGATCAAGCTCCGCCCGGAGGTCATGAGTCGAAAGCCTGGATACCGTGTGAGTGCGTCGAGCCCTGGAGGGCAGTGATGTCACCTGTTGTGATGCAGCTCGTCTCCTGTTGTTGGAGACGTGCGGACCAAGTCTACCAGACAAAGTCCGCCGCTGCGACGGGGCTCGTCCCGAAGGAGGAGGACCCTGGTTGTTGAGGCGTTCGGCCGCTGCTGCGACCAAATGCTCCACATCGGCCCTCCACTGCTCCATTGCATCTCGAGATGCATCCGAAGGTGGTGGACGTTGAAGAAGAGCACGCGGTGCATGGAGCGCGTGTTCCGGGTTGTCATGACTCGCTGATGCCGTGATGGACGCCGGTGCACCATCGCGTTGTCCAGCTTGGTTTGCTGGAGAAGGTGGCGGCTGTGTGACTCCTGCTGGTGCTGAGGCTCCTGCTGGTGGCTGCCTGCTGGAGGGATTACCCCCAACAGCCTGAGCAGCAGGTTGGCCGTTGGATGATCCAGCCGCGGAGTTCACCATTCTCGAAAATCTCAGGCGCCCCTACCTGGCGCGCCAACTGTCGGCTGTTGGAGCCGGCAGATCTCCCTACACTGTTAAAGTGATTGGGGAGTTTGAAGTTCGGTGTGGGCGCGCGGAGATTCAAGAAGGTGAATAGGAGTTTGACACAGGAGACACAAGAGTTTACGTGGTTCGGGCCGCCTGAGCGTAATACCCTACTCCACGGGTGTGTTGGGGTTGTATTAGCTTGTCACGAGTGTATCGGGTGTGTGAGTTCGTCTGTGAACGTCCCTGAGTGTATCGTCGGCCTGTCCTTTTATAGTACAAAGACAGGTCGTTACAAGCTAGCTTGGCTCGACATGTGGCCCTGGCGGTTACTAGTATTGATACACGATTAATTGCTGTTAATGATCCTGTAACGGGCTCCGACAGTGCCGTTACTGGTGTTAAGATCGTCCGTTTAAGTGTCATTAATATGGCATTAATGACACTTAATCGGGTCTTGAAGTCCTTGGCTCTTCTTTGAAGATCCGGAGCTGTTACAAGGTCTTCCGGAGGTTAGAGGCTGGCAGGTCCGACGATTGGACACGTGGCGGCTCCGGAGCTTGCTGTGGGAAGCAGGTAGCTCCGGGGCTACCAGTCACGTGTCTACTCCGGAGCTTCTCTCGGTCCGGGGTTAAGTACAGAGGTGCCGTTTCGGTACCTGGCTCGGAGCTTCCCCCTTGTGGGCGGTAGCTCCGGTTTGGCAGTACACGTGGCGACCCAGGGATTAACCATGTTGGAGAAGCAGGTCCGGTCATGTCTGACAAGTGGGCCTCCGAGGGTCTTCAACCCAAGTAGATGGCTTTCCTTTGAAATCTTTGTAACCTCAAGGGGTGTGCGGTTTTTAGGGTACCGACACACACAATTTCTTTGTCCCCTTTAAGCTTAGGAAGACCACGTATGCGATCAAGAGCACTAACACGCGTTAGATGATCAAAGCCTACGTGACCAAGTCTACGATGCCAAAAATATAAGTCCTTTGAATAATTATCAACTAGACACCTATGCTTAGAGGAAGACATATCAAAATCAGCTTTAAAAACTCTTCCAAACCGAGACATGTTAAAAATAAGCTCACTATTTGAATTTACAACTTTGCAGCAATTTTTAGTGAAAATAATTTCCTGATTTTCATCTAGCAGTTGTGAAACAGAAAGCAAGTTGTATTTCAAATTTCTAACAAGTGCCACATCCTTCAAAGTGTAGTGATTATTTACTCTAATCGAACCCTTAGCAATTATAGGAGTTGAAGAATTATCGGCAAAAGTAACATTCTCTATACGTGACACAAAAGAGAGGGAGGAGAACCATTCGTTGTTACCGTTCATGTGGCGTGAGCAACCTGAATCCACAATCCAAATGTTCTCCTTCCTCAAGCGTGTAACCTACATAGAAGCACAATACGTTGACAACTCAATACAGGGGTTAGTCAAAAGGCATTTAGGAATCCAGTACTGAGTCACACGACGTCCAGCAGGAATAACTCGCGAAAGCTGAGATAAAACAACAGGTTTATGAGTCAAAGCTTGAGGATTTTTGTACCCAACTACTGTACTACCAGATGTTACATGTGTAGCATGAAACACAGTAGGTTTGGGAGCAAACTTTGCAAGTTTTCGACTCATTACAGTAGGTTGCATGTTCCTATCATTCGGTTTAACATGTGCAACAAATTTTGCATGAAAGTTATGAGATCTAGCAATTATTTTTTCCTTTTTCTGTTGTTTAACTAGTCTATAACAAAAATCTATGACATGACCATCTCTACGATAGTAGGTACAATGAAATTTAACTTTGTGTTCATGTCTAGATGAGCAAGCAACATTTTTATTTGAAACCGAATGAGACAACACTCCCGCAGATTTGAAAACCACTTCTTTTTGTTTAGTAACTATTTGAATCAAACCACTTCCTAATGAATTTACAATTTTAGGTGGATGTGCCTTAGCATGAGCATGAGAATCAAAACCTAAACCAATTTTATCATTGCAAGAATTGGAAGAATTCAGCAGCAAGTTTAGGTTCTTTTCCCATTACAAAACTGATCTAATGTCCTATGCATGTTATCAAGTATATTGGACAGATCAAGGCAATTTTCACATGAAGTTTTTCCTTTTAATTTGCAATTGGAACAAAATTTAACTTCATGAGAACGTTAAGCATTGTTCAATATAGAAATTTCATTCATAGCATCTTCTAGTTTCTTATCAAGATCATCACAAGTAGAACAATGCAAATCAAATGTAGAACAGCTAGCATCTTTCAAGTTTTTATCACTAAGTTGTAAAATCTCACATTTTCCTTCATATGAGGTCCAGTTGTATGTTGGTTATCAACCCTAATGGAGACCAATTATAGCTATGCTTATGAGCTTGATCTCATCAAATCTTTTCCTCCACTCATGCTTAAATTTTATTAACATGAGGAATGGACTTCACCAATAATCTTAGATAAATTCTTTTGACCTCTCTTCAAATTTTGGAATTATTTGAATGGAGAATGCTAGGTCAAATTAATATGCAGTACCAAATATATATTCAAATTAATTACAAATTGAATATGCTACTGTACATTTGACCCTGTCAAAAATATTCGAATCATTGTTCAATAGAACAGCCAGGGTTCGTGCCTAAATTCGCTTCTTTCTTGCAATCATCCTTTAATCTGGTTAGGAGGTAGCTCGTATATGTCCTAGCGCAGCTCCCTGCCCAAAGGCCCCAAAAGTTATCAACCGAGCACTTTAGATTTTGAGATTTCGCGGCCACCGGTTGCAAGACCATGCTTCACCGTCGAGCTCATAACTCAAGGGTGTTTCCACTCTTCCCTAGTCAAGATTCTTGATCTTTGAGATCCCAGCCAAGAAGCTTTTGGAGGAGTTCCCGAGTTGTTCGAGCTTAAGTTGAGCGAGTTCAAGCAGGCCCGAGCCCTCACCGCCGCCGCTGCCGTCGCGTAGTTGTTTCCGGTCCGTTTCAGCCGATGCCGACCTCACCGTCGTGCTCAGCGCCACCGAAAACCCCCAGGCGGCAAGTCTTGGCGAGTTTGGCGCAACCGTTTGGCCGCCGGCGAGATCACCAGCGAGCTACCGCTGCGGGCGCTGCCGCGCGCGAGCACCAGCCCAAGGTTGAAGACGACCGTGGATCCCACGAGTCAGTCGCTGCGGGATCTGGATGTGGCCAGGGCTCTGGTGTGACTGTGCGGTTTAACCCCGTAGCCGCTGGTGCGGCCCTGCTGCAATTGGTTGGTTTTAAACCAGTGGGCCCGACCGATTTATTTGAATGTTTCCCATTGGAAAATAATTCCAGGATTTAACTCAACTTGGAAAATTCATAACTTCCAGTAGAATTATCCAAAAATTCCCAAATAAATTTGTTAGAATCAGCATGAAGAATACATTCCAGTGATGCACTTGGATTTGTATGAAAATCCATAGAAATTTCTCCATAATCCAGATAATTTTTTTAAAGAATTTATTCCCACAGTTCTGATAATTGGAAAATTCCCAATTTTGGTCTGAACACTACTATTAATACAATTGATCTCTAGTAAAAATTTAAAGTTCATTGAATTTCAATTACTAGGTTGATCAATATTCCAGATCTCTATGTATTTATAAATTGAGAAAAATGGAAAATCAATTTTTAGAAATTGCCCCAAACTTGCAAAATCAGTTCCTCCCTGTAGTAAGCTTGGAAAATAGTGAAACAAATTTTCCTAGAACCTCTGAGACCCGCTCTACATGATACAACCCCTGGTAGCCATGATAGGTCTCCAAAAATTTCAACCAAAATTTAGATATGGTTATTGCTTACCATAATTTTGAAGAACAACAAACTTCCTTGATCATCTCCTGTTCTTTGCAAGAGTCTTCTCTATAGTCACTAGTATCTACCATAAAAGTTCCAAAGCCAATTAAGATAATCATCTTATTTTCATCCTAGGATAGTCACATAACCTCAAGCATATTAACTATTTTCGAAGTCATTCATACCTAGTATATGCATATTGTGTAGTAGCTGAAATCGAAGAGCATCCAGAAGCTTTGGAAGTCCATCTGCCAGAAACTAACATAGGCTCAGACTTGCATTCAGGCAAGCCCCGGTTTGCATTTAAGTTCCTTACAGTGTTTTTGCAGTTTTTATTTCACCTTACGTCTTCAGATGATTGTACATTATGTTTAAGGTGTTTGACATCCACTTGCATGGCCCATAAATCCTATAGAGTCTTGGGTAGGTCTATGGCCCGTTGAGTAGTACTGTATGCTTATGCTCATAGGAATTTGGTAGAAGTCGAGTAGTTGGAATCTACTCGCGAGATAGGAATTTTATCACACGGGAGGATCTGGAACCAGAAAATGGTTTATGAATATGAAATTGAGACCGAGCAGTGGGTAGGATGCAGCGAGACGTGGTATCATGTGCGTAGCCCTTCTTGTGTCGATTGAGCACCGTTTTGTGTGCGGCCCTGCTGGACAAGCTTGAATTGTACCAGCGACATACTGGAGAAATGGGCTCTAGTAAACTGACGTAGCTTGATACTAGTTTGTTGAGGCATTTCGTTCCGTTTTATAGGCGTGGGTTGAGGGAAACAAGGTGTAAATCAGCTGTTGGGCACATCAGAGTACGCCCCATGCAGTGACCTCCTACTCGTGATGGATCGATCAGTTCGACATCCGAGTGTCTAGTGAAAGGTGGCCATATACGACTAGTACTGAAGTGTTACGTAGGTACTGTTGTAAGTACTTGCTGACATTTTTGCAAGTGCGTATGTGTCGTGTTGTTCCGGGTGTATCCTGATTGCAATCACCGTCTCTCGCGGTAATAGAGTACCACTTGTTCACTGCGTTGTGACGTAGTAAATACTAAAGAAGTCAGGAGAATATGATATATTGGATTACAATTTTGTTTAACAACCTTGTTTGGCTTAGAAATAGTACAATTAAAAGTTTACAGTTTCCCCATACTTGATCTGTAATAGCATTATGTGCTTTGTGCACGTCATATCATCGGCAAAACGTTTCTTGTTTGATTGTGGAGTCTATGATGTGCCGTGCCTGAAGAATGTCATGTGCTACTTAAAACATGACTATAAGGATCCACTTGTAGGCGAATCCTTATGCTTTACTTTACCTATGCTTAGTGTTCACCCCTGCATATGTCTAGTGGGGCGGGTTAGTCTTGCTAAGCCTTATGCTCACGTTTGCAGTTAACAAGTTTTTGCAGATTATACAACTGATGACGAGTTTGATGACGAGGCTGCACCCCCTCCTGGGTTTACAGCCGAGTGGGAACCCTGCACGCCCCCATAAGTTGTGTGTTGCTAGTGCGGAATATCCAGGGCATGGGTAACTTTGCTTTTGCATAACTAGTGCCGAGAGCGTAGCTATGATGTATAGTTCTCTTTTCTTTCGTTAGTATTATAAAACTTCTGCTGTGCTTTTCAATAAAGACTTGGTATTGTAAATTGTTCTCGTCCTTTTCTTGTATACTGTTGGGTGTCGCATCGCACGACACCACCCAATGAGATCTTTGGAGGTCGGGATTCTGGTCCCCACAAACATGGTATCAGAGCATCATTGGGAACAGTGTACTTGAAAAGATCATATTTTTAAAAATTAGGATTTGAGCGAGGAATTAGCATATACCCTTATAAGGAGTATTATTAATATAAGATATAAAGGTGGTAAACTAACTTATATGTTATAAATTCTGTAAGGACGCTCCGACGTTAGGTAAGAGGTATGGTACGCCACCGTAAGCGGCTCAATTGCAATAAGCTCACCATGCGAGAGGTAGCATGGAAATCTTTCCGTGGCTTGGCACGGAAATGTTAATAGGAATCTCTGAAGCTTTCTATGTTTCTGAGAACCTATGACACGCGGTACCCCAGCGTGCATCAAAGTTAGTGGGAGTCCCCGTCAGGTGGTGTATAACCCGATAGTATGCATCTCTAGAGCTATTCATGTTCTATGGGAGCATGCGAAACACGTATGCACGAGCGTGTATAAGTCGGTTCGTGCGAGAGTCTTTGCTGTACATACGTAGTACAACTATGTACCTCGAGATATGACCTCGCTCGAGGGCGACACACACCAGAGTCGTATGCATTTACTTTCATATATATTATTGTGACTGCCCGTCGTGTTTCCCCGTGCCGCCCTTGAGTTGTGAAGGTGTGAAAGGTGATTGTTTGTCTTCTACAGCATTGACTACGGTAGCGACCCGTGTATAACACGTTTGCGAGTGAACGATACTAGGGCCACCTATAAACGTATCCAGAAATACCGGTTAGAATTTTCTTTGGTGAGGCACGTAGTACCGTCAGTATCAACTTCGATACTTGACCATCCCCAAACGACAAAAATGGACGCATTATATTTTGGAAAGTCTGACTATCAGGTGCTGGTAGGTTTGGACTCTGCAAAATGAGTTTCGATTCGACATTGGGTTAGCACCAATATTCTTGATTTTCTGGCCAAAGTTTGCTCACCTTCGCCAGGTTGTAATTTTGGTTAATTAGGAATAAACATAGGGGTATACTATATGGATGAAAAGTTCTCGAAGACCTCTACAACTTTTCTGTTGACCATTAAGACAGAAAAGCTTGATATTCTGTTGAAATTTGGGATTTTCTTAAACTGCTCCAGATAACACTACCATTGTACCAGTCTCTCTATTTTTGCAATAACTTACTCTAGAAAAATCTTCTGCCTTATTGCAATATATATATGAAAAGGGAAGAAGTAGATATACAGTTTTGTTATTTAAAGTTTCTTCTGATTCGAATTTAGGCCATTCAAATTTCGAGCTCAAAACAGTGAACTGCAGGGCTTCTGTTGAACAACAGTCAGTTCATCTGTCAAGTTCAGATAGCTCTAGCTTTTGATCCAGAACAGTGACATGGTCATATATATACATTTATGGAAATCTTAGCAAGTCCTCTATCAACTTTACGTTGCACTAATGTCCTGAATATTGGTGTAGCTGTGTTTAATTCCTATGGTTGCAAACTTGGTTCTGGCAGATCAGAACTTGAAACAGTTGGCACATAGTTTCGAATTAGCGCATTATACCTATGTAAAAAAATGTTTCATGGCCGAAATTTTTTACCTCTGGATTGTTAACTTGATGTTACACAATGTTTATTTTGTCATTACCTCAATATATTGTCATGATATACCTGTATAAATTGTGGACAATCACCACATATACGGGGAGGTTCTGTCAAAATTTCCAGAAACTTTGGGTCAACTTTAGACCTGTATAGATTCTATTTCCTAGCTCACATGGAGCTGTATGAGTACAATCTGGAAAATTTGTAAAGTTTACTACAACTTTTGTATTCAACCCAACCTCTGGTTCTGAAGTTTCCTGTATGAAAATTTTGAATTTATACAGGAAGGTCAGTTGGAACAGACTGTGATTACAACTCCATTTTAAAATTTTCTTAAACTATTGGGAGTTGGAAATCTTCTCATTGTTCCAGTATATTTTTCACAAATGGATGATTCTATAGTATACTTACCAAACGGATGGGTGTTCACGAAGTGTACTCTTCTGAAGGGTTTTCCGGATTTGTTGATAGCAATGTTTCAACGGTTCGGGTATCGCGAAATACCGGACTATTGGGGCAAGGAGATCGATGACGGAGGTGTGACAAGATGCACCATTTGTGTCGATATACCTGCTGCTCCATTGAATATTGGATGGGATCCTTTCTTCCAGGCCCGTCTCTGAGATTTCAGAGGCCCGGGGCGGACTCAAAAATTAGGCCCTCTATTATACAAATAAAATTTTAATTTCTTGATATACACATATATTTATCATAAAAAATAATAGTATATCAAAAAATATATACCTTAAAATTTTCTTCTAACATGTCTTGATGCGAAGTCATCGATGACGGTATTGATATCAATCTCGTCCAATAATCTCTTCTCAATACACAAAATGCCCAAACCATTTAGTCATTCTTGGGACATTGTGGACCTTAAATAATTCTTCAAAAATTTTAATTTTGAGAAGCTTCTTTCAGCTGATGCCACAGTCACATGCACAGTAAATAATATCTGATAAGCGAGAGAAACATTAGGATAAGAATCCATCTTTCTGACATACTCAAAAATATCCATAGAAGACATTGATGTTTCTGGCAAACATAACTTTAACACCCTCAATTCAGAAATTAGATCATTTATCTCAACATCAGATGAACTGTGTGAAGAGAATGTTTCTGCAAATTTAGTGCAACACTCTTCTAGCTCAATATCATTTAGCGACTTCAAGGTTGTTGAGCTCAATAAGAAACCAAAAATACTTTTGAATGTCTGTAGTTCTTCAAATCTACTTTTCAATGATGTATTTGTCGTATCAACCATAACCAAGAAGTAATTAACTTCAAAATCCTTTTCGGCTTGTAAAATTTCTTCTTGGTATTCAATTTCATCAAAATGTTTCTTCCTTTTACCTTGCCACTTCACTGGAAATGATGGTTCCACACCCATTTGAGATGCAATATTTTTGGCCGTGGCTATACTTGGAGCAAAGCCTTCATTCCTATAAGTGCCAAAGTAATTTTTGATATCTTCTATTTGATGTAGGGTAGTGTTGATGCACATAGATGGTGATTGCAACTTCTTGCTTACTGTATTTATAGCAAATAAAATATCATGCCAAATGACCATACCAAGTATGAACTCGAAGCTATCAAGTGCTTTTAATAAATTTTTTTGCATCGGTCTTGTCACTGAATTCAATGTCACTAGATTGATGCAACTCTGATAAAGCTGATCTGATATGGGGAGTCTGATATCTAATTGCTTGAACACTTTTAATCCTGCTTTCCCAACGAGTATTGGACAATTATTTTACTGTTAAACTTGGAACATGGTCAAGCAAAACCTTCCATCTTTTGGTAGAGCCAGAAAAGAGTATATATATCTTTTGCAAAATTCTAAAAAAAAAGAAGCAGCTTTGGCACAAGATTTAGCCATATCACAAAGAGTAAGATTAAGACTATGACAAGCACATGGCATATATAATGCTCTAGGATTAATGTCAAGCAACCATTTTTGCACTCCCTGATGTTTACCTTTCATATTAGAGCCGTTGTCATAACCTTGACCTCTGATATCATCAATATTAAGACCAAAGGACTTCATAGAATCAATCAATACTTTAAAAAGACCCAAACCTGATGTGTCGTCCACCTTCAAAAAGCCCAAAAAGTACTCATGAATTTTTATGTTGCCATCAGACATCTCAACACATCGAACTAATAATGTCATTTGTTCCTGATGGCTCACATCAGGAGTACAATCAAGAACAATGGAGAAATATTTGGCCTCTTTAACAATCTTGATGATAAATTTTTTAATATCTGAAGCCAAAAGAAGAACCAACTCATCCTGAATCATATGACTCAAATAGTGATAGCGAGTGTCTTTGTTTTGAATATGCCTCAAATGATCCTGCATCACCAAGTCAAATTCTGCAATCATCTCAATACAAGCATAGAAGTTACCATTTGAATCACTATAAGGCTTCTCATTCGTTCCTCTGAATGCCAAACTGCGTTTTGCAAGAAATTTCACAACATCAATTATTCTAAATAAAACTTGCCTTATGCGTTCTTTCTCCTTCTTTATTTGCTGTTGTATCTCCCTGTCAATTGTTTTATCTTTGTCTATTCGAGCTCTCAGTTCATTCCAAGTATTCATATTGCTGATATGTCCAACACTAGTTTCATGTTCTGCTAGCCTTTCACTGATATGCCTCCAATTTCTAAACCCATCATGTGCGAAAGAACTTTTGCAATTGATAGACTTGAAAATCTTACAACAGAAACAAAATACTGTATCAATATGTTTTGAATAAACTAACCACTTCCTGTCACGTAACTCTCCATTATTCATTTTTCTAGAGTAGTGAGCATATGAAAAATGTCTGAAGTTCTCATCCTTTGGGAATATAATATTTTTTCTCTTATAGGACCCTTCTCTATCAATACATCTCTAGCTTTGTTATCAAGACTATCCCAGTTTCTCGGATCATAAATATCCTCAATAAAAATAGGTTGCTCATCAATACTAGTAGATTCTGTTGCAGATGGATTAAATGTATTATCATTCTCATGATCACTTACTTTATCATCATCAATGTTGATTCCATTATTGTCTTCTATTGGGTCTCGGTCTCCTAAATCTGAATCACCTTGTTCCTCAATAGCAACAATGGCCAAATCATCAGGATTTCTTGAAGTAGTAGTATTTCTTGTTAAAAATTTGTTCATGGCTCCTTTTTGTGATTCTATCAACTCATCTTGTCTTTTTCTTTTCTTCCTTTTTTCACTTCCAGATGCATACTTCCTAGTTGACATGGTTTGAGTATCTACAAAAAATTAAGAAAACAAATATATTCAATTGCGTCAGTGCGTGTTTGCGTACAGCGTATACGTACCTTGTCCGCTTGTCGATGTCGTCAAAGCCTGCTCCACTAGTCCGCTGCTCGTACGTGGTACGTCCCACCGAAGGGCGAAGCCGAAGGCCGAACTCGCTCAAAGCCGCTGCTCGCCAGGCGCTGGACGGATCACCGATCAGTGACGGATCGTCTTCCAACTTTTGCCGCACGATAAAAGGAAAGTGAAACGAATCAACGTCGATGGTTCGGTTCCATTATCCATGTCTATATGGGTCTGGCCATCAAGAAAGGGGGCCCCTCAAATTTGGGGGCCCAGGGCGGCCGCCCAGGTGGCCCTCTCCCCAGAGCCGACCCTGCTTTCTCCATCCAAGTGCAAGGGATTCAATTGGAAGACACATGGTGTTTTGCCGCGAGTGTTTCCATAATGAGGTTTTGCAAACTTCATTACCGTGCTATGGTGGGCAGTCCATTCTGTAAGACCAATGTGTGCTGAATACATTGGCTTTTAGTGAATAAACTTGCTTCGACGATAAAAGTTTTGAATATCACCAAAACACCTTTTTATTAAGGTCCGACTAGTTTTGGTTAGCTCCGGTGAGTTTTTGCTAAGCTTCGAGTTGATTTTTCTAGCTCCGGCTTTTGGGTTTACTAGTTCCGACTAGTTATGTTTAGCCCCGACGCTAGGTTCTACTAGCTTTTGTTAGCTTCGGCTCAAGGTCCGGGTTGCTCTGGCAAGGTCCGAAACTTGACTGCAATGCTTCTGTTTTTCATTTGCAATGTTTCGTACTTGCTTTACATCTCTGGAAAGATTGCTTAGTATTCATTTGCTAAGTCTTTGGTGTGTTTTTGGTTGACATGGATGATATTGTGTTAATGTGGTTTTGCAACATGCTTATGTGAGGTGCTCACATAAGGTGTTGTGTTCGGAACTAACTTGAGTCAAGTCGAGGACTTGGGCTCGTATGGATTGGTTGTTTATTCATGTGCAGGTGTTGCTTGAGTTCAAGACATGGCTGGTGACGGGATCCATTGAACTAATCTTAGGGAGAAGATGAGGTTCAACAACCAAGTTCGGGAGGAATTTTGGTTGATTTGATTGGGAGGTTGCACAACATGTTTGAATCAAGAACAGTGCATATGAAGGTATCGTGGACATTATTGGAAGATGTTTGCACGTGTGCAAGGAGTGCATGGACATGACTACATGGTTCCGAGACGTGATGAAGAGATGTGGACGTAAAGAATCGTCGGAAAGATCCAACCGACTAGGTTATGGACTTAGGCTGCGGCTAAGTCGGGTTTGACTCAAATATGGAAAGATTTGAGTTGGTTATGATAGGATTTTGTGTGGGTCACGAATTTGAGTTGTTTAGGAATGTGGGATACGTTCCTAAGGTGTTTGGAAGTCTTAAGATTGCTTCTATCTGCGTATAGAAGAATCCTAAGCAGTTATGGAAAGTTACGATTCGTGAATAGAGTAGGATTTGGTTCCTGATATGAGTTGAGTTGGCTTTCGAGCTGGTTATATAAGCAAGAGAGCCCAGAGCTCGTGGTGTACGACTTTGGGGCTGTTCCTCTTGTGTTATATTGAATAAAATTCATAATTTGAAGGAACTTTTGTGCCTTTTTTGTCCGACTTGTTCCAGACAAGTTTTACTCGTCGAGTTTCTGGGCAGCACTACCTTTCGTCGGTGGTTTTATGATAACTCGAATTTTACAAATCCAATTGACGTGATTCTTGCTGGGTTGTCTTCACAACTTTATTATCTACCATCTGTAAAAATTTCACGGTCATTGGATTTGTGTTCTATGATCTACACGAGTTTCTTTGCAGCGTTCCAGAATTGTTTTTCTCGGGTAGGACAGATTGACCATTGTTTGATCTTTCGATCATAACATGAGTTTTTCTCGACGGATAGGAGTGATTCTTTTTGTGTAGTCTCCGTGAATTGATTCTCTATGATATCTATCACTTTTGTCACGATGGAACATGTTTAGATTAGTCTCACACACGATTTCTTTAACATATCATTTTTCTGCCGAAGGGGTTGGGGTTTAATTGTTTCCGCTGCGTAAGATTTTTAAATCTACCATTGACCCCCCCCCTCTGATAGCTTTTCACATGCTCTTCGATCCTACAATTGGTATCAGAGCCACGGTGCTCTAATCTTTGTGACTTGCACGTGTTTTTGACTAATCATCATGGAGAAGTACTCCGCCAAACTTTGTGTGTTTGCTGGTATTGATTTTCAGGTTTGGAAGGCACGCATGGAGGCTTTCATCCAAGCACAAGGCTTTGCAATATGGGAGAAGGTATACAAGCCTTACAAAGTGCCATCAAACGATCAAGTTACAGCTATAAATCTGAGAGATGTTGATAACAACAACAAGGCTCGGAACTTGATCATACAAGGATTAACACAAAGCGACTTCGACCGTGTTGCACACCTCCGATCTGCATACGATGTGTGGAAAGCACTTTGTGACTACCACGAAGGATCCAACATGATCAAAGAGGTAAGGCAAGACATGTTCAAGAAAGAATACATGCACTTCGAGATGCAACCCGGTGAGTCTATTGATGACCTTTTTGCTCGCTTCAATAAGATTCTCAGCAACTTGCATAGTATCAATGTTAATTTTTCAGATGCTGAAAATGCTAGGCAATTGCTAACTGCATTAGATATGTCAATTTGGGAGATGAAAGTCACATCTATTCGTGAATCTACTGTCATGAGTTCACTTACCTTAGATGTGCTATATTCCAAGTTAAAAACTCATGAAATTGACATAATCTCACGTAAGAACCCCAACAAGTCTATTGCTTTTGTTTCTCAACGTGACATGCCTAGTTCCGGTCAAACATCATCTTGTGGTACACTTGCTTTGCTGTCCTCTCTAACCCTTGAACAGATTGAGGAGTTCCAAGAGGAGGAGCTAGCACTCATCTCTACCCGGTACTCAAAAGCATTGCAAAATGTGAGAACTAGAAGGAGAGGAAGCTCCGGACATCAACGATGCTTTGAATGTGGTAAGACAAGACATTTTCGTTCAGATTGCCCTAACCTTTTAGGTCCTACTTCCCGGGATGAAAAGAAAACAAGAATGAAGCACTCCTCTGCAAAAGACACAAAGAAAAAGAAGGGTTTTACAGGACATCAATTGGTGAGCAGTTTTATCTCAGCACTCCAGGAACTTGGCTCAAGCGACGTGGACATTGGAAGTGATGAAGATGAAGATGATTTGGCAAACTTGTGCTTCATGGCGGGCAAGTCAAGATCAAGTATGGAGGAGGCAGAACACAACAGTGACAATGAAGAGGTATGTCCTACTTGCGAAGAAATGTGTGATGCTATTTCTCATGCCACTGTTATTGTTAAGAAAAAGGACAAAAAGCTTAGGGACAATCCTGTTAAAATTGAGTCAATAGAATCTGAAATTAATCGTTTGAAATCCTTGATTCCTAGTGATGATTCTTGTTCCTCATGTGACTAAATATATGAAAAATTGTCCTCCCTAAGAAGTGCACATACCTCCACACTTGATAAACTTGAACTTGAAATTGAAAAGACCAAAAAGCTTGCTGCACTCAACATTGGAAACTTAAAAGATGCTTCCTGTTCTACAATTGATTTGCATTGTTCTAGTTGTGATGATCTTGATAAGAAACTGCAAGATGCTGTGAATGAAATCTCTATATTGAACAATGCTTTACGTTGTCATGAAGTTAAATATTGTCCCAATTGCAAATTAAAAGGAAAAACTTCATGTGAAAATTTTCTTGATCTGTCCAATAAACTTGATAACATGCATAAGACATTTGATCGGTTTTGTAATGGGAATAAGAACCTAAACTTGCTGCTGAATTCATCCAAGTCTTGCAATGTTAAAACTGGTTTAGGTTTTGATTCTCATGCTCATGCTAAGGCACATCCACCTAAAAGTGTAAAGTCATTAGGAAGTGGTTTGATTCAAACAGTTCCTAAACAAAAAGAATTGGTTTTCAAATCTTCAGGAGTATTGTCTCATTCGGTTTCATATAAAAATGTTGTTTGCTCATCTAGACATGAACACAAAGTTAAATTTCATTGTACCTACTATGGTAGAGATGGTAATGTCATAGATTTTTGTTATAGACTAGCTAAACAACATAAAAGGAAAAGAATGGTTGCTAGATCTCATAACTTTCATGCAAAATTTGTTGCACATATTAACCCGAATGTACAACCTGCTGTTTTGAGTCAAAAACATTCAAAGTTTACCTCCGGACCTTCTGTTTTTGCCACCAGAGCTACTGATTTTTGTGCTACACAAGTAACACCTTATAGGTCAGTAGTTAAGAATAAAAAATTTCAAACTTTGACTCATAAACCTGCTGTTTTGTCTCAGCTTTCGCGTGTTTTTCCTGCTGCACGTCGCGACTCAGTACTGGATTCCTAAATGCCTTTTGACTAACCCCAGTATTGAGTCATCGATGTATTGTGCTTCTATGTAGGTTACACGTTTTAGGAAGGAGAACATTTGGATTGTGGATTCAGGTTGCTCGCGCCACATGACCGGTAACAAAGATTGGTTCTCCTCCCTCTCTTTTGTGTCATGTGTAGAGAATGTTTTGCCGATAATTCTTCAACTCCTATAATTGCTAAGGGTTCGGTTAGAGTAAATGATCACTACACTTGGAAGGATGTGGCACCTGTCAAAAATTTGAAATACAACTTGCTTTCTGTTTCACAATTGCTAGATGAAAATCTGGAAATTATTTTCAATAAAAACTGCTGCAAAGTTGTAAGTTCAAATAGTGAGCTTATTTTTAACATGTCTCGGTTTGGAAGAGTTTTTAGAGCTGATTTTGATATGTCTTCCTATAAGTATAGGTGTCTAGTTGCTAATGATTCAAAGGACCTATATTTTTGGCATCGTAGACTTGGTCACGTAGGCTTTGATCACCTAGCACGTGTTAGTGCTCTTGATCGCATACGTGGGCTGCCTAAGCTTAAAGGGGACAAAGAAATTGTGTGCTCTTCTTGTAGACATGCTAAGATGGTTGCAGGTTCACATACTCCTCTCACAATGATCATGACAACTGAACCATGTCAACTTTTGCATCTTGACACCGTAGGACCTTCACGTGTTCAATCCTTCGGAGGTAAATGGTATGTACTTGTGATTGTTGATGATTATTCTAGATACTCTTGGGTTTACTTTATGGCGTCTAAGAATGAAGTTTTTAGTCACTTTAGAACTTTATTTCTTAGATTATCAATTGATTACCCAGGATCTTTAAAAGCAATTAGAAGTGATAATGGAACTGAATTTAAAAATCAATCTTTTGATCACTTTTGTGCTGAAAATATAATAGATCATCAATTTTCTTCACCATATGTACCTCAACAAAACGGTGTTGTAGAAAGAAAGAACAGAACCTTAGTTGAGATGGCTAGGAATATGCTTGATAAATACCAAACTCCTAGGAAATTTTGGGCTGATGCGTTAGCAACCGCTTGTTATGTCTCAAATCGTGTTTTATTGCGTGCTAAGCTAGGTAAAACACCATATGAGCTCCAGTTTGGACATAGGCCTAGTGTTACACACTTTCGGGTCTTTGGTTGCAAATGCTTTGTTAAGAAACATGGTAATCTTGATAAATTTGAACCTAGATCCATTGATGGCATGTTTCTTGGTTATCCATCTCATACTAGAGGCTACCGTGTGCTTTTACTTGACACTAACAAAATTGTGGAGACTTGTGAAGTGTCTTTTGATAAAGCTAGCCCAGGTAGTAGCCCAAACATTGTAGGTCCATATCCGTATCCGTAGGGGGGGGAGCATTTTCGTTGAAGGGGAGGAAGAATTGGAGATGCTGCCCGAAAATTCAGCAGCTAAAGACTTTGGTTTAGCTCCGGATGTTAGTTCTCAACCAGCACCGACAACCGTCAATGCTGATTCAAATCATCCTCAAGTCACAAGCTCATCGATTTGTGATGAACATGAAGAAGAAGAAGCTTGTGAGACATCTGTTTCCCTACGGTTTTACAAAGATCACCCCCCACAACAGATGATTGGAAGCTTGCACGAACGAGTCACACGATCCAGGTTTTGCAATCCAAACTCTTATGCTCATTCTGCTTTTGTTGCTTCTTTTGAACCCAAAGATATATCACACGCACTCACTAATGAATCTTGGATTATTGCCATGCAAGAATAGTTAGAAAATTTTGAAAGAAATAATGTTCAGAAACTTGTACCTCCACCTCAAGATCACACTTTAATTGGAACTAAATGGGTATTTAAAAATAAACAAAGTGAGGATGGGGTTGTGGTTAGGAATAAGGCTAGGTTGGTTGCTCAAGGTTTCACTCAAGTTGAAGGTCTAGATTTTGATGAAACTTTTGCTCCTGTTGCTAGATTAGAAGCCATAAGAATTTTGTTAGCTTTTGCTGCATCAAATGATTTTAAGCTATATCAAATGGATGTTAAAAGTTCTTTTCTTAATGGCTACATAGATGAGGAGGTTTATGTGAAACAACCACCGGGTTTTGAAAATCCAGATTTTCCTAATCATGTTTACAAACTGTCCAAAGCCTTGTACGGTCTCAAACAAGCCCCTAGAGCATGGTATGATAGGTTAAAAACATTCTTACTTGAAAAAGGGTTTACAATGGGCAAGGTTGATAAAACTCTTTTTGTGCTTAAGCATGGCAATGACTCATTATTCGTTCAAGTGTATGTGGATGATATTATCTTTGGTTGTGCTTCTCATGATCTTGTGTCCAAGTTTTCAGCAATGATGAGTTCCGAATTTGAAATGAGTATGATGGGTGAACTCACTTACTTTTTGGGGCTGCAAATCAAGCAAACTAAGGAGGGTACCTTTGTGCATCAAACAAAGTATACAAAAGATCTCCTAAGGAGCTTCAACATGGACAAAAGCAAGCCTCTTCGGACACCAATGGGAACAACAACAACACTTGGACTTGATGAAGATGGTGAATCCGTGGATCAAAAAGAATATAGAAGCATGATCAGATCACTTTTGTACCTCACGGCATAAGACCAGACTTACAATTCAGCATAGGTCTTTGTGCATGGTTTCAAGCCTCCCCACGTGCTTCACATCGTCAAGCTGTCAAAAGGATTCTCAGGTACTTACATGGAACTCAAGAATTTGGAAATTTTCTTCCTTCTTCCTCAACCGTTACTTTGAAAGCTTTTTCGAATGCTGATTTTGGGAGTTGTAGGATTGATAGGAAAAGTACTTCCGGTGCTTGTCATTTTCTTGGTAATTCTCTTGTTGCTTGGTCCTCTAGAAAACAAAGTTCAGTTGCACAATCCACAGCCAAATCTGAATATGTAGCTGCTGCTAGTGCTTGCTCACAAATTATTTGGATTGTTCAAACACTTAAGGACTATGGGGTGTATCTAGATAGTGTTCCACTGTTCTGTGATAACACTAGTTCCATTTGCATTGCTAAAAACCCCGTGCAACATTCTAGAACTAAGCACATTGACATTAGGTATCACTTTCTCCGAGATGATGTTGAAAAAGGAAACATTGTTCTTCACCATGTAGATACCGAACAACAATTGGCTGACATTTTTACAAAACCTTTGGATTTCACTCGTTTCTGTTACATTCGTAGTGAAATAGGGGTTATGCATCCTCATGGCTTAAATTGAGGGGGAGTTTTGAAACTTGGGAAGTCTATGTGTGAATCTGAAATTAAAATAATATGAGCATAATATTTCATACATATATGACTTTGTGATTCCTTTTACATGCTGAAAGTTCTTACTACATTACTCGTGTTATACATTTTGTAGTTTTTGCCATGTCTAGTAATTGGAATAATTACTTACACTAAAACTGGTCATGGTCAAACTTTCTTGCTGTTTTGAACTTGTTACATGTTCACAAGTGCTTTTAATCATTAAGAATTAATCAAGTAATCAACTCACATGTTGAGTTTTTATTAATAAATATAAATTGAGAAAAGATCAAGAGAATATGCATGCATCGTACTTCTTCTTTTGAGATGGCTTATCATTGCACTTAGATATGAGCTTGGAAGAAGTTGTGTATGCCTAAAACCATGTCCTTAAGCTTCTGATTGTCAAATGACATAGGCTTGGCTTTATTGGTTAGAATAAGGCAGATACGCATATAATCTCTTGCAAATATCATATGATCTAAATTTATGCTTTGAAAAATAATAAAATGCAGCAACTAGTGTCATGATTTCAGGTTTTGAAATAGTTAAGTTTGTGAGATCATGACTTACTTAAATTGAAAATTACATTTGATCTCTAGCATGGCTTACACTACTTTATGTATCTCATTGATGTGATAGTGTAAGTTACTTGATAGTATGACTTGGATGAGCTTTGTTTATATGTATATGTTATAATATGCTCATAACAACTAAAGGGCGAGAGATAATTTGTTTATATGCTCATGACTTGCTGAATACATTGTCAAAGGGGAAGAGATAAGCATGAAGAGAAAGAGAATATGTGCATAAGGAGAGATAATAAAGGGGGAGAGATAATATGAGATAATTTTCTTCTCATTTTACTTTTGATTTACAAAGGGGGAGAAATTGCCTTCAAAACATTTATGTGAATAAGCCAATGTTCGGATTTTAAATGGTGTTGCCATTGCATTCATCAAGGGGGAGATTGTAAGACCTATGTGTGCTGAATACATTGGCTTGTAGTGAATACACTTGCTTTGACGATAAAAGTTTTGAATATCACCAAAACACCTTTTTATTAAGGTCCGACTAGTTTTGGTTAGCTTCGGTGAGTTTTTTCTAAGCTCCAAGTTGATTTTTCTAGCTCCGGCTTTTGGGTTTACTAGTTCCGACTAGTTCTGTTTAGCCCCGGCGCTAGGTTCTACTAGCTTTTTTTAGCTTTAGCTCAAGGTCCGGGTTGCTCTGGCAAGATCCGGAACTTGACCGCAATGCTTCTGTTTTTCATTTGCAATGTTTCGTACTTGCTTTACATGTCTGGAAAGATTGCTTAGTATTCATTTGCTAAGTCTTTGGTGCGTTTTTGGTTGACATTGATGATATTGTGTTAATGTGGTTTTGCAACATGCTTATGTGAGGTGCTCACATAAGGTGTTGTGTTCAGAACTAACTTGAGTCAAGTCAAGGACTTGGGCTCGTATGGATTGGTTGTTTATTCATGTGCAGGTGTTGCTTGAGTTCAAGACATGGCTGGTGACGGGATCCATTGAACTAATCTTAGGGAGAAGATGAGGTTCAACAACCAAGTTCAGGAGGAATTGTAGTTGAGTTGATCGGGAGGTTGCGCAGCATGTTTGAATCAAGAACAGTGCATATGAAGGTATCATGGACATCATTGGAAGATGTTTGCACATGTGCAAGGAGTGCATGGACGTGGCTACATGGTTCCGAGACGTGATGAAGAGATGTGGATGTAAAGAATCGTCGGAAAGGTCCAACCGACTAGGTTATGGACTCAGGCTGCGGCTAAGTCGGGTTTGACTCAAATATGGAAAGATTTGAGTTGGTTATGATAGGATTTCGTGTGGATCACAAATTTGAGTTGTTTAGGAATGTGGGATATGTTCCTAAGGTTTTTGGAAGTCTTAAGATTGCTTCTTTCTACGTATAGAAGAATCCTAAGCAGTTATGGAAAGTTACGATTCGTGAACAGAGTAGGATTAGGTTCCTGATCTGAGTTGAGTTGGCTTTCGAGCTGGTTATATAAGCAAGAGAGCCCAGAGCTCGTGGTGTACGACTTTGGGGCTGTTCCTCTTATGTTCTATTGAATAAAATTCATAGTTTGAAGGAACTTTTGTCCCTTGTTCGTCCGACTTGTTCCAGACAAGTTTTACTCGTCGAGTTTCTGGACAGCACTATCTTTCGTCGGTGGTTTTATCATAACTCGAGTTTTACAGATCCAATTGACGTGATTCTTTTTGGGTTGTCGTCACAACTTGATTATCTATCATCTTTCAAAATTTCACGGTCATTGGATTTGTGGTCCATGATCTACACGAGTTTCTTTGCAGCGTTCCAGAACTGTTTTTCTCAGGTAGGACAGATTGACCTTTGTTTGATCTTTCGATCATAACTTGAGTTTTTCTTGACGGATTTGAGTGATTCTTTTTGTGCTGTCTTCTTGACTTGATTCTCTCTGATATCTATCACTTTTGTCACAGTAGAACACATTTAGATTAGTCTCACACATGATTTCTTTAATAGATTGTTTTTCTGCCGAAGGGGTTGGGGTTTAATTGTTTCCGCTTCGTAAGATTTTTAAATCTACCATTCACCCCCCTTCTGGTAGATTTTCATGTGCTCTTTGATCCTACACATTCGATCTCTTCCCAGTCGATTGTAGAGCCGGTGAAGAGTGGGCAAGTCGGATGGTTGCAGCATATGGACATACTGAAGAAGTACCCAAGATGATTTTAGCGTCATATGCAGCATCAACGTGTCAAAAGGGCCTTGATCAGCATGCTAGCCTTGGAAAAATGATGAGTGACCTGAAGCAAGCTCTGATTCAAGGGGATCACTTTGAAGGGGCCAATGACTCACTTAGGGCCACAGTTGCTCCCCTAAATCGACGTCTAAACTTAAGGGAGAATCAGTGGCACCGGGCTGTTAAAGCTCGATCGGAGGCTCGCATGAAAACGCAACACGCGGAAAGCGCGTTGGAAGCAAGTCAACCCGAGGTGCAATTGTTGGATGAACAACTGAGTGAGGTGACTCAAGAAAGGGATCAATCCAGAGGGAGACTCCGGATTGGAAGGCCAATTGCAAAAATGTACAGAAAGAACTGAGGATGTTTCTTCTGCAAGCTGATGTGAAATCTTTAGTGGCCGCGACATCATCAATGGTGGGTGAGGTAGCAACTCTTGCTGCCGCAACCGCACCTGTGGCACATTTTTCGAACGACGAAGAGGAAGAAGAAGATCCCGAGGAACTCGAGTACATCAAGTAGGACGTATTGGAGTGGGATGTGGCAACATTTCTGCCATCACGGGGCAACGTATAGTTTAGTAGTTGCTCGTGTTTATTTTGTGGCCAGGTTTGTATCATATTAAGAACAGCAGTGGGTATGTCTAAGATGACAAGATGTGTATGACCTCTTATGGGGACCAAGTATGGTAGAGATGCACTTTCGTAGTGGGAGTCCATCATTTGAAAGTACACTCTGTAAACTTGGTCATGAGATAATGTATCTTGTATAAAGTTTGTACTTTATCAATATATGTGAATGTTATGCACTTATTCCCTTGTCAATAGTCGTGCTACTGAATATGAAATGGATAAAGGAAAAGAAAACATGTGCTGATTTTAAGTCATTTGGATGCAGAATGGTGCATACGCGCTCAACGCCTGAAATGTGAGGATCAATTCGTGATTGTGAGGATGAATCTCCGACCCAGGAGACAGCTACGACACCGCAACAACAAGTTCCTCCACCACCACCTCCTAAACTTCCAAGGAGTCTAGTGGAGGTTTTCGCCGTAGTGCTTGGCTCACGCGACGAGCAAATTGAGTTACTGCGGACTTTGGTTCAGCATTCGTCCCGTCAAGGAGAGCGACCATATGCGGGTCCACGACAGCCTTCTCCGAGTTCATACTCGGACTTCATTTCAACGTGCCTGCCGGTCTTCATGGAGGCCGATGAACCGTTGGAAGCAGACAACTGGCTCCGCTCCATCGAAAGGGAAGTTCAGTTTGCTACGAGTGACCGAACATCAGAAGACCCTGTTCGCGGCCCAACAATTACAAGGGTCTGCTGGTGCGTGGTGGGCAAATTACCTTGCCACACGACCAGCCGGCTATGCCACAAGTTAGGAGGAGTTCCGGGAGGCATTTCACGCCTATCACATACATCCCGGTTTTATGAGGAGGAAGCTTTAAGTGTTCTTGGAGTTGAACCAAAAAGGAAGGAGTGCTTACGAGTACTCCAAGGCATTCAACCACTTGGCCCAATATGCTCAGGACCAAGTGAGTACTGAAGATCGGAAGCGGGAATGCTTCTATCGGGGTTTGAACCCCAAGATGAAGGACAAGCTTGCCTTGTTCAACAGCGGCAGCTTCAACAACATGGTCAATGCCGCGATCGTGCAGGAGGTCGCTACTAGGGATCTGTTCTCTGACAAGAAGAAAAGGAGTGCTCTGCAGGGAAGCAGAGGGGGTACTCCTCAGAAGTACTGCATGGTGTATCGATCACCATCCGGCCAGAGGTGGCAGCTGCCATCGTGACCACCGATGTTTTGTGGTCGCCCATTAAACAACCCCGACTTTCGCCCACAGTAGCAACAAGGGATGGTTCCGCGTGCACCTCTACCTCCACTGCGTGCACCGAGATTCCGTCCTCCATTCCGTGCCGGTCAGACCCCATACACGTGTTATACGTGTGGACGTACAGGGCACTTTGCCAAGGACTGCCCGCAGAGCGGAGGACAGTCATCGTACCAAGGAGCAAACCTGCCTCGCAACCAGCCCAAGAAGCCAGCCACCAGAACCGACAACATCCACCACCTCGCCATCGAGGATGTTCCAGAAGGCGCACCCGTACTCACGGGTACGTTCTCTATCATTGGTCATCCCGTAGTTATCCTTTTTGACTCCGGTGCTTCCCACAACTTTATTAGCAAGTCTTATGTCAATCAATACCAGTTGCCTATCATTTCCACAAAAAACCCATATATGATTTTTTCTCCGGGAGGAAAAGTAGTAGCAGATAAGATGGTCCATAGGGTACCTCTTAATCTGGGTGGGAACATATACCCTATATCTCTCATTATTTTGGAGCATCAAAAGTTAGATGTCATCTTAGGGATGGCATGGTTGCAATACAACTGAGCTATTATTGACATCGTTCCTCGGAGGATATATCTAAATTCTCCACTCCACTCTCCCCAAACTCTCACTCTTGAGAGTAATATCCACATGACTCCAACTACTTATAACACCGAGGCCTGTAAACTCGAAGACATTCCAGTAGTATGTGAGTATCCAGACGTTTTTCCCGAAGATCTTCCTGGCATGCAACCAGAAAGATATGTCGAGTTTAAGATTGAACTTGTACCGGGAACAGTGCCAATCTCGAGAAAGCCGTATAAGATGGCACCTAAGGAACTTGCAGAACTGAAAGAGCATCTGAAGGAACTTTTGGACAAGGCTTTCATTCATCCAAGTTCATCACCTTGGGGTTGTTCTGCATTGTTTGTGGAAAAGAAGGATAAAACGTTGAGGCTATGTGTGGACTATCGTCCACTCAATGCTGTCGCGATCAAGAACAAGTATCCACTACCCTGTATCGATATTCTGTTCGATCAGTTGGTGGGTGCTCGAGTATTTTCGAAAATGGATCTTCGCTCTGGGTATCATCAAATCAGGATTCGACCAGAGGATATACCTAAAACAACATTCTCGACGAGGTATGAATTGTATGAGTACCTTGTCATGTCCTTCGGATTAACCAATGCACCGGCCCATTTCATGTATCTCATGAATTTGGTGTTCATGTCAGATTTGGACAAGTTTGTCGTGGTCTTCATCGACGACATCCTTGTGTACTCAAAATCCGAAGAAGAACATGCACAACATTTGCACATCGTGCTTCAGCGATTGCGGGACCACAAGCTGTACGCTAAGTTCAGCAAATGTGAGTTCTGGATCAACCAAGTGCCATTTCTAGGGCACATCATCTCTGTCGAAGGGATTGCAGTTGATCCAAGCAAGATTAAGCAAGTACTCAAATGGGAGTCTCCTAAGTCTGTGCATGAAGTTCAAAGTTTCCTGGATTTAGCAGGATATTATCGAAGGTTCATTCCAAGCTTTTCCAAGATAGTTAAACCAATGACGGAACTTCTAAAGAAAGGAAAGAAATATGCACGGACAAAGGAATGTGAGGAAGGTTTTCAAGCATTAGTAAAACACCTCACAACCGCACCAGTATTAGCCCAACCAGACACAACTAGATCATTTGATGTTTATTGTGATGCATCTGGGATTGGTTTGGGTTGTGTATTAATGCAAGACAAAAGGGTGATCACTTATGGATCACGGCAGCTTCGGAACCATGAGCAGCATTATCCGACTCATTCTTGAGCTCGCTACTGTGGTACTAGCATTAAAGATGTGGAAACACTATCTATGGGGCAACCTAGTACATCTCTACACCGATCACAAAAGCTTGAAGTACATCTTCACCCAGAAGGATTTGAATATGCGTCAGCGAATATGGTTGGAATTAATCAAAGACTATGAAATTGAGATCCACTACCATCCCAGAAAGGCAAATGTAGTCGTAGATGCGCTAAGTCGCAAGTCCCATGTCAATAACCTTTCTATCACCTTGATAGAGGAAGAAGAACCGAGTCTCTACTTGGTTCCGTATGGGGTGCTCTACAATCTAGCCCTCATTCCTACCATAAGGGAAGAAATTGTGGAGGCTCAGAAGGAGGACAAGGGCATATCGCATATTCGCCAAAGCATGAAAAAGGGGGAGATGAAGTGTTTCCAAGGTGACGACGACGGTACCATCTGGTTCAAAGACCGCATCGTGGTACCCCGCAATGTGGGACTTCTGAAGAAATTTTTGGACGAAGCTCATTTGTCCAAATATTCTATTCATCCGGGGAGTAACAAATTGTACCAAGACTTGAAGAAGAAATTTTGGTGGACTCGGATGAAGAGGTAAATAGCGAAGTATGTATTCGAATGTGATACGTGTCGACGAGTGAAAGCCGACCATCTAAAGGCAGCCGGACAGCTACAACCTTTAAGTATAACAGCCTAGAAATGGGAGGACATCAGCATGGATTTCATTGTTGGATTACCTCTCACCGTTCACAAACATGACTCGATTTGGGTGATAGTCGAGCGACTCACCAAGTCGGCTCACTTTATTCCAGTCGATGTTAGATATGTGGCACAACAATATGCAGAGTTGTATATTGTCAGGATCTTATGTTTACACGGTGTACCCCGCACTGTCATATCAGATCGTGGAACCTTGTTCGTTGCTCGATTTTGGGAGCAGCTCCACGCATCTTTGGGTACCAAGTTGATTCGAAGCTCAGCTTACCATACACAGACTTATGGTCAAACAGAACGAGTAAACAAAGTGCTAGAGGATATGCTCCGCGCCTGTGCCATTCCCCATGGTAAGAATTAGGATGATCATCTACCATTGGCAGAGTTTTCATACAACAATGGTTATCAGACTAGCATCCAAATGGCACCATATGAAGCTCTTTATGGCCGGAAGTGCCGCACACCTTTGAACTGGTGTGAATCCGGTGAACGAGTAATATATGGTATAGACTTGGTGAAAGAAGCTGAAGAACGAGTACAAGTTATTCAAGCCAACCTCAAGGCTGCCCAGTCTCGTCAGAAAAGCTATGCGGACAAACGACGTTGACCCCTTCACTTTGATATCGGGGATCATGTTTACCTTCGTGTATCCGCAATGAAAGGGATTCATCACTTCGGAGTAAAAGGGAAGCTAGCTCCACGTTTCATCGGACCATTCACAATAAGTGAGCAATGACATGTAGCCTATCGGCTAGAGCTACCAGCATCACTTTCGAAGGTCCACAATGTCTTTCACATTTCATAGTTGAGAAAATGTCTCAAGGCACCAGCGGAAGTCCGTATGGAGGATTTGGAAGCTCTCCAACCAGATCTTACTTACTCCAAGCATCCAACCCAGTTAGTCGATGAGAAGAATCGTACCATGAGAAATCGCACCTTGCATTTATACAAGGTCTTGTGGGGAAACCACACCGCTAATGAAGCAATGTGGGAAAGGGAGGAATATCTTAGAATCAACTATTCGGACTTGTTAACATCATATGTTCATTAGATCTTTTTCTTTTATCCTTCCTTTTGTAATCTCGGGACGAGATTCTTTTACGGGGGGAGGAATGTAAAAACCCACATTTTCCTTCATATGAGGTCCAGTTGTAAGTTGGTTATCAACCCTAATGGAGACCAATTATAGCTATGCTTATGAGCTAGATCTCATCAAATCTTTTCCTCCACTCATGTTTAAATTTTATTAACATGAGGAACGAACTTCACCAATAATCTTAGATAAATTCTTTTGTCCTCTCTTCAAATTTTGAAATTATTTGAATGGAGAATGCTAGGTCAAATTAATATGCAGTACCAAATATATATTCAAATTAATTACAAATTGAATATGCTACTGTACATTTGGCCATGTAAAAAATATTCAAATCTTAGGCCATAAATTTTTCTATGGCTTCCTAAAATTGCAAATAGACTTCCTGCAAAGTTTCATAAATTTTGAACTCCATTTGCTATTTTATTTGAGACGCTTAGCAAATTCAGACCATATTATGAATTCAAATTTTGAATTCTGTTCAACTTATTTTAACATCAAGATTTGAACACACCATCATGGTCAGCATGACTTGCTTGACTTATCCTCAAAGTTTCACAATTTTTGGAACTCAATTGCTATTTAATTCAGTGACACCATTGAATTTCATCCATTTTCAAATTCAAATTTGAAATTCATTTGAAACTTGCTCCAATTCGAAATCCAATTGCAGAATCAAATTCCAGATATTTACTTTGGCCTCCCCACAAAAATCTAGAAGTTTTGGATCAAGTTTGGTAGGATAATTGATGTTGCAGAGAGGGGAAGAGGATAAGAGGAGGTGGGACCCACTGTCAGCCTGACCTACTCGAGTGCAACCCACGGGATGCTCTGTATCCAGCTCTCCCCCCCTCCCCCCGATCGATGCCGGCAGTGCTCGACATCGCGATGCGGCATGCGAGCCACCGAGCTGCCTGCTTGCTTGCGCCGTGGCGAGCGCCCCTCGTCCCTCCGTCCCTATAAATACCCCCCCCCCCCCGCCTTGGCCGTCGCCGTCGAACTCCACCTCGGTTTCACGCCATTGCCGCCGCCTCTGTTCGTCAAGTTTTCGCTGATGATTGAAGCCATTTCTCACCGAGTTGTAAGTAGATAAAAGGCTTGTCACAACATCCTCTACGTATTCTATTTGGTCATTGATCGTGACATGGCTTCTTCTTGGGATATTTTGAAGTTTCCCGATTGCCGTCGAGGAAGCCGTCGAGAACCTTCACTGTCTCACCGTCGAGCTCCAGTTCTAGGCCGTTTCCATTCTTGATCCTTTAAGCAAAAAGGTTCGCAATCCTCTCTAGTTTATGCTCACCAATTCTGAGCCCATGACATGAACTGTAACTCGAGTATTTTATTCAATATCTGAATCATTGTTCAATAGAACAGCCAGGCTTCATGCCTAAATTCGTTTCATTCTTGCAATCATTCTTTAATCTGGTTAGGAGGTAGCTCGTATATGTCCTAGCGCAGCTCCCTGCCCAAAGGCCCCAAAAGTTATCAACCGAGCACCTTAGATTTTGAGATTTCGCGGTCACCGTCAAGCTCATATCTCGAGGGTGTTTCCACTCTTCCCTAGTCTAGACTTTTGATCTTTGAGATCCCAGGAAGCTTTTGGAGGAGTTCCCGAGTTGTTTGAGCTTAAGTTGTGCGAGTTCAAGCAGGCCCGAGCCCTCACTGCCGCCGCCACTGTCGCGTAGTTGTTTCCGGTCCGTTTCAGCCGATGCCAACCTCACCGTCGTGCTCAGTGCCCCCGAAAACCCCCAGGTGGCAAGTCTTGGCGAGTTTGGCGCAGCCGTTTGGCCGGCGGCGAGATCGCCAGCGAGCTACTGTCGCGGGCGCCGCGGCGCGCGAGCACTAGCCCAAGGTTGAAGACGATCGTGGACCCCATGATTCAGTCACTGCGAGATCCGGGTGTGGCCAGGGATCTGGTGTGACTGCGCAGTTTAACCTCGTAGCCCCCGATGCGGCCCTGCTACGATTGGTCGGTTTTAAACCAGTGGGCCCGGCTGATTTATTTGAATGTTTCCCATTGCAAAATAATTCTAGGATTTAACTCAATTTGGAAAATCCATAACTTCCAGTAGAATTATTCACAAATTCCCAAATATATTTTGTTAGAATCAGCATGAAGAATACATTCCAGTTATGCACTTGGATTTGTATGAAAAGCAATAGAAATTTCTCCATAATTTAGACAACAAAAATGTTTAAAGAATTCATTCCCACAGTTCTGCTAATTGGAAAATTCCCAATTTTGGTCAGAACTCTACTATTAATACAGTTGATCTCCAGTAAAAATTTCAAGTTCATTGGACTTCAATTACTGGGTTGATCAATATTCCAAATATCTATGTAGTTATAAATTGAAAAAAATGGAAAATCAATTTTCAGAAATTGCCCCAAACTTGCAAAATCAGTTTCTCCCTGTAGGAAGCTTAGAAAATAGTAAATTTTTTCCTAGAACCATTGAGACCCCCTCTACATGATACAACCCCTGGTAGACATGATAGGTCTCCAAAAATTTCAACCAAAATTTAGAGAAGATTATTGCTTACCATATTTTTGAAGAACAACAAACTTCCTTGATCATCTCCTGTTCTTTGCAAGAGTCTTCTCTATAGTCACTAGTATCTACCATAAAAGTCCCAAAGCCAATTAAGATAATCATCTTATTTTCATCCTAGGATAGTCACATAACCTCAAGTATATTAATTATTTTCAAAGTCATTCATACCTAGTATATGCATATCGTGTAGTAGCTGAAATCGAGGAGCAGCCGGAAGCTTTGGAAGTCCAGCTGTCAGAAACTAACATAGGCCCAGACTCGCATTCAGGCAAGCCCCGGTTTGCATTTAAGTTCCTTACAGTGTTTTTGCAGTTTTTATTTCACCTTACGTCTTTAGATGATTGTGCATTATGTTTAAGGTGTTTGACATCCACTTGCATGGCCCACAAATCCTATAGAGTCTTGGGTAGGTCTATAGCCTGTCGAGTAGATACTGCTATGCTTATGCTCATAGGAATTCGATAGAAGTCGAGTAGTTGAAATCTACTCGCAAGATTGGAATTTTATCACACGGGAGGATCTGGAATTAGAAAATGGTTTATGAATATGAAATTGAGACCGAGCAGTGGGTAGGATGCAGCGAGACGTGGTCTCACGTGCATAGCCCTGCTTGTGTCGATTGAGTACCGTTTCGTGTGCGGCCCTGCTGGAAAAGCTTGAATTGTACCGGCGACATACTGGAGAAATGGGCTCCAGTAAACTGACGTAGCTTGATGCTAGTTTGTCGAGGCATTCTGTTCCGTTTTATAGGAGTGGGTTGAGGGCAGCAAGGTGTAAATCAGCTGGTGGGCACGTTAGAGTACGCCCAACACAGTGCCTCCTGCTCGTGACAGATCGACCGGTTCGACATCCGAGTGTCTAGTGAAAGGTGGCCATATACGACTAGTACTAAAGTGTTACATAGGTACTGCTGTAAGTACTCGCTGACATTTCCGGAAGTGCATATGTGTCGTGTTGTTCTGGGTGTATCCTGATTGCAATCATCATCCCTCGCGGTAATAGAGTACCACTTGTTCACTGCACTGTGACGTAGTAAATACTGAAGACGGTCAGAAGAATATGATATATTGGATTACAATTTGCTTTGATAACCTTGCTTGGCTTAGAGATAGTACAATTAAAGTATACAGTTTCCTCATACTTTACCTGTAATAGCATTATGTGCTTTGTGCATGTCATATCATCGGCAAAACGTTTATTGTTTGATTGTGGAGTCTATGATGTGCCGTGCCTGAAGAATGTCATGTGCTACTTAAAACATGACTATAAGGATCCACTTGTAGGCGAGTCCTTATGCTTTACTGTACCTATGCTTAGTGTTCACCCCTGCATATGTCTAGTGGGACGGGTTAGTCTTGTTGAGCCTTATGCTCACATTTGCAGTTAACAAGTTTTTGCAGATTATACGACTGATGACGGGTTTGATGACGAGGCTGCACCCCCTCCAGGGTTAACAGCCGAGTGGGAACCCTGCACGCCACCGTAAGTTGTGTGTTGCTAGTGCGAAGTATCCAGGGCATGGATAACTTTGCTTTTGCATAGCTAGTGCCAAGAGCGTAGCTATGATGTATAGTTCTCTTTCCTTTCGTTAGTATTATAAAACTTCCGTTGTGCTTTTCAATAAAGACTTGGTATTGTAAATTGTTCTCGTCCTTTTCTTGTATACTGTTGGGTGTCGCATCACACGACATCACCCAATGAGATCCTTGGAGGTCGGGATTTCGGTCCCCACAGACATGGTATCAGAGCATCATTGGGAATAGTGTACTTAAAAAGAGCGTATTTTCAAAAATTAGGATTTGAGTGAGGAATTAGTATATGCCCTTATAAGGAGTATTATTAGTATAAGATATAAAGGTGGTAAACTAACTTATATGTTATAAATTATGTAACGATGCTCCGACGTCAGGTAAGAGGTAAGGTACGCCACCGTATGCAGATCAATTGTGGAAAGCTCACCATGCGAGAGGTAGCATGGAAATCTTATCGTGGCTTGGCACGGAAATGTTAATAGGAATCTCTGAAGCTTTCTATGTTTCTGAGAACCTATGACACGTGGTACCCCAGCGTGCTTCAAAGTTAGTGGGAGCCCCTGTCGGGTGGTGTATAACCCGATAGTATGCATCTCTAGAGCTATTCATGTTCTATGGGAGCATGCGAAACACATATGCCCGAGCGTGTGTAAGCCGGTTCATTCGGGAGTCTTTGCTGTACAGACGTAGTACAACCATGTACCTCGAGACATGACCTCGCTCGAGGGCGACACACACCAGAGTCGTATGCATTTACTTTCATATATATTATTGTGACTGCCTGTCGTGTTTCCCCGTGCCGCCCTTGAGGTGTGGAGGTGTGAAAGGGGATTGTTTGTCTTCTGCAAGCATTGACTACGGTAGCGACCCGTGTAGAACACGTTTGCGAGTGAACGCTACTAGGGCCACCTATAAACGTATCCGGAAATACTGGTTAGAATTTTCTTTGGTGAGGCATGTAGTACCGTCGGTATCAACTTCGATACTTGACCATCCCGAAATAAAAAAAATGGATGCATTATATTTTGGAAAGTCTGACTATCAGGTGCTGGTAGGTTTGGACTCCGCAAAATGTGTTTCAATTCAACATTGGGTTAGCACCAAGATTCTTGATTTTCTGGCCAAAGTTTGCTCAACTTCGCCAGGTTGTAATCTTGGTTATTTAGGAATAAACATAGGGTTATGCTATATGGATGAAAAGTTCTCGAAGACCTCTACAACTTTTATGTTGACCATTAAGGCAGAAAAGCTTGATATTCTGTTGAAATTTGGGATATGCTTAAACTGCTCCAGATAACCCTACCATTGTACCAGTCTCTGTATTTTTGCTATAACTCACTGTCGAAAAATCTTCTGCATCATTATGGTATATATCTGAAAAGGGTAGAAGCAGATCTACAGTTTTGTTATTTAAAGTTTCTCCTGATTCGAATTTGAGGCCATTCAAATTTCGAGTTCAAAACAGTGAACTGCAGACTTCTGTTCATTTGTCAAGTTCAGATAGCTCTAGCTTTTGATCCAGAATAGTGACATGGTCAAATATATACATTTATGGAAATCTTAGAAAGTCCTCTATCAACTTTATGTTGCACTCATGGCCTGAATCTTGGTGCAGCTGTGTTTAATTCCTATGGTTGCAAACTTGGTTCTGGCAGATCAGAACTTGAAACAGTTGGCACATGGTTTCGAATTAGCACACTATACCTATGTAACAAATGTTTCATGGCCGAATTATTTTACCTCTGGATTGTTAACTTGATGTTGTACAATGTTTATTTTGTCATTACCTCAAGATATTGTCATGATATACCTGTATAAATTGTGGACAATCACCACATATACAGGGGAGTGCAGCAAGCTCTCTATTCGTTTCAATTTCTAACTCAAGTTTATCAAGTGTGGAGGTATGTGCACTTCTTAATGAGGACAATTGTTCATATATTAAATCACATGAGGGACATGCATCATCACTAGGAATCAAAGTTTTTAAACGGTTGATTCCAGATTCTAGTGATTCAATTTTAGCAGCACTATCCCAAGGTTTTTTGTCCTTTTTCTTAACTATAATAGTGGCACGAGAAATATCATCACACATTTCTTCGCAAGTAGGACATACCTCTTCATTGTTGCTGTTGTGTTCTGCATCCTCCATACTTGATCTTGATTTACCCACCATGAAGCACAAGTTTGCCAAATCTTCATCTTCGTCACTTCCAATGTCCACATCGCTTGAGCCAAGTTCTTGAAGTGGAGATAAAACTACTCACCAATTGACATCCTGTAAAACCCTTCTTTTTCTTCTTATCGTTTGTAGAGGAGTGCTTCGTCCTTGTTTGCTTTTCATCACAAGAAGTAGGACCTGAAAGGTTAGGGCAATCTGAACGAAAATGTCCTGTCTTACCACATTCGAAACATCGTTGAGGTATGGAGCTTCCTCTCCATCTAGTTCTAACATTTTGCAATGCTTTTGAGAATCTAGTAGAGAGAAGTACTAGCTCCTCCTCTGGAAATTCCTCAATCTGTTCAAGGGTTATAGAGGACAACAAAGCAAGTGTACCACAAGATGAAGACTGACCGGAGCTAGACTTGTTGGGGTTCTTACGTGATATTATGTCAATTTCATGAGTTTTTAACTTGAAATATAGCACATCTAAAGTAAGTGTACTCATGACAGTAGATTCACGAATAGATGTGACTTTCATCTCCCAAATTGACATATCTAATGCACTTAACAATTGCCTAGCATTTTCAGCATCTAAAAAATTAACATTGACACTATGCAAGTTGCTGAGAATTTTATTAAAGCGAGCAAAAAGGTCATCAATAGACTCACCGGGTTCCATCTCGAAGCGCATGTATTCTTTCTTGAACATGTCTTGCCTTACCTCCTTGATCATGTTGGATCCTTCGTGGTAGTCACAAAGTGCTTTCCACACATCGTATGCAGATCGGAGGTGTGCAACACGGTCGAAGTCGCTTTGAGTTAATCCTTGTATGATCAAGTTCCGAGCCTTGTTGTTGTTGTCGACATCTCTCAGATTTGTAGCTGTAACTTGATCATTTGATGGCACTTCGTAAGGCTTGTATACATTCTCCCATATTGCGAAGCCTTGAGCCTGGATGAAGGCTTCCATACGTGCCTTCCAAACCTGAAAATCAATACCACTAAAGACACAAGGTTTTGCGGAGTATTTCTCCATGATGATTAGTCAAAATACGTGCAAATCACAAAGATTAGAGCACCGTGGCTCTGATACCAATTGTAGGATCGAAGAGCACGTGAACAGCTACCAGAGGGGGGGTCAATGGTATATTAAAAAAATCTTACGCAGCGGAAACAATTAAATCATAACCCCTTCGGCAGAAAAACAATCTGTTAAAGAAATCATGTGTTAGACTAATCTAAACGTGTTTCACCAGGACAAAAGTGATAGATATCAGAGAGAATCAAGTCACGAAGACGACACAACAAGAATCACTCAAATCCGTCGAGAGAAACTCAAGTGACTATTGAAAGATCGAAAAGGTCAATCTGTCCTACCCGAGAAAAACAGTTCTGGAACAATGCAAAGAAACTCGTGTAGATTAGAAACCACAAATCCAATGACCGTGAAATTTTGTCAGATGATAGATAATCAAGTTGTGAAGGCAACCCAAAAATAATCATATCAATTGGATCTGTAAAACTCGAGTTATGATAAGACCACCGAAGAAAGGTAGTGTTGTGCAGAAACTCGACGAGAAAAACTTGTCTAGAACAAGTCGGACGAACAAGGAACAAACGTTCCTTTCAACTATGAATTTTATTCAATAGAACACAAGAGTAACAACCCCAAAGTCGTCTACAACGATCTCTGGCCTCCCTTGCTTATATAACCAGCCCTTACGCCAACCCAATCTCAGTTAGGACTCTAATCCTACTCAAATCATGAATTGAAACTTTCTATAACTGCTTAGGACTCTTCTATACCCAGATAGAAGCAATCTTAAGACTTCCAAACACCTTAGGAACGTATCCCACATTCCTAAAACAACTCAAATTCGTGACCCACATGAAATCCTATCATAACCAACTCAAATCTTTCCATATTTGAGTCAAACCCGACTCAGCCGCAACCTGAGTCCATAACCTAGTCGGCTGGACCTTTCTCACCAATTCTTTATGTCCACATCTCTTCACCACGCCTTGGAACCATGTATCCTCGTCCATGCACTCCTTGCATACTTGCAAACATCTTCCAACGATGTCCCCGGTACCTTCATATGCATTGTTCTTGATTCATACATGCCGCACGACCTCCCGATCAACTCAACCACAATTCCTCCCGAACTTGGTTGTTGAACCTCATCTTCTCCCTAAGACTAGTTCAATGATCCCGTCACCAGCCATGTCTTGAACTCAAGCAACACTTGCACATGAACAAACAACCAATACTTTTGATCACAAGTCCTCGACTTGACTCTCGTTAGTCCCGAAACTACAACATCTTACGTGAGCACCTCACATAAGCATGTTGCAAACCATAGCAAAATGATATCAGCCTTAACCACCAAAACACACCAAAAACTTAGTAAAATAATACTAAGCAATCTTTTCAACAATGTAAAGCAAGTTCATGACAATTCACAGTAAAAGCAGGAACATTGCGATCAAGCTCCGAACCTTGCCAAAGTTAACTGGAGCTGGAGCCGGAGCTTACCAAAGCTAGTACAACCTAGCGCTGGAGCTTACCAAAGCTAGTACAACCTAGCGCCGGAGCTTATCAAAGCTAGTACAACCTAGAGCCGGAGCTTACCAAAGCTAGTACAACCTAGCGCCAGAGCTAGAAAAACATGTCGGAGCTAACCAACAAAAGTTGGACCTAGCAAAAACATATTGGAGCTTAACAAAGACATGTCGGAGCTATCAAAGACATGCCAGAGCTATCAAAGACATGCCGGAGCTAACAAAGACATGCCGGAGCTAAAGTCGGACCTTGCTAAAAAGATGTTATGGCATCATTCAAAACTTTTATTATCAAAACCAATGTATTCCGCACACATAGGTCTCACACTATTGGATCCATCATGTATTCCATGCTATGTACACGCCCAGATGTATCTTATGCTCTAAGAATCAAAAGCAGGTATCAATAAAATTATGGTGAGGCTCATTGGACCGTTGTCAAAAACATCCTTAAGTACTTGAGAAGAACTAAGGATGCGTTCTTGGTGTTTGGAGGTGAAGAAGAGCTCGTTGTAAAAGGTTACACCGATGCCAGCTTCCAATCTGATAAGGATGGTTCTAGATTGCAATTCTAATTTATATTCTACCTCAACGGAGGGGCAGTGAGCTGGAAAAGTTCCAAGCAAGATACAGTATCTGATTCAACTATAGAGGCATAATATATTGTAGCTTCCGAAGCTGCAAAGGAAGCTGTTTGGATCAGAAAATTTGTTTCTCGGTTGGGTGTTTTTCCTACCGCGTCCAGTCCTGTGGATCTCTACTGTGACAATAGTGGATCCATCACAAAGGCAGAGGAGCCTAGATCACACAAGCAATCCAAACACATACTATGACACTCTCACCTCATTCGAGAGATCATCGACCGAGGTGATGTGAAGATATGCAAGGTGCACAGGGATTTGAATGTTGCGGATCCATTGACAAAGCCTCTTGCACAATCAAAGTATGAGGTGCACAAGAGATCTATGGGTATTAGATAGTTACATCAGTGATCATAGTGTGTAGTGGGAGGCTTGTGTCATAGCTATGTTCATGTACTATTAAATAAATTGTTATATGAGTAATCATTATTTACATTGATCATCAAGTATGTGACTTGTTCGTGGAACTCTTTGTTAATAGTAATGTTACTCTAAATGATCCCTAGTCTATATCATTATATGAGATAATGATGTCACACAGACTAGCACATGTATTAATTGATGATCACATTTCATGGATCATAGATATGGAGATATCAAATTAATAATGTGAACACGTGTTAGTGAACATGGTGTTGGATTGACCCACTCCGAGACACTATTAGGATTGTTATCTTCATATGTGCCATCAGTTGGTCTTGAGTGATACACCTGCTAGATCCTTAGACCTGAGATCGCCATTGTTTCTCACTATGTGTTGTTGTGTACTTTGAGACTACCAAACGCTACTCCGTAACTGGGTAGTCATAAAAGTAGCCTTCGGGTATGTCGGTACCCTGCATACCGGGTACCCCATCATACCGCAAGAAGTGCAAGGGAGTTCCACCTGTCAAAGTTGAAGACCTCCGTAGGCCCCACGTGTCAAATTGCACTGGACCCACTTCCTACAGAGGGGAGCTCCGACACTGCCACGTGTAACATGAGACTGGAGCTTCACCCTTTACATACGGTAGCTCCGCACTTGACACGTGTACAGTGACCCAGGACCTAACCCCCAGTAGAATGAAGCTCCAGTGCCTCCACGTCTATAGCAGCTTCGGACCTAGCTTCCTGCAAGGGAAAGCTCCAGAGCTACCACGTGTCAAGCCTCTGGACCTACACCACCAACTAGAATATAGACGGATCTCCAACGACATAAGTATTCAAAGGACTCTTATTGCTACAATTACAAGGCCTGGTTATGCTCCATTGATGCATTATTAATGGCGCACGATCAGAATACCCTTAATACTGGTAACGCCATCATCAAGGCTCGTTATCACGTTATTGGGGTGCTTAAACATACTTAATTGTGTATTAGGCAAGAATAACCGCTGGGGCCACCTGTTGGGCCAGGCAACCCATGTAACAACCACCCCTTTGTCAATAAAAGGGATGCGCTGCTTGGTACAAAACAATCAAGCTCATACACACGCCAGCACTGCTGAAATCCTCAATACAAGAACACACACCTCATGGAGTAGGGTATTACACTCAGATGGCCCGAACCACGTAAATCCTCCGTGTCATCATCTTGTCTAAGATCTCCGCACGCCCAAACCGATACAAGAACCTCCGCGGGCTACATTTTAGTAGTACCAGGGGAAGTGTCGTTTGTATGCTTCGACATTTGGCGCGCCAGTAAGGGGATGCCTGAGATCACAAGATGGTGAACTATGTCGCAAGTCATCCAACTGCAACAATGTTGTGCAACCTATTGGAGGGAATCCTTCCAACATGCAGCAACCAGCCGGCGCTGTTGTCAAGGTAGGCGTCGTACCACCACAACCACCATCTGCTCCGGCGAACAATGTTGGACAACAGGATGGGGTACTTGTGTCGGTCACAGCATCGGCAAACAACAACCCTGAGAACGTGCTAATTCTTGTGCAAACTCTGTTTGAGTGCCCACCAGCGCACGAAGCACCTCAGGGTGCGATGGAGCAGTGGCGCGCTGATGTGCAACATCTGGTTGCAGCCGCAGCCGATGCCATCAGCAACCAAGGTCCTCCCCCTTCAGGGCAGGCACCAGCTCAACGTAGGACCTTGTGTGGAAGACTTGGTCCTCACGTGTCTCAACACCGAAGGCATGCTGTATCTCAACAGGTGGCGTCGCTGCCTTCTGGGGCACGTCGCACCCATACTATGTCGAGACTTTCGACACATGATCTGCGGTCGGAACTCGATCACCGCTACAGACAGCAAGACGGTTGTGTCCACATCGAGCGTGCTCGCGAGAGGCGAGAAGCTCGGGACAACCCTGCTCTAGTGGGACTAGGGGGAGGTTGTTCTGCCTTTGCCATGCACCTACGCATGGTCCGTTGGCCACAGAAGTTCCAGCCTCATCTGCTGGAGAAATTCGATGGGACTGTCAACCCCGCCGAATTACTTCAAATCTACTCCACTGCTGTACTTGCAGCAGGAGGCAATGAGGTCGTTATGGCCAACTATTTCCCAGTGGCTCTAACTGGGACCGCTAGGTCCTGGTTCATGAGTCTTCCACCCGACTCCATCAATAGTTGGGCGAACTATGCCAACAATTCACTGCCAACTTCAGGAGTTCCTACACCCGGCCCGACACTGAACTGGACTTGTTTGCTGTGAAGCAAACAATGATGGAATCGCTACGATCCTTTATCCAACGATTTTCTCAGGTACGCAATACCATCCTCTCTATCTCGAACGCTTCTGTTATTTTCGCATTCAGACAGGGCCTCTGAGACAAGAAAATGTTGGAGAAGCTGGCGACAAAAGAGGTCACCAGCGTTACGGAGTTGTTCAGCCTGGCTGACAAGTGCGCCCGGGCCGCAGAGGGTCGGGAAATGCATTCGAAGCCAGCTCTGGAGGTTAACAAAAACCTTCCAAAGCTGAAGCCACTACCTCTGATGGTGGCAAAAAGAAGAAGAAGTTCAACGGCAAGAAGAAGTCGTCAGCCGGCGCACCTACTGTTGCGGCTGTTGTAGCTCTGGGGGGACAGGGGCCACGCCCTGAAAAACGACCTCGTCCTTCATCAAAAGACGGAAACAACTCCAAAATGTGGTGTCCGATCCATAAGACGAACAATCACAGTCTGGAGGATTGCTGAGAGGTCCAAAACCTTGTCGAGCGCTACAACAAGAGCTGAGAAGAAGCTCATTTCCGTCAATGGGAAGGAAAACAGAAAGTTGACGACACTCCGGCTGAACCGGAGCTAGGCTTTCAGGATCCCAAGAAGGTCCTGAAGGCTGTATACAACACAGTAGACGATGATTCCAACATCTCTGACAACGAGCATCAGAAGATCTTGAATACCATTTATGGTGGTTCCTGGGACATCACTTCTTGTCGCGTTCTCAAGACAATGCGACAGGACATGGCCGCTGCAGCTCCTACTGCCAGGGCGGAACCTCATCGGAAATGGATGGACTTTCCCATCACCATCTATGCTACGGACTGCCCCCAAAACATGATCAGATCTGGCCATTTACCATTGATGGTATCTCCTACAATCAACAATGTTCAACTCTACTATGTTTTGGTGGACGGAGGTGTGGGGCTGAACCTCCTGAGCTATGAAGCCTTCGTCAAGCTCCAGCTCTGACCTTCGGACCTTCATCCCTCACGCCCTTTCTCTGGGGTAGGTCCGGGGCCATTATCCCTCTCGGATCCATCACACTCCCGGTAACCTTCGGAACTCGCGGGAAATACAGGACCAAGAAGCTGGTCTTGGATGTCGCACAGATCAGTTTACCCTTCAATGCCATCTTGGGCAGGCCTACCTTGTATAGGTTCATGGCTGCAGCTCATTATGGCTACCTAGTGTTGAAGATGCCAACACCCTCTGGCGTTCTTCGCATCCGCGGAGACCGTACTACAGGAATCACTGCACTAGAAGAACTCCATGCGCTTGCAACTGCGCAAGAGGAGGCATCCGGCAGAGAGCTCACAGCTCAACCCTCAAGCTCTCGTCATCGAGGCTCAACCTCTGCACCACGTGTGCAACCAAGTGGCAACACTGATGTTCCTGTCAAATTTGTCCTAATCGGTTCCGATGCCGCTCAGACCACCCATATATCGGGAGGTCTGAACAAAAAATAGCAACTCGTGCTCATCACTTTCCTCTGGGCGAATGTTGATGTGTTTTCCTGGCAACCGTCACAAATGCCTGGGATCCCTAGGGGGGTGATTGAGCACAATCTGAAGATTTATCCTAACGCGTGGCCTGTACACCAGAAGCCCCGGAAACAATCCATCGAGCGGCAAAACTTCACCGGCAGGAGATCAAAAAGTTGCTCAAAGCTGGTTTCATCCGGGAAGTTTTTCATCCAAAATGGGTGGCAAACCCAGTCGTTGTACCCAAGGCCGGCAGGAAGCTTCAGATGTGTATCGACTATACCACCTTAAATAAGGCATGTCCAAAAGATCCATTTCCACTACCTAGGATAGATCAGATAGTGGACTCCACCTCCGGGTGCGAGCTATTGTGTTTCTTAGATGCATATTCTGGATATCATGAGATCCAAATGTCTGAGGAATATGAAGAGCATATTTCCTTGATAACAGTAGATGGATTATATTGTTATACTGCCATGCTCTTTGGTCTCAAAAAAGCTGCTTCAACCTTTGTGCGAGCTATGTACAAAACATTTGGAGAGCTATTTAGAGACTTAGTGGAGGTGTACATCGATGACATCGTTGTGAAGATTAAGAACAAGGAGTCACTCCTTGACAATTTGCAAGCCGTCTTTGACAAGCTGCGCATCACGCGCACCAAGCTGAACCCAGACAAGTGTGTCTTCGGGGTTAGCTCTGGGAAACTCCTTGGTTTCTTGGTGACTCACCGAGGAATTGAAAACCCGGCAAAGATCAAGGCTATAGAAGACATGCGGCCTCCAGTCCGCATCAAGGACGTCCAGAAGCTAACTGGATGTCTAGCTGCGCTCAGCCGGTTCATTTCAAAGCTGGCAGAGCGGGCACTTCCCTTCTTCAAGCTATTGAGGAAGACCGGACCATTTCATTGGTCTGAAGAAGCAGAAAAGGCATTTCAAGAGCTAAAGCAGCTCCTCACCACCCTACCAATCTTGGTAGCTCCGAACCCCGTGAGCCTTTATTGCTTTACATTTCTGCAACTACGAAAGTTGTAAGCATGGTCCTGGTCGCGGAAAGACTAGAGTTACATCAAGATCAGGAGCTTAGAACCCCCCCCCCCCTGGAGGGTCCGGAGCTACCTGAAGGCCAGTCTGGGTCCCAACCCTTAGACACAGAACCTCAAGGCGGAATGCTAGGGGATCAACCTCTCTCGCCGGAGGGGGTTCACCTGGCTAGCCAAGGCGATTTTGACCCTTCCAGTAAGGTGTGGGTCGAACAAGAAGAAGTTCCTGACAACTCCAGGAAGATCCAGGAAGCTCAACAAGAAGGTTTGTACCCCTCTGGGAGGGTCCGGGTCGATGGAGAGGAAGCTCCGAGCCCTTCTGGGAGGGTCTGGACCATCCAGCGCCCAGTGTACTTCATTAGTGAAGTACTCCACGATGCAAAGACCAGATACATCGAGGTGCATAAGCTGCTTTACGCAGTTCCTATTGCCTCAAGGAAGCTTCGTCACTACTTCCAAGCCCACAAGATATCAGTGATAACTTCTTATCCACTGCGTGCTATATTGCATAACCCTAATTCAACAGGGAACATCACAAAGTGGGCAGCGGAGTTGGATGAGTTTGATCTTGAATTTGTGCCACAACAAGCAATCAAGAGTCAGGCTTTGGCTGACATTTTGGCGGAGTGGACTCCATCTCCATCTAACCCTGGGGGCCCCAGTGAGCAGAAGCCAGAACCCAAGGTCCCGGTCTTCACCGAACCTTACTGGACTCTCTACTTCGACGTTTTTGTGCAGAAGCAGGGGCCAGAGCTGGAATCCTTCTCCTCGCTCCAACCGGGGAGAAGGTCAAATACATGGTTCACCTTGACTTCAAGGCAACCAACAACATGGCGGAGTATGAAGCTCTCATCTACGGGCTCAAGGTGGCACTATCCTACGGTGTCAAACAGCTGTTGGTGAAGGGTGATTCGCAGCTCATCATAAAACAAGTCAAATGTGAATGCTTCTACAGCAACCCCTAGCTAGCCGCCTATCTCCTTGAAGTCCATAGGCTTCAGAAATACTTTGAAGTCTTGGATCTCCATCATGTTCAGCGTCTCCATAATGCTGAAGCCAACGAACTCTCGACGAAAGCTTCCACCAGAGCTTCGGCTCCTGATGGAATCTTCGTCCGAAGGTTGTCAAGACTAATAGCTCAGTCTGCCAAACTGAGCAAAGGGTGCAAGACCAACACCTCGAAGCTGGTGGTCCCGGTGGCCCTGTTACTATGGTGTCCACAAAGGGTCGTAGGTGCTGTCGGAAGCTCCGAGAAACCCAACACGCATGACTCAGAAGCTCAAGTGAGCTCCAATGCATGGATCTCGGAGATCTGGATCTACTTGAAAGACAACATCCTTCCTGAAGACGGTGTATCCGCTGACCGGATTGTCAGATTGGCTAAAGGATACACGCTAGTAGAGGGGGATCTCTACCGGCGCGGTGCCAATGACGTACTAATGTGATGCATTCAAGGGAAGAAGGTCGCGAGCTCCTCGCGGAGATACATGGATGCAAGTGTTGAAACCATGCATCTTCCCGCATGTTGGTCGGTAAAGCCTTTCGGCACGACTTCTACTGGCCTATAACACTCCAGGACGTAGTGGAGTTGGTGAAGAAATATGAAGGGTGCCAGTTCCACGCAAAACAAATTCACACACCGGCTCAATCACTGGAAATGATACCTCCTACATGGCCATTCGCTGCGTGGGGTATGGAAATCTTGGGACCATTCCAAAAAGCCATCGAAGGTTACAGGTTCTTGTATGTCACCATCGACAAGTTCACCAAGTGGACAGAAGCTACTCCAGTTGTGACAATCAACAAGCAATCATCAATCAAGTTCATGAAGTACATAATATGCATATTTGAAGTTGCGAACAAAGTCATAACTAACAATGGAACCCAATTTACAAGTGTTGCATTCCAAGAATATTGCGAAGACCTTGGCATTCAAGTCAGCTATGCATCAGTAGCTCACCCAGCAAGTGATGGCCAAGCCGAGAGAGCAAATGCTAAATCCTAAAAGGACTCAAGACGCGTACATATGAACGCTTAAAAAACCACAGAGCCAACTTGATTGAAGAGCTTCCGTCTACATTATGGGCAAACAGGACAACACCTAACCGGTCAACTGAGGAGACACCCTTCTTCCTGGTGTACAGAGCTGAAGCAGCCCTTCCTCCGAAGATCACCATGGGGTCGCTCCGAGTCTGGACCTTCAATGAAGCTGCGCAAGACCAGCTCCGACGTGAAGACCTTGACCTCGTCGATGAGGGAAGGTGCCAAGCAGCTGTTCAGAATGCACGCTGTCGCCAAGCGCTCCGGCGCTATCATCAAAGGCATGTGCGCAACCGACAGCTCAAGGAAGGCGATCTGGTGTTGCAGAAAATACTAACTCGCGAAGGAATGAATAAACTTTTCACCAGCTGGGAAGGTCCTTTCCGTGTGATCAAAGTATCCCGTCCCGAATGCGTTCGCTTGGCAACTGAGGATGGGACTCCGCTTCCCGATCCTTGTAACATCGAGCACCTCCGTAAGATTTATACTTAGAATCACGGAGGTGAGTCTGTAATTACACATAATGTATGTTATAGAGTCAATATACAGAATTGGGTAGGGCCTCCAGGAGAGCATTCGGACCCCTCCGGAAGGGTCTGGGAAGTTCAAGTAACACTTGATATTGTCACAGCACTAAAAGTGTAGCTACCTGCCCTAGGCTAGTACAAGATGTATAACGCACTTAGCCTGGTTCTGTACCCTAAGTGTGTCCTTGTCTCCCCTGTAATCTGAACCTATAATGAAGGACATTGTTGTGTGAAAACAGAGTCCACGTGCATTTAATTTTGTACAAGGCTCGGTATGTCGAATTATTATTTTTATCCTTCTTGTCTATAATGAAGTTGTGCAATTCTTTTTAAGTTTTAGTCCAAGTTATTCATATGCATCACAAGTTATATTGATGGTCTCTTGGATCTTAACATTGCTACATAGTCTACTTGCCTGAACGCCAAGCCAACATAGGTCTGGAGTGTGCTATCGAATTAGCCTGGTCCTGCACCCTAAGTATGCCACTCTACCTACACCCCAGCAGGCCTCAGTAGGGTGAGTACTAGAAAAGCATACGGATTTGGAAAGATTACATCAATATGCTTGTTATCATATTTCTTTGGATCTAAAACTAAAATAAGAATGATAAGTCACAAATAATTTATAGACAAGAGGATGAATTTTACTCTTTTTCTTGTCTTTAATGTGCAGGAAAAACAAAAAACTCATAGCGACGGTGGACGACGCCAGAGCTACTAAGCTACGACATCCTCCAAGGAGGCCCGCCGTCAACATTTTATATGTTGACGGAAGGTGCCATCGGAGCTACAAAGCTCCAACAACCCCAGGGGGCCCACCGTCGATGTGTTATATGTTGATGGTAGTTGTCGTCAGAGCTATCAAGCTCTGACAACCCCAGGGGGCCTGCCTTCGACGTGGCCAAGGGTATCGGAGATAAATACTTCAGACCTAAAATCTATAAGTTTGAAGCGTTCAAGTCATCAACATACTGTCAAAACCTTTTGGTACATGTTCACAATCGAATTGTGCACATATACCAGGGGGCCAACAAGACAAAGCACAATATATTGAAGACAAAGATAAAGTGAAATTCATGGCAGAAAGAGTGGATTTCATTCATTCAAAGTACTAGATTACAAAATCAGGGATACAACAAAAGGCAAAAGGAAAAGACCTAACTACTGTAGGATCTAAGTCCTGCGGAAGAATGAGGTGACCTTCTTGGAAACTTCTTGAACGCTGGCCTTAGCAGCGTTCTCCTCTTCAACAACGAGACCTTTGAGCACTGGAGAGGGAACTAGGGATCTCGGCTCACGTAGCACGACAGCACGTATTTAGCTACGTTCTTAGCCAAAGATTTCCCTTCTGATTCCAACTTGTCTACGATGACGTCACCCATTGCATCAAGTTTGCCGCCAGCAGCATTGAGAGCCACCAGCGCTCGATCCAACTCCAGCAATGGATTGTACGAACGCACTGGACTGAAGCCTAGCGGTGTCAATGCATCATTGGCTCGCACCAAGAAGTCTCATACTTGTATGGACTCAGTCTCCCTTAAACTCTGCAGCTCCTCTAGTGACCTCCGGGCAGCCGCAAGCTCCGAACCTTCTCGAGCCACGCGCTCGACCACTTCGGCATGTTGCTGCATACTCTCAGCAACTTGCTTTTCACGGTCGGCTAGCTCCGTCTCCCGGAGGTGGATACGATTCCCTACCCCTTACATTCCCTTCTCTGGCGGCAACATCAGCTTCTCTTTTTGAGAGCTCCTGCCCCAGTTTCCAGTACTTCTCCTTTTCTTCCACACTACACATATCCAAATTCTTTGTGTGATTTGCCAAATTTTGCTCAGCCAAAGTAAATTTCTGGGTGAGCTGCTCCTCCATTTTCAAAACATCCTCCTGTTGTTCCAGGAGTTTCTCTTCCCTCGTATCAATGTTTGCTCGACGCTTCTGGAGAATCTCATTTAAAGCAGTGAGGTTGTCGTGACGCTCATCAGCAGCATCATTCCTTTCCATGGCATGCTCGAGAATATCCAGAGAATTAGCATCAAGAGCCCTGATGGTGGCCTCCTTCTCCTTTAGCAGTTTGCCCCAGTATTCCATCCAGGTCGTTTCCCTCTTGATCCACTCCTGATGAGCAATCTTCATTTGCCCAAGCTTGGTCTCGAAGTGGAGTATGTTGCGCCAACGCCTCAAGGTTTGGCGCTCCTCTTCAAGAACCTTATTGTTGTGATCTAAGGCGAGCTGAATTTGTCGGAGGCTCGAGCAGGCATTATTTATGGACAACACCAAGGGGATGGGCTCCAGACCTGCCGGGGTCATCTCCGCTTGTTCCAGGGGATTCTCCATAACAAAAATAGGGTCCCACTCTAGAGGAGTGGTTCCCTCAGCTATTGTGGCACTAGGTCCGCCTACCGAGAGCTCCTCGGCATCCGTTGAGGAAGATCCCACTCCAGGAACTTCTACCTCTAGAGCATAAGCCGAAGGTCCTACTTCTTGGTCTTCAGTTGCTGGCTCCACAGGAGGAAAGCCTGCCATCGCCTCTTCATGATGTTCTGGCTCCAGCATGGATACCTCCGGAGCGATTACCTCCAGGGCGGTTATTGGAGCTTCATTCGGAGCCCCCACCACCGCCGACTCAGGCGCCGACACATCCGCCACATCTAGATCAGTAGCTGGAGCTTCAAGCATCTTTGGCTCGGCAACAGGACCTTCAACAACTTCTGGCTCGAGGGTCGGAGCTTCAACCATCTCCAGCTCAGTGGTCGGAGCTTCGATCATCTCCGGTTCAGCCGTCAGGGTTTCAACGACTTCTGGCTCAAGGGCTGAAGCTTCTGGCGGCTTCGGCCTGCAACAACTTCTGGCATAGGGACCGGAGCCTCAATAACCTCTGGCTTAGACGCCGGAGCTTCCGACACCTCCGACTCCCAAACTAGAGCCTCAGCCTCTAACGCTGTTGCCGGTGGTGCATCTTCAACTTCTCCCCTGTGGTCCGGTGCTACAACGGGAACTTCTGGCATATCTTCTAGAGCCGGAGCTGCCGTGTCTTCTGCTACCACTGGAGGAGGCTCAATGGTTAAAGCTGGAGTTTTAGCATGCGCAGCCCCAGTCGCTGCAACAGATGCCGAAGCTTTAGACTCCTTTATCGACACCCTGGAAATAAAAGGATGAGAAGATTAAAAACATAATACAGACAAGATTATCATTTCAAGGTATGTCTGATATGCTTACCTGGGGATGCTACCGTCCCAGTCACCGCGGAACCTCTTCTTTTGAGGCTCGGAGTCAGAACCCACCAAGTTTGGTGAGACAACAATTTCGGACCTTGCTCGGGGACCATCTGCAGCAGCTGGAGTCTTCTCGGCCAGAACTTCCCTCAGCCGAGAAGGACCTCCGGACCTGTAGCCCCTAGCTGGCACTGGGACTGGAGTCGACTGTCCAGAGCTAGCACCTCTTGAAGACGACTGTACCGGAGGAGGTGTCACCACCGAGGATCTCCCTCGCCGGGGAGAAGGGGCAGTTGTTACTAGAGCAGACCTGACGGAGCTCCCATCAGCATGCCTCAGCTTTCTCTTCTGACTAGAAGGTTCGGGTGGCTCCTTGCCCTTGCCCTTGCCGACTCATCATCCCTCTAGCTCGGAACAGGGGCGACCACCTCTTTAGAAGCTCCGGGAATCACAACCCTGAAGGTCCTGCGCTTCTCCACCTCACCGAGGTCATCTAGCGCCAGCATCTTCCTCTGGAGCTCCCTGCTGATCTCTCGAATCATGTTTAAAGGCAGGAAAGTAGCCGGTGGAGCTAAGGCATCATTGACAATAGACCCATGCTGAAATTTCTTGAGATGGACCTTCAAAGCTTCGTCATCCAAGTTGGATTTCAAACCAGTTTCAATCCGGTCATCATCTATCACACTATTGAAAGCCCAAGCGAGCTTCTCCCTCCTCAGCGGAGCCCATCTGTTCACCAAAAAATTTCCGAAGACCATCTGGGGGGTCACTCCATCCTCCACACATACTTGGATCCTGGTCAGGACATGGTGAATGCATTCGACAGCTTCGAAACTACATTCCAGGCATCGGTGTCGACGTTGGTGAGTCCTTCGGGCAGCTCCAACCTGCGTGCTCCTCCACTGCAATGACGATCCAATCCTTCTTCCAGTCGTCCCATTTTCTAGAGGGAATGATTTCAAGTATTTAAAGGGACAGTTCTTGCGCTTCATGAAGTAGTAGAAACCAAGCAACTTTGTCCCCTTGCTGATGGTATGGGCTGTGAAGAAGGTCCGGAACAATTCGACGTAGAAAGGCACTCCCACCCACATCTCGCAGAAGCGGACGAAAGTTGCCACGAGTAGGAGGGAGTGCAGGCTGAGGTGATGCAGTTGGAGGCTGTAGAAGTCCAGCAGCATCAAGATGAAGCTCGAGAAAGGTGGGATCAGTCCCACCATGACATACGCCGAGAAGTACACCATCTCGCCGCAGTGCTCCTTCTTGAAGGGGGGCTTGCCGGCACGAACCAAGTGGTTGAAAGAGTCGCTGGACCATACCATAAAGGTCAGGACCTTCATCAGATTGTCGCTCTGGATGCAGATCTTGGGAAGACCAAACTCCATCGCTGCAAAGTGGAGTGAAAGAAAAGAAAGCTAGGCAAAGTTTGGGAGGCTCTAAGCGTGAGTTTGATCCAAAGCATAAAGAGTCCTCAAACCGTGTGGACTTTCCTTCTTAAGTAAGCCTCCACGACGCTTGGATGGAAACTGCAACAAGAGCAAGTCCACATTACAAAGAACCTACCCCGTGAATGACGAATGGGCCCAGGGCCACCCCGACGAAGAGGTCAAGGTTATTACCCCAGGCGAACCGTTGTCATGATGGGCAGCGGGAAACCCAAAGGCGGCAGTATGACAAGGTGCTCGGAACCGATACGGTTTTTGTATTGGGAACCGGCGACCTTCAATTGCATGAGATCCGCACTCAAAGGTCTCATCTGCCGCATTCAAAACAGGCCACATGGCGATGGTTTATCCTTGAACCATCGCCCCAATGGTACATCAAAAGACCTTTGAAGCTGCAGCGCAGGAATCAAGGATGACCCCACCTCCGGTAGAACAACTTAACCCAATTGGTTTTCTCCCAAAGGTGGGCCTGGGGGCCACTGTCGGTACCCTGCATACTGAATACCCCATGATACCGCAAGAAGTGCAAGGGAGTTCCACCTGTCAAAGTTGAAGACCTCCATAGGCCCCACATGTCAAATGGCACTGGACCCACTTCCTACATAGGGGAGCTCCGACACTGCCACGTGTAACACAAGACCAAAGTTTCACCCTTTACATAGGATAGCTCCGTACTTGACATGTGTACAGTGACCCCGGACCTAACCCCCAGTAGAATGATGCTCCGGTGCCTCCACGTGTATAGCAGCTTCGAACCTACTTTCCTGCAAGGGAAAGCTCCAGAGCTGCCACGTGTCAAGCCTCCGGACCTACGCCACCAACGGAATACAGACGGATCTCCAATGACATAAGTATTAAAATGACTCTTATTGCTACAATTACAAGGCCTGATTATGCTCCATTAATGCACTATTTATGGCGCATGATCAGAAGACCCTAAATGCTGGTAACGCCACCATCAAGGTGCATTATCACGTTATTAGGGTGCTTAAACGTACTTAATTGTGTATTAGGCAAGAGTAACTGTCGGGGCCACATGTTGGGCCAGGCAACCCATGTAACAGCCACCCCTTGGTCTATAAAAGGGATGTGCTACTCGGTACAAAACAAGCAAGCTCATACGCACGCCAACACTGCTGAAATCCTCAATACAAGAGCACACACCTCGTGGAGTAGGGTATTACGCTCAGGCGGCCTGAACCATGTAAATCCTCCATGTCATCATCTTGTCTAAGATCTCCGCACGCCCAAACTGCTACAAGAACCTCTGCAGGCTACATTTTAGTAGTATCAGGGAAAGTGTCGTTCGTACGCTTCCACAGGGTACATAATGAAACACAGAATGGGATGTGCGCGGATCAAGATGGGATTTTCCCCTCCTTAATGATAGGAGGGATATCTCTGGACCCCTCAAGATAGTTGGATTTGAAAGTGCATGGCCATGCCAAGGTGATTAAAGGTTAATAACAATGACTAAAAGTTAGTCAAGGAATGAATCCACTATTTGATCGAGTGAATGGTCGAGCTATCACAAGGATGGCGCGCATCTCGCCTTAAGCTTAACTAGTATTGTGAGGCAAAAGTATTAGCATGTTGAATGTATCTAGGTTCGGCCGATATGATCTTTATGTACATTCGGGAGTCAGTACATCCTGCTAGCTACCTCTACTGACTTGTGGTTGGAAACAATTTCCATTCACAACCGACTGCACATGAACCTAACGGGTCACACACTTAAGGAGTTGGAATATCGAAAATCTTGGCTAGATGATTGTCTCTAGTGCAAGTGGGAGATAGTTGGTGATATGCCCAAGAGGCAATCATAATAATTCAGGTTAAGGCCTATTGGATATTTGATCCATAAGCAATTAGGATACTAATGGGCCTGCGACCTAAAAGGCCATTAGTACGCCTATAAATATGAGGGGTAGGGTTAGGGGCTAATCACTCGACCACGTGATAGCCCTAGCTGCCACCCCTCGAAGGCCTCACGCCGAGACCCTTGCCACGCACGCGGTGCTTGCACACCGGCGCACGGCGTTCCTCTCCATATGTGTGGACTCCATGGAGGCGCTGCTGCTACTGCTGCGCTGATCAGCTACGACAAACAGGTTCGTCTACTGCTGCTGTGAAGAGGGCGAGGAGGAGACGAACGAGATCGTTACTTTCCCTACACCGACGCGCATCTATGTTTCGCTGTGCTACGTGTCTAGTGGTACCGATCCATGACCTCTATACTCGCTTGTTTCCTGGGTGATGCGGTAGAGTTGCTAGAGAAGCGTACCGCCGATTTCCCAACAGACGGGGTGGGAGGTGGTGCGGCGGGGGTGACAGGGCGGGAGGGATGAGCGGAGAGCGCTGAGTCTCTGTGCGCGGTGGCGGAGCACGTGCTGCGGCTGGAGCTCTACGGGTCCCGCCCACCGCGGATGGTAGTGGAGCGGACAGGCGGCGCTCCGGCGTTGGCCCCTGCCGCTGGGCCAAGAGACACAAGAGGGGGCCTCCTACCCCTTAGGAATAGTTGTTTCCCCCGATCAGAGACATAACATTCAGTGGGTTGCGTTCTTTCATTTTGAACACATGTCAATTTCAGGTTCAAACAGTCATTTGCTGAAATGATCAGACTAAACCGGTCCAAGGCCGGATTAGTCCGGCTATTGAAACTGGAGTGCACCGGACTAGTCCGGCCACAAGGGAGGACTAGTCCGCTTGGGCTAACAACTCCATTGCATCCGATAGCGTGTTGAGGGATTCACTTAAAACAAGCGTTGTCAGGTAGGAGTCATAGGAGGCACATTAGCAACATGAAAGCCAACGGCACCACTTCGTCGAACACCTCGCGTGTAGCTCACAAATTGGTGGCACCTCGCGTGCAGCTCGCGGATTGGTGACAGTCTTGTAGCCCTCAAGGAGAGTCGGCATCCGAGCGAGCTCCCACCTCGGCGCGCGGCACAGTGACCCCAACACGGGCGTCGTCGTGGCGGTTGGCGCGGCATAGCATGGAGAGGAGCAAGTTGAGTAGGACGCTGCTGCAGGCTCCATTACTGCGCCAACACCGTACTTGGGCTGCCATCTCAGCCACTTCGTCTTTGCCGGAGAAGGGGCAGATGTATGTCACATTCATGGTCGACTGGATTCTTGGAGTTGGAGCCGCACCATCGTGGGCGACGATAGAGGGGAGTGCGTGAGCCGAAGGAATGGGAGGAAGCGAGCCGAACGTCACTAAGCGTCGGGGAAACCAATCCAGCCGATTTGCGATTGATGACAAGGACACGTGTCACCGATCCAAGCGGGAATGCCAACTGACACCTGCGCATACAGAATTTGCTTCCTGGGCAGGCCGAGGACGAGGACGGTGCGTTGACTTCGCAGGAATATCTAGGTGCACTAGTGCTTGCTCGTGGATATATATTACTTATATGTGGACCCAAGACATAGTGGGCCAGCTCCGAGAAAATTAAGTAATTTAGATTTTTTAAGTACGAATGTTTTATCATTTGGATCAAGGAACAATTATACAGAATAGTTATTTCAGGCACGATACCTACTAATCGCAAAGTAAAGAAAAATGACAAGTGTCCTAAATAATTAGAAAAGAGTAATTGTAGGCAGCAGTATACATATTGATTCTATTCTAGTATCATGACAATGTTAAAAGACATAATAATAGATATACCGTAAACAGAATATCATTAAGAGATTTTTTTGACATTTTGATTTTGTGATAAGTTGAGATGCCTCCTGATAACAAAGAACAATGAGGTGGGACGAGACGAGGACGGTGCGTCGACTTCGCATGAATATCTAGGTGCGCTACTGCTTGCTCGTGGATATATATTATTATATGTGGCTCCAAGATATAGTGGGCCAGCTCCCAGAAAATTAAGTAATTTTGATTTTCTTATACGAATGCTTTATCATTTGGATCAAGGAACAATTCTAGAGAGTAGTTATTTCAGGAACGGTACCTACTGATGGCAAAGTAAAGAAAAATGACAAGTGTCCTAAATAATTAGGAAAGAGTAATTGTAGGCAGCAGTATACATATTGATTTCTATTTTAGTATCATGACAATGTTAAAAGACATAATAATAGATATACCGTAAACTGAATATCATTAAGAGAATTTTTTTGACATTTGATTTTGTGATAAGTTGAGATGCCTCTTGATAACACTGAACAGAATAAATGACGTTTAGGACAGCTAATTTATTTCAAATTGAACTAGATTTTTCTCCTAAATATCATTTATTTTAGAATGGAGGGAGTAATTCTTTATCTTCTCCAATATATTACTAAAGAATGCCTAGAAAGCCTAACTGATGAACAAGAAGATAAAAGTGTATATAAGAATTAATGGATGTCTTTTGAATTCTCTCCTGAATTGAAGGAACCTGCAAAGCAACTAATCCTCCTAAAGCTATCTCCAACAATGATATGGAAAAATGAGAGCCCAGTTGTACCTTTTGGGCTTGCTACAGTAATTTTGACATGTCTATTTTTTCCTTCTCCAACAGCCACTCCGCTTTGGCTTAGCTTCAACTATTTTCCTTGGCAAGAACTCTTGGCACGACAATGTCGAGCGGGACGACAATCCATCAGCGGCATCCACGCCATGCGAGTACGCGACCATCCAAATGCATATCAGCACGATGGCCACGAGAAGGGCAACCACGCCGATTGCAATCATCTTAATCTCTGAGCTCAAATCACAGGAAGCCATGGATCTATCAGGCTCAAACAGTCAAGTTCAGTGAAGCTTGTTCGAGGAGCTGTATACTATCAAAATAACGCTCAAACAGTCAAGTCCAGTCAAGCTCTCGGAGAGATGCATCAATAAAAGCAGAAGACTCAATTGAACAGTCGAAAGTGAAAATTAGAAGAAGAACGAAAGATCTAAAATCGCAGACAAACCTTGGAGGAGCCCCAGCTGAAGGCCATCGAAGTAGAAGGCGTCAAGCTGCATGAGGAAGAGGTGCAAGAACGAGGTTGTTGCCGTGCCTGGCCATGATGCGGACCCCAACCGCCTCTTCACGCACCGTCGTGCAGGCATTGCCATGGCTCACGACGAACACTGCGTTCTGGGAGTCTAGCACTGCCCCGTTGAGGCCTCGTTTGGCTAGTGGGGAAGCTGATCCACGTGTAAATTAGTCCACGCGTGGATTTGGTGGCCACCCGATCCCCACTGGGCTCGCTTCCTCTCCGTAAGCATTTGGCAAGTTCAGACGTGGATTTTGTTTTCGGAGTGGATTTGAGTTGGGCTGGTTGCACAGTCGGCTATGATGTATTTTATTGCCCATTGATTATTTATTTTTTATATAAGATTGAATATCTCATTTTGCAAAATAGAGAAATATGTCAGACAATTACAGGACTTGAAAAATGAATATCGTAGAAAATTGAAAATGAAAAATAATAAATATTTTTTAACATTTCATACTGATTTGGTAACAAATACTAAATGCATCACTGTTCAGACTAGGTGGTTTAAGTATTATGAATGATATCATCTATCAATATGTATTAACAATCAGTACACCTGCTCAAGCATCTATCAATAGATGGCCACACTTGATGACAAAGTAACAAAAACATTGTGTGATACTGAAAGCACTAATCTGAAAAAGTTATATCTTTTGGAGACTCAAAGGCAAACGCTGTTACTGGATATATGACATATTCTTGATACGCTAATTTGATATAAACATAATATCAGTATGGAAAAGAATTTTTTTGGCTACAAGCGAGAAATTCTAACAACTACGAACACTGACTAATTGAGCCTCTTGTCATGAGCAGAATCTGCATTTGCATTTTATAGGCCACATCATTAGCTTGCACAAAAGACAAAAACATCAATTTCATTACAAGCAAACACAGAATGCTACAGGAAGACAACATAAATGAGCAGAATAATTGGAATGATATATATGATTATAATGACACTTACCATTGATATCTGGGCACCATCTAAGAAACAGAGTTCGTCAGCCTCTGCAGTAAAATAAACAAGAACAATCATGCACCAAAAATTTCAAGGAAGTCAACAGTACACACACCATTAAAATTTCAAGGTTGCTAGTATGAAGCTCAACATTGGTTCTGGTGAACAAAATTTTCTGAAATATTGTTTGGCCAAGGTGAACAAAATATTCTGAAATATATCATCTTTCACATCATACAATTAGTACAACTACTCAAGCATGTAACACTGGATGGCCACACTGAAAAAATTTAACAAAAACAGTGTGATACTGATAGCACTAATGTGGAGAAACTACATCTTTTGGAGACTCAAAGGCAAACGCATAATCTAATTGTTTCTGATGTACTTAGTATGAACCAAGTGTCATCAAACATCATGAACACTACCTGCATTTGCAGTAAAATTCAGATTAATGGAACATGTCAATTATCATTTCCAGTAACATTCAGATTACTGGAATCCAGACCAAAAAGGAAATGAACTGAACATAGTTAGCACTATAAAGCCTACTTGTGAGGCCTTCCCGAGATTTTTGTGCAGAGAAGAATTCACTAAGCAATTCAAACTGAAACAAAAAGGTTGTGGAAACATAGAATAAGCAAACTGATAAACTAGCTTTCTAAGAACCTGAGTTGATCAATAATGATACAATTAGCATGAAAATTTGACAGACCATGGTCGTTGGCGCCATCTAACAACCTGAGTTGATCAACCTCTGCAATAAAATGAACTACATGATCAGAATTTTTACCAACATATGAAGTAAATCACACGCAAGTAATATGAAAGGGACAAATGTCTTTTGACAAGATCGAAAACAACAGCAGGGAGAAAACAGCCGGCAGTTGACTGGAGCTCAATTAAGTACGAAGTGCCTAAACGAACAGCAGGGAGATACAAATATCTTTTGACAAGATCCAAAACAACAGCAGGGAGAAATCATACGCAAGTAATATTGAAAGGGACAAAAGTGCAAATTACATCATCATTGATTCTGAGAGTAATCCTCCCACATATGCAAAGCAATTACATCTCTAACAACATTTCCATTTTCAATTTGACTACTAAGAGAGGCCACATCATTGTTGTAGCTAGTGTCTCCTACAGGAAGGTCAACAAATGATGAAGGTGGTACGTTATCTGGTTGGTTGTCCAACCATCTATCATCTCCATGATGCATACGGATAAGATTATGAAAGACTGCAGCAGCCGCTGGTATCTTCACTTGGTTTTTCATAGGATGATGTGTACCAACTTTTAAAATAGGAAAACGTTTCTTCAACACTCCTATGGCCCTCTCTATGTGATTTCTCAATATTGCATGGCGGTGATTAAACAACTCTTTGTAGTTGTTTGGCCGTCGGTGACCACGCCCAAACTCCTTCAAATGATAACGAACACCGCGATAAGGAGCAAGGAAAGATGGTGTGTTTGCATAGCCTCCATCAACAAGGAAGTATTTTCCTTCTGGAACACGAAAACCACCAAGTATAGCAGACCTTAAAACCCTAGCATCAGTTGCAGATCCTTCCCAACCGCAAGAGATGAAAGTGAAGTTAAGATCAAAATCGCAAGCTAACATAACATTCTGGCTTAATGTGCCCTTTCTGTTCCTATATGGAGCTTGCTTGTCCTCAGCTATAGTGATTGGAATATGAGTGCCATCAATAGCACCAATGCAGTTCTGAAAAACAAAAGAATTGTGGATGTGAGTTATATAATTAAGAAGACGTAGGCTGATAATAGGTAGAATAGTGTTTGAGTTTATTCACCTTGAAGTATGGGAAGAAGCGTGTTGTATCAGTGGCAATCTTCCAATGTGTTTCGGTTGTAAGGGTTGGCTTCAAGAATCGGTAGGTGAGGGTGGGAACGATTTCGAAAAATGCTTTAATATGTCGATGGATTGTTTCTCCACTATGCTTGAATTCATATTGTAGATCCTCATAGCTGGCATTATGCGATAGCATAAACATGAACATTCCTAACTGCTCCTCCACTCTCACACCTCTTGTATCACGTAGGAGGTTCTCCGTTCTAAGATAAAAGGCAATCTTTCTAAAGATATCTTGTTCCATTCGAAATGCTACTAGACAGTCCTTCTCATGTCCATTGAGAATTTCTTTTATGAGTTCCTTCCCGGTGCGACTAGATGTGTGCCTAGGTTTCTTCTTTGTGCTGCTGCTGCTACTACTATCCAATAGATATAAACTTGGTAGAAGAAAGAGCATTAGTTCATCATCATCTTCTTCTCTCCTAATTATGCGCTCCTCTCTCGAACCCATTCTGCTACCAAGTAATCAATATTTATTATTTAACAAAAAAATAAGATTATATATATAGGAATTCTTAAAAGTATCACACATAGCATATATAGTTAATCAACCATCAAACATACTGAACAATGGAGCAAACTGCAAACTATTGAAAGAATAGGTACATAATGTGTATGGCACTACTGAAAAATTAAAAACTCTATATAAGCACTATGTGAAATGGAGGTGCGACTTGTCCAAGTTGAAAAAAAGACAGTAAACATGCAGTTAATAATGCTTGGCAAATAGATACCATCATATAAGTATGCACAGAACATGGATGGCTTCACAAATATCAAAGCTGCTCCTACTAAAATCAGAGAATGTTGCTTTATTATATATCAAAACTACTAAATGTTGCTTTATTATATATTTCAGAACTTCCTCTTATTTTGTTCAAGGTATGTACATTATTTTAAAAATGTCACACTTGCATGAAAGTAAAGTCAGAGAATCCTCAGTCCTAAACAATGTGCACAAATATAGTAAAGTTTGATGGGCTCTCAAAGAGACCATTAGTAATGTCATAATCTTTTTGATAGGCATTAAGAAAAATAGAGCAATTTTGATCATTATCATGTTCAATGAAAGGTCTGTAACTGTCATGTTTCACAGAAAGTGGCATGACACTAATACGTTGAAGAACATATATATATATATATATATATATATATATATATATATATATATCCATTAATTTAACTGCAGAGCCATTCATTTAATCTCTCAGTCAGATACCAAAAAGCTGCCTAGAGAAAACACTTACAAAGAAACTGCTTTACCTGAAGATTCAGTATCAACTAGAATTATCAATTTGTCAGCCAAACTTGACAGCAACCCAATAACTAATCAGAGTCCTGCTGATCGAGACAGGAGCGACAATTACAAGGCAGAAATGAGTTCATACCTTAAAATCGAATTAAAGGAACATAGCGAAAGAAGAAAGGCACTATGCAAAATTAACTAGCAAGGTACAACAACAATGCAACAACATATGACACATGTTATGCAGATAAAAGCGGTGCTTTAATTAAGGCACATGCAGAAACATGATTTGATAGAGAAATAATAGTTGTCAAACTTATACCTTAAACTTCTTGAGAACCTCGGATAGTGTTCGTGAGGAACCAAAAATGGTAAAAGAGAAGCACCTGAAAAAAAAAAGAAGAAAATTTTAAGCACTTCAAACATAACATCCCAGAATAAGGGCTTGTTCCATTATATTGTATTTCCATTTCATGCAAGTCACAGTTCGACAGGTATACAATTATAATATTTGTTCACTAATCTGAATCATCAAACTCATGAACTTGAATAAGATCAGATTCACAAAAATCACATAACATGGAGCATCAAAATTGAAGTGAAAATGGATAGACTAAGATCCTATTACCACTACACTACTATGTGTATGAACCTGCAGAAATTTTTTGATTCCAGTTTCATAACACCCAACAACATTAATACAATTACCTCAATCAGGAGCAGGCTCACCGGCTGCCTTTCTGGTAGAAGCACTGGCGGAGGTCGGGGATGATCACAAGTTCACAACGGGGGAAGTGTCGCCGCCGTCGTTGGAACACCGCTGCCGTCAATGTGCCGAAAGAAAGCGCCGCCGCCGTGACGACGAGGATGTCACCTACAAGTGCAAGAATAATTAGTTTTGTAAATACAACACATGTGAGATGGGTGTAGGACTGGAAAAAAAAGAGTGTAGGACTACAATCACATTTATTCGCAACAGAAAATAAAAGGACCCATAATTTATTCACCAAGATCCAAAATTCGAGCAGCGGCAACAGCTTAAAGCATGTGAGCTCTCTCTACAACTGACTGCATCGATCAGAAATAGGGGGAGGTTGGCACATCAGTTCTACACTGATTACTCAACAATCAATTTCAAACACATGATTCCAGCAAACTTATACAGAAAAAATGAATTACTCTTAGAGCAATACCGAAACAATACTTGCTGAAGCATACTACCCAAGAAAAAATCACAACCAGCACTTGAAATTTATTGCCAATTAAGTAGCTCAGATAGATACTTGAAGCAAGAGATCGGCATTATGAAGCCCGCAAGATCAATACAAATTCTCGGGTGTGTGATGTAAATTAACAAGTTACACATAAATCTTTCATGGAATCATCATGTACCAATGCTGCATCCACATGACTGATCTAAGGCAAGATTCCATAGTTAAAGAACTTGAAATTTTGATTCACTATTGTACTCAGACACGATCTGTACTAGACTAAGGTTAGCAGTTCAACACCAGATTTGCCACTATCCATTCAAAGTTCTTGACCTAACAAAAAATCAGAAAAGTGAGAGAACATACATCTGATCTAGCTGCTTGTTGACCTTCTCAAAGAAATCCCTTCTAAATCACAGATGAATGGACATGTGAAGAAGAGCACGAGAGGAGAAGGGGAGAGGTAATACCGCTAGCTGTTGCTTCTTGGACGGCGGCTGCAGCTGCGGGAGGATTTTGTAAAGAGAGGGCACGGTAGTCCTCTGCACAGATCAAACTAGCTCTACTAAACATCTCAGCTTGCATCAAACTAAGGTCATACCGCACAGATCAAAAGAAAGGGGGGGAAGAGCGCAAGAGGAAAAGGGGAGGAGGCATACCGTGTTGCGTCCAAGTATCGCCGCCAACTCGATCCCGCTGCTAGCTGTTGCCTCTTGGGATGCGCCTGCCTTGGAGGAGAGGGAGACGAACAATCCGGCAAGGGAAGCATCACCGGCGTCGATCCGGCGAAGGGAAGCGCCGCCTTCACTGCAGTCGGGCTGGAGAAGTGCCACGAGAGGAGGGTGGACGGCTGCTGGAGTAGGAGGGTGGGCGGCGGCGTCAGGAGGAGAGGGGTGGGCTTCAGCTGGAGGAGGAAGGTGCGCGATGGAGTAGGAGGATGGCGGCAGCGGCTGCGGGAGGAGAGTGGCGGCGGCGGCGGCGGCGTTCTCACGAGAGAACTCGCGAGAGTCCGGGCTCTCGTCCCCGACCCTAGGAGGAGTTGGTAGATTTCCACGCCGGATCGAGTGGATCGGGAGGCCGACGAATCGATACACGTCCAATCCAAATGCAATTTTGGTCCACGACGAGTATTTTGGATGTGAGTGTATTTCAATCCACCGGTGGAGTGGATTGGGCTTGGATCCACTCCAATACCGGTCTTTCCAAACAAGCCCTGAGTGTGCTGACCCGCGCCACGGCGGCGTCGGATAGGAGGGCCGCCACCTCTTCCATGGAAACGGGCAGCCGAGGGAAGCGAGCCAGGGCATGAGCTAGGGCTCCAGCGCAAGTCGGGGGCTCGGGACAACTGTGTTGGTGATATGCCCAAGAGGCAATCATTGTTGAGAAATCAGCAGTACGCTACTCTAGTAACTCTACCGCGTCACCTAGGAAACATGCGAGTACAGAGGTCATGGATCGTTATCACTAGACGCGCAGCGCAGCGGAACGTAGATGCGCGTCGGTGTAGGGGAAGTAGATGATCTCGTTCGTCTCCTCCTCGTCCTCGTCACAGCAGTAGGTAGACGATCACGATCTTCGTAGCCGATCAGCGCAGCAGTAGCAGCAGCGCCTCCACGGAGTCCACACGTACGGAGAGGAACACCGTGCGCTGGTGTGCTAGCACCGCGCGCGCGGCAAGGGTCTCGGCGTGAGGCCTTCGAGGGGTGGCGGCTAGGGCTATCAGGTGGTGGGGTGATTAGCCCCTAACCCTACCCCTCATATTTATAGCCGTACTAATGGGCTTTTAGGTCGCAGGTCCATTAGTACCCTAATTGCTTATGGATCAAATATCCAATAGGCCTCAACCCGAATTGTTATGATTGCCTCTTGGGCACATCACCAACAATCTCCCACTTGCACTAGAGACAATCATCTAGCCAAGATTTTTTTGATATTCCAACTCCTTAAGTGTGTGACCCGTTAGGTTCATGTGTAGTCGGTTGTGAATGGAAACCATTTCCAACCACAAGTCAGTAAAGGTACCTAGCAGGACATACTGACTCCCGAATGTACATAAAGATCATATCGGCCGAACCTAGATACATTCAACATGCTAATCCCTTTGCCACACGATACCAGTCAAGCTCAAGGCGAGATGCGTGCCATCCTTGTGATAGCTCGACCATTCACTCGATCAAATAGTGGATTCATTCTGTGACTAACTTTTAGTCACTGTGATTAACTTTTAATCACCTTGGCATGGCCATGCACTTTCAAATCCAACTATCTCGAGGGGCCCAGAGATATCTCTCCTGTTATTAAGGAGGGGCAAATCCCATCTTGATCTGCGCACATCGCATTCTATGTTTCATTATATACCTAAAGACTACTTTTATGACTACCCAGTTACAGAGTAGCGTTTGGTAGCCTCAAAGTACACAACTATGCATAGTGAGAAACAATGGCGATCTCAGGTCTAAGGATCTAGTAGGTGTATCACTCAAGACCAACTGATGGCACATATGGAAATAACAATCCCAGCAGTGTCTTGGAGTGGGTCAATCCAACACCATGTTCACTAACATGTGTTCACATTATTAATTCAATATCTCCATATCTATGATCCGTGAAACGTGATCATCAATTAATACATGTGCTAGTCTGTATGCAATCATTATCTCATATAATGATATAGACTAGGGATCATCTAGAGTAACATTACTTTTAACAGAGTTTCACGAACAAGTCACATACTTAATGATCAATGTAAATAATGATTACTCACATAACAATTTATTTAATAGTACATAAGCATAGCTATGACACAAGTCTCCCACTACACACTATGATCACTGATGTAAGTATCTAATACCTATAGATCTCGTGTGTTCCTCATGCTTTGATTGTGGAAGAGGCTTTGTCAACGGATCTGTAACATTAAAATCCGTGTGCACCTTGCATATGTTCACATCACCTCGGTCGATGATCTCTCGAATGAGGTGATAGCGTCGTAGTATGTGTTTGGGTCGTTTGTGTGATCTAGGCTCCTTTGCCTGTGTGATGGCTCCACTGTTGTCACAATAGAGATCCACAGGATTGGACGTGCTAGGAACAACACCCAACTGAGAAACAAATTTTCTAATCCAAACAACTTCCTTTGCAGCTTCAGAAGCTGTAATGTACTCCGCCTCTGTGGTTGAATCTGCTACTGTATCTTGCTTGAAACTTTTCTAGCTCACTGCCCCTCCATTGAGGCAGAACACAAATCCGGATTGCGATCTAGAATCATCCTTATCAGTTTGGAAGCTGGCATCGGTGTAACCTTTTACAACGAGCTCTTCTTCACCTCCAAACACTAAGAATGCATCCTTAGTTCTTCTTAAGTACTTAAGGATGTTTTTGACAATGGTCCAATGAGCCTCACCAAAATCTGATTGATATCTGCTCATGATACTTAGAGCATAAGATATATCTGGGCGTGTACATAGCATGGCATACATGATGGATCCCATAGCCGAAGCATAAGGAATCGCTCTCATCCTCTTTTGCTCATCAGGCGTCAAAGGACACTGACTCTTGCTTAGAGTAATGCCATGTGACATTGACAAGAAACCTTTTTTGGAATCTTGCATATTGAACCGATTCAATATCTTGTCAATATATGTATCTTGGCTTAATCCAATTAGCCTTTTAGATATATCTCTATAGATCTTTATGCCCAACATATACGCTGCCTCTCCTAAATCCTTCATTGAGAAACTTTTTCTTAATGGGGATTTAACATCATCAAGCATTGGAATGTCATTTCCGATCAATAATATGTCATCTACATATAGGACCAGAAATACATGTGCGCTCCCACTAAACTTCTTGTAAATACAAGGTTCTTCTACATTCTTGATGAAACCAAACCCTTTGATTACTTCATCAAAACGCAGATTCCAACTCTGAGATGCTTGCTTCAGTCCATAGATGGACTTTTGAAGCTTGCATATTTTACTAGCATTTTTAGGATCGACAAAACCCTCAGGTTGTGTCATGTACACATCCTCAGTCAGACTTCCATTAAGAAAGGCTGTTTTGACATCCATCTGCCATATTTCATAATCAAAATATGCAGCAATTGCTAGAAGAATCTGAACAGACTTAAGCATTGCAACAAGTGAGAAAGTTTCATCATAATCAACACCTTGAATTTGTTTGAAACCTTTCGCCACCAATCGCGCTTTATAGATATGAACATTTCCATCCATATCAGTCTTTTTCTTGAAAATCCATTTACAATCGATAGGTCTCACACCTTCGATTGGATCAACCAAGTTCCAAACTTGATTTTGATGCATGGATTCAATTTCGGATTCCATGGCTCCAAGCCACTTCTCAGAGTTGGGTCCCGTCATTGCTTCAGTATAGGTCGTGGGCTCATTATTGTCCAACAATATCATGTCATGCTGCTCCGTGGTTAGAAGCGTTAACTTTTCAGTTGCACGACGTACCCTCGTAGACCTTCGTGGGGCTGGTGTTTGATCAACTGGTTGTACAACATCTTGTACATCCTGTATAGGATCAGTGGATGCCGAAACATTTTCAGGTATTTCTTGAATTTCTTCAAGATGCACCTTGCTCCCACCAACTCCTTTTGAGAGAAACTCTTTCTCCAAGAAGGCACCATTGCGAGCGGTAAACACTTTACCCTCTATTTTATTATAAATAATATTCTTTGGTTTCCATAGGATATCCCACAAAGAAGCATTTGTCTGATTTTGGAGTGAGTTTGTCTGACGTCAAACATTTGACATAAACATCACATCCCCAAACTTTGAGGAAAGACAATCTGGGACGTTTCCCGGTCCACATCTCATATGGTGTCTTTTCAACAGACTTAGTTGGGACTCTATTTAGTGTAAATGCAGCAGTTTCAAGAGCATAACCCCAAAACGATAGTGGAAGATCTGCTTGGCTCATCATCGACCTAACCATGTCCAACAAGGTTCGGTTCCTCCGCTCGGACACTCCAGTCCATTGAGGCGTTCCAGGTGGAGTCAACTGTGGAACAATTCCACATTGTTTTAAATGATCATAAAATTCATGGCTCAAATATTCACCCCCACAATCAGATCGTAGAAGTTTAATTGTCTTGCCCAATTGATTTTATACTTCATTCTGAAATTCTTTGAACTTTTCAAAGGATTCGGACTTGTGCCTCATTAGGTAGACATAACCATATCTACTAAAGTCATCGGTAAATGTGATGAAGTACTGAAAACCACCTCTGACAATTGAACTCATTGGTCCACATACATCTGTGTGTATAAGTCCCAACAAGTCAGTCACCCTCTCACTTTGACCAGTGAAGGTTGCTTTGGTCATCTTCCCAAGCAAACAAGATTTGCATGTGTCAAGTGATTCAAAAATCAAATGAGCTTAGTAAACAATCTTTATGGAGTTTTTCAATGTGTTTCTCATTTATATGACCTAATCTACAATGCCAAATAAAAGTGGGATTTAGATCATTATGACGAGCCCTTTTGGTATTAATGTTACAGACAGTTTTATCCTCAAGATCAAGAACATATAATCCATTCACCAATGGACATTGAGCATAGAAAATATTATTGTAATAAATACAACAACATTTGTTCTTTATTAGAATCTCATAACCATCAACTTCTTCTAAATATGAAGAAGAGATAATGTTCTTGCTCAAAGTAGGAATGCAATAACAATTATTCAATTCCAAAACTATTCCTGAGGGTAATGACAAGTGGTAAGTTTCGACAGCTATGACCGCAACCTTTGCTCCATTGCTGACACGAACATCCAACTCGCCTTTTGCAAATATTCTAGTCTCACTTAGACCCTGCAACGATTTGCAAGTGTGAATCATCGATCCGGTATCAAATACCCATGATTCACTAGAAGATAATGCAATGTTAATTTCTATAACATTTATACCTGAAGCGGAAGTCTCACTTCCCTTCTTCTTCTTGATATCCTCCAAGTACTTCTTGCAGTTCCTAGAACGGTGTCCCTTACCATCACAGTGAAAGCATTCATCATCAGGAGAAGGGCCATATTTGCCCTTTGGCTTAGACTTTGAGCTTGAGGGCTCATCGGGAACCTTTGCCTTGCCTTTGCCTTTAGGATGCGTCACACGCTTCCTCTTTTTATTCTCCTTTTGTACCATCATCACATGAGTGGCGTTTTTCTTAATGCTTTCTTCGGCTGTTTTAAGCATCCAATGCAATTCAGCCAAAGTTTTCTCCATGCCATTCATTTGAAAATTCAATATGAATGGCTCGTAGCTCGGTGGGAGCGACTGGAGAACCACGTCAATAGCCAGATCATCCTTGAGTTCAGAACCATGTTTTCCCAAAGTTTCAATGTAACCAATCATTTTGATTACATGAGGGCTGACCGGGCTACCCTCCGCCAGCTTGCATGAGAACAAGGACTTTGAGATGTTGTATCTCTCAGCCCTTGCTTGATTCTCAAACATTCCGCGCAGTCCCTCAATCATAGAATAAGTATCTTTATGCTCATACTGTTTTTGCAGATTAGGGGACATAGTGGCGAGCATGAGGCAGCTTACATTAAGCGCATCATCGCAGTGCTTCGTATAAGATCTACGTGCTGCATTAGTTGCATCAGCTGGGAGATCATCAGGGTAAGGCTGCAGAAGAACGTACTCAGTTTTCTCTTGCCTAAGAACGATTCTCACGTTCCGGTACCAATCGATAAAGTTAGCTCCATTGAGTTTTTCCTTCTCAAGCACAGATCACAAATTGAAACCAGAATTGTTACTAGCAGACATTATCTACAATAGAAAATAAATATGCAAGGTTTAGCACTATGTTATGTACCAATCTTCTATTAACAGTTTAATAAAAGATATCACCACTATGTGATCATCGTCTTCCCTCTAACGACATATAGTGGTTCAAGATCCATATTCACTAATTCCTAGTGAGCTTTGGCTTCACTGCAAGGAAATTAGTTACATAGGTAAACAACTATTGTTAATCATATCTCTATATGACTCTTGTTTGTTGGGTGACATCCAATGCCCCGGCTCCCAACTCTATGCCATAAATCCCAAAACCGTTTTGATAGCTTTGTTGAGTCACTATGAAAATCTATGAAATCACTATGAAATCACTATGAAAATCTCATAGATCGCATCTATGAAATCACTATGAAAATCTCATCGGATCGATCAAATCAACCTGAATCCGAGCCATTTAGAATGCCTCAATTTTCAATGTGACCGGTTATTCATGAGTAGATGGTGACTCATGATCGTGGCTGTTGGCTCAATCTGTTAGCTATGTACACGATTAGTGCCGATGGTGATTCCAGCCGGTAGGGACAGGTTGCGCACACAGCAGAGAAGGAGCACGAACTGACCCTTTAGTCATATACGATCGCAATCTACTCTAACCAATTCCAAACCCCAAAAATCGTGCAATAAAATTCATCGTATGAATATGTCTGCAGTAGATCCCATCTACTAACAAGATCCAGACCAGAAACTATACAAGTCGGCTCTGATACTGCTGTTGAGAAATCGGTGGTACGCTACTCTAGCAACTCTACTGTGTCACCCAGGAAACATGCGAGTACAGAGGTCATGGATCGTTACCACTAGACGCGCAGCGTAGCGGAACGTAGATGCGCGTCGGTGTAGGGGAAGTAGACGATCTCGTTCGTCTCCTCCTCGTCCTCGTCACACCAGCAGGTAGACGATCACGATTGTCGTAGCCGATCAGCGCAGCAGTAGCAGCAGCGCCTCCACGGAGTCCACACGTACGGAGAGAAACACCATGCGCCGGTGTGCTAGCACCGCGCGTGCGGCAAGGGTCTCGGCGTGAGGCCTTCGAGGGGTGGCGGCTAGGGATGTCACGTGGTAGATTGATTAGCCCCTAACCCTACACCTCATATTTATAGGCGTACTTATGGGCTTTTAGGTCACAGGCCCATTAGTACCCTAATTGCTTATGGATCAAATATCCAATAGGCCTCAACTCGAATTGTTATGATTGCCTCTTGGGCACATCACCAAGAATCATAACAATTCGGATTAAGGTCTATTGGATATTTGATCCATAAGCAATTAGGTTACTAATGGGCCTGTGACCTAAAAGTCTTTTAGAACGCCTGTAAATGTGGGGTAGGGTTAGGGGCTAATCAGTCCACCACGTGATAGCCCTAGCCGCCACCCCTCGAAGGCCTCACGCTGAGACCCTTGCCGCGCGCGCGGTGCTAGCACACCGGGTCACGACGTTCCTCTCCATACGTGTGAACTCCGTGGAGGCGATGCTGCTACTACTGCACTGATCGGCTATGACGAACGGGTTCGTCTATTGCTGCTGTGAAGAGGGCGAGGAGGAGACGAACGAGATCAGCTATTTCCCCTACACCGACACGCATCTATGTTCCGCTGCATTGCGCATCTAGTGGTAACAATCGATGACCTCTATACTCGCTTGTTTCCTGGGTGATGCGGTAGAGTTGCTAGAGAAGCGTACTGCCGATTTCCCAACAGACGGGGCGGGAGGCGGCACGACGGGGGTGACAGAGCGGGAGGGATGAGCGAAGAGTGCCGAGTCTCTGTGCGCGGTGGCGCGTGTGAGCCGACCCCGTCGCGTCGTGGCGGAGCGCGTGCAGCGGTCGGTGCTCTGTGGGTCCCGCCCACCGCGGATGGTAGTGAAGCTGACAGGCGGCGCGCCTGCGTCGGCCCCTGCCATTGGGCGCATCGGAGGCGGGTGACCCGAGAGGAGGATGGCGTGGGTCGAGATGGGGACGGTGCTGGTGGGGAGCGACCCGCCTTGGTGACGGGGAAGAAAAAGAGATGACAGGAAAGAAGAAGAAATCGTTGTGGAATCGCGGCTTTTGGAATGAGTTGTTCCTTCCTTGGCTCTCGATTTGGGGAACATCAGTTATAAACCGTTGTAAATAAACGATAACCGTGCATAAATAGATTATTTACGACAGTTATGCACTTTTTTACGATGGTTTTGCACCCTCGTTAGTTAGCGCGATTCCTATAGAGCTCCTTGTTGGAGATAGTTTAGGGTGCCAGCCAACACCCTAATTGTGTTTAGGCTGCCCTTTGAAGTGTTTGTTGGAGATAGCCTTACCTGAGAAGTCAGCACCTTTAAATGCAGCGCGTGACTATGCACGATCAAACTTGGGGTGTTTGGATTGAGATAATTATAAAGGAATTTTATGGGAATCTATTCCTATGGAAAAATTCTTTTGTTTGCTGTTTGGAACGCGGGAACAACCAGTTTCTTTCCTAAAGAATGATGCCCTTTCCTGTATGAAATGGAGGATCCAGAAAACTCAAAGCTCTTGGAAATTTTTCCTGTGTGTGAATGTGATGTTAAGCACTTTGTTAATCCCATAGTTGTTGCTTTTCTTCAGGATAACAGCTCGAATAACCTGCCTGACCATTGGAGCAGGTCCAAGCTGTTGGAATTTGACCCTTTAGTACAGCTCAGTTATGGCTGATTTATTTGGGCCAACTCCCCTAGTGGAAAACCAAGATGGTGTGCAGAGGTGACTGAGATGTTTAGTCCCACACTACCCATCTAGATGGGTGTTCCCTAATATATATAGTGACCCTTGTACTGGTTCTCAATATGAGAATAATGAGGGATGAAGGCTGCTGCTATGGACATTGTCGGTGGTTTGAACTGGCAGATCTCCCTACACTACTAAAGTGATAGGGGAGTTTGATGTTCGGTGTGGGCGCGCGGAGATTCAAGAAGGTGAATAGGAAATGACACAGGAGACACAAGAGTTTACGTGGTTCGGGCCGCCTGAGCATAATACCCTACTCCACGGGTGTGTTGGTGTTGTATTAGCTGTATGAGCTTGTGTTGAGCATCAATGGAGTGTGTGTCTAGCCCCCTGAACGTGTCGTCGGCCTATCCTTTTATAGTACAAGGGCAGGCCGTTACAAGTTAGCCTGGCCCGACATGTGGCCCTGGCGGTTACTAGTATTGATACCTCTTCAACACGTTTAATTGTTCTTAATGACCCTATAACGGGCTTTGACAGCACCGTTACTGGTGTTAAGATCGTCCGTTTAAGTGTCATTAATATGGTATTAATGGCACTTAATCGGGTCTTGAAGTCCTTGATTCCCCTTTGAAGATCCGGAGCCGTTGCGAGGTCTTCCCGAGGTTAGAGGCTGAAGATTCGTCGATTGGACACGTGGCAGCTCCGGAGCATACTGTGGGAAACAGGTAGCTCCGGAGCTACCTGACACGTGTCAGATCCGGAGCTTCTCTCGGTCTGGGGTTAAGTCCGGAGGTGTCATTTCGGTACATGGCCCAGAGCTTCCCCCTTGTGGGCGGTAGCTCCGGTTTGATAGTACACGTGGCGACCCTGGGATTAACCATGTTGGAGAAGCGGGTCCGGTTATGTCTGACATGTGGGCCTCCGAAGGTCTTCAAATCAAGTAGATGACTTTCCTTTGAGATCTTTGTAACCTCAAGGGGTGTACGGTTTCTAGGGTACCGATAGTGGCCCCCTGGACCTACCTCTGGGGAAGACCACTGGGGTGAAGTTATTCCGCCGGAGGTGGGTCCATCCTCGTGACATTTGAACTGGGTCTTCAAAGGTCTTCGGAGGTGCCGTTGGCGATGATTTGGAGTTAAATCCTCGCCGCGTGCGGCAGATGAGATCTTTGGCATGCGGATCTCACGCAATTGAAGGTCGCCAGTTCCCGATACGAAAACCGTATCGGTTCTGCGCACCTTGTCAGGCCGCCGCCTTTGAGCTTCCTACCTCATGATGGCAACCGTTCACCTGGGTAAGAACCTCGACATGATCGTCGGGGTGGTCCTGGGCCCGCTTGTCATCGGCTGGGTGGAATTTTTGGGTGGTATCTTCGACTTCCTTGCGGTTTCCATCCAAGCGTTGTGAGGGCTTACTTAAGAAGGAAAGTGTGCACCGTCGGGAGTTCTTTACGCCTCTCATATGTTCTTGCGCTCAAACTCCCAACTTGTGCTTTACCTTTCCTCTCTTGCCTCGCTGTGCTGCGATGGAGTTGGGTCTCCGCGAAAGCCGTTTGAAGACCGACAGCGACTTGAAGAAGGTCCGGGCCCTCATGGGATGGTCCTCAGACTTCTTCAACTGCTCGATCCGCGCCGGTGGGGAGCTCCCATTTGAGAAGGAGCACGCCGGCGAAATAGTGTACTTCTCCTCGTACGCCATGGTGGGGTTGATCCCACCTTTTTCTTCCTTTTTCTTGATGCTGCTAGACTTCTATGGTCTGCAGTTATACCACCTTGGCCCTCACTCCATTCTCCTCGTGTCTATCTTCGTCCACTTCTGTGAGATGTGGGTGGGCATCCCCCCTGCATCGAACTTTTCCGGACCTTCTTCACCATCCATACCACCGGTAGGAGCAATGAGTACCTTGGCTTCTACTACTTCGTGAAGCGCAAGAAGTGCCCATTCAAGTACCTCCGGTCATTTCCCTCTGGGAAGTGGGATGACTGGAAGAAGTACTGGATAGTCGTCCGGGTGGAGGAGCATGAGAGGTTGGAACTGCCTGAAGGCCTTCCCAGCATCGACACGATAATCTGGAGTGAAGCTCCGGTGTTGGTGGAAGCCTTCAACCCTGTTTTGACCAGGATCCGCCAATGCGTGGAGGGAGGATTGACTCCTCAGGCGGTGTTTTGCAACTTCTTGGCCAATAGGTGGGCGCCGCTGAAGAGGAGAGAGAAACTCGCATGGGCCCTCAACAGCGTGATGGACAACGACCGGGTCGAGACTGGGCTGAAGTCCAACATGGTGGGGAAAACTTTGGAGTTCCACCTCAAGAAGTTTCAGCACGGCATCGACGTCGAAGGCGATGACTTGACTCCGCCATCAGCTTTTCTTCCTCTGAACGTAGGAGTGGAGTTGAGCAGGGAGCTCCGACGGAAGATGCCCGTGCTTGACGACCTTGGTGTCGTCGAGAGAAGATCAACCACCGGGTTAGCGATCCCCGGAATGCCCAAGGATGGCTCCGACCCTGCTCCGAAGCCGAGGGAAGAGGTCGTCGGCAAGGGCAAGGAGCTGGCGGATGAACCTGTGAGCCGGAAGAGGAAGCTGCAGTACGCCGACGGAAGGTCCGTCAGGCCCGCTACTTCTGCGTTGGCTCCTTCTCCTTAGAGGGGAAGGTCTTCTACAACTACGGCGATTGTTCCTGTAGTGGGGTCCTCCCGGAGCGCGACTGTTCCTGCAGTGGGGTCCTCCCGGAGTGCGTCTATTCCCGCAGTGGGGTCCTCCCGGGGTGTTAGCTCCGGGCACGCGACTCCAGCACCTGGGCCGGTGGAGGCCTCCAGGTCCGTAGGTTCTCCCCGATCGAGGGGGGCCTCGACTCAGGAAACGCCCGTGGCCGCGACTTGTTCCGGGGGGCCTTCCGGAGCTTCCACGCCCGCTATGACCAGCCCAGAACGCCCAGGAAAAAGGTTCCGCGCAAGCTGGTGCGGAAGCCTCCCAAGGTAATTTTTAATCTCTACCTTTGATAGTTGTTTTAATTGTAGCAACTATTTTTTAATTTTCTTCGTTCATCATCTGTAGCGTCCCCAAGAAGGGGAGTTAGGCTCCACCCTCAGCCACAGTGGCTGAAGCCGTGAGGGTGGGAGCTTCTGCTCCTGTCTCGGTGCCGCCCCAAGTAGTGGCTGAAGCTGCGATAGCTCCAGCACCGGCTGTCGTGGTCATGGACCTCGACTCATCCCCAGAAGTTCCCGTGGTAGCGCCAGACCACGGGAGTGAAGATGCGCCAGCGGCACCTGTCCTGGAGGTTGAAGCTCCGGGTCCTGATGCTGAGATGATGGAAGCTCCGGCTGTTGAGCCGGAAGAAGCAGTAATTCTGGCCTCCGAGCTAGAAATTGTCGAAGCCCCGGCGGTTGAGCCGGAGGTGATTGAAGCCCCGGCGTGCGCGCCGGAAGCTGAGGTAGTTCCGACAGTTGGGCCGGCTACTTCCGAAGCACTGGCCGCTGAGCTGGTCATTGTTGGAGCTCCGGCCACAGGGCCGGTCGATGTTGAAGATCTTATGGCTCCTGAGCCGATTGTTGAAGAGGTGACAGAGCTCGAGCCCCCATCTGAAGAGTTGCCCAGACCAGAGCCAGCAACGGCTCCTGCTCCGGAAGCGACAACATCGGAGGTACCTGCGACCGAGCCGGAGTGCCCAAGCGAAGTCGCTGCCCCCCTGCCTGAGGGGTGAACGAAGACCTGGCGGCGGGGCCTTCCTCGATGGCGACTGAGGCCATCCCGGAGGACGGCCCTAGTGCTATGGAGACTCAGGGGACCACTCTTGTGGAGTGGGACCCAATTTTTGTATCTGAAAACCCGCTGGAACCAGCGGAGGAGACCCCAGCAGGTCCGGAACCCATCCCGTTGTCACTGTCTATTGACAACGCATGTTCCAATCTACGTCAAGTCCAACTGGCCTTCTTCCACGACAGCAAGGCTCTTGAAGAGGAGCGCCAAACCCTTAGATTGTGGCGTAACCGGCTCTACTTCGAGACCAAGCTGGCGCAGTTGAGGCTAGCGGATGACAAAGAGTGGATCAAACGGGAGAAGATCCGCCTGGAATATTGGGGCAAGTTACTGGATGACAGGGAGAGTATGACTCGTGCCCTCGACGCTCAATCCCGGGAGATCTACGATCAGGCCAAAGCAGCCAATAGTGCGGCCGATGAACGCCACAAACAGCTTGAGGCCATTAACACTGCACTCATCAAGCGCCGAGAGGCACTTGAAGAGAGGGAGAAAAGGCTCGAAGATGAAGAGCAGAAACTCCTAGAGCTGCAGGATGACGTCCTGAGGAGGGAGGAGGAGCTCTCCGAGAAGGTGGCTCTGGCTGACAAGGGCCTCGAGGAGCGCGCCCAGAAATTGGAAGAGCGCTGCCATGAGGAAGAGGAGAAGGCCTGGGTGCGAGGGCAGGAACTCTACGAACAAGAGTGTGCCCTTACTGCCAGGGAGAAGAAAGTGAGGGGTAGAGAGAAGGACCTGGTCGACCGCCGGAACAAGATCCACCTCCGCGAGGAGGAGCTCGGAAAACTCAAAAAGCGGGTTGCTGAGAAGATTCAGCAAAACGCCAAAGAAGTTGAGCGCCTTGCCCGTGAGAATTCTGAACTGGTGGCGGCCAGAAGATCCCTGGAAGAAATGAAGGGCTTGAGGACTGAGGACTCCCTACAGATTTGGGAGTTCTTGGGCAACGCCACCGACGCGCTGACACCGATGGGCTTCAGCCCCGTGCGCCCAGATGATCTGGAGCCGGAGCTGGACCTGGCATTGCAGGTGTTGAGTTCGGCAGGCAGCAAACTCTCCAAGGTGGGCGATGTCATCGCGGACCAATTGGAGGTTGAGGGGCAATCCCTAGTGAAGAATGTCGCAGAATATGTGCTGACATGCTACACCAGCCGGAACAACCAATTTCGTCTGGACCCGGTGCTTGAAGGTCCCGTCGAAGGAGAAGGGGAAGCTGCCCGAGCCAACGTGTCGGAGGTTGTCCAGAAAGTCGCCCAATTCTTTCATAGGGTCTAGGCCTTCTCTGTAGTTCTCACTTGTATTTTCTCTTCTTCTTCCTCAATTTTGTAATCCCTTGTCTCCAAATGTAATCCCTTGTCTCCAGATAAATGAAATCCCCAAATTTTAGTGAATTTCACTTTTTGTCTTCACTTGGCCCCCTGGTAGATGTACACAATTTGATTGTGAACATGTACCAAGTGGATATTATGTTTTGTTGAAGACTCATTTGCTCTGAACTTGTAGGATTTAGGTCCGAAGTCTTCGATAGTGAAGGTCCCCTGAGGTTGTCGGAGCTTAGAAGGTCCGACATTGTCTATCGCCGGAGCTTGGTAGCCCGGCAATAGTCTCTATCAATGGGTAGAGCATCGATAGTTAGTCCTCCGGGGTGTCGGAGCTTAGTAGCTCCGGCAGTGACCTTTGCCAACACTTAGTTTGTTGGCAGCAGACTCCATTTACGGGGTCTTCTCACCATCTTTTATTCAGCGTCAACGGCTGGCCCCCCTGGCTTTACCGGAGCTTGATTACTCCGGTGATGCGTAACATCGATTACAAGCCACCTAGGGGAGTCGGGGCTTTGTTAGCTCCAGCTTTTCTCCATCAACGTAGATTTTATTTTTCCTGCACACTTAAGCTAAGAAAAATAATAAAATTCGTTTCTTGTCTATAACTTCGTCGCGGCTTTCGATTTTCAAGAAGATTTTAAGTCAAACGCGATTCTAAATACAACCGAATGCGTTGTCTTTTCTTCTAGATCCAACTGTACATGGACCCGCCTTACTTCGGCCTGCCGGGGTGTAGGTAGAGTGGCGTACTTAGGGTGCTTGACCAGGCTAAGTCGATAGCACACTCCAGCCCTAGGTTGGCTTGGCGGCTTTTAAGCGAGTTGGCCATGAACAATATTTTAATCCAAAAGAATTGACAATACAACTCGTATCGTATATAAACCGGTCGAACTAAAATTTCTTAAGAATTGCACGTCTTTGTTATAGACAAGAAAGAGAAAAATAAAAATGTTGAGCCTGTACAAAATAAATGAACGTGGAGTCTATTTCACATGAAGATGTCTTTCATTATAGGTCCGGGGTACAGGGGAAACAAGTACACTCTTAGGGTATGGAACCAGGCTAAGTGTGTTTCATTTCTCGTTTGACCCAGGGTAGTTAGCCACACTTTTAGTCTTGAGACTGTGACAAGTGTTGCATGAGCTTTGCTGACCTTTCGGGGAAGGTCCGGCTGCTCTCCCGGAGGAACTACCCGACTCTGTACAATGACTCTATAACATACACCTAAAGTTACTCAAGACTCACCTCCGTGGTATTAAGTGTAGAACTTACGGAGGTGCTCGATGTTCCAAGGATTTGGGAGAGGTGTCCCATCCTCAGTAGCCAAGTGAACGCTTCCGGGACAGTATACTTTAATCACTCGGAAGGGCCCCTCCCAGCCGGGGGAGAGTTTGTTTAACCCTTCTCTGGATTGTATTCTCCGTAGCACCAGATCGCCTTCCTCGAGCTGTCGGTTGTGTACATGCCGCTGGTGATAACGCCGTAGGGCTTGGCGATATCGGGCATTCCGAGCTGCTTGGCACCTTCCCTCCTCAAGGAGGTCTAGGTCTTCACGCCGGAGCTGGTCCTGCGCGGCTTCGTCGAAGGTCTGGACCCGGAGTGAACCCAAGGTGATTTCCGGAGGAAGGATTGCTTCAGCTCCGTACACCAGAAAGAAGGTTGTCTCTCCAGTTGACCAGTTTTGAGATGTCCTGTTGGCCCATAAAGTGGGCGGAAGCTCTTCGATCCAGTTGGCTCCATGTTTTTTCAAGCGCTCATAGGTGCGTGTTTTAAGTCCTTTAAGGATTTCAGCATTTGCTCTCTCGGCTTGGCCATTGCTGGCTGGGTGAGCTACGGAGGCGTAGCAAACTTGTATGCCAAGGTCTTCGCAATATCCTTGGAATGCAGAGCTTGTGAATTGGGTCCCATTATCAGTGATGATTTTGCTTGGGACTCCAAATCTGCATACAATGGACTGCAAAAAGTTGATAGCAGATTGCTTGTTGATTGTCACAACTAGAGTTGCTTCCGGCCACTTGGTGAACTTGTCTATGGCGACGTACAGGAACTTGTAACCTCCGACGGCTCTTGGGAAAGGTCCCAAGATGTCCATCCCCCACACAGCAAAGGGCCATGTAGGAGGTATCATTTGTAAGGGCTGAGCTGGTGTGTGAATTTGCTTTGCATGAAATTGGCATGCTTCACATTTCTTCACCAGCTCAGTTGCATCCTGGAGCGCTGTAGGCCAGTAGAAGCCATGCCGAAAGGCTTTACCAACTAGTGTGCGGGAAGACGCAATGTTCCCACACTCGCCTCCATGGATTTCTGCGAGGAGTTCGCAGCCTTCTTCCCTTGTGATACACCGCATTAGGATGCCATTGGCACCGCGCCGGTAGAGATTTCCTTCTACCAGCGTGTATCTTTTAGCCAATCTGACTATCCGGTCAGCGGATACATCATCGTCAGGAAGGATGTTGTCTTTCAAGTAGCTCCGGATCTCCGAGCTCCATGCATCGGAACTAGCTTGAGTTTTTGAGTCTTGCGTGCTGGGTTGCTCGGAGCTCCCGGCAGCACCTACGACCCTTGATGGCTGCCATGGTAACAGGGCCATCGGGACTATCAGCTTCGGGATGCTGATCTCGCCCCCTTCGCTCAGTTCGGCAGGCTGAGCTGTTGGCTTTGACAACCTCCGGACAAAGATTCCATCAGGAGCCGGAGCTCCGGTTGACGCTTTGGTCGAGAGTTCGTCAGCTTCAGCGTTATGGGCACGCTGAACATGGTGGAGATCTAGGACTTCGAAGTCCTTCTGAAGCTTCTGGACTTCAAGGAGGTAAGCAGCTAGCTGGAGATTATTGCAGGAACATTCACCCTTCACCTGCTTAATGATGAGCTGTGAATCTCCCTTGACCAGCAATTGCTTGACACCGTATGACAGTGCCACCTTTAGTCCGTAGATGAGTGCTTCATACTCTGCCATGTTGTTGGTCGCCTTGAAGTCAAGGTGTACCATGTACTTCACCTTCTCTCCAGTCGGTGCAAGGAGAAGGATTCCAGCTCCGGCCCCCTGCTTCTGCATGGAGCCGTCGAAGTAGAGGGTCCAGTGAGGCTCGGTGAAGGCTGGAGCTTGATGCTCCGTCTTCTGCTCACTGGGGCCCCCAGGGTTTGATGGAGAGGGAGTCCATTCTGCCACAAAATCTGCCAATGCTTGACTCTTGACTGCTTGTCTTGAAATAAATTCAAGATCAAATTCAGCCAATTCCGCTGCCCACTTTGCAATATTCCCAGTTGAATTGGGATTATGCAAGATTGCTCGAAGTGGGTAGGATGTCACCACTGAGACTTTGTGAGCTTGGAAGTAATGGCGAAGCTTTCTGGAGGCAATAAGAACTGCATAGAGCAGCTTATGCACCTCTAGGTGTCGAGTCTTGGCATCATGTAATACTTCACTAATGAAGTACACCGGGCGCTGAATGGTCCGGACCCTCCCGGAGGGGTCCGGAGCTTCCTCTTCACTGACCTGGATCCTCTCGGAGGAATCCAGATTTTCTTCGGGGACCTCCGGGTTCTGGCTGGAGGAACCCGGAGCTTCTTCAGAAGTGACCTGGACCCTCCTGGAGGGGTTTGGGTCTCCTGAAGTGACTTCTTGTGGATTCGAATCTGGGAGTTGGGACCCAGACTCGCTTTCAGGAACCTCGGGACCTTCCCGAAGGGGTCTAGATTCCTGAGTGTGGGGTAGTTCTGGTCTCTCCGCAACCAGAACCATACTGATGACTTCGTCAGTAGCTGAAATATAAAGCAACAAAGGCTCACCAGGGTTCGGAGCTACCAGAATTGGTAGGGTGGTGAGGAACTGTTTCAGCTCCTGGAATGCCTTCTCTGCTTCTTCGGACCATTGGAATGGTCCGGATTTCCTCAATAACTTGAAGAAGGGGAGTGCCCGTTCCGCCAGTCTTGAGATGAACCGGCTGAGGGCTGCTAGACATCCAGTTAACTTCTGGACGTCTTTTATGTGGGTTGGTGGCCGCATGTCTTCAATGGCCTTAATCTTCGCCGAATTAGCTTCTATGCCCCGGTGACTTACCAGGAAACCAAGAAGTTTTCCGGAGCTAACCCCGAAGACACACTTGTCTGGGTTTAGCTTTGTGCGGGTGGCCCGCAGCTTGTCGAAGACAGCCTGCAAGGTGTCAAGGAGTGACTCCTTGTTCCTGACCTTGACCAAGATGTCATCGACGTACACTTCCACTATGTCTCTAATGAGTTCTTCAAAAGTTTTGTACATAGCTCATACAAAAGTTGAAGCTGCATTCTTGAGACCAAAGGGCATGGCTGTGTAACAGTACAATCCATCTACTGTGATGAATGAAGTATGCTCTTCATCTTCCCTAGACATCCTGATTTGATGATATCTGGAATATGCATCTAGGAAACACGGTAATTCACACCCGGAGGTGGAATCCACTATCTGATCTATTCTAGGTAGTGGGAATGGATCTTTTGGACATGCCTTATTTAGTGTGGTGTAGTCGATGCACATCCAAAGCTTCCCGCCGGCCTTGGGCACAACGACTGGGTTTGCCAGCCATTTTGGATGGAAGACTTCTCGGATGAATACGGCTTCGAGTAACTTCTTCACTTCTTGTCGGATGAAGTTCTGTCACTCTACGGATTGCTTCTGAGGCTTCTGATGCACAGGCCGAGCGTCAAGGTAGATCTTCAGATTGTGCTCAATCACTTCCCTGGGGATCCCAGGCATTTGTGACGGTTGCAAGGCAAATACGTCGACGTTAGCCCGAAGGAAAGTGATGAGCGCGAGTTCCTATTTGTCGTTCAATCCCCCCAATATACGGGTGGTCTGAGCGGCATCGGAACCAATTTGGACGACTTTGACGGGAATGTCGGTGTCGCTGCTTGGCTGCACTCGAGGTGCAGAAGTTGAGCCTCGTTGACGGATGCTCGGGGGTTTTGGAGATTGCTCCTCCCTGGAGTCCTCCTCTTGCGCCGTAGTGAGTGCATGGAGTTCTTCCAGTGCAGTTACTCCGGCAGTACGATCTCCACGGATCCGGAGAACGCCTACTGGTGTTGGCATTTTCAACACCAGATAACCATAATGAGCAGCTGCCATGAATTTGTACAGGGCAGGCCTTCCCAAGATGGCATTGAAGGGTAAGTTGATCTGAGCAACATCAAAGACCAACTTCTCGGTGCGGTATTTCTCCCGTGTCCTGAAGGTAACGGGGAGAGTAATAGCTCCGAGTGGGGTAATGGCCCCCGGAACTACTCCGGAGAAAGGTCGAGAGGGGTGGAGATCCGAAGGTCGGAGCTGAAGCTTAGTGAAAGCTTTGAAGCTAATGAGGTTAAGCCCCGAAACTCCATCTACCATGACATGGTGGAGCTGGATGTTATTGATGGTAGGAGATACCATCAAAGGTAACTGACCTGCTCCAACCATGCTCCGAGGGCAATCCGAAGCATCAAAAGTGATGGCTGTGTCCATCCACTTCCGATGAGGTTCCGACCTGACTGTAGGAGCTACAGCGGCCATATCCCGTCGCATAGTCTTGATGACGCGACGAGAGGTGATATCCCATGATCCACCAAAAATGGTGTTCATGGTCTTCCGACGCTCGTTGTCAGAGACGTCAGAATCATCGTCGACTGAGGTGTAAACAGCCTTCAGGACCTTTTTGGGATCCTGAAATCCTAACTCCTCTTCAGCCGGAGCTTCGTCGACTTTTTGCTTTCCTTCCCTCTGTCGGAAAGGAGATTCTTCCCGGCGCTTGTTGTAGCGCTCATTAAGGTTTTGGACCTCCCGACAGTCTTCCATACTGTGGCTGCCCATTTTGTGAATGAGACAACACACTTTGGGTTTGCCACCGTCTTCAGAAGACGGTCGAGGTCGCTTCTCGGGGCGTGGCCCCCGGCCACCCGGAGTTGCAGCAGCTGCAACGTTGGATGTGCCGGCCGACGGCTTCTTCTTGCCATTGGTCTTCTTTTTCTTCTTGCCACCCCCGAAGGTAGCGGCTTCTTCTTTGGAGGATTTCTTGTGACCCTCCGAGGTTGGTTTGGAGTGCATCTCATGGCCCTCCGCAGCTCTGGCACATTTGTCAGCCAAGCTGAAGAGTTCCGTGACGCTGGTGATCTCCTTGATCGCCAGTTTCTCCAACATCTTCTTGTCCCGTACACCCTGTCTGAATGCCACAATGACAGAGGCGCTAGAGATAGAAGGGATAGTGTTTCGTACCTGAGAGAACCTCTGGATGAATGATCGCAAGTATTCTCCCCCTTTTTGCATGACCGCAAAAAGGTCTAGTTCAGTACCTGGTCGAGTGTATGAACTCCCGAAGTTGGCGGTGAACTATCGGCACAGCTCCTCCCATGTTGATAGAGTTGGGTGGAAGGCTCATAAACCAGGAGTTGGCGGTCCCGGTTAAGGCCACTGGAAATAATTGGCCATCACGACCTCGTTTCCTCCAGCTGCCAAGATTGCAGTGGAGTAGATCTGAAGAAATTCAGCGGGATTGACAGTCCCGTCGAATTTTTCCGGCAGGTGAGGCCGGAACTTCTGTGGCCACCTAACCATGCGCAGGTGCATGGCCAGAGCTGAACAGCCTCCTCCTACTCCTTCAGGAGTAGAAAGGTCCTGAGCTTCCCGTCTTTCACGAGCACGCTCAATATGGACTCGGCCATCTTGTTGACGGTATCGGCGATCAAGCTCCGCCCGAAGGTCATGAGTTGAGAGTCTGGATACCGTGTGAGTGCGTCGTGCCCCGGAGGGCAATGATGTCACTTGTTGCGATGCAGCACGTCTCCTTCTATTGGAAACGTGCGGACCAAGTCTTCTAGACAAAGTCCGCCGCTGCGACGGGGCTCGTCCTGAAGGAGGAAGACCCTGGTTGCTGAGGCGTTCGGCTGCTGCTGCAACCAAATGTTCCACGTCAGCCCTCCACTGTTCCAGGGTATCCCGGGATGCGTCCGGAGGTGGTAGGCGTTGGAGAAGAGCACGCGCTGCATGGAGCGCGCGTTCCGGGTTGTCATGATTTGCCGACGTAGTAATTGACGCCGGCCCACCATCACGTTGCCCAGCATGATTTGCTGGAGGAGGCGGTGGTAGTGGGAGTGTGAGTCCTGCTGGTGCTGAGGCTCCTGCTGGTGGCTGCATATTGGAGGGATTGCCCCCAACAGCCTGAGCAGCAGGTTGATCGTTGGATGATCCAGCAGCTGAGTTTACCATCCTCAAAATCTCATGCGCCCCCTACCTAGCGCGCCAACTGTCGGTGGTTTGAACCGGCAGATCTCCCTACACTACTAAAGTGATAGGGGAGTTTGATGTTCGGTGTGGGAGTGCGGAGATTCAAAAGGTGAATAGGAAATGACACAGGAGACACAAGAGTTTACGTGGTTCGGGCCGCCTGAGCGTAATACCCTACTCCACGGGTGTGTTGGTGTTGTATTAGCTGTATGAGCTTGTGTTGAGCGTCAATGGAGTGTGTGTCTAGCCCCCTGAACGTGTCGTTGGCCTGTCATTTTATAGTACAAGGGCAGGCCGTTACAAGTTAGCCTGGCCCGACATGTGGCCCTGGCGCTTACTAGTATTGATACCTCTTCAACACGTTTAATTGTTCTTAATGACCCTGTAACGGGCTTTGACAGCACTGTTACTGGTGTTAATATCGTCCATTTAAGTGTCATTAATATGGTATTAATGGCACTTAATCGGGTCTTGAAGTCCTTGATTCCCCTTTGAAGATCCGGAGCCGTTGCGAGGTCTTCTGGAGGTTAGAGGCTGAAGATTCGTCGATTGGACACGTGGCAGCTCCGGAGCATACTGTGGGAAACAGGTAGCTCCGGAGCTACCTGACACGTGTCAGATCCGGAGCTTCTCTCGGTCTGGGGTTAAGTCCGGAGGTGTCATTTCGGTACATGGCCCGGAGCTTCCCCCTTGTGGGCGGTAGCTCCGGTTTGATAGTACACGTGGCGACCCTGGGATTAACCATGTTGGAGAAGCGGGTCCGGTTATGTCTGACATGTGGGCCTCCGAAGGTCTTCAAATCAAGTAGATGACTTTCCTTTGAGATCTTTGTAACCTCAAGGGGTGTACGGTTTCTAGGGTACCGACAGACATAAAGACACACGCACGCGCGCACGTTTCGTGATTTTATGCGTGATTTGTGACTTGCGACGTTGCGCGTTCGTGTCGTGTCGATTTGTACTAAGCCTTTATTTTTTCTGCCATATATAATTTAGAATATTTCATCAACACCTATACTGTCAAGTCAACAGGTAAAGTAATTTGAGGCATAACTGCAGGTGCACGTTTAATGTGCACAAATGCCCCGTAACTGCTCTATTAGTTGCACGTTGAGGAATTTTAGGAGTCGGTTTCTGAGAATTACGGCAAATCGAATCTGAGGCTATTGAAGACTCGAGTATATAAGGAGACGTCCTGGAGGGATACACACAGAAACTCGCCTCTCAAAAACTAACTTGCGCCGCCGTTTTTTGTCTTGTCGTCCCTTCGTTCGCCGTGCAGTGGATTGAGGGAGAGCAGTGTCTCCGAACCGACACTGATTGATCTAAAGACCTACACAGGTGCCGGTGATTAGGTTTCTAAGAAGTGCGCTTGCACGACCACTTGCAACACTTCTTGCATCCTCTACATCTTCATCAAGTTCGTCAATTTCATCTTCTACTTCACAGTAGGACAATCTATAAGCGGATCACTCGATCTATGGCTAAATCGATTTATTCGATGAGCGATTTATTCGCATTTGTTTTAATTCTTGTTTGTATAGTACTAGCACTGTTTATGTTGACTGCTAGTAGATCTACTCTAGTCATTTTACTGTTTCTGATCATCAAATTAATTGCATACCATGTGTATTTTCCAACAATCTAGAAACCTGGTAGAATTAACATGGATGGACTAACTGATGCGTTGAAACCCAAGCGATTTGATGGGGGTGACAATTTTAAGCGATGGCAGACACAGGTCCAGTTCTGGCTCATGTCGATGAACATTTGGTGGGTGATTTCCCCAGTTCTTCCTCTCACCGAGGAGCAGAACCGTGACTTTGATCTAGACAATTCCACTTCTCTTGGCTGCCTGTGACACAATTTCACTTGTCTTGGCTGCCTATTGTCACTTCTGTCAGATCAACTATGTGACATTTATATGAACCACACTTCGGCTATGGAATTGTGGGAGGCCCTAGATCGTAAATACGCGGAATCAGATGTTGGACGTGAACTGTATGTTAATGACCAGTACCACGAATTTAATAAGGTCGATGACCAATCTATCGTGGAACAGGCTCAAGAGATCCAACTTCAGGTGGGGGAACTTGCGCATCTTGATACAGTCTTGCTTGACAAGTTTGTGGTCGGCGGAATTATTTCCAAACTACCTCCAATTTGGAGAAGTTTTGCCACGAGTCCTAAAAACAAGAAAGAGGTTATGACTATTGAAAGTCTAATCTCAACTCTTGATGTTGAGGAGAAGGCAAGATAAGGATGTGCTTGTTCTGTTCCGCAGGAAGGGACTCCATCTAATGTCAATGTGGTTGAAGGTAAATCTGGTGGTGGCAATAAGAACAACAAGAACAGAACTAGAAAGGAAAGGCCAAACAAAACACTGACTTTAACAAGAAGAAAGAAGACCTGACTTGCTTTGTGTGTGACGAGCTTGGCCACATAGCTAGGAAATGCCGCAATAAAAACAGCAAGAAAGGTGGTGGTCAGAACTCTGTGAATGTCATTATTAGCGAGGATGGAGGAATATTTTGATCAGGGTATGTTCCAGAAGTTTTTCTAGCATGTCATTCCACCGATTGGTGGTTAGACATGGGAGCTAATGTGCATGTTTGTTCTGACTACAATTTATTTTCTTCTTATCAGGCTACCGACAATCGCTCCCTCTTGATGGGCAATGAGTCTAGGACTGCTGTACATGGAATTGGAAGAGTCGATCTGAAGTTGACTTCCGGAAAGACTCTCTCTTTGAAGAATGTGCAACACGTTCCTAGAATAAATACGAACCTGATTAGTGGTTCTCCAGTGTGTCGTGATGGCTATAAGCTAGTGTTCGAGTCGAACAAATTTATTGTTTTGAAGTTTGGTTTATTTATTGGAAAAAGCTATGATAGTGGAGACCTGTTCTGTCTTTTCGTTGCTGAAGATTGTAATAATCTTGTGAACTCACTTGCTTGTTCTAGTTCTGAATGCAATGGACGAGAGGCTACTGGTTGGCACTCTCGGCTTTGTCACATTAATTATGATCGCATCATTAAATTGTCCAAACTTAATTTGAATCCAAAAATTCATGCTGAAAGAAGATCTAAGTGTCATGCGTGTGTGCAAGCTAAACAACCACGTAAGCCTTTCAAAAACGTGGAAGAGAAGAGCTTGTCACCACTAGATCTTATTCACTCAGACTTGTGTGAAATGAATGGAATTTTGACTAGAGCAGGAAAGAAATATGTTATAACTTTTATTGATGACACTATAAGATATTGTCATCTCTATCTTATTAAAACGAAAGATGGGGCACTAGATCGTTTGAAAATCTATAAGGCGTAGGTAGAAAACCAACTAGAAAGAAAAATCAAACGTGTTAGGTCCGATAGAGGAGGATAGTATCTTTCTAATGATTTCGGCGAATATTGTGTGGAGCATGGAATTATCCATGAGACAACGACTCCCTACTCACCTCAATCTAATGGGGTGGCTGAGTGGAAAAACTGAACACTAATGGACTTGGTTAATGTCATGTTAGACAGTTGGGTTTATCTAACTCATGGTGGAGGAAGCCATTTTGACCGCATGTTTTATGCTGAATCGAGTTCCATCATCTAAGGGTGAAATAACCCCGGATAAAGGATTGAAAGGAAGAAAGTCTGCTCTCGGTTTCTTACGTGCATGGAGCTGTTTGGCCAAAGTTAATGTGCCTGCATGTAAGAAACGCAAATTGGGACAAAAACCATGGACTTTGTCTTTCTAGGATATGCACAACATAGCGCAGCCTATAGATTTTTAGTGATTAGATCCGAGATTCTTGACGTGCATGTTAACACCGTGACTGAATTTCGTCATGCCATATTTTTCGAGAAATTTTTTCCAATGAAGGATAGAGTTGCAGGTCATAGCGAGGCATCTACTAGTTTCACTCCTAATACTTTTCCAATATTCATACCTTGTTCTTACACTGAAAACCCAATTTAGGATGACAATACAAATATTGCTACTCAAAGGAGCAAGAGACAAAGGATTGAAAAATCCTTTGGTGATGATTTTATTGTCTACCTCATTGATGATACACCCAAAACACTTTAAGAGGCATATGCATCACATGATGTAGAGTGCTGGAAGGAGGCAATACATCATGAAATGGAATCCCTTTTGACTAATGGGACATGGAAAATATGTGATTGTCCTGTTGAGTGTAAACCTGTTGGGTGTAAGTGGATATTTAAAAAGAAGATCAAACCGGATGGTACAATCGATAAATATAAGGCTAGACTTGTAGCCAAGGGATTTAACCAAAAGGAAGGCGAGGATTTTTTTTATACTTATTCACCTGTTGCTAGGCTAACCACAATTCATGTGCTTATTTCACTTGTTCCGTGTCATGATCTCCTCATCCATCAAATGGATGTGAAGACGGCTTTCCTAATAGCGAGCTCGATGAGAAGATCTATATGAAGCAACCTAATCGTTTTGTGGTTCTTGGGCAAGAGAACAGAGTGTGTAAGTTATGAAAATCCTTGTATGGCCTCAAGCAGGCACCAAAGCACTAGCATGAGAAGTTCGGTAGAACTATGACATAAGTAGGCTTTGTGGTAAATAAGGCTGACGCATGTGTGTACTATCGGTTTGGTGGGGGTAAGGGAGTAATACTTAGCTTATATGTTGATGACATATTAATTTTTGGGACTAGTATCAATGTGATAAATGATGTAAAATCATTATTATCCCGGAATTTTAATATGAAGGATTTAGGAGTGGCTGATGTTATTCTAAACATCAACTGATTAAGGGCGAGAGATTATTTTAAAGCAATCTTATTATGTAGATTCTAAAGCTTCCCCGACGCCATATGATCCTAGTCTAAAGCTTGGCAAGAACAAAGAACAAGGGATTAACCAGTTGAGATATTCCCAAATTATTGGTTCTCTCATGTATCTTGTTGGTGCAACCAGACCTAACATCTCATTTGCAGTAAGCAAATTGAGCAGATTTACTTCCAATCCTAGAAGAGATCACTTGTGTGAACTAGAACATGTAATGAGATATTTGAGAGGTACATCAATATATGGACTTCACTATACGGGGTACCCCGCTGTACTAGAAGGGTATAGTGATTCAAATTGCATTTTAGATGCTGATGAGATCAATGCCACTAGTGGATACGTATTCACTATTGGTGGTGCTACAGTTTCATGGAGGTCTCGCAAGCATACTATATTGACAAAGTCTACTATGGAGGCAAAACTTGTAGCACTTGAGAGAGCCACTACTGAGGCGGAGTGGCTAAAACAACTCTTCATGGACTTGCCATTGGTCGTTAAACCTGTGCCAGCCATTCTTTTGCATTGTGATAATCAAAGTAGGATCACAATTGTAGGCAATGCAAAAGAAAAATTAAAACCCCAAAGACATGTGAAACAACGAATCAAATCTGTGAGACATTTGAGAAATACGAGAGAGATTGCCGTTGAGTATATTAATACTAAAAGAAATTTTGCAGACCCTTTTACTAATGGATTAGCACATGCTGTAATTGAAGAAGCATCTAGGGAAATGGGTTTGAAACCCATGTGATGTTATCATACAATTGAAACCCAAACTATTTGATCGGAGATCCCGTGAAGTAGACCTTAGGAAGAACAAGTTGTATGGATAATTAGAGAGTACTTATTTACTACTCATTTCCGCTAGCAGATGCGTACTCTCTATACTACATGGAAGGTTGACTTCAATGTCTTAATATGTTCTAAGGCCTAATAGGCTAGGTACCGTCCTACATGGTATATTTGTAAGAACACACATATGCGAGTTCCACTGTGAGGTCACAGTCTATGAGATGTGGGTAATCTCAACTAAACTCATGAACAGACACGGGAGAAGACCGTAATGCTCCAACTGAGGTATGGCTTTAGTCGACCTAGTATCAGCGATGCTTTCATGTGAAACTTGCTCACACAAAACTAGCAATTCAAGGCTATGTCCATTGCAAAGTTGTGAGTATGTGAATCATGGAATGCTAGGTGCAGGTCAACCCGTAACGGGCCTGCATTGCAAAGCTGGTATATTAGAGCGCATAATTATTACTTGAAGACCTTGACTTTTGGTGGGAGTTGTTGGGATTTGGCCGTTTAATACAGCTCATTTATAGGCTGATTTATTTGGGCCAACTCTTCTGGTGGAAAGCTAAAGTGGTGTGCAGAGGTGGCTGGGATGTTTAGTCCCACATTGCCCACCTAGATGGGTGTTCCCTAATATATATAGTGGCCCTTGTACTGGTTCTCAACATGAGAATAATGAGGGATGAATGCTGCTGCTATGGACACAAAGACACACACATGCACGCTCGCTTGTTTCGCGATTTTACGCGTGTTTATCTCGTAACTTGTGACTTGCGCCATTGCGCATTCGCATCGTGTCGAGTTGTGTTCCACTAAGCCTTTATTTTTCTGCCACATATATAATTTAGAATATTTCATCAACACCTAGACTGCCAAGTCAACAGGTGGAGTAATTTGAGGCATAACTGCATGCGCACGTTTAGTGTGCACAAATGCCCCAAAACTGCTCTATTAGTTGCACATTGAGGAATTTTATGGGGCGGTTTCCTGGAATTATGACAGATCGAATATGAGGCTATTGAAAACTCAAGTATATAAGAAGACGTCGTGTATACTGGAGGGATACACACAAAACTCGTCTCTCAAAAACTAATCTGCGTCGCCGTTTTTTGCCTTGCCGTCCCTTTGTTCATCGTGCAACGGATTGAGGGAGAGTGGTGTCTCCGAATAGACGCCGGTTGATCTAAAGATCTGCACGGGTGTCGGCGATCAGGTTTCTGGAAAGTGCGCTCGCACGATCGATCGCAGCACTTCCTGCATCCTCTACATCTTCATCAATTTCGTCAATTTCATCGTCTACTTCACAACAGAACGATCTGTAAGTGGATCACTCGATCTATGGCTAAATCGATTTATTCGATGAGCGATTTATTCCCATTTTTTAATTCTTGTTTGTGTAGTACTAGCACTATTTATGTCGACTGCTAACAGATCTGCATTAATAGTTTTGTTGTTTCGGATCATTAAATTAATTATATGCCATGTGTATTTTCCAACACAGACCTCAGCTCAAGTCTCTCATTGAAGTGAAATAAAAATGAAAGTATTACCTTCATTTTTATTTGTTCAAGTTAACTATACATCAATAATTTAAAACCAGCGTAAGTATACATTTGATATATCCACTGTGCTTTAAACAAATGAAATATAACTAATTTAGCTTTTAACTAATACAAATTTGATACTTTTTACAGTTTTTATTGTTTTAGTTCTTGTGTTATAAATCCTGCAATGTAAACAGCAAGAATTCTAAACTCCTTTAATTTTGATTTCTGCTGTTTTTTCACTTTCTTCATTTCCACATTTTCTTCTTTCCTATATTTTTTTCTATTCCTACATTTTTCATTCCTATATTCCAAAAGAGCCTACGATAGGGAGCGACTTCTAATACGGAGATACGGGTTCGTCGCCATGACCGCAATGCTCGTCGACTTCTTGGCTGTTCTAGCAACGAGGCCGCGTGCGTAAGGCTGCAGCTGCTGCCGTGCTTGACTGCTTGCTGCCTCCTCCACGAGCGACGAGGACATCACCAGCTTGGTTGTTGCAACCTGCAAACGCACTGCCACTCGCGTGTTATTACCAGAGCGGCTCCTAGGGTAGGAGTGTCATTTGCGTGGCTGCCACATAAAAGTTGGAAATATTGATTTGATATATAAGTAAAGTCAATTTAACATTGTGATGACAAATTCTGAAAGTATTATGAAAAGTTTATATAAACTGAGTATAAATGGCGAGCCATTAACGTTTTAGGAACTAAGGGCCTGTTTGGTTCTATGCCTAAGTTGCCTAAGCCTAACGTTAGGCATGCCACCCTGTTTTAGGCGAGTGTTTGGTTATTGACTAAAGTTAGGCGCGCCACAAAAGTTAGGCAACTTTTACATCTATTGCCTAACAAAAAATTGCCTCAACTGAGGCGCTCAAATCAACCGCCTAAGCATGCCACACTTTCTTAGATGCGCCTAAGCTTAGGCTACGGTAACAAACTAAACAACAGCTAACATTAGGTAGCTTAGGCGTGCCACAAGTGTGGCAAATGATTAAAGTTAGGCTTAGGCAACTTAGGCATACAACCAAACAGGCCCTAAACCTGACAGTTTGTGCGTCACGTATGTTTATTAGGTATGTACATGTACATATATGTGTACATTATGTGTGCACATACTCTCTAGAAGATCATTAGGGATGGAGTTAACGCTCCTGCTAATGCGCATTAAACATCAGACATTAGTGGGTTTACTTAGTGCGTGTATTAGTGCATATTATAGTGTCAGTCATTAGTGGGTTTAGTTAGTGCACATTATAGCGTTACACTATGTGCAGTCACACGAGACTCAGCACGCAACTCAGATTCTGCACTCCAACGAAAAAGTTGGTATCTGTTTTCTAATCTTTCAAGCAATGAGGGAACTACCAAGAAAAATATAATAAGCAGAAAAAGATCCACGATCAAAGAAATCACTAGTCCAAGTAACATCACAATATGCTTTGAGCCGTAAGGAGCTAGAGTGTAAAAAGAACAAGCGTCTGGAAATAGTCTCACGAAGATAACGCAAGACACGAAACAAATGACTATAACAGATCTGTATGGGTCCCGACACAAACTGACTTAGAACATGAAAAGAATAGGAAATGTTAGGATGAGTGACACAAAGATAGACTAGACTTCCTATAATATGACGATAACGAGTAGAATCATCAAAAGGCTCACCACTGGTAGGTCGAAGGTAAACATCGAGCTTCATGGGAGTCTCAATGGTCCAATAATTAGTAAAAGACGCCTTCTCTTGAGACAGATGAATCATCTCAAAGGTAGAAGAAACCTCAATTTAAAGAAAGTAACGAAGATGACCAATATGTGACATAAGAAGCTGCTTACTAAGACGAGCATTCACGAAGGCTATGTACTCATAGTCATCTCTAGTGATGATCATATTGTGAGACCTATGTGTGCTGAATACATTGATAATTATAATAAAAGTGAAGGTTTACATATTTCGCTTACACTGATACACCACGATACACCCTTATACACACTGTTCGAACTTATCTAAGTACATATTAGGAGTAACAGTATCTTCGATAGTTTTGGATAGTCCAAACTTTTTAATATGTTTTTGAGCAGTAACGTTACTCTCGATGGTTTCAAATTGTCCCAACATTTTTTCATGTGAGTTGCACGTGTTTCTCGATTCGGATTGTCCGAACTTTCAGTCACATTTGCTGCACGTGAGTCGACATGATTGATCTTTACAAACATGTTTTCAGGAGTTACATTTACTCTTTACTTGGTTAGGACTGTCCGAACCTTCGGTCACGTGATTTACACGTGAATTTGGGATTGAAATGTCTGATCTTTTTCCTTTACATTCTAGCGCCGATTTTGGTCTATTCAATATTTTTTGCTGAAATAATTGTGCAGCGGATCTGTTTTTAATTTGCAATGTTTCAAACTTGCTTTTTGTCTTATGGATGTTTGCTTAGTATTCATTTACTAAGTTTTTTGGTGTGTTTTGGTAGTTATGGTTGGTACTATCTTGCTATGGTTTGCAACCTGCTTATGTGAGGTGCTCACGTAAGGTGTTGTGTTTTTCGGACTAAAGCGAGTCAAGTCGAGGACTTGGGCTCACAAAGAATTGATTTTTATTTATGTGCAGGTGTTGTTTGAGGTCAATACATGGCTGGTGATGGATCCATTGAACTAGTCTTAGAGAGAAGATGAGGTTCAACAACTAAGTTTGGGAGGAATTGTTGTTGAGTTGATCAGGAAAGTCATGTGACATGTTTGGGTCAAGAACAATGCATGTGAAGGTATCGTGGATGTCATTGGAAGCTGTTTGCACATGTGCAAGGAGTGCATGTATGTGGCAACATGTTTCCAAGGCGTGATGAAGAGATACGAACGTGAAGATGTGGCCAGAAAGGTCCAACCGGTTGGTTTATGTGTCAGGCTGCGGCTGAGGTGGTTATGGTTCGTTTATGGAAAGTTTCGAATTTGTTTTGGTTAGATTTTGTGTGGGTCACGAAGTTGAGTTGTTTTATGAATGTTTAGGACGTTCCTAAGGTGTTTGAAAGTTTTAAGATTGCTTCGATCTGCATATGGAAGAGTCTTGAGCAGTTATGGAAAGTTTCGGTTGAAACTGAGTAGGAGTCTTAGTTAGAATTGAGTTGACCTTTGGGCCAGTTATATAAGCAAGGGAGGCCAGAGCTCATGGGTAGACGACATTGGGTTTTTCCTCTTGTGTTTCTTTGAATAAAATTCGTAGTTCCTTGTTCGTCTGACTTGTTTTCATCGAGTCTTTCTCGTCGAGTTTTTGCGCTGCCCGACCTTTCTTCATTGTTTTGATCGTAACTCGAGTTTTGCAGACCCATTTGACGTGATTCTTTTTATGTTGTCTTCACAACTCAATACTATATCATCTATAAAATTGCACGGTCATTAGATTTATAGTGTTTGAGTTACTTGAGTTTCTTTGAAGCGTAGCAGATCTGTTTGCTCTTCATTAGAACAGATTGACCTTTGCTTAGAGTTTTGGTCATAACTTGAGTTTTACTTGATGTTTTCTCGTGATTATTGTCGTCTTGTTTTAGTGACTTGATTCGATGTACACTGATTTGTTACATTTTGAACACGTTGTAAACACTCGCACACATGGTTTCTCTATCGGATTGATTTTCTGCTGAGAGGGTTTTAGTTGTTTTTGCTAAAAAAGTTTTAATCTACAATTCACCCCTCCTTCTGGTAGCTTTTCACATGATCTTCGATCCTACAATTGGTATCAGATCCACGGTGCTCTAATATTTGTGATTTGCCCATGTTTTGACTAATCATCATGGAGAAATACTCCACAAAACCTTGTGTGTTCAATGGTGTTGTTTTTCATGTTTGGAAGGCGCATATGGAAGCTTACATACAGGCGCAAGGCTTCGCCATATGGGAAAGGTGTACAAGCCCTTTGACATGCCAGCAACTTATCAAGTCACGGCTGCGAACATGAGAGACGTCGACAACAATAACAAGGCGAGAAACTAGATCATACAAGGATTGACTCAAAGCAACGTCGATCATGCTACACACCTCTGATTTGCATACGACGTGTGGAAAGCATTCTGCGACTACAACGAAGGCTTCAACACAATTAAGGAGGTAAGACAAGATATGTTCAAGAAAGAATACATGCAGTTTGAGATGCAACCCGGTGAGTCGATCGATGATCTCTTTGTTCGCTTTAATAAAATTATCAGCAACTTGTGTAGCGTCGATGTTAGTTTTTCAGATGCTGAAAATGATAGACAATTGTTAAGTGCATTAGACATGTCGATTCGGGAGATGAAAGTTACATTTATATATGAATATACTATCATGAGTACACTTACATTAGATGTTCTATATTCTTAGTTGAAAACTTGTGAACTTAACATAATATCACGTAAAAACCCTAACCAGTCTCTTTCATTTGTTTCACAACGTGACATGCCTAGTTGTAGTCAATCTTCATGTTGTGGTACACTTGTTTTGCTTTTCTCTCTAACCCTTGAACATATTGAAGAGTTTCCAGAGGAGGAACTAGCACTTCTCTCTACTCGGTTCTCAATAGCATTGGAAAATGTGAGAACTAGAAGGAGAGGAAGTGGTGGACCTCAACGGTGCTTCGAATGCGGTGAGTTTGGACATTTTCGTACAAATTTCCCTAACCTTTCAGGTTCTACTCCTCGTGATGAGAAGCAAACAAAGTTCAAGTTCTCCTCTGCAAACAACAACAACAAGAAGAAGAGTTTTACAGGTCGCCAATTGGTAAACAATTTTGTCTCCGCACTCCAAAAACTCGGATCGAGCGATGTGGACATCGAAAGTGACGAAGATGAAGAGAATTTGGTAAATATGTGCTACATGGAAGGCAACTCAAGATCAAGTACAGAGGAGGAAGAACCTAACAGCAACAATGAAGAGATTTGTCCCACTTGGGCTATTTCTCGTGCCACTGTTATACTTAAGAAAAAGGACAAAAAACTTTGGGGTCTAAGCTAGGAAAAACAACATATGAGTTTTGTTTTGGACATAGACCTAGAGTCACATACTTTAGGGTCTTTGGTTGGAAATGTTTTGTTAAGAAACATGGTAATCTTGGTAAATTTGAAGCTAGATTCATTGATAGCATGTTTCTTGGTTATCCATCTCATACTAGAGGCTACCGTATGCTTTTACTTGATACTAACAAAATGTTGAAGACTTGTGAGGTTTCTTTTAATGAATCTAGCCTAGGTACTAGCTCTACTACTCCAGGTCAAGATGCATATCCGCAGGGCGATAGAATTTTCATTAAAGATGAAGAAGGAGTGGAGTTGCTGCCCGAAATTTCAGAAATAAACAATAACGTTCCAACTCTCGATCCCGCTCCACACCCAGCACCAATGACCACTACTGCTGGTCCAAATCTTCTTCCAGCCACAAGTTCTTCAATTTATGATGAACATGAAGAAGGATCTTGTGAAGTGTCAACTTCCTTCCACATCCTCAAAAGTCGTCCTCCACAACAAACCATTGGAAGCTTGTACGAACGAGTCACACGGTCCAGGTTTTGTGATCCAAACTCTCATGCTCATTCTGCTTTTTTTTGCTTCTTTTGAGCTCAAAGATATATCACACACACTCGGTAATGAATCTTGGATTATTGCCATGCAAAAAGACTTAGAAAATTTTGAAAGAAATAATGTTTGTAAACTTGTACCTCCACCTCAAGGTCACACCTTAATTGGAACTAAATGGGTGTTCAAAAATGAACAAAGTAAGGATGGGGTTGTGGTTAGGAATAAGGCTAGATTGGTTGCTCAAGGTTTCACACAAGTTAAAGGTTTAGATTTTGATGAAACTTTTGCCCTCGTTGCTAGATTAGAAGTCATTATAATTTTGTTAGCATTTGCTACATCTAAAGGTTTCAAGTTATATCAAATGGATGTTAAATGTGCTTTTCTTAACGGATACATAGATGAGGAGGTTTATGTCAAGCAACCACCGGGTTTTGAAAATTTAGATTTTCCTAATCATGTTTACAAACTGTCCAAAGCCTTGTACGGTCTCAAACAAGCCCCTAGTGCATGGTATGATAGGTTAAAAACATATTTAGTCGAAAAGGGGTTACCATGGACAAAGTTGATAAAACTCTTTTTGTACTTAAGCATGGCAATGACTCATTATTCGTCCAAGTGTATGTGGATGACATTATCTTTGGTTCTGCTTCACATGATCTTGTGTTCAAGTATTTAGCTATGATGTGCTCAAAATTTGAGATGAGTATGATGATAGAACTCACATACTTTTTGGGACTGCAAATCAAGCAAACTAAGGAGGGAACCATTGTACATCAAACGAAGTATACGAAAGATCTCCTTAGGTGTTTCAACATGTAAAACAACAAGCCTCTTCAACACCAATGGGTACAACGACAACACTTTGAAGAGGGTGAACCTGTTGACCAAAAAGAATATCGAAGCATGATCAGGTCTCTTTTGTACCTCATGACATCAAGACCGGACATACAATTCAACGTATATCTTTGTGCACGATTTCAAGCTTCCCCACGTGCTTCACATCATCAAGTTGTGAAAAGAATTCTTAGGTACTTACATGGAACTCAAGAATTTGGCATTTTTCTTCCTTCATCCTCGACCATTACTTTGAAAGATTTTTTGGATGCTAATTTGGGGGTTGTAGGATTGATAGGAAAAGTACTTTGGGTGCTTGTCATTTTCTTGGTAATTCACTTGTTGCTTGGTCCTCTAGAAACAAAACTCGGTTGCATAATCCATGGTTGAATCCGAATATGTAGCTGCTGCTAGCGCTTGCTCACAAATTCTTTGTATTGTTCAAACACTTAAGGACTATAGGGTTGATCTAGATAGTGTTCCACAATTTTGTGATAACACTAGTGTCATTTGCATTGCTAAAAAAATTGTGCAACATTTTAGAAAAAAGCACATTGATATTAGGTATCACTTTATCCTTGACAATGTTGAAAAGGTAACATTGTGCTTCACCATGTAGACACCAAACAACAATTGGCCGACATTTTTACAAAACCTTTGGATTTCACTCGTTTATGTTTATTTCATAGTGAAATAGGAGTTATGCATCTTCATGGCTTAAATTGAGGGAGAGTTTTACAACTTGGGAAGTCTATGTGTGAATCTGAATTTAAAATAATATGAGAATAGTATTTCATACATATATGACTTTGTGATTCCTTTTACATGCTGAAAGTTCTCACTACATTACTCGTGTTATACATTTGTAGTTTTTGTCATGACTAGTAATTGGAATAATTACATACACTAAATCTAGTCATGATTGAACTTTCTTGCTGTTTTGAACTTGTTGCATGCTCACAAGTGGTTTTAATAATGAAAAATTAGTCAATCAACTATCCACATGTTGAGCTTTTACGATCAAATAAAAAAATGATAAAATATCAAGAGAATATGCATGCATCACACTTCTTCTTTTGAGATGGCTTATCGTTGCACTTAGATATGAACTTGGAAGAAGTTGTGTATGACTAAAACTATGTCTTTAAGCTTCTGATTGTCAAATGATATAGGCTTGGCTTGGTTGGTTAGAATAAGCCGGATGATGCATATAATCTCTTGCAAAGTTCATATGATTCAAATTTTTTTTCTTTAAATGATAACGGAAAATTAAAATTACAGCAACATGTGTTATAATTTCAGGTTTTGAAATAGGTAAGTTTTTGAGATCATGACTTGCTTAAGTTGAAAAATTACACTTGATCTCTAGCATGGCTTACACTACTGTATGTATTTCATTGATATGGTAGTGTAAGTTACTTGATAGTATGACTTGGATGAGCTTTGTGTTATATGTATATGTTATAATATGCTCATAACAATTGAAATTTCTCTTTTGAATCTTGCTGAATACATTGTCAAAGGGGAGAAATATGTCACACATTGCACATTCACGAGTTTTTAAACGTTACTCAGGGGGACATTTTTTTTTTGAGATATCTTTCTCATTTGATTTTTGATTTTTCAAAAGGGGAGAAATTTGCTTTCAAAACTTTTCATGTGAATAAGCCAATGTTGGCATTTTAAATGGTGTTGCCAATGCATTCATGAAGGGGGAGATTGTGAGACCTATGTGTGCTGAATACATTGAAATTTGAATAGAAGTGAAGGTTTACATTCAAAATCTTGAAGCTTACACTGATACATCACGATACACCCCGATACACACTGTTCGAACTTGTCTCAGTACATATTGGGAGTAATGTTATCTTCGATAGTTTCGGACTGTTCGAACTTTTCAATCTGTTTTTTGGGGAGTAACGTTACTCTCGAGGGTTTCGGATTGTTTAAACTTTTTCTCATATGAGTTGCACGTGTTTCTCGATTCGGATTATCTGAACTTTCAGTCATGTGAGCTGCACATGAGTCGACACAGTTGATCTTTACAAACGTGTTTTCAGGAATTGCATTTAATCTTTACTTGGTTAGAACTGTCCGAACTTTTGGTCACGTGACTTGCACGTGAATTTGGGATTGGAATGTCCGATATTTTGCCTTTACATTGCAGCACTGCTTTTGGTCTCTTCGATAATTTTTTTGCTGAAACAACTGTGCGGCGGATGTGTTTTTAACTTGCAATGTTTCAAACTTGCTTTTTGGCTTATTGAATGTTTGCTTCGTATTTATTTACTAAGTTTTTTTGTGTGTGTTTTGGTGGTTATGGCTATTACTATCCCGCTATGGTTTGCAACCTGCTTATGTGAGGTGCTCACGTAAGGTGTTGTGTTTTTCGGATTATCGAGAGTCAAGTTGAGGACTTGACCTCGCAAACAATGGATGTTTATTCATGTACAGGTGTTGCTTGAGGTCAAGGCATGGCTGGTGATGAGATCCATTGAACTAGTCTTAGGGACAAGATGAGGTTCAACAACTAAGTTTGGGGGGAATTGTGGTTGAGTTCATCGGGAAAGTCACAGAACATGTTTGGGTCAAGAACAATGCTCGTGAAGGTATCGTGGACGTCGTTGGAAGGTGTTTGCACATGTGCAAGGAGTGCATGGATGCGGAAACATGGTTCCAAGGTGTGATGAAGAGATATGGACGTGAAGATATGGTCGGAAAGGTCCAACCGTCTGGTTTATACCTCAGGCTGCGACTGAGGTGGTTATGGTTGTTTTATAGAAAGTTTCAAGTTTGTTTTGGTTAGATTTCGTGTGGGTCACAAAGTTGTGTTGTTTTAGGAATGTTTATGACGTTCCTAAGGTGTTTGAAAGTATTAAGATTGCTTCTATCTGCGTATGGAAGAGTCTTGAGTAGTTATAGAAAGTTTCGGTTGAAACTGAGTAGGAGTAGTAGTCCTAGTTAGGATTGGGTTGGCCTTACGGCTGGTTATATAAGCAAGGGAGGCCAGAGCTCATGGGTAGACGACTTTGGGCTCTTCCTCTTGTGTTTATTTGAATAAAATTCATAGTATAGAGGAGGCCTTGTTCGTTCGGCTTGTTTTCGTCAAGTCTTTCTCGTCGAGTTTCAGCGCTGCCCAACCTTTTTTATTGTTTAGATCGTAACTCGCATTTTACAGATCCAATTGGCGTGATTCTTTTTGTGTTGCCTTCACAACATAATAATATATCATATGTAAAAACTTCACGGTCATTGTATTTATAGTTTTTGATTTATACAAGTTTCTTTGTAGAGTAGCCGATCTGTTTGCTCCGTGTTAGAATAGATTGACCTTTGCTCAGGGTTTCAATCATAACTTGAGTTTTACTTGACGTTTTCTCGTGATTCCCGTTGTCAAGTTTTCATGACTTTATTATCTATGATATACAATGATTTTTCTTGTTTTGAACACGTTGTAAATACTCGCACACACAATTTCTCTATCAGATTGATTTTCTACTAAGGGGTTTTAGTTGCTTCTACTGAAAGAGTTGTAATCTACCATTCACCCTCTTCTGGTAGCTTTTCACGTGCTCTTCGATCCTACACATATCATCAACATAAAGAAGAAAAATAGTACAACTACAAGACAAAGTGTGCACAAAAATCTTCAGGTCATGGTTACTGGTAGAGAAACCAGTTGCATCGACCACTGACGCAAACCGCTGAAACCAAGCATGAGGAGCTTGCTTAAGTAAATAAACATAGTGACAAAGTGGACAAACCATACCCTCAGGAACAAAATACCAAGACGATGGTTGCATATAAACCTCCTCACACAGCTCACAATTAAGGAAGGCATTCTTCACATCAAGCTGAGAGATGGACCAGTCACGAACAGATGCCATAGCAACAAGATTGAAAACAGTGATCATGTGAGCAACTGGGGCAAAGGTCTCATCATAGTCACATCCATATTCCTGCTAGAAGACAAGGGTGACTAATTCGGCTTTATATCGCTCAAGAGAACCACAGAGCGGGTCTTAACCTTATAAACTCACTTACGGGTGATAGGACGAACACATGGGGGACGGAGCACAAGTTCCCATGTGCCAGTACGCTCAAGAGCAATAATCTCCTCAACCTTTGATGTTGCCATTCCGGATGAGGAACAACATCCCAATACGTAGTCAGCTAAAAAAGAATCGTAACAACAAATTTAGAAGGAGAGTACAACCACATTGAAGAGGTTGCTCAGGAGAAGAATCATCATAAAGAGATGATTCTTAAGAAGAAGAGGGCTCAGCTAGAGAAGATGAGTCATTAGGGGAACATGATTCAACTAGAGTACATGGCTCGTCAGAGGAAGGCACAACACATCGAAAGTAATTCTGTGTCACAGGAGGCTTCATAGTAGAGTCAGTGGCCATAGAAGAAGGCTCCAAAGGGGACACTATGGGATGCGCCATCAAGTGTAGTAGAGGTACGCTAGCAACGGTGATATCAAGAAGGAATAGGAACAAAATAGGATCAAATAAATATAAAAAAGGAGTATCCGGAGAAGGCCGAGAATAGAAAGGGTGCGTCTCATCGAAGACACTTGTGAGATCCTCATATGTCGATCTCCAGGATCCCAACAGTGATACCCCTTATGCTCATCACTATATCCTAGAAAGACACACTCAATTGAATGAGCAGTGAGCTTAGTGCGGTCATGAGGTGCGAGCAACACATAGCACACACAACTAAAAAGACGAAGGTTGGAATATCACGAGTCTTGTTAGTAAGAAGTTGGGAAGGAACATAACCTTGAACAGCAGATGAAGGCTGAATGTGAATAAGATAGGTGGGAATAGAAACAGCATCGACCCAAGGGATAGAGGAATGGAGCGGAAGAGCAACAGCGGTCTCAAGGAGATGTTGATGCTTGTGCTTGGCCACACCATTCTGAGCATGAGCGTCAAGACAAGAAAACTAAGCAAGACATTGCCTCAAGGAGATGTCGAATCTTGCGCTCGGCCACATTATTTTGAGCATGAGCGTCAGGACAAGAAAACTAAGCAAGAGTGCCCTTCTCAGAAAGAACCTAATGAAAAGTATCAGAAAGGTACTCAGTGGCAAAAGCAGCACAAAAAACACAAATAGATGTGTAAAATAAGTAGAATCATATCGAAAAAGTTTTTATAGATATATAAGACCTCACTACAATTTTTCATAAAGTAAATTCATGTGTCGTGAGAAAAGTCATCTATAAAAAATGATATAATATCAGTATCCTCCTTTAGAAACAAAAGAAGATGTATCTCATACATTTGAATGAACAAGATCATGGATGCTGAGACAATGACACAAATGATAGGGAAGCTTAGTCTGTTTTCCCAAAAGGCAACCTTAAAACTGAGCCAGTTAGGCTCCCAGAGGAACTGAAAATCACGATGACGAGGACCAATACAAACAAGATGGTCCGTACAACGATCTTGAACATAACAAGAGTCGGGATCAAGAATCAACTAATAGTCATGATCAATCATTTGGCAAGCTGACATAAGCTGCTTGGTTAGGCTAGGAACATAAGAAACAATAGGAACATTAAATGAGTCAGATAAAAGGGTGCCCTGTCCAACAACAAAAAGAGGGGAACCATCAACAGTATGAACAGTAAGAGATCAAGAGGAAGGACACATATAAGATAAACAAGTGGAATAAGGATTCATGTAAAACGAAGCTCCAGAATCAAGAATCCATGAACGACTACCTGAAGCAGAAGTGGAAGGTGGTCCCTCACTAGAAAACTGAGAAGCAGTAGCAGAACCTAAAGGTAGAGAACACTGAGTGACAAAACTAGTAGCTCTGGATGGTGTAGAGGCAACAAGGCGATGAAGAAGAATGAGAAAGTGGACATATGTAGTAGAAGAACTCCCTTGACAGCCCCAAGTACCAGCACTATTAGCACACTGTTAAGAACGACGAGCCTGTGCACCAGCAGTGGGTCGAGGAGTGGAAGAACGAGCAACCAAAACTGAAGGGGACTATAGCAAACTAGCAACACAGAGACGAGTCTCCTCATTACAGGCACTAGATAGAGCATCCATAAGAGAGACACAAGAGTGGCGAGCAAGCAGCTGAGCACAAAGATGCTCAAAGTCATCATAAAGTTGGGTCAAGAAGTCATAGGTGCGTTAAAGTTCAAGTGCATCCCTCTAACTCTGACTTGACTGACAAGTGTCCAATGATAACTGAGAACCAAGAGTATCAAACTAACACCAAATAGCAGACATTCGAGCAAAGAACTCCTCAACTGTAGCATCTATCTATTGTAATAGTTGATCCTGACGAACAACAGCAAGATAGGTAGACTGACCAATAGGAGCGTAACAAAGACGCAAAAAAGTCCACATCTAATGTGCATACTGTTGACAGTTGGTACGTTGTTGACAGTTCCTACGCACTACTAACAATTTATCCCTAGCAGTGGTGCCAGAAATGCTTGGTAATAGGTTTTATATTACACATGTAAATCCGCAAGCGCACGAAAACTATCGATGTAGCATTTCCCCTCTAAGGGTATTCCCAAAGAGTGTCATTTATACTCTCCCAAAGGACGGCTAGATGGAAGTAAAACAATCATCAAATGGAGAGGCTAGGTTGGTCTAGGAAAGGTTCTAGCAAGGATGGATAAATGATATTTGGAGTAGTGTGACACACACAAGAGCATTCTATCATAAGGGGATAAATGGGGTAAAGAGGGACAAGGCTAAGAGCTAGGTAGATACTCCTACTATGCTTCTAATGTACATATACATAGCCTAAGTTAGTTACTAATGATCCTATTAATTATGAATTCTCATGCTAAGTGGATTAACATATCGAGCACGGGTTTACCCCTAGCAATACTAGGACGACTCATAGCCGAACGTGGAGGATTACAAAGGACAGGTAGGGCTGTCACCACCTACTGCCTACCTCTTCAATTCGTGGTCTACAAGACATTCAACGCTACTCAACTATACTAGCACCATGCTAGCATATTAAGTAATTACCTTAAGAGCCTAGGCACAAGCCATCCTAAGGCAATGAACTAAATCATCGTTAAACCAATGTTAATTCATAGCATAAGTGATTCATGTTAACATAATCATGTCATAGCTAATTAGACTATAGTGGGGGGTTTGTAGTGTTTATGATGATATAATGAGAATGGTATAGCATAATCATAAATACTACTCCTACCACACATATGGAATCCACAATCAAACAAGAAAAGTTTCATCCAAATATATGAACAACAGAAGACTAAAGATAACATCGTTATTAAGAGCAAAGTCACAAATACAAACTGGAATATAAGAGCATACCAAATTCTTAAGTTCCATACTAGTTTTACTCCTAATACTTTTCCAATATCTGTACCTTGTTCTTACACTGAAAACCCAATGTAGGGGGACAATACAAATATTGCTCCTCGAAGGAGCAAGAGACAAAGGATTGAAGAATCCTTTAGTGATGATATTATTGTCTACCTCGTTGATGATACAACCAAAATACTTTCAGAGGCATATGCATCACCAGATGCAGAGTGTTGGAAGGAGACAATACATAATGAAATGGAGTCTATTTTGACTAATGGGACTTGGAAAATATGTGACTGTCCTTTTGAGTGTAAACCTGTTGGGTGTAAGTGGATATTTAAAAAGAAGATCAAACCGGATGGTACAATCGATAAATATAAGGCTAGACTTGTAGCTAAGGGATTTACCCAAAAGGAAGGCGAGGATTTTTTTGATACTTATTCACCTGTTGCTAGGCTAACCACAATTCGTGTGCTTGTTGCACTTGTTGCGTGTCATGATCTCCTCATCCATCAAATGGATGTGAAGACGGCTTTCCTAAATAGCAAGCTTGATGAGGAGATCTATATGAAGCAACCTGATGGTTTTGTGGTGCCTGGGCAAGAGAACAAAGTGTGTAAGTTATGAAAATCCTTGTATGGCCTCAAGCAGGCACCAAAGCAGTGGCATGAGAAGTTCGGTAGAACTATGACCTTAGTAGGCTTTGTGGTAAATAAGGCTGGCACATGTGTGTACTATCGGTTTGGTGGAGGTAAGTGATTAATACTGAGCTTATATGTTGATGACATATTAATTTTTGGGACTAGTATCGATGTGATAAATGATGTAAAATCATTATTATCCCGAAATTTTGATATGAAGGATTTGGGAGTGGCTGATGTTATTCTAAACATCAAATTGATTAAGGTTGAGAATTAGATTATTTTAAAGCAATCTTATTATGTGGAGAATATTTTGAGTCGCTTTGGGTACTCTAAGTCTAAAGCTTCTCCGATGCTATATGATCCTATTCTAAAGCTTGGCAAGAACAGAGAACAAGGGACTAACCAGTTGAGATATTCCCAAATTATTGGTTCTCTCATGTATCTTGCTGGTGCAACCAAACCTAACATCTCATTTGCAGTAAGCAAATTGAGCAGATTTACTTCCAATCCTAGAGGAGATCACTAGTGTGCACCAGAACATGTATGAGATACTTGAGAGGTACATCAACATATGGACTTCACTATACGGGGCACCCCGCTGTACTAGAAGGGTATAGTGATTCAAATTGCATTTCAGATGCTGATGAGATCAATGCCACTAGTGGATACGTATTCACTATTGGTAGTGCTACAGTTTCATGGAGGTCTCGCAAGCATACTATATTGACAAAGTCTACTATGAAGGCAGAACATGTAGCACTTGAGAGAGCCACTACTGAGGCGGAGTGGCTAAAACACCTCTTGATGGACTTGCCATTGGTCGCTAAACCTGTGCCGACCATTCTTTTGCATTTTCATAATCAAAGTATGATAATAATTGTAGGCAATGCAAAAGAAAAATTAAAATCTCGAGGACATGTGAAACGGCGAATCAAATCTGTGAGACATTTGATAAATACGAGAGAGATTGCCATTGAGTATATTAATACTAAAAGAAATTTTGCAGAACCTTTTACTAAGGGATTATCACATGCTGTAATTGAAGAAGCATCAAGGGAAATGGGTTTAGAACACACATGATGTTATCATACAATGGAAACCCAAACTATTTGATCGGAGATCCCGTGAAGTAGACCTTGGGAAGAACAAGTTGTATGGATAATTGGAGGGTACTTATTTACTACTCATTTCCGCTAGCAGATGCGTACTCTCAGCACTACATGGAAGGTTGACTTCAATGTCTTAATATGTTCTGAGGCCTAATAGGCTAGGTATTGTCCTGCATGGTATATTTGTAGGAACACACCTATGTGAATTTGACTGTGAGGTCGCAGTCTATGATATGTGGGTAATCTCAAATAAACTCATGAACAGACACGGGAGAAGACCATAATGCTCCAACCTGACGTATGGCTTTAGGCGACCTAGTATCAGCGATGCTTTCATGTGAAACTTGCTCACACAAAACTAGCAATTCAAGGATATGTCCATTGCAAAGTTGTGAGTATGTGAATCATGGAATGCTAGGTTCAGGTCAACCTGTAACGGGCCTGCACTGCAAAGCTGGTATATTAGAGCGCAAAATTATTACTTGAAGACCTTGACTTTTGGTGGGGGTTGTTGGGATTTGGCCCTTTAGTACAACTCATTTATAGGCTGATTTATTTGGGCCAACTCTTCTGGTGGAAAGCCAAAGGAGTATGCAGAGGTGGCTGGGATGTTTAGTCCCACATTGCCCACCTAGATGGGTGTTCCCTAATATATATAGTGGCCCTTGTACTGGTTGTTAACATGAGAATAATGAGGGATGAAGGCTGCTGCTATGGATACAAAGACACACACATGCATGCTCGCGTGTTTCGCGATTTTACGCATGTTTATCTCGTAACATGTAACTTGCGTCGTTGCACGTTCGCGTCGTGTCGAGTTGTGTTCCACTAAGCCTTTATTTTTCTACCACATATATAATTTAGAATATTTCATCAACACCTAGACTGCCAAATCAACAAGTGGAGTAATTTGAGGCATAACTGCAGGCGCACGTTTAATGTGCACAAATGCCCCAAAACTGCTCCATTAGTTGCACGTTGAGGAATTTTAGGGGGCGGTTTCCGGGAATTATGGCAGATCGAATATGAGGCTATTGAAATCTCGAGTATATAAGAAGACATCGTGTGCACTGGAGGGATACACACAGAAACTCGCCTCTCAAAAACTAATCTGTGCCGCCATTTTTTGCCTTGTCGTCCCTTCGTTCGTCGTGCAATGGATTGAGGGAGAGCGGTGTCTCCGAATCGACGCCGGTTGATCTTAAGATCTGCACGGGTGTCGGCGATCAGGTTTCTGGAAAGTGCGCTCGCATGACCGCTCGCAGCACTTCCTGCATCCTCTACATCTTCATCAATTTCGTCAATTTCATCGTCTACTTCACAGCAGAACTATCTGTAAGTGGATCACTTGATCTATGGCTAAATTGATTTATTCGATGAGCGATTTATTCCCATTTTTTCAATTCTTGTTTGTGTAGTACTAACACTGTTTATGTTGACTGCTAATAGATCTGCTTTAATCGTTTTGCTGTTTCGGATCATTAAATTAATTATATGCCATGTGTATTTTCCAGCACAGACCTCAGCTCAAGTCTGTCATTGAAGTGAAATAAAAATGAAAGTATTACCTTCATTTTTATTTGTTCAAGTTAACTAGACATCAATAATTTAAAACGAGCGTAAGTATACATTTGATATATCCACTGTGCTTTGGACCAATGAAATATAACTAATTTAGCTTTTAACTAATACAGATTTGATACTTTTTACAGTTTTTATTTTTTGGTTCTTGTGTTATAAATCCTGCAATCCAAACAGCAAGAATTCTAAACTCCTTTAATTTTGATTCTTGCTGTTTTCTCACTTTCTTCATTTCCATATTTTCTTCTTTCCTATATTTTTTTCTATTCCTAGTTTTTCATTCCTATATTCCAAAAGAGCCTACGATAGGGAGCGACTTCTAATACGGAGATACGGGTTCGTTGCCATGACCGCAATGCTCGTCGACTTCTTGGCAGTTCTAGCAACGAGGCCGCGTGCGTAAGGCTGCAGCTGCTGCCGTGCTTGCTGCCTCCTCCACGAGCGACGAGGACATCACCAGCTTGGTTGTTGCAACCTGCAAACGTACTGCCACTCGCGTGTTATTACCAGAGCGGCTCCTAGGGTAGGAGTGTCATTTGCGTGGCTGCCACATAAAAGTTGGAAATATTGATTCGATATATAAGTAAAGTCAATTTGACATTGTGATGACAAATTCTGAAAGTATTATGAAAAGTTTATATAAACTGAGTATAAATGGCGATCCATTAACGTTTTAGAAACTAAACCTGACAATTTGTGCGTCACGTATGTTTATTAGGTATGTACATGTACATATATGTGTACATTATGTGTGCACACACTATCTAGAAGACCATTAGGGATGGAGTTAACGCTCCTGATAATGCGCATTAAGCATCAGACATTAGTGGGTTTACTTTGTGCGTGTATTAGTGCATATTATAGTGTCAGTCATTAGTGGGTTTAGTTAGTGCACATTATAGTGTTACACTATGTGCAGTCACACGAGACTCAGCACGCAACTCAGACTCTGCACTCGAACGAGAAAGTTGGTACCTGCTTCCTAATCTTTCAAGCAATGAGGGAACCACCAAGAAAAATACAATAAGCAGAAAAGGATCCACGATCAAAAAAATCTCTAGTCCAAGTAGCATCACAATATGCTTTGAGCAGTAAGGAGCTAGAGTGTGAAAAGAACAAACGCCTGGAAATAGTCTCACGAAGATAACGCAAGACACGAAACAAATGACTATAATAGATCTGTATGGGTGCTGACACAAACTAACTTAGAACATGAAAAGAATAGGAAATGTCAGGATGAGTGACACAAAGATAGACTAGACTTTCTATAATATGACGATAACGAGTAGAATCATCAAAAGGCTCACCATTGGTAGGTCGAAGGTAAACATCGAGCTTCATGGGAGTCTCAATGGTCCGATAATCAGTAAAAGACGCCTTCTCTTGAGATAGATGAATCTTCTCAAAGGTAGAGGAAACTTCAATTTAAAGAAAGTAACAAAGATGACCAAGATCTGACATAAGAAGCTGCTTACTAAGACGAGCATTCACGAAGGCTATGTACTCGTAGCCATCTCTAGTGAGGATCATATTGTGAGACCTATGTGTGCTGAATACATTGACAATTATAATAAAAGTGAAGGTTTACATATTTTGCTTACACCGATACACCACGATACACCCCGATACACACTGTTCGAACTTATCTCAGTACATATTAGGAGTAACGTTATCTTAGATAGTTTTGGATAGTTCGAACTTTTCAATATGTTTTTGAGCAGTAACGTTACTCTCGATTATTTCAGATTGTCCCAACATTTTTTCATGTGAGTTGCACGTGTTTCTCGATTCGGATTGTCTGAACTTTCAGTCACATGTGTTGCACGTGAGTCGACACGACCAATCTTTACAAACGTGTTTTCAGGTGTTACATTTACTCTTTACTTGGTTAGGACTGTCTTCGGTCACGTGATTTACACGTGAAATTAGGATTGAAATGTCCGATCTTTTGCCTTTACATTCCAGCGCCGCTTTTGGTCTATTCAATATTTTTTTGCTGAAATAATTGTGCAGCGGATCTGTTTTTAACTTGCAATGTTTGAAACTTGCTTTTTGGCTTATGGAATGTTTGCTTAGTATTCATTTGCTAAGTTTTTTGGTGTGTTTTGGTAGTTATGGTTGGTACTATCTTGCTATGGTTTGCAACCTGCTTATGTGAGGTGCTCACGTAAGGTGTTGTGTTTTCGGACTAAAGAGAGTGCTCACATAATGTTTGCAACCTGCTTCTAATTGTCAAATGATATAGGCTTAGCTTGGTTGGTTAGAATAAGGCGGATGTTGCATATAATCTCTTGCAAAGTTCATAAGATTCAAATTTTTTACTTTAAATGATAACGGAAAATTAAAATTACAGCAACATGTGTCATAATTTCAGGTTTTCAAATAGGTAAGTTTGTGAGATCATGACTTGCTTAAGTTGAAAAATTACACTTGATCTCTATTATGGCTTACACTACTGTATGTATCTCATTGATGTGGTAGTGTAAGTTACTTGATAGTATGACTTGGATGAGCTTTGTTTTATATGTATATGTTATAATATGCTCATAACAATTGAAATTTCTCTTTTGAATCTTGCTGAATACATTGTCAAAGGGAGAAATATGTCACACATTGCACATTCACGAGTTTTTACACGTTACTCAGGGGGAGATTTTTTTGAGGTATCTTTCTCATTTGATTTTTGATTTTTCAAAAGGGGAGAAATTTGCTTCCAAAACTTTTCATGTTAATAAGTCAATGTTTGCATTTTAAATGGTGTTGAAAATTCATTCATGAAGGAGGAGATTGTGAGATCTATGTGTGCTGAATACATTGAAATTTGAATAGAAGTGAAGGTTTACATCCAAAATTTTGAAGCTTACACCCCGATACACACTGTTCGAACATGTCTCAGTACATATTGGGAGTAATGTTATCTTTGATAGTTTCGGACTGTTCGAACTTTTCAATCTGTTTTTGTGGAGTAACGTTACTCTCGAGGGTTTTGGATTGTTTAAACTTTTTATCATATGAGTTGCACGTGTTTCTTGATTCGAATTATCTGAACTTTCAGTCATGTGAGCTGCACATGAGTCGACACAGTTGATGTTTACAAACGTGTTTTCAGGAATTACATTTACTCTTTACTTGGTTAGAACTGTCCGAACTTTTGGTCACATGATTTGCACGTGAATTTGGGATTGGAATGTCCGATATTTTGCCTTTACATTGCAGCACTACTTTTGGTCTCTTCGATAATTTATTTGCTGAAACAATTGTGCGGCGGATGTGTTTTTAACTTATAATGTTTCAAACTTGCTTTTTGGCTTATTGAATGTTTGCTTTGTATTTATTTACTAAGTTTTCTTGGGTGTGTTTTGGTGGTTATGGCTATTACTATCTTGCTATGGTTTGCAACCTGCTTATGTGAGGTGCTCACGTAAGGTGTTGTATTTTTCAGATTATCGAGAGAGGACTTGACCTCGCAAACATTGGATGTTTATTCATGTGCAAGTGTTGCTTGAGGTCAAGGCATGGCTGGTGACGAGATCCATTGAACTAGTCTTAGGGACAAGATGAGGTTCAACAACTAAGTTTGGGAGGAATTGTGGTTGAGTTCATCGGGAAAGTCACACAACATGTTTGGGTCAAGGGCAATGCCCGTGAAGGTATCATGGACGTCTTTGGAAGGTGTTTGCACATGTGCAAGGAGTGCATGGATGCGGAAACATGGTTCCAAGGTGTGATGAAGAGATATGGACGTGAATATATAGTCGGAAAGGTCCAACCGTCTGGTTTATGCCTCAGGCTGCGATTGAGGTGGTTATGGTTCTTTTATGGAAAGTTTCAAGTTTGTTTTGGTTAGATTTCGTTTGGGTCACAAAGTTGTGTTGTTTTAGGAATGTTTATGAAGTTCCTAAGGTGTTTGGAAGTCTTAAGATTGCTTCTATCTGCGTATGGAAGAGTCTTGAGCGGTTATGGAAAGTTTCGGTTGAAACTTAGTAGGAGTAGTAGTCCTAGTTAGAATTGGGTTGGCCTTACGGCTGGTTATATAAGCAAGGGAGGCCAGAAATCGTAAGTAGACGACTTTGGGCTGTTCCTCTTGTGTTTATTTGAATAAAATTCATAGTTTAGAGGAGGCCTTGTTCGTTCAGCTTGTTTTCGTCAAGTCTTTCTCGTCGAGTTTCTGCGCTGCCCGATCTTTCTTTATTGTTTAGGTTGTAACTCACATTTTACAGATCCAATTGGTGTGATTCTTTTTGTGTTGCCTTCACAACATAATAATATATCATATGTGAAAATTTCACGGTCATTGTATTTATGGTTTTTGATTCATACAAGTTTCTTTGTAGAGTAGCTGATCTGTTTGCTCCGTGTTAGAATAGATTGACCTTTGCTCAAGGTTTCGATCATAACTTGAGTTTTACTTGAAGTTTTCTCGTGATTCCTATTGTAATGTTTTCGTGACTTTATTATCTATGATATACAATGATTTTTCTTGTTTTGAACACGTTGTAAATACTCGCACACACAATTTCTCTATCAGATTGATTTCTGCTAAGGGGTTTTAGTTGCTTCTGCTGAAAGAGTTTTAATCTACCATTCACCCACCTCTGGTAGATTTTCATGTGCTCTTCGATCATACACATATCATCAACATAAAGAAGAAAAATAGTACGACTACAAGACAAAGTGTGCACAAAAATCTCCAGATCATGGTTACTGGTAGAGAAACCAGTCGCATCGACCACTAACGCAAACCGCTGAAACCAAGCATGAGGAGCTTGCTTAAGTAAATAAAGAGAGTGACAAAGTGGACAAACCATACCCCCAGGAGCAAAATACCGAGACGATGGTTGCATATAAACCTCCTCACACAGCTCACAATTAAGGAAGGCATTCTTCACATCAAGCTGAGAGATGGACCAGTCACGAACAGATGCCATAGCAACAAGAGTGAAAACAGTGATCATGTGAGCAACTGGGGCAAAGGTCTCATCATAGTCACATCCATATTCCTGCTAGAAGACAAGGGTGACTAATCCGGCTTTATATCACTCAAGAGAACCAGACAGCGGGTCTTAACCTTATAAACCCACTTACGGGTGATAGGACAAACACATGGGGGACAGGGCACAAGTTCCCACGTGCCAATACGCTCAAGAGAAATAATCTCCTCAACCTTTGAATGTTGCCATTCCGGATGAGGAAAAACATCCTAATACGTAGTTAGCTCAAAAAGAATCGTAACAACAAATTTAGAAGGAGAGTACAACCACATCGAAGAGGTTGCTCAGAAGAAGAATCATCATAAAGAGATGATTCTTCAGAAGAAGAGGGCTCAGCTAGATAAGATGAGTCATTAGGGGAACATGATTCAACTAGAGTACATGGCTCATCAGAGGAAGGCACAGCGCATCGAAAGTAAATCTGTGTCTCAGGAGGCTTCATAGTAGAGTCAATGACCATAGAAGAAGGCTCCAAAGGAGACACTATGGGATGCACCGTCAAGTGTGGTAGAGGTACGTTAGCAACAGTGGTATCAAGAAGGAATAGGAACAAAATAGGATCAAATAAATATAAAAAAGGAGTATCTGAAGAAGGCCGAGAATGGAAAGGGCGCTTCTCAATGAAGACACTTGTGAGATCCTCATCTGTCGATCTCCAGGATCCCAACAATGATACCCCTTATGCTCATCACTATATCCTAGAAAGACACACTCAATTGAATGAGCAGTGAGCTTAGTGCGGTCATGAGGTGCTAGCAACACATAGAACACACAACTAAAAAGACGAAGGCTGGCATATCGCGCATCTTGTCAGTAAGAAGTTGGGAAGGAACATAACCTTGAAGAGCAGATGAAGGTTGAATGTTAATCAGATAAGTGGCAATAGAAACAGCATCGACCCAAAAGTGAGGGGGGACAGAGGAAAGGAGCAGAAGAGCAACAGAAGACTCAAGTAGATGTTGATGCTTGCGCTCGGCCACACCATTCTGAGCATGAGTGTCAAGACAAGAAAACTAAGCAAGGCACTGCCTCAAGGAGATGCCGATGCTTGGGCTCGGCCACATTATTTTGAGCATGAGCGTCAGGACAAGAAAACTAAGCAAGAGCATCCTTCCCAGAAAGAACCTAACGAAGAGTATCAGAAACGTACTCAGTGGCAAAAGTAGCACAAAAAACACAAATATATGTGTAAAATAAGTAGAATCATAGTCGAAAAAGTTTTATAGATAGATAAGACCTCACTACAATTTTTCATTAAGTAGATTCATATGTCGTGAGAAAAATCATCTATAAAAATGATATAATATCAATATCCTCCTTTAGAAACAAAAGAAGATGTATCTCATACATCTGAATGAACAAGATCAAATGGATGCTGAGACAATGACACAAATGATAGGGAAGCTTAGTCTATTTCCCTAAAAGGCAACCTTAAAACTGAGCCAGTTAGGCTCCCAGAGGCACTGAAAAATCACGATGACGAGGAGCAATACCAACAAGATGGTCCGTACAATGATCTTGAACATAACAATAGTCGGGATCAAGAATCAACCGATAGTCATGGTCAATCATATGGCCAACAGACATAAGCTGCTTGGTTAGACTAGGAACATAAGAAACGTTAGGAACATTAAATGAGTCAGATAAAAGGGTGCCCTGTCCAACAACAGAAAGAGGGGAACCATCAACAGTATGAACAGTAAGAGACCAAGTGGAAGGACACATAAAAGATAAACAGGTGGAATAAGGATTCATGTGAAATGAAGCTCCAGAATCAAGAATCCATGAATGACTACATGAAGCAGAAGTGGAAGGTGGTCCCTCACTGGAAAACTGAGAAGCAGTAGCAGAACCTAAAGGTAGAGAACACTGAGTGACAAAACTAGTAGTTCTGGATGGTGTAGAGGCAACAAGGCGATGAAGAAGAATGAGAAATTGGACATCTGTAGTAGTAGAACTCCCTTGACAGCCCCAAGTACCAGCACTATTAGCACACTGCTAAGAACGATGAGCCTGAGCACCAGCAGTGGGTCGATGAGTGGAAGAACGAGCAACCAAAACTGAAGGGGACTATCGCAGACTAGCAACACAGCAACACAGAGACGAGTCTCCTCATTACATGCGCTAGATAGAGAATCCATAAGAGAGACACAAGAGTGACGAGCAAGCAGCTAAGCACAAAGATGCTCAAACTCATCATAAAGTCAGGTCAAGAAGTCATAGGTGCGTCAAAGCTCAAGTGCATCCTTCTGACTCTGACTTGACTGACAAGTGTCCAATGATAACTGAGAACCAAGAGTATCAAACTAACACCAAATAGCAGACATTTGAGCAAAGAACTCCCCCAATGTAGCATCTACCTATCGTAATAGTTGCTCCTAACGAACAGCAGCAAGATAGGTAGACTGACCAATAGGAGCGTAACAAAGACGCAAAAAAGCCCACATCTGATGTGCATACTGTTGACAGTTGGTACGTTGTTGACGGTTCCTACGCACTGCTAACAATGTGTCCCTAGCAGTGGTGCCAGAAATGCTTGGTAATAGATTTTATATTACACATGTAAATACGCAAGCGCACAAAAACTATCGATGTAGCATTTCCCCTCTAAGGGTATTCCCAAAGAGTGTCATTTATATTCTCCCGAAGGACGACTAGATGGAAGTAAAGCAATCATCAAATGGAGAGGTTAGGTTGGTCTAGGAAAGGTTATAGCAAGGATGGATAAATGATATTTGGAGTAGTGTGACACACACAAGAGCATTCTATCATAAGGGGATAAATGGGGTAAAGAGGGACAAGGCTAAGATCTAGGTAGATACTCCTACTATGCTTCTAATGTACATATACATAGCCTAAGTTAGTTACAAATGATCATATTAATTATAAATTCTCATGATAAGTGGATTAACATATCGAGCACAGGTTTACCCCTAGAAATACTAGGACGACTCATAGTCGAACGTGGAGGATTACAAATGACAGATAGGGTTGTCACCATCTACTGTCTACCTCTTCAATCCGTGGGTCTACAAGACATTCAAAGCTACTCAACTATCCTAGCCCCATGCTAGCATATTAAGTAATTACCTTAAGAGCCTAGGCACAAGCCATCCTAAGGAAATGAACTAAATCATCGTTGAACCAATGTTAATTCATAGCATAGGTGATTCATTTTAACATAATCATGTCATATCTAATTAGACTATAGTGGGGGTTTGTAGTGTTTATGATGATATAATGAGAATGGTATAACATAATCATAAATACTACTGCTACCACATATATGGAATCCAAAATCAAACAAGAAATGCTTCATCCAAATATATGAACAATAGAAGACTAAAGATAACATCTTTATTAAGAGAAAAGTCACAAATAAAAATAGGAATATAAGAGCCATACCTTTTCCAAGTAGGAATTGGGAAGACACTCCTTCTACTCCTCTCCTTCTTGGACTATGGACTAGAGACTCTCCCCTCTACAATCTATACTCCTCTAAATCTATGGAGAGTAGTGGATACAATGGATGAATACTCAAGTGGTGTGTATTGAAGTGAGGGGTCCTATTTATAGCTTGGAGAAGGGTCGGTTCCTGCTACCAAAAGCGTGCGAATCAGTCTTCATCGTGGCTAGGGTACCATAGGGTGTCAACACGTGGAAGCTGACTGAGTTTGGCGTCAGGAACGGTTCGGCCGAACCCCCTAGTCGGCTGAACAAAAAGTTGGACCATTTCTTGTGTGCTTCCTTAGGGTGACTTCAGGTGGGTCCTTTTGCTTTATATTGGTGCCACACCATTGGATGACCTCAGATACTTCTGTTTGTGGCCCATTTGATCTATGTGGTGCCACATGTCATCGCTTGATTGGCTAGAATGATATTTTATAGGATCCATCCCCTTGTTTCACTTCAATTTTGTATAAAATACCTGCATGCACTAATTTCTCTAAGGACAAGTGGAAATAGGTTAAATAGAAAGGTGATGTGTGCAAGAAATAATATTTCCTTCACATAATTGAGTTATATTGACAGGTAAAATTGGTATATAACAACCATCAACAAACTCCCCCAAACTTATCCTTTGCTCATCCCGAGAAAAGTCAAGACTTTAGGTTGATGATCAGGAGTTGCTTCTATGTTCTATTTTTCAAAAGTACCATGTGCACAACAAAATACTCTACCTAGTATTGCAAAAATTGGCTTGGTACTTCACCCATCTTAAGTCATTATGGGGCTTATGCCTTCTCCTATTCATGAGTGTGAATGATAGAACAACAAATGGAGCACACATACCCTAGAAAACAAGTTCCACTCAAATTCTAGAGAGTTCAATTTAGATTTTAAGTATCTCAATTTGATTCTCTCGGTCTCTCATTTTTGTGTAGCGGAAATATATCCTCACCAAGGCATTTTGCCTAAATTCATCCTACCTCTACATAAGGCTTGTATGTGGACCTTGGTAGGGAACATTGTAGGCATATTTGCAACACATAATATTACTAAGTCAAAAGAGCAAGCCTTAGGAGTAATCAATTCAAAACAATTTGATTCAAGACTTGTGCATGTGTGATGGAATGGAGTGGATGTGGATATTTGAGATGACTCCTTCTTGAGTGGACTCTCTTATTTTACTGGGATGATACATGACTATTCTTTTTCTTTTTATTTTTCATTTTCTTCTCTTTTTTTTTCTTTTTTTAGTCATGTCTTCTACTCCCTTTTTATGTAATACATTTTGGAGAGAGTACTAAGCATGAATGATATGGAGTTTCTCTTTTTATTGTGGAATGCTGGTATGGTGGGATTTTGCTTACTTCTATTGTAGAAGTATGGCATGTGCAAGTGAAGTCTTGAATTAAAAAGTAATGAATGAAATCTCACATAGGTCTATACTAGTTTGACAAAGCTCAATGTGAAGGCAAATAGCATATGCATAAGGTTTATCAATGTGATGTATTATATGGCTTTGGTAGGTATTTCCAATCAAATGAGAGTAACTTAAATCTTTTTAGAATTTCTCCGGAAATCTAAGTTTCACTTTTAAACTAGGAATAGCAGCCCTATCACTATATCATATCTCACAACAACTTAGAATGAATTAAGCTTTTGGTACCCACAATTCCCAAATCAAGGCAAAAGCAATTTTAGCCAATGAGAGCAATATGTTGGAGAGTAGTAAGTTGTGAACTAGGGATTTAGGAAAATTTAAATAGATCAACCATTCATCATTTCATCTATGTGAATTCCAAGTCATTCTTACCTCACATCATTTATTTTATTTGAAAATAAACCTATACTACTTATTTTTTTATATATGCAAGGTGGATGATGGTTGAATGGAAAATAAATATGCAAAGGGGTTGATACAATTTACCTCAAGTGGGGGTCCTCCCCCAAGCTTGTTCTTCACTAACCTCTGTGATGAGGGTTGAACCCTTGATGACAGAAGTATGCCCCGAGATCGACTTCTTGTTGTTGTAGCGTGGAGTTGAAGTTGGTGAATTGAACATCCATGTGTTCTTGCCAATCTTGGGTACCTTGGACATGCCCTTGGAGAGTGTTGTAGATGTCACCCATTCTCACTTCAAGCTCTTCCTTTCATCTAGGGAGATTCGTCATTCGTTGGCTATAGTCAGAATGACTTCTAGCCAAAGAGGAACGACATCATCTAATGGACGTTGGAGGCAAGCTGCTGGAGCTTGAAGTGGATAGGGGTGGCTCCCATGTGGCACCTGGCCATCCATGCCAAGATGGACCTTCGGTCTCATACGATGGAGGTTGAGTCCATCCGGGTGCATCACCCATTGGGTTCTTTTCTTCTTCATACTCATGGACCATGGAGGTTGTCGGAGGCTGGCCGCTTTCCTTGCACGACTTCTGGTTACCTTGTCAGAGATATTACTTCTTCATGCTTCCTCGATGGAAAGAAGGTCAATGGTTAGCCTCGGACATTTGTACAAATGATAATCCAGGTTAGGTAATCAAATTTCATTAACAAAGCCAGGATAATAAAATATCAAAGAGCCATATTGATCATGATTAAGGGTATGTACTTGCACTAAATAATCTTAATCAATTAATTCTCTTTCATCTTTAATATACTCAAATGAAGAACATTCTAGTGCTCCTACCCCAGTAGCAATACGAGTAATCAATAAAGTGCATTCAATTGGACCTGTTCTTGGAATGTAATCTAATCATTGTGTCATCATGGCAATAACTGGAGCAACTTTTATCTTTTTAATCATGGCAAATAAAAATTTCAGCTCATCATCACGGACAACTCTTATGTCTCCTCTAGGGAACATAGTCATAGCCACCCATCTATGCATGAAGCGTAAAGTAGGGTTGTGTAAGTGGCTATTCCTTGGTGCACTACACCTGACCTCATAAGTTAAATCTTGACAAAAACTATGTTTGTTAAACTTAGGTAAAGCGTCTAAATCTAGCAAAAAAATGTTTATCGAAGCCTAGGATTTCATTTAATTCTATAGGATATTGTATTCTTTTTGAAATAATCTAAAAGTAATACCATCAAATCCTACTCTGAGTGTGCAAAGGAATTGTATGGAGAGAAGGTGTGAACCTCTCTCCTCTATGTGAGCAAAATTTTCCCAACCTAGCGCACACCAAATGAAAAAGAATTCAGAATCCATACCTATTTTGGTGATTAAATCTAGATCATAAGCTTTCGTATGAGAAAACTCATGATCTTGGAGGAGCTTGCGTGCTTGATCTTCAACTTCACTTTGTATGTCGAGGTCGTCGTCGTAAAGAAGTTGATGAGGGTTGCTTCTCTCACCCATGGGAGTGTATTCACCTACACTTCTCCTCTACGAACTTGGTGTAGCAACGGAAGAGGGGCATGCACTTGAGTCTCAACTATGGCTTGAGCTTGCAGCCTCCTTCCTCTTTCCAAATAACCTCTTCATTCCTTTCATGGCCACAAAAAGCAAGAACACAACAAAGCAAAAACTCAAAAGAGGTGATGTTAGCAAAAGCAAAACCCCCCAATGAATTTTTCTTTGACGATCTTGAGACCAAATTGCAAATGCAAACGAAAGCAAATCTTTTTGAGTTATATTTTGGGCAAGAGTACTTCAATGAAGAGCAAGAAAAACAATGTGAGAAAGAGTGACTTTGGAGAGGTATGAAGTGAGGTGAAGTGTGAGGAGAAGTGCGTTGGTGATGTGCCCAAGAGGCAATCATAACAATTCGGGTTGAGGCCTATTGGATATTTGATCCATAAGCAATTAGGGTACTAATAGGCCTGCGACCTAAAAGCCCATTAGTACGCCTATAAATATGAGGGGTAGGGTTAGGGGCTAATCATCCCACCACGTGACAGCCCTAGCCACCACCCCTCGAAGGCCTCACGCCGAGACCCTTGCCGCGCGCGCGGTGCTAGCACACTGGCGCACGGCGTTCCTCTCCGTACATGTGGACTCCATGGAGGCGCTGCTGCTACTGCTGCGCTGATCGGCTACGATGATTGTGATCGTCTACCTGCTGCTGTGACGAGGACGAAGAGGAGACGAACGAGATCGTCTACCTCCCCTGCACCGACGCACATCTACGTTCCGCTGCGCTGCGCGTCTAGTGGTAACGATCTATGACCTCCGTACTCGCATGTTTCCTGGGTGACGCGGTAGAGTTGCTAGAGTAGCGTACCGTAGATTACCATCAGTGGTATCAGAGCGGACTTGCGTAGTTTCTGGTCTGGATCTTGTTAGTAGATGGGATCTACTGCAGACATATTCATACAATGAATTTTATCGCAAGATTTTTGGGGTTTGGAATTGGTTAGAGTAGATTGTGATCGTATATGACTAAAGGGTCAGTTCGTGCTCCTTCTCTGTTGTGTGCGCAACCTGTCCCTACTGGCTGGAATCACCATCGGGACTAATCATGTACATAGCTAACAGATTGGGCCAACAGACCACGGTCATGAGTCGCAATCTACTCATGAATAACCGGTCACATTGAAAATTGAGGCATTCTGAATGGCTCGGATTCGGGTTGATTTGATCAATCCGATGAGATTTTCATAGTGACTTCATAGATGCGATCTATGCGATCTATGAGATTTTCACAGAGCAGGACCGTTGTTTTGCTATCTGCTATAGCGATTACATAATATAGTTTCGCGCTAGAAAATGTTCTATGCTTAACTCGTTTTTGTAGGGAATGATGTGAATGGTATGGCCTTAATGTGATGTGATGATCTTTGCGTAAATTCATGCAGCCTGCGTGTTGCAAATTTAACACAACCGGGTTGAGGTTGTCACATAATTGTATAACGACCTGCGTGTCGACCTGTGATGTTTGATCTCTCATGTAATTTATTTGGTAGCTATTAGTTGTATTAGCTTCTTTTATTATCATGGAGATGTCTTCAAGCATGGTGGAGATGGAGATCACCACAAGAAGGGAGGCATGGCAGCTCAGATCTTGATGGAACTATGGCGATGGAGACCATTATGATTCTAAAGGCCATACTATTCACAATGTGATATGATCATATGCTTGTGATGCTTATTACTATTCTTTCCATACTTTTCATATGGTGGATGTTTTGTCATGATAGAATAGCTTCCCTCACAAAAGTTGAGCATTTGATGTCATTTACCAATAGCTGCACCTATGTTATTTTGATCGTTGTGTGGTAGGTTTGTCAAAGCAAAGTACCATCATCTATCATAATTCATAGGGTGAATGTTGGACATTCACATGCATAGTGTTGGTTTACTCAACAAAGCTATCAAAACAGTTTTGGGCTTTATGGCATAGAGTTGGGAGCCGGGGCATTGGATGTCATCCAACAAACAAGTGTCATATAGAGATATGATTAACAATGGTTGTTTACCTATGTCACTAATTTCCTAGCAGTGAAGCCAAAGCTCACTAGGAATTAGTGAATATGGATCTTGAACCACTATACGTCGTTAGAGGGAAGACGATGATCATATAGTGGTGATATCTTTTATTAAACTGTTAATAGAAGATTGGTACATAACATAGTGCTAAACCTTGCATAGTTATTTTCTATTGTAGATAATGTCTGCTAGTAACAATTCTGGTTTCAATTTGCGATCTGTGCTTGAAAAGGAAAAGCTCAATGGAGCTAACTTTATCAATTGGTACCGCAACCTGAGAATCGTTCTTAGGCAAGAGAAAACCAAGTACGTTCTTCTGCAGCCTTACCCTGATGACCTCCAGCTGATGCAACTAATGTAGCACGTAGAGATTATACGAAGAACTGCGATGATGCGCTTAATGTAAGCTGCCTCATGCTCGCCACTATGTCCCCTGATCTGCAAAAACAGTATGATCATACAGATGCTTATTCTATGATTGAGGGACTGCGCGTAATGTTTGAGAATCAAGCAAGGGCTGAGAGATACAACATCTCAAAGTCTTTGTTCTCATGCAAGCTGGCGGAGGGTAGCCCGGTCAGCTCTCATGTAATCAAGATGATTGGTTACATTGAAACTTTGGTCAAACTTGGTTCTGAACTCAAGGATGATCTGGCTATTGACGTAGTTCTCCAGTCGCTCCCACCGAGCTACAAGCCATTCATATTGAATTTTCAAATGAATGGCATGGAGAAAATATTGGCTGAATTGCATGGGATGCTTAAAACAAACGAAGAAAGCATTAAGAAAAACGCCACTCATGTGATGATGGTGCAAAAGGAGAATAAGAAGAGGAAGCGTGTGACGCATCCTAAAGGCAAAGGCAAGGGAAAGGTTCCCGATGAGTCCTAAAGCTCGAAGTCTAAGCCAAAGGGAAAATCTGGCCCTTCTCCTGATGATGAATGTTTTCACTGTCATGGTAAGGGGCACTGGTCTAGGAACGGCAAGAAGTACTTGTAGGATATGAAGAAGAAGAAGGGAAGTGAGACTTCCGCTTGAGGTATAAATGTTAAAGAAATTAACATTGCATTATCTTCTAGTGAATCATGGGTATTTGATACCGGATCGATGATTCACACTTGCAAATCGTTGCAGGGTCTAAGTGAGACTAGAAGATTTGCAAAAGGCGAGTTGGATGTCCGTGTCGACAATGGAGCAAAGGTTGCGGTCATAGCTGTCGGAACTTACCACTTGTCATTACCCTCAGGATTTGTTTTGGAATTGAATAATTGTTATTGCATTCCTACTTTGAGTAAGAACATTATCTCTTCTTCATGTTTAGAAGAAGTTGCTGGTTATGAGATTGTAATAAAGAACAACTGTTGTTCTATTTATTACAATTATATTTTCTATGCTCAATGTCCATTGGTGAATAAATTATATGTTCTTGATCTTGAGGATAAAACTATCTGTAACATTAATACCAAAAGGGCTCGACGTAATGATCTAAATCCCACTTTTATTTGGCATTGTCGCTTAGGTCATGTAAATGAGAAACGCATTGAAAAACTCCATAAAGATGGTTTACTAAGCTCATTTGATTTTGAATCACTTGACACATGCGAATCTTGTTTGCTTGGGAAGATGACCAAAGCACCCTTCACTGGTCAAAGTGAGAGGGTGACTGACTTATTGGGACTTATACATACAGATGTATGTGGACCAATGAGTTCAATTGCCAGAGGTGGTTTTCAGTACTTCATCACATTTACCGATGACTTTAGTAGATATGGTTATATCTACCTAATGAGGCACAAGTCTAAATCCTTTGAAAAGTTCAAAGAATTTCAGAATGAAGTACAAAATCAATTGGGCAAGACAATTAAACTTCTACGATCTGATCGTGGGGGTGAATATTTGAGCCATGAATTTCATGATCATTTAAAACAATGTGGAATTGTTCCACAGTTGACTCTACCTGGAACGCCTCAATGGAATGGGGTGTTCGAGCGGAGGAACTGAACCTTAATGGACATGGTTAGGTTGATGATGAGCCAAGCAAATCTTCCACTATCCTTTTGGGGTTATGCTCTTGAAACTGCTGCGTTTACACTAAATAGAGTGCCAACTAAGTCTGTTGAAAAGACACCATATGAGATGTGGACCAGGAAACGTCCCGGATTGTCTTTCCTCAACGCTTGGGGATGTGATGTTTATGTCAAACGTTTGACGTCAGACAAACTCACTCCAAAATCAGAAAAATGCTTCTTTGTGGGATATCCTAGGGAAACAAAAGGATATTATTTTTATAATAAAATAGAGGGTAAAGTGTTTACCGCTCACAATGGTGTCTTCTTGGAGAAAGAGTTTCTCTCAAAAGGAGTTAGTGGGAGCAAGGTGCATCTTGAAGAAATTCATGAAATACCTGAAAATGTTTCGGCATCGACTGATCCTATACAGGATTTACAAGATGTCGTACAACCAGTTGATGAAACACCAGCCCCACGAAGGTCTACGAGGGTACGTCGTGCGACTGAAAAGTTAACGCTTCTAACCATGGAGTAGCATGACATGGTATTGTTGGACAATAATGAGCCCACGACCTATACTGAAGCAATGACGGGACCCGACTCTGAGAAGTGGCTTGGAGCCATGGAATCCGAAATTGAATCCATGCATGAAAATCAAGTTTGGAACTTGGTTGATCCAATCGAAGGTGTGAGACCTATCGATTGTAAATGGATTTTCAAGAAAAAGAATGATATGGATGGAAATGTTCACATCTATAAAGCGCGATTGGTGGCGAAAGGTTTCAAACAAATTCAAGGTGTTGATTATGATGAAACTTTCTCACCCGTTGCAATGCTTAAGTCTGTTCAGATTCTTCTAGCAATTGCTGCATATTTTGATTATGAAATATAGCAGATGGATGTCAAAACAGCCTTTCTTAATGGAAGTCTGACTGAGGATGTGTACATGACACAACCTGAGGGTTTTGTCAATCCTAAAAATGCTAGTAAAATATGCAAGCTTCAAAAGTCCATCTATGGACTAAAGCAAGCATCTCGGAGTTGGAATATGCGTTTTGATGAAGTAATCAAAGGGTTTGGTTTCATCAAGAACGTAGAAGAACCTTGTATTTACAAGAAGTTTAGTGGGAGTGCACATGTATTTCTGGTCCTATATGTGGATGACATATTATTGGTCAGAAATGGCATTCCAATGCTTGATGATGTTAAATCCTCCTTGAGAAAAAGTTTCTCAATGAAGGATTTAGGAGAGGCAACGTACATTTTGGGCATAAGGATCTATAGAGATAGATCTAAAAGGCTAATTGGATTAAGCCAAGATACATATATTGACAAGATATTGAATCGATTCAATATGCAAGATTCCAAGAAAGGTTTCTTGCCAATGTCACATGGCATTACTCTAAGCAAGAGTCAGTGTCCTTCGACGCCTGATGAGCAGAAGAGGATGAGAGCGATTCCTTATGCTTCGGCTATTGGATCCATCATGTATGCCATGCTATGTACACGCCCAGATGTATCTTATGCTCTAAGCATCACGAGCAGATATCAATCAGTTATGGTAAGGCTCATTGGACCATTGTCAAAAACATCCTTAAGTACTTGAGAAGAACTAAGGATGCGTTCTTAGTGTTTGGAGGTGAAGAAGAGCTCGTTGTAAAAGGTTACACCGATGCCAGCTTCCAAACTGATAAGGATGATTCTAGATCGCAATCAGGATCTGTGTTCTGCCTCAATGGAGGGGCAGTGAGCTAGAAAAGTTCCAAGCAAGATACAGTAGCAGATTCAACAACAGAGGCGGAGTACATTGCTGCTTCTGAAGCTTCAAAGGAAGCTGTTTGGATCAGAAAATTTGTTTCTGAGTTGGGTGTTGTTCCTAGCGCGTCCAATCCTATGGATCTCTACTGCGACAATAGTGGAGCCATCACAAAGGCAAAGGAGCCTAGATCACACAAACGATCCAAACACATACTACGACTCTATCACCTCATTCGAGAGATCATCGACCGAGGTGATGTGAAGATATGTAAGGTGCACACGGATTTGAATGTTGCAGATCCGTTGACAAAGCCTCTTCCACAATCAAAGCATGAGGCACACACAAGATCTATGGGTATTAGATACTTACATCAGCGGTCATAGTGTATAGTGGGAGACTTGTGTCACAGCTATGTTTATGTACTATTAAATAAATTGTTATATGAGTAATCATTATTTACATTGATCATCAAGTATGTGACTTGTTCGTGAAACTCTTTGTTAAAAGTAATGTTACTCTAGATGATCCCTAGTCTATATCATTATATGAGATAATGATTGCATATAGGCTAGCACATATATTATTTGATGATCATGTTTCACGGATCATAGATATGGAGATATCGAATTAATAATGTGAACACATGTTAGTGAACATGGTGTTGGATTGACCCACTTCGAGACACTGCTGGGATTGTTATTTCCATATGTGCCATCAGTTGGTCTAGAGTGATACACCTGCTAGATCCTTAGACCTGAGATCGCCATTATTTCTCACTATGCGTAGTTTTGTACTTTGAGACTACCAAACGCTACTCTGTAACTGGGTAGTCATAAAAGTAGTCTTCGGGTATATAATGAAACATAGAATGGGATGCGCGTGGGTCAAGATGGGATTTGCCCCTCCTTAATAATAGGAGAGATATCTCTGGGCCCCTTGAGATAGTTGGATTTGAAAGTGCATGGCCATGCCATGGTGATTAAAGGTTAATCACAGTGACTAAATGTTAGTCAAAGAATGAATCCACTATTTGATCGAGTGAATGGTCGAGCTATCACAAGGATGGCACGCATCTCGCCTTTAGCTTGACTGGTATCGTGAGGCAAAGGGATTAGCATGTTGAATGTATCTAGGTTCGGCCGATATGATCTTTATATATATTCGGGAGTCAGTATGTCCTGCTAGGTACCTCTACTGACTTGTGATTGGAAATGGTTTCCATTCACAACCGACTAAACATGAACCTAACGGGTCACACACTTAAGGAGTTGGAATATCGAAAATCTTGGCTAGATGATTGTCTCTAGTGCAAGTGGGAGATTGTTGGTGATGTGCCCAAGAGGCAATCATAATAATTCAGGTTGAGTCCTATTGGATATTTGATCCATAAGCAATTAGGGTACTAATGGGCCTGCGACCTAAAAGCCCATTAGTACGCCTATAAATATGAGGGGTAGGGTTAGGGGCTAATCATCCCACCACTTGACAGCCCTAGCCGCCACCCCATGAAGGCCTCACGCCGAGACCCTCGCCACGCGCGCGGTGCTAGCACACCGGCATACGACGTTCCTCTCCGTACGCGTGGACTCCATGGAGGCACTACTGCTACTGCTGCGCTGATCGGCTACGACGATTGTGATCGTCTACCTGCTGCTGTGATGAGGACGAAGAGGAGACGAACGAGATCATCTACCTCCCCTGCACCAACGCACATCTACGTTCCGCCGCGCTGCGTGTCTAGTGGTAACGATCCATGACCTCTGTACTCACATGTTTCTTGGGTGATGCGGTAGAGTTGCTAGAGTAGCGTACCGTAGATTACCATCACAGTGCCCCTCACGGCCACCATTTATAGTGTGCACTCCCCAACGGTCACTAGGGAATCAAATGTAGACGTTGGAAGAGAGAGAGCCAAAATGGCTCTTTCCCCTAGTCATCCGAACAGGGGGGTCAACCGAACTGACAAGTGGGCTCCCTTGTTCTCCCTTTTGGCAGGTGACTCCCCAACGGCTATGGAATTAGCACGTTAGTGAATTACCACTTCTGCGGCTCAGAAAAATTGTTATCCAAATAAAAACTCCTTTTTCGAAACCAACAATTTTCTTTTGTGAAAAATAAATAAATAAAAATGATAGTTGAGAATAGAAGATTCTCAACTTGCTAAGGAAAATCAAGTATGCAGTGGGGAAAAAATAAAATCAAATGGGGAAAATCAAATGAAGAGAAATGAAAAATCAAGAAAAGGATAACTACCAATTTAACCTATTGACTAGGTCTCACCACCGTCCGATGAGATAGACATTCCGTCTTCTTCATTCCTTGACATCCGGGCCCAGAGGGATGGGCTCGGATGGCTTGTATTGCTTCTTCTGCCATTCCTTCCAAATGCCTTTGGGGAGGCCCGAACTTCTCTGTCTTCTTGAGGTGTCGGCGTGGACGATAAGACAGGTTCTCCGCATAGATCAAATTCCTCATGAATGCAATGAATAGGTCCACCTCTGGAGGTGTGATTTCAACCTCTTGGATGTGTTTGACATTTGGCCCATACTTGATATGGATCATGGAGCATTGCTCCAACTTTGGGCAAAAGTTAAACTTCTCCTCCTTGCCATTGATATGGAAGTGTATTTCTCCAGCTCCAAATCTATGCAAACCTTTGAGGTGCTTAGGAACCGTCGCCCAAGAATGAGCGGTGTATCCTTCTCGACATCCATGTTGAACACCACAAAATCCACGGGTATGAAGAAATTCCGGTTTTTCACTAGAACATGTTCCGCAATACCCATTGGGTAACGGACTGAAGAATCACCCAGTTGGAGCTGCAATGGTGTTGAAGAAAGTTCCGTGAAGTTTAGCTGGTCGAAAATCACCTTGGGCATCACACTCACACTTGCTCCAAGGTCACAAAGGCCTTGTCAAAGTGGCGAGTCCCAATTGAGCATGATATTGTAGGACATCCGGGGTCCTTCAGCCAGTTGCCTCCTTGTAGAGAAACCATGTTGGCACTTTCTATAGGAGGTTCGGGCTGTCCTGGCATCTTGCCATTCTCCACTGGAGGAACAACAACTGTCAGTTGAGCCAACTGAGCTTCCAACATCTTGTTGAAACTCAATTGATTCTTGAAGGCTGAGGATAGTCCTTCAATCTTGGCATTAATGCTTTCTACGGTCTTGTCATTAGCTGACAGCTTCTTTGATATATCATCATTGATTTTTAGCTGGCCAATGGCAAGTTCTCTCAAGTTGTGTTGATTTCCATTATTGCCATTGTTTTTGTATCCTCCTTGAATGAATGGGCGTGGTTGGCCCCACCCTTGACCTCCTGGACAAAAGCCATTGTTGTTTCCATTGTTGGATACATATAGGGCATCCTCACAGGTTTCTAGACAGTCATTGCCCAAATGGCCCGTGTTGCCACAGACTTCACAAGTGATGTGAGAGTCTAAGGCATAAAAATTGCCACATACCTCACCATTGCCTTGTCCATAAATCTTCTTCATAAGGAGGTCCAATTTGGCAGCGATCATGTCCACCTCCTTCAAGGTGTGCATGCCTCGCTGGCAGATATGGAGACACTCATCGCTACAAACCATATTTGTCACCATATTCTCAATCAAATCTTTAGCTTTGGGCACCATCAATGAGAAGAAGGCACCTTTAGTAGCAGCATCAACGTGGTCACGGGCGGAAGGGATCAGCCCATTGTAGAAATTATGGATAATTAGCCAATCATCCATATCATGGTGGGGACGGGCTAGGATATACTCCTGAAGCCTTTCCCAAGTCTCAGGAATAGATTCCTTGGCATCTTGCTAGAAGATGGAAATTCTTTCACGTTGGCATTGGTCTTTCCAAACGGGAAAAACTTGGTGAGGAATGTCGTAGAACACATCTCTCAAGCATCTACAACACTTTGGCTCGTGTAGAACCGCTGTTTCACTCTCCCAAGAAGAGAGAACAGAAACAACCTAAGACGAACAACATCAAGAGATACGTCATTGATCTCAAAAGTGTTGCAGATCTCAAGGAACTGTTGCAGATGAGCACTTGCATCCTCGTTAGACTTCCCACAAAATGGGTTGGCTTGCACCATAGTGATAAGGCCAATCTTGATTTCAAATTTCACGTCTCCCATGTTAACTGTGGGCCCAACAGGCACATTGTTAATAGATGGAGCCGAAAACTCACGAAGGGTCTTTTGAGCCATTTGCGTTTCGATTGTTGGTGTTGTTGTGCTAGCTTGCTTTGCTGCTCAAAGCTTCTGAGGAGTAACGATACGAGGTCGTTCTCTCAAGGGATTCAGGATCTTCAACAAAGTTTTCCGGCAAGCGGAAACCAGACATACACTAACCTGTTTTCACATAATTAGCAAAAACAAAGAAGGGTTATCCTACTAAAACCTACTAGGGTCCCATCCTATTAACTCAATCATGCAATACTTCGGTTGCCTTCCCCGGCAACGGCACCATAAATGCTTGTTGACGGTTCCTACGCACTACTAACAATTCATCCCTAGCAGTGGTGCCAGAAATACTTGCTAATAGATTTTAGATTATATATGTAAATCCGCAAACACACGGAAACTATCGATGTAGCATTTCCCCTCTAAGACTCTTCCCAAAGGGTGTCATTTATATTCTCCCAAAGGAAGGCTAGATGGAAGTAAGCAATCATCAAATGGAGAGGCTAGGTTGGTCTAGGAAATATTCTAGGAAGGATGGATAAATGATATTTGGAGTAGTGTGACACACACAAGAGCATTTTATCCTAAGGGGATAAATGGGGTAAAGAGGGACTATGCTAAGAGCTAGGTAGATACTCCTACTATACTTCTAATGTACATATACATAGCCTAAGTTAGTTACTAATGATCATATTAATTATGAATTCTCATGCTAAGTGAATTAACACATAGGGCACATGTTTACCCCTAGCAATACTAGGATGACTCCCACCAAGAGCCTGTGGCATAGCCAAGCCTGGAGGATTACAAAGGACAGATAGGGTTGTCACCACCTACTGCCTACCTCTTCAATCTGTGGGTCTACGAGACATTCAGCACTACTTTCTATCCTAGCACCATGCTAGCATATTAAGTAATTACCTTAAGAGCCTAGGCACAAGCCATCCTAAGACAATGAACTAAATCATCTTTGAACCGATGTTAATTCATAGCATAAGTGATTCATGTTAACATAATCATGTCATAGCTAATTAGACTATAGTGGGGGTTTGTAGTGTTTATGATGATATAATGAGAATGGTATAGCATAATCATAAATTCTACTCCTACCACATATATGGAATCCACAACCAAACAAGAAAAGCTTCCTCCAAGTGTATGAACAATAGAAGATTAAAGATAACATCTTTATTAAGAGCAAAGTCACAAATACAAAAAGGAATATAAGAGCATACCTTTCCAAATTAGGAATCAGAAAGAGATTCCTTATACTCCTCTCCTACTTGGATTATGGACTAGAGACTCTTATCTCTACAGTGTATACTCCTCTAAACCTATGGAGAGTAGTGGATACAATGGATGAATACTCAAGTGGTGTGTGTTGAAGTGAAGGGTCCTATTTATAGCTTGGAGAAGGGGTCGGTTTCCGCCACCAAAAGTGCGCGAATCTATCTCCCTCATGAGCAGGGCACCACAGGGAGTCGACATGTGGAAGCTGACCGAGTTTTGTGCCAGGAAGGATTCGGCCGAACCGCCTAGTCGGCCGAACAGAAACTTGGACCATTTCCTCTGTGCTTCCTCGGGGTGACTTCCAGGTGGGTCCTTTTGACTGATATTGGTGCTACACCATTGGATGACCTCGAATACTTCTGTTTGTGGGCCATTTGATCTATGTGGTGCCACATGTCGTCGCTTGATTGCCTAGAATGATATTTTATAGGATCCATCCTCTTGTTTCACTTCAATTCTTTGTAAAATACCTGCATGCACTAATTTCTCCAAGGACAAGTGGAAATAGGTTAAATAGAAAGGTGATGTGTGCAAGAAATGATATTTCCTTCACATAATTGAGTTATATTAATGGGTGAAATTGGTATATAACAGCCGTCAACATACATCACAAATGAAAATCCGCAAGCCACAAAGAAACCGCGTAGCACTTCACCTTAAAGAGTATTCCCAAATGTATCGCATCCAAGGAACGTTTGTGAAATCTACTAATATTGTTCTCCAAAGGACACACAATTTGTTTGGTAGGTAAGGATTTGAGAGGAATTCAATGGTTTGATTCTAAGTCACAGCAGCCTACGATAGATACTTGCTTCGGACACGGGTTTAGCCCTGGCAAAACCAAGGCGATTCTCACTAAGAGCTTATGGCATAGCCGAACGTGGAGGATTAATAAAGACAAATAGGGCTGTCACCACCTACTGCTACCTACTAATTTTGTGGGTCTACGAAAAATCCGCTGATGAATTATAACCTAAGCACCACACTTAAGTTCTAATTCAGAACTCTAATCATTTTGAATGCAAAGATACGACTAGATCCTCTAATAAATTAAAGCAGTGAACCTACAAGCAACTACGAAAGTAAACTATTATGGAATAGAAATCAAACTTGTATTGAATTCACAAAAGTTTCTTACTCTATATCGGCAGCACTTCCATAGAGGTGCAAGTGTGGAAGTGGGAATTGACAATCCCAAGGCTCCTCCTAGCTCCTCCTCACTGTCCTTCTACTTGGCTGGCCAGTTGGGCATCACTAAACCTTTGGAGTGGAGTACTATTCTCAAACTTATGGTGTGTGAAGTGAGGGGGTGAATGGGACTATTTATACATAGAGTAGAGGCGGTTCCCGCCATCTTTTGCGCGCAAATCAGCCTCCACCGGCTTCAAGGCACCACAAGAAGTCGACACATGTCGACTGATCAGGTTTGGCGCCAGGAAGGTGTCGGATGAACCCCTTGTTCAGTCGACCTGGTCCTGGCGCCCCTCGGGGTGTGGTTCCTCTTTGTCACTGTCTGGTGGGCTCTGACCTCATCCCCGCGTGAATCGATATTGGGTTCTCTCGGATACGCCTGGGAATAGGTCCATGAATCTATGTGATGCCACGTGTCATGACCTAATTGGTTGAATGGTAACTTTTAGGATTGCTCTATTCATTCTTGGGTATTTCGGGGCTCAATTCACCTGTATGCAAATATACACTAACACTTGTGGAATCGGTTAGTATTAAACCCTATCACTGTGTTGTGTTCTAAATTTTATAATTTTTATGCGATGAATTCATTGTCAAATTTAGCATTTATGGGCCGTCAACAAACTTCCCCACACTTAGTCCTTTGCTCATCCTCGAGTGAAGGCGAGAAGAACTAAGTGCTAAGATAAAATTTTGCTTTGAATATGAAAGAAGTATACAAGGTATTTTAATTCATACCTTTGTTCATTAACCCTTTTGTGGTGTGGCTACCACATCATCTTGGGCGTTTGAAAGGTGGAATGGTTGAGTGCATCTCACTTGAACTTCCTCCTCGTGAAATAACTTCCAAAATTGCTATATTTCGAATGTTGAAAAGATAATGCCCTTTTCCTCTCAATTGGATTCTCTCAATTCACTCAAAGTTCTCGAATCCTCACCTTGGCATAAAATTTTCATCTTTCTCCCTACAACTAAATATGTCTTTTTGTGGAGCTTGGTAGGAATAAAGAGTGGCACACTTGCAATCCATATATTACTAAGTCAAAAAATGTGATCCATATGAGAAGACTATGCAATAAAAACCAACGACTAAGGAAATTCTTGTGCACTTATTACGGATGGTGGATGATGGATGATGAATGATGGTGACGACTCCCAATTGATCACTCTCCTTTTATGCAAGGATGAAGCATGACTACTTATTGGTATTTTTTTAATGTTTTCAAGTAGGGATGGCAACGGGTCGGGTTCGGGTCGGATAGAGCAAAAAGCCGACCCGGATTGAAATAGTGCACGGGTAAAATTTTGTACCCAAACCCGTACCCGACGGGTTTTGGGCGGGTTTCGGGTATGATGAGTAGGTTTAGGCCCGATCTTCCAAAAGGTAAGTCGATTGGGGTGGAGAACTCGACGTTGATGATCCGCGACACTCGAGCGGTTCGAATACCCCTGCAATCACTACACCACTGCTCCATTGGTTATCAACCGTGCGGCACACGCTTGACCTCTCCAAGAAGGCTAATCCTTGCAAGTGAACCGAGAACACAAGCAAGAACATAGAAGACACAATCTGAAATTGAGAAGTTGGGGTCTCACAAACCTTAGAACGGCAAAATTGTTATTCTAAGCAAAACCCACCGAATATGACCGGCGACTGCAGTATTTAAAGGCTATGGTTCGGCCAAAACACGATTAGACGCGTCCCTAATGGACTCATATGGGTTACAAGGCCCAAAGGCCCGATTCGGTGGCGCAACACTGGACAGAAATCTGGACTCGACTTCTTTTGACGATTCCCAATGACTCCAGCAGAATTTCGAGGTGGGAGCAGAGCCATTTGAAAGTTCATATTCTCCTCTTTCCGTGCATATGTTGAACGTCGAAAACGGAATCCGTATACATCCTGGGCGTTCGTTTTAAGGTGGACTGCTCCTAGACTCCTAGTTGAACTCAAATCCGAGTTGTAAACTGATTTCACCAACTTATGGACGTCCCAGCACGTTCTCCATGTTCCCAAGGCCTCTTCCCTTCACTTGTTGATCTTCTCCATTGTTCCTAATAACAATTAAATCATCAAATAGCCATTTATTCTCAAACTCACATGCAAAGGAAGTTAGGAACGAATTCACCTGCTGATTTATTAACCTTGCTCGTGCTCTTGTGATTGGTCCTTGCAGTTCAATATGCGTCTCCGCTATTGTGATGTCCTCATCATCCTCCCCCTTTTGAATTGGAGTCGTCCTAGACTCAAGTTCATCTTCTTCTCCCATGTACGGTCACAAATTTGAAATGTTAAATGTAGGACTAACCCCAAAATCGGGAGGCAATTCAAGCCTATATGCATTATCGTTAATCTTTTCAACAATCTTAAAAGGACCAGCAGCTCGTGGCATAAGTTTAGATTTTCTCAAGTCAGGGAATCGCTCTTTTTTTCAAATGTAACCACACCAAATCACCCGATTCAAGTTTTACTTCCTTTCTACCTTTACTACCTGCAATCCTATACTTCTCATTCATCTTTTCAATATTTTTTTGTAGTTTCATGCATCTTAAGAATAAATTTTGCCTCCTTAAGGGCCCCACATTTAATCAAGAATATTAATTAAGAAGAAGTAAAGATCTTCTCAGGCGGTTGGTACTTAATAATCGCCTTAGAAAATGATTATCTCAAGCGGGTTTTACTTACCAATCGCTTGAGACAATGCCCGAGCCTGTTCTTCATTTTCCTTTTCCCTTGCTTCTTTTTTATTTAGATTCCAATATAAATACTCAAACATGTATAGATTCTGCAAATTGAGTCCAAATTCGATGATTCTTTCTTCTATAATTATTTTAAAACTTGTATAGCTGACATTGTAATGTTTTGGTAAATATCAAATTAATTTCAACTCACATATTATTCACATTTGTGTATCTCCTAAAAAAAGGATCCTTCACTGAAATTTGTTTGTATGAACATATTTGTATTATTTATACATGTATGAATTTTGTTAATTTTTTTAAAGCATTTCAACATGTCAAAATTCAAATTATCCATTATCATAAATAAATGCTCATATACATATGAGGCATTCATCAAATTATGAACACACACTGATTAAAAAAATTTAAAAAAATCTGAAAAAATACATAGAGGTTGGTATGATGAATAAAAATGTCCACTGAAAAAATAAATGAAAAAATCATTATATTCATCAAGATAGAAAAATGAAAAATAGCAATTGTTATATGTTTTTTATGTACTGACCAATTTCAAAGGATTTATAAAGTGAAATTTAATGGTAATCTTTACTAATAAACAATATTACTAGAAAGTGGAATTTTGACTTTTAAAGGGCCCCACATTTAATCAAGAGTATTAATTAAGAATAAGTAAAGATCTTCTGAGGCGGTTGATAGTTAATAACTGCCCGAGAAAATGATTATCTCAAGCGGGTTTTACTTACCAACCGCCTGAGACAATGCCCGAGCCTGTTCTTCAGTTTCCTTTTCCCTTGCTTCTTTTTTATTTAGATTCCAATATAAATACTCAAACATGTATAGATTCTGCAAATTGAGTCCAAATACGATGATTGTATCTTCTATAATTTTCAAAAATTAACATCTACCACATGAACTAAATTATTTAAAACTTGTATAGCTGACATTGTAATGTTTTGGTAATATCAAATTAATTTCTACTCACATATTATTCACATTTGTGTATCTCCTAAAAAAAGGACCCTTCACTGAAATTTGTTTGTATGAACATATTTGTATTATTTATACATGTATGAATTTTGTAAATTTTTTAAAGCATTCCAACATGTCAAAATTAAAATTATCCATCATCCTAACTAAATGCTCATGTACATATGAGGCATTCATCAAATTATGAACACACATTGATTCAAAAAAATTTAAAAGTTTTTGAAAAAATACATAGAGGTTGGTATGATGAATAAAAATGTCTATTGAAAAAGTAAATGAAAATATCATTATATTCATCAAGATAGAAAAATGAAAAATAGGAATTGTTATATGTTTTTTATGTTCTGACCAATTTCAAAGGATTTATGAAGTGAAATTTAATGGTAACCTTTACTAATCAATAATATTACTAGAAAGTGGAATTTTGCCTTTTAAGGGCCCCATATTTAATCAAGAATATTAATTAAGAAGAAGTAAAGATCTTCTCAGACGGTTGGTACTTAATAATCGCTTGAGAAAATGATTATCTCAGGCGAGTTTTACTTACTAACCACCTGAGATAATGCCCAAGCCTGTTCTTCAGTTTCCTTTTCCCTTGCTTCTCTTTTATTTAGATTACAATATAAATACTCAAACATGTATATATTCTGCAAATTGTGTCCAAATTCGATGATTCTTTCTTCTATAATTTTCAAAAATTAACATCTACCACCTAAACTAAATATTTTAAAACTTGTGTAGCTGACATTGTAATTTTTTTGTAAAAATCAAATTAATTTCTACTCACATATTATTCACATTTGTGTACCTCATAAAAAAAAGATCCTTCACTGAAATTTGTTTGTATTAACATATTTGTATTATTTATACATGTATGAATTTTGTTAATTTTTTTAAAGCATTCCAACATGTCAAAATTCAAATTATCCATCATCCTAACTAAATGCTCACATACATACGAGGCATTCATCAAATTATGAACACACATTGATTAAAAAAAATTAAAAAAAATCTGAAAAAATACATAGAGGTTGGTATGATGAATAAAAATGTCCATTGAAAAAAATAAATGATAAAATCATTATATTCATCAAGATAGAAAAATGAAAAATAGAAATTGTTATATGTTTTTTATGCTCTGACCAAGTTCAAAGGATTTATGAAGTGAAATTTAATGGTAACCTTTACTAATCAATAATATTACTAGAAAGTGGAATTTTGCCTTTTTAAGGGCCTAACATTTAGTCCAGAATATTAATTAAGAAGAAGTAAAGATCTTCTCAGGCGGTTGATACTTAATAACCACCTGAGAAGATGTTTATCTCAGGTGGGTTTGACTTACCAACTGTCTCAGATAATTGAATCTTCGCAGGCGGTTGGTAAGTAAAACCTGCCTGAGATAACCATCTTCTCAGGCGGTCGGTACTTAAAATCCGCCTGAGAAAATAGGCGTCTATATATACCCCTCGGGCTGCGTTGGAAAAACCTAACCCGGGCGAAACACTTAGACGCCGTCAGCCTGCCAAAATTTCGTTTGCCGCCAAGTGTTCGCCGTCGTCGCCGCCGAGCTTCGCCGTTGCCCGTTTGCTTTGCCCTCGTCACTTCTAGGTACGCCGATCAAAGCCATTGCCATCGCCGCCGAGCTTCACGGTAAACCCTAAACCCTTCGACCTTCCCTCCTCCGTTCCCATGCCGCCTCCCTCCTCGCCCTCGGCACCGACCGAGTCAAATGATGCCTTGCATAGATTTCCTTGGTTAGGGTTCGGGAATTTGAAAAGGGTAGCATCCTTGGTTAGACTTCTGTAGCAAAAAGGGTAGGAATGCTTTTTGAAAAGCTCTTGATGTATTCTATAAGTTTTGTATTGACTTTCAAGCCAATAGACTGTTGTAAGGTGATGAAAATCCTCTTAACTAAATCAGTTGTTGTTCTGAAACTGTTTGAACAAGCATATGAATTTTTGCCATAATCTGTAGAAAGCTCTTCTAGCCTATTGTGATACATTTTTTGAAAGGAGAAGAGCTATTCTACAACTTCTCTATTCATTGTTACCTCAAATTTGGTTTAGAGCTAATTAGAAACTGGAGTTGAAGTTAGTACCTTTGTACAGTGCTATCTGAAACAGCTAGACAATTTCTGAAATTTGAACAGCCAAAATTATTAAATTAGAAAATCAACCTACGCATATATATATATATATATATATATATATATATATATATATATATATATATATGTCTGGAAAGCTTAAAGAGTCCTCTATCAATTTCCTATTCAACTCTAAGGCTAAAACACACAATAACCAGGTCTAAATCGAAGTACCGTTTAAGGTGTCGTAACAGTCTAGAATATGGATAGTTATGCATTCAGTTGCTGTTTGGATCGTAATTTCTAGTAGAATCATCAAAACACTTCATAATTTAATTTATGGAATCCTGAGGATGTGTGTAACAATTTTGCAATATATAATTCCTGCAAATATCAATGTTCGAAATAGAGTGTAGCCGCCCCGCACTTCATCTCACAGGGTTGTGCTCCTTCGAGATCGGTGTTGCTATCCTTTTGCCAAACAAAGCAATGTGCTCGCATACAGCTGTTGAACATCGCTTGTGCTCAGAACACAAATACAAGTAACTGCCTATTTAGAATATGAAGATAAAATTGCTATTGCTGGTGAGCAACTTTAACATGCTTGTCATCCTTGCAATGTGTAGGAACTTTTGGTCAGCCACCTTAAACCCTAGAATGCCTTATCAAATCCAAGAATGCTTCCATCTTTTTCTTTGTGCAACACTTCATGTAGAGTTAATATGCCATTTATTATATTTTTTGTCTTATTAGTTCTAGCATGGAAAGCCCTAAGAAGACTGGTGCTGGTAGTAACAATAAAGAAGACAATATGGAGTTTACTGACTCTAGCAGTTCAGACTCCTTTCACAGTCCATCAGATACTTTTCCTAATATAAAAATTAAAAAGACTTCAGAGGATCTCGACCCAGAATATGATCCTACCGACGAGGTATGGATCACGAATCTTAACTTCAGCAGTTCAAGTTAATATTGGTTGTCAAGTATACGAAGTATTATAATTCTTTTCTACCTAGATTAATCGCAAAGACAACAAGGTGACTTCGGCTCCTAAAACTGCAGAAGGTTCTCCAATGGATGAATCCTCAGCTTCACTCAAGCGGAAACAAGGGCAACGAGGTCCAAATAAGGGTCCATTGGACCGCATCATGTACATAACAAGGGTCGGTCCAGGTGGGCTTCCCCAAGAACCACTAGATTCAGTTACCAAGTACCGTAATGCATGCGGTTTTCTTGTTAGGGAGCTTGTGCTGATCACAACCGAGATTTGGAGGAAATTACCCGAGCAGACCAAGAATGAGTTGTGGGAAAGAATAAAGAAACAATTCAAGTTCCCGAAAGGCACAGAAGAAGCTGTAAAGAAAGCAACATTGGTCTCTTGCGGCAATAAGTTTCGTGGTTGGAAGTGTGAAATGAATGCTTATGTTAAGGCCGATAAGGTCCCTAGCTCGATGAAGATGGGAAAAATCACACAAGCTCAGTGGCAAGAGTTTGTTTGTCAAAAGACCACACCTGATGCTAAAGCTCTAAGTGCAACTAGGTCAGAGCTTGCAAAAAAGAACAAAGTCCATCATCGCTTGGGGTCTGCCGGATATGCCCCCAATGTCCAGAAATGGAATAAGATATTAGATGAAATTACCAGTAAGGGCAATCCTCACCCATTAGAAGGCTGCGATGAGAGACTCAACTGTGGGTCTTTGCTCAGTAAGGTTTGACCAGCGAGGGCGAACTTGAAAAGCCCGACTGTGTGAATGAAGTCAAGGATAAAATGAAAGAAGTAATTGAAAAGAAACAGAAGGGTCTCTTCAAGACAAAGAGGGAGAATGACCAACTTACCGTTATCTTAGGAAACCGTGAACACAGCAGACGGGTTCGATCAGTCTCTTCTCAAATGTCTTGGCTAGATGGTTTCCCTAAAGATAAAGACACATATAGAAGACGCGAGAAGTTTAAGAAAACACTTGATGAAATGATTGCTCAAACGGTCAAAGAAAATATGCAAGAAATAATGGAACAACTTAGACAATCGGGACAATTAGTGGCACCGAGTACAGCGATGGTTCCGGTGCCAAAGGAGCAATTAGTATCTCCAACTGCCTACCGTAGCAGTGTTGGTTCTGTGCCAGTCTCAGGGTCAACCCATAAGTTCCCTGTCGATGATATTGCTAACGACAAATCTTGTCGTCTTCTTGTCCCGATCGGCAGAGCAGGGAACAAAACCAAACAGGTTGCCACTGCTATGGCAAAGCCTGATCGTGACTTCAACGGGAATCCACTTCCATTGTATTATGTTGTGGTGCAAGTTCTTCAGATCATTGATAATGATTATGAAGATTATGAAATAGACCACGTCACACCTGAGGGGATCGCGACTCTGGGGCAGGCTATCAATCAATTAATCCTTTGGCACCGACGTGATATCGTGTTGGACGATGAGCCAATTTCTAGCCTCGTCGCATCTCAAAATACTGCAACCCCATCTTCTAAGCCGAAAGTCCAGGAAGATCCACTCCCAGTCCAGGAAGATCCACTCTCCCTATGTCTCAGCAAGGATGATAGTAACCATGATAGTAAAGATATCCAAGAGCAACAAGTTGGACAACAGCTTCAAGTAGTACTAGAGCAAGCTTTTGCTAGTAAAGAGCAACCACTTGAGCAACAGCTTGAAGTAGTACTAGAGCCAGCTGCTGGGAGTAAAGAGTAATCAGTTGAACAACAGGTTCAACAACAAGCCAGTGTCCATTTTCCAATGACTACTCCTCGATCATCAGTGCCTATCAAAGTTAGCTCATACGAAATTAAGAAACTTTCATCAGAAGTGTCAAAGTATTTGAAAACTATGAAGGAAAATATTAGAAAATCGAGTGCATCTCATTCTTCTCATGAGCCAGCATTAGGAGATATAGAGGAGTGGGAAGAAGAAGGTGTCATGTATAATCGGCGGACGGCTTTAGTTAAACCAAGAGTTCCAATATACAAGCTTGAGGATGTTCCTCCTGAATTTAAGAATGGGAAGCCGTTAATGACATCCGTACAACTTAGCAAACAACCTGCCCCGCTAAAAATAATTCATGAGTGGTACATCCTTGCCAGCACAAAATATGAGATTGATTGCGTCACATTTCGTATTCCAAAAGAAGCATTTTGGAGCACTGGAGAAGATAGACGAGTAATTTTATTTGAAGAGCTGCATCCCCTTTTCCATCGGGGCATGCTCGAAATCAACCTGATGCTCGTCTGGTGCTTGTAAGTTCCTCTAATATTTTGCATTTGCTTTTCTTACTACACGCATACACATTTCATGAGATTATAATAATTCTGGACTTCTTTAATAGGATGCAATATATGGATAATGAAAAGATGGAACGTAAGACAGGTATCCTTGACCCTACACGGATTGCAAAGACGCTATTCGACGTCAAGGCAGATCGAGACTCACCAAAGTTCAAGCACATGAAAAAAAAAGATTTTGAAAAAGCAATCGCAAAACTTAAGAAGGATAGAAGGACAGAAGTTGCAGCTTACATAGGACATGCAATGTTTAACTTTGTCAGAGACGGCAAGGACCTCATAAAGGATCCGTACCACTTCGAATAAGTTTGACACATGACATTGAAATAGCAATTATTGGTAATTGTTAACATGTGTGTTTGTATGTTTGCAGTAATCACTACATAATGATCTTCATCAAGCCAACGCAGGGAATGGCAACAGTCTTGGACTCAGCCGATTTCCCACCAGATTGTTACAAAGATTTCATTTCTATTTTGAAAATGTACGTTTATTCAATAGTTTTAATTTACACACATTTAGAATGTGTTGACAAGTTTTATATGACATTTCTTGTATTACAGCGCTTGGTGGTTTTACGCGGAACGGCTTGGCGGTGAGAGACCTTCTAATATGACTGCATTGGACATTAAAACGTATTATGCTTGTCCGAAGCAGCCTATTGGGAGTGTCTTATGCGGGTACTATGTATGCGAGCATCTCCGGACCGCCAGCGAATATAGAGTGAATCGTGAGGATGTAAGTTATCCTTAATGTCGATATCTTATTTTCTTACTTTTGAGTTTTATTTTTATTGTAACTAGCATAGTTTAATACTTACATTCTCTGCTGTTTAATATTACCAGAAAAATTATTTTTATATTTTGATTCCAACTTCAAAATTCAATTGCTCATAGTACAACTGCTCCAAAAATACCAAATAAATTCTAGTATACTCTCACTTTGATCTATACTTTGAGATTGTTCAAACCAACACATTCTAAATCTTGTTATGCGTTTCATTGCAGCACACGAAGAATGTGAACGAAGAATGGCCGGTTTGTAAAAGTATTCCTGGTGGAGGAGCTGACAAGATTGCTGTTGAACTCTGTCAATTCATTCGTCGCGAAATTTTGCACAAAAGAGGGGAGTTCTTTGATGGGAATGGTGCAATAGATGATGTGCCAGAACTTTGAGACTATGCCAATAGAAACAATTTTTAGTGAAAACTTGTAAACTTTGAGATGAATTGTATCTGTAACTTGTACATATGTATATTGTTTTAGTAAAATTGACTTCTGTGAGATGACTTCTGTGATGATATTGTTGACTTCTGTGATGATATTGTTGACTTATGTTCTGTGATTATATTGAATTGATCTGGAAATTAGAAATAATAGCAGCTAGTACTGCATCGGTTATACCTTATCACAGGCGGTTATTTACCAACGGCTAGACCTGCCTGTGAAAAACAATTATCACAGGTGACTAGATATAGGTAAAGAACCATCTATGATAACCTAATTATCACAGGCGGTTACTGTTATGGTAGAAACCGGTTGCGATAAACTGTCTTCACAGGAGGCTTGATGTATGTCAAGATCCGCCTGTGGTAACACTATTATCACAGGCGGTTATATATGCTTCATGACCCGCCTGTGATAATTGTATTATCACAGGCGGTTACATATACTACATGACCCGCCTATGATAACTTATCTTCACAGGCGGCTAGTCTAAGTAAAGAACCGCCTGTGATAATATGTCTTCACAGGCGGTTTCACTTCTCCGCCTGTGAAATTGCGGATTATCACAAGCTCTTTGTTTTAGGCGGTTTTAAAAATCGCATGTGATAATAGGTTTGGAGCCGCCTGCGATGGGGCTTATTGTAGTAGTGACACGGTATCCTCTAGTATGAGATGGATAACCAAGAAACATGCCATCAACAGATCTAGGTTCAAATTTATCAAGATTACCATGTTTCTTAACAAAACATTTGCAAACAAAGACACGAAAGTGTGTAACACTAGTCCTATGTCCAAATCGGAGCTCATATGGTGTTTTACCTAGCTTAATGCGCAAGAAAACACGATTTGAGACATAACAGGCGGTTGCAATCGCATCAGCCCAAAATTTCCTAGGAGTTTGATATTCATCAAGCATAGTCCTAGCCATCTCAACTAAGGTTCTATTCTTTCTTTCTACAACACCGTTTTTTTAGGTACATATGGTGAAGAAAGTTGATGACCTATTCAATTTTTAGCACAAAAGTGGACAAAAGATTGATTTTTAAATTCGGTTCTGTTATCACTTCTAATTGCTTTGAAAGATCCCGAGTGATGAATTGATAATCTAAGAAATAAAGTTCTAAAGTGACTAAAAGCTTCATTCTTCGATGCCATAAAATAAACCCAAGAGTATCTAGAATAATCATCAACAATCTCAAGAACATACCATTTAGCTCCGAAGGATTGAACACGTAAAGGTCCTGCGGTGTCAAGGTGCAAAAGTTGACCCGATTCAGTTGTCCTGATCATTGTGAGAGGAGTATGTGAACCTGCAACCATCTTAGCATGTCTACAAGAAGAGCACACAATTTCTTTGTGCCCTTTAAGCTTAGGCAGCCCACGTATGTGATCAAGAGCACCAACACGCGTGAGATGATCAAAGCCTACGTGAACAAGTCTACGATGCCAAAAATATAAATCTTTGGAATCATTAGCAACTAGACACCTATGCTTAGAAGAAGACATATCAAAATCATCTCTAAAAACTCTTCCAAACCGTGACATGTTAAAAATCAGCTCACTGTTTGAATTTACAACTTTGCAGCAATTTTTAGTGAAGATTATTTCTATATTTTCATCTAGCAGTTGTGAAACAGAAAGCAAGTTGTATTTCAAATTCTTAACAAGTGCCACATCCTTCAAAGTGTAGTGATCATTTACTCTAACCGAACCCTTAGCAATTATAGGAGTTGAAGAATTATCAGCAAAAGTAACATTGTCTACACGTGATACAAAAGAGAGGGAGGAGAACTATTTTTTCTTACCGGTCATGTGGCGTGAGCAACCTAAATCCACAATCCAAATATTCTCCTTCCTCAAGCGTGTAACCTACATAGAAGCACAATACGTCGATGAGTCAATATTGGGGTTAGTCAAAAGGCATTTAGGAATCCAGAACTGAGTCACACGACGTCCAACAGGAATAACACACGAAAGCTGAGACAAAACAACAGGTTTATGAGCCAAAGTTTGAGGATTTTTGTACCCAACTACTGACTTATCAGATGTTACATGTGTAGCACGAAACACAGTAGGTTTGGGAGCAAACTTTGCATGTGTTTCAACTCATTACAGCAGGTTGCATGTTCCTATCATTCGGTTTAAGATGTGCAGCAAATTTTGCATGAAAGTTATGAGATTTAGCAATCATTCTTTCCTTTTTCTATTGTTTAGCTAATCTATAACAAAAATCTATGACATGACCATCTCTACCACAGTAGGTACAATGAAATTTAACTTTGTGTTCATGTCTAGATGAGCAAACAACATTTTTATTTGACACCAAATGAGACAACACTCCTGCAGATTTGAAAACCACTTCTTTTTGTTTAGGAACTGTTTGAATCAAACCACTTCCTAATATTCTAACAATTTTAGGTGGATGTGCCCTAGCATGAGCATGAGAATCAAAACCTAAACCAGTTTTATCATTGTAAGATTTGGAAGAATTCAGCAACAAGTTTAGGTTCTTATTCCCATTACAAAACCGATCTAATGTCCTATGCATGTCACCAAGTTTATTGGACAGATCAAGACAATTTTCACATGAAATTTTTCCTTTTAATTTGCAATTGGAACAATATTTAACTTCATGAGAACGTAAAGCATTGTTCAATATAGAAATTTCATTAATAGCATCTTGTAGTTTCTTATCAAGATCATCACAAGTAGAACAATGCAAATCAATTTAGAACAACTAGCATCTTTCAAGTTTTTATCATTAAGTGCAGCAAGCTCTCTGTTATTTCCAATTTCTAACTCAAGTTTATCAAGTGTGGAGGTGTGCGCACTTCTTAATGAGGACAATTGTTCATATATTAAATCACATGAGGGACATGCATCATCACCAGGAATCAAAGTTTTTAAACGGTTGATTTCAGATTCTAGTGATTCAATGTTAGCAGCACTATCCTTAGGCTTTTTGTCCTTTTCCTTAACTATAATAGTGGCACGAGAAATAGCATCACACATTTCTTCGCAAGTAGGACATACCTCTTCATTGTCGCTGTTGTGTTTTGCATCCTCCATACTTGATCTTGATTTGCCCGCCATGAAGCACAAGTTTGCCAAATCATCTTCTTCTTCATCACTTCCAATGTCCACATCGCTTGAGCCGAGTTCTTGAAGTGCAGAGATAAAACTGCTCACTAATTGACGTCCTGTAAAACACTATTAGAGCTGAGTTCTTGAGCCTGGATGAAGGCTTCCATACGTGCCTTCCAAACCTGAAAATCAATACCACTAAACACACAAGGTTTGGCGGAGTATTTCTCCATGATAATTAGGCAAAAACACGTGCAAATAATAAATATTAGAGCACCGTGGCTCTGATACCAATTGTAGGATCGAAGAGCACATGAAAATCTACCAGAGGGGGGCGTGAATGGTAGATTAAAAAATCTTATGCAGCGGAAACAATTAAATCCCATCCCCTTCGGCAGAAAAACGATCTGTTAAAGAAATCGTGTGTGAGACTAATCTAAACTTGCTTCACCATGACAAAAGTGATAGATATCAGATAGAATCAAGTCACGAAGACGACACAACAAGAATCACTTAAATCCATTAAGAGAAACTCAAGTTACGATTGAAAGATCGAACAAAGGTCAATCTGTCCTACCTAAGAAAGACAGTTCTCGAACGCTGCAAAGAAACTCATGCAGATCAAAAACCACGAATCCAATGACCGTGAAATTTTTACAGATGATAGATAATTAAGTTGTGAAGACAACCCAACATCAATTGAATCTGTAAAACTCGAGTTATGATAAAACCACCAAAACAAGTTAGTGTTGTGCAGAAACTCGACGAGAAAAACTTGTCTGGAACAAGTCGGACGAACAAAGCACAAAAATTCCTTTAACCTATGATCTTTATTCAATAGAACACAAGACGAACATCCTTAAAGTCGTCAACCACGAGCTCTGACCTCCCTTGCTTATATAACCAGCCCTTAGGCCAACCCAATCTCAACTAGGACTCTAATCCTACTCAAATCACGAATCGAAACTTTTCATAACTGCTTAGGACTCTTCTATTCGCAAATAGAAGCAATCTTAAGACTTCCAAATACATTAGGAACTTATCCCACATTCCTAAAACAACCCAAATTCGTGACCCACACGAAATCCTATCATAACCAACTCAAAACTTTCCATATTTGAGTCAAACCCGACTCAGCCGCAACCTGAGTCCATAACCTAGTCGGTTGGACCTTTCCGACCAATTCTTTATGTCCACATCTCTTCATCACGCCTTTGAACCATGCATCCACGTCCATGAACTCCTTGCACACATGCAAACATCTTCCAACGACGTCCATGATACCTTCATATGCATTGTTCTTGATTCAAACATGCTGCATGACCTCCCGATCATTTCAACCACAATTTCGCCCGAACTTGGTTGTTGAACCTCATCTTTTTCCTAAGACTAGTTCAATGGATCCCGTCACCAGCCATGTCATGAACTCAGGCAACACCATCACATGAATAAACAACCAATACTTCCGAGCACAAGTCCTCGACTTGACTCTTCGTTAGTTCCAAAACTATAACATCTTATGTGAGCACCTCACATAAGCATGTTGCAAACCATAGCAAAATGATGTCAGCCTTAATCAACAAAACACACCAAAAAACGTAGTAAAATAATACTAAGCAACCTTTCTATAAGTGTAAAACAAGTTCGAAACAATTCACAGTAAAAGCAGGAACATTGCGATCAAGCTCTGAACGTTGCCAAAGCTAACCGGAGCTTGAGTAGGAGCTTACTAAAGCTAGTACAACCTAGCGCCGGAGCCTACCAAAGGTAGTACAACCTAGCGCCAAAGCTTGCCAAAGCTAGTCGGAACTAGTCAACCCAAAAGCTGGAGCTAGAAAAACATGTCGGAGCTAACCAACATAAGTCGGACTTAACAAAACATATCAGAGCTTAACAACGACATGCCGGAGCTATCAAAGACATGCCGAGCTAAAGACAAAGCTCACCGGAGCTACCCAAAAACATGTCGGACCTAGACAAAGAAAGTCAGACCTATTGTCGGACCTTGCAGAAGCTCAGAGCTAGAGTCTGACCTTGCTAAAAAGATGTTATGGCAGCATTCAAAACTTTTATTGTCAAAGCCAATGTATTCAGCACACATAGGTCTCACAGAAGTGTTAGGTGAGGAGGTGCCCAGTGAGGAGGGGGCTACCTTGGTCGAGGCTGCCTCCCTTGGTGGGGCTGACTCGCCAGTCGTTGAAGCAGCGCTGGCGCCTGACGTTATTGGCGCGCAACATGGCAACTTGACACCGGCGGACTGTGATGTCCTTGCAGCGGGGGAGGGGACTTCGGCATTGGGTAGTGGTGCAGTGGTTCTTGGGGCTCTGGCCAGGGAACCATCTGGTCCCTGGAAGCTGGTGATGAGTATGTTTAGGCCCGATCTTCCGAAAGTTATGTCGATTGGGGTGGAGAACTCGACGTTGATGATCTGCGGCACTCGAGCAGTTCGAGTATCCCTGCAATCACTACATCACGGCTCCGTTGGTTATCAACCATGCTGAACACGCTTGACCTCGCCAAGAAGGCTAATCCCTGTAAGTGCAACTGAGAACACGAGCAAGAACGTCGAAGACACGATCGGAAATTGCGAAGTTGGGGTCTCACAAACCGTAGAACGACGATATTATTGATCTAAGAAAAACCCACCGAATATGACCGGTGGTTGCAGTATTTATAGGTTAGAGTTCGACCAAAACACGATTAGACGCGTCCCTAATGGACTCTTACGGGATACAAGACCCAAAGGCCCGATTCGGTGGCGCAGCACCGGACAGAAATCTGGACTCGACTTGTTTGGACGATTTCCAATGACTTCGGAGGAATTTTGATGTGGGACCAGAACCATTGGAAAGTTTATCTTCTCCTCTTTCCGTGCATATGTAGAACGTCAAAAACGGAGTCTGTATGCATCCTGGGCGTCCGTTTTAAGGTGGACTGCTCCTGGACTCCTGGGTTGTTGTGGACGTCCCAGCTGGTTCTCCATGCTCCCAAGGCCTTTTTCCTTCACTTGTTGATCTTCTCCATTATTCCTAATAACAATTAAATCATCACATAGCAATCTATTCACAAACTCACATGCAAAAGAAGTTAGGAACGAATTCACCTGCTGATTTAATAACCGTGCTCGTGCTCTTGTGATTGGTCCTTGTAGTTCAATGTGCGTCTCCGCTGTTGTGATGTCCTCATCATCCTCCCCCTCTTGTATTGGAGTCGTCCTCGACTCAAGTTCATCTTCTTCTCCCAAGTACGGTCGCAAATCTGAAATGTTAAATGTAAGACTAACCCCAAAATCGGGAGGCAATTCAAGCTTATATGCATTATCATTAATCTTTTCAACGATCTTAAAAGGACCAGTAGCTCGTGGCATAAGTTTAGATTTTCTCAAGTCGGGAAATCGCTCTTTTCTCAAATGTAACCACACCAAATCACCTGGTTCAAGTTTTACTTCTTTTCTACCTTTACTATGTGCAATCCTATACTTCTCATTCATCATTTCAATATTTTTCTTCCCTTTCTTATGCTTAATGATGTATGGAAATGACTCTATGAACTCAATCCATTCAGCATGTCGTTTATTCAGATTGGTTTGACACTTAAGATACTTCAATGATTCATGATCGGAATGTATGACAAACTCCTTAGACCAAAGATAATGTTGCCAAGTTTGTAATACACGCACTAAGGCATACAATTCCTTATCATAAGTAGAATAATTCAAAGAAGGACCATGAAGTTTTTCACTAAACAAAGCAACGGGTTTACCTCCTTGTATGAGAACGCCTCCAATACCAATGCCTCTTGCATCGCATTCTAGCTCAAAGGTCTTGTCAAAATCAGGAAGTTGTAGCAACGGTGCTTGTGTAAGCTTCGATTTGAGAGCACCAAAGGCTTGCTGCTGCTGTTCGCCCCATCGAAATGGAACTCTCTTATTCATTAGCTCATGTAGAGGTGCTGCAATGGTGCTGAAATCCCGCACAAAGCACCGATAAAAACCTGCAAGACCAAGAAAACTACGAACCTGTGTGACGGTTGTTGGGGCTGGCCTGTTGGTGATTGCTTCAATTTTTGCCTCATCCATCTCAATTCCCTGCGAGGAAATGACATAGCCAAGAAACGAGACTCGATTGGTGCAAAAGATGCACTTTTCGAGGTTACCAAACAAACGTGCATCTCTCAAAACAGTAAAAACAGCACGTAAATGATCAAGATGTTCATCATATGACTTGCTGTAAATGAGGATATCATCGAAGTAAACCACCACAAATTGTCCAATGAAAGCACGTAAAACCTCGTTCATTAATCGCATAAAGGTGCTGGGTGCATTAGTTAAACCAAAAGGCATTACTAACCACTCATAAAGTCCAAACTTGGTTTTAAATGCAGTTTTCCATTCATCTCCTAGTGCCATTCTAATTTGGTGGTAACCACTACGCAAGTCAATTTTTGTGAAGATGATAGCACCACTCAATTCATCAAGCATGTCATCTAATCGAGGAATAGGATAACGATAGCGAATGGTGATGTTATTAATTGCTCGACAATCAACACACATGCGCCAACTACCATCTTTCTTAGGAACCAAAAGAACAGGAACGGAACAAGGGCTAAGGCTTTCACGAATGTACCCGCGGTCCAAAAGATCTTGGACTTGTTGCTGAATTTCCTTAGTTTCTTGTGGATTCGCCCTGTATGCTGCACAATTTGGCAAACTTGCTCCTGGAATCAAATTGATCTTGTGTTCAATGCCTCTCATCAGTGGTAAACCAGGGGGTATCTCAGAGGGAAACACATCCTCAAACTCCTGCAAAAGGCTAGCAACAGCAGGGGGCAATGCAATAGACAATTCATGAAGTGAAAACATGGCTTCTTTGCAAACTAAAGCATAGCACATCCCCTTAGCATCGAATAAATCAGCAAGTTCAGATTTAGTTGCGAGCAACGATGGTGATTTTAACTTAATAACTTGCTGTTTTTCAGACTCTAATTTTGTTGCTTTGCCATCACAAATTTTACTCTTCTCAAAATGCACAATTTCAGCAGGAGTCATGGGGAGCAAAGTGATTTTCTTTCCCTTATGCATGAGAGTATATTTATTGGTCCTACCATGATGAATAGCGTCTGTATCAAATTCCCAAGGACGACCCAATAAAAGAGAACAAGCATCCATAGGAACAACATCAAAATCAGCAAAATCATGGTATGAACCAATTGAAAAATGTATTCTCGCTGTTTGTGTTACCCGAACCTTACCGCTGTTGTTGAACCATTGAATGTGGTACGGATGAGGGTGTGCTCTTGTTGTCAAACCGAGTTTCTTGACGACGTCCGTGTTCACCAAGTTACTGCAGCTACCTCCATCAATTATAGTGTGTACACGGCAGTCCTTGACGACGAGAAACATGTGGAAGAGGTTGTGTCGTTGTAGCTTGTCGTCGGCCTCCACTTTGGAGCTCAAGGCACGCTGCACAATGATGCTCCTATAGTTCTCCGTCGCTGCTGTACCAAGTACCTCTTCTTCAGTGTGTTCGTCATTTGGATCTGTAAAGTTAGTAGCAAGAGGATATTCATCTTCAACATCTGAAGTACTATCATACCCGCCATCGTCGCGTGCTATGTATGCTCGTTTACTCGGGCAATCTCTAATCATATGACCAAGTCCCTGGCAGCGGTGACACTTGATGTCGGAAGTACGACCCGTAGAAGGAGTGGATGAAGAAGGCTTGAATGATGTCGCCTTGCTGCCTTCCGGCACGCGAGAAGGTGGAGCAGCAGGTATAGTTCGTTGGCCGCCATTGGGTGGTGTAGTCACTGCACGTGGGGTCGAAGATGGTGCTGTTTTGGATGGTGTAGTCGCTGCACGCGGCGTGAAGTTGCTCCTCGTGTGATGTTGCTGTTGTTATCGACCCTGCAATTCTTTTTCTGCCAACATAGCAAGCTGAAACAATCTGTTAACAATATCATATTCCTTGTAATCAACAATGTCCTGAATTTCACGCCTCAACCCCCCATAAAAACGAGCTATTTTATCATCCATGTCCTCTACTATCCCACAATGCAGCATACCTTTTTGTAACTCTTGATAATACTCCTCTACGGACATGTTACCTTGGTCTAAACGCTGCAATTTTTTGCGAAGGTCCTGCTGAAAAGATGGAGGAACAAATCGAACGCGCATAGCTTCCTTTAATCTATCCCATGTTGGAGGGTCAGTTCTAGTTTTAACAAGTTCATTCCACCATATGATAGCAAAGTCCTTAAACTCACTAGTGGCTTGACAAACTCTATGTTGTTCAGGAACAAGATGGGAATTAAATTTTTGCTCTACTGTCATCTCCCAATCAAGATAAGCCTCAACATCATAAGCACCAGAAAAAGAGGGTATTGTAAATTTCACTTTAGCAAAAGGATCATCAGGAGAACGATTATAATAATTGTTATGATTATTACCTCCGATACCTCGACGATAAAGTGGCAGTCTTTGCTGATTATTGTGATCTTCCAGTTCATCATAAGCATTGTCTTCTTGTCTTCCAGCGAGAGGCAACCGAGCCTCAAAAGTATTCATCCGAAGAGCAAGGTCATCCAGTTGGTGAGTCAAGTTCGCCAATGACTCCTCCGTTGCTGCGTTGTATTTGGCGAACATATCCGTCATGGTCTTCATCATATCACGTAACTCAGCATGTTGAACACATTCGTCATCATTGTCTTCTCCTGCCATTGTTAGTAGGAAACAAAAGACAAAAAAATATGTTATCCCTATCAACTACAGTGACAATGTGGAAGGTGGAAGAAAACAATCTCTCTCGCTTAAGCGTCTTACCACGCTCTTACAAGTATTCTTACCGACACAGCAGGTGGTGTGGACGGTGAGATGAACCAATGAAGCGTGGGGTGATTGCAAAGGTACCTGTTATGCTCAAGAGAAAGGTGGAGCTTGGATGGCACAATATGGTGGCTAATAAGCAGAAAATCGCTAACAGCTAAACAAAGTTGAATAAATATTCAATGTAGGAAACTGTTGCTGGTCAACCGAGTGCCCTAGAGCCTAGCACAACACAAGGAAGTATCAAGGCAAAAGAAAGACAGAATGATATAACCAACAAAACAGCACCAAGTGGTATAGGTCAATTGCTTTAATATGCGTGCTCTTTACTATTTTTTTTTCATTTTTGTAATATTTTTTTGATATTTTTCTTTACTCAATAGCACGAAAATATGAAGCACACAAATTTTAAATTCAATTGGATGTAATATGCGGCCTACAGAAAATCAAGAAGGTTCTTTAAAATTCGTGCTGAAACTTCGGAGGCTGGATAGCCTATCTTCCGAGGGGAATTTGGGCAATCTAATTTCGCCGAACGCGGCTACGTGGCGGGAAATAAGATGCGAAATTTCGCGTAGATGAATTTGAAAAAAAAATTGCCCGATTTCGAGTTCGTATGCGAAAGTTATGGCCGTTTTAAGGTAGGCTGTCCGAGTTACGATTTTTTTGGATGTTGATTCCAACTCGGTTTGAGAACAGAACTCGCAAACGGATACAAAAATGATCGGGAATTTGCACAGCAACTAATGGGGTGGTGTGTGATGATTCAAGGATGAATGACACAAAGGTTTGTCACCTAATCTAGGGCTGGCGATGCGGGAGTTCACGCAAGGCGGCTAGCTAGGGCAAACCGATGAACGTGGCGGATCGGTTTGTTATTTAGGGATTGTGGAATAGGTGTCGAATAGCAAGAAAACAACGACGAAACACGATAACTAGGACCTAAAACACAAAGCTAAACCATCAACAAGACTCGACCATACGAATTCAATCTCAACAATGCAAACTGAAAAACGAAACTGCAGGCACTATAGTTTGGGAAGCGGTAAAAAACGATCTAATTTTTTTGTGGCTTTTCTGTGGACTCTAGGTACAAAACAAAATTGATCTAATGGAAGGAAAACAAAGACACCTCATGGGCAACCTGGAAATCTGATACCAATTGATGAGTAGGTTTAGGCCCGATCTTCCGAAAGGTATGTCGATTGGAGTAGAGAACTCGACGTTGATGATCCGCGGCACTCGAGCGGTTCGAGTACCCCTGCAATCACTACACCACTGCTCCGTTGGTTATCAACCGTGCTGCACACGCTTGACCTCGCCAAGAAGGCTAATCCCTGCAAGTGCAACCGAGAACACGAGCAAGAACGTCGATTACACGATTGGAAATCGCAAAGTTGGGGTCCCACAAACCATAGAACGGCGATATTATTGATCTAAGCAAAACCCACCGAATATGACAGGCGGCTGCAGTATTTATAGGCTAGGTTTCGACCAAAACACGATTAGACGCGTCCCTAATGGACTTTTACGGGATACAAGGCCCAAAGGCCCGATTCGGTGGCGCAGCACCGGACAGAAATCTGGACTCGACTTGTTTCGACGATTCCCAATGACTCTGGAGGAATTTTGATGTGGGACCAGAACCATTGGAAATTGTATCTTCTCCTCTTTCCGTGTATATGTAGAACGTCAAAAACGGAGTCCGTATGCCTCCTTGGCATCCGTTTTTAGGTGGACTGCTCCTGGACTCCGAGTTGAACTCGAGTCCGAGTTATAAACTGTTTCCATCAACTTGTGGACGTCCCAACTGGTTCTCCACGCTCCCAAGGCCTCTTTCCTTCAATTGTTGATCTTCTCCATTATTCCTAATAACAATTAAATCATCATATAGCAATCTATTCTCAAACTCACATGCAAAAGAAGTTTGGAATGAATTCACCTACTGATTTAATAACCGTGCTCGTGCTCTTGTGATTGGTCCTTGCAGTTCAATGTGCGTCTCCGCTGTTGTGATGTCCACATCAGCTGGTGTCTGCTGCAGTGTCAGCAGGAGGGGCAGAGGGGCAGTCTTTGGTGGTGACGGTCGAGCCAATCCCTCTCGTCGACGCTGTTGTTGTGGCCCAGTCCATCTTGCACCAGACGCAGGCTGCTTTCTCTCGAGAGTGGGACCAGCTTGCAGAGGAGAGACACTTGGTGAAGCTGGTCGACGCCAAAAACAAGGAGCTTGAGGTGCAGGCTTTGAAGGCCCATGCTGCCGCCGACGCCAGCCTGCAGCTATGCGAGGACCAGCGGCTGGAGTTGGTCTATCGTGAAGTTGCCATTGTTGACGCGGAACGGGACTTGGCGGTGAAGGAGGAGGAAATCTCCTGGAGCCTGGAGGAGAAACGGAGGGCATTGCAAGACATGGAGCTGGCCATCCAGCGCCGAGGGGACAATCTGGAGCATCGTGCTCGGGAGCTCGCCGACCGGGAGAAAATTTCTCGGAGGGAGGTAGAGAGGCTCCAGGCCTCCCACACGATCGAGGCCCAAGGGGTCCAGGACTTCTTGGACTGTGCTGGGGCGGTGCTAGAACCCCTCAGCCTTGGTCCCGTACCATGCGGGGAGCCATCTCAGGGGGTGGCCCAGCTGCTTCCCGCCTTGTACTCCCTCTACTCGTCGTTGGGGTTGGTGACCACCGTCCTTGCAAGGCGGCTGGAGGTTGAAGGAAAGGAGCTGGCTGAGCTGGTGGCCTGTCACATCCTGGTATGCTTCTGAAGTTGGTACCCGAAGATCCTGCTGAAGCCGGTGGAGAAAGGTCCCCTTGATGAGCGGGAGGATGTGGCTAGGGCAGAAGTCCAAGACCTTGCCAAGGAGGTGGCTTCTTTTCCCCAGCGGAGTTGAGACCTGCGGCACCTAGGCACAATGCTTTTGTATTTGGGGATGACCCCCTTGTGTAAATAAATTTCATGAATTTGGATTCATGTTGTTTTGCCTGTTGGCTTGTCGCGTGCTTTCAAATTGTTGCCCTAATTCCTTATCTTGTGTAAGGTATTGAAGAGCCTTTGTTTATGTCGTTAGCCTTTTAGGGACCAATGCTTGCATAGTTGACACGGCTGATTTGTCGCTAGATGATGTCCTGCCTATGGAATCACCCGTAGAGGCCCCTTGGTAGGTGTGGCCAGATTGTTGGGTACGCCTGCCACTTGAACACAGGATGTCTTTGACTTGCCCCTAATGGAGTCGGGGAGCGCGAGTGACTATTCTCGGACTGCCCCTTTCGGGAGTGTTGGGCCTTTCCTTAGTGTTGTTGTCGACGGTAGGCCCCCTAGGAGGTGCTGAAGCTGGCTGCTCCGGCGCCACCCTCCGTCGCTATGAAGTCGTCGACGACAAGCCCCCTGGGATGTGCTGGGGCTGAGTGCTCTGGCATCGTCCACCGTCGTCGTGAAGTCATCGACGGTAGGCCCCTGGTGCACAGTATACCACAAGCGAACTTTGTTAGCAGCAAGAGCGGGGCAGCAGAGTGTACTCACTTGTCTGCGCTTGTTGCTGTCGTTGACATGTTGGGGCGTCGACGGCAGGCCCCTTGGGGGGTGCCAGAGCTAGATGCTCCCGCGTCGCCCACCATCTCTGTAGAAACATTGACGGCTGGCCCCCTGGGAGGTGCCAAAGCTGGCTGCTCCAGCATCGTCCACCATCGTCGTGAAGCCGTCGATGGCAAACCCTCTAGGAGGTGTCAGAGCTGGATGCTCCGGCGTCGCCCACCATCTTCATAGGTACGTCGATGGCAGGCCCCCTGGGAGGTGCCGAAGCTGGATGCTCTGGCGTCGCCCACAATCTTCGTAGGTACGTGGACGGCAGGCCCCCTCGGAGGTGCCGGAGCTGTATGCTCTAGTGTCGCCCAAAATTGTTGTCGAGTCCTCAACAGCGGGGCCCTAGTGCACAGGCTTAATGTAGCCTAGAGGGGGTGAATAGGCTTTTTTAATTTTCATCAGAACCTGCAACACTTAACAGCCTGATCAAATACAGAGATATCAGACTAGTCTGGTCAGGTGCGGACTAGTCCGGTGTGTGCGGATAAGATTGATCAATTTTGATCGATGATTTTGATCCAAATATACTATGCAACGGAAATTTAGTTGTAACTCAAGTGTATTGCTTTAATGAAACTAGATGTGGCACAAGTTAACTTTATATTCAAAGTTTGAATGTAAATTTAAACTAGATTGAGCAAACCCTAGATTTCAATGAATATTAAGAACGAGAACAAAAGACACAATGATTTCTATCTCGTGGTTCGATTCCACATAGGAAATCTACATCCATGTTGAGGAGCCCACGAAAGGACCGGGTCTTCACCAACCCTATCCTCGTCGAATCGCCACGAAGGCCAATTCTCTTCCACTAATCACAAAGGGGTAAGAATAACCGTGTTCAAGGGGCCTTCTCACAAGTTGAGGGATCCCCAAGATTTACAATTCAAACTTTACAAAACACACTAGAAAAGTAAGCAATGAAACAGCGAGAGTATGTGAGAGAATCAAACCCAAGATCTCAAATCGTGAAGAATGTGTCTCACCTTTGATCTATGGTTAATCCTCAAGGATTTGATCTTTCTTTTGTTGGATTGTGTGGAGAGACGTGTTTTCTAGGCTCTTGGAGGGTGTTACGGCGCAGGGGGTCCAGAGAGATCATAGGTTGGCCGTGCACCTCTATTTATACTAGGGTTTCCAAAGTTTACCGTTAGGGTTTACAAAGATCGGACTAGTCTGTGGTGAACTCCGGACTAGTGTGGTGTGCGGCGTGTGGGAAACACTAAGTGTCCTGAATTATCGGACTTGTCCGACCAGGGGCAGACTAGTCCGATTTTGTCTCTGGAGATGTTTGGACTAGTCCGGCTCATATCGGACTAGTCCAGCCGTGGTGAAACCCTTAGTGAATTGAGGACAAGTCCGCACTTGGAGGACTTGTCCGATTCTAGATAGAGAGGATATCAGACTAGTTCGTGGTGATATCGGACTTGTCCGACTTCATGCAAACTGTGAAGTGCTGAGGACTAGTCCGCACTGGGGAGGACTAGTCCGATCTTAGTCAGAGAGATATCGGACTAGTCCGTGGTGATATCAGACTAGTCCGGTCTGTGGAAACTGGACTGTGCAGACAAGTTCGCTCTGGGAGGACTTGTCCAATTCTGGACAGAGAGAAATCGGACTAGTCCGGGGTATATCCGACTAGTCTGGACCTGTATAACTTTGTGCAGTTGAGTGATTAAAATTTGCTTGAGCTCTTGGGGTGTGTTTCTCCAACACACTCCATACATAAAGAGTATTATAATCATTTCTTGAGCTCCTTTCAACTTGATTCCTCACTCTCCCTTCTTTTTTGCGCTTTCTTCATGATTTCATTAAAACCTGCGCTCATCTCAACAATTAAGTTAGGATCTCATTTGCTTGTCATAAATCAACCAAAACCCACAAGGGATGCCTAGATGCACTTTCAATCTCCCCCTTTTTGGCGACTGATGACAACCAACTGAGATTTCACAAATATGATTAAAAGTGTGCACATATGCGTGCACAATATGATTAAAAGTGTGCAAATATGCCTAGACGCACTAAATTTTTCATAAAGTGTGCACATATGAGTTTGGAACAAATTAAGCAATGAAAACAAGAGACATATGTGCACTCTTTATGGTGCGATGCAAAACTACATGTGTGTGAACAATAATCTTGATATGAATAAGATAAATGGCATAATCATGATAGCATCAAGGTTATCAAGCATAAATGTCAAATTCAGAGCATAACACATAAGTCATAAGCATAACAAAGTCATAGTTTCACACTACAAGTCCAATAGCATAGGAGAGCACAGTCAAGGTTTTACAACCCAAAAGAAACATAAATAGAGCTCTCCTCTCGCAACCTACAGCTAGGACCTAGTGACTCCCCCTCAATCTCTCCCCCTTTGGCATCAAGGCACCAAAAAGAAGAAGAGGAGGGATCTAGAGGCTCATTCCTCACTGTCAATCCTCTCATCGTCTTCATCTTCAGTTTGAGGAGGAGGAGGTGACGATCCACTTGAAGTGCCCCCAATGCCAAAATAGGCGAGCTCGGAGGGAGAGAGAGGTGGCAACTCCGAGAAATTTGAAGTTGAATCATCAGAGATAACGAGAGTTCAACTGGGCTCGATCTCCAGCTTCTGATTGATTTGCTTGACATTTTGTTTTATGTATCTCATATCCTTCTTCCTTGCCTTGTTCAATTTATGGATTTTCACTTCAGCCTTCTTGCCGGAGCCAAAGATGGCAGCCAAGTATTCTAAAATACCACTTGAGGACCCTTTTTGAGGAGGGGCCCTAGTAGCGGGAGCAGTCCTGGTATCTCCTTGAGCTCTCCTCGGGGCCTCTTCACTGGACACTGGAGACAGCTGGCAGAGTGGCTTGGGAGGGCTTCTGAGGCCTCAGGGGAGTGTTCTCCACATCATTCACGAACTCGATCCCCGTGACTTTCTCAATCATAAACATCAAGTATGGCGCATAGCCACAAGATCTGTTCGGTATGCAGGAGATATTCACCATATCATTCCAAATGTAGTCAAAGACATCAAACTTCCTGTCTTTGCTAATCACCTTCATCAATGTCCTCAAGTATCCCTGGACACTTTCTGCATCTCAGTCTTTCGAAGCTATTGTCTTCCGGAGGACTCTGTTGAGAACCATGAAGAATGGCTTCATGTTCTTGGTGGAAGGAGGATTGAATGTCAAGCGAGTGTCATAGAGAAACTTCATTTTATCCTTCTCCAAGACACCAATGTTGTGCATGGTTAGCTCATTGTTGCAAGTGTCTTCTAGGTGAAGCAGTCTTGCAAACTCATCATAAGTAATGGTGTACTTGGATCCATGTGTCATCCAAGTCACCCTCTCCTCTTCATCACTAGCAAAGTAGTAGGTGGCATAAAACTGAGCAATAATCTCATCATTCCAGTTGTACCTGAAGGCAAACAGATCCTTCAGTCCATGCCTTGCTGCAACCTTCACAATTTCATCAAAAGCACCACAGCTCTTCCTTTCAAAATGATTGCAGCTAATCCACTGGCTGCGGACAACAGGAGTATTCATTGTGAGGTACACAGATCTATAGTAGTCCGCGTGAAAGTTGCTCCAGAATCTGGCATCGGGTGCCTTCTTGGATCTGCTGTAACAATCCACCATTCTGAGCTTGGAAGCCTTATCGCTTCCCTTGCTATTGAACTTCTCTTCGGAGGGATCCCTGGTCCCCTGCTTCGGAGCTGACATCATGAGAGGGCCAATCGGCCCGTTGGCGATCCCTTTCCCCTTGCCCTTAGCTTGGCGAGGAGCCGCCGAGCTAGGCCTAGCTGCATCCTATGATTTGGATGCAGACTTCTCGGCCAGAACCTTGCGCCGCACCTGAGGTGGAATAGGTGTCAGCTTGGAGGGACGCTCTTGTCGCTTCTTTCCTTGGCCCGTCAAGGACCGAAGCAAAGAATCTTGGTCCATCACCGCCTCATAGTCGAAAATCTCATCATTGGAGCTCAAAATAGTCCTGGGAAGGGATTATACAATATATGGATGAGAATCGATGGAAAGGAAACGCCCTGAGTAGATGAATTTAGGGTTGAGTTCTGTTAAAAATCGGACTTGTCCAGTCTTCAAGTGCGGAATAGTCCGGTGAACCGGACTTGTCCGAACAGAGAATGAACTAGTCCGATGTTCAACTTCTCAAAACCTAACTAGAGGGTGAATGGTGTTTCTCAATGCAAAAGTAGCTCTAGTAGGATGTAATACAACATGGAGTCTTGCATTTACTAGAAGGAACTGAGCTATTTGATTCAAAACGAAAGAAATAAAAGTTTCTAGGGTTTAGGAGGAAATTTACCAAAATTCTTCTATTCTTGAGGATGGAGGAGTTGTAGGTGTGGACAGGTCTGTGGTCTTCAAACCCTTGCAATGGAGATCAATTCCCACCGAAATTTGAAGGGATTTGATGGAGGAACCACAAAATCGCCTTGGGAGCACTTGAGTGAGGAGAGAGAACGTGAGGTGAGTTGTGAGGATGAAGAATATTAGGTTTTGGTGGCGCCTAGGGTTATGGAGTCAAAAAATCGGACTAGTCCATGGTCAACCGGACTAGTCCGGACTACCGGACACTCTGCGGACTAGTTTGCAATGTGCAGACTAGTCTGGGTAAACGCAGACTAGTCCGTGGTCACCAGAACAAAAACAATTAGCCCATTCGTATATATTTGAAGGTGCTTATAGAGAAAATAGGGGGCAAAACAACAAATAATCTTAATGAATATGATAAGTAAACATACAACAATCAAGCAATGACCATAATTCATCAAGATCAAGTATCTGAAATAGTTTTTCAGACAAAATAGAGAGATGATTTTCATAACACAATCAATGAATTTCGAAGAAGCCATACAAATATGCAAGTTTTCAAGTCACGTTCCGAGCATCAAGGATATTTAGTTCATTTCAGAGCTCGCAAAAATGTTTTTCATCAAGTGGCTTGGTAAATATGCCAGCTAGTGCCAACTAGCACAATGGGCTGTGGATGGCCCCATCTCCTCCCCTCCCCGATGCCTCACCTCCCCTCCACAACCGCACGTCGGTGCCCATTCCGGGTCTGGCGACCACCCCAGCAGCCGCTTCCGCTGTGGCACCCTCCCCTCAGGTGTCATTCCCCGACCCCCCTTCGTCCCTCCTCTTGGCTTCTCCCACGTCTCGTGGTCGACCGAAGTTTGAAAGGTGGAGAGATGGAAGCCCATCCGACTACAGTCCAAGCGGGTCAGCGGCACCCACCTTTTGTGATGTTGTTAAGTTGCCTGCGCTGCCATCCAACCCGAGGATCATGAAGGCGGCGGGCACCATGACTGGCGGGGAGACGAAGAACCCGACTGCGCTGCCATCCCACGCGAGGATCATGAAGGCGGCGGGCACCATGATAGGCGGGAAGACAAAAAGCCCGATCATGAAGGCGGCGGGCACTATGACCGACGGGGAGACGAAGAGACCGACCCCTGATGTTTCCACAAAAAAAAACCCTTGCGTCTCATCCCTTTGAGGTGGCAGGTGGTTGATGATGGTCGTGACATGGTGGATTCTAATGGCTGGCAGCTCGTGGAGTCCAAGAGCACTAAGATGCTCTATCACAGAAACCATCGGCGTGGTCGTCCAGTCCATGCCGATCTCGTCGGCCGTTGCTTCAACTGCCTCTCTTCGGGACACAAAGCAGTGCAGTGCCACTGGAAGACTAGATGTTTTCACTGCAGGAACCTGGGTCACAAGTCCTATGTGTGCCCAGTGGTGCACGACAGGCCATCTGTGTGGAGGACGATCTCTCTAGCGGGACTGCTCGATGTTGATCAATCTCAGGCTGGTAGACCTTTGGTTTGGTCTCGACTCTCTTCCGGCCGACTGCTTTCGAAAAGCATAGCTTGTGATGCTCGGCCTAAGGCTAGTAGAGCTTCTGGTTGGCCTTGCTTCTCTTCGGGCTGGTCTCTCCGGAGGACGTTGCCGGTAATGCTCGGCTTCAGGCTAATAGACCTTCCGTTTGGTCTTGCCTCTCTTCAGATAGGGCCCCTGCCTGGTCTCGTCCCCTATGGCGAGTGGTGAGTTGATCGATCACGTCCGAAGATGCCCTAGCCAGACTTCTGTTTGGAAGAAAATCACGCCCTCTAAAACTCGAAATGGTGCCCCTGCTGACCACTTGCCGCCAGAAGACATGGAGCCGCCGACAACCTCTCAACAGGATAATAGTGTGATGGCTGGGGCGACGTCTTCATCTGGACGCTGGCCGAGGCGACGTTGCTATCGGAAGCAGCGGCCCTCTGCCCAAGAGGATCAGGAGCCCCTGCAGGAGCCTGATATTGATAGGCAAGACATGCATTCTCAGGAGACTAGCCGTGCTGCCCCAAATTGTTCCATTTGTATAATCGGGTGGAACAACAATCTATCCAGAGCTGAGGACGATCTTCAGAAGGCAGTTATAATTACGATCATTTCGGATCGTGTTTTGGTGGAAGACATTGAAATTAAAGAGTTGATCGCACTACGGCTGGAAGTCTCGACGGGTTCTCTCGTTACTAGAAGACTCACTCCGGCTAGTTTTATCCTATTCCTTCGTACATTGGAGATGGTGGAGCTCCTCATGGAGAGACGGTCAGCTATAAGAGCCCCAACTTTCTCAATATCGATCAAGAAGTGGTCCAGACTTGCTGGATCCTCAGGAGGTGCTCTGCCTCACATAATTGACGTTGATATCACGGGCATACCAATTCACGCTTGGGAACCATCCAGTGTTGAACATATTCTGAACCCTCACGCTTGGGTCCGGTCAGTGCATCATGATACCCTGATCTCAAGAGTCTGGACACTTTTCGCTGTTCGGCTTGGTGCTTCAATCCAAATGAGATCCCGACATCGAAGCTCCTATGGATTACTGAGCAGCCGTCCGTCGGCGATGATGAGTTTGATGGAAAAAAGGCTCTTGTCTATCACATGAACATTAAGGTTCTGCCTGGTAATCGATCAGGGGGATCTGCACCGCGACCTCCTCCAAATCAGGTGGACGACAGCTCAGATGGGTCGGCAAGACAACGTCGGTGCTTTGACTCACATTCTTCATCGACATTTGGAGGTGGTTTGAGCAATGCTATTGGCATCGGAAGCGGTAGCAGGCGGCCGGTCAGAGAACGTCTCAGTTCAGGCATGAATATTTGCAGGCGGGATGCTCAACGTGGCAGCCTTTGTATCTCGAGGCAAATTGATGAGGAGTATGCTCTTCATAAGGGGGGTTGTGCGGGCCTCGTGGCAACCTCTGGTCTAATCTCGGTCCTGGCTCCCCTTGAAGAAGTGTTATCACATGATCAGCAAACATGTGCAAAAAATCCGAATAATACCTTCAGAGATACGATGTTATGCAAGGTTTACTCTCGGAGGCGCTCTTGACGGCTCGGTCCTCCCGCTGAAGGGGGGTCCTCTTCCTTGGCCGCGGGTGTGGAAGTCACCGTGTTGACTCCGCCTAAGGCTGGTTCGGGTACTGAACTCCCGACATTGATCCCGCCTGGGGTTGATGCGTCGGGTTCTCAGGTGTCTCCTGAGCTCGAGACTGATTTGGGGGTCCCGAAGGATGGTGCGGCTCCTCCTGATGGAGTGGAGCCCTCTCTTTTGGATGCTGGCATAAATATCATGGTACTGAGTTCACCTGAGGAGGCTGCAAGAGCCGACGTCCCGGAGTTGATTCCATCCGGGGATAATGCATCGGCGTCCCAGGTATCTCTTGACTGTGAGGCTACATTCCAAACCCCAGAGGATAGTGCGGCTCCTCCTGATCGAGTGGAGCCCTCCTCCTTGGCCTTGGGCATGGAAGTCGCGCAGCTGACTACGCCTGAGGTTGCTGCAAGAGTTGATGCCCCGACATCGATTCAATCTATGGCTGCAGTCCAACCATCAAATCTGTTGTCCGGGATTGATGCGATCCAAAGTGATTTCATCAAGGATTTGGCACGACAAACTCAGAAACTTCTCCCAGTGCCACCGATCAAGAAGCGAAATAACAAAGTATTGTCTCCAGGCTTCACTCCATGGCGCAGTCGTCGTATTGCGGGTGCCCCAGTGGAGTTCAATAAAGATTCTCTAAACAACCTTACCTTGAAGAAGGCTATGAAAGCTCTTAATGTGATTGGGGACGATGAGGGAGTTAATCAACAAGCTTTAGATGATTACACCAAGCTTTTTCTGCAGCCTCTATCAGAATCTCATATCGCAGCCCTTGCGGCTTTGTTTGGATGGACGGCCCCTGCCCAGTTTGAGCTGCTGTGTGGACCGACGGCCATTCTGTCTTAACTTATAGTGTTTGGTGACTTCTCTTGGTCGTTACTCTTTTGCCTTCTAATGGATCCTAAAAAAAATTCAAGTTTGGAATGTACGTGGCTTGAATTCTTCTGCAAGACAGAATTCACTTCGGAAGATGGTAGAGGCTTATCAGGCGGATATTGTATGCATTCAAGAATCAAAAATAGCAGCTTGCTCTAGGCATTTTCTGCTGCGTACGCTTGGTACTGATTTTATGGATAATGTGGTGCTTCCTGCTGTTGGGGCTAGTGGTGGCATCTTGCTTTCATGGAGAAGTAACTTGGGAGTCATAGGCGAGCGGAGGGTTGATCGATTCAGTGCATCTATACAGTTAAAATCCTCTGCTGGTCCTTCTTGGTGGCTCACTTGTGTGTATGGGCCACAAGACAATGAAGAGAAAATTCTTTTCTTACAAGAATTGCGAGCTATAAGAGCAGAATGTGCTGGTCCGTGGGTGATAGCAGGGGATTTCAATTTGATCTATAAGGATGAAGACAAAAATAACTTGAATCTGAACCGGACAATGATGGGCAGGTTTCGGGCTCTTATTAATGATCTTGCATTGAAGGATTTGCCTCTGAATGGGCAAAAGTTCACTTGGTCAAATCATGAAGCCTCACCAACCCTGGTGAAGTTGGATAGAGTTCTTTGTACGATGGACTGGGAGGATGCCTTTCCCAATGCGCTCCTTCAGAGCGCTGCCTTGGAAGATTCTGATCATTGTCCGCTTATTCTTGGCCTCAATGACTTTAAATCAGGAAAGCCGCGGTTTCACTTTAAGGCCTTTTGGCCCAAACTTGATGGTTTCATGGAGGCGGTCCAGACGGCTTGGAATTCAACTCCAGCTAGTCCGTGTCCCTTCCACACTCTGAACTCGAAGCTCAAGGCAACAACAAAGGGTTTACAGTCCTGGAGTGACAAGAACATCGGGCATGTGCATTCTCAGCTTGCTCTTGCCCGCGAGCTTCTTCACAAGCTGGAAATTGCCCAAGATAATCGCCCACTCTCGCCGGCTGAATCCTGGTTGAAGAATAAGTTGAAGAAGCATTCGTTGTTTCTGCCCTCTCTTAGACGTACTATTGCACGGTTGCGGTCTAGAATCGGCTGGCTCAAAGATGGGGATGCTAATACTCGGCTGTCCCACGCACATGCTCGGCCGCGAAAAAAGAAAAAATTCATAGCCAAATTTATTAAAGATGATCAACCACTCACCCAGCATGAGGACAAAGCTAAGTTGATCGATGAATTTTATTATAATCTTCTTGGGAGTAACAAGGACAGAGATTTTACAATTGATCTAGCAGCTTTGGGAATCCCTGCCCACGATCTGGCTGATCTGGAAGTTCCATGCTCTGAAACTGAAGTTCTGGAAGCCATTAAGAGTCTACCTTCGGAAAAGGCCCCGGGACCGGATGGGTTCACGGGTGGATTTTACAAGTATTGCTGGTCAATAATAAAAGCTGATGTTATGGCTGTTGTCTATGCCGTTTGGAGCAGGAAATTCCATAATTTCGACCTGCTCAATACCGCCTACATCACCCTTATTCCTAAAAAAATTGAGGCTGACTCGGTTAAGGATTTCAGGCCCATAAGTTTGGTTCACAGTATAGCTAAGCTGATCAAAAAACTCCTAGCAAATCGTCTGGCTAAACATCTCAATGGCATGGTCTCTCCTATCCAAAACGCCTTCATAAAAGGTCGATTCATACAAGATAATTTCATGCTTGTGCAGCAGTCTGCGAGGCTTCTCCATCAGCGTAGACAATCGTCTATTCTTCTCAAATTGGACATCTCCAAGGCATTTGATTCTGTCTCGTGGCCTTTTCTCCTAGAAGTTTTGTCTCAGCTCGGCTTCGGTCAGATTTGGAGAGACATAATCAGTGGACTTCTTGCTACAGCTTCCACCCGTGTGATGCTTAATGGTGTTCCGGGGGACTGCATCTTGCATCGTCAGGGCTTGCGTCAGGGAGACCCTTTATCTCTGATGCTCTTCATCCTTATCATGGACATTTTGGGTTGGCTGTTTATCAAGGCAGAGGTGGAAGGGCAACTCAACTCTCTCTCGGTTAGATCTTTTCAGCATTGTATCTCTATTTATGTTGATGATGTTGTTATTTTTCTCAAGCCAAATGCTGATGACATCAATACTACGAAGGATATCCTCATCTTGTTCAGCGAAGCTTTAGGCCTGTGTAACAATGCCCAAAAGAGTAGTGTTTTTCCAATCCGGTGTGGGGATAGTGAGGTAGCTGTCATTCATGAGCTGCTGCCTTGTGAATTGTCAGACTTTCCGTGCAAATATTTAGGCATACCCCTATCGCTGAAGAGACTGACAAAGGCACAGGTCCGGCCAATTATTGATAAAATGGCTGACCAATTACCTGGTTGGAAGGCAGATTTAATGACAACAATAGGAAGAAGAGTAATAGTATAATTTGTTCTTACAGGAACTCTAATTTACTTAGTCATGGCATTGGACCTTCCATCGTGGGCCATCAAGGCGATTGACAAAATCCGGAAAGGCTTCCTATGGCAAGGGCGCAAGGAGGTTAGGGGTGGCCATTGTCTTGTTGCTTGGAATAGGGTATGCCGACCCTTTCACCTTGGAGGTCTCGGTATCTCCAGTCTGAAGGAGCTAAGCTGAGCGCTGCGCATGAGATGGCTATGGTTAGCCAAAACAGAAACGGGGAAGCCTTGGGTGACTCTTCCTATTCAAGTCCCACAAACAGCCAAAGCCTTCTTTTCGCTAGCCATGCAGAGCGAGATTGGCAATGGTGCTGCTACTCTTTTTTGTCAGATTGTTGGATTCACTGCCGCAGAGTTGCTAATATTGCCCCCAACCTGATAGCAGCAATCCCTACAAGAACAACAAACAAACGGACAGTCTTGGAGGCGCTCACAGATCACTCTTGGTCAAGGGATATTCAAGGAGCTCTCTCGGTTAGGGCCATTGTTGAATATTTGGAACTCTGGGACTTGCTTGCTAATTTTGAACTGCGTCCCGAAGTTGATGACAAATATTGGTTTCGTTTCTCTACCTCCAGGAAGTATACGACTAAGGAGGTTTATGAGGGGATGTTCTTGGGATCAACTCAATTTGATCATTCGGAGAGAATTTGGCAGTCTTGGGCACCTTCCAAATGTTTTTTTCCTGTGGCTGGTTGCCTTGGACAGGTGCTGGACTTTGGATAGGTTAGCCCGACGGGGTCTTGACCATTGTGAATGTTGCCCCTTGTGTGAGCAGGAGGAGGAAACCATTAATCATTTGATGGTCAACCATGTTTTCTCTCGACAGTTCTGGTTCCATTGGCTGCGACAAGTGGGGCTTCACATCCTGGCCCCGCAACCAGATGATCTCAACTTCATGACCTAGTGGAAAAGAGTTGAGGCGTCAATTCATAGTTTGGCTCGGTAAGGACTGAATTCTCTAATCATCATTGGAGCTTGGACTCTTTGAAAACATAGGAACCGGTGTGTTTTTTATGGGCTCTCCCCTAGCTTAGCTAGTATTCTCACTCAAGGTGCGGAGGAGCATCAGGTTTGGATGATGGCTGGTGCTAAAGGGATTTCTTACCTCTTACCATCCCTTGAAACAATTTAAGCCATCTTCCCGGTTGGTCGTTTCTTTTTCTTTTTCTCTTTCTTTTTCTTTTACACGTGATTTTCAGATTGTCTGTATCAGTGTGGTGAGTGAGTAAGAGCGGGTGTGTGTGGGGTGGTTTGTTCTGGACTCTTGTCCTTTGATTCTTCTTAATTATAAGATACGTAGCTCTCCTGCGTGTTTGAGAAAAAAAATATGCCAGCTAGTTCTTTTTCGGTGTTGACATGGGAAATGGATATGTCTCCTTTATTGAGTGGTCTCTCAAAAAGTGATGTTGGATGTCTATGTGTTTGGTCCTAGAGTGCTCAACGGGATTATGGACAATTTTAATGGCACTCTCACTATCACAAAGGAGTGGAATACGGCTCATATTGTAGCCGGAATCCTTTAGAGTTTGTCGCATCCAAAGAAGTTGTGCACAACAACTGCCGGCTGCAACATACTCTGCTTTGGCAATGGATAAGGCAATGGAGTTTTGTTTCTTGGAGGAAAAAGAAACTAGGGATCTACCTAGGAATTGGCATGTACCGGAGGTACTTGTTCTATCTACTTTGCATCCGTCATAATCTACATCGGAGTATCCAATGAGATTGAACTTGGAACCTTTGGGATACCAAAGGCCTGGGTTGGGTGTATGAACTAAATATCGCAAGATTCTCTTGACGGCTGTCAAATGACACTCCTTAGGATTGGCTTGAAATCTTGCACACAAGCACACACTCATCATAATATCAGGCCTAGATGCACATAAGTAAAGTAGGGATCCAATCATGGAGTGATATACCTTTTGATCCATGTTTGGTCCGTCTTCATTTAGATCCAAGTGTCCATTTATTGCCATGGGAGTCTTTATTGGCTTCGCCTTGTCCATTCCAAACTTCTTGAGTATGTCTTGAGTATACTTGGTTTGGCTTATAAACGTCCCTTCCTTTTGTCGCCTCACTTGGCATCCCTTCCTTTTCAGCTTTCCCATCATAGACATCTCAAACCTATCTGTCATAATCTTACTAAATTCTTCACAAAAGGATTTGTTAGTTGAACCAAAGATAATGTCATCAACATAAATTTGACAAATAAAAAGATCATTGTCAAAGTGCTTTGTAAACAACGTATAATCTGCTTTACCAATTTGAAAACCATTTTCAATTAAGAAATCTCTAAGACACTCATACCAAGCTCTAGGAGCTTGTTTGAGGCCGTAGAGAGCCTTACGCAGTTTGAAGACATGGTCGGGGAACTCTTGATCTTCGAATCTGGGGGGTTGCTCCACGTACACCTTCTCCTTGATTGGTCCGTTGAGGAAGGCGCTGTTCACATCCATTTGATAGAGCTTGAAATCATGGCGAGTAGCATATGCAAGTAATATTCCAATCGATTCAAGCCTAGCTACGGGAACAAAGGTTTCGTCGAAATCCAAACCTTCAACTTGTGAAACCCTTTGGCCACAAGTCGCACCTTGTTCCTGTCACCACCCTGTGTTCATCTTGCTTGTTGCGAAAGACCCATTTTGTGCCGACCACATTGAACTTGGGTCTTTCGATGAGTTACCACACCTCGTTCCGTTTGAAGTTGTTCAATTCTTCTTGCATTGCCACCACCCAATCCAGATCTTTCAATGCATCCTCAATCCTGCGCGGTTCCAAAAAGGATACAAATGAGTAATGTTCACAAAAGTTAGCTATTCGAGATCTAGTAGTTACTCCCTTTTGGATATCACCGATTATGTTGTCGATTGGGTGATCTCTTTGGACACATTAGTGTACTCTTGGGTGTGGCACTTGCGGTCTTGTATCTTCATGATCGTCTTCTTCTCCCCCTAGATGGTTGCCTTCATTGGCGTGTTGATCATCTTCGTCTTCTTAAGGTTGATCTTGTATAGAAGCTCCACCTTGATCATTTATCTCCACTTGTGGTTCGTCTTCATCATTCACATTTGGACGTGGCGCTTGTGGTCGAACATTGCCCAACGCCATCCTTCTCAACACTTGGCATGGAGCTTCTTCTCTATCTAGCACACATGGGTCAACTTGTTCTTCTTGAGAGCTGTTAGTTTCATCGAACACTAAATCACGTGCTACTTTAACAAGTCCGGAGACCGTGTTGAAGACACGATAGGCGTAAGAGTTCAAATCATAGCCAAGCAAGAAACCTTCATCGGACTTTGAAGCAAACTTTGAAGTCCTAGGCTTCTTGTTCAAAATATAACACTTAGAACCGAAAACTCAAAAATAGGTAATATTCGGCTTGTTACCGGTGAGTAGCTCATATGACGTTTTCTTGAGAAGTCGATGAAGATAGAGTCGGTTTATGGCATGACAAGCAGTGTTAACCGCTTCTGCCCAAAACCGATCCGAAGTCTTGTACTGATCAAGCATTGTCCTCGCCTTCTCTATGAAGGTTCGGTTCTTCCTTTCGGCTACTCCATTTTGTTGAGGGGAGTATAGTGCTGAAAACTCATGTTTTATGCCTTCTTTGTCTAAGTACTCCTCAACTTGGGTGTTCTTGAATTCCATGCCGTTGTCGCTCTGTATGTTCTTGATCTTCAACGAGAATTCATTTTGGGCACGCTTGAGAAACTTCTTGAGGGTTCCTTGAGTTTCTGTCTTATCATGTAAAAAGAAAACCCACGTGAAGCGTGAAAAGTCATCAACAAATACTAAATCGTATTTGTTACCGCCGATGCTTATGTAGGCAATTGGACCAAATAGATACATGTGAAGTAGCTCGAGCAGTCTTGTCGTTGTCATGACGTTCTTCGCGGGATGGGGTGTTCCTACTTGCTTCCCGGCTTGGCACGCGCTACAAGGCCTGTCTTTCTCAAAAATAACATCTTTCAAACCTCGGATGTGATCGCCCTTAAGGAGTTTTTGAAGATTCCTCATACCAACATGTGCTACGGGTCTATGCCATAGCCAACACATGTTGGTTTTTGCAATCAAGCATGTGTCAAGTTCGGCTTTATCTTTGTTGAAGTCAACAAGGTAAAGCTTTCCCTTTAACACACCCTTGAATGCAATCGAGTCATCACTCCTTCTAGAGATGGTCACACCCTCATTAGTGAACAAGCAATTATAACCCTTGTCACATAATTGAGATATGGACAGAAGGTTATAATCTAAGGAGTCGACATGCAAAACATGATAAAGCATGTGTTGAGATGATATTGCAATTTTACCGGTACCGAGCACCCTTCCTTGACTATTGTCTCCAAAATAGATGCCCTCACTTGGATCTTCATTTTCTTCATATTCAACAAACATTCTTCTTTCTCTAGCATGTGATTGGTGCATCCACAATCTAGCAACTATTTCGATTCACCAGAGGAATAGGCTTGCAAAAACAAATTATGCCTTGGTTTTAGGTACCCAATCTTGCTTGGGTCCTTTGAGGTTAGTCACAAGTGATTTGGGCACCCACACATGGGACTTGGTGTTCCCATGGTGTGGCCCAACATATTTGGCATACACTTTACCTAAGTTGCTTTGAATAAGAACATGAGATGCATCAAAAGTTCTAAATAAGATTTGTTGTTCATGTGTTTTAACCATCTTAGACTTATCAACTTTGTGGGGCTTTCTAGCTTGAGAGGAGTTTCCCATGACAAAGACAATGTGCTCCTTGTTATTCTTATGGCTTCTAGCATTTTGCTTTTCACCGTAAGAATACCCAATGCCATATTTGACATTAGGAGGTCTTGTGGCCAAATATGCACTGTGTGCATACTTGATCTTCTCCTTGTCAAATATGACAATTCGGGAAGGATGCTTGTCCTTGGTCGATTTTGACTTGGCTTTCAAGCTAGTTTCAAGTTTAGCACATGAACAAGTAATAGTAGTTTCAGATTTTAAGTGTTGAGTAGGTGAGCTTGAAGAGGATGAATGGTCACTTTGCTTGAGTGACTCAACTTGTACCTGAAGGATCTTGTTAACTTTGGTTAAGTTAGCAAGTTCATTTTTGATGATAACATTTGAGTCGCTTAAATTCAAGCAAGCTTCCTTGCTTGAATCTAACTCAAGTTCTAGTGACTTGCTTCGCTCCTTTTCAAGTTCAAAGAGCTCATTGATCTTGAGATACTCTTCCTTTTGGAGGATGATCATATCTTCTTGACGATCAATTAGCCCCTCCCTATCAACAAGCTTGTCCATCAAGAATTTCATTTTAGCAGCAGTTTTCTTATCTAAGCCAACTAGCATACCTTCATCATCACTATAGTTATCACTATCACTATTAAAAGAATGCGAGGAGGGAGATTTTGTTGTTACCTTTCTTTTACCTTCCTCCGCCATTAGGCATGTGTCGTTGCCCTTCCATGCACCGATAGATGGGAAGAGCGTGGATTTCTTTGTTGCCTTCTCGATGGATATGCTAGCTATCTCCTCTTCCTCTTCGGATGAGGACTCATCATTTGAGTCCCACTCCTTTCCTAGATGTGCTTGTCTCATTAGCTTTTTCTTCTTGAAGGTCTTCTTGGGTTGAGGCTTTGCTTCCTTGGTCTTCTTCTTGCTTTCTTCATAAGGGCGATCAACTATAAAGTGGTCATATTCACCACAGTTATAGCATGCCCGCCTCAACTTTGGTCTTGATTTGTCTTTGTATTTTCCCTCATTTGATCTACCCCCTTGTCTTCTTTTCATCATCCTTTTGAATTTCTTTATAAAGAGGATCATGTCTTCTTCATCTATGTCGCTGCTTTCATCATCACTGTCTTCTTCTTCTTGAGTCTCTCGAGCTTCTTTTGACAAAGGCTTGAAAGCAGACTTCAGGGCGACCCCCTTCTTCTTTGCCGAGGTGAGGTCGACAATCTCCTTGACATGTTTTGCTTGCTTCTCCATCATCTCGAAATTGATGATCTTTCCAAGCAATTCATCCGGGGTCATTTTCTTGTACCCGGGGCTTTCTCTAATCATCGATCCCAAGGTAACATTGCGAGGCATGAAAGCTCTAAGAATGAGCTTCACCATCTCGTGATCATTCCACATTTTGCTTCCATATGCTCGAACCTTGTTGATGAGAGTCTTCAACCTTTTGTACATGTCTTGCGGTGACTCATCTTCTTCTATAGCGAATCTTCCCAATTCGCCTTCAATCATTTCAATTTTAGCTTCTCACACATGACGATCGCCTTCATGTGCAGTTTGTAGTGTGTCCCATATCTCTTTTGCAATCTCAAGTCCATCCACATTGGTGAACTCATCTCTACTCAATGAAGATGTGATGACCGCTACAACTTTAGCATTTCGATGAATTGCTTGCTCTTGACTTGGTGTGAGCTCTTCACCGTCGCCTGGGATATCTATTCTTGTACACACTATATGTCACAAGCTGGGGTTAAGTGAGATTAAATGCATTTTCATATTTTTCCTCCACATTGAATAATCATTGCCATCAAAGTATGGGGCTTTTCCTAGAGGGATTGACAAGTAATGGTTGTTGTTAGAATTCAAGCGGTCATAATTAAAAGGATATCGGGAGTAGTTGGTGTGACTACTACCCTTCTTCTTCTTTTCATCTTCGATCTTCATCTTCCCTTTGGAGAGTGCTTTCTTCCATAGGAGCGCCTTGAGTTCAAGCATCTCCTCATCATCATCCTCGAAGTCCTGAATTGCATCGAAGAGCTTCTCCAATTTCTGAACCTTTTCATATTCAACCTTCTCTTGGTTGAGGCTCTTGTGCACATCCTTCATGTCCGACATTTTCTCTTCGAGCGATTAGTATCTTTTTGAAGAGTCCGGCTCTGATACAAATTGAATGTAGCCTAGAGAGGGGGGGTGAATAGGATTTTTGAATTTTTGTCGGAACCTGCAACACTTAACAACCTGATCAAATACAGAGATATCAGACTAGTCTGGTGTGTGCCGACAGGATCTATCAAGTTTGATCGATGATTTCGATCCAAGTATACTATGCAGCGGAATTTAGTTGTAAACAAGTGTATTGCTTTAATGAAACTAGATGTGGCACAAGTTAACTTTAGATTCAAAGTTTGAATGTAAATTTAAACTAGATTGAGCAAACCTTAGATTTCAATGAATATTAAGAACAAGAACAAAAGACATAATGATTTTTATCCCGTGGTTCGATTCCACAGAGGAAATGTACATTCACGTTGAGGAGCCCACGAAAGGACCAGGTCTTCACCAACCCTACCCTTGTCGAATGGCCACAAAGGCCAATTCTCTTTCACTAATCACAAAGGGGTAAGAATAACCTTAGGGGCCTTTTCACAAGTTGAGGGCCCCCAAGATTTACAATTCAAACACCACTAAACACACTCGAAAAGTAAGCAATGAAATAGTGAGAGTGTGTGAGAGAATCAAACCCAAGAGCTCAAATCATGAAGAACGTGTCTCTCCTTTGATCTATGGTTAATCCTCAAGGATTTGATCTTTCTTGCATTGGATTGTGTGGGGAGACGTGTTTTCTATGCTCTTGGAGGGTGTGACGGCGCATGGGGTTGAGAGAGATCATAGTTGGGCCGTGCACCTCTATTTATACTAGGGTTTCCAAAGGTTACCGTTAGGGTTTATAAAGATCGGACTAGTCCGTGGTAAACTCCGGACTAGTCCAGTCTGCGGCGTGTGGGAAACCCTAAGTGTCCTTAATTATCGGACTTGTCCGGCAAGGGGCGGACTAGTCTGATTTTGTCTGTGGAGATGTTTAGACTAGTCCAGCCATGGGGAAATCCTTAGTGAATTGAGGACGAGTCCGCACTTGGAGGACTTGTCCAATTTTATTCAGAGAGGATATCGGACTAGTCCGTGGTGATATCGGACTTGTCCGACTTCGTGCAAACAGTGAAGTGCTGAGAACTAGTCCACACTGGGGAGGACTAGTCCGATCTTAGTCAGAGAGATATCGGACTAGTCCGTGGTGATATCGGACTAGTCCGGTCTGTGGAAACTGGACTGTGCAGACAAGTCCGCTCTGGGAGGACTTCTTTGATTCTGGACAGAGAGAAATAGAACTAGTCCAGGGTATATCGGACTAGTCCGAACCTGTATAACTTTGTGCAGTTGAGTGATTAAAATTTGCTTGAGCTCTTGGGGTGTGTTTCTCCAACACACTCCATACATAAAGAGTATTATAATCATTTCTTGAGCTCCTTTCAACTTGATTCCTCACTCTCCCTTCTTTTTTGCGCTTTCTTCATGATTTCATTAAAACCTGCGCTCATCTCAACAATTTAGTTAGGATCTCATTTGCTTGTCATAAATCAACCAAAACCCATAAGGGATGCCTAGATGCACTTTCAAGGCTATCGCAAGAGAATCCTGTTAGCGACAAGAGCGGGGTAGGAGAGTTTACTCATTTGTCCACGCTTGTTGCTGGTGTTAACGTGTTGGGACACCGACGACAAGCCCCCTGCGAGGTGTCAAAGTTGAATGCTTAGGTGTCATCCACCATCATCGTTGAGTCATCATCGACAGCAGGCCCCTTGGGGGGTGCCGGAGCTGGATGCTCCGGCGTCGCCCACCATCTCTGTAGAAACGTCGACGGCAGGCCTCCTGGGAGTTGCCGGAGCTGCATGCTCCAGCGTCGCCCACCATTGTTGTCGAGTCATCTACGGTGGGCCCCTGGTGCATAGGCTATCGCAAGAGAATCCTATTAGCGACAAGAGCGAGGTAGGAGAGTTTACTCATTTGTATGTGCTTGTTGCTAGTGTTAACGTGTTGGGACATCAACGGCAGGCCCCCTGCGAGGTGCTGGAGCTGAATGCTCCAGTGTCATCCACCATTGTCGTTGAGTCGTCGACGGCAGGCCCCTTGGGGAGTGCCGGAGTTGGATGCTCCGGCATCGCCCACCATATCTATAGAAACTTCAACGGCTGGCCCCCTGGGAGGTGCTGGAGCTGGCTGCTCCGGTATCATCCACCATCTTTGTAGGTACATCGACGGTAGGCCCCCTGGGTGGTGTCGGAGATGGATGCTCTGGCATCGTTCACCGTCGTCGTAGATTTTTCAACGGCAGGCCCCTTGGGGGGTGCTGGAGCAGAACATTCCATCGCAACCTGCTTTGTATGTCCTGCACACATAACAGGGATGCATATTGCTTTGCTCGCTGGTGATCTTTTCCTATTCTTAAGTATTGTCTTGTCTTACAGTCCTGGGCTGGTACGCGGGGTTTGGGTAATTCAGTGCATTGGTGCTCGGGATTCGGCTTCCTTCTTATTCGGGGTGTGAGCATCCTGACCCTCGGTACTTAGCCGCAGCACTGGGAGGGAAAGTGCGCACGCTTAGGGCATAGGACTAGGCTAAGCAGGTTGCGTGCTCTGGACCTCCAGCTCAGCGTTGTCCTTTCGCGAGGGACCATTCGACACCACAGGACCCCAAGTAAGAGGGCAGCCGCGAGGTTCCAAGACACCTTGCAGGTACCTCAAACACGTCTACCTGCAGCAGGGTTGCATAACTCTACTAGGGGCGATATAGAAAAATTTCACCAAGTATGTGAAGAAAATATACGAAACACGAGACTATCTTTATTGATCACAAAATTAACAGGTAATTTAAGTGAACATAAGAGAATGCATATGGTAAGACAGTGAGTTCTTCTCATTTGTGTTCACAGGAGTGGATTGGCTTTACAATAAGGCAACGACCCACTCAAGTTGGCTAGGGAGGCAGAGTGTTCATGCTTAGGGTAGAGGACCAAGCTAAACGGTTGAACACTCTAGACCTGTCCCCCCCAGAGCTTGGTTGCCCTAAGTGTCGTTCCCTGACGCCATGACACCCTACACTGTCCTACAATTTATGCTTAGGGATAGAACTTACGGAGGTGCTCTATGTTCCAAGAGTTGGGAGGGGCTCTCCTTCTTCTGTAGCTAGGCGGACACACCTGGGGCAGGATACCTGCGTTACTTGGAAGGGGCCCTCCCAGCTGGGGGAGAGTTTGTGTGACCCTTCTCGAGAAAGTATGCGCCGCAGCACCAAGTCACCTGTCTGGAGCTCTCTAATCAGCACGAACCACTCCTAGTAGCACGTCAGCGCTGTCGGTAGTGTGCGTTTCAGATGGTGGCATGCCACCTTGCTTCATCAATGAGGTCTACATCTTCTTGTTGGAGCTGGTCTTGTGAGGCTTCATCAAACACTCAGACTCGTAGTGAGCCTACTGCAATCTCCGGGGGGAGGACGGCCTCGGCACCGTACACTAGGAAGAAAGGTGTTTCTCCAGTGGCATGGTTGGGTGATGTCTCGCTTGCCCAAAGTGCGCAGGGGAGTTTGTCAACCCACTTGGCACCATGCGCGTCTTGAGGCCCCTAAGGATCTCAGCGTTGGCCCTTTCGACTTGGCCGTTGTTCTTTGGATGAGCCACGGATGCATAGCAAACTTGGAAGCCGAGGTCTTTACAATAGTCCTGGAAAGCTGCACTAATGAACTGGGTCCTGCACTAATGAACCTGGAGACGATCGACTTGATGAATTTTACTACGGACTCCTTGTTGATGTTGATCACTAGGGCTGGCTCGGGCCACTTGGTGCACTTTTCTACAGCGACATAGAGGAATCGGTACCCTCCAACTGCCCTGGGGAAGGTGAATTTGGCCTAGAGGGGGGTGAATAGGCCTTTTTAATAATTGTCGGAACCTGCAACACTTAACAACCAGTTCAAAACCAGAGATATCGGACTAGTCCGGTAAAGTGCGGACTAGTCCGGTGTTCATGGACTAGGTTGACTAAGTTTGGTTGATTAGATTGATTCTTCTATGTATGCAGCAGAAATATACAATCAAATGAAGTTTTTCAAGATTATGCACCAGGTTATATCACAATTCAATCTTATGTTTAATGATTCAACGTGAAGTAAGCAATGATTATTGAAACCCTAGATTATGGTGAAGAATAAGAACGATGAACACAAAAACAAGACACAAGGATTCATCCCGTGGTTCGGTTCCCACAGAGGCAACCTACATCCACGTTGAGGAGTCCACAAAAGGACCGGGTCTTCTCCAACCCTACCCTTGTCGGATCACCGTGAAGGCCAATCCTCTTCCACTTATCACAAAGGGGTGAATAACCGAATTCAAAGGGGCCCTCTCACACGTTGAGAGCTCCCTTGGATTACAAAACGAAATACCACCAAGAACACACTCAAAAGATTATAATGAAATCACAGGAGTGTGTTAGAGAATCAAACCAAGAGATCAATGTGGTGTTGAACGTGTCTCTCCAATGAACTAGAGTGAATCCTCAAAGGATTGATCTTTGTTGCACTTAATTTCATGGAGAGATGTGGTTTTTGAGGCCCTTGGGAAGTGTGAGGGCGCTAGGGTTTGAGTGTATGTGAAATATGGTCATACACTCTATTTATATGAGTTTATAAAAGTGACTGTTAGGGTTCAGAAAGATCGGACTAGTCCGTGGTGGGCACTGGACTAGTCCGGTGTGCTGTGTGTAGCAAACCCTAAGTGTCCCGAAATATCGGACTAGTCCGGCTAGGAACGGACTTGTCCGATTTCGCTTATGGAAATCTTCGGACTAGTCCGATAGACATCAGACTTGTCCAGACAGTGAAACCCTAAGTGTATTGGGTGATAAGTCCGCACTTGGAGGACTTGTCTGATTTAGTTCAGAGTGTTTTTCGGACTAGTCCGTGCAAATATCAGACTTGTCCGATTTGGACCAGAGAGAGTATCAGACTAGTCCGACTGCAGTCGAACTTGTCCGATTTTGTGTTAATTGTGAATTGTTTTGATGACTAGTCAGCACTGGGGAGGACTAGTCCGATTCTAGTCAGAGAGATATCGGACTAGTCCGATGGAGATCAGACTTATCCGATTTTGTGCAGAGAGATTCTCGGACTAGTCCGGTGTCAGTCGGACTAGTCCGGTCCTATGTAACTTTGTGCAATGTGTGTGTTTAATTGTGATTGAGCTCTTGGGATGTGTTTTCTTAACACACTCCATATACAATGATCTACTATTCTTCTTCCTTTAGCTCATTTCCACTTTGCTCCTCATTCTTCCTTCTTTTTGGCACTTTGCTTATTTTGCTATTGAAAGCCTGTGCTCATCTCAACAAAGAGGTTAGGATCCTAATTGCTTTTCATAAATCATCCAAAACCCACAAGGGAGTCCTAGATGCACTTTCAATCTCCCCCTTTTTGGTGATTGATGACAACAAATTGAGATTTCACTAAATATGATAAAAATTGAGATTTTCATAAAGCATGCACATATGAGTCCAAAATACATCAAGCAGTGAAAACATAATCCATATGTGCATTCTTTATGGTGGGATGCATAACTAAGTGCACTGAAACATTGAGAATGACATAATTGACATTAATCAACCAATAGCAAGCATATATGTCATTCTAGAGCAGAATCACAGTTTTCAACAAATACTTCTCAAAGGATCAAATCATTGTATTACAAACCATAATTAACTTAAGAACATTGTTAAAGCATTACAAACCACACAATAGGCAAAAAATAGCATAGAGCTCTCTCCTTGCAACCTACAGCGAAGACAAAGACTCCCCCTCAATCTCTCCCCCTTTGGCATCAAGACACCAAAAAGAAGGAGAGGAGGGTCCTAAGGTCTTCACTCTTTGATGTCGGTCCTCTCATTGTTGTCTTCGTCATCTTCATCTTCAGCTTGATGATGAGGAGGAGGAGGAGGAGGAGGTGCGGAGCTACTCGAGCCCCCAATGCCAAAGTAGGCAAGCTCGGAGGGGGTCAAGCTTTGATACCAGAGATTACTGGAGACCCAGTTGGCTCAATCTCCAGTTTCTGGCAAATTTGCTTCACATTTTGCTTGATATACTTCATGTCCTCCTTTCTTTTCTTGTTGAGCTTATGGGCCTTCACTTTGGCCTTTTTGCAGGAGGCGAAGATTGCAGTCAGATACTTGAGGATTCCACTGGCTGAACCTTTTTGAGGGGCTGCCCTAGTAGCAGGGGCAGCCCTGGCATCTTCTCCTGTTCTTGCTGGTGCCTCGAGACTGGAGGCCAGCGAGGGAGCAGCCTGCACACTCGGCTTTTGAGGCATTTGAGGCCTCAAGGGGAGATGCTCCACATCTTTCACAAACTCAATCTCGGTGACTTTCTCAATCACAAACATTAGGTAAGGAGCATATCCACATGACCTGTTGGGAGTGCAAGATATGTTCACCATGTCATTCCAAATGTAGTCCGCCACATCAACCTGGCAGTGCTTGCTTATGACCCTCATCAGAGTCCGGAGGTATCCTTGCACACTCCCAGCATCTCCATCCTTGGGAGCAATAGTCTTCCTCAAAACTCTATTCAGCACCACAAAGAATGGCTTCATGTTTTTGGTGGAGGGAGGGTTGAACTTTGAGTTTGGCTCATATAGGAACTTCATCTTATCCTTCTCAATGACACCTATGTTGTGTATGATCAAGCAGTCAGATCTTGAGGTGTCAAGGTGAAGCAGGCTAGCAAAACCTTCTTGAGTAATACTGTACTTGGATCCATGAGTCATCCAAGTGACACTCTCCTCATCTTCACTAGAGAAGTGACAGGTTGCAAAGAACTGCACAATCACTTCATCATTCCAGTTATTCCTGAAGGCGAAAAGATCAATCAGGTCATGCCTCTCAATGGCTTCCACTACCTCAGTGAATGGTGAGCAGCCCTTCTTCTCAAAATGTGCCCAGTCAATCCACTGACTGCGCACAACTGGTGCTTCATTAGGAGATACACCGATTTGTAGAAATCAGCATGGAAGTTGCACCAGAATCTTCCATCAATAGCTTGCTTCGGTCGGCCATACCAATCGATGCTTCTGAATTTTGCCGCCGAATCACTGCCCTTCCCATTGAACTTCTCTTCAGTGGGGTCACGGACCCCTTCCCTCGGAGCATGTAGTTTCAACGGACCAACTGGACCTGTAGCAATCCCGTTGTCCTTGCCCTTTGCTTGGCGAGGGCCACTTGATGATGCAACTGCCTTGGAGACTGGCTTCTTTGCCAACACCTTCCTCCGAGCTTGAGGAGGGGATGGAGATGGCTCGGAGGGTCTTTCTTGGTGCTTCTTGCGACGACCCGTCGAGGTCCGAGGTGCCACCTCGTGGTCCATCTCGGCCTCAAAGTCGGAGACTTCATTGCCCGAGCTGGACATGACCTGAGAATGAGTGGCATGATTGAGAATGAATGATACAAGGCATAGGTATGGAAGGATAGCAAGGAATTGCATTGAGGAATTGAGAAGATAGGTTTTGAGTTCAGATAAATTGGACTTGTCCGGTGTACATGCACGAACTAGTCCGGGGATATCGGACTTGTCCGTGCATAGACCAGACTAGTCCGGTATTCAAACTCAAAAACCTAGGAAACTACAAAAATGGTGATTCCTAATGCACAACAACCTTAGCATAAACGTAATACATCAAGAGAGCATGTATATAGTGAGGAATGCTAGGCTATTCGATCAACAATGAAGAAATTTGGAATTTCTAGGGTTTGAGTGAAAATTTCTACGGAGCTCGAGTGGAAGAGAGAGAATGCATGAGTCAAGAGTGGAGGTGAATGAATTAGGGTTTGGTGGCGGCTAGGGTTATGGACACGAAAAATCGGACAAGTCCAGTAGACCGGACTAGTCCAAACCTTTCCAGAGGACTATAACGGACTAGTTCGTTGTATGCCGGACTAGTCCAGCCTAACCGGCACTCTGCGGACCAGTTTGCACGGGCGGACTAGTCCGGGTAACCACGGACTAGTCCGTGGTCACTAGGTGAGAATTGCTTAGCCCATTCATATATATTTGAAGGTACATATTTATAGAATAAAGAGGCAAATCAAATCAAATAATCTTGATGAATATGACCAGTAAGCATACAACAATCAAGCAATGGTCATAATTCATCAAGATTTAGTAATTGACATAGTTTTTTGGAGAAAATTGAGAGAGATGATTTTCATAATTCAATCAACATATTTGAAGAATTCATACAGGTATGCAACATTTCAAGCCACACTCCGAGCATCAAGGATATTTAGTTCATTTTGGAGTTCACAAAAATTCTTTTCATCAAGTGGATTGGTGAATATATCGGCCAATTGCTTTTGAGTGTTGACATGTGAGATGGCTATGTCTCCTTTCATGGCATGATCTCTCAAAAAGTGATGTCTTATATCTATGTGTTTAGTTCTGGAGTGCTCAACTGGGTTGTGGGCAATTTTGATGGCACTTTCACTATCACAAAGGAGTGGAATATGGTTCATATTGTAACCATAGTCCCTTAGAGTTTGTCGCATCCAAAGGAGTCGTGCACAGCAACTCCCGACTGCAACGTACTCCGCTTCGGCTGTGGATAAGGTAATGGAATTTTGTTTCTTGGAGGACCAAGAAACTAAGGATCTCCCTAGGAATTGGCATGTACCGGAGGTGCTTTTTCTATCTACTTTGCACCCGGCATAATTTGCATCGGAGTAACCAATGGGATTGAATTTTGAGCCTTTTGGGTACAAAAGACCAAGGTTGGGTGTATGAACCAAATATCTCAAGATCCTTTTTACGGCTGTCAGTTGACATTCCTTAGGATTGGCTTTAAATCTTGCACACAAACATACACTCAACATAATATCTGGCCTAGATGCACATAAATAGAGTAGAGATCCAATCATGGAGCGATATAACTTTTGGTCGACGCTGGGTCCATCTTCATTGAGATCCAAGTGGCCATTCGTTGCCATGGGGGTTTTTATGGGCTTCGCCTTGTCCATGCCAAACTTCTTAAGTATGTCCTGCGTGTACTTGGTTTGGCTTATGAACGTCCCTTTCTTTTGTTGCCACACTTGGAATCCCGAGAAGTACTTTAATTCTCCCATCATTGACATTTCAAACAGGTCTGTCATGATTTTAGTAAATTCCTCACAAAAGGATTGATTAGTTGACCCAAAGATTATATCGTCAACATAAATTTGACAAATAAAAAGATCATTGTCAAAATTGTTTGTAAATAGTGTATAATCTACTTTGCCAATCTTAAAGCCATTTTCAATTAAGAAATCTCTATGATACTCATACCAAGCTCTAGGAGCTTATTTGAGGCCGTAGAGAGCCTTACGCAATTTAAATACGTGGTCGGGGAACTCTTGGTCTTCAAAACCGGGAGGTTGCTCCACGTGCACCTCTTCCTTGATTGGTCCGTTGAGGAAGGCGCTTTTCACATCCATTTGATACAGCTTTGAAATCATGGTGAGTAGCATATGCAAGTAATATTCTAATAGATTCAAGCCTAGCTACTGGAGCAAAGGTCTCATCGAAATCCAAACCTTCGACTTGTGAATACCCTTTGGCCACAAGTCGTGCCTTGTTCCTTGTCACCACCCCGTGTTCGTCTTGTTTGTTGCGGAAGACCCACTTGGTGCCGACGATGTTTGCATTGGGTCTTGCCACAAGTTCCCACACTTTGTTACGCTTGAAGTTGTTCAATTCTTCTTGCATTGCCACCACCCAGCCCGGATCTTTCAATGCATCCTCAACCCTGCGTGGTCCCAAAAAGGATACAAACAAATAGTGCTCACAAAAGTTAGCTATGCGAGATCTAGTGGTTACTCCCTTTTGGATGTCACCGATGATATTGTCGATTGGGTGATCCCTTTGGACGCATTGGTGTACTCTTGGGTGTGGCACTTGAGGAGTTGTATCTTCATGATCATCTACTTCTCCCCCTAAGTGATTGCCTTCATTGACTTGTTGATTATCTTTGTATTCTTGTGTTTGATCTTGTGCTGAAGCTCCCCCTTGCTTGTTGGTCTCCTCTTGTGGTTCATCTTCCTCATGTACTTGTGGAGGTGGCTCTTGTGGTCGAACTTCACCTAGAGCCATTCTTTTCAATGCTTGACAAGGTGCTTCTTCTTTACCTAGTTCACATGGATCAACTTGCTCATTTTGGGAGCCATTAGTCTCATCGAACACTACATCACGTGCTACTTCAACAAGTCCAGAGGTCTTGTCAAAAACACGATAGGCGTAAGTGTTCGAATCATAACCAAGCAAGAAATCTTCATCGGACTTTGAAGCGAACTTTGAAGTGCTAGGCTTCTTGTTCAAGATATAACATTGAGAACCGAAAACTCAAAAATATGAAATATTTGGTTTGTTACCGGTGAGTAGCTCATAGGATGTTTTCTTGAGTAGTCGATGAAGATAAAGTCGATTTATGGTGTGGCAAGTGGTGTTAATTGCTTCCGCCCAAAAACTATCCGAGGTCTTGTACTCATCGAGCATTGTTCTTGCCATCTCTATGAGTGTTCGGTTCTTTCTTTCGACAACTCCGTTTTGTTGTGGGGAGTACGCCGCTGAAAATTCGTGCTTTATGCCTTCTTCATCAAGGTACTCCTCCACTTGTGTGTTCTTGAACTCCGTGCTGTTGTCGCTTCAAATATTCTTGATTGTCAATGAGAATTCATTTTGAGCTCGCTTGAAGAACTTCTTGAGTATTCCTTGTGTTTCTGACTTATCATGCAAGAAGAAAACCCAAGTGAAGCAAGAAAAATCATCAATGACAACTAAACCATATTTGTTACCGTCGATGCTTATGTAGGCAATTGGACCAAATAAGTCCATATGTAATAGCTCGAGTGGTCTTGTTGTAGTCATGACGTTTTTGGTGGGGTGAGGTGCTCCAACTTGCTTCCCGGCTTGGCACGCGCTACAAGGTCTGTCTTTCTCAAATACAACATCCTTTAAACCTCGGATGTGATCGCCTTTGAGGAGTTTTTGAAGGTTCCTCATACCAGCATGCGCTAGCCGTCTATGCCACAGCCAACCCATGTTGGTCTTTGCAATCAAGCATGTGTCAAGTTCAACTTTATCCTTGTTGGAGTCAACAAGATAAAGCTTTCCCTTTAACATACCCTTGAATGCAACGGAACCATCACTCCTCCTAGAAACGGTCACACCCTCGTGAGTGAACAAGCAATTATAACCTTTGTCGCATAATTAAGATATGGACAACGGGTTATAATCTAAGGATTCAACATGTAAAACATGAGAAAGTGTGTGTTTAGAGGATATTGCAATTTTACCGGTACTGAGTACCTTTCCTTGACTATTATCTCCAAAGTAGATGCCCTCGTTTGGGTCCTCATTCTCTTCATATTCCACGAACATTCTTCTTTCCCCGTTCATATGGTTGGTGCAGCCACTGTCTAGCACCCATTTAGATCCACCGGAGGAATGGCCTACAAAAACAAATCATGCTTTGGTTTTAGTTACTCAAGCTTGCTTGGGTCCTTGGAGGTTAGTTACAATACATTTGGGCACCCACACATGAGACTTGGTGTTCCCATGGCGTGGCCCAACATAATGAGCATAAACCTTGCCAATATTATTTCTCATTAACACATAGGAGGCATCAAAAGTTTTAAACAATAACTGTTGTTGTTTATGTACTAGTCTGGGGGGCCGGACTTGTACGGAGGATCGGACTTGTCCGGACACTGACCGGACTAGTCCGGTGTTCATGTGTAGTTACTGCCTTAATCTGTGACTTTCCAATTTGAGAGGGCCTTCCTTTTACAAAGGTAATCATCTCCTTGTTACTCTTATGGCTTCTATCATGTTGCTTTTCACCATAAGAATAACGAATGCCATATTTGACATTTGGAGGTCTTTTGATCAAGTATGCACGACGTGCATATTTGATCTTCTCCTTGTCAAATATGCCACTTTGGGCAGGATGTTTATCCTTTGTAGAGGTTGGCTTATCCTTCAAACTGGTTTCACATTTCTTACATGTGCAAGCATGAGCAAAATCAGTTTTAGTGGATTGAGAAGGTGAGCTTGAAGAGGAGGAAGGTTCACTTAGCTTGAGTGACTCGACTTGCACTTCAAGGATCTTGTTAACCTTGATCAGGTCAGCAAGTTGGTCCTTGATTGTGGCATTTGAGACGGTAAACTCCAGGCAAGTTTCCTTGCTCGAAGCTAACTCAAGCTCTAGTGATTTGCTTCGTTCCTTTTCAAGTCCTAGAAGCTTGTCAAGTTCGACATATTCCTCATTTTGGGAGATGATCATGTCCTCTTGACGATGTATTAACCTCTCCTTCTCAACAAGTTGATCAAGCAAAAATTTCATTTTTGTGGCTGTTTTCCTATCTAGTCCAATAAGCATGTCCTCATTATCACTATTGAGTTCATCATCGCTAGAATAGGAATGCACGGAGGGGGGTTTAATGGTTACCTTGCGTTTACCTTCCTTTGCCATAAGGCAAGTTCCATCTCCCTTCCATGCGCCAAGTGTAGGGAAAAGGGTAGACTTCTTGGATGTCTTCTCGATGGCTATGCTAGCCATCGCTTCTTCTTCGGACGATGAGGACTCATCATTTGAGTCCCACTCTTTCCCAATGTGCGCTTGTTCGACTTGTTTCTTCTTCTTGAAGAATTTTTTGGGTTGAGACTTGGCTTCTTTGGTATTCTTCTTGTTCGCCTCATATGGGCAGTCAACTATAAAGTGGTTATACTCACCACAATTATAGCATGCCCGCCTCAACTTTGGCTTCGTTCTTTCCTTGTACTTTCCTTCGCTTGACTTTGTACCTTATCTCTTTTTCATTATTCTCTTGAATTTCTTCATTAACAATATCATGTCTTCTTCATCTAATTCACTGCTCTCGTTGTCACTATCTTCCTCTAGTTGTGCTTCTCTAGCTTCTTTGGATAGGGGCTTGGGGGTGGACTTCAAAGCAACCCCTTTCTTCTTTGCCGAGGTGAGGTCGGCAATCTCCTTGACATGTTTTGCTTGTTTTTCCATCATCTCAAAGTTGATGATCTTTCCAAGTAGTTCATCCGGAGTCATCCTTTTGTATACGGGGCTTTCTCTGATCATGGAGCATAGTATGACGTTGCAAGGCATAAAAGCTCTAAGGATAAGCTTTACCACCTCGTGGTCATTCCACTTCTTACTTTTGTATGATCTGACCTTGTTGACGAGTGTCTTTAATCGATTGTACATGTCTTGGGGTGACTCGTCTTCTTCAATTGCAAATCTTCCTAACTCGCCTTCAATCATTTCGATTTTGCTTCACGCACATGTCGGTCACCTTCATGTGCAGTTTGTAGTGTGTCCCATATCTCCTTAGCAATTCTGAGTCCATCCACCTTGGTCAACTCGTCCCGACTGAGTGAAGAGGTAATTACGGCCGCGGCTTGAGCATTTCCGTGAATTGCCTGCTCTTGGCTGGGGGTGAGCTCTCCGTCGTCGTCCGGGATATCTATCTCTGTGCACACAATATGCCACAAACTTGGATTGAGGGAAATTAGATGCATTTTCATATTTTGCCTCCACATTGAGTAATCACTTCCATTGAAGTGTGGGGCTTTTCCAAGTGGTATAGATAAATAATGATTATTATTGGAATTGAGATGATCATAGTTAGAAGGATATCGGGAGTAGTCGGTGTGACTACTCCCCTTCTTCTTTTCATCAGTCTTCACTTTCCCTTTAGAAAGTGTCTTCTTTCTTAGGAGCGCTTTTAGTTCAAGCGTCTCCTCATCGTCATCCTCGAAGTCTTGAATGGCTTCGAGGAGCTTCTCCACCTTGAGGTTCTTTTCATCATCAAGTTTTTCTTGGTTGTTGCTTTTGTGGGTGTCCTTCATGTCCGACATGATCTTCTTCGAGCGATTAGTCTCTTTCTTGGAGAACCAAGCTCTAATAGCAATTGAATTTGGCCTAGAAGGGGGGTGAATAGGCCTTTTTGATAATTGTCGGAACCTGCAACACTTAACAACCAGTTCAAAACCAGAGATATCGGACTAGTTCGGTAAAGTGCGGACTAGTCCGGTGTTTACGGACTAGGTTGATTAAGTTCGGTTGATTAGATTGATTCTTCTATGTATGTAGCGGAAATATACAATCAAATGAAGGTTTTCAAGATTATGCACCAGGTTATATCACAATTCAATTTTATGTTTAATGATTCAACGTGAAGTAAGCAATGATTATTGAAACCCTAGATTATGGTGAAGAATAAGAACGATGAACACAAAAACTAGACACAAGGATTTATCCCGTGGTTCGGTTCCCACAGAGGCAACCTACATCCACGTTGAGGAGACCACAAAAAGACCAAGTCTTCTCCAACCCTACCCTCGTCGGATCGCCACGAAGGCCAATCCTCTTCCACTTATCACAAAGGGGTGAATAACCGAATTCAAAGGGGCCTTCTCACACATTGAGAGCTCCCTTCGATTACAAAACGAAATACCACCAAGAACACACCCAAAAGATTACAATGAAATCACATGAGTGTGTTAGAGAATCAAACCAAGAGCTCAATGTGGTGTTGAACGTGTCTCTCTAATGAACTAGAGTGAATCCTCAAAGGATTGATCTTTGTTGCACTTAATTTTGTGGAGAGATGTGGTTTTTGAGGCCCTTAGGAAGTGTGACGGCGCTAGGGTTCGAGTGTATGTGAAATATGGTCGTACACCTCTATTTATATGGGTTTCTAAAAGTGACCGTTAGGGTTCAGAAAGATCGGACTACTCCGTGGTGGTCACTGGACTAGTCTGGTGTGCTGTGTGTAGCAAACCCTAAGTGTCCCGAAATATCGGACTAGTCCGGCTAGGAACGGACTTATCCGATTTCGCTTCTGGAAATCTTTGAACTAGTCCGATAGACATCGGACTTGTCCAGACAGTGAAACCCTAAGTGTATTGGGTGACAAGTCCTCACTTGGAGGACTTGTCTGATTTAGTTCAGAGGGTTTTTCGGACTAGTCCGTGCAAATATCGGACTTGTCCGATTTGTACCAGAGAGAGTATCGGACTAGTCCGATTGCGGTCGGACTTGTCCGATTTTGTGTGACTTGTGAAGTGTTTTGATGACTAGTCCGCACTGGGGAGGACTAGTCCGATTCTAGTCATAGAGATATCGGACTAGTCCGATGGCAATCGGACTTGTCCGATTTTGTGCAGAGAGATTCTCGGACTAGTCCGGTGTCAGTCAGACTAGTCCGATCCTGTGTAACTTTGTGCAATGTGTGTGTTTAATTGTGATTGAGATCTTGGGATGTGTTTTCTTAACACACTCTATACACAATGATCTACTATTCTTCTTCCTTGAGCTCATTTCCACTTTGCTCCTCATTATTCCTTCTTTTTGGCACTTTGCTTATTTTGCTATTGAAAGCCTGTGCTCATCTCAACAAAGAGGTTAGGATCCCAATTGCTTGTCATAAATCATCCAAAACCCACAAGGGAGTCCTAGATGCACTTTCAGAAGGGTCCCAGGATATCCAGCTCCCAAACCGCGAAAGGCTAGGAGGGCGGTATCATCTGTAGCTACTGCGCCGGAGTGTGAATTTGCTTGGCGTGGAATTGGCATGCCTTGCATTTCCAGACCAGCTTGACGGCGTCTTGTAGTTTTGTTTGCCTGTAGAAGCCATGCCAGAAGGCTTTGCCAACCAGTGTGGAAGAGGCTGCGTGATTCCCGCACTCTCCTTCGTGGATCTCTGCGAACAAGTCGCAGCCTTCCTCCCGAGTTATGCACCGTAGCAGCACGCCGTTGGTGCCACGCTGGCAGAGGTCACCTTCTATTAGCGTGTAGCACTTCGCCATCCTCACGATCCTCTCAGCAGATACTGGATCCTTCAGGAGGATGTTGTCCTTTAGATAGTCCCGGATCTCCGTGATCCACGCATCGGGACTATCCTGAGCTTCTGTATCTTGGGCGATAGTTAATATGGGGTCCCCGGTGATGCACAAGATCCTCGGGGGGGGGGGGGGGGGGGGGGGGTATGGTTGCAGGGCCGCCGTGCTCGCCAGCTCTGTGGTGTTGGGCTCTCGCCTTCTTCATTAGGCCCCACAGGCCTTGCAGTTGGCCGCACCAACCTCCTACCGAAGACCCCTTCAGGGATCGGGGCTCCCGTGGACACCATGGTTGACAAGGCGTCGGCGATGGAGTTGTTGGTGCATGGCACATGGCAGAGGTCCAAGGCCGCGAAGCTAGCATCCAACTTCTTGATGTGTAGTAGGTACGCCGTGAGCTATGGGTCGTTGCAGCAGCACTCTCCCCGGACCTGCTTGATGATCAGCTAGGAGTCTCCCTTGACCAGCATCTGCTCAACACCAAAACTCTGTGCAGCTGTGAGTCCGAAGATGAGGGCCTCGTACTCCGCCATGTTGTTGGACGTCTTGAAGTCTAGGTGCACTGCTTACTTGGACTGCTCCCTTGTTGGAGAGGTGAGCAGTACACCGGCTCCATCATCTTGCTTCCGTAAGGATCCGTCAAAGAAGACTGTCCAGTGAGGCCCAGTAAGCACTGGTGCTCTGGGTTCCGGCTCGCTAATTTCCCGGCCGCCGGGATTGCTTGGTGAAGGAGAACACCTAGCAACGAAGTATGCCAGAGCTTGGCTCTTGATTGCATGTCGTGGTATGAAGTCAAGCTCTAACTCCGCCAGTTCGGCGGCCCATTTGGCGATATTGCCTATTGCGTTGAGGCTGCATAGCACCGCCCCCAGTGGAAACAAAGTCACCATTGAGACTCTGTGCGCCTGAAAGTAATGTCGGAGCTTCCTCGAAGCAATTAGTACCTCATAGAGCAGCTTGTGCACCTCAAGGTATCTTGTTTTTGCTTCATGTAGGACTTCGCTGATGAAGTAGACCGGGCGTTGGATGGTCCGGGATCTCCTTGGAGAAAGCGGCTTATCCTCTTCCATCTGCTCCAGGCCTGGTGACTCCATGTCTCTAGGGCCCGATGCGTCCTTTGGGGGCTGGGACCCAAAGGATCTTTGATCTCCGGGGCCCTCTAGGGGGACTCGGTCATCCTCTGGGGGCTAGGGCCCAGAGGCTCCTTGCTCTCCGGGGCCCCCGAGGGGGACCCGAACCTCCTCTGGGGGCTGGGACCCAGAGGCTCCTTGCTCTCCGGGGCTCCCTAGGGGGACCCGAACCTCCTCTGGGGGCTTGGACCCAGAGGATCCTTGCTCTCCGAGGCCCCCTAGGGGGACTTGGATTTCCTCTGGGGGCTGGGTCCCAGAGGTTCCTTGCTTTCCGGGCCCCCCTAGGGCGACACGAACCTCCTCTCGGGGCTGGGATCCAGAGGCTCCTTGCTCTCCGGGGCCCCCTAGGGGGACCCGAATCTCCTCTGGAGGCTGGGACCCAGATGCTCCTTGCTCTCCGAGGCCCCCTAAGGGGACCCGAATCTCGTCTAGGGGTTGCGATCCAGAGGTTCCTTGCTTTCCGGGGTCCCCTAGGGGGACCCGGACCTCCTCTAGGGGATGGGACCCAGATGCTCCTTGCTATCTGTGGCCCCCTAGGGGGACCCGGACCTCCTCTGGGGGGTGGGACCCAGAGGCTCCTTCGTTATTAGGGGTCCCTGCAAGCTCCAAGTCATGGGGCTCAGAATCAGCGGCAGCCCCCCCCCCCCCCTTCCATCGAGGCTATCGGGGACCAGCCCGCTCTGCAACCAAAACCATGCTCACCACCTCTATTGTGGCGGCAATGTAGAGGTACAGGGGCTCTTTGGGCTCTGGTGCCACCATTATCTGCAGCATCGTCAGCTGCTACTTCAGCTCGCAGAACGCCTTCTCTGCTTTCTCGGTCCAGATGAATGGTACGGACTGGCGCAGGAGCTTGAAGAACGGGAGGGCCCGCTCAGCCAGCCTAAAGATAAAGTGACTGAGTGCTACCAAGCACCCTGCAAGCTTTTGCATGTCCTTGATGCGGGTTGGAGGTCGCATCAGTTCCACCGCCTTGATCTTCTCTAGGTTGGCCTCAATCCCTCAGTGTGAGACCAAGAAACCGAGGAGCTTCCCAGCCTTGACCCCGAACACGCACTTGTTAGGATTGAGCTTCGTGCGTGTGGTTCGCATTCTATCAAAGACTAGGGCGAGGTTTTCTAGCAATGATGTATGGGTCTGGATCTTAACTACAATGTGATCGACATATACCTCTACCATGTCCCGAATAAGGTCCCCAAATGTTTTATGCATGGAGCAAACAAAGGTGGGGAGGGCATTCTTAAGATCGTAAGGCATGGACACATAGCAGTAAAGGCCATCTACGGTTATAACTGCAGTATGTTCTTCGTCTTCTCTAGACATTGGGATTTATTAAAACTCTGAGTAGGCATTAGAAAGCACAGCATATCGCATCCCGAGGTTAAATATATGATTTGATCTATTGTAGGGAGAGGGAAAGGATCTTTAGGACATGCCTTGTTGAGGTTGGTGTAGTCGATGCACATCCGGAGCCTACCGCCAGCCTTGGGGACAACAACAGGATTGGCCTGCCATCTGGGATGGTGAACCTCCCATATGAAGCCAGCATTGAGTAGCTTCTTGATCTCTTCACTGATGAAGTTCTGTCGCTCGATGGACTCCTTAAGGGGCCTCTGTTGTTGTGGTTGTGCATCGGGGTAGATCTTCAGACGGTGCTCGATCACTTCCTTGGGGATGCCTAGCATCTGCGACGGTTGTCAGGCGGAGATGTGAAATTAGCTCGTAGGAAAGCAGTGAGCGCCGATTCCTGCTCGCTGTCTAGACTCTCCGCGATACGGGTGGTCTGAGCAGCATCAGAGCCAATCTGGATTGTCTTTATGGGCACATCGTAATCATCGGAGGGTTGCACTCGTGGTGCAGCGGCATGACTACGCGCGTGTGGGTCTAGCGAAGGCTTACTCGACCCAGCATCGCTCAGGATAGGCTCTATGGCCGTTGCCAGTGCTCACAGCTTCTCCAAAGCCATCACTGCAGCAGCACGATCTTCGCAGATCTTGAGGACGCAAAGGATGTCGGCATCTTGAGTACTAGGTAGCCGTAATGGGCTAGAGTCATAAACTGGTAAAGGGCTGGCCTGTCTATAATAGCATGGTAGGGGAGGCTAACCTCCTCGACGTCGAATAGGATATTCTCCGTCCCGATGTTCTCGGGTGTCTCGAGGGTCACCTAGAGGTGTATGTAGCCGTACGAGATAACACTCTTCGGTCCTACTCCAGAGAATGGTCTCGACGGGGCGAGCTCGGACACGGGGATCTTCAGCTTGTCGAAGGCCGCACGGCTGATGAGGTTGAGGCCAGCTCCACCATCTACTAGGACATGGTAGAACTTTATATTGGTGATGGTGGGGGTGACGAGGAGGGGCAGCTTCCTGGCTCCTGCCATGTTCTCGGGGCAGTCGGAGGCGTTGAAGCTGGTCGGCGTCTCCATCCATCTGTGATGTGGCGCCGGGGCATGTGTAGAGGTCGTCGAAGCCATTGCCCGACGTAGGGTCTTGACCGCATTACTGGATGCACATTCCCAAGATTCTCCACAGATGATGTGGAGTGCTTTGAGATGCTCGTGGTCGAAGTTGAGGTCAAAGTTCACAGCCTGGTGGACCGTTTCCACGGCGTGTTCTGGCCTTTGGAACTCCATCTCGATGTCTTTGTTGATAGCTGGTCGACCTCTTGCAGCTCGATCTTGCTGCTACTCAAAGGCTTGATGAACACCATGATTGGTGAAAGTGCTACCACTTTTTTGAGGGAAAAAGCCCATACCTGGCGCGCCAAATGTCAAAGTGTTAGAGCGACACTTCCCCTGGATCTTCTAAGGAGCAACCCGCGGAGGTTCTTTGTTCGACGGGGCTTAGCCCTCAATCAAGTGTTCTAGCGCATGGAAGTATGAGATAGTGGTTTTTATGTGGTTCGGGCCGCAAGGAGCGTAACACCCTACTCCACGATGAGTGGTATTGCTGGTATGTGTGTGTGTGATGTTCGATGTGGGGATCCTTTGTAACGGTGGTGGTCCAGGCCTTTTATAGTCAAGGCCTGACGCCTTACAAGTGGGGTCCCGGGGCCCGACAGGTGGTCCCGGAGCGATCTTATCCTAAAGATCTATGGCTTCTCGTGCAAGCTTGCCTGACCGAGGCAGTGAAGACTCACTGTCTTGCCTCCTCTCCTGTTAGTAGTCCATGCGCCGTTGTTGACGATGATAGAAGGTGTCCCGTCGGCCTTTCTTGTTGCCGCAAGCTACCCACTTGGCCAAGTGGGATAAACCTGCAGCGCCTTCACTTTGACGCAATTGTTCATAGCGGTTTCTGACCGCTGGCATGCTCCGCGCTGGGCGCCGGAGGTGGGTGCGTGTTGATGGCTCCTAAGGTATACTAACAAATCATCCCTGGCAACGACGCCAGAAATGCTTGTTGGTACTACTTATGCACTATTAACTAAACATCTCCAACTAATGTGTCAGAAATGCTTGTTAATGGTTCTATTGGATCACAGAGTGAATTCCGCAAGCGCACGGAGATATCATTGTAGCATTTCCCCTTAAGAGTATTCCCAAGGGTGTCATTTATTTGATCCCAAAGGAAGGCGGGGTAGAGATATAACAATCATCAAGTGGAAAGGGTGGAAAGGTCTAGGTAAGAATCTAGTAAGGACGGATAAAATAATAGTGGAGGTAGTGTGACACACACAAAATCTTTCAAGTCTAAGGGGGGGTATGAGGATCCTAGAGGTTAGTTAAGGTTGAGAGTTATAGAGGTACTCCTACTATGCTCCATTGTACATATACATAGTCTAAACTAATTATCCATAAGCTATATCAATAGTGAATACTTATGCTATGTGGTTCAACACATCGGGCACGGGCTTACACCTAGCAATACTAGAGCGACTCCCGCCAAGAGCCTGTGGCATAGCCGAACATGGAGGATTACAAAGGACAGATAGGGTTGTCACCACCTACTGCCTACCTCTTCAATCCGTGGGTCTACGAGACATCCAATGCTACTTAGCTATCCTAGCACCATGCTAGCATATTAAGTAATTACCTTAAGAGCCTAGGCACAATCCATCCTAAGGCAATGAATTGAATCATCATTGAATCAATGTTGATACACAACATAATTAACCATACTAACCTAGTTATGTTATAATTAACTAGACTATAGTGGGGGTCTATAGGTTCTGTGATAATGAGATATGTTCATGGTGAAATAGTCATAGAAGCTATACCTTCCACATACATGGACTCCACAATCAAAAAAGAAATGCTTTGCCCAAGTATATGTATAAGTAGAGACTAAAGATACTATCTTTATTATGCATAAAGTCACAATTACAAGAAAAAATACATGAGCCATACCTTTCCCAATGTATGATTGGGAAGAGAGAGACTCCTTACTCCATTCCCAATTTGGACTTGGGACTAGAGACTCTCCTTTCTACAACCTAACTCCTCTAAGACTATGGATGATAGTGTATACAATAGAGATGAAGCTCAAGTGGTGTGTGTTGAAGTGAGGGGTAGGGGGTCCTATTTATACTAGTGTTGAGGTCGGTTCCCGCCACCAAAAGCGTGTGAATCAGTCACCATTGGCTCCAGGGAGCCGGGAGGAGCCAACACGTGGAGTTTGACCGAGTTTGGCACCAGGAAGAGGTCGGCCGAACCCCTGGTTCGGCCGACCTGGTCAAGGCACCAATTCTCGTGTGCTTTCTCCAGGTGGCTGCCAGGTGGGTCCCCTTGATGTATATGGGTGCAACATCGTTGGATCTCCTCGGATACTTCTGTTTGTGGGCCATTTGATCCATGGGATGCCATGTGTCGTCGCCTAATTGGCTGGGATGATATTTTATAGGATTGGTCCCTCTACATTTCCTCATTTCCTGCATAAAATGCTGCATACACATATTTCTCCAAGTCCAAGTGGAATTGGGTTAGATAGAAAGGTGATGTGTGCAACAAATGACAAATCCTTCACATAATTGAGTTAAATTGACGGATGAAATTGGTATATAACAGTCGTCAACAAACTCCCCAAGCTTATCCTTTGCTCGTCCCGAGCAAAGTCAAGACTTTAGGTTGATGATCAGGAGTTGCTACAATGTCTTATTTTCAAAAGTATCTAATGCACAACTAGATACTCTATCTAGTATTGCAGAAATTGGCTATGATACTCTACCCTTCTTAAGTTATTATGGGGCTTATGCTTTCTCATATTCATGAGTAGTTGAAAGGTAGAATAGCAAATGGAGCAAACATAGCCTAGAAATCAAGTTCCACTTAAATCCCGGATAATTCAATTTAGATATTAAGTACATCAATTTGATTCTCTCAGTCACTCCTTTGTGGATAGTGGAAATATTTTCTCACCAAAGTATTGTGACTCTACTATTCCTACTCATTGGATATGGCTTGTATGTGGAGCTTGGTAGGGAAAGTAAGTAGGCATATTTGCATCACATATATTGCTAAGTCAAAAGAGTATGCCTTAGGAGAATTCAAATCAAAACTTTTTGATTTAAGACTAGTGCATGTGTGATGGAGTGGAAGTGGATGTGGATACTTGAGATAACTCCTTTTTGGTATAATCTCTCTTCCTTTTGCAGGGATGAAACATGGCTAATTTTCTTTTTTCTCTTTTTTTTCTCATGCTTATGATGTAAGCATGATTTTTTTCATTTTCTTTTTGTAGCCATGTCTTCTACTCCCTTTCTTTGCAATGAATTTTGAAGAGAGTGCTAAACATGAATAACATGGAGTTTCTCTTTTTATTGTGGAATGGTGGATATGATGGAATTTTGCTTCCTTCTAGTGTAGAAATATAGCATGTGCAAGTGAAGTCTTGAATTCAAAAAGAGTTGAATGATTTCTCACATAGGTCTATACTAGTTTGACTAGGCTCAATGTGAAACCAAATAGCATATGCATAAAGTTTTGTCTATGTATAAACATCATATGGATTTGGTAGGTATTTCCAATCAATTGAGGGAAAATTAAATCTTTTTAGAATTTCTCCGGAAGTTTAAGTTTTACTTTCAAACTAGGACTAGCAGACCTATTACCAATTCTGGTCTTGCAACAACCTAGAGTTAGATCAAGCTTTTGCTACCCACAACTTCCAAATTAAGGTAAAAGTATTTCAAACCAATGAAAGCAATATTCGGAGAGTAGCAAGTTGTAAACTAGAGACTTAGAAAAATAAAATAGAGTAACTATTCATCATTTCATCTATGTGAATTCTTAAATCATTCTTACCGCACATCTTTATTTGATGAAAGCAAATCTAACCTATTTTTTTTAAATGCAAGGTGGATGATGGATGGAGGGAAAATAAATATGCAAGGAATGTGATACATGTTACCTCAAGTGGGGGTCCTCCCCCAAGCTTGTTCTTCAACTACCTCCATGATAAGGGTTGAACCCTTGATGACGGAAGTATGCTACAAGATCGGCTTGTTGTTGTTGTAGCGCCATGTTGAAGTTGGTGAATTGAGCATCCATGTGTTGTTGCCAATCCTGGGTACCTTGAACATGCTCTTGGAATGTGCTGTAGATGTCACCCGTTCTCACTTCATATTCTCCTATAGTCTAGTGAGGTCCGTCATTCCTTGGCCATAGTCATGATGACTTCTAGCCGAAACGGAACGACGTCCCCTCATGGACGTTGGGGGCAAGCTGCTGGAGCTTGAAGAGGATAAGGGTGGATCCCTTTGCCATTCTTGCCAAGATGATCCCCCAGTCTCATACGTCGGAGGTTGAGTCCATCCGGGCGCATAACCCGTTGGGTTCTCTTCCTCTTGGTATTCATGGACTGGAGAGATTATCGGTGGCATGCCGGTGGCTGCAGCCCTCGCACAATTCCTTGTTACCCTTCCAGAGACATTACTTCTTCTTGCTTCCTCAAGGGGAAGAAGATCAATGGTTAGCCTCCGGCATTTGTACAAATGAAAATCCGGGTTAGGTAACCAAATTTCATTGACAAAGACAGGATAGAAAAATATCAAGGACCCATTTTGATCATGCTTAAGGGTATGTCCTTGCACTAAATAGTCTTCATCAATTAATTCTCTTTCAGTTTTAGTATATTCAAATGAAGAGTATTTAAGTGCTCCTACCCTTTCAGCAATATGAGTAATCAATGAAGTGCATTCAATTGGTCCTTATTTTGAAATGTAATCTAACCATTGTGTCATCATGGCTTTGACTGGAGCAACTTTTATCTTTTTAGTCATGGCAAACAAAATTTTCAATTCATCATCTCGCACAACCCTAACATCTCCCATAGGGAACATAGTCATAGCCACCCATCTATGCATGAAGCGTAAGGTAGGGTTTTGGATGTGGCTATTCCTAGGAGCCCTACATGTGACCTCACTAGTTAGCTCATGCCAAAAACTTTGTTTGTTAAACTTAGGCAAATTTTCTAAATATAGCAAACACCGTTTATGGAAGCCTAGGATGCTACCTAATTCTTTCCATAGGATGTTGTATTCTTTTTGAAACAATCTAAAAGAAATACCATCAAATCCTATTCTTAGCGTGTAAAGGAATTGGATGGTGAGAAGGCGTGAACCTTTCTCCTCTATGTGAGCAAAGTAATCAAATCCAATTGCATGCCGAATTGAAAGAAATTCGGAGTCCATACCTATCTTGGAGATCAAATGTGGATCGTAAGCCTTGGTGTGGCGGAACTCACGATCTTGGAGAAGCTTGCATGCTTGATCTTCAACTTCGCTTCGTATGTCGAGGTCGTTGTCATGAAGAAGTTGGTGTGGGTTGCTTATCTCTTCCATGGGAGTGTCCTCACACACACTTCTCCTCCTTGGGCTTGTACCCATGGAAGAGAGGCGTGCACTAGAACCTTCACCATAGCTTGAGCTTGCAGCCTCCTTCCTCTTTCCGAACAACCTCTTCATGTCTTTTTGAGTTCAACAAGCAAGAACAAAACAAGGCGAGAAAAAATCTAAAAGAAGCAATGTTTGGAAATCAAAACTCTCAACGTATTTTCTCCTCTTGAAAGCTTGAGTGTAAAATGCAAATGCAAACAAAAGAAAATCTTTTTAGGGATGGATTTGAGAAAGAGTGTTGCAATGAAGGGCAAGAAAAACAAGGTGAGCCAGAGAGTGGCTTGGAGATGTGTAAGATGATGTGGTGTGTGAAGAGAAGTGCTCTTCACGGCCACAATTTATAGGGTGCACCTTCCAACAGTCACTTAGGGTTTAAAATGTAGCCGTTGGAGGAAGGGGAGCCAAATTGGCTCCATTCCCTGTTCGGCCGACCAGGGGGTTCGGCCGACCTGACAGGTGGCCTCCCTGGTTCCCCTTTTGGCAAGTGGCACCCCAACGGCTATAAAGTTAGCACGTTGGTGAAATGCCACATGTGCAACTCAGAACAAATTGTTTTTCAAATAAAAACCCTTTTCAAATCCAATAAAAATTTTCTTTTGAAAAGAAAGAAAGAAAAATGATAGTTGAGAATATAAAATTCTCAACTTGCTAGGAAAATCAAATATGCAATGGGAAAAATCCAAATGGGGTGGAAAAAAATAAAGAAAAGTAAAGTGGGATAACTACCAATTTAACCTATTGGCGTAGGTCTCACCACCGTCCGATGAGATGGACATTCCTCCATCTTCATTTCACATCCGGGCCCGGAGGGATGGGCTTGGATGGCTTGTCTTGCTTCTTCCACCATTCCTTCTTTGGCGTCTTGGTGGACTTGGGCCTTCGGGAAGGTCCAGATGATTTCGCCATCTTTGGATATCGGCGTGGTCGAAACGACGGATTCTCCTCGTAGATTAATCTTCTCATGAATGCAATGAGTGAGTCCACCTTTGGAGGTGTGACTTCGACCTCTCTAATGTTATCATTCGGCCCATACTTGATTCGAATAATGGAGCATTGTTCTAATTTTGGCCGAAAGTTAAACCTTTCCTCCTTGCCATTGATATGGAAGTGGATTTCTCCAGCTCCCACATCTATGCGAGCTTTTGCAATGCTGAGGAAAGGACGCCCAAGAATGAGTGGTGTATCTTTCTCAATGTCCATGTCTAGCACCACAAAATCCACGGGTATGAAGCAGTTCCGGATCTTCTCCGGGACGTCTTCAGCAATACCCGCTGGATAACGGACTGAATAGTTAGCCAGTTGTAGCTGCATTGGTGTTGGAGCCAGCTCTGTGAAGTTCAGGTGGTCGAACACAACCTTGGGCATCACACTAACACTTGCTCCCAAATCACAAAGTGCCTTGTCAAAGTAGTGAGCCCCAATTGAGCATGAAATGGTAGGACATCCGGGGTCCTTCTTCATTTCAGGAAGCCTATTGAGGATGGTTGCACTGCATTCTTCCGTAAGCTTGACTCCTCAGTGCTGAGCAATGGCCATTTGTTGTTCAATATGTCCTTGAGATAGCGAGCATAAGTGGGTACTTGCATCACATCAATCAAGGCACATTGATGTGGATCTTTTGGATGATCTCAACAAAACGGTTGAATTTCTCATCCACTGTTGGCTTCCTTTGTCTGTGAGGGAATGGCAATAAGTTGGTGTCTTCAAAGTGTTTGGCCATTCTCTCACCAAGTAATTCACTTGGGACATCCTCCTTCTCAGGCTCAGTTGTCCTCTTTTCTTGTGTGGGATATGTTGGGTCACGAGTGGTCTTTCCTCCTCTCGTAACCACTGCATTGACGTTCTCCACTGGGGCTTCTGGCTGTCCCAAAATTTTGTTGTTTTCTAATGGGGGGACAACTGCAGCAAGTTGTGCCAACTGAGTCTCCAACATCTTGTTGAAGCTTAGTTGATTCTTGAATGCTGAGGATAGTCCTTCAATCTTTGCATTGATTTTCTCTAGGGTCTTCTCATTAGCTGACAGCTTCTTGGATAGGGCCACGTTGATCTTGAGCTGGCTAATGGCAAATTCTCTCAAGTTGGGCTGATTTCCAAGGTTGCCATTGTCGTTGTACCCTCCTTGAAAGAACGGGCGTTGTTGACCCCACCCTTGACCTCCTGGACGATAGCCATTGTTGTTGTTGAAATTTCTGTTGTTGGCGAGGTATAAGGCATCCTCACGAGTTTCTGGGAAATCATTGCCCATATGACTCGTTTCTCCACAGACTTCACACGTGATGTGAGAGTCTAGGGCATAGGCATTGCCAAACACTTCACCACAGGCTTGTCCATCAATTTTCTTCATTAGGAGGTCCAATTGTGCAGCGATCATGTCCACCTCCTTCAAGGTGTGCATGCCTCGTTGTCGGGTATGGAGATGCTCATTGTTCCATCCCATGTTGGACACCATCTTCTCAATAAGATCTTTAGCTTTTGGCACCGTCAATGAGAAGAAGGCTACTCCAGCAGCAGCATCCAAATGGTCACGTGCTCATGGGATCAGCCCGTTATAGAAATTTTGAATAAGGAGCCAGTCATCCATCCCATGGTGGGGATATGCTAGGATGTACTCCTGAAGCCTTTCCCATGCCTCGGGAATAGATTCCTTGGGCTCTTGCTGAAAGCTGGAAATCCTTCCACGTAGGGCATTGGTTTTGCTCAACGAGAAGAATTTGGCGAGGAATGCCGTAGAACACTTCTCCCAAGTGTCTACAGCACTTCGGTTCGAATAGAACCACTGTTTCGCTCTCCCAAGGAGAGAGAACGGGAACAGTCTAAGACGGACCGCATCCGGAGACACGTCCTTGATCTTAAAAGTGATGCAGATCTCGAGGAATTGTTGCAGGTGACCACTCATTAGCCTTCCCACTGAATGGGTTGGCTTGCACCATAGTGATAAGGACAGTTTTGATCTCGAAGTTCACATCTCCCATGTTAACAATGGTCCCAATAGGCACATTGTTAGCAGAGGGAGCTGAGAACTCACGAAGGGTCTTCTGAGCCATTGGCGTTTGGATTATTGGTGCAGAAATGCTGGCTTGCTTTGCCACTCGAATCTTCTGAGGAGTAACAACACGGGGTCGGTCTCTCAGAAGAGATTCGGGATCTTCAACAAAGTTTTCCGGCAGGCGGAAACCAGACATACACTACCCTGTTTTCACATTTAAAATAAATGTGAAAACAAAGAATGGTTATCCTACTACAGTCCTACCCAGGGGTCTAGCCTATTCACTTGGTCATGTTATATATCTATTTGCCTTCCCCGACAACGGTGCCAGAAATGCTTGTTGACGGCTCCTAAGGTATACTAACAAATCATCCCTAGCAACGGCGTCAGAAATGCTTGTTGGTATTACTTATGCACCATTAACTAAACATCTCCAATTGATGTATCAGAAATGCTTGTTAATGGTTCTATTGGATGACATAGTGAATTCCGCAAGCGCACAGAGATATCATTGTAACATTTCCCCTTAAGAGTATTCCCAAGAGTGTCATTTATTTTATCCCAAAGGAAGGTGGTGTAGGGATATAAGAATCATCAAGTGGAAAGGGTAGAAAGGTCTAGGTAAGAATCTAGTAAGGATGGATAAAATTATAGTGGAGGTAGTGTGACACACACAAAAGCTTTCAAGTCTAAGGGGGATAAGAGGATCCTAGAGGTTAGTTAAGGTTGAGAGTTATGGAGGTACTCCTACTATGCTCTATTGTACATATACATAGTCTAAACTAATTATCCATAAGCTAGATGAATAGTGAATACTTATGCTATGTGGTTCAACACATCGGGCACGGGCTTACCCCTAGCAATACTAGGGAGACTCCTGCCAAGAGCGTGTGGCATAGCCTAATGTGGAGGATTACAAAGGACAGATAGGGCTGTCACCACCTACTGCCTACCTCTTCAATCCGTGGGTCTACAAGACATCCAATGCTACTTAGCTATCCTAGCACCATGCTAGCATATTAAGTAATTACCTTAATAGCCTAGGCACAATCCATCCTAAGGCAATGAATTGAATCATCATTGAACCAATGTTGATACACAACATAATTAACCATACTAACCTAGTTATGTTTCAATTAACTAGACTATAGTGGGGGTCTATAGGTTCTATGATAATGAGATATGTTCATGGTGAAACAGTCATAGAAGCTATACCTTCCACATACATGGACTCCACAATCAAACAAGAAACGCTTTGCCCAAGTATATGTATAAGTAGAGACTAAAGATACTATCTTTATTATGCATAAAGTCAAGATTACAAGAAAGAATACATGAGCCATACCTTTCCCAATGTAGGATTGGGAAGAGAGAGACTCCTTACTCCTTTCCCAATTTGGACTTCGGACTAGAGACTCTCCTTTCTACAACCTAACTCCTCTAAGACTATAGATGATAGTGTATACAATAGAGATGAAGCTCAAGTGGTGTGTGTTGAAGTGAGGGTTAGGGGGTCCTATTTATAATAGTGTTGAGGTCGGTTCCCACCACCAAAAGCGCGTGAATCAGTCACCATTGACTCCAGGGAGCCGGGAGGAGCCAACACGTGGAGTTTGACCGAGTTTGGCGCCAGGAAGAGGTCGGTCGAACCCCTGGTTCGGCCGACCTGGTCAAGGAACCAATTCTTGTGTGCTTTCTCCAGGTGGCTGCCAGGTGGGTCCCCTTGATGTATATGGGTGCAACATCATTAGATCTCCTCGGATACTTCTGTTTGTGGGCCATTTGATACATGGGATGCCACGTGTCATTGCCTGATTGGCTGGGATGATATTTTATAGGATTGGTCCCTCTACATTTCCTCATTTCCTGCATAAAATGCTGCATACACATATTTCTCCAAGTCCAAGTGGAATTGGGTTAGATAGAAAGGTGATGTGTGCAAGAAATGACAAATCCTTCACATAATTGAGTTAAATTGACGGATGAAATTGGTATATAACAGCCGTCAACAGTGCGCGTCTTCAATGCTTGACTTGAGCAGGGCGCTCCATGCCTTGCCTCTGTATCTTACGGTCCGAGGCAAGCCACAGGACACATGGAAGTGTCGGGGCTGATCTCCACTGGGGAGGTCAGACCTGGTTCTTTGTGACGCGTGGCAGCTCCGGGGCTCGTCATGGGGCGTGGCAGCTCCAGGCCCCTTCCCTTGGGGGGTGTTGGTCCTTGCGCTCTGTGTCATGTAGCTGTTCTGGGAGTGTTCCCCCAAGGTTGGGTGAGGTCCCGTCCCTACACGTGGTGTCTCGGGAGCCCGCCACATCGGACAGGCCAAGTCCCATCTTCAAGGCTTACGTGGCAGCGCCGTAGCTCGATCTTGAGGGAGGCAACGGCCTTGGCACCTACTGGACACGTGGCGGCTCCAGACGTGCCTCGGTGTCTTCATCCTATGTGCGAGGGTACCCCGTCTGCAGGGTACCGACAGAAATAAAATAAACTAAAGTGGGGAACTTTACCGGTATTAGATTAACCGGTAAGTTCACTCTATTGCATAAAAATTGGGGGTGCTTACATTACTGAATTACAAATTTTGGAATAAAAATGAAATAAATCAAACTAAGGGTTAAGCATCCAAGGCCTAATGGGACACCTACTTATGGTGCCTTGTAGATGTCGGACATCCCTATGGCCTCGCATAAGCGCCTAACTTTGGCACTTACGCCACTGCAGACACCATCAATCTCCTCCTTAAGGGAATCAATGTCATCTTTGAGCTTTGCCCCTTGATGTTTGCTTCGGCCACCATCCACGCTAGATTTTTGTTCTCCAAACGGAGATTTGCTATTTCCTTTGCTAGCAGCGCCAACAGCATGGGGAGATTTCTTATCACTGCTTTGATATTGGCCCGGAGGCCTTTTATAGCAGGTGGTGAGAGGTGATGCCTCATTCTGGAGAGAGATGAACCCATCTACTCCTCCATGGCCAAGTTGTCCACACACTTGTATAGGCCTTTTCCAAAACTCTTCAGCATTCTCACATCGTGGATTATGAAACAGTCGTTTGTCGGCTCCGACGAGGTGCGAGTTGGCGACTCGTAGTGGTAGCTCACTACATCGCCCTTCTTCATCTTGAGAGTGTCCGTGTACTTCTCGCCAGGATGAATAATGGGACGGACTTCGTCTCTTCCCTTGATAAGACTGGTACCAATGGGCTTGAGAGCGGTCATTGATGGACGTCGCGTCAGAGTTTGCGACTTCTTCGGCACTCTACAAGGAGAGAGCGAGCAAGCCACGCTGTGATGAGCAGAGCTAAGCCCACGAGGCATCCCAAGTGGTGGGATCACGATGAGAGGTGCCACATCCAATGCTATGATGGATTCAATGGACAAAGTGGCTACATCGTTGCCCGACGTAGGCTCCCCACTGAGGTTGAACATGGAGCTGGAGGATGCATGGGGGACGATGTCCCTGCCAGCCATGGTAGATGGGACTTTGTGGAAGACGGGACGGGGTGTTTCTTTTCTGCAATGATGCAAGTCCGCCTCTGTGTTCGTGGCTTTCTAATATTGGCAAGGCGGAGATTCAATCTATCGCATCGAGGGTTCTGTTGGGATAACACGGGAGAGTGACCTGCCAAAACTGAAATTAGACAGCACCAACTAAGAGTCGGTCGAACCTAGGGTTCGGTCGACCTGGGGTGGCCCCTGTTTGGGCTGCTGTTTTGCAAGATATCTTCGTGGGCCATATGGATCATCTTTATAATGGGGCCACTTATTGGACTTCAAGAAATTACATGGAAATTGGAAGAAAGGCATGAAAATCGATTAAATTTATCACGTCAACTTACTTTTCCAAATACTTGTGGGAATCTAAGAAAATTTTGAGACGGTGCCCATTCACCTTAAATAGATGGCCTTCATTATCTTGGAGTGTGAAGGCTCCATGAGATGAGGTTTCTATCACGGTGAATGGTCCTTCCTAGTTACTTCATAATTTCCCATGTCCAATGAGTTTTACCCTGCAGTTAAAGAGAAGGACTTTATCTCCAGGCTTAAACTCTTTTGGCGTAATCCTTTTGTCGTTTCATCTCTTAGGTCTTTCCTTATAAATCTTGGCACTAATATGCCATATCCCTCCATTCCTCAAGTTCAGAAATTGGCCTCAAATGGTACATCTCAGCTTCAATAAGATCCATGTTCCATCATTTTATGGCCCAATGGTCTCTATGTTCCAACTCTACAGGAATATGGCAAGTCTTCCCATAGACAAGTTGGAATTGAGACATGCCAAAGGGTGTCTTGTAGGCAGTTCGGTACGCCCACAATGCATCAGGTATTTTATGCTTCCAACCCGTTCCCATTTCCAAGACAGTCTTTTGCATAATGTTTTTGATCTGCTTATTGGACGTTTTTGCCTGACCGCTTGTTTGTGGGTGGAATGGGGTAACAATGTTATGCTAAACTCCAAGCTCCCTTAGAAAGTTCTGGAAGGTTTTATAATTAAAATGAGTCCCTCCATCACTTATAACCATTCTGGGAGTGCCAAAGCGTGGAAAATGATCTCATGGAACATTTACCTAGCTTGCTTGGAGTCAGCATTTTTGCAAGGCAATGCCTCTCTACCCATTGACATGTAATTGACGCCCACCAGAATATACTTGCAATATTAGGACTTTGGAAAAGGTCCCATGAAGTCAATACCCCACACATCGAATATTTTGACTTGGAGATTATATGTGAGGGGCATGGCATTACGATCAGTGATTCATCCATGCTTTTTGTATTTCCAACATCGGCGAATGAATTCTTTGGTATCTTCATACGTAGAAGGACAATAGAATCTACTTTGTCAGACTTTTGCGTGAGTATGGTGAACACCATAATGGCCTCCATAGGGGCCAGCATGGCATTTTTCAATGATCTTGGTGCCTTCGATAGTGGGGACACACCTTCTATGAAGGTCATTGGCACATACTTGATAAAAATATTGATTGTCCCATAGGTGTCTACGACCTTCATAAATGAGTTTTTTTTTCTTTCCCCTGGAGGTAGGTACCCCGTGACCTTGAAGTTCATGATATCCGTATACCAATGGTGAGAGTCGGTCACCTTGAGCAACATGTCATCACATAGGAAGCCATTAATGGGTACGTCCATGTGTTGTGTGACTTCCATCGTGAGAAATGATCTGCAACACAATTCTCTACTCCCTTCCTATCCTTAATCTTCAAATCTAACTCTTGGAGTAGGAGAATCCATCGGATGAGCCTTGGTTTAGCGTCCTTTTTCATGAGCAAAAATTTCAAGGTTGCATGGTTCATGCAGAAAATGACCTTGGATCCAACCAAATAGGACCTAAACTTACCGATAGCAAAGACTACTACAAGGAGTTCTTTTTCTGTAGTGGCATAATTGAGATGTGCTCCTGTTAGAGTCTTGCTAGCCTAGGATATAGTGTGATGTTTTTTTCTTTTTGTTTAAGACCGCACCAACAACAATATCCCTGGTATCACACATGATTTCGAATGGAAGCGTCCAATTAGGGGGCTGGATGATTGCAGCTAAGACAAGAGCCTTTTTGAGTGTATCAAAGGATTTAAGGCACTCCTCATCAATATATAAAAGGGATCATCCTTAACTAATAGGTTTCTGAGGGGTCTAGCAATTTTAGAGAAATCCTTGATAAATCGTCGATAGAATCCCGCATGACCTAAAAAGTTGCGGATTCCCCTAATGTTGACGGGAGGTGGAAGTTGTTCAATAGCTTCAATTTTTGCTTTGTCCACCTCTAGGCCTGTAGGCAAGATTTTGAGCTCAATAGGAGGTTTGGGTGTGGGGTCTTCCTTGGGAAATTCAAATGTCTCTTGAAGTTCATCCTCTGCTTGGATGAAATCTTCTTCACCATCTACTTCAGGAGGTTCCAAATTTCAGAGTCCTAACCCCCTCATTTGGCCAATCTTGGAGGAGTGATTCTGCAGATGTGCTTTTTGAACGCATAATGGGAATAAAAATTTTTTCCCTCCAAGATTTATGTTGATGTTCCCTTCTGAGGGGATTTCCTTGAGAAATATCTCAATGGGTACTCCAATCATAATGTTGAAGTCACGGATTTTGAAAACATGGAAATCAAGGAAAACCTCAACATTTTTGTGTCTCACCAACACATGTTAAATCCCATATCCTTCAATAATATTTCCAAATGTATCTTAGAAGGATTTTTGTGTTCGTGCCATAGGAACATCGCCCAAAAATGGCGAGAGCAAAAGTATTAGAAATGATATTAGCTCACACATAGGGATTATATAGGACTCGCATCGCTGCTCCTCTAATGTGACATAGAATTGTAGCCAAAGGTGAGGTCATCCGAAGGATTTCGGGTGAGCTCTCAACCTCTGCTCTCCACTTCGAACTCAAAATAGAGGTCAACTCCTTGACCGTCTCTTGGAGAAATACTCCACCAAGCGGGTTAGGTGAAGTTGAAGGCAACAATGTCTTCCTATGATAACATTACTTGGAGGTATTTCCAAAATCTTCAAAAATCTCCTTCTCGAAGTAGAACGAGAATTCCGAAGGTTGAATTTCTTCACGCTTTGAAGGTTTAGGTTCAAGAGAGGACTCTACATGCAAGGCAGATGATGGGCATTCTATTGGCTCTTCCTTGGCTTTAGGAGTGTCCTTGGTACTCGACATGGCTTCCTTTGCGAGAGGTTCATTAAGACCCATAATGAAGGAGGCATTTTCTGAATTCAATCTAGAAGTTTATTCCCTTCTTCCGACGTCTTGTGGAGGAAAGAACCTCCAGCCGTAATGTCGAGATATAGGTGCATCCCATGAAGAAATGTTGTAATAACAACTGATCAGAGATTAACAAATCTGGGCCAAAGTTTCGCAAAAGCGAAAATCTATCCCAGGACGCACCTATTGATTCCTTCTCCATCTATTGGAAGCCTATTACTTCCATTCGTAGGGAAACAATTCGGGATATTAGAAAGAAGGCAAGACAAAATCTGTCTTGTAATTCTCACCAATCACTATTTGTTTTCCCAACATTATGGGTGTACCATTGTTTTGCTTTTTCCTTGAGAGAAAAAGGAAACAACTCCTGTTTGAGAGTTTCTTGTGTCATGCCTTTGCTTAAAAGGCAAGAACACAATGTTCGAACTCTCACAAATGGTGGTAAGGGTTTTATCAATCCGTTCCTGAGAAGGATTGTTCCCGAATCATGGCTATAAAGCCAGGGTGGAGTTCATATCTAGTTGAGCAAATTGGTTCCACCGACAGCGGTGGCTCGCATAACTCGCCCTTTGGTGCAGAATAAGAAAGAATGATGGGTTGCTCCATATCGGTGGTGGGAAGGTAAGAAGAAAAGAAAAAAATAGATACGAGAGTGAACAAGGTTCGAAGATCAACAGCAACCGTTCCCCGACAACGGTGCCAGAAATGCTTGTTGAAGGTTGGTACGTCACAGATGAAAATTTGCAAGTACACGGAGAAACCGCGGTAGCACTTCCCCTTAAAGAGTATTCCCAAGGGTATTGTCGGTACCCTGTGCACCAGGGACCCCATGATATCACAAGAAGTATAAGAGAATTCCACTTGTCTGAGTTGAAGGTTTTCTTAGGCCCCACGTGTCACATGGCATTGGACCCGCCTCCCTCATATGGGTAGCTCCGGAACTGCCATGTGTAATATAAGGCCGGAGCTGGACTCCTGACATAGGGAAGCCCCAGCGTTGACACATGTATAATGACCCCGGAACTAACCCCCCGTAGAGGAAAGCTCCCGTGCCGCCACATGTATGTCAGTTCCGGACCTATATCCCCATGAGGGGAAGCTCCGGAACTGCCACGTGTGGAGCTTCCGGACCTACAACACCAACAACATGGACATTCAAGGTACAGCTAAAGCGACAGTTACAAGACCTAATTACGTGTCATTAATACTATATTAATGACACACGATTAGTGGACTGTTAATAGGGGTAACGCAACCATTAAGGCACATTATCACCCTATTAATCACGCTGAATACTCATAGACTGTGTATTAGGTTATTGAATATGCCAGGGCCACATGTCGGGTAAGGTAAATGTTGTAACGATCAATCCTTGGACTATAAAAGGACTGCGCCGCACGATACAGGGACACTCAATCTAATCGAAGCACACACGCATACCAGTGCTACGCACTTACTCAATACAACAACACAAACCCCGTGGAGTAGGGTATTATGCTCAGGCGGCCCGAACCACGTAAATCACCTGTGTCATCATCTTGTTCCCGATCTCTGCACGCCCAGACCAATACAAGAACCTCCGCAGACTACATTTAGTAGTACCGGGGGAAGTGTCGTTTAACCACTTCGACATTTGGCGCGCCAGGTAGGGGAGCGCCCGAGATAGCAAGATGGTGAACTCCACCGCAGGATCCTCCAACAGCAACCATGATGAACAGTCTGCTAGAGGCAATCCCTCTAACATGCAGCAGCCAGCGGGCGCTGTTGTCCCATCGGTTGTCATGCCACCACCACCACCGTCTGCCCCAGCAAACAATGTTGGACATCAGGATGGGGTACTTGTGTTAGTCATAGCATCGGCAAACAACAACCCAGAGAACGCGCTAACTGCTGCGCGAACCCTGTTGGATCGCCCACCAGCTCCCGAAGCACCTCAGGGTGCGATGGAGCAGTGGGGCGCTGATGTACAACATCTGGATGCAGCTGCAGCCGATGCCATCAGCAACCAAGGTCCTCCCCCTTCGGGGCAGCCAACAGCTCAACGTAGGACCTTGTCTGGAAGACTTGGTCCTCACGTGTCACAGCACCGATGGCGTGCTACATCTCAGCAGGTGACTTCGCTGCCTTCCGGGGCATGACACACCCACACCATCACCAGGATTCTGAATCATGACCTGAGGTAGGAACTTGATCGCCGTAACCGGCAGCAGGACGGCCGCTTCCATATCGAGCGTGCCCATGAGAGGCGAGAGGCTCGAGACAACCCTGCTCCTCAGGGAGTAGGGGGAGGCTGTTCTGCCCTGGCCATGCACTTACGCATGGTCAGATGGCCACATAAGTTCCGGCCTCATTTGCTGCACAAATTCAACAGGACTGTCAACCCTGTCGAGTTTCATCAAATCTACTCCACTGCTATACTTGCAGCGGGAGGCAACGAGGTTGTGATGGCCAACTACTTCAAAGTGGCTCTGACTGGGACTGCAAGGTCCTGGTTCATGAGTCTTCCACCCGACTCCATCAATAGTTGGGAAGAATTATGCCAACAGTTCACTGCCAACTTCGGGAGTTCTTATACTCGACCCGGCACTGAACGGGATTTTTTTGTTGTGAAGCAAACAACGGGGGAATTGTTGCAATCTTTTATCCAGCGGTTTTCTCAGGTACGTAATACCATCCCCTCAATATCGAGTGCTTCTGTTATCGTTGCATTCAGACAGGGTGTTCGAGACAAGAAGATGCTAGAGAAGCTGGCGACCAAAGAAGTCACCAGCATCACAGAACTCTTTAGCTTAGCAGATAAATGTACTAAAGCTGCGGAGGGACGTGAGATGCACTCCAAACTACCTCCGGAGGCAAACAAGAAATCCTCTAAGAATGAAGCCACTACTTCCGAAGGTAGCAAAAAGAAAAAAAATCCAACGACAAAAAGAAGTCGTCGATCGGCGCACCTACTGTTGCGGCTGCTACAGCTCCGGGTGGCTGGGGGCCACGCCCCAAAAAACACCTCGTCCTTCATCAGAAGAAGGTAGCAACTCCAAAGTGTGGTGTCCGATCCACAAGACGGACAAGCACACTCTGGAAGAATGTCAAGAGGTCCGGAACCTTGTCGAGTGCTACAACAAGCGCAGAGAAGAAGCTCCTTTCCGCCAGTGGGAAGGAAAACAAAAAGTCGATGAAGCTCCGGCTGAAGAGGAGCTAGGCTTTCAGTATCCCAAGAAGGTCCTGAAGGCTGTCTACAACACCGTCGACGATGACTCCAACGTATCTGACAACGAGCGTCGGATGATCCTAAACACAATTTATGGTGGTTCTTGGGACATCACCTCTCGCCGCATCTTCAAGTCAATGCGGCAGCACATGGCCACCGCAGCTCCAGCTGTCAGGGTGGAGCCTCATCGGAAGTGGATGGACACTCCCATCATTTTCGATGCTTTGGACTGCCCTTGTAACATGATTGGAGCTGGCCAACTCCCGTTGATGGTGTATCCGACCATTAACAATATCCAACTCCACCATGTAAAGGCGGACGGAGGTGCAGGGCTGAACCTCATAAGCTTTAAAGCCTTCGTCAAGCTCCAGCTCCGACCTTCGGACCTTCGCCCCTCTCAACCTTTTTCTGGGGTAGGTCCGGGGGCTATTACCCCACTCGGCTCCATCACACTCCCAATGACCTTTAGGTCTCAGGAGAATTACAGAACTGAGAAACTGGTCTTCGACGTGGCGCAGATCAGTCTACCATTTAATGCCATTCTGGACAAGCCTGCTTTATACAGGTTCATGGCCGCCGCCCACTATGGCTACTTGGTGTTGAAGATGCCAACACCTTCGGGCGTTCTCCGGATCCGCGGGGATTGCACTGCAGGAATCACTACATTGTGTAGGATCGAAGAGCACGTGAAAAACTACCAGGGGGTGAGAATCAAGTCACGAAGACGATACAACAAGAATCACTCAAATCCATTGAGAGAAACTCAAGTTATGATCAAAAGATCGAACAAGGGTCAATCTGTTCTACCGAGTAAAAAAATAGATTTGTAATACTACAAAGAAACTCGTGTAGATCAAAACCCACAAATCCAATGATCGTGAAATTTCGACAGATGATAGATAATCAAGTTGTGAAGACAACCAAAAAAGAATCACATCAATTGGATGTGTAAAACTCAAGTTATGATAAAACCACCATAGAAAGGTAGTGCTGTGCAGAAACTTGACGAGAAAAACTTGTCTGGAACAAGTTGAACGAACAAGGCACAAAAGTTCCTTTCAACTACGAATTTTATTCAATAGAACACAATAGGAACAGCCCCAAAGTCTTATCCCACGAGCTGTGGCCTCCCTTGCTTATATAACTAGCCCTTAGGCCAACCCAATCTCATCTAGGACTCTAAACCTACTCAAATCACGAAACTTTCCATAGCTGCTTAGTACTATTCTATATGCAGATAGAAGCAATATTAAGACTTCGAAACACATTAGGAATGTATCCCACATTCTTAAAACAACTCAAATTCATGACCCACACGAAATCCTATCATAACCAACTCAAAACTTACCATATTTGAGTCAAACACGACTCAGTCGCAGCTTGAGTCCATAACTTAGTCGGTTGGACCTTTCCAACCAATTCTTTACGTCCACATCTCTTCATCACGCCTCGGAACCATGTAGTCACGTCCATGAACTCCTTGCACACGTGCAAACATCTTCCAACGACGTCCACGATACCTTCATATGCATTGTTCTTGATTCAAACATGTTACGCAACCTCCTGATCAACTCAACCACAATTCCTCTCGAACTTGGTTGTTGAACCTCATCTTCTCCCTAAGACTAGTTCAATGGATCCCGTCACCAACCATGTATTGAACTCAAGCAACACCTGCACATGAATAAACAACCAATCCGTACGAGCCCAAGTTCGCGACTTGACTCAAATTAGTTCTGAACACAACACCTCACGTGAGCACCTCACATAAGCATGTTGCAAAACCACAGTAAAACGATATCAGCCATATCAACCAAAATGCACCCAAAACTTATCAAATGAATACAGTGCAATCTTTCCAACAATATAAAGCAAGTTCGAAACATTGCAAGATAAAAGCAGGAACATTACGATCAAGCTCCAAACCTTACCAAAGCTAACCGGAGCTTGAGCCGGAGCTTACCAAAGCTAGTAGAACCAAGCGCTGGAGCTTACCAAAGCTAGTAGAACCTAGCGCCGGAGCTTACCAAAGCTAGTACAACCTAGCGCCGGAGCTTACCAAAGCTAGTCAGACCTAGAGCCGGAGCTAACCAAAGACGTTGGACCTAGCCAAAGCATGTCGGACCTTACATCAGACTTTGCCGGAGCTACCCAAAACAAGCCGGATCTATCGTCGAACCTTGCTGGAGCTCGGATCTAGAGTTGGACTTTGGTAAAAACGATGTTTTGGTAGAATTTTAGAACTTATATCATCAAAGCCAATGTATTCACTACAAGCCAATGTATTCAACACACATAGGTCTCACAATCTCCCCCTTGATGAATGCATTGGCAACACCACTTAAAATCCGAACATTGGCTTATTCATATTAAAAGTTTTAAAAAACATTTCTCCACCTTTGTAAAACAGAAATAAAATGAGAAGAAAAAGAAGTTCTTCCTCTGAGAAGAATCGTGCCAAAACAATTGTGAATATGTGCAATGTGTAATCAATTACTCCCCCTTGCATACTTATCTTTAAAAATTCACATATTATCTCTCCCCCTTTGACAATGTATTCAGCAAGGTTCAAAAGAGAAATTTCAAATATTATGAGCATATTATAACATATACATATAAACAAAGCTCATCCATGTCATACTATCAAGTAACTTACACTATCACATCAATGAGATACATAAAGTACAGTAAGCCAATGCTAGACATCAAATGTAATTTTCAATTTAAGCAAGTCATGATCTCACAAACTTAACTATTTCAAAACATGAAAGCATGACACTAGTTGCTACATTTTATTATTTTTCAAAGCACAAATTTAGATCATATGATATTTGCAAGAGATTATATGCGCATCTGCCTTATTCTAACCAACCAAGCCAAGCCTATGTAACTTGACAATCAGAAGCTTAAGGACATAGTTTTAGTCATACACAACTCCTTCCAAGTTCATGTCTAAGTGCAATGATAATACATCTCAAAAGAAGAAGTGCGATGCATGCATATTCTCTTGATCTTTTCTCAATTTATATTTGTTCATAAAACTCAACATGTGAGTTGATTACTTGTTTAATTCTTTATGATCAAAAGCACTTGTGAGCATGCAACAAGTTCAAAACAGCAAGAAAGTTCGATCATGACCAGATTTAGTGTAAGTAATTATTCCAATTACTAGTCATGGCAAAAACTACAAAATGTATAACACGAGTAATGTAGTAAGAACTTCCAGCATGTAAAAGGAATCACAAAGTTATGTATGTATGAAATACTATGCTCATATTATTTTAATTTCAGATTCGCACATAGACTTCTCAAATTTCAAAACTCCTTCTCAATTTAAGCCATGAGGATGCATAACCCCTATTTCACTATGAATATAACAAAAACGAGTGAAATCCAAAGGTTTTGTAAAAATGTCAGCCAATTGTTGTTCGGTATCTACATGGTGAAGCACAATGTTTCCTTTTTCAACATTATCACGGAGAAAGTGATACATAATGTCAATGTGCTTAGTTATAGAATGTTGCACGGGGTTTTTAGCAATGCAAATGGCACTAGTGTTATCACAAAACAGTGGAGCACTATTTAGATCAACCCCATAGTCCTTAAGTGTTTGAACAATCCAAAGAATTTGTGAGCAAGCACTAGCAGCAGCTACATATTCAGATTCGGCTGTGGATTGTGCAACTGAGTTTTGTTTTCTAGAGGACCAAGCAACAAGTGAATTACCAAGGAAATGACAGGCACCCGAAGTACTTTTCCTATCAATCCTACAACCCCCAAAATCAGCATCAGAAAAGGCTTTCAATGTAACAGTTGAGGAAGAAGAAAGAAAAATGCCAAATTCTTGAGTTTCATGTAAGTACCCGAGAATCCTTTTGAGGGCTTGACGATGTGAAGCACGTGGAGAGGCTTGAAACCGTGCACAAAGACATACGCTGAATTGTATGTTCGGTCTTGATGCCGTGAGGTACAAAAGTGATCCAATCATGCTTCTATATTCTTTTTGATCCATGGGTTCACCATCTTCATCAAGTTAAAGTGTTGTTGCTGTTCCCATTGGTGTCCGAAGAGGCTTGCTTTTGTCCATGTTGAAGCGCCTTAGGAGGTCTTTTGTATACTTCGTTTGATGCACAAATTTACCCTCCTTGGTTTGGTTGATTTGCAGCCCCAAAAAGTATGTGAGTTCTCCCATCATACTCATCTCAAATTCTGAACTCATCATAGCTGAAAACTTGGACACAAGATCATGAGAAGCACAACCAAAGATAATATCATCCACATACACTTGAACGAATAATGAGTCATTGTCATGCTTAAGCACAAAAAGATTTTTATCAACCTTGCCCATGGTAAACCCCTTTTCAAGTAAGAATGTTTTTAACCTATCATACCATGCTCTAGGGGCTTGTTTGAGACCGTACAAGGCTTTGGACAGTTTGTAAACATGATTAGGAAAATCTACAAATGTAGCAATTAAGAAAAGAAATTTTAACAATCCTACAAACCCCGGTGGTTGTTTGACATAAACCTCCTCATCTATGTAGCAATTAAGAAAAGAACTTTTAACATCCATTTGATATAGCTTAAAACCTTCCGATGCAGCAAAGGCTAACAAAATTCTTATGGCTTCTAATCTAGCAACAGGAGCAAAAGTTTCATCAAAATCTAGACCTTCAACTTGAGTGAAACCTTGAGCAACCAACCTAGCCTTATTCCTAACCACAACCCCATCCTCACTTTGTTTATTTTTAAACATCCATTTAGTTCCAATTAAAGTGTGACCTTGAGGTGGAGGTACTAGTTTCGAAACATTATTTCTTACAAAATTTTCTAACTCTTCTTGCATGGCAATAATCCAAGATTCATTAGTGAGTGCGTGTGATATATCTTTGGGTTCAAAAGAAGCAACAAAAGCAGAATGAGCATGAGAGTTTGGATCGCAAAACCTGGACCGTGTGACTCGTTCATGCAAGCTTCCAATCATTTATTGAGGAGGATGACTTTTGAGAACACGGAGGGGAGTGGAAACTTCACAAGCTTCTTCTTCTTCATGTTCATCACAAATTGATGAGCTTGTGACTTGAGGACGATCTGGATCAGTAGTGATGGTTGTCGGTGCTGGTTGAGAATCAACATCCGAAGCTGAACCAAAGTCATTAGCTGTTGAATTTTCGGGCACCAGCTCCACTTCTTCCTCATCTTCAACGAAAATGCTCTCCCCCTCTGGATATGGATCCGGACCTACAATATTTGAGCTAGTACCTGTGCTAGCGTCATCAAAAGACACTTCACAAGTCTCCACAATTTTGTTAGTGTCAAGTAAAAGCACACGGTAGCCTCTAGTATGGGATGGATAACCAAGAAACATGCCATCAACAGATCTAGGTTCAAATTTATCAAGATTACCATGTTTCTTAACAAAGCATTTGCAACCAAAGACCCGAAAGTGTGTAACACTAGGCCTATGTCCAAACCGGAGCTCATATTGTGTTTTACCTAGCTTAGCATGCAAGAAAACATGATTTGAGACATAACAAGCAGTTGCAATCGCATCAGCCCAAAATTTCCTAGGAGTTTGATATTCATCAAGCATAGTCCTAGCCATCTCAACTAAGGTCCTGTTCTTTCTTTCTGCAACACCGTTTTGTTGAGGTACATATGATGAAGAAAATTGATGATCTATTCCATTTTCAGCACAAAAGTGATCAACAGATTGATTTTTAAATTCGGTTCCATTATCACTTCCAATTGCTTTAAAGATCCTGGGTAATCAATTGATAATCTAAGAAATAAAGTTCTAAAGTGGCTAAAAGCTTCATTCTTTGATGCCATAAAATAAACCCAAGAGTATCTAGCATAATCACCAACAATCACAAGAACATACCATTTACCTCCGAAGGATTGAACATGTGAAGGTCCTACGGTGTCAAGGTGCAAAAGTTGACCCTGTTCAGTTGTCATGATCATTGTGAGAGGAGTATTTGAACCTGCAACCATCTTATCATGTCTACAAGAAGAGCACACAATTTCTTTGTCCCCTTTAAGCTTAGGCAGCCCAAGTAGGCGATCAAGAGCACTAACACGCGTGAGATGATCAAAGCCTACGTGACCAAGTCTACGATGCTAAAAATATAAATCTTTGGAATCATTAGCAACTAGACACCTATGCTTAGAGGAAGACATATCAAAATCAGCTTTAAAAACTCTTCCAAACCGAGGCATGTTAAAAATAAGCTCACTATTTGAACCTACAACTTTGCAGCAGTTTTTATTGAAAATAATTTCCAGATTTTCATCCAGCAATTGTGAAACAGAAAGCAAGTTATATTTCAAATTTTTGGCAAGTGCCACATCCTTCAAAGTGTAGTGATTATTTACTCTAACTGAACCCTTAGCAATTATAGGAGTTGAAGAATTATCGGCAAAAGTAACATTCTCTACACGTGACACAAAACAGAGGGAGGAGAACCAGTCTTTGTTACCGGTCATGTGGCGTGAGCAACCTGAATCCACAATCCAAATGTTCTCCTTCCTCAAGTGTGTAACCTACATAGAAGCACATACATCGATGACTTAATACTGGGGTTAGTCGAAAGGCATTTAGGAATCCAGTACTGAGTCACATGACGTGCAACAGGAATAACACGCGAAAGTTGAGATAAAACAGCAGGTTTATGAGCCAAAACTTGAGGATTTTTGTACCCAACTACTGTCCTACGAGATGTTACATGTGTAGCATGAAAAACAGTAGGTTTGGGAGCAAACTTTGCATGTTTTCGGCTCATTACAGCAGGTTGCATGTTCCAATCATTCGGTTTAGCATGAAAGTTATGAGATCTAGCAATCATTCTTTCCTTTTTCTGTGGTTTAGATAGTCTATAACAAAAATCTATGACATGACCATCTCTACCACAGTAGGTACAATGAAATTTAACTTTGTGTTCCTGTCTAGATAAGCAAGCAACATTTTTATTTAAAATCGAATGCGACAATACTCCTGCAGATTTGAAAACCACTTCTTTTTGTGTAGGAACTGTTTGAATTAAACCACTTCCTAATGACTTTACAATTCTAGGTGGATGTGCCTTAGCATGAGCATGAGAATCAAAATCTAAACCAGTTTTATCATTGCAAGACTTGGAAGAATTCAGCAGCAAGTTTAGGTTCTTATTCCCATTACAAAACCGATCTAATGTCCTATGCATGTTATCAAGTTTATTGGACAGATCAAGGCAATTTTCACGTGAAGTTTTTCCTTTTCATTAGCAATTGGAACAATATTTAACTTCATGAGAACGTAAAGCATTATTCAATATTGAAATTTCATTCATAGCATCTTTTAGTTTCTTTTCAAGATCATCACACCTAGAACAATGCAAATCAATTGTAGAACAAGAAGTATCTTTTAAGTTTCCAATATCAAGTGTGGCAAGCTTTTTGTTCTTCTCAATTTCAAGTTCAAGTCTATCTAGAGTGGAGGAATGTGCAGTTCTTAGTGTGGACAATTGTTCATAGATTAAATCACATGAGGGACAAGAATCATCACTAGAAATCAAGGTTTTCAAACAGTTGATTTCAGATTCCAGTGATTCACTTTTAGCAGCATTATCCCTAAGCTTTTTGTCCTTTTTCTTAACAATAATAGTTGCACAAGAAATTGCATGACACATTTCATTACGGGTAGAACATACCTCATCGTTGTCACTGTTGTGTTCTGCATCCTCCTGACTTGATCTTGATCTTGTTTTGCCCGCCATGAAGCATAAGTTAGCCAAATCTTCATCATCTTCATCACTTTCAAAGTCTACATCGCTTGAACTGAGCTCTTGAAGTGCAGTGATGAAGTTGTTAATCATCTTGCGTCCTATGGTATCCTTCTTTTTCTTGTTGGGGTTTCCAGAGGTGGTTTTGACCTTGTTCTATTTTTCTTCACGGGTAGTAGGACCTGAAAGGTTAGGGCATTCCGTACGAAAATGTCCTGGCTTACCACATTTGAAGCATCATTGAGGTCTAGAGCTTCCTCTCCTTCTAGTTCTCACATTTTGCAATGCTTTTGAGAACCTAGTAGAGAGAAGTGCTAGCTCCTCCTCTGAAAACTCCTCAATCCTTTCAATGGTTAGAGAGGATAACAAAGAATGTGTACCACAAGATGAAGATTGACCAGAGCTAGGCATGTCACGTTGTGAAACAAAAGCAATAGACTTGTTGGGGTTCTTACGTGATATTATGTCAATTTCATTAGTTTTAAACTTGGAATATAGCACATCTAAAGTAAGTATACTCATGACAGTAGCTTCACGAATGGATGTAAATTTCATCTCCGAAATTGACATGTCTAATGCACTTAACAATTGCCTATAATTTTCAACATTTGAAAAATTAACATTGATGTTACGCAAGTTGCTGAGAATTTTATTAAAGCGAGCAAAGAGATAGTCAATTGACTCGTCGGGTTGCATCTCGAAGTGCATGTATTCTTCCTTGAATATATGTTGCCTTATCTCCTTGATCGTGTTGGATCCTTCGTGGTAGTCACAAAGTGCTTTCCACACATCATACGCAGATCGGAGGTGTGCAACACGATTGAAATCGCTTTGAGTTAATCCTTGTATGATCAAGTTTTGAGCCTTATTATTGTCGACATCTCTCAGATTTGTAGCTGCAACTTGATCGTTTGACGGCACTTCGTAATGTTTGTACACTATCTCCCATATTGCAAAGCCTTGCGCCTGGATGAAAGCCTCCATGCGTGCCTTCCAAACCTGAAAATCAATACCAGCAAACACACAAGGTTTGGCGGAGTATTTCTCCATGATAATTAGTCAAAAACACATGCAAATCACAATGATTAGAGCACTGTGGCTCTGATACCAATTGTAGGATCGAAGAGCACGTGAAAAACTACCATAGGGGGGGAATGGTAGCTTAAAACTTTTTCAGCGGAAGCAATGAAAACCCCTTGGCAGAAAAACGATTTATTAAAGAAATTGTGTTTGAGACTAATCTAAACGTGTTTCACCATGACAAAAGTGATAGATATCAGAGATAATCAAGTCACGAATATGACACAACAAGAATCACTCAAATCCGTTGAGAGAAACTCAAGTTACGATCAAAAGATCAAACAAAGGTCGATATGTTCTACCGAGTAAAAAGGAGATCTGTAATACTGCAAAGAAACTGGTTTAGATCAAAAACCACAAATCCAATGATCGTGAAATTTTTACAGATGATAGATAACCAAGATGTGAAGACAACCAAAAAAGAATCACATCAATTGGATCTGTAATACTCGAGTTATGATAAAACCACTTAAGAAAGGTAGTGTTGTGCAGAAACTCGATGAGAAAACTTGTCTGGTACAAGTTGAACGAACAAGGCACAAAAGTTCCTTTCAACTACGAATTTTATTCAATAGAACACAAGAGGAACAGCCCCAAAGTCTTATCCCACGAGATCTGGCCTCCCTTGCTTATATAACCAGCCCTTAGGCCAACCCAATCTCAACTAGGACTGTAATCCTACTCAAATCACGAATCGAAACTTTCCATAACTGCTTGGACTCTTCTATACCCAGATAGAAGCAATCTTAAGACTTTGAAACATCTTAGAAACGTATCCCACATTCCTAAAACAACTCAAATTCGTGACCCACACGAAATCCTATCATAACCAACTCAAAATTTTCCATATTTGAGTCAAACACGACTCAACCGCAGCTTGAGTCTATAACCTAGTTGGTTGGACCTTTCCGACCAATTCTTTACGTCCACATCTCTTCATCACGCCTCGGAACCATGTAGCCACGTCCATAAACTCCTTGCACATGTGCAAAAATCTTCCAACGACGTCCACGATACTTTCATATGCATTGTTCTTGATTCAAACATGTTGCACAACCCCCCAATCAACTCAAACACAATTCCTCCCGAACTTGGTTGTTGAACCTCATCTTCTTCCTAAGACTAGTTCAATGGATCCCGTCACCAGCCATATCTTGAACTCAAGCAACACCTGCACATGAATAAACAACCAATCCATACGAGCCCAAGTCCGCGACTTGACTCAAATTAGTATCCGAACACAACACCTCATGTGAGCACCTCACATAAGCATGTTGCAAAACCACAGTAAAACGATATCAGACATATCAACCAAAACGCACCAAAAACTTAGCAAATGAATACTAAGAAACCTTTCCAAGAATATAAAGCAAGTTCGAAACATTGCAAGATAAAAGCAGAAACATTGCGATCAAGCTCTGAACCTTACCAAAGCTAATCGGAGCTTGAGCCGGAGCTTACCAAAGCTAGTAGAACCTAGCGCCGGAGCTTACCAAAGCATGTAGAACCTAGTGCCGGAGCTTACCAAATCTAGTAAAACCTAGCACTGGAGCTTACTAAAGCTAGTCGGACCTAGAGCTGGAGCTAACCAAAGACGTCAGACCTAGCCAAAGCATGTCGGACCTTACATCGGACCTTGCCGGAGCTACCCAAAACAAGCCGGATCTATTGGCACACCTTGCTGGAGCTCAGAGCTAGAGTCGGACTTTGCTAAAAAGGGTGTTTTGGCAGAATTTTAGAACTTATATCATCAAAGCCAATGTATTCACTACAAGCCAATGTATTCAGCACACATAGGTCTCACACATTGGAAGAACTCCATGCACTTGCTACAGCACAGGAGGAAGCATCCGGTAAGGAGTTAGCTCCGAAACCTTCGAGCTCTTGTCATCGAGGCTCAACCTCTGCACCTCGTGTGCAACCAAGTGGCGACACCGACGTTCCCGTCAAAGTCATCCAAATCGGTTCTGATACTGCTCAGACCACCCGTACATTGGGAGGTCTGAATGAAAATAGGAACTCGCACTCATCACTTTCATCTAGGTGAATGTTGACATGTTTGCTTGGCAACCATCACAAATGTCGGGGATCCCTAGGGAGGTGATTGAGCACAATCTGAAGATTTATCCTGACGCATGGCCTGTATACCAGAAGCCCCGGAAGCAATCAGTTGAGCGGCAAAACTTCATCTGATAGGAGATCAAAAAGTTGCTCGAAGCTGGATTCATCCAGGAGGTCTTCCATCCAAAATGGCTGGCAAACCTAGTCGAGGTGCCCAAGGTTGGCGGGAAGCTTCGGATGTGTATCGACTACACCACTTTAAATAAGGCATGCCCAAGAGATCTATTTCCACTACCTAGAATAGATCAGATAGTGGACTCCACCTCCGGGTGTGAGCTATTGTGTTTCTTAGATGCATATTCTGGATATCATCAAATCCAAATGTCTAAGGAAGATGAAGAGCATACTGCCTTTATAACAGTAGATGGATTACATTGTTATACTGTCATACCCTTTGGTCTTAAAAATGCTGCTTCAACCTTTGTGCGAGCTATGTACAAAACATTTGGATAGCTAATTAGAGACTTGGTGGAAGTGTACATTGATGACATCATCGTGAAGATCAAGAACAAGGAGTCAATCCTTGATAATTTGCAAGCTGTCTTCGACAAGCTGCGCATCACGCGCACAAAGCTGAACCCAGACAAGTGTGTATTCGGGGTTAGCTTCGGGAAACTCCTAGGTTTCTTGGTGACTCACCAAGGAATTGAAGCAAACCCGACGAATATCAAGGCTATAGAAAACATGCGGCCTCCTGATGAGTAGGTTTAGGCCCGATCTTCCGAAAGGTATGTCGATTGGGGTGGAGAACTCGACGTTGATGATCCATGGCACTCGAGCGGTACGAGTACCCCTGCAATCACTACACCACGGCCCCGTTGGTTATCAACCGTGCTGCACACGCTTGACCTCGCCAAGAAGGCTAATCCCTGCAAGTGCAACCGAGAACACGAGCAAGAACGTAGAAGACACGATCTGAAATCGCGAAGTTGGGGTCTCACAAACCGTAGAACGGCGATATTATTGATCTAAGAAAAACCCACCGAATATGACCGGCGGCTGCAGTATTTATAGGCTAGGGTTCGACCAAAACACGATTAGATGCGTCCCTAATGGACTCTTACAGGATACAAGGCCCAAAGGCCCGATTCGGTGGCGCAGCACCGGACAGAAATCTGGACTCGAATTGTTTCGATGATTCCCATTGACTCCGAAGGAATTTTGAGGTGCGACCAGAACCATTGGAAAGCTTATCTTCTCCTCTTTCCGTGCATATGTAGAACGTCTAAAACGGAGTCCGTATGCCTCCTGGGCGTCTGTTTTAAGGTGGACTGCTCCTGGACTCCGAGTTGAACTCGAGTCCGAGTTGTAAACTGTTTCCATCAACTTGTGGACGTCCCAGCTGGTTCTCCACGCTCCCAAGGCCTCCTTCCTTCACTTGTTAATCTTCTCCATTATTCCTAATAACAATTCAATCATCACATAGCAATCTATTCTCAAACTCACATGCAAAAGAAGTTAGGAATGAATTCACCTGCTGATTTAATAACCGTGCTCGTGCTCTTGTGATTGGTCCTTGCAGTTCAATGTGCGTCTCCGCTGTTGTGATGTCCTCATCGTCCTCCCCCTCTTGAATTGGAGTCGTCCTCGACTCAAGTTCATCTTCTTCTCCCAAGTACGGTCGCAAATCTGAAATGTTAAATGTAGGACTAACCCCAAAATCGGGAGGCAATTCAAGCTTATATGCATTATCATTAATCTTGTCAATGATCTTAAAAGGATCAGCAGCTCGTGGCATAAGTTTAGATTTTCTCAAGTCGGGAAATCGCTCTTTTCTCAAATGTAACCACACCAAATCACCCGGTTCAAGTTTTACTTCTTTTCTACCTTTACTACCTGCAATCATATACTTATCATTCATCATTTCAATATTTTTCTTTGTAGTTTCATGCATCTTAAGAATGAATTCAGATCGTTGTGTAGCATCCAAATTTATAGTTTTAGAAGGAGGAAAAGGTAGTAAATCAATAGGAGCACGGGGATTGAAACCATACACTACCTGGAATGGACTTACCTTTGTCGTGGAGTGAATGGATCTGTTGTACGCAAATTCTATATGTGGTAAACACTCCTCCCACAACTTCAAATTTGTTTTCAAGACAGCCCGCAACATAGTGGATAAAGTACGATTAACTACCTCGATCTGTCCATCCGTTTATGGGTGACATGTAGTCGAAAACAGCAACTTGGTTCCCAATTTATACCACAAAGTTCTCCAAAAATGACTTAAAAATTTTGCATCACGATCAGAAACAATGGTATTTGGCACACCATGTAAACGAACAATTTCCGTCATAAATAAATCAGCAATGTGTGAGGCATTATCATTCTTATGACAAGGTATAAAGTGTGCCATTTTGGAAAAACGATCAACAACTACAAAAATACTATCCCTCCCCCTCTTAGTCCTAGGCAATCCCAAAACAAAGTCCATAGAAATATCCTCCCAAGGTACACTAGGAACAGGAAGAGGCATATAAAGACCATGTGGGTTAAGGCGAGACTTAGCTTTGTTGCAAGTAGTGCATCGTGACACGTAGCGCTCGACATCACGCCTCATCTTTGGCCAAAAGAAGTGTGTGGACAGCACATCTTCAGTTTTCTTCACTCCAAAATGTCCCATCAAACCTCCTCCATGTGCTTCCTGCAAAAGCAATAGATGAACGGAGCTAGCTGGAATGCATAGCTTGTTAGCACAATAGAGTAGACCCTCTCGCAGCACATATTTATTCCAAGTTCTTCCTTCTCTATAATTTTCAAAAGCATCTTTGAAGTCCAAATCAGTAGGATATAATGCTTTAATTGTTTCCAAACCAAAGATTTTATGATCAAGTTGGGACAGCATGGTATAACGCCTAGATAATGCATCGGCAATGATATTTTCCTTCCCTTTCTTATGCTTAATGATGTATGGAAACGACTCTATGAACTCAATCCATTTAGCATGTCATTTATTCAGATTGGTTTGACACTTAAGATACTTCAATGATTCATGATCGGAATGTATGACAAACTCCTTAGACCAAAGATAATGTTGCCAAGTTTTTAATACACGCACTAAGGCATACAATTCCTTATCATAAGTAGAATAATTCAAAGAAGGACCATGAAGTTTTTCACTAAAGAAAGCAACGGGTTTACCTCCTTGTATGAGAACGCCTCCAATACCAATGCCGCTTGCATCGCATTCTAGCTCAAAGGTCTTGTCAAAATCAGGAAGTTGTAGCAACGGTGCTTGTGTAAGCTTCGATTTGAGAGCATCAAAAGCTTGCTGCTGCTGTTCGCCCCATCGAAATGGAACTCCCTTCTTCGTTAGCTCATGTAGAGGTGCTGCAATTGTGCTGAAATCCCGCACAAAGCGCCGATAAAAACCTGCAAGACCAAGAAAACTACGAACCTGTGTGACGGTTGTTGGGGCTGGCCAGCTGGTGATTGCTTCAATTTTGGCCTCATCCATCTCAATTCCCTGAGAGGAAACGACATAGCCAAGAAACAAGACTCGATTGGTGCAAAAGACGCACTTTTCGAGGTTACCAAACAAACGTGCATCTCTCAAAACAGTAAAAACAGCACGTAAATGATCAAGATATTCATCATATGACTTGCTGTAAATGAGGATATCATCGAAGTAAACCACCACAAATTGTCCAATGAAAGGACGTAAAACCTCGCTCATTAATCGCATAAAGGTGCTGTGTGCATTAGTTAAACCAAAAGGCATGACTAACCACTCATAAAGTCCAAACTTGGTTTTAAATGCAGTTTTCCATTCATCTCCTAGTGCCATTCTAATTTGGTGGTAACCACTACGCAAGTCAATTTTTGTGAAGATGATAGCACCACTCAATTCATCAAGCATGTCATCTAATCGAGGAATAGGATAACGATATCGAATGGTGATGTTATTAATCGCTCGACAATCAACACACATGCGCCAACTACCATCTTAGGAACCAAAAGAACAGGAACGGAACAAGGGCTAAGGCTTTCACGAATGTACCTGCGGTCCAAAAGATCTTGGACTTGTCGCTGAATTTCCTTAGTTTCTTGTGGATTCGCCCTGTATGCTGCACGATTTGGCAAACTTGCTCCTGGAATCAAATCGATCTTGTGTTCAATGCCTCTCATCAGTGGTAAACCAGGGGGTATCTCGGAGGGAAACACATCCTCAAACTCCTGCAAAAGGTTAGCAACAGCAGGAGGCAATGCAATAGACAATTCATGAAGTGAAAACATGGCTTCTTTGCAAACTAAAGCATAGCACATCCCCTTAGCATCGAATAAATCAGCAAGTTCAGATTTAGTTGCCAGCAACGATGGTGATTTTAACTTAATAACTTGCTGTTTTTCAGATTCTAATTTTGTTGCTTTGCCCTCACGGATTTTACTCTTCTCAAAATACACAATTTCAGCAGGAGTCATGGGGAGCAAAGTGATTTTCTTTCCCTTATGCATGAGAGTATATTTATTGGTTCTACCATGATGAATAGCATCTGTATCAAATTCTCAAGGACGACCCAATAAAAGAGAACAAGCATCCATAGGAACAACATCAAAATCAGCAAAATCATGGTATGAACCAATTGAAAAATGTATTCTCGCTGTTTGTCTTACACGAACCTTACCGCTGTTGTTGAGCCATTGAATGTGGTATGGATGAGGGTGTGCTCTTGTTGTCAAACCGAGTTTCTTGACGACGTCTGTGTTCATCAAGTTATTGCAGCTACCTCTATCAATTATAGTGTGTACACGGTAGTCCTTGACGACGAGAAACATGTGGAAGAGGTTGTGTCGTTGTAGCTTGTCGTCGGTCTCCACTTTGGATCTCAAGGCACGCTGCACAATGATGCTCCTATAGTTCTCCGTCGCTGCTGTACCAAGTACCTCTTCTTCGGTGTGTTCGTCATTTGGATCTGTAAAGTCAGTAGCAAGAGAATTTTCATCTTCAACATCCGAAGTACTATCATACCCGCCATCGTCGCGTGCTATGTATGCTCGTTTGCTCGGGCAATCTCTCATCATATGACCAAGTCCCTGGCAGCGGTGACACTTAATGTCGGAAGTACAACCTGTAGAAGGAGTGGACGACGAAGGCTTGAATGATGTCGCCTTGCTGCCTTCCGACACGCGAGAAGGTGGAGCAGCAGGTATAGTTCGTTGGCCGCCATTGGGTGGTGTAGTCGCTGCACGGGGGGTCGAAGATGGTGCTGTTTTGGATGGTGTAGTTGCTGCACGCGGCGTGAAGTTGCTCCTCGTGCGTTGTTGCTGTTGTTGTCGGCCCTGCAATTCTTTTTCTGCCAACATAGCAAGCTGAAACAATCTGTTAATAGTATCATATTCCTTGTAATCAACAATGTCCTGAATTTCACGCCTCAGCCCCCCATAAAAATGAGCTATTTTATCATCCATGTCCTCTATTACCCCACAACGCAGCATACCCTTTTGTAACTCTTGATAATACTCCTCTACGGACATGTTACCTTGGTCTAAACGCTGCAATTTTTTGCGAAGGTCCCCTGAAAAGATGGAGGAACAAATCGAACACGCATAGCTTCCTTTAATCTATCCCATGTTGGAGGATCAGTTCTAGTTTTAACAAGTTCATTCCACCATATGATAGCAAAGTCCTTAAACTCACTAGTGGCTTGACGAACTCTATGTTGTTCAGGAACAAGATGGGAATTAAATTTTTGCTCTACTGTCATCTCCCAATCAAGATAAGCATCAGCATCATAAGCACCAGAAAAAGAGGGTATAGTAAATTTCACTTTAGCAAAAGGATCATCAGGAGGGCGATTATAATTGTTATGATTATTACCTCCCATACTTCGACGATAAAGTGGCAGTCTTGGCTGATTATTGTGATCTTCCAGTTCATCATAAGCATTGTCTTCTTGTCTTCCAGCGAGAGGCAACCGAGCCTCAAAAGTATTCATCCGAAGAGCAAGGTCATCCAGTTGGCGAGTCAAGTTCGCCAATGACTCCTCCGTTGTTGCGTTGTATTTGGCGAACATATCTGTCATGGTCTTCATCATATCACGTAACTCAGCATGTTGAACACATTCGTCATTATTGTCTTCTCCTGCCATTGTTAGTAGAAAACAAAAGACAACAAAAAAAAATATGTTATCCCTATCAACTACAGTGACAATGTGGAAGGTGGAAGAAAACAATCTCTCTCGCTCAAGCGTCTTACCACGCTCTTACAAGTGTTCTTACCGACACAGCAGGTGGTGTGGACGGTGAAATGAACCAATGAAGCGTGAGGTGATTGCAAAGGTACCTGTTATGCTCAAGAGAAAGGTGGAGCTTGGATGGCACAATATGGTGGCTAATAAACAGAAAATCGTTAACAGTTAAACAAAGTTGAATAAGTATTCAGTGTAGGAAACTGTTGCTGGTCAACCGAGTGCCCTAGAGCCTAGCACAACACAAGGAAGTATCAAGGCAAAAGAAAGACAAAATGATATAACAAACAAAACAGCACCAAGTGGTATAGGCCAATTGCTTTAATATGCGTGCTCTTCACTATTTTTTTTATTTTTTGTAATATTTTTTTGATATTTTTTCTTTACTCAGGAGCACGAAGATATGAAGCACACAAATTTTCAGTTCAATTGGATGTAATATGCGGCCTACAGAAAATCAAGAAGATTCTTTAAAATTCGTGCTGAAACTTTGGAGGCCGGATAGCCTATCTTCCGAGGTGAATTTGGGCAATCTAATTTCGCCGAACGCGGCTACGCGGCGGAAAATCAGATGCGAAATTTTGCGTAGATGAATTTGAAAAAAAATTCGCCTGATTTCGAGTTCGTATGCGAAAGTTATGGCCGTTTTAAGGTAGGCTGTCCGAGTTACGATTTTTTGGATATTGATTCCAACTCGGTTTGAGAACAGAACTCGCAATCGGATACGAAAACGATCAGAAATTTGCACAGAAACTAATGGGGTGGTGTGTGATGATTCAAGGATGAATGGCACAAAGGTTTGTCACCTAATCTAGGGCTGGCGATGCGTGAGTTCACGCAAGGCGGCTAGTTAGGGCGAACCGATGAATGTGGCAGATCGGTTTGTTATTTAGGGATTGTGGAATAGGTGTCGAATAGCAAGAAAACAAGGACGAAACACGATAACTAGGACCCAAAAACACAAAGCTAAACCAGCAACAAGACTCAACCACACAAATGCAAACTCAACAATGCAAACTGAAAAATGAAACTGCAGGCACTATAGTCTGGGAAGCGGTAAAAACAATCTAATTTTTTTTTGTGGCTTTTCTGTGGACTCTAGGTATGAAACAAAAATCGATCTAATAGAAGGAAGGAAAACAAAGATACCTCACGGGCAACCTGGAAATCTGATACCAATTGATGAGTAGGTTTAGGCCAGATCTTCCGAAAGGTATGTCGATTGGGGTGGAGAACTCGACGTTGATGATCCACAGCACTCGAGCGGTACGAGTACCCCTGCAATCACTACAACACGGCTCCGTTGGTTATCAACCGTGCTCCACATGCTTGACCTCGCCAAGAAGGCTAATCCCTGCAAGTGCAACCGAGAACTCGAGCAAGAACATAGAAGACACGATCTGAAATCGTGAAGTTGGGGTCTCACAAACCGTAGAACGGCGATATTATTGATCTAAGCAAAACCCACCGAATATGACCGGCGGCTGCAGTATTTATAGGCTAGGGTTCAACCAAAACACGATTAGATGCGTCCCTAATGGACTCTTACGGGATACAAGGCCCAAAGGCCCGATTCGGTGGCGCGGCACCGGACAGAAATCTGGACTCGACTTGTTTCAACGATTCCCATTGACTCCGGAGGAATTCTTAGGTGGGACCAGAACCATTGTAAAGTTTATCTTCTCCTCTTTCCGTTCATATGTAGAACGTCGAAAACGGAGTCCGTATTCCTCCTGGGCGTCTGTTTTGGTGGGCTGCTCCTGGACTCTGAGTTGAACTCGAGTCCGAGTTGTAAACTGTTTTCATCAACTTGTGGACGTCCCAGCTGGTTCTCCACGCTCCCAAGGCCTCCTTCCTTCACTTGTTGATCTTCTCCATTATTCCTAATAACAATTAAATCATCACATAGCAATCTATTCTCAAACTCACATGCAAAAGAGGTTAGGAACGAATTCACCTGCTGATTTAATAAAAGTGCTCATGCTCTTGTGATTGGTCCTTGCAGTTCAATGTGCGTCTCCGCTGTTGTGATGTCCTCATCACCTCCAGCCCGCATCAAGGACGTCCAGAAACTAAGTGGATGTCTAGCTGCGCTCAGCCGGTTCATCTCAAGACAGGCAGAGTGGGCACTACCCTTCTTCAAACTCTTGAGGAAGTCCGGACCATTTCATTGGTCTGAAGAAGCAGAAAAAGCATTTCAAGAGCTGAAGCAGCTCCTCACCACCCTGCCAATCTTGGTAGCTCAGCATACTAGTGAGCCTTTACTGCTTTATATTTCTGCAAAAGTTGTCAACATGGTCCTGGTCGTGGAAAGGCCGGAGCTACATCCAGTTCAGGAGCCTAGACCCCTTCGGAGGGTCCGGAGCTACCTGAAGGCAAGTCTGGGTCCCAACCCCTAGACACAAATCTTCGAGACAAAGTGCTAGAAGATCAACCACTCTCATCTGAGAGAGTTCTAATGGCTGTTCATGAAGATCTAGACCCATCTGACAAGGTCCGGGTTGAACACGTAGAAGATTCGGACCCCTCAGGGAAGGTCCGAGAATCTCAACAATAAGACTCGGACCCCTCGGGGAGGGTCCGGGTCGATGAAGAGGAAGCTTCGGGCCCCTATGAGAGGATCCAGACCATCCAGCGCCCAGTGTACTTCATCAGTGAAGTATTCCACGATGCCAAGACCAGATACATTGAGGTGCATAAACTGCTTTATGCAGTTCTTATTGCCTCAAAGAAGCTTCGTCACTACTTCCAAGCCCACAAAATATCAGTGCTAACTTCTTATCCACTGCGCTATTTTGCGTAACCCTAACTCTACTAGGAACACTGCGAAGTGGGTAGCGGAGTTGGCTGAGTTCGATCTCGAATTTGTGTCATGACAAGCAATCAAGAGTCAAGCTTTGGCTGATTTCGTGGTAGAATGGACTCTCTCTCCATCAAACCCTAGGGGCCCTAGTTAGCAGAAACTGGAACCCAAGGTTCTGGTATTCACCGAGCCTCACTAGACTCTCTACTTCGACGGCTCTATGCAGAAGCAGGGGGCTGGAGATGGAATCCTTCTCCTCGCTCCGACCGAGAAGAAGTCAAGTACATGGTTCACCTTGACTTCAAGGCAACCAACAACACGGCAGAGTATGAAGCTCTCATCTATGGGCTCAAAGTTGCACTATCCTATAGTGTCAAACAGATGTTGGTAAAGGGTGTTTCACAGCTCATCATCAAACAATTCAAAGGTGAATGATGCTGTAACAATCCCCAACTAGCTGCTTATCTCCTTGAAGTCCAGAGGCTCCAGAAGGACTTCAAAGTCCTAGATCTCCACCATGTTCAGCGTCTTCAAAACGTTGAAGCTGACGAACTCTCGATCAAGGCTTCAACCGGAGCTCTGGCTCCCAACGGAATCTTTGTCCAGAGGTTATCAAGACCAACAGCTCTGTCTGCCGAACTGAGCGAAGGGGGCGAGACCAGAACCTCGAAGCTGGCAGTCCCGGTGGCCCTGTTACCATGGCGTCCACCAAGGGTCATAGGTGCTGTAGGAAGCTCCGAGCATCCCAGCATGCAAGACTCAGAAGATCAAGTTAGCTCCGATGCATGGATCTCAGAGATCCGGAGCTACGTGTAAGACAATGTCCTTCCTGAAGACGGTGCATCTGCTGACCAGATTGTCAGGTTGGCTAAAATATACACACTGGTAGAAGTGTACCAACGGCGTCCTAATGCGTTGCATTACAAGGTAAGAAGGCCGTGAGCTTCTCGCGGAAATCCATGGAGGCGAGTGTGGGAACCACGCATCTTCCCGCACGTTGGTTGGTAAAGCCTTCCGGCATGGTCTTTACTTGCCTACAACACTTCAGGATGCGGTTGAGCTAGTGAAAAAATGTGAAGCGTTCCAGTTCCACGCAAAACAGATTCACACACCGGCTCAATCACTACAAATGATACCTCCTACATGGCCATTTGCTGTGTGGGGCATGGACATCTTGGGACCATTTCCAAAAGCCTTCGGAGGTTACAGGTTCCTATATGTCACCATCGACAAGTTCACCAAGTGGTCGGAAGCTACTCCAATTGTGACAATCAATAAACAATCAGCTATCAAATTCCTGAAGTCCATTATATGCAGATTTGGAGTTCCGAACAAGGTCATAACTGACAACAGAACTCAATTTACAAGTGTTGCATTTCAAGAATATTGCGAAGACCTCAGTAGCTCACCCAACAAGTAATGGCCAAGCCGAGAGAGCAAATGAAGAAATCCTAAAAGGACTCAAGACGCGCACATAAAAGCGTCTAAAAAAGCATGGAGCCATCCAGATTGAAGAACTTCCATCTACATTGTGGGCAAACAGAACAACACCTAACCGGTCAACTAGGGAGACAACCTTCTTCCTTGTGTACAGAGCTGAAGTGGTCCTTCCTCCGAAGATCACCATGGGGTCGCTCTGGGTCCAGACCTTCGACGAAGCCGCGCGGGACCAGCTCCGATGTAAAGACCTTGACCTCATCGATGAGGGAAGGTGCCAAGCAGCTGTTCAGAATGCACGCTATCGCCAAGCGCCCCGGCGCTATCATCAAAGGCACGTGCGCAACCGACAACTCGAGGAAGGTGACCTAGTGCTGCGGAAAATATTAAATCGCGAAGAAATAAAAAAATTTCCCCAGCTGGGAAGGTCCCTTCCGAGTGATCAAAGTATCCCGGCACGAATGCGTTCGCTTGGCAACTGAGGATGGGACTCCACTTCCTAATCCTTGGAACATTGAGCACCTCCGTAAGTTTTATACTTAGAATCATGGAGGTGAGTCTGTAATTATGCACAATGTATGTTATAGAGTCAATACACAGAGAAGGGTAGGTCCTCTGGGAGAACATCCAGACCCCTCTGGGAAGGTCCAGGAAGTTCAAGTAACACTTTATACAGTCACAACACCAAAAGTTAACTACCTGCCCAGGGCTAGTACAAGATGTATAACGCACTTAGTTTGGTCCTGCACCCTAAGTGTGTCCTTGTCTCCCTATAATCCGCACCTATAAGGAAAGACATTGTTGTGTGAAAACAGACTCTACATGCATTTATTTATGTACAAGGCTCGGTATTTCAAATTCTTATTTTTACCCTTCTTGTCTATAATGAAGTTGTGCAATTCTTTTTTAGTTTTTGTCCAAGTTATTCATATGTGTTACAAGTTATATTGTTGATCTCTCTGGATCTTAACATGTTGTATAGTCTACTTGCCTGAACGCCAAACCAACATAGGTTCGAGTGTGCTATCAACTTAGTATGTTCCTGCACCCTAAGTACGCCACTCTACCTACACCCTGGCAGGCCTAAGTAGGGTGAGTAATAAACAAGTATATAGATCTGGGAAGATTACATAAATATGCTTGTTACCATATCGAGTTTCTTCAGATTTAAAACTCAAATAAGAATGATAAGTCACAAACGATTTATAGACAAGAGGACAAATTTTACCCTTTTCTTGTCTCTAATGTGCAGGAAAAACAGAAACTCATAGTGATGGTGGACGACACCGGAGCTACTAAGCTGCGACATCCTCCAAGGGGGCCCTCCGTCAACGTTTTACATGTTGACAGTGGGTGCCGCCGGAGCTACAAAGCTCCGAGAACCCCAGGAGGCCTGCCGTCGATGATTCCTGCGTTCACATCAAGAGCTACTGGATCTATCAATCTCCGATAAATCCCAGGGGGCCCACCGTTGATGTGTTTTATGTTGATGATGGGTACCATCGGAGCTATCAAGCTCCGGCAGCCCCAGGGAGCCAGCCGTCGTCGTATCGAAGATAAAGACTTCGGACCTAAAATCTACAAATTTGAAGCGTTCAAGTCATCAACATACTTTCAAATCCTTTTGGTACATGTACACACTCAAACTGTGCACATATATCAGGGGGCCAACAAGATAGAGCACAATATATTGAAGACAAAGCGAAATTCATGGCAAAGAGAGTGGATTTCATTAATTTAAAGTACTGGATTACAAAATTGGGATTACAGCAAGGGGCAAAAGGAAAAGGTCCTAGCTACTGGAGGATCTAAGTCCTGTGGAAAAACGAAGCAACCTTCTCAGCAGCCTCTTGGACACTAGCTCTGACGACATCCTCTTCTTTGGCAATGAGCCCTTCAAAGATTGGATCGAGAGAGAACTGGGAGTCTTGGCTTCTATAACATGCCAAGATATACTCGGCGACGTCTTTAGATAGAGATTTTCCCTCTATCTCTAGCTGATCAGCGATGACATTGCCCATTGTGTCGAGTTTACTGCTAGCAGAGCCAAGCGCCACCAGCGTCTGGTCCAGCTCCTGCGTTGGGTCCTCCGAGCGTACTAGAATGAAACAAAGAGGCACAAGGGCCCTATCCGCACGTCCCTTAAAATACCATACCATCATGGATTCAGTTGCCTTTGAGCTCCGCAGCTCCTCCAGTGACTCCCGGCGGCCGCTAGCTTCGAACTCTCACGAGTGAGGCGTTCCACCACTTTAGCATGTAGTTGCATATTCTCAGCAGCCTGCTTTTCACGGTTGGTTAGCTCCGTCTCTCGGAGATGGATGCGGTTCCGTCATTCGGCCAGGTCCTTCTCCCCGCCCCTCACTTTCCCTTCTCTGGCGGCAATATCAGCCTCACTCTTCGAGAGCTCATGCCCCAGCTTCCAGTACTTCTCCTTTTCTTCCGCACTCCATAGATCCAACTTCTTAGTGCGCTCTGCCAAATTTTGCTCAGCCAGAGTCAATTTTTTGGTGAGCTCCTCCTCTCTCTTCAAAACATCCTCCTGCTGTTCTAGGAGCTTATCTTCTCTCACATCAAGGTCCACTCGACGCTTTAGGAAGACCTCATTTAATTCATTGAGGCTTTCCTGGCGCTCATCGGTAGCATCACGCCTTCCCTTAGCTTGCTCGAGGATCTCCCGAGAATTGGCATCGAGCGCCCTGATTGCACCTTCCTTCTCTTCTAGCAATTTGCCCCAGTACTCCATCCGGGCCGTTTCCCTCTTGAACCACTCCTTTTGATCAGCAAGCCTCGTCTGAGCAAGTCTAGTCTCAAAGTGGAGCCTGTTGTGCCAACGCCTCAAGGTGTGGCACTCCTCCTGAAGGACCTTGCTCTCATGATCGAATGCGAGATGAACTTGTCGGAGGCTCGAGCAGGCATTGTCTATGGACAACGCCAAATGAATTTGCTCCGGACCCGCTGGGGACATCTCCGCCGGTTCCAGAGGATTCTCCATAACAAAAATAGGGTTCCACTCTACAAGTGAGGTACCCTCAGCTCCTGCGGCACTAGGACCGCCCTCCGGAAGCTCTTCAGATGCAGTAGAGGAAGAACCCGCTGGGGGAACTACTACCTATGGGGCCGACACAAAAGGTCCCGCTACAGGAACTTCAATTGTTGGCTCTACTGGAGAAGAACCTCCCCCCGCCTCTTCATGGCGTTCTGCCTCGGGCGTGGGCACCTCCAGAACAATTACTTCCGGGGTGGTCGTCTGCGCTTCACCTGAAGCCATTTCCATCACCAGCTCAGGTGCTAGTACATCAGCTACTTCTAGCTCAACTGTCGGAACTTCAACAACTTCTGGCCCGAAGGTCAGAGCTTCAACTACCTCCGACTTAGTGACCGGAACTTCGACCATCTCTGGCTCAGTGGCAAGGGCTTCGATAATCTCCGGTTCAACGACCAGAGCTTCAACGACCTCCAACTCAGGCGACGAAGCTTCTAGCACCACCGGCCCCGCAACAACTTCTAGTGCAAGAACCGGAGCCTCTATAACCTCTGGCATCAGATCTTCCGACATCTCCACCTCCCGCACTGGAGCCCTAGTCTCCGATGTTGTGGTCGACGGTGCATCTTCAACTTCTCCCCCGTGGTCCAGCGCTACCACGGGAGCTTCTGGCGATGACTCTGAATCCAGATCCACGACAGCTGGCGCCAGAGTTGTCGTGACCTCAGCCACCACTAGAGGAGACGTGGGGGTGGAAGCTGGAGTTTCCGTACTCACTGTTTCGGTCGGTGCGACAGAGGTCGAAGCTTTAGCCCCCGACATTGACGCCCTGTAGATAAAAAATCGGAGATTCAAGACATGATAAAAACAAGAGTGGCAAATCAAGGTGAAAAAGCAACGCTTACCTCGGAAAGCTACCGCTCCAATCTGCGCGGAACCTCTTCGCTGGAGGCTCTAAACCAGAGCTTGCTATGGCTGGTGCGGGAGGAGCTACGGAATGCTGCTTGGAGCCTGCCGTCGTTGTTGTTTTTGCCCTAGCCAAGGTCTCTCTTGGCTGAGAAGAACCTCCACACCTGGAGCCCCTCGCTGGCATCAGGATTGGAGTCGACTATCCGGAGCTGGCGACTCTAGAAGACGCTTGCCCCAAAGGTGGTGAAGCCACAAAAGATCTCCCTTGCCGAGGAGAAGGTGTTGTTGTAGATGGAGAAGGCCTAACTGACCTCCCATCAACATGCTTCAGTTTCCTCTTCCGGCTGGAAGACTCAGCTGGCTCCTTTCCCTTGCCCTTGCCCTTGCCCTTGCCAATGTCTTCAACCCTCTAGCTTGGATCAGGGTCAACCACCTCCTCGGAAGCTCCGGGGATTTCAACCCTGGAGGTCCGGCATTTTTCTACCTCGCCAAGGTCGTCTAGCGCCGACATCTTCCTGTGGAGCTCCCTGCTGATCTCTGAATCATATTTAAGGGCAGGAAAGCAGCCGGCGGAGCCAAGTTGTCACCGTCGACAAGCCCATGCCGAAACTTTTTGAGATGGAGCTTCAAAGCTTCGTCATCCAAGTTGGATCTCAAACTGGTTTCATTCCGGTTGTCATCCATCCCCCTGTTGAGAGCCCAGGCGAGCTTCTCCCTCTTCCTCAGTAGAGACCACCTATTCACCAAGAAATTTCTGAAGACAATCTAGGTGTCACTCCACCCTCCACGCATTCTCGGATCCTACTCAGGATAGGGTTAAACGCATCCGACAACTTCGGAACTACGCTTCGACATTGGGGAGTCCTTTAGCAGCTCCAACCTGTTGTGCTCCTCCACTGCAATGACGATCCAATCCTTCTTCCAATCGTCCTATTTCCCGGAGGGGAACGACTTCAAGTACTTGAAGGGGCAGCTTGCGCTTCACGAAGTAATAGAAATCAACCAACTTCGTCCCCTTGCCGGTGGTATGAGCTGTGAAGAAGGTCCGGAACAATTCGATGCAGGGAGGCACGCCCACCCACATCTCGCAGAAGTGGACGAAAGTGGACATGAGTAGAAGGGAGTGTTGGCTGAGGTGATGCAGTTGGAGGCTGTAGAAGTCAAGCAGCATCAAGATGAAGCTCGAGAATGGTGGGATCAGTCCCACCATGGCGTATGCCAAAAAGTACACCATATCCCCGCGGCACTCCTTCTTGAAGGGGAGCTTGCCGGCATGAACCAAGTGGTTGAAGGAGTCGCTGGACCATACCATGAAGGTCCAGACCTTCATCAGATTGTCCTTGCTCTGGATGCGGCTCTTGGGAAGTACTAACTCCATCGCGACAATGTGGAGCAATGTAAAGGAAAGATAGGCGAAGTTTGGGAGGCTCTGAGCGCAAGTTTGATCGAAAGCATAAAGAGTCCTCAAACCGTGCATACTTTCCTTCTAAAGTAAGCCTCTGCGACGCTTGGATGGAAACCGCAACGAGAGCAGGGTCACATTTCAAAAATCTACCCCGTCAATGACAAATGGGCCCGGGGCCACCTCGACGAATAGGTAGAGGTTATTTCCCCAGGCGAACCGTTGTCATGATGGGTGGCGGGAAACCCAAAGGCGTCAGCCTGATAAGGCGCTCGGAAGCGATACGGTTTTCGTATTGGGAACTGACGACCTTCAATTGTGTGAGATCCGCACTCAAAGATCTCATATGCCGCATTCAAAGCAAGCCACGCGGCGGTGGTTTAACCCCAAACCATCACCCCAACGACATATTCGAGGACCTTTGAAGTTACAAGGCGGGAATCGAGGATGGCCCCACCTCCGGTAGAATAATGACCCAAAGGGTTCTCCCAGAGGTGGGTCTGGGGGCCACTGCCGGTACCCTGCTTATCGGGTACCCCATGATACCGCAAGAAGTACAAGAGAATTCCACCTGTCCGAGTTGAAGGTTTCTTCAGGCCCCACGTGTCACATGGCATTGGACCCGCCTCCCTCATATGGGTAGCTCCGGGACTTCCACGTGTAATATAAGACCGAAGCTGGACTCCCGACATAGGGAAGCCCCGGCGTTGACACGTGGATAATGACCTCGGACCTAACCCCCAGTAGAGGAAAGCTCCGGTGCTGCCACGTGTATGTCAGTTTCGGACCTATCTCCCCACAAGGGGAAGCTCCAGAACTGCCACGTGTGGAGCTTCCGGACCTACAACACAAACAACACGGACATTCAAGGTACAGTTAAATCGGCAGTTACAAGACCTAATTATGCGTCATTGATGCTATATTAATGACACACAATCAGTGGACTGTTAATAGGAGTAACGCAACCATTAAGGCACGTTACACGCTTAATACTCATAGACTCTGTATTAGGTTATTGAATATGCCAGGGCCACATGTCGGGTCAGGCAAATGTTGTAATGGACAGTCCTTGGACTAGAAAAGTACTGTACCACATGATACAGGGACACTAAATCTAATCCAAGCACACACGCATACTAGTGCTACGCACTTACTCAATACAGCAACACAAACCCCATGAAGTAGGGTATTACGCTCAGGCGGCCCGAACAATTTAAATCACATGTGTTATCATCTTGTTTCCGATCCCTGCACGCCCAAACCAATACAAGAACCTCTGCGGACTACATTTAGTAGTACCGGAGGAAGTGTCGTTTAACCACTTCGACAATATCGAATCCAAGAAACGTATGTGAGATCTCCTAATCTTGTTCTCGTAAGGACACACAATTTGTTTAGTAGTAAGGATTTGAGAGGAATTCAATGGTTTGATTCTAAACCACAATAGCCTACGGTAGATACTTGCTTCGGGCACGGGTTTACCCCTGGCAAAGCTAAAACGATTTCCGCTAAAAGCCTATGGCATAGCCGAACGTGGAGGATTACTAAGGACAGATAGGACTTTCACCACCTACTGCCTACCTCTTCAATCTGTGGATCTGTGAGATATCCACTTATGCATTCTAACCTAAGCACCACGCTTAAGTTCTCATTCAAAACTCTAATTGTTTTGAATGCAAAGCTACAACTAGAGACTCTAATGAATTAAAGCAGTGAACCTACAAGCAGTTACGAAAGCAAACTACTATGGAATAGAAATCAGACCTGTATTGAATTCACGAAAGTTTCTTACTCGATTCCGACGAAACTTCTTGTACAGGTACAAGTGTGGAAGAGGAACTTGACAAGCCCAAGCCTCCTCCTTCTAGCTCCTCCTCACTCTTCTTCTACTTGGCTGGCCACTTGGACAACACTAAACCTTTGGAGTGGAGTTCTATTCTCAAACTTGTGGTTTGTGAAGTGAGGGAGCGAGGGGGCAATTTATAAATGGAGTAGAGGCGACTCCCGCCATCTTTTGCGCGCGAATAAGTCTCCACCGGCTTAAAGATCCACAAGTCAACACTTATCGCCTGACCGGGTTTGGCGCAAGGAAGAAATCGGCTGAACCCCTGCTTCGGCCGACCTGGTCTTGCCGCCCCTCAGGGTGTGTTTCCTTCAGGTCACCGTCTGGTGGGCTCTGATCCCATCCCCACGTGAATCGATGTTAGATTCCCTCGGATACTCCTGGGACTGGTTCTATGGATCCATGTGATGCCATGTGTCATCGCCCGATTGGTCAAAATATAACCTTTAGGATTCCTCCCTGCATTCTTGGGTATTTTGGAGCTTAATTCACCTGTATGCAAATAGACACTAATACTTGTAGAATTGGTTAGTATTAACTCCTCCCACTATGTTGTGTTCTAAATTTTATAATTTTTTATGCGGTGAATTGATGATCAAATTTTGCATTTAAGGATCGTCAACACATACGTAAACTCGTATATCAACAGCAAGACGATCCTCCATACTAGCAGCAAGAATAGCACCTGCTCGAGCATCATCATCCAACCATGTCCTATACACATTTAAATCGGACTCATAGGACGACAAAAGAGTCTCATAATTTACAATCAACTTCTTCTTCTCATCATCAATAGCATTATCTGGAATGACAGCTTTAAAGGAGTAGCAGGGTAAGGTGGGCATTTGAAATTACACATGAAGAACTCCTAAAGATGTGGGCCATGCATGTGTAGACGCATGTGCGGAGTCTAGTCACGATAGTTGGTGTCATTGAAAAGCATCGTATATCATAAGATTGGAACATCGTCCAAAGAAGAAGTCATCCTGGTAGGACAATAGACGATGTATAGAGAGCAAAATAGGTAGCAGCGGGCGACAACAAGAGCACAACAAAAAAGCAGCACAAATGAACAAATTTTTTTATTGCTGTTAAACCCTATGGGGTCCGTTACTCAGACCAAGCCAGCGGCGGAACAAACGATCAGAGCGGCTGAATCAACCGAGGAGCGCTCGAAGTGCGACCAGAGAGCCGGAGGCGGATAGACGCCTGGTACCTGCATCAAAGCACAGTGGATTGAAGAGCTTTGTGTGCTCGGAGCGGCTGGATTGACCGAGCTTGTGCGGCAAACGACGGTAGTTCCAGTACCCAAGAAGTGGATCAATGTCGAGGACCCAAGAAGCGGAACAAATCACCATGGATGGAAGGGCCTCATGGCGGTGGCAGATCGAGCGTCACACGTGAAGGAGAGGTGGCAGCAGACCGGGGCTTGATCTTCGAAGAGCGTGGTGGAGGATCTACAGGGGGGGAACCAATCACACAATTGAAGACCACAAATCCATGCATAGTGTCACGAGACCGAAGAATCGAGGAGAGAATCGGAGGTGGAGAGAATCGTCTAGAAGAAAAACCGATGGGGCGGTGCAAAAAAGAAGCACCGGGATCAAGTGGTTGTGTAGTATAGAAAAACTAACCCTAGTTTTGTTCTCATACCATTTTATGAATATCACTTGTATTCGCTACTACAATAAGCCTTATTGCAGGCGGCTCCAAACCTATTATCACACGAGGTTTTTAAAACCGCCTGAAACGAAGAGCATGTGATAATCCGCAATTTCACAGGCAGAGAAGTGATACCGTCTGTGAAGAAACATTATCACAGGCGGTTTTTACTTATGCTAGCCGTCTGTGAAGATAAGTTATCACAGGTGGGTCGTGCAGCATATATACCCGCTTGTGATAATTGTCTTATCACAGGCGGGTCTTGCAGCATATCTAACCGCCTGTGATAATTGTGTTATCACAGGCGGATGTTGACATACATCAAGCCGTCTGTGAAGACTTTTTACCGCAGCCGGTTTCTACCATAACAGTAACTGCCTGTGATAATTAGGTTATCACAGATGGTTCTTTACCTATATCTAGCCGCCTGTGATAATTGTTTTTCACAAGCATGCCTAGCCGTTGGTAAATAACCGCCTGTGATAAGGTATAACCTATGCAGTACTACTGCCGTGATTTCTAATTTCCAGGTCAATTCAATATAATCACATAACAGAAGTCAACAATATCATCACAGAACAGAAGTCAACAATATTATCATCACAGAAGTCATCTCACAGAAGTCAATTTCACTAAAACAATATACATATGTACAAGTTACACATACAATTCATCTCATAGTTTACAAGTTTTCACTAAAAACTGTTTCTATTGGCATAGTCGTAAAGTTCTGACACATCATCTAGTGCACCATTCTTATCAAAAAACACCCCTCCTTTGTGCAAAATTTCTCTACGAATGAATTGACAGAGTTCAGCAGCAATCTTGTCGGCTCCTCCACCAGGAATACTTCTACAAACTAACCATTCTTCGTTCAGATTCTTCGTATGCTGTAATATAACACATAACAAGGTTCAGAATGTGTTAGTTTGAACAATCTCAAAGTATAGATCAAAGTGAGAGTATACATGAATTTAGTGGTATTTTTGGAGCAGTTGTACTATGAGCAATTGAATTTTGAAGTTGGAATCAAAATATGAAAATAATGTTTCTAGTAATATTGAACAGCAAAGAATATAAGTATTAAACTATGCTAGTTACAATAAAAATAAAACTCAAAAGTAAGAAAATAAGGTATCGACATTAAGGATAACTTACATCCTCACGATTCACTCTATATACGGCAGTCCGAAGATGCTCGCATACATAATACCCGCATAAGACACTCCCAGCAGGCTGCTTCAGACAAGAATAATACGTTTTAATTTCCAATGCATTCGTATTGGAAGGTCTCTCACCACCAAGCCGTTCCGCATAAAACCGTCAAGCGCTGTAATACAAGAAATGTCATATAAAACTTGTCAACACATTCTAAATGTGTGTAAATTAAAATTATTGAATAAACATATAGTTTTAAAATGGAAAAGAAATCTTTGTAATAATCTGGTGGGAAATCGGCCGAGTCCAAGACTGTTGCCATTCCCTGCGTTGGCTTGATGAAGATCATTATGTAGTGATCACTGCAAACATACAAACACACGTGTTAACAATTACCAATAATTGCTATTTCAATGTCATGTGTCAAACTTACTCGAAGTTGTACGGAGCCTTTACGAGATCCTTGCCGTCTCTGACAAAGTTAAACATCGCATGTCCTATGTAAGCTGCAACTTCTGTCCTTCTATCCTTCTTAAGGTTTGCGATTTCTTTTTCAAAATCTTTTTTTTCATGTGCTTGAACTTTGCTGAGTCTCGATCCGCCTTGACGTCGAATAGCGCCTTTGCAATCCTAGTAGGGTCAAGGATACCTGTCTTGCGCTCCAACTTTTCATTATCCATGTATTGCATCCTATTGAAGAAGTCCAGAATTGTTATAATCTCATGAAATTCGTATGCGTGTAGTAAGAAAACCAAATACAAAATATTAGAGGCACTTACAAGCACCAGACGAGCAGCAGGTTGATTTCGAGCATGCCCCGATGGAAAAGGGGATGCAGCTCTTCAAATAAAATGACTCGTCTATCTTCTCCAATGCTCCAAAATACTTCTTTTGGAATACGAAATGTGATGCAAGAAAGACCATATTTTGTGCTGGCAAGGATGTACCACTCATGCATTCTTTTGAGTGGGACGGGTTGTTTGCTAAGTTGTACGGATGTCATGAACGGCTTCCCATTCTCAAATTCAGAAGGAACATCCTCAAGCTTGTATATTGGAACTCCTAGTTTAACTAAAGCCGTCCGCCGATTATACATGACACCGTCTTCTTCCCATTCTTCGATATCTCATAATGCTGGCTCATGAGAAGAACGAGATGCACTTGATTTTATAATATTTTCCTTCATAGTTTCCAAATATTTTGACACTTCTGATGAAGGTTTCTTATTTTCGTATGAGCTAACTTTGATAGGCACTGATGATCGAGGAGTAGTCATCGGAAGTTGGACATTGGCTTGTTGTTGAACCTGTTGTTCAACTGATTACTCTTTACTCCCAGCAGCTGGCTCTAGTACTACTTCAAGTTGTTGCTCAACTAGTTGCTCTTTACTAGAAACAGCTTGCTCTGGTACTGCTTGAAGCTGTTGTCCAACTTGTTGCTCTTGGATATCTTTACTAGTAAGGTTACTATCATTCTTGCTGAGACATAGGGGGAGTGGATCTTCCTGGACTGGGAGTAAATCTTCATGCACTTTCGCCTTAGAAGATGGGGTTGCAGTATTTCGAGATGCGACGGGGCTAGAAATTGGCTCATCGTCCAACACGATATCGCGTCGGTGCCAAAGGATTAATCGGTTGACAGCCTGCCCCAGAGTCGCGATCCCCTCAGGTGTGACGTGGTCTATTTCATAATCTTCATAATCATTATCAATGATCTGAAGAACTTGCACCACAGCATAATACAACAGAAGTAGATTCCCGTTGAAGTCATGATCAGGCTTTGCCATAGCAGTGGCAACCTGTTTGGTTTTGTTCCCTGCTCTGCCGATTGGGACCAGAAGACGACAAGATTTGTCGTTAGCAATATCATCGACAAGGAACTTATGGATTGACCCTGAGCCTGGCACAGAACCAACGCTACTAGGGTAGGCAGTTGGAGATACTAATTGCTCCTTTTGCACCGGAACCATCGATGTACTCGGTGCCACTAATTGTCCCGATTGTCTAAGTTGTTCCGTTATTTCTTGCATATTTTCTTTGACCTTTTGAGCAATCGTTTCATCAAGTGTTTTCTTAAACTTCTCACGTCTTCTATATGTGTCTTTATATTTAGGGAAACCATCTAGCCAAGACATTTGAGAAGAGACTGCTCCAACTCGTCCGCTGTGTTCAGGGTTTCCTAAGATAGCGGTAAGTTGGTCATTCTCCCTCTTCGGCTTGAAGAGACCCTTCTGTTGCTTTTCAATTACTTCTTCCATTTTATCCTCTACTTCATTCACAGAGTCGGGCTTTTCAAGTTTGCCCTCGCTGGTCAAACCTGACCGGGCAAAGACCCACCGCTGAGTTCGCTCATCGCAGCCTTCTAACAGGTGAGGATTTCCCTTACTGGTAATTTTGTCTAATATCTTATTCCATTTCTGGACTTTGGGGGCATATCCGGCAGACCCCAAGCGATGATGGTATTTGTTCTTTTTTGCAAGCTCTGACCTATGTGCACTTAGAGCTTTAGCATCAGGTATGGTCTTTTTACAAACAAACTCTTGCCACTGGGCTTGTGTGATTTTTCCCATCTTCCATGGGCTAGGGACCTTATCGGCCTTAACATAAGCATTCATTTTGCTCTTCCAGCCACGAAACTTCTTGCCGCAAGAGACCAATGTTGCTTTTTCTACAGATTCTTCCGTGCCTTTTGGGAACTTGAATTGTTTCTTTATTCTTTCCCACAACTCATTCTTGGTCTGCTCGGGTAATTTCCTCCAATTCTCGATCGTGATCGGGACGAGCTCCCTAACAAGAAAACCGCATGCATTACGGTACTTGGTAACTGAATCCAGTGGTTCTGGGGGAAGCCCACCTGGACCGACCCTTGTTATGTACATGATGCAGTCCAATGGACCCTTATTGGGACCTCGTTGCCCTTGTTTCCGCTTTAGTGAAGCTGAGGATTCATCCATTGGAGAACCTTCTGCGGTTTTAGGAGCCGAAGTCACCTCGTTGTCTTCACGATTAATCTAGGTAGAAAAGAATTATAAGACTTCGTATACTTGACAACCAACATTAACTTGAACTGCTGAAGTTAAGATTCGTTATCCATACCTCGTCGGTAAGATCATATTCCGAGTCGAGATCCTCTGAAGTCTTTTTAGTTTTTGTATTAGGAAAATGATCCGATGGACTGTGAAAGGAGCCTGAACTACTAGAGTCAGTAAACTCCATATTGTCTTCTTTATCGTTACTACCAGCACCAGTCTTCTTAGGGCTTTCCATGCTAGAACTAATAAGACAAAAATAAAATAAATGGCATATTAACTCTACATGAAGTGTTGCATGAAGAAAAAGATGGAAGCATTCTAGGATTTGATAAGGCATTCTAGGGTTTAAGGCGACTGACCAAAAGGTTCCTATACATTGCAAGGGTGACAAGCATGTTAAAGTTGCTCACAAGCAATGGCAATTTTATCTTCTTATTCTAAATAGGCCGTTACTTGTATCTGTTTTCTGAGTACAAGCGATGTTCAACAGCCGTATGCGAGCATATTGCTTTGTTTGGCAAAAGGATAGTGACACCGATCTCGAAGGAGCACAACCCTGTGAGATGAAGTGCGGGACGGCTACGCTCTATTTTCAGTACAGATGCTACTATTCACTCATGTTACCACCAAGTTCCCAGATTTTGAGCTAAAATTTGGCAGAGCTTCCTTTGTATGTTGCTGATTTTGTCCACAATTTTCAAATAGAGAACATTGATATTTGCAGAAACAATATATTGCAAACTTGTTACACACATCCTCAGGATTCCATAAATGTAAATTATGAAGTCTTCTGATGATCCTACTAGAAATTACGATCTAAACAGCAATTGAATACATAACTGACTAGATTCAATTTAGACCTGGTTATTTCGTGTTTTAGCCTTAGCATTGAATAGGAAATTGATAGAGGACTCTTTAAGATTTTCATACATGTATAGATATGCATAGGTTGCTTTTCTAATTTAAGAATTATGGCTGTTCAAAGTTCAAAAATTTTGTGGTTGTTTCAGATAACACTGTACACAAGTACTAACTTCAACTCTAGTTTCTAATTAGTTCTAAACCGAATTTGAGGTAACAATGAATAGAAAAGTTGTAGAATAGCTCTTCGCCTTTCAAAAAATGTATCACAATAGACTAGAAGAGCTTTCTACAGATATTATGGCAAAAATTCAGATGCTTGTTCATACAATTTCAATACAGTTACATCACAACTTGACATTTTTTCGAATTCCACCGAACCCTAACCAAGGATGCCTACCCTTTTAGAATTCCCGAACCCTAACCAAGGATATGCAAGGTGGCGGCGAGGGCGGGGAGGGAGGCGGCATGGCGACAGAGGATGGAAGGTCGAAGGGTTTAGGGTTTACCGTGAAGCTCGGCGGCGACGGCAATGGCTTCGCACGGCGTACCTGGAAGTGACGAGGGCGAACCTCGGCGCTGACGGCGAAGCTCGGTGGTGACGGAGAAGCTCGGCGGCGACAACGGTGAACACTTGGCGGCAACCGAAATTTTGGCAGCCTAACGGCGTCTAAGTGTTTCGCCCGGGTTAGGTTTTTCCAACGCTGCCGAGGGCTATATATAGACTCATATTTTCTTAGGCAGATTTTAAGTACCGACTGCCTGAGAGGATGGTTACCTCATGCGTGTTTTACTTACCAACCGCCTGAGAAGATACAATTATCTTAGGCGGTTGGTAAGTAAAACCCGCCTGAGATAATCATCTTCTCAGGCGGTTATTAAGTACCAACCGCCTGTGAAGATATTTACTTTTCTTAATTAATATTATTGATTAAATGTGGGTCCTTCAAAAAGGAAAAATTCCACTTTCTTGTAATATTATTGATAAGTAAAGGTTGCCATTAAATTTCACTTCGTAAATCCTTTGAAATTAGTCAAAACATAAAAAACACATAACAATTGCTATTTTTCATTTTTCTATCTTGATAAATATAATGCTTTTTTCATTTATTTTTCAGTGGACATTTTAATTCATCATACCAACATCTATGAATTTTTCAGATTTTTTTAAATTTTTTAATCAATGTGTGTTCATAATTTGATGAATGCCTCATATGTATATGAGCATTTAGTTAGAATGATGGATAATTTAAAGTTTGACATGTTGGAATGCTTTTAAAAAAATTAACAAAATTCATACATGTATAAATAATATAAATATGTTCATACAAATAAATTTAAGTGAAGGATCCTTTTTTTTATGAGATACACAAATGTGAATAATATGTGAGTAGAAATTAATTAATATTTACCAAAACATTACAATGTCAGCTATACAAGTTTTAAAAAATTTGGTTCAGGTGGTAGATGTAAATTTTATAGAAATATAGAAGAAAGAATCATCGAATTTGGACACAATTTGCAGAATCTAAACATGTTTGAGTATTTATATTGGAATCTAAACAAAAAAGAAGCAAGGGAAAATGAAACTGAAGAACAGTATCGGGCATTATCTCACGCGGTTGGTAAGTAAAACCCGCCTGAGATAATCATCTTCTCAGGCAGTTATTAAACACCAACCGCCTATGAAGATCTTTACTTCTTATTAATTAATATTCTTGATTTAATGTGGGGCCTTTAAAAAAATTCCACTTTCTTGTAATATTATTGATAAGTAAAGGTTACCATTAAATTTCACTTCATACATCCTTTAAAATTGGTCAGAACATAAAAAACACATAACAATTGCTATTTTTCATTTTTCTATCTTGATGAATATAATGTTTTTTTCATTTATTTTTTCATTTGACATTTTATTCATCATACCAACCTCTATGAATTTTTTCAGATTTTTTTAAATTTTTTTGGATCAATGTGTGTTCATAATTTGATGAATGCCTCATATGTATATGAGCATTTATTTAGAATGATGGATAATTTGAAGTTTGACATTTTGGAATGCTTTAAAAAATTTAACAAAATTCATACATGAATAAATAATACAAATATGTTCATACAAACAAATTTAAGTGAAGGATCCTTTTTTTATGAGATACGCAAATGTGAATAATATATGAGTAGAAATTAATTTGATATTTACCAAAACATTACAATGTCAGCTATACAAGTTTTAAAATATTTGGTTCAGGTGGTAGATGTTAATTTTATACAAATATAGAAGAACGAATCATCGAATTCGGACACAATTTGCATAATCTGAAAACGTTTGAGTATTTATATTGGAATCTAAATAAAAAAGAAGCAAGGGAAAATGAAACTGAAGAACATATCGGGCATTATCTCAGGCGGTTGGTAAGTAAAACCCATCTGAGATAATCATCTTCTTAGGCGGTTATTAAACTCCAAACGCCTGTGAAGATCTTTACTTCTTCTTAATTAATATTCTTGATTGAATGTGGGGCTTTTAAAAAGACAAAATTCCACTTTCTTGTAATATTATTGATAAGTAAAGGTTACCATTAAATTTCACTTCATAAATCCTTTAAAATTGGTCAGAACATAAAAATCATATAACAATTGCTATTTTTCATTTTTCTATCTTGATGAATATAATGTTTTTTTCATTTATTTTTTCAGTGGACATTTTTATTCATCATACCAACCTCTATGAATTTTTTCATATTTTTTAAAAAAATTTTGAATCAATGTGTGTTCATAATTTGATGAATGCCTCATATGTATATGAGCATATAGTTAGAATGATAGATAATTTGAAGTTTGACATGTTGGAATGGTTTTAAAAAAAATTAACAAAATTCATACATGTATAAATAATACAAATATGTTCATATAAACAAATTTAAGTGAAGGATCCTTTTTTTATGAGATACACAAATGTGAATAATATGTGAGTAGAAATTAATTTGATATTTACCAAAACATTACAATTTCAGCTATACAAGTTTTAAAGTATTTGGTTCAGGTGGTAGATGTTAATTTTATACAACTATAGAAGAAAGAATCATCGAATTTGGACTCAATTTGCAGAATCTAAACATGTCTGAGTATTTATATTGGAATCTAAATAAAAAAAGCAAGGGATAAGGAAACTGAAGAGTCTCGGGCATTATCTCAGGCGGTTTGTAATGAATAACCACATGAGATAACCGTTTTCTCAGGCGGTTATTAATCACCAACCACCTGTGAAAAATTTAAAAACCGCATGTGAAAAACTGACGCCTATATAAAGACCCCTCACCACAGTCGAAACGCAACCCTGGAGAATTTTCCACCGCCGCAAGGCTGCCGAAATTACTCACTGCCGCGCCGCCGCCCAGCCTGCACTACCGCGCCGCCGCTCAGCCCGCACTGCCGCGCCGCCGCCCAGCCCTGCGGAGGTACGCCTCTGCCCAGTCCCACATCGCGCGACAAGGTACCTAAGTAAATTCTCATAGTTTCCTTACTACGCTGCATGCTACCTTTTTCTTTGTATATTTTCATAAGTTGTTAGTTTTGTGTGTTGGTATATGGATTGTGTCCTTTTGCATATGTGTACATATGCGTTTGGACTCAATATTTTGGAAGTTTGGTCTTTTAGATATTGATGTATGGACTATATTATAATAATTTTATTGTAGTTTGTACCTATTTTGTGACATGAATATGATGTTTAATTAACAGATGAGATTGTAATATATATAAGATGCATGAAGTTTACTCGAACTTGTATTGTTGTTTTATGTGTTTTCTTTTTCAATATGTTACTTGTGTGTGCATACCTCTTGCTTTCATATATTTCAAAGGAGTGATTAGGGTTAGCTTTCTAGGGAGATGGTTTTATAACTCACCCATTTAGTTACCATCGTTGGATGGGATCTGACGTCAAGATATAACGGACCGGATCCCACCCAGACCTAGCCCATGTTACTGGGCCTGTTTGCCCCACGACTTCAATCCTTCACCCCCGCTTGCTGCTCCCGACGCCTTCGACTCCGTCTGCCTCAAGACGTCGCCTGTCTCCTCCAGACTCCGCTCGATGCCGCCGCCCCCCGTCCGCCACGCTTTCTGTTCGTCGCCGATCTTAGAGTCTTATTTGACGTTGTTGCGGCTCTCCTATGTGCCACCTCTCTCTACAACTCTTTATCGACTCGGTATTACCGTAAAAACCTTAAGGATGACTGGACATCGATTAGCCATCGACTAGGGTCGATTAGTCGCCCTAATGAACAGACGTACATTAGTCGCCCTAATCATACTTGTTAAGTCTCTATAAATTCATTTTATAGAAGACCTTTAGGGAATATTTGTGGCCAAATTTTGTAAATCTGACAAAAATTCTATTATTGAAGCATGGACCGTCGAGCGTGGATGTATATCATGTCAAGACCCGATCCTATATACATTCATAATGTTGCAAATTTTATTGAAGCATCCAAGAGACATGCGAAGTTGCAAAAGATAGATGACATATTATGTCCATGTATCAACTGCGAAAATAAGATTGCTTGGACGAATACTATAGTAATCCAATCTCATTTCGTGAAAAGAGGTTTCAAAAAAAACTACACAATATGGACAGAGCATGGTGAGTTAGATACACATGATGTGGATAAAGATGATGAGAGAGGTTCAAATGATGATAATGTTCATATCGATGATGGTAGTGACAATAAAGATGGTGATGATGATGATGAGTTCGATTGTGAGGAGATGTTGCGTCACATTGAACCATATGTATTGACTTCTATGGGAGCAAGCAAAGGTTTAAGTAAAATGGAGACATTGCAGAATGTGGTGATGGAGCTTTTATATGATGAATCAAACGGTTGTGATAAAGAGTTTACTACATTGCGTGCAGTCTTAGAACTACTAAAGTTGAAAGCTACGCACGGATGGTCTGATTGTAGTTTCTCTGATCTTTTGAATCTTATGGCAGAAATTCTTCCAAATCCAAATAAACTGCCCAGAAGCACTTATAAAGCGAAAAAACTTCTTTGCCCGATGGCCCTAGGTGTGACAAAAATACACGCTTGTGTGAACCATTGTATTCTGTATCGCAAAGAGCATGAGCTCGCAACTAGATTCCCTATTTGTGGTGTCAGTAGATATAAGAAGGACTACAATCACCAGTATGTTACCAACATGAAAAAGTCTTAGAAGAATAAGAAGTTTATTATTGGTCCTGAAGGTGATGATGACGATACTTCTAGCGATGTAGACGGGAAGAATAAGAGAAAAATTCATGCCTTTGTGATGTGGTACCTTCCGGTAATTGATCGCTTGAAGCGTTTGTTCTCAAACCCTAGGGAGGCTGAACGTATGTTTTGGCATTCCGGACAACGCAAGAAGAATGAAAAACATATACGACACCCTGCTGATGCAACGCAGTGGAAAAATTTTGATATTCAGTATCCAGAATTTGCAAAGGAAATCAGAAATGTGAGGTTTGCCTTGGGTACAGACAGAATGAATCCGTTTGGTGAAAAAAGGAGCATACATAGCACATGGCCCGTGGTCTTAACGATGTACAACCTACCAACGTGGTTGTGTCACAAAAGGAAATATATCTTGTTATCTGTTCTTATCTAAGGTCCGAAAAAACCCGGCATCGAAATTGATGTGTTCTTGGGACCTTTAATGGAAGATATGGCGAAATTGTAGAATGAAGGGGTACGTACATGGGATGAGTACAAGCGGGAGTATTTCACGCTAAGAGCAATGATATTCATTATCGTGCATGATTATCCCGTACTGTTTACATTATTAGGACAAATGAAAGGGAATAAAGGTTGTGTAAGGTGCGTGGATAGAACTGGATTTCTATACCTCACTTCATCCAGAAAGACGGTGTACATGAGACACCGACGGTTCTTGACAGATACACACAAGTATAGGAAGATGAAAGAACAATTTGATAACAAAATCGAAAAAGATACTGCACCAAAACCTTACAGTGGAAAACTTGTGTTTGAAATGGTCAAGAACATTCATATTGCTTTTGGTAAGGGCAAAAATTGTAAAGGAATTAAGAGAAAGAAAAGTACATCTTCGGATGATACAACTGACATGGATTTCAAGAAACAATCAATTTTTTTTCAAGTATCTTCCGTACTGGAAGAATCTGGAATTTTGCCATAGTATTGATTTGATGCACGTTACAAAGAATGTATTTGATAGCATCATTGGGACCTTGCTGGACATGCCGAGGAAAACAAAGGATGGATTAAATTCACGTATGGACCTAGTAAATCTTGATTTGAGACCAGAGCTTCATCCTGTAGAAAAGGCGAACGGGAAGCATTACCTTCCCCCAGCCAGCTACAACTTGACACTAGAAGATAAAAAAGCAATTTGTGAATGCTTGCGTGGGATCAAAGTGCCCACGAGTTTCTCATCCAATATCCGCAAACTGGTTTTGATGAAAGACTTGTCTTTATTCGGTTATAATTCTCACGACTGTCACATGATGATGACAATTTTCCTTGCCATTGAAATAAGAGTCATCAAACCTGAGCATATAAAAGTTGTCATCACACGTGTGTGTTACTTCTTCAATGCAGTATCGCAAAAGGTGATAGCACGTGAAGATTTAGGCTATCTTAAAACATACATCGTCGAGACTATGTGCAAGCTTGAGATGTGTTTCCCACCATCCTTTTTCGATATGCAAGTACACCTAATCATACATCTTGTTGATCAGATAAAAGCATTGGGGCCACTATATTTACATCATATGTTTTCGTTGGAGAGGTATTTAGGAGTATTAAAAGGTTATGTGTGGAACCGTGCTCACCCAGAGGGTTCAATTATGGAAAGATACACCACTGAAGAAGTGATTGAGGGTTGCGCTGATTACATCAAAGATGGAAAATCGATAGGTGTGCCTATACCAGTACATGAGGTAAGACTACGTGGGAGAGGCAAAGTGGGTAAGAAAACTTTTATCGTTCAATATTACAAGAATGTACACCGTGCACATTTTGGTGTACTACAACAGCTCGCAATAGCTGAGTCGTACATCGAGGAACACCAAATTGAGCTTCGTGATAAAAACCAAGACCGCATAGAGGACTGGATCATGAAAGAGCACAGAAGATGTTTCACTGAATGGTAAATGGACAAAAATATACCATACGGAAACACTATAGAAGAGGCAACAATGAAGAAGTTAGCTTCTGGCCCATCTGTTTTGGTGACATCATGGCAAGCATATGACATCAATGGTTACACATTTTACACTAAAGAAAAAGACGGTAAGAGTGTTGCACAAAATAGTGGTGTTCGTATTGAGGCTTATGATTCACAAGGGCAAAAGACCACATACTTCCGGTTCATAGAGGAAATATGAGAACTCGATTATGGCGAAAGAATGGTAATGCCCGTATTTAAGTGCCAATGGGTCAAACATCCATATGGTGTGAAAGTGGACAATTACGGGCTGACACTGGTAGACTTGAATAAACTGGGTTATAAAGATGACATGTGGGTTCTCGCCGATAGTGTTGCACAAATTTTTTATGTTCAAGATCCAGAAACTAAGAAGATGCATATAGTTGTTTCTGGAAAGCAAAATATTGTTGGGATTGAGAATGTGGGAGATAATGAAGAGGAATATAATCAGTATGAAGAGATGTACCTTTTCACCGAACCAGAAAACATCAAGCGCATAGAGAGAAGCATTAAAAAGAATTTGAAACCCTATATGCGAGAAGATGTCAATGCTGGAAAAAATGTATATAGCAATGTGAGATGATATATATTGTATATATTTGTATCTTCTAAAATCAACTTAGAACAATGCTCTATTTTAGCTTTAGATAGCATGTTTCGAACATTATTAAATTCAGCTTCTGTTTCGAACATTATTAAATTTAGTATGTGTATATAAATTTCTTCTGACCTATGATGATCAGGCTTGCCTTCCAATAGCTCGGTTCCAAACAACATCTAGAAGCACAACTCTTGAAGCTCCTATCAAGCTAATCCCTTCATAGCAAGCTCTTGTAGATGCAAGTAACACCCGAAACTCATCATTTGGATTGTTAAAAGCTTCAATTGAAGTCTGACGATACTTACCGTCCATTTGAGGGCTTGTTTGAATAGGAGTGGATCCACTTCAATATAAGTGGTTTGAGGTGGATTGAGGAGAATATTAGTTAATTCTTCACTTCAATCCACTTCAACACAATTAGATTGAGTACACCCAAACAAGCCCTACAAGATTTCTTTCTCTTCTCTCCATTTTGAAAACTTACGAAGATGCTACTTTATTAGTTCTAATGGCTGAATATATTGACTACAAATCAGTACCATCTCTCTTAGTGCTTTACACAAGCGACAAAGCGTACAACTTCAATCACAAATCTTGTTTTTACCATTTTCGTAGGAACTTGACCTTAATCTTTCAAGCATAGATTTATCAATAATTGAAGCTTCTTCATCAGACATGTTAATGATAGTTACAAGTGAAGGGTGTGTTGAAGCTAACGAAATCTCAATGGGACTGAAGAGAAAGAGATGTTGCATATGAGTGACAATGTCTAGGTTAGACAGCATGAAGCTATGATGACAGCCTTCAACAACATGAAAAGTGATGCCAAGGTTATGCTTGCATCAACCAAGACATGTTGTGAGGGTATAACACTTGTTGGGGCAAGCATAACCTTGGCCAAAATCAGAAATCACGCCACCGTGGATTACTCTGAAGTTTACCGAGCACGCACGGAGAAAACTTCAGAGTAATCCATGGCGGCTTCAGAGTAATCCACGGTGGCGTGATTTCTGATTTTGGCCAAGATTATGCTTGCCCCAACAAGTGTTATACCCTCACAACATGCCTTAGTTGATGCAAGCATAACCTTGGCATCACTTTTCATATTGTTGAAGGTTGTCATCATAGCTTCACGTTGTTTAACCTGGACATTGCCACTCATGTGCAGGATCTCTTTATCTTCAGTCCGATTCAGATTTCATTAGCTTCGACACATCCTTCACTTATAACTGCTATTAACATGTGTGATAAGGAAGCTTCACTTATTTGATAAATCTATGCTTGAAAGATTAAGGTTAAATCCCTATGAAAGTGTAAAAACAAGATTTGTGATTGAAGTTGTTCGCTTGCTCGCTTGTGTGAAGTACTAAGAAAGTAGGTACTGATTTCTAGTCAATATATTTAGGCATTAAAACTGAGAAAGAAATCGTTCAAATGGATGGGAAAATCATTTCAAGGATCGTCAGGCTTCAAATTGATGCTTTCAACAATTCAAATGGTGAGTTACGGGTGTTACTTGCATCTACAAGAGCTTGCTGTGCAGGGATTAGCTTGACAGAAGCTTAGCAGCATCACAGGCGGTTCTTAAACAACAACCGCCCGTGAAAATCATGTATTTTTTCAGATGTTGGTTAATTAAGAACCGCTTATGATGTTAGCTACATCAAAGGCGGTTCTTAATTAATAATCGTCTGAGAAAATACATGATTTCCACGGGCGATTGTTGTTTAAGGACCGCCTGTGATGTTCTGTCATCACAGGCGGTTATTGTATCATTCGCCATCACAGTCGCATTTTTTTACGGACCGTCTGTGTTTGAAAAATCCAGGCGCCTGTGAAAATGCTTTTTGTAGTAGTGATTATTATAGATATGAAAGCCCGAATATATAGAGATACAAGAGGTTACAAATATGCAAAAAAAAAAAACTCTTTATAAAAAAGAGAAAATACAAGTAACTCCTATATCTCCGACACAACCATGGTCGCCTAAGAGGATTTGTTCCCTTATCGTTATCGGAGATGTCTGCACTTATCGACAGTAGGTCATGTGTTTGTCTGTGCGTGCAAGCCAACAGTGAGGGTGCAAGCTGTCATGGCAATGTACCGTGCGTCGGTCCTTGCCTTGGTGTGGACGAGGAGTTAGCCCGGTCTCGAATACAGCACGATGCAATTGACGATGATGTATGTCGTCAAAGAGAACATGGTGGCTGCATGCATGTAGAGATGATGCACACCATGGTCGTTGCGTCATGATTGGTGATGGTCATGATGATGGCCGCGACGATGATGACGACGGGGATCAGAATCATTAACTGCGGTAACAACGACTGTGGGACAGCCCAAAGAGAGGGAAGAAGCACTCCTTGCAGTGGAGAATCAAGAATCAACGCTCGTGAGTCAGGACGTACGATGAAGTCAGGTCTAAGGGGGTGCTTGTTAGAAAATAAACCTACTAACTTCATTATGTTCAAGACGTGTGTGTCGTGTGTGTTTATTGGGTGTGCACGTGTACATCAATGTGTACGTCTGTGCGTTTACATGTAGTGTGTAGGAAAGGATTAGAGATAAAGTTAGTGCTCCTGTTAATGCGCACCACTACTACAAAATGCTTCATCGCAGGCGGTTCTAAACATATTATCGCATACGGTTTTAAAAACCGCATGTAACGAAGAGAATGTGAAAATGATCGATTAACACAAGCGGTGGCATAATCCGCCTGTGAAACTATATTTTCACAGACGGTTTTTTGACGGTTTTTTAATAAAAAACCGCCTGTGAAAATGCATTTTCACAGGCGGTCGGTAATAAAAAATCGCCTGTGAAAATGCATTTTCACAGGCGGTTTTTAATTAAAAACCGTCTGTGAAAATGGCTAGTGAAACAAAAAAAATTTCACATGTGCCGCCGGGAGTCAGAAGAGGCCGCGCCGCCTGGAGGCTGCCGCGTTGCCGGGAGCAAGAAGAGCGCCGCCAAGTGTCGAAGGAGGTCGCACCGCCGAGAGCCGGAGGAGTCGTGCTGCCCGAAGCCTGACGAGGCCGTGCCGCTTGGAGCCGGAGGAGCCGCGCCGTCGAGAACCCGAGGTAGACCGCACCACCGGGTGCCCGCGGCAGACCGCGTCGGATCTGTGCCCGCGCTCATGCCGTTAGGGCGCGCGCTCGTCGGGAGGCGCGCTGGAGCCGCGCCGCCGGGAGCCCGAGGTAGACTGTGCCAGATCCGTGTCCGTGCTCGCATCGGCAGGGCTCGCGCTCGTCGGGAGGCCGCACCGGAGCCGTCGAGGTCCGGAGCAACCGAAGTCGCACCTTAGTCGCGCCTTGAGAGAGGCCGCCGGCAGCCGCGCCGCGGGGAGCCCGAGGTAGATTGTGCCAGATCCGCGCCTGTGCTCGCATCAGCAGAGCTCGCACTCGTCGTGAGGCCGCGTCGGAGCCGCCATGGTGTGGAGCAACCGAAGTCGCGCCTTAGTCGCGCCTTGAGAGAGGCCGCCGGTAGCCGCGCCTTGGGAGATGCCGCCGGAAGCCGTAACATGGGAGGCTGACGGAGGATCACGGACTGAACCGTGGCTGCAGCTATTATAGACACATCTATCGTGCGGCTTCTAAACTGAGTCGTTGGATCGATAAGCAGCGGACAACGGAGATACGAAGTCCAAGAGTGATCCGTGGGATGAAGCAGCGGACCAATGAGGATCCATCATTATCACAGGCGGTTTTTATGTTATAGACCGCCTGTGAAAATCATTATATTTTTACAGGCGGTTGTTTGTTACGGACCGCCTGTAATAATGACTATTATCATAGGCAATTTTTGTTACGGGCCGCCTGTGAAAATCAATACATTTTCACAGGCGGTTGTTTGTTACGGACCACCTGTGATATTCTATTATCACAGACGGTTATTAACTCATCTGACATCAGAGGCGGCACTTTTAATGGACCGTCTGTAAAAAAATATAGAAGCGCATGTAAAAATGTTTTTTGTAGTAGTGGCATTACAGTACCAGACATTAGCGGATTTAGTTAGTACACGTAATAGTGCGCACTATAACGTTTGAACAGTAGTGGGTCTAGTTCGTGTGTATATTATTTTATATTATAATTTCGTAAATTAGCGTGCCGTGTTCGTGTTTGGCTGCCCCTATAAAAACTACCATTTAACTCATTATGTAGGACGAGTTCGGTAGGAGTGTTTCTTGCTTTTTTTTTTAAGTTTTTTATCTGGGTACAGCTGTAGTATTTGTTCATGTTTGAAGCTATTGTTGTGCCTTTTGCCTCCCTTCTTAGTATTCTTGTTTGTTTTTTACCGTTTATCTCCTCTAACAGTGGGCATAAAACCCGAAGCCGAAGTGCAAACGTGAAAAAAGCCAAACTCGAACCAGAAAAACATAATGGTACTCGAAATTATTTCGGGAAGGAATAGGTAAACCCGATATTTTTGGGTTATGACACTTGATAACTGATTTCCATAACCAGAACTTGATTTGCCAATCCCAGTCTCGTCGTCGCAACCCAACCCACAAGGCAGGCCAGCCCATTGGCCTCGAGGCTCCCCTTAACTTCAGGACTAGCGACTCCACCGCGCCACAATAGCCTCAGGCGCTCATGCATCCCTCACTCCCCCAGCTACTCCGAGTGCATCACCCTCGATTCCCACTGGCGGCCAGCTCGCTCGAGCATTGTGTGCCCCACACAAGTACCCCACAATTCCCATTGGCAGCTGGCCTCCCTCGAGCGGTCAAGCCCCATGCGCATAGCCCCTCCCCATGAGTGGTTCCCTGACGACGCCACCCACCTCCCATCGACATTTAGCTAGTGCTCGGAGGTCAGCTCCCTAATGTGTTGGGATGGATTTGAGGAAGTTTTTGCTCCAGTTGCAAGGATGGGGTCAATACACTTTTCTATCGCCGTATCCGCACATTATGGGTGGCTGGTACACCACATGGATGTCAAGTCTGCACTCCTCAATGGTGATCTTGAGGAAGTTGTGTTTGTCACTCAGCCTCATGGTTTTGAGCATGAAGAACAAGAGAACAAGGTCTACAAGCAACGTAAGACACTTTACGACCTTCACCAAGCACCCAAAGCATGGAACCCTAAGCTTGAAAGCACCATGTTTTCGCTTGTGATCAGGTGCATTGCCACCGAACATGCAGTCTACATTTGGGGAACCGGCAACACACTCTTGCTTGTCGGAGTGTATGTCAATGACCTCATCACTATGGGCGCACAACAGCAAGAGGTCGACAAGTTCAAGGTTGAGATGAAGCATCTCTTCAAGATGAGCGATCTCGGTCCCCTCAACTACTACTTTGGCATCAAGGTAACACAATCTAACAGTTGCATTACCTTGACTCAAAGTGCATATGCAAGAAAAATCCTTCAGGAGGCAGGAATGGAGGATTGCAATTGCTGCAGTGTTCCAATGCAACCAAGACTCAAGCTGAGCAAATCAAGCACTGATCTGCCAGTTGATGCTAATCTGTACAGGAGCACTGTTGGGAGTTTGAGGTACATGGTACGCACCCGCCCTGACATTGCATTTGCAGTTGGGTATGTGAGTATGTTTATGGTGGCTCCAACAACTGAATACATAAGTGCAGTGAAACATCTGTTGTGCTACATTGCTAACACTTTGGACTATGGGTGTGTTTTCAACCGGGGCAGTGGAACACTTGAATTGGTCGGCTACTGCGACTCGGACCTAGCTGGTGTCAGACATTTTCTTCTTCCTCGAAGGAAGCCCAATGAGATGGCAATCTCAGAAGCAGTGTGTGGTGGCACTCTCCTCCTACGTAGAGGAGTATATTGTAGGTGCTACTACAGCATGTCAAGGTGTGTGGCTTTCACGATTGTTCGCCAACCTAATGAACATAGATGTCGCCCCACCCACACTCTACATCGACAACAAGTTTGCCATTGCTCTCGCCAAGAACCTAGGTCAGCATGACCTGTGCAACCACATTAATCTTTGTTACTATTTTCTTTGTGACTGCGTCAATGATGCCAAGTTGGTGCTGGAATACATGAACACCAGTAACCAGCTGGCGGACATGCTTACAAAGCCGTTCGGACATGATCTTCTTCGTGATCTTTGCAACCATAGTAGCATCATCAACGCGTAGCTCGCACATCAGGATTAGGGGAAGATATATTATTGAATAAACCTATGCACGTCTGTTATTTTACTAGTAAGTTATGGCTGTTGTAATTTTTGCATCTTGTGCAGGTTATGGCAGCAGTTTCTAGTAAGTTGTAATGCACATTTTAGTGTAGATTATGGATGCAGTTACTAGTTTTTGTAATACACACTTTAGTGTTGGTTATGACAGTAGTTCCAAGTCATTGTAGCCTTTATATAATGCAAGAAAAATTCACAAAGGCTGCCAAGTCCGTGCAGTATCAAAATCCAGTATTTGTTCCCACTCGTGTGAGAATTTTTCCAATGAGGGTTAGGAATATTTCTTTCCTTAACAATACTTCATATGAAATTTGGCTTCTCACTACTACAAAAAGCATTTTCACAGGCGTCTCGATTTTTCAAACACAGGCGGTCCGTAAAAAAATGCGACTGTGATGACGAATGAAACAATAACCGCCTATGATGACTGAACATCACAGGCGGATTTTAATAAATAACCGTCTGGGCAAGTACATTATTTATCCAGACGGTTAATAATTAAGAACTGCCTATGATGTATCAAACATCACAGACAGTTCTTAATTAATAACCGTTGGGGTAAATACATGATTTTTACGGGTGGTCATTGTTTAAGAACCGTATGTACTGGTTCAATCATCACAAGCGGTTTTTATTGAAGAACCGCATGGGGAAAGTCATTGGGGAAATCATTGTTTTTACGGGTTGCTTGTTAATTAAGAACCGTCTGTGATGCTGATATGCTAATCACTTCACAGCAAGCTCTTGTAGATGCAAGTAAGACCCATGGCTCATCATTTGGATTGTTGAAATCATCAATTTGAAGCCTGACGATCATTGGAAGGATTTTCCCATCCATTTGAAGGATTTGTTTCCCTCCTGTCCATTTGAAAACTTAGAAAGATGTTCCTTACTCAATTTTAATGTCTAAATATATTGACTAAAAATCAGTACCTACTTTCTTAGTGCTTCACACAAGCGAGGAAGCAAACAACTTCAATCAAAATTCTTGTTTTTACACTTTCATAGGGATTTAACCTTAGTCTTTAATTCAAGCATAGATTTATCAAATAAGTGAAGCTTCCTTGTCACACATGTTAATGGCAGTTATAAGTGAAGGATGTGCCGAAGCTAACGAAATCTGGATCGGACTGAAGATAAAGAGATCTGCATATGAGTGATAATGTCTAGGTTAGACAGCGTGAAGCTATGATGGCAACCTTCAACAACATGAAAAGTGATGTTAAGGTTATGCACTAGTACAATAAGCCTCATCACAGGCGGCTCCAAGCCTATTATCACAAACGACTTTTAAAACCGCCCGAAACGAAGAGCCTGTGATAATCCGCAATTTCACAAGCGGAGAAGTGATACCGCCTGTGAAGACACATTATCATAGGCGGTTCTTTACTTAGGCTAGCCGCCTGTGAAGACACATTATCATAGGCGGTTCTTTACTTAGGCTAGCCGCCTGTGAAGATATTTTATCACAGGCGGGTCGTGCAGCATATATAACTGCCTGTGATAAATGTCTTATCACAGGCGGGTATTGAAGCATAACTAACCGCCTATGATAATGGTGTTATCACAGGCGGACGTTTACCTACATCAACCGTATGTGAAGACCTTTTAACGCAGTCGGTTTCTACCATAACAGTCACCGCCTGTGAAAAGTAGGTTATCACAGATGGTTCTTTACTTGTATCTAGCTGCCTGTGATAATTGTTTTTCACAGGCATGCCTAGCCGTTGGTTAATAGCCGCTTGTGATAAGGTATAACCTATGCAGTACTACTGCTGTTATTTCTAATTTCCAGGTCAATTCAATATAATCACAGAACAAAAAACAATAATATCATCACAGAACAAAAGTCAACAATATTATCATCACAGAAGTCAATTTCACTAAAACAATATACATATGTACAAGTTACAGATACAATTCATCTCAAAGTTTACAAGTTTTCACTAAAAACTATTTCTATTGGCATAGTCGCAAAGTTCTGGCACATCAGCTGCTGCACAATTCTCATCAAAGAACTTCCCTTTTTTGTGCAAAATTTCACGACGAATGAACTGACAGAGTTCAACAGTAATCATGTCGGCTCCTCCACTAGGAATACTTCTACAAACTGGCCATTCTTCGTTCAGATTCTTCGTGTGCTGCAATATAACAGATAACAAGGTTTAGAATGTATTGGTTTGAACAATCTCAAAGTATAGATCAAAGTGAGAGTATACAGAAATTTATTTGGTATTTTTGGAGCAGTTGTACTATGAGCAATTGAATTTTGAAGTTGGAATCAAAATATGAAAATAATGTTTCTGGTAATATTGAATAGCAGAGAATATAAGCATTAAACTATGCTAGTTATAATGAAAATGAAACACAAAAGTAAAAAAATAAGGTATCGGCATTAAGGATAACTTACATCCTCACGATTCACTCTATATAAGCCGGCAGTCCGAAGATGCTCGCATACATAATACCCGCATAAGACACTCCCAGCAGGCTGCTTCGGACAAGCATAATCTGTTTTAATGTCCAATGCATTCGTATTAGGAGGTCTCTGACCGCCAAGCTATTCCACGTAAAACTGCAAAGCGCTGTAATACAAGAAATGTCATATAAAACTTGTCAACACATTCTAAATGTGTGTAAATTAAAATTATTGAATAAACGTACAGTTTCAAAATGGAAAGGAAATCTTTGTAACGATCTGGTGAGAAATCGGCCGAGTCCAAGACTGTTGCCATTCCCTGCGTTGGCTTGATAAAGATCATTATGAAGTGATTACTGCAAACACACGTGTTAACAATTACCAATAATTGCTATTTCAATGTCATGTGTCGAACTTACTCGAAGTGGTACGGAGCCTTTACGAGGTCCTTGCCGTCTATGACAAAGTTAAACATCACATGTCCTATGTAAGCTGCAACTTCTGCCCTTCTATCCTTCTTAAGTTTTGTGATTAATTTGTCAAAATATTTTTTCATGTGTTTGTATTGTGTTGAGTCTCGAATCGCCTGGACGTCGAATAGCGACTTTGCAATCCTAGTAGGGTCAAGGATACCTGTCTTGCGCTCCAACTTTTCATTATCCATGTATTGCATCCTATTGAAGAAATCCAGAATTGTTATAATCTCATGAAATGCGTATGCGTGTAGTAAGAAAAGCAAATACAAAATATTAGAGCACTTACAAGCACCAGACGAGCAGCAGGTTGATTTCGAGCATGCCCCGATGGAAAAGGGCATGCAGCTCTTCAAATAAAATGACTCGTCTATCTTCTCCAGTGCTCCAGAATGCTTCTTTTGGAATACAAAATGTGACGCAATTAAGACCATATTTTGTGCTGGCAGTGATGTACCACTCATGCATTCTTCTGAGCTGGACGAGTTGTTTGCTAAGTTGTACGGATGTCATGAACGGCTTCCCATTCTTAAATTCAGGAGGAACATCCTCAAGCTTGTATATTGGAACTCCTGGTTTAACTAAAGTCATCCACCGATTATACATGACACCGTCTTCTTCCCACTCCTCGATATCTCCTAATGATGGCTCATGAAAAGAACGAGATGCACTCGATTTTATAATATTTTCCTTCATAGTTTCCAAATATTTTGACACTTCTGATAAAGATTTCTTATTTTCGTATGGGGTAACTTTGATAGGCACTGATGATCGAGGAGTAGTCGTCGGAAGTTGGACACTAGCTTGTTGTTGAACTTGTTGTTCAACTGATTGCTCTTTACTCCCAGTAGTTGGCTCTAGTACTACTTCAAGCTGTTGCTCAACTAATTGCTCTTTACTAGCAACAGCTTGCTCTGGTACTGCTTGAAGCTGTTGTGCAACTTGTTGCTCTTGGATATCATCCTTGCTTAGACATAGGGGGAGTGGATCTTCCTGGACTGGGAGTGGATCTTCATGCACTTTCGTCTTAGAAGATGGGGTTGCAGTATTTGGAGATGCGACGGGGCTAGAAATTGGCTCATCGTCCAACACGATATCGCGTCGGTGTCAAAGGATTAATTGGTTGATAGCCTGCCCCAGAGTCGCGATCCCCTCAGGTGTGATGTGGTCTATTTCATAATCTTCATAATCATTATCAATTATCTGAAGAACTTGCACCCCAGCATAATACAACGGAAGTGGATTCCCGTTGAAGTCACAATCAGGCTTTGCCATAGCAGTGGCAACCTGTTTGGTTTTGTTCCCTGCTCTGCCTATCTGGACAAGAAGACGACAAGATTTGTCGTTAGCAATATCATCGACAGGAAACTTATGGGTTGACCTTGAGCCTGGCACGGAACCAACGCTGCTAGGGTAGGCAGTTGGAGATACTAATTGCTCGTTTTGCATCGGAACCATCACTGTACTCGGTGCCACTAATTGTCCTGATTGTTTAAGTTGTTCCATTATTTCTTGCATATTTTCTTTGACCTTTTGTGCAATCATTTCATGAAGTGTTTTCTTAAACTTCTCACGTCTTCTATATATGTCTTTATCTTTAGGGGAACCATCTAGCCAAGACATTTGAGAAGAGACCGCTCGAATCCGTCCGCTGTGTTCAGGGTTTCCTAAGATAGCGGTAAGTTGGTCATTCTCCCTCTTCGGCTTGAAGAGACCCTTCTGTTGCTTTTCAATTACTTCTTTCACTTTATCCTCTACTTCATTTAAAGAGTCGGGCTTTTCAAGTTTGCCCTCGTTGGTCAAACCTGACCAAGCAAAGATCCAGCGTTGAGTTCGCTCATCGCACCCTTATAATGGTGAGGATTGCCCTTACTGGTAATTTCGTCTAATATCTTATTCCATTTATGGACTTTGGGGGCATATCCGGCAGACCCCAAGCGATGATGGTATTTGTTCTTTTTTGCAAGCTCTGACCTAGTTGCACTTAGGGCTTTAGCATCAGGTGTGCTCTTTTGACGAACAAACTCTTGCCACTGAGCTTGTGTGATTTTTCCCATCTTCCTCGGGCTAGGGACCTTATAGGCCTTAACATAAGCATTCATTTCACTCTTCCAGATCGAAACTTCTTGCCGCAAGAGACCAATGTTGCTTTCTTTACATCTTCTTCTGTGCCTTTCGGGAACTTGAATTGTTTCTTTATCTTTTCCCACAACTCATTCTTGGTTTGCTCGGGTAATTTCCTCCAATTCTCGGTTGTGATCGGCACAACCTCCCTAACAAGAAAACCGCATGCATTACGGTACTTGGTAACTGAATCTAGTGGTTCTTGGGGAAGCCCACCTGGACCGACCCTTGTTATGTATATGATGCGGTCCAATGGACCCTTATTGGGACCTCGTTGCCCTTGTTTCTGCTTGAGTGAAGCTGAGGATTCATCCATTGGAGAACCTTCTGCGGTTTTAGGAGCCGATGTCACCTCATTGTCTTCACAATTAATCTAGGTAGAAAAATATAAGACTTCGTATACTTGACAACAAACATTAACTTGAACTGTTGAAGTTAAGATTTGTGATCCATACCTCATCTGCAGGATCATATTCCGGGTCTAGATCCACTGAAGTCTTTTTAATTTTTATATTCGGAAAAGGATCTGATGGACTGTGATAGGAGCCTGAACTGCTAGAGTCAGTAAACTCCATATTGTCTTCTTTGTTGTTACTACCAGGACCAGTCTTCTTAGGGCTTTCAATGCTAGATCTAATAAGACAAAAAATCTAATAAATGGCATATTAACTCTACATGAAGTGTTGCATGAAGAAAAAGATGGGAGCATTCTTGGATTTGATAAGGCATTCTAGGGTTTAAGGTGACTGACCAAAAGGTTCCTATACATTGTGAGGGTGACAAGCATGTTAAAGTTGATCACCAGCAATGGCAATTTTATCTTTTTATTCTAAATAGGCTAGCTTCGTTCAGAGTGGCGACCACGTTCTTGAGGTTTACTAGGCGACGCCTAGCTCCGGATCTATAACTGATCAAGCAAGGGACAAAAAGCAAATCCTCCAGCCTTTTTCTAGTATCATCGCAAAGTGTGGCACTTGGATTTGGATGGTGAGGTGAGGCGAGGCGACGTAGCTGCAGGCGAGAAGAGACACTCTTATTCAGCGATCATATCTACAACCGTGGGATTTGCACGGTAAAAAGAGATAAAAGACCCACATTCTCAAACGAATCAGGAATCCAAAAACATTTGCCAAAATCTAATCTCGGTGTGCCCGGCCGCACCAAATGGGCTCGTCATGGTAGCAGGTTCAGCCATCATGAAAGGAATTACGTACCCCACATATGATGGCACCAAGAATTTCTGGGATGGTCAATTGTCCTGGCTGTTTAGAAAACAGGACAGGGAAGTCAGCCCCTCCTATAGTGATAAACTTGAAGAGTTCCAGAGGTTCACGAGGTTTAGGTGACTTGATCATTTTTGGGCATATGAAACCTTTGGTGGAATATTTCTGATAGGATGGGATTAACTAGGTCGAGGGGTTGGGAGCTTATTTTTGAAATCCCCCTTCATGTGACTCCAAATCCTATATGGATTGTAACTCAATTCGTACTAGGACTAGGACTGGTTCCTAAACTGAATCTGACTCCTAACTCTATTCAGAGTAGGACTCTACTAATATCGTTAAGGACGAAATCTACTTTATCTAGAACAATCATATACCCCTAGATGGTGTTTCCGCAACTTTGTCCAAAGTCCAAGTTCGACTCCTCTACTGGGTGCCCCAGATACCCAGATCATCCAACAAAAATGAAGTCCCAATATATCTAGTTTGATACAAATGGTGCTAACAAATCATAAATGGGTACATAAACTTTTTTCCTGTGAAATGCCTTAATATTAAGCTGAGTTCAATAATGGGATACATAATTGTTTTAACGCATGCAATGCTTCTGTAATTCTTCACATCATCATGATTGAATAAGCTATTCAATAAACAAACTCATAGTCATATAACAGCTACACTATTAGCAAGAATTATTCAACATAGTAATATATCATTCTCCAAAGGATAAGATACATATATGTTTATTGTACATGTTCATGTATTTCAATTTGACCATTGTACTAAAAAATGAAAATCGTAGCCACTAATTTCATTCAATTGTGCCAATATGGCCATTATCATCACAATCCTACGTATTTGAGTGACACATCATATGTTTGGCATCCAGCACCGCTAGAAGATGGACACACCTACTTCCAATAGAGTTCTCATTGCAGTTACCCCCTCAACCTAACTCATTTTGTGTATCTAGTGTGAGTCACCATCAATATTCCAGTTCATTGCGTATTCGAATTCTGGTCAGGTGAGGACATTGGGTTGCTGGAACTGCTGCTGCGTAGAATTGATGGAAGTACACTGACAACCCAAGGATGCCTACCCACCGAACCCTAACCAAAGATTCCACCGAACATGATAGTTTTTCGAATTCCACCGAACCCTAACCAAGGATGCCTACCATTTTCCAATTCCCAAACCCTAACCAAGGATATGTAAGGCGGCGGCGAGGGCGGGGAGGGAGGCGGCACAACGAAGGAGGATGGAAGGTTGAAGGGTTTAGGGTTTACCTTGAAGCTCGGCGGCGACGGCAATGGCTTCGCTCGGCGTACCTGGAAGTGAAGAGGGCGAAGCTCGGCGGCGACGGCGAAGCTCGGCGACGGCGAAGCTCGGCGGCGTACCTGGAAGTGACGAGGGCGAAGACTTGGCGGCAAACGAAATTTTGGCAGCCTAACGACGTCTAAGTGTTTCGCCCGAGTTAGGTTTTTCCAACACTGCCGAGGGGTATATATAGACTCCCATTTTCTCAGGCGGATTTTAAGTACTGACTGCCTGAGAAGATTGTTACCTCAGGCGGGTTTTACTTACCAACCGTCTGAGAAGATACAATTATCTCAGGCGGTTTGTAAGTAATACCCGCCTGAGATAAACATCTTCTCAGGTGGTTATTAAGTACCAACCGCCTGTGAAGATGTGTCGATGTCCGTGCATGACCTTTCTTTTCCCCGAGGTGCGACCTTTCTTTTCCCCGAGGCACGACCTTTCAATGCGCGGTAAACCAACTGCTCCACGCGGCCTTAAAGACGCGCTATCACCCTTTAGTTCTCCACAAGCGTGTTGCTCACTTTGAATCCTCTTGTTTTCTTCGTCTTCCTCCGCTCCGATGACCCAACACCACTATGGCCGACCTTCCGCCGCCAAGCCCTCCGAGAGAGCCACCTTGCAAGAAACTATGTTGCAGCTCCCCCGAGAAGATCAACACCCAGCAGCGCCTCCTCATGGCGCGAGAGGCGTACAACAATACGCCTCGCGCCATGAGTGCCTTGGGGCTGGGTACCCTTCCAGAGTATCCTGGAATGGGTACCATGGGCCACTACCTATACGTCCTCACGGGGGTGGCTGATCGTCTCGACATTCTGTTTGCGACGATGGCCCAGGTTCTTGGCTCCGAGGGCCGTAGATTGCTGGTGGAGGCGACGGCTAGCAACCTCGGGATTGCACCGTCGGTGCAGCCGGTGCAGCCGGTGCAACCGGCCCTGTCTCCTATTGCACCAGCACCGGAGTCGCCGCCGGAGGACGAGGAGGAGGAGGAGGAGGAGGAGGAGTGGGAGTAGGAGTAGGATTTAATTAGTTTTTCTCTTTGTTGTTTTTATTTGCTTCTGTTTTGTAAATATTGTTAATGAATGAAATCTATCTTTGTTCATCTATGTGATTGAATATTACTTGTGTATCTTGTGTGTTCTTGTGTGTTCTTGTGTAAATATTGTGCATCTTGTGTGTTCTTTTGTGAGATGTGTAATTGAATATTGTTAATGAATGAGTATCTTGTATGTTCTTCAACTGTGTAAATGAATGAATGTCTAGTGTGTTCATCGTTAAATAAAACACGTCTGAGAAGAAGATTATCTCATACGGTTGGTAAGTAATACCCGCCTGAGATAAACATCTTCTCAGGCGGTTATTAAGTACCAACCGCATGTGAAGATATTTACTTCTTCTTAATTAATATTCTTGATTAAATGTGGTCCTTTAAAAAGGAAAAAATCCACTTTCTTTTAAAATTATTGATAAGTAAAGGTTACCATTAAAATTTACTTCATAAATCCTTTGAAATTGGTCAGAACATAAAAACATACAACAAATGCTATTTTTCATTTTTCTATCTTGATTAATATAATGCTTTTTTCATTTATTTTTTCAGTGGACATTTTTACTCATCATACCAACCTCTATGAAATTTTTTAGATTTTTTTTAAATTTTTTTGAATCAATGTGTGTTCATAATTTGATGAATGCCTCCTATGTATATGAGCATTGTCGGTTGTTTGGATCCGGCAGATCTCCCGACACTACTAAAATGTTGGAGGAGTTTGATGTTCGGTGTGGGCGCGCGGAGATTCAAGAAGGTGAATTGTAAATATCACAGGAGACACAGAGATTTACGTGGTTCGGGCCGCCTGAGCGTAATACCCTACTCCACGGGTGTGTTGGTGATGTATTCGTTGTATGAGCTTGTATCGAGCGTCTATGGAACGTGTGTAGCCTCCCTGAACGTGTCGTCGGCCTGTCCTTTTATAGTACAAGGGCAGGCCATTACAAGTTAGCCTGGCCCGACATGTGGCCCCGGCGGTTACTAGTATTGATACTCATTCAACACGTTTAATTGCCCTTAATGACCGGGTAATGGGCTTTGACAGCACCGTTACTAGTAATTAAGGTCGTCCGATCGTGTGTCATTAATATGGTATTAATGACACTTAATCAGGTCTTGAAGTCCTTGATTCCCCTTTAAAGATTCGGAGCCGTTGTGGAGTCTTCCGGAGGTTAGAGGCTGAAGATCCGACGGTTGGACACGTGGCAGTTCTGGAGCATACTGTGGGAAACAGGTAGCTCCGGAGCTACCTGACACGTGTCAGATCCGGAGCTTCCCTCGATCTGGGGTTAGGTCCGGGGGTGCCATTTCGGTACATAGCCCGGAGCTTCCCCCTTGTGGGCGGTAGCTCCGGTTTGATAGTACACGTGGTGACCCTGGGATTAACCATGTTGGAGAAGCGGGTCCAGTTATGTCTGACATGTGGGCCTCCGAAGGTCTTCAAATCAAATATATGACTTTCCCTTGAGATATTTGTAATCTCAATGGGTGTACGGTTCCGAGGGTACCGACAGTGGCCCCCTGGGCCCACCTCTGGGGAAGACCCCTTGGGTGAAGTCATTCCGCCGGAGGTGGGTCCATCCTCGCGACTTTTGAACTGAGTCTTCAAAGGTCTTCGTAAGTGCCGTTGGCGAGGGTTTGGAGTTAAATCCTCGCCGTGCGGCGTATCCCACGTGCGGCAGATGAGATCTTTGGCGTGCGGATCTTACGTAATTGAAGGTCGCCGGTTCCCGATACGAAAACCGTATCGGTTCCGCACGCCTTGTCAGGCTGCCGCCTTCGGGCTTCCCGCCTCATGATGACAACCGTTCGCCTGGGTAAGAACCTCGACTTGATCATCGGGGTGGTCTCGGGCCCCCTTGTCATCGGCTGGGTGGAATTTTTGAGCGGTATCTTCGACTTCCTTGCGGTTTCCATCCAAGCGTTGCGAGGGCTTACTTAAGAAGGAAAGCGTGCACCGTCTGGAGTTCTTTACGCCTCTCATCTGATCTTGTGCTCAAACTCCCAACTTGTGCTTCACTTTTCCTCTCTTGCCTTGCTGTGCTGCGATGGAGTTGGGTCTCCGCGAGCGCCGTTTGAAGACCGACGACGACCTGAAGATGGTTCGGACCCTCATGGGATGGTCCTCAGACTTCTTCAAACGCTCGGTCCGCGCCGGGGAAGAGCTCCCGTTTGAGAAGGAGCACGCCGGCAAAATGGTGTACTTCTCCTCATACGCCATGGTGGGGTTGATCCCACCTTTTTCCTCCTTTTTCTTAATGCTGCTAGACTTTTATGGTATGCAGCTATACCACCTTGGCCCTCACTCCATTCTCCTTGTGTCTATCTTCGTCCACTTCTGTGAGATGTGGGTGGGCATCCCCCTGCATTGAACTCTTCCGGACCTTCTTCACCGTCCATACCACCAGTAGGAGCAATGAGTACCTTGGCTTATACTACTTCGTGAAGCGCAAGAAGTGCCCATTCAAGTACCTCCGGTCGTTTCCCTCTGGGAAGTGGGATGACTGGAAGAAGGACTAGATAGTCATTCGGGTGGAGGAGCATGAGAGGCTGGAGCTGCTCGAAGGCCTCCCCAACATTGACACGACGATCTGGAGTGAAGCTCCGGTGCTGGCGGACGCCTTCAACCCTGTTCTGACCAGGATCCGCCAGTGCGTGGAGGGGGATTAACCCCTTAGGCGGTGTTTTGTAACTTCCTGGTCAACAGGTGGGCACCGCTGAAGAGGAGAGAAAAACTCGCTTGGGCCCTCAACAGTGTGATGGACGACGACCGGGTCGAGACCGGGCTTAAGTCCAACATGGTGGGGACAACCTTGGAGTTTCATCTCAAGAAGTTCCAGCACAACATCAACGTCGACGGTGACGACTTGACTCCGCCATCAACTTTTCTTCCTTTGAACGTGGAAGTAGAGTTCAGTAGGGAGCTCTGGCGGAAGATGCCCGTGCTTGACGACCTTGGTGTCGTCGAGAGAAGATCAACCACCAGGGTGGCGATCCCTGGAGTGTTCGAAGGTGGCTCCGACCCTGCCCCGAAGCCAAGGGTCGAGGTCGTCGGCAAGGGCAAGGAGCCAGCGGACGAACCCTTGAGCCGAAAGAGGAAGCTGCAGCACGCTGATGGAAGGTCCGTCAGGCCTGCCACCTCTGCATCGGCTCCTTCTCCCCGGAGGGGGAGGTCTTCTGCAACCGCGGTGGTTGTACCCGCAGCGGGGTCCTCCCGGGGTGCTAGCTCTGGGCATGCGACTCCAGCACCAGGGCCGGTTGAGGCCTCTAGGTCCGGAGGTTCTTCCCGATCGAGGGGGGCCTCGACTAGGGAAATGCCCGTGGTTGCGACGAGTTTCGGGGGGCCTTCCGGAGCTTCCACGCCGGCTATGACCAGCCCAGAACGCCCGAGAAAGAGATTTCGTGCAAGCTGGTGTGGAAGCCTCCCAAGGTAATTTTTAATCTTTATCTTGGACAGTTTTTTAGTTGTAGTAACTATTTTTTAAGTTTCTTCATCCATCATCTGCAGCGTTCCCAAGAAGAGGAGTGAGGCTCCACCCTCAGCCACAGCAGCTGAAGCTGTGAGGGCGGGGGCTTCTGCTCCTGTTCCGGTGCCGCCCCAAGTGGTGGCTGAAGCTGCGATAGCTCCGGCGCCAGCTGTCGTGGTCATGGACCTCGATTCATCCCCAGAGACTCCCGTGGTAGCACCAGACCGCAGGAGAGAAGATGCGCCAGCGGCACCTGTCCCGGAGGTTGAAGCTCCAGGTCCTGGTGCTGAGATGATGGAAGCTCCGGCCGTTGAGCTGGAGAAAGCAGTAATTCCGGCCCCAGAGCCGGAAATTGTCGAAGCCCCGGCGGTTGAGCCGGAGGTGATTGAAGTCCCGGCGTGCATGCCGGATGTTGAGGAAGTCCCGGCGGTTGGGCCGGCTACCTCAGAAGCTTCGGCCGCAGAGCCGGTCGTTGTTGGAGCTCCGGCCGCAGGGCTGGTTGATAATGAAGATCTTCCGGCTCTCGAGCCGGTTGTTGCAGAGGCGTCGGAGCTTGAGCCCCCATCGGAGGAGGTGCCTAGACCGGAGCCAGCAGCGACCCCTGCTCCGGAAGTGACGACGTCGGAGGTACCCGCGGCTGAGCCGGAGTGCCCTGGCGAAGTCGCTGGCCCCCTGCCTGAGGGGGTGAATGAAGACCTGGCGGCGGGGCCTTCCTCGATGGTGACTGAGGCCATCCCGAAGGATGGCCCTAGTGCCATGGAGACCCAAGGGCCCACTCTTGTGGAGTGGGACCCAATTTTTGTATCTGAAAACCCGCTGGAACCAGCGGAGGAGACCCCAGCAGGTCCGGAACATATCCCGTTGTCACTGTCTATTGACAACGCATGTTCCAGTCTGCGTCAAGTTCAACTGGCCTTCTTCCACGACAGCAAGGCTCTTGAAGAGGAGCGCCAAACTCTTAGGCGGTGGCGTAACCGGCTCTACTTCGAGACCAAGCTGGCGCAGTCGAGGCTAGCGGATGACAAAGAGTGGATCAAGCGAGAGAAGGTCCGCCTGGAATACTGGGGTAAATTATTGGATGACAGGGAGAGTATGACTCGCGCCCTCGACGCCCAATCCCGGGAGATTTATGAGCAGACCAAAGCAGCTAACAGTGCGGCCGATGAACGCCAAGAAAGGCTTGAGGCCATTAACACTACACTCATCAAGCGCCGGGAGGCACTTGAGGACAGGGAGAAACGGCTCAAAGATGAAGAGTAGAAACTCCTTGAGCTGGACGTCCTGAGGAGGGAGGAGGAGCTCACCGAGAAGGTGTCTCTGGCTGACAAGGGCCTAGAGGAGCGCGCCAAGAAATTAGAAGAGCGCTGCACTTAGGAAGAGGAGAAGGCCTAGGTGCGAGGGCAGGAACTCTACGAGCAAGAGTGCGCCCTTGCTGCCAGGGAGAAGAAAGTGAGGGGCAGGGAGAAGGACCTGGTCGACCGCCGGAACAAGATCCACCTCCGGGAGGAGGAGCTCGGAAAACTCGAAAAGCGGGTTGCTGAAAAGATTAAGCAAAACGCCAAAGAGGTTGAGCGCCTCGCTCGCGAGAATTCTGAACTGGTGGCAGCCAGAAAATCCCTGGAGGAATTGAAGGGCTTAAGGACTTCGGACTCCCTACAGATTTGGGAGTTCCTGGGCAAGGCCAACGACGCTCTGACACTGATGGGCTTCAGTCTCGTGCGTCCGGATGATCCGGAGCTGGAGCCGGACCTGGCGTTGCACGCATTGAGCTCGGCAGGCAGCAAACTCTCCAAGGTGGGCGACGTCATCGCGGACCAATTGGAGGTTGAGGGGCAATCCCTGGCGAAGAACGTCGCAGAGTATGTGCTGACGTGCTACACCAGCCGGAACTCCCAATTTCCTCTGGACCCGGTGCTTGAAGGTCCCGTTGAAGGCAGTGTTATCCTAAACGGTAAACGGTAGACAGTCGGTGGAACTCTGTTTACCGTTTAGAAGGTTTAGACGGCGTTTAAACGGATTAAACGGTGTATACTGTAGCGGTAAGAAAAAAAATACTTTTTACTGTCCTGTGCTACGATAGATGTTCAAATCAAGTTCAAACTCATATTTGGGATCAATTTAACTTTAACATCATATAAAATTAAAGAGACGATCATAATACCACACCACCAAATAATAATATTGAGACTGAAAAAAGTACATGTAGTTCCTAAACAAATATTTTAAACTTCTACTGCTAATGGTTGTTTTATTATATTTTTTGAAACACGAGTAATATTACTTCTGATGAGTTTAAGTGTTTAAGTGAAGCTTAGAAAATATATTGATTTTAATCAATTTGGTGATATTAATTTTAAACTTGCATATGACTTAGAAGTGTAAGTTCACTTTGCTTAAACGGTTCTAAACACATTTAAATAAGTTTAAAATCCGTTTTGTTTAGCCCGTTTAGCCCGTTTAAACGGGCATTGACCCGTTTAAACGGGTCAACCGTTTAATCCACCGTTTAGACTCTAAACGGTGCAGTTGCCCTCTGTTTAGCGTTTAAACGCGTTTAAACAGACCGTTTAGGATAACACTGGTTGAAGGAGAAGGCGAAGCTGCCCGAGCCAACGTGTCGGAGGTTGCCCAGAAAGTTGCCCAATTCTTCCATAGGGTCTAGGACCATCTCTGTAGTTCTCACTTGTATTTTCTCTTCTTCTTCCTTAATTTTGTAATCACTTGTCTCCAGATGAATGAAATCCCCAAATTTTTGTGAATTTCACTTTTTGTCTTCAACACTTTTGTCTTCACTTGGCCCCCTGGTAGATATACACAATTTGATTGTGAACATGTACCAAGAGGATATTGTGTTTTTTTGAAGACTCATTTGCTCCGAACTTGTAGATTGTAGGTCTGAAGTCTTCGATAGTGAAGGCCCCCTAAGGTTGTCGGAGCTTAGGGCTCCGGCATTGTCTATCGTCGGAGCTTAGTAGCTCCGGCAACAGTCCCTATCAACGCGTAGAGCATCGATAGTTAGACCTCTAGGGTGTCGGAGCTTAGTAGCTCCGGCATTGACCTTTACCACCGCGTAGCTTGTCAGCAGCAGACTCCACTCGTGGGGTCTTCTCACCATCTTTTATTTAGCATCTACGGCTGGCCCCCCCTAGTTCTACCGGAGCTTGGTTGCTCCGGTGATGCTCGTTTCCAATGTTTAACATCGATTACAAGCCACCTAGGGGAGTCGGAGCTTTGTTAGCTCTGGCTTTTCTCCATCAACGTAGGTTTTTTATTTTTCCTGCACACTGAAGCCAAGAAAAATAGTAAAATTCGTTTCTTGCCTATAACTTCGTCGCGGCTTACGATTCTCAAGAAAATTTTAGGTCCAACGCGATTCTAGATACAACCGAATGTGTTGTCTTTACTTCCAGATCCAATTGTACCTGGACCCGCCTTACTTCGGCCTACTGGGGTGTAGGTAGAGTGGTGTACTTAGGGTGCTTGACCAGTCTAAGTCGATAGCACACTCCGGCCCTAGATTGGCTTGGCGGCATTAGGGCGAGTGGGCCATGAACAATATTTGAATCCAAAAGAATCGACAATACAGCTCGAATCGTATATGAACCGGTCGAACTAAAATTTCTTAAGAATTGCACGTCTTTGTTATAGACAAGAAAGAGAAAAATAAAAAATGTTAAGCCTGTACAAAATAAATGCACGCGGAGTCTGTTTCACATGAAGATGTCTTTCATTATAGGTCCGGGGTACAGGGGGAACGAGTACACTCTTAGGGTATGGAACCAGGCTAAGCGTGTTTCATTTCTCGTTTGACCCAAGGTAGCTAGCCACACTTTTAGCCCTGAGACTGTGACAAGTGTTGCATGAACTTTGCGGACCTTCCGGGAAAGGCCCGGCTGTTCTCCTGGAGGAACTACCCGACTCTGTACAATGACTCTATAACATACACCTCAAGTTACGACAGACTCACCTCCATGATATTAAGTGTAGAACTTACGGAGGTGCTCAATGTTCCAAGGATTTGGGAGAGGTGTCCCATCCTCGGTAGCCAAGCGAACGCTCCCGGGACGAGATACTTTAATCACTTGGAAGGGTCCCTCCCAACTGGGGGAGAGTTTGTTTAACCCTTCTCTGGATTGTATTCTCCGTAGCACCAGGTCGCCTTCCTCGAGCTGTCGGTTGTGTACATGCCGCTGATGATAGCGCCGAAGGGCTTGGCGGTATCGGGCATTCCGAACAGCTGCTTGGCACCTTCCCTCCTCAAGGAGGTCTAGGTCTTCACGCCGGAGCTGGTCCTGCGTGGCTTCGTCGAAGGTCCGGACCCGGAGTGACCCCAAGGTGATTTCTGTAGGAAGGATTGCTTCAGCTCCATACACCAGGAAGAAAGGTGTCTCTCTAGTTGACCGATTTGGAGATGTCCTGTTGGCCCATAAAGTAGGCGGAAGCTCTTCAATCCAGTTGGCTCCATGTTTTTTCAGGCGCTCATAGGTGCGCGTTTTGAGTCCTTTAAGGATTTCAGCATTTGCTCTCTCGGCTTGACCATTGCTTGCTGGGTGAGCTACGGAGGCGTAGCAAACTTGAATGCCGAGGTCTTCGCAATATCCTTGAAATGCAGAGCTTGTGAATTGGGTCCCATTATCAGTGATGATTTTGTTTGGGACTCCAAATCTGCATACAATGGACTGCAAAAATTTGATAGTAGATTGTTTGTTGATGGTCACAGCTGGAGTTGCTTCCGGCCACTTGGTGAACTTGTCAATGGCGACGTATAGGAACTTGTAACCTCCGACGGCTCTTGGGAAAGGTCCCAAGATGTCCATCCCCCACACAGCGAAAGGCCATGTAGGAGGTATCATTTGTAGGGGCTGAGCCGGTGTGTGAATTTGCTTTGCATGAAATTGACATGCTTCGCATTTCTTCACCAGTTCAGTTGCATCCTGGAGTGCTGTAGGCCAGTAGAAGCCATGTCGAAAGGCTTTACCTACCAGCGTGCGGGAAGACGCGTGGTTCCCACACTCACCTCCATGGATTTCTGCGAGGAGCTCACAACCTTCTTCCCTTGTGATGCACCGCATTACGATGCCGTTGGCACCGCGCCAGTAGAGATCTCCTTCTACCAACGTGTATCTTTTAGCCAATCTGACTACCCGGTCAGCGGATACATCATCGTCAGGAAGGATGTTGTCTTTCAAGTAGTTCCGGATCTCCGAGATCCATGCATCGGAACTAACTTGAGCATTTGAGTCTTGCGTGTTGGGTTGCTCAGAGCTTCCGGCAGCACCTACGACTCTTGATGGCTGCCATGGTAACAGGGCCATCGGGACCGTCAACTTCGGGATGCTGATCTCGCCGCCTTCGCTCAGTTCGGCAGGCTGAGCTGTTGGTTTTGACAACCTCCGGACAAAAGTTCCGTTAGGAGCCGGAGCTCCGGTTGACGCTTTCATCGAGAGTTCGTCAGCTTCAGCGTTGTGGGCACGCTGGGCATGGTGGAGATCTAGGACTTCAAAGTCCTTCTGAAGCCTCTGGACTTCAAGGAGGTAAGCAACTAGCTGGAGATTGTTGCATGAGTATTCACCCTTCACTTGCTTAATGATGAGCTGTGAATCTCCCTTGACCAGCAATTGCTTGACACCGTATGATAGTGCCACCTTTAGTCCGTAGATGAGAGCTTCGTACCCCGCCATATTTTTGGTCGCCTTGAAGTCAAGGTGTACCATGTATTTTACCTTCTCCCCGGTTGGTGCAAGGAGAAGGATTCCAGCTCCGGCCCCCTGCTTTTGCATAGAGCCGTCGAAGTAGAGGGTCCAATGAGGCTCGGTGAAGGCCGGAGCTTCGTGTTCCGGCTTCTGCTCACTGGTGCCCCCAGGGATTGATGGAGAGGGAGTCCATTCCACCACGAAGTCTGCCAATGCTTGACTCTTGACAGCTTGCCTTAAAATGAATTCAAGATCGAATTCAGCCAATTCCGCTGCCCACTTTGCAATATTCCCAGTTGAGTTGGGATTATGCAAGATTGCTCGAAGTCACTAAGAGGTCACCACTGAGATTTTGTGAGCTTGGAAGTAATGTCGAAGCTTCCTGGAGACGATAAGAACTGCATAGAGCATCTTATGCACCTCTAGGTATCGAGTCTTGGCATCATGTAGTACTTCACTGATGAAGTACACTGGGCGCTGAATGGTCCGGACCCTCCCGGAGGGGCCCGAAGCTTCCTCTTCACTGACTCGGATCCTCCCGGAAGGATCTGGATTTTCTTCGGGGACCTCCAGGTTCTGGCTGGAGGAACCCGAAGCTTCTTTAGAAGCGACCTGGACCCTCCCGGAGGGGTCTGGGTCTTCTGAAGTGACTTCTTGTGGATTCAAGTCTGGGAGCTGGGACCCAGACTCGCTTTCAGGGACTTCCGGACCCTCCCAAAGGGGTCTGGATTCCTGAGTATGGGGTAGTTCTGGTCTTTCCGCGACCAGGACCATACTGACGACTTCGTCAGTGGCTGAAATGTAAAGCAACAAAGGCTCACCAGGGTTCGGAGCTACCAGAGTTGGTAGGGTGGTGAGGAACTATTTTAGCTCCTGGAATGCCTTTTCTGCTTCTTCAGACCATTGGAATGGTCCGGACTTCCTCAATAACTTGAAGAAGGGGAGTGCCCGTTCTGCCAGTCTTGAAATGAACCGGCTGAGGGCTGCTAGACATCCAGTTAGCTTTTGGATGTCTTTGATGCGGGCTGGTGGCCGCATGTCTTCAATGGCCTTGATCTTCGCCGGATTAGCTTCTATGCCCCGATGACTTACCAGGAAACCAAGAAGTTTTCCGGAGCTAACCCCGAAGATACACTTGTCTGGGTTTAGCTTTGTGCGGGTGACCCGCAGCTTATCGAAGACAGTCTGTAAGGTGTCAAGAAGTGACTCCTTGTTCTTGACCTTGACCACGATGTCATCAACATACGCTTCCACTATGTCTCTAATGAGGTCTTCAAAGGTTTTTTACATAGCTTGTACAAAGGTTGAAGCTGCATTCTTGAGACCAAATGGCTTGGCTGTATAACAGTACAACCCATCTACTGTGATGAAAGAGGTATGCTCTTCATCTTCCCTAGACATTCTGATTTGATGATACCCAGAATATGCGTCTAGGAAACACAGTAATTCACACCCGGAGGTGAAATCCACTATCTGATCTATACTAGGTAGTGGGAATAGATCTTTTGGACATGCCTTATTTAGTGTTGTGTAGTCGATACACATCCGAAGCTTCCCGCCGGCCTTGGGCACAATGACTGGGTTTGCTAGCCATTTTGGATGGAAGACTTCTCGGATGAATCCTGCTTCGAGCAACTTCTTCACTTCTTGTCGAATGAAGTTTTGTCGCTCTACAGATTGCTTCCGATGCTTCTGGTGCACAGGCCAGGCGTCAGGATAGATCTTTAGATTGTGCTCAATCACTTCCCTGGGGATCCCAGGCATTTGTGACGATTGCCAGGCAAACACGTCGACATTAGCCCGGAGGAAAGCGATGAGCGTGAGTTCCTATTTGTCGTTCAATCCTCCTGATATACGGGTGGTCTGAGCGGCATTATAACCGATTTGGACGACTTTGACGGGGATGTCGGTGTCGCCGCTTGGCTGCACACGAGGTGCAGATGTCGAGCCTCATTGATGAATGCTCGGGGGTTTTGGAGCTTGCTCCTGCCTGGAGTCCTCCTCTTGCGATGTGGTAAGTGCATGGAGTTCTTCCAGAGCAGTTACTCCGGCAGTACGATCTTCGCGGATCCGAAGAACGCCTACTGGTGTTGGCATCTTTAACACCAGGTAGCCATAATGAGCAGCTGCCATGAATTTGTACAAGGCAGGCCTACCCAAGATGGCATTGAAGGGTAAGTTGATCTGAGCAATGTCAAAGACCAACTTCTCGGTGCAATACTTCTCCCGTGTTCCGAAAGTAACGGGGAGAGTAATAGCTCCGAGTGGGGTAATGGCTCCCGGACCTACTCCGGAGAAAGGTCGGGAGGGGTGGAGATCCGAAGGTCGGAGCTGAAGCTTGGTGAAAGCTTTGAAGCTTATGAGGTTAAGCCCCGAACCTCCATCTACCATGACATGGTGGAGCTGGATGTTATTGATGGTTGGAGATACCATCAAAGGTAGCTGACCTGCTCCAACCATGCTTCGAGGGCAATCTGAAGCATCAAAAGTGATGGCTATGTCCATCCACTTCCGATGAGGTTCTGCCCTGGCTGTAGGTGCTACAGCAGCCATGTCCCGATGCATAGTCTTGATGACGCGGCGGGAGGTGATGTCCCATGATCCACCAAAGATGGTATTCATGGTCTTCCGACGCTCGTTGTTAGAGACGTCGGAATCGTTGTCGACGGAGGTGTAGACGGCCTTCAGGACCTTTTTGGGATCCTAAAAACCTAACTCCTCTTCAGCCGGAGCTTCGTCGACTTTTTGTTTTCCTTCCCTCGGTCGGAAAGGAGCTTCTTCCCGGTGCTTGTTGTAGCGCTCGGCAAGGTTTTGGACCTCCCGGCAGTCTTCCAAACTGTGGCTGCCCGTTTTGTGAATTGGACACCACACCTTGGGTTTGCCACCGTCTTCAGAAGACGGTCGAGGTCGCTTCTCAGGGCGTGGCCCCCGGCCACCCGGAGCTGCAGCAGCTGCAACATTGGATGTACCGGCCGACGGCTTCTTCTTGCTGTTGGTCTTCTTCTTCTTTTTGCCACTCCCGGAGGTAGCGCTTCCCTTTTGGAGGATTTCTTGTGATCCTCCGGATTTGGTTTGGAGTGCATCTCACGGCCCTCCGCAGCTCTGGCACATTTGTCTACCAAACTGAAGAGTTCTATGACACTGGTGATCTCCTTGATCGCCAGTTTCTCCAACATCTTCTTATCCCGTACACCCTGTCTGAATGCCACAATGACAGAAGCGCTGGAGATAGAAGGGATAGTATTTTGTACCTGAGAGAATCTCTGGATGAATGATCGCAGGGATTCTCCCCCTTTTTGCACGACTGCAAAAAGGTCTAGTTCAGTGCCTGGTCGGGTGTATGAACTCCTGAAGTTGGCAGTGAACTGCCGGCACAGCTCCTCCCAACTGTTGATGGAGTTGGGTGGAAGGCTCATAAACCAGGACCTGGCAGTCCCAGTTAAAAGCCACTGGGAAATAATTGGCCATTACAGCCTCATTTCCTCCAGCTGCCAAGATAGCAGTGGAGTAGATCTGAAGAAATTCGACAGGATTGACGGTCCCGTCGAACTTCTCCGGCAGGTGAGGCCGAAACTTCTGTGGCCACCTGACCATACACAGATGCATGGCCAGGGCTGAACAGCCTCCTCCCACTCCTTCAGGAGCAAGAACGTCTTGAGCTTCTCGTCTTTCACGAGCACGCTCAATATGGACTCGGCCGTCCTGTTGGCGGTATCGGCGATCAAGCTCCGCTCGGAGGTCTTGAGTTGAAAGCCTGGATACCGTGTGAGTGGTCGTGCCCCGGAAGGCAATGACGTCACTTGTTGTGATGCAGCACGTCTCCTGTTGTTGAAAACGTGCAGACCAAGTCTGCCAGACAAGGTTCGTCGTTGCGATGGGGCCCGTCCTGAAGGAGGAGGACCCTGGTTGCTGATGTGGTCGGCTGCTGTTGCAACCAAATGTTCCACATCAGCTCTCCACTGCTCCAGTGCATCCCGGGATGCATCCGGAGGTGGTGGGCGTTGGAGAAGAGCACGTGCTGCATGGAGCGCGTGTTCCGGGTTGTCATGATTTCCCGACGTAGTGACTAACGCTGGTGCACCATTGCGTTGTCCATCTTGATTTGCTGGTGGAGGTGGTGGTGGTGGCAGTGTGACTCCTACTGGCGCTGAGGCCCCTGCTGGTGGCTGCATATTAGAGGGATTGCCCCCAACAGCTTGAACAGCATGATGACCGTTGGATGATCGAGCAGCTGAGTTCACCATTCTTGAGATCTCAGGTGCCCCTACCTGGCGCGCCAACTGTCGGTGGTTTGGATCCGGCGGATCTTCCGACACTACTAAAGTGTTGGAGGAGTTTGATGTTCAGTGTGGGCGCGTGGAGATTCAAGAAGGTGAATTGTAAATCGCACAAGAGACACGGAGATTTACATGGTTCTGGCCGACTGAGCGTAATACCCTACTCCATGGGTGTGTTGGTGATGTATTCACTGTATGAGCTTGTATCGAGCGTCTATGGAACCTGTGTAGCCTCCCTGAACGTGTCGTCGGCCTGTCCTTCTATAGTACAAGGGCAGGCCATTACAAGCTAGCCTGGCCCGACATATGGCCCTGGCGGTTACTAGTATTGATACTCATTCAACACGTTTAATTGCCCTTAATGACCGGGTAATGGGCTTTGACAGCATCGTTACTAGTAATTAAGGTCGTCCGATCGTGTGTCATTAATATGGTATTAATGACACTTAATCAGGTCTTGAAGTCATTGATTCCTCTTTGAAGATCCGGAGCCGTTGTGGAGTCTTCCGGAGGTTAGAGGATGAAGATCCGACGGTTGGACACGTGGCAGTTCCGGAGCATACTGTGGGAAACAGGTAGCTCCGAAGCTACCTGACACTTGTCAGATCCGGAGCTTCCCTCGGTCTGGGGTTAGGTCCGGGGGTGCCATTTCGGTACATAGCCCGGAGCTTCCCCCTTGTGGGTGGTAGCTCCGGTTTGATAGTACACGTGGCGACCCTGGGATTAACCATGTTGGAGAAGCGGGTCCGGTTATGTCTGACATGTGGGCCTCCGAAGGTCTTCAAATCAAATAGATGACTTTCCCTTGAGATCTTTGTAATCTCAAGGGGTGTACGGTTCCTAGGGTACCGACAAGCATTTAGTTAGAATGGTGGATAATTTGAAATATGACATGTTGGAATGCTTTTAAAAAAATTAAAAAATTCATACATGTATAAATTATACAAATATGTTCGTACCAACAATTTTGAGTGAAGGAACTTTTTTTATGAGATACACAAATGTGAATAATATGTGAGTAGAAATTAATTTGATATTTACCAAAACATTACAATGTCAGCTATACAAGTTTTAAAAATATTTTGTTCAGGTGCTAGATGTTAATTTTATACAAATGTAGAAGAAAGAATCATCGAATTTGGACACAATTTGCAGAATCTAAACATGTTTCAGTATTTATATTGGAATCTAAATAAAAAAGAAGCAAGGGATAAGGAAACTGAAGAACAGTATCGGGCATTATCTTAGACGGTTGGTAAGTAATACCCGTCTGAGATAAACATTTTCTCAGGCCGTTATTAAGTACCAACCGTCTCTGAAGATATTTACTTCTTATTAATTAATATTCTTGATTAAATGTGGTCCTTTAAAAAGGCAAAAATCCACTTTCTTGTAATATTATTGATAAGTAAAGGTTACCATTAAATTTCACTTCATAAATCCTTTGTAATTGGTCAAAACATAAAAAACATACAACAAATGCTATTTTTCATTTTTTCTATCTTGATGAATATAATGCTTCTTTCATTTATTTTTCCAGTGGACATTTTTACTTATCATACCAAACTCTATGAATTTTTTCAGATTTTTTTAAATTTTTTTGAATCAATGTGTGTTCATAATTTGATGAATGCCTCATATGTATATGAGCATTTAGTTAGAATGGTGGATAATTTGAAGTTTGACATGTTGGAAAGCTTTTAAAAAAAATTAAAAAAATTCATACATGTATAAATTATACAAATATGTTCATACCAACAATTTTGAGTGAAGGAACTTTTTTTATTAGATACACAAATGTGAATAATATGTGAGTAGAAATTAATTTGATATTTACCAAAACATTACAATGTCAGCTATACAAGTTTTAAAAATATTTTGTTCAGGTGGTAGATGTTAATTTTATACAAATGTAGAAGAAAGAATCATCGAATTTGGACACAATTTGCAGAATCTAAACATGTTTGAGTATTTATATTGGAATCTAAATAAAAAAGAAGCAAGGGATAAGGAAATTGAAGAACAGTATCGGGCATTATCTCAGGCGGTTGGTAAGTATCAACCGCCTGTGAAGATATTTACTTCTTCTTAATTAATATTCTTGATTAAATCTGTGTCCTTTAAAAAAGCAAAAATCCACTTTCTTGTAATATTATTGATAAGTAAAGGTTACCATTAAATTTCACTCCATAAATCCTTTGAAATTGGTCAAAACATAAAAAACATACAACAAATGCTATTTTTCATTTTTCTATCTTGATGAATATAACGCTTTTTCATTTATTTTTTCAGTGGACATTTTTACTCATCATACCAACCTCTATGAATTTTTTCAGATTTTTTTAAATTTTTTTGAATCAATGTGTGTTCATAATTTGATGAATGCCTCATATGTATATGAACATTTAGTTAGAATGGTGGATAATTTGAAGTTTGACATGATGGAATGCTTTTAAAAAAACTAAAAAAATTCATACATGTATAAATTATACAAATATATTCATACCAACAATTTTGAGTGAAGGAACTTTTTTTTATGAGATACACAAATGTGAATAATATGTGAGTAGAAATTAATTTGATATTTACCAAAACATTACAATGTCAGCTATACAAGTTTTAAAAATATTTTGTTCAGGTGGTAGATCTTAATTTTATACAAATGTAGAAGAAAGAATCATCAAATTTGGACACAATTTGCAGAATCTAAACATGTTTGAGTATTTATATTGGAATCTAAGTAAAAAAGAAGCAAGGGATAAGGAAACTGAAGAACAGTATCGAACATTATCTCAGGCGGTTGGTAAGTACCAACTGCCTGTGAAGATATTTACTTCTTCTTAATTAATATTCTTGATTAAATGTGGGTCCTTTAAAAAGGCAAAATTCTACTTTATTTTAATATTATTTATAAGTAAAGGTTACCATTAAATTTCACTTCATAATTTTTTTGAAATTGGTCAGAACATAAAAAACATACAACAAATAATATTTTTCAATTTTCTATCTTGATGAATATAATGCTTTTTTTATTTATTTTTTGAGTGGACATTTTTACTCATCATACCAACCTCTATGAATTTTTTCAGATTTTTTTAAATTTTCTTGAATCAATGTGTGTTCATAATTTGTTGAATGCCTCATATGTATATGAGCATTTAGTTAAAATGATGGATAATTTGAAGTTTGACATGTTGGAATGCTTTTAAAAAAAATTAACAAAATTCATACATGTCTAAATGATACAAATATGTTCAGTCAAATGTAGAAGAAAGAATCATCAAATGCGCCTGTGAAAGTCCGTGCGTGACCTTTTTTTCCCGAGGCGCGACCTTTCAATGCGCGGTAAACCAACTGCTCCATCTATCACTCTGTGCGGCCCCCTTAGTAAAGAACAGTATCGGGCATTATCTCACGCGGTTGGTTAGTAACACCCGCCTGAGATAAACATCTTCTCAAGCGGTTATTAAGTACCAACAGCCTATGAAGATATTTACTTCTTCTTAATTAATATTCTTGATTAAATATCTTTTCAGGCGGTTGGTAAGTAAAACCCGCATGAGATAAAGTTAAAAACCGCCTTTGAAAAACCGACGTCTATATAAGGACCCCTCACCGTAGTCAAAACGCAACCCTGGAGAATTTATATCGACGCCGCAAGGCTGTTGAATTTCCCCTGCGCCGCGCCGCCGCCCAGCCCATACTGCCGCGCCGCTGCTCAACCCCGCACCGCCACTTCTCCACCCAGCCGGCCCACCGTGCTGACGCCTCCCCACCGTGCTGACGCCTCTGCAAGGTAAGTGTAGTTTCCTTACTTTTTCTTTGTATATTTTCATTAGCTGATAAGCTGTTAGTTTTGTGTGTTCTCGCATATGGATTCTGTCCTTTTGCATGTGTAAGCACTGTATGGATTGTGTTCTGGTATATTGATGTATGGACTATATGGATTGTTTACTTTTTGTGTGTTCTACTAGTTTGGTCTTTTATATATTGATGTATGGACTATATTGTAATAATCTTATTGTAGTTTGTACCTATTATGTGACATGAATATGATATAATTAACAGATGCTATTGTAATATATATAAGATGCTATTGTTTAATTAACAGATGCAAGGTAAATGTAGTTTCCTTACTTTTTCTTTGTATATTTTCATTAGCTGATAAGCTGTTAGTTTTGTGTGTTCTGGTATACGGATTTTGTCCTTTTTCATGTGTAAGGACTGTATGGATTGTGTTCTGGTATATTGATATATGGACTATATGGATTGTTTCCTTTTTGTAGCTATTATGTGACATGAATATAATGTTTAATTAACAGATGCTATTGTAATATATATAAGATGCTATTGTTTAATTAACATATGCAAGGTAAATGTAGTTTCCTTACTTTTTTTGTATATTTTCATTAGCTGATAAGCTGTTAGTTTTGTGTGTTCTGGTATGGATTCTGTCCTTTTGCATGTGTAAGGACTGTATGGATTGTGTTCTGGTATATTGATGTATGGACTATATGGATTATTTCCTTTTTGTACCTATTATGTGACATGAATATGATGTTTAATTAACAGATGCTATTGTAATATATATAAGATGCATGAAGTGTACCCGAACTTGTAATTGTAGTTTTATGTGTTTTCCTTTTCAATATGCTACTTGTGTGTGCGTACCTCTTGCTTGCATATATTTCGAAGGAGTGATTAGGGTTAGCTTTCTAGGGAGATGGTTTTATAACTCACCCATTTAGTTACCATTGTTGGATGGGATCCGACGTCAAGATATAATGTACCGGATCCCACCCAGACCTAGCCCATGCTGCTGGGCCTGTTTCCCCCACGACTTCAATCCTTCACCCCTGATTGCTGCTCCCGACGCCTTCGACTCCGTCTGCCTCAAGCTGCAGTAGGGTTGGGCGTTGGCGACCATACCTCCTCGTTGCTAGGTGACATCAATGGTGGCAGGGTGCAGAAGCCAGCGAAGTGGCGAAGTGGAGCCGTGCCACGCTCCAACAGCGCACCTCTCCATCGCGTCAGGTCGGGGGCGGCGGCAAAATCCACCCATACCCGTGAGTGTAATTGCCATCCCTAGATCCCACCCAAACCTAGCCCATGCCACTGGGCATGTTTGCCCCACGACTTCAATCCTTCACCCCCGCTTGCTGCTCCCGACGCCTTTGACTCCGTCCGCCTCAAGACGTCGCCCGTCTCCTACATTAGTCGCCCTAATCATACTTGTTATGTCTCTGTAATTTCATTTTATAGAAGACCTTTAGAGTATATTTGTGGCCAAATTTTGTAAATCTGACAAAAATTCTATTATTGAAGCATGGACCGTCGAGCGTGGATGTATAACATGCCAAGACCCGGTCCTATGTACATTCATAATGTTGCAAATTTTATTGAAGCATCCAAGAGACATGCGAAGTTGCAAAAGATAGATGACATATTATGTCCATGTATCGACTGCGAAAATAAGATTGCTTGGACGGATACTATAGTAATCCAATCTCATTTGGTGAAAAGAGGTTTCAAAAATAACTACACAATATGGACAGAGCATGGTGAGTTAGATACACATGATGTGGATAAAGATGATGAGAGAGGTTTAGATGATGATAATGTTCATATCGATGATGGTAGTGACAATCAAGCTGGTGATGATGATGATGAGTTCGATTGTGAGGAGATGTTGTGTCACATTGAACCATATGTACTGACTTCTATGGGAGCAAGCAAAGGTTTAAGTAAAATGGAGACATTGCAGAATGCGGCGACAGAGCTTTTATATGATGAATCAAATGGTTGTGATAAATATTTTACTACATTGCGTGCAGTCTTAGAACTACTAAAGTTGAAAGCTACGCACGGATGGTCCAATTGTAGTTTCTCTGATCTTTTGAATCTTCTGGCAGAATTTCTTCCAAATCCAAATAAACTGCCCAGAAGCACTTATAAAGCGAAGAAACTTCTTTGCCCGATGGCACTAGGTGTGACAAAAATACACGCTTGTGTGAACCATTGTATTCTGTATCGCAAAGAGCATGAGCTCGCAACTAGATGCCCCATTTGTGGTGTCAGTAGATATAAGAAGGACTACAATCACCAGTATGTTACCAACATGAAAAAGACTCAGAAGAATAAGAAGTTTATTATTGGTCTTGAAGGTGACGATGACGATACTTCTGGCGATGCAGAGGGGAGGAATAAGAGAAAAATTTCTGCCTTGGTGATGTGGTACCTTCCGGTAATTGATCGCTTGAAGCGTTTGTTCTCAAACCCTAGGGAGGCTGAAGGCATTCTGCATTCTTCTACATGTACGCTAATATGGAAGAAATGAATGAATATTTCAAGTAAGTGTTTCTCCTACACTTATGCTTTTCACCATCTTTTCCGACACATGTATTCTAAAAGGTTCTCTTTTTCGTGTAGTATGTTCGACAAGCAAAATTGGAGACATAGACATCAACCCACGAGCAAGCAAATAGAACAGATTCGACGGGAAGGAATAAACGGGGGATCTAATTTTATCTCCTAGTTTCGAGATCATGTAACATTTTCTCGATAACTAATCAATGATAACAATGTTTTCTTATAACTTAAGAATGCTTACATTTTCTAATAACTCCATATCTTGGACAGTGCCAAAAAGATGCCAACGTCCATGAAGATTTGCGACAACTATCCCGTGGAGTGGTTAATGTTAGAAGTTATGGTCGATATGACGTCAACGGCTTTCGATTCCGTACAACTCAATTTGAATCTCTTCGTCCTCTTGCGACAACATGTAATATTGGAGTTGTGATGAGGGCAATTGATTCGCAAGATCATGAAACACAGTACTACGGGATTATTAAAAAAAATCTTTGAATTCACTTTTGTCGCAAACAAGCCAATTCGAGCGGTACTCTTTGACTACGAATGGTTTGATTCCATTCGTGGAATTCGAGTAAACGAATTTGGCATGGTCGAAGTAAAACACAAGGAATGGTTGAAAGGATTCAATTCATTAGTTCTTGCACACCAAGTAGAGCAAGTGTACTATCTACCTTATCCATGCAATAAATTCAAATCTTGGTGGGTGGTACATAAGGTGAATCCTCGTGAGCGGTTATACGCTCCAGGAGATGATGATTACCATGACGAAGCTAAGGTTGATCTACCAAGAGGAAGAGTTGCCAGACTCCTTCTCAGTCGAGCCCGGTGTAGGACTCGATGACTTAGTTGGATACGCTCAAGATATCGAGGCTGGCACGGAAGCGGAAACAGAATCAGAATCAGAAACTGAAGATATCAATGACATAGTGGAACCTGCTGATTTGCGCAAATGAAAATGATATGCGGAAGAAGAAGATCGATGGGCTGGTTTAAGGAGTAGGGTGCATGATCGTGATGTTGATGAATTTTGAAGTAACGTTTTATTCACTAATTTAACATTAATTTTGTATATTATCTTTGCATATTAATCATTTATTCCTTGCAACAGAATGTTGTCAAAGGGGAACGGGAAGGGGAAGGGGAAGCCAGTGAGAGGGTTTGAGCCGCCACGAGACCCTTGCTCAAGGACCTCGTTACCTTCGAGCCGACGTTCCCTCTTTCTGGCGCACGCTCCACCCTCAGCTGTCGTGTCCTTTCAGCGGACGGAGGTAAATTTTAGTTTACAATAAAGTTATTTTAGAAATTGCAGTTGTTATTAATTATTTATTGTCAATCTTTTCCTTTTGTACAGTTTGACTCAGAGACTTCTAAGTAAGAGTCAGAGTCAGAGGCCAGCGGGCCACTATAGGAGCCCGACTCAGAGGCTAGGGGGCCACTACAGGAGCCCTCTAGCGCTAGCCTCCCTTCGGAGCCGGCTAGCGCTAGCCTCCCTGTGCTGCCGGCTACCACTAGCCTTCCTTTGGACTCCGATGGTCCCGCAGAGCCTTAAGGGTCACAGGACGCAGCAGCACCGCAGCAGAGGCGACGGATGAGGAGGACCCACTTTGCGGCTCCTCCTCCGGTTACTACTCAGCAGACCACGATCTGTCCTGTTGGAGACTGGTAAATATTATATATAGTATATTAAATATTAGATGTTGTTTTCCTTTACTTAATGATTTAATATATTTTGTAGATGTTGGTATGACTTTCGCTCACGGGGGCCGAGAAGCACCACAGGCAGGTTAACAGTGTCCTGGGTGCTATCGTGAAGTTGCACTACCCCGGTGTCATTGACGATTTCCCTGCCCTGTCGTGGGATGACTACGCTCGTGTCTCTCACCCGGTCCACGACACGGTTCAGGGAGCCGTGTGGCACGATTTTATGATAAGTTTAACTGTTTGATTTTTTCAACTCGTTTGAATTGTTAATACATATCACTTAAATATTTGTTTGCTTAAAGGTGAGGTACCAAGTAGAGGAACCGGGCGTGGACGACCATGCGAGACGCGTGTTCCATTACAACGCTCGGAAGCTCACGACGGCGGCGTTGTCGTACGCCCGGATTCAGGCCGTCAACGCGTACTACAAACGGCACCCCCGGGAGCAGGAGTAGGAGCAGCAAAGGGGTGTATTAAGGAAGGACTCCGACTCACACTTGATAGAGGAGAATTACGCGGAGGTAAGTTTTTAATATTGTTAAATATTTACAATATCTACATATGTTAACTGTGTTGATGAAAAATGAAATACGTGCAGGTTAGTATTTCTTGGTTACAGGGTAACATCGAGGCGTACTTAGCTCTCTGTCGGTACTGGGCTAGCGACGCTTTCATCAATAAGTCCACAAAGGCTAGACAATGCTGCATGGGGTCTAAAGGCAAACACAACTATGGCGGCGACGGATACTTGCGTTTGGCTAAACGCATGGTAAGTACCTTTTCAATTATTTATGTGTTCCTAATATATTATTTATCTAACTAACGCGGTTGTACAGGAGCGAGAGATGGGTCATGAGCCAACCCCGACACAGGTTTGGAAGAGAGGTCACAAGGGAAGTGACCCTTCTCAGCCAGGGCAGTGTAGTCAGGTCGCAGCCGACCGACTGTAAGTTTTCGAAATTCATCAATTTCATTATAACTAATACTATTATTGACATGCTTACAAGATTTATTTGTTTTTTAGGCAAAGTACGCGCAGGAGGTCGCGAAGATACGCCGTGCGGATTACGATTGGGAAAGCACGCCGATCGACCCCCAAGCCGTGTACGCAAGCGGGGGCGGGAAGGCCCACGGACGATGAGTTCTTCGTGTGTTTCATTTATTTTTCAATTAATCTTCTTCTACTTAGTGTTTTCATTCTTTTGCAGGTTTGCCATTTTTGATAGAGTTGTCGACTCGAGGTCGACACAACCTTTGAGAGGTGCTTCATCGTCGCAGGCTTCGTCTGTTGGGACCAGTGATCGTCTCTCGCAGACCCAGCTGGAGCTCCAGACCATGAGGGAGACGCTGACGCAAACCCAGGCAGAGCTGGAGAGGACGAGAGCGGGGGCAAGGGAGGAGCAGCAGAGGACGGCCTTAATGATGGCCCAGATGCAAGCATCGGTGGCGGTAAGTAATTTAAAGTACCGTAGTTAAATTACACAGCACTTCAAAAACATATATCTTCTAATATTATGCAATGGCAGGCTCTTGCTCGACACAACGGTCAAGATATCGAGATTCCTATGCTTCCGCCGCAACGGACACCAGAGCAGGTGATAAACTCTCTCTTTAATATTGTTGTATCCATTTTAGTATTTTACATAGAGAGATAAGGAGGTAGAACATAGAGGTAGATCTTGATGACTTGTTGATATTGATTCCTATAGTGGTGAGGAAGTTAAGTGTAATCAAGCTTTAGTAGTTTTTGACCATGGCAGAAATGATTAGTATATAGTTAATAAGTTGTCAGTGCTTCCAGTTAACAAAGGGCTAGTGGTTCATAAGCTTGACCTGTTACTTAAAATCTCCAACTCTGATACCTGCTAGTTTGCTATTTATATATGCAACATTACTTCATTTGAAAGTAAGTTAGCCCAGTTTAACTTACATTGGTGTGTCCTAACCGATGTAAGTTATATCAATTAACTTACGTCGGTTTGGTTCAACCGACGTAAGTTACACCACATAACTTATGTCGGTCTGCTGTGGCCGACGTAAGTACTCTGGCCCAGCCCGCGGCCCATCCCGGTACGTGACTTACGTTGGCTGCTGCAGACCGACATAATTAAGATAACTTACGTCGGCAACCGACGTAAGTTACCTTAATTACGTTCAAACCGCTACGTCAGCCAGCCGCCTATGTAATTAAGGAAAATGATGTAATTAAGTAACATACATCGTTTTAGGCCTTAATTACGTCAGCCTCGGCCGACGTAATTGATCAATATTCCTGTAGTGATGTATATTGTTTTAGTGAAATTGACTTTTGTGAGATGACTTATGTGATGATATTGTTGACTTCTGTGATGATATTGACTTCTGCGATTATATTGAATTGACCTGGAAATTAGAAATAATAGCAGCTAGTACTGCATAGGTTATACCTTATCACAGGCGGTTATTTACCAACGGCTAGACCTGCCTGTAAAAAACAATTATCACAGGTGGCTAGATATAGGTAAAGAACTATCTGTGATAACCTAATTATCACAGGCGGTTACTGTTATGGTACAAAACGGCTGCGATAAACTGTCTTCACAGGTGACTTGATGTAGGTCAAGATCCGCCTGTGATAACACAATTATCACAGACAGTTTATGTATGTTGCACGACCCGCCTGTGATAATATATCTTCACAGGCGGCTAGCCTAAGTAAAGAACCGCCTGTGATAATGTGTCTTCACAAGCGGTTTCACTTCTTTGCCTGTGAAATTGCGGATTATTACAGACTCTTCGTTTCAGACGGTTTTAAAAACTGCGTGTGATAATAGGTTTGGAGCCGCCTGGGATGAGGCTTATTGTAGCAGTGTCTCTAATGCAGCTTTATTTCCATTTGGTCTATAAGGATCATTTGCTAGTTGCCCAAATGAGAGAGTGCAACAAAGGCAGGAACTGATGTAAAAATGGCAAACAGATACGTGACGAGTCAGTGGATCTGCACTTCCGTTACTTAAAACACATTTTCACATGTACTAAGTGGAGTATGCACTGAAATGGTTTATGATGTGACCAGAAAAACTGCAAATTGATTTCTCCCCATCTATGAAGTGAAACACTTCGCTATGAAAATATTTGGTACAGTTATAAGAATTTCAATTGTGCCTTGAACTTTAGTTTGCACAAACCTCTTAGAACTGTCATCTTATTTTCCCAGTATTTTGCATTATGTTGTATCTTTATTAATATAGTCCTTCCATCGTTTAAGTTTCTGATGTAAATTACTCTATTCGGCCCCATTTGGTAGCTCAGAATTCCGAAGGGATCCCAGCACAATCCCTGGCCCAAAAATCCATGGGCCAAAAATCCGCTGAGATGCACTTGGCAGCTGGTAACCCCGGCCCGATCCATGCAGAAGCACCGGACTTTCCACAGCGGCCACACTAGGGCCCCCTTTGGCAGAGCTTCACAATGCTGATTCTCAGGCAGAATCAGTGGAGTTGTGCCAAATACTATTTTTCAGGAGAACTGATTCTCTGAAATGAACTAAAAGGCTGAGAGCTGAAAAAAGTAGCTTCTCCTGATTCTGTGAAGTGATTTTCTATCCTGATTCTAAGAGTTCATTCTAAAAAGTCATTGAGAATCACTTTCAGCCACAGAATCACTTTATTAGAGAATCAAAAGTGAATTCGGAGAATCAGAAGCTGAGAGTTGTGCCAAAGCGGGCCTATGTCGGGGAAGAAAACCCGATGTGCGCTCGCGTCACCCCATCCTCACCCAAACGCTTGCGTCTCCCCCCTCGCACCGCCAGTCACCTCCCTGTCACCGCACCGCCGGTCGCCTCCCTGTCGCCTCACTGCCGGCCTCCTCCCACTACGCCACTGGTCGCGTCTCCCCCATCCCCACCTCGCAAGCCTACTTGTCGTGTGTCTCCACTTCACATCGCTGGCTTGCGCCCCTCCTCGTCGACTTCATGCATCCGTCGCCCTCTGAACCCCCCACGCCGTTCATCCGTGGATCTGTCACCAGCGACGAGCAGAGGCAGGTACGGTCGCCCCTCCACTCCTGCTCCCTCCTAGATCTATTTTTAGCTATTTTTTGTTCCTTGATTGATATTGTAAACAAAACAAAGATTGATCAAACGCAATTGAACTTGACCATAATATCCTATACCTAATCTTGTTGTTTTTGTTTTCGTGCGTGTGTTATCTCGAATCAATCCACTGAGATCTTTTTAGATATTATGTATTGATTGCGCTAGAGATTGATTTTTAGTATATGTCATGAAAAAATGTTCCCAAAAAATCTTATTGTACGTACATGGTGAAGAGATTTCTCTACCAAGTAGAAACTAGTGACGTCCACCTTAAAATTATTGCCCTAAAAAAAGCCTTGAATTTTTTGCACCACAGCTATTATCTGCTTGCCTCATTGGTAAGGCTTTCAGATTTTGATCTGCCCATCGGACGGTCAAAACCTATTCCGACTTTGCGGGGACCGCAGCTGTCGTTCTGTTTTAATTCATGTACTTGCATGTGAAACAGTGAAATTAGTTAGCAGTAAACATGCGCATCAATTGTGCCAGATAATAGTGAGCGTGCAGAGGCTTTTGTGCAGCAGAGCCTGTATAAAACAAGCCTTGAGGGTGGTTGCACTCGTCAGCCCCTATATTTTACTACCAGATTATGTTTTGCAAATGTTCTTACTATTTGCTCTATGTTGCACTATGCAAGAATATCCTTATAGATAGTCCTGGTGCTGTGAAGCTTGGCGACTTTGGTGTTTCTGCTTATATATAGCAGCACCAAACTACTTCTTGGGTTTTAGTGCTCCATTCTTCGGTGCCGCCTCCACATCTCGTCTCTCAGGTTGGGAGGCAAAGTCCAAGGTGATTGACCGATCCTCCCCATTTGTACCTCTGTTTTAGTTGAGTTTGAGGCATTTTCTTCCTATCAACAGGAGGACAGCCACTATTGATATCTATCTACTTTGGTGTTATGTATTATATTTTCCAAACTTGCTTGGACTATGGTCCGTTCGACCTTTTTTTTTTAAGTCATTATGTCTTAGACCTGTGTATGGAAAATTAGAATGTCTTTAACTTATGTCTAAAATTCCAATGGATTCTACCTTTGTTTGCTTAGGTCATTTTTATTTCAATCTGATTTGATGTCAAGCTGATCTTACTACCAAAATCCGTCCAACCTGTATATCAATACTTTTCATGATTTTTTTTCATTGGGCCTTTTTGTAGATACATTTGTTAGAGCAATTAAAACAAAATCTGTTTCGATACTGTATTGAACTCTTGGATACCTAGGAACTACAAGTAAGTCATATAACATTATATTGTTTCTTTTGTATTTTGTCTCATCTTGTACTCAAATTTCTTTCACGAAAAGAAATCAGAATGTTTGTTCATGGAATTAAGGTTCACTACTGCTAGCTCTAGGTATTTATAGTAATCTACAAAAGGTTTCTTCATACAGAAAAAAAATCAAGTAGGGAAAATAACAATTTTCTCATATCTGTTACTGGAAGTTTCTTGCTGCTTACCACATTCAATTTCTGAAAGTCTAATTGCACCAATCTGAGTATAGATTTTTCATTGCACCACATTTTGATAATTGAGCTATACTAGGAAGTAAGGACATTGCATCTGCTATTTGAAGATCACCCTGTAAACTCAAATGAATGATTTTCAGTTCAGTAGAGTTCTCATTGGGCCAAAGGCTGAATTATGTTTTATTTCATCTAGGTTAGTTTACTGGTAACTAGAAAACATGTGATGATTTGCTGTACATATTTTTTATGTGGTGCTTTTTGAAGAAACGATGATATCTTTGCTTATGTGAATTAAGCCACCTGCTCTGTTTTCATATCTTTGCTTAGCTAACTTGCGATACACACACATTTTATTTACAGTTATAATAGTGCCTTGTTGTGCTTGTGTTCTTTTAATATTAAACTATGAATCAAATATGGCCCAGTTGAGCTGCCAAGCTTTTGTTGTTTCTGCCATTATCAAATATGGCCCAGTTGAGCTGGCAAGCTATTGATTGAGTCTGAGTCAAGAAACTAAAAACATTGTTTATGCCATTATCAGTCAGTTCCTTTTTTGATCTTGTGTTTTGTACATGCAGTAATTACTGCTCATCCTCTCAACGACATTGGAATCTCTGAATTGTTGTCTGTCTGATGTTTCTTTCTACACATGCCTTTAATCAGGTTGAAGTTGAAGAACAACCTGAGACATCAGAGGCATACGGGTTACAACATTGTTTTATGTTCATTTACTTGTCAAAATGGTGCATGTAATGATGGATCTAGAATATTTTATGAGAATGTAATATTTATTATGATTTCTGAAACAAATATGTATGTTACTGATTGATTAAAGCAAGCATTGACAAATTGTAGGCTCATTTAATGTTAGTTGCCACCTTGCCATATGTAGTTATGTTCTAATCACTTTTTTGAATGTATAATGAGTCCCATCATTTTTCTATATTATTATTTATTTTTTTCTGAGTTTTACTTAATTTTTTTCTGATTTTTAGACCATTTTTGTATTCCGGGATTTCTAACCCCTTGTTTCCATATGAACACAGGGAACATAAACCCCTATGGAGAATTTCACTCAGGGACTTGGAAAATCACATTGGTAATAAGCTTCTCTGGGTTTTTTAGCCCAAGCACCCAAACAAGCCTATACCTAAAATGCATAGATGACTAGATTGCTACTTAGTTCGTAAGTAAACATTCCATCTCCTTTTCTATATGATTTTTACGACTGGTTCTCATGATAAGTTTAATGAATGACGCTGTGCTGGAGTTGGCATCTTAAAAAATGATGGTTGGCAATTTCATTCAAAATTTTGTGCTTATGGAAATGAGGCTTTTCTAATAGGTCACAAGGTTTATTGGTGATGATGATCTTAAGCCAGCAGTCACTGCACAACCTTGAATTATTGAAACTGCTCTGTCAGCGGAGGATGAGTTCGTGGTATGTATTTCTTCTCTGTAGTTCCTAGTTGTAAATCAATCTGACATAATCACATCAAACTATTCTTGCTTCCCTGCAATCACTTTTCACAAATTCATTCTGCTCTTAAACTTTTGAAATCATATTTAAGTGGGATTTGTTGTGCCGATATCTTCTCTGGGTATTATAAAGTTGCTGGTAAAACACAAATTAACACCAAGAAAGATCGTATCCAGTGTTGAAAGGTTCCACACATTGTGAGGTCTGGAGAAGGGAATTTCTAGGCAGCTTTCATCTTGTTTATTTTACCAAAAAAAACATAGTTTGAACATATCCAGCTAGGATCTCCAGAAACACTGATTAATAGTGAGATTATAAAGGACAGAGAAAATATTAAATATTATGAGGGACAGAGGGCGATCAAGATTGACATGATAAGAGATGGTGAAGCGAGATTTGAGAGAGCGGAATTTGGGATGTGGTAAGCAACAAAGGGCGTGCTATGGTAAGCAACAAGGACGTGCTGTCCATATTTTTTTTCGAAAACTCCCGGTAGAGCCGGAGAGTAATTCATTAAGTACATGATAAAAACTTTGATATAGTTACAAGGCACAAGTGATGCACTGAATGAAAAAAAGGTAACTGAAAAAAACACAAGCAGATGACTTCAGCTGTCATGCCGGCATGGAGACTTCAGTTGTCTCGCCGGAAGGGCTGCAGGCCTTTGAGCTCCTTTGCACCTGCCCGACGCCATATTGATGCATCTTCCTGCATGTCTCGGAGTAGTAGGTCCACCGTCTTGGATTTCTCTTAGAATATCCGAGCATTGCATTCTTTCCATAGGGACCAACAAGTAAGTAGCCCCATGGATCTGATCGCCTTTGCCCCGCGTTGTCCATAACTCATACAATCGAGCCATTTAACCAAAGAAGCAACATGTGTCCGGTTTCCAAGCCGCATTGACGGCACGCCGAGCCATCCGGCCATGCGCTCCCAGATGAAAACTGAGGTGGGGCACTCGTGAATAGGTGCATGACTGTCTCCAGGTTGCGATAGCACAACAGGCAAAAATACGCATTTGGCCAGCCCCTTCTTTGCAATCTGTCGGCAGAACAAACCCGGTTTTTGCAGGAACAACCAGGCGAAGATTTTGCAGCGACCGGGAGCCCAAGCTTTCCAAACCAGCTGCTGCAGTGGAGATTTCGTGGAGCCATTGAGCTGCATAGCATATGCCGTTTTTGCGTTGTATGTGCCCGATGGTGAGAACTTCCACTGAATGATATCAGTTTCGTCTGAGGAGATGTCAATGTGCTGTTCTTGGATACATGACCAGAGAGAAACAAATTCTTGAATCAACGATACTGAGAGGTTATATGCGATATCAAGGATCCAATTGTCTCGCGTCAGAGCATCCGATACCGAGCGGTTCTTCCTTCGGCAATGCTTGAATAGAGCAGGGTATCGCGAGCTCGGGGCCAAACCGTCCAGCCAGCTTGAGGACCAGAAGGAGGCCTGCCTAGCACTGTGTACCTTCATAGCCACCGCGAAGAGCTGTTTGTCCTTTTCATCCACCGGTAATTCCAACTCGCCCCAAGCTTTATTAAGGTATTGCCATTGAAACCAAAGCTCTTAGGCCTCGATGCCGTTCTCCTGGGAGGTGGCCAGGGAGCTGGAGGTTGCGCACATCTCTGGAGAGTCCAGCTGAAGCACCTTCCGAAGAGCATCTATGGTCTTCTGGGAGAGGGGGTCCTTGAATGCATCAAGATAGTTGGCCATAGCTTCATCGCCAACAGGTTCCTGTCCCCCCCCCCCCCCCCCCCCCCCCAATGTCAAGTTGGTGGATCAGGCGATGGGCAGTGCTGTGCTGTCAGCACGACAGACCATTTGGCAGCCTGGCGCACCTTGCGGCGGGTGGGCACAGCAGGCACCGAGCGGTTGCTGAAGAAAGGAGCAGGGGCATTGACGCTAGCTCCAGGAACAACACAGAGACGGGCGCTAGACTACAACGAGGCCAGAGGCGGGGCTTGTAGGGCAACCAGCGAATGGTCGCAAGTCGGAGGGATTCAGTCACCGGAGCCGGCCCCGGAGTCACAACTTGGGAAGGGACCACGGGAGCGGCCGAAGAGACGGTGGCCAGCGGCGCAGACTCGAAGCAGACCATCCCAGTGAGCTGTTCGGAGGAGGGGGCCACAGGAGGGTAGAGAGAGGTCAGCCGTCCCCTCACACGGCCCTGGCCGGAAATTGACTGTCGGCCGGTACCCCCCTCGGTGGGGATCGGGAATGACGACGGAAGCACTAGAGATCATCGGTAGGCTGTCCTCACGCGTTGATGTTGGCACGCCAGTCGAAGGGTGGAGGAGCCCCGTCGTCATCCCTGTTGGAGTCACGGTGCGGCCGCCAGACCTGATGAAACCGACAGGAGCCACCCACACAAGGCGGCACAATAACGGAGCGAGTACCGTCCCTCACCCCATGCCGCCAAGTGAAAGGATGGTAACGCGGTTGCTGATGATCCTCCGACCCTAAGAGGTCGGGCGAAGGGCGACCACTTGCCGCTAAGTCCAGCGACAGGACGTTTAGCACAGGATGGTCAAAATAGTGGTCGAGGCAGATCAGCAAGTCGACTTGGTGGCCTTCCGGAGGGAGGGCCAGCTCTTCTGCCCACAGAGGGCCATCGCCAGCACTTGAGCGGCCCGCTTGCTGAGAGAAGAACAGTATTGGACCTTGGAAGGAGACCCGGGTTTTGCATCCACGCAATGAAACCGAAGACGTCAGCATGCTAGTGCAGAAAAGAATCCTCGAGCATCACTACAGGAATCCCGACGATTTGCGACGGCCGAAGCCGTCGCAAATAAGCCAGATGCCGTCGCAAATAAGCTATTTGCGACGGCTTTCTTTATTTGCGACGGCTTCCGGCCGTCGCAAATAAGCTTATTTGCGACGGCCACCGTCGCAAATAAACTTATTTGCGACGGCTAGGAGAGGTCGTCGCAAGTTGTTGCTGCGGGCTGGTGGGCCCCGCGACCTTATTTGCGACGGCCCAGCCGTCGCAATTAAAGCTTATTTGCGACAGCGTAGCCGTCGCAATTAAGTTTCACTATTTGCGATGGCCAGGCCGTCGCAAATAAGTTCAGAGGGCAGGGCCCACGTGTCCTCCTCCGGGACCCACGACTCTATTTGCGACGGCCAGGCCGTCGCAATTAATGCTTATTTGCGACGGCCAGGCCGTCGCAAATAACTGTGGCTTAATTGCGACGGCTTGTACACTTATTTGCGACGGTACTGTATAAAAAGCCGTCGCAAATAAGGTTTTTTATTTTTTTTAAAAAACAGAAAACTCTAACCGGCTCGATGGCCAGATTCACAACAAACACAATATACACAGCATACACAATATATACACAGCATACACAAACATCATCACAATCACAAACTAAAATTCCGATACATCTCACATCGTCATCAACAAAGTAAATAAAAGGGCTCACTCGCCCATCTAACCTCTGAAGCCACCTCCGAAGTCGAAGTCGTCGTCGTCGCGCCTCAATCCAGGCGGCGGTAGCGAAGGCGACGGCGTTTGTGCAGCTGTCGCGGATCTCTGCAATTAATAAAACTTAGAGTTAGAATATATGCATCAACATCTCTCTCCCTCCCTCTCCCTCTATCTTCATCTAGATCACCCTCTCTTCCTCTCTCTTTTCATTTCTCTCTTTGTCTCTCACTCTATCTTTCTTGCTCACTCTATCTCTCTATTGCTATCCTTTTCCCTCTATCTTCCTCCCTCTATCTCCATCTACATCTCCCTCCCTCTATCTTCCCCTCTCTCTATCTCCATCTACATCTTACTCTCTCTTCATTCCCATCCTACTCTATCTATCTTTCACTCTTTCTTCTGTCTCCCTTTCTTCTATCTCTTTCTTTCTTCTATCTCAATCATTTTCTTCTATCTAACTATCTCTCTCTTTCATCTATCTCAATCTTATTACGCTGGAGAAGAAGGATTACATAGAGACTTACCTGACCCGCTGAAGAAGGATCGCCTGGGAGGACCGGTGGTAGTACCGGTAGCTGGATTTCCAGACCCTGCGCCCGAGCGATGGCCTGTCATTGCAAACATTAAATGCTACCTATTAGTAAGTCATTTAAGCGGAATTAATGAGAATTTTAATTTTTAGATTGTTACCTCCATTGCTTCCCGCATCTGCGCCAACGCTGCTGCCTGGGTTTGGATCGTGGCCTCCATCGCCCTCCTTTCCTCCTCATGTCGCATTTCATTTTCTTCTACAGTTTCTCGGAGGGACTGCATCTCAATGTCCCTCTGCGAGCGGCGACCTCCCGTACCCGAAGCCTGCGTGGAGATGCCTCTCGCAGGTCTACCCGCCCTCGAGTCGACAACTCCGTCGAATATGGTGAGCCTATAAAAAAGAGAGTCAGTAATATGAAATTAAAATATCTTGAATACTTTGAATTGAAAACGATAAAATGACTTGCAAACTCACCTTCCGTGTGCTTTTCCACCACCGGTTGCATACGCGGCTTGAGGATCGATCGGTTGACGTTCCCAATCGAAATCCTCGCCGTGTATCTTCCTAGCCTCCTCCCCGTACTTAGCCTGCAAAACAATAAAATCGTGTAAGTTCAACAATCTATATAGTTATATGTAATATGAATGGTTTCTAAACTTACCAACCGCTCGGCTGCAGCCTGACTGCACCCCGTCGGCTGAGAAGGGTCCCCGTGACCTCTCTTCCAAACCTCAGCAGGGGTGGGCGGCACCCCCGTCTCGCGCTCCTGTCAATACGTGTTAGTACGAACAATATATTATTAATATATAAACATAAGTTACACACACTTACCATGCGTTTAGCTAAACGCAAGTGGTTATCTTGCCCGTGTCTGCTCTTCCCCTCCACCCCTCTGCAGTCTCGAGCCTTCCCGGACTTAGCTTTAAACTCGTCGCTAGCCCAGTAGCGACAAAGGGCCCGAAATGCATCGTTCCGACCCTGCAACCAGCTCACGTGGCCCTGCACATAATTGAAAGTCGTTAAAAGTACCATCGAGGACATTATCAGAAAAAAATACTTACTACACTCCACGTACCTGCGCGTACTCCTCCTCCGTCAGGTGCCTCTCGCTCTCTTGCCGGAAGTGTAACACGTGCTGCTGGTTCGCCTTCAAGTGCTCATTAATAATTTGAACACGGGCGTTCGACAAAGCTTGTCGAAGCGCCTTGGCAGCATTGAAGTGAAACACTCGCCTCGCATCCTCAAACATGCGATGGTCGTCCGGGTCCTCTAAAGTATATCTTGCCTGCGATAAAGAATATATTGAAGAGATGTGCACTAAAAGAGTTTAATAGTTGTAACTTAGAAACTTTTTTACATACTTACCATAAAATCGGCCCATATGGCCTCCTGAAGGTTGTCGTGCTCCTGGTGATGGACGCGTGCGTAGTCTTCCCACGAAAGAGCAGGCACTCCGTCGATGACCCCGGGATAGTGCAAACGCACTATGGACCCGAGGACACCGTTCACCGGTCTCTGGTGTTTCTCACCGGTGAAAGACAAGTCGTCCCAACTCCTGTAAGATATTTATTCATTCATTCATTACTTAAGTAATCAAAAGAAACTAAAATTGAAAACTATAATTTTTATTACCTGTCTCCGACTGGACGAATCACGATCCTCTGTGAAGGGACCGCGGGAGGACTGACAAAGTGAGTCCTCCTCGTCCTCCGCGTCTGCTGGGGTGCCACGTCAGGTGACCCAGACGGCTCCTCACCAGCCGAGTCAAAGGCCTCAGGAACAAAGTCATCGCCAGCCGAGAGCTGGCTGGCCGAGGGCTGACTCGCCGAGGGCTGCCTCGCCGAGTGCTGGCTGGCCGAGGGCTGCCTCGCCGAAGGCTGGCTCACCGAAGGCGCCGCAGCCTCTGAGTCAGCCGGTGAGGACTACAACATTCAAATGATTCATAAGTAAGTTTAATGTGAATTTGAATTTAAAGAATTTGTCAAAAACGAGTGACATTTACCTGTGACGAAGCTCTAGAGCTGGTCTGAACGTGCCCCAGCAGCTGAGAGCGTCTGCTGCCAGTCGACGAGGCACCAACGAAAGCGTCCTCAGGTCTAGAGGGGTAGAACCCCCTCGTCGGCGGCACCTTCTTACCCTTCTTTGACGCCATCCTATTGTAATTAGATAATTAGTAAATATGCAAATAAAATATATAAAATTCATGTTACTATCTTCAAGAAAACATTACTTGTAGTCACTTTCAAAATTCATCAACATCATTGTCATGTGCCTGTGCCCTACTCCTTAAACCAGCCCAACGATCTTCCATCGTGGCCTGTTCTAATTTTCGTTTTCGCGTATCATCTGCCTCTACATCTTCAACGTCTTCAACATCTCCAACTAATTGATCGAGTCCTGCACCAAGCTCGACGATAAAAGTGTCTGGCAACTCTTCTTCTTGGTACACTTCTTCAACGTCTTCGCTATCATGGTAACCATCATCCCCAGGAGTATATAGCCGCTCACGAGGATTCACCTTATATACCACCCACCAAGCACTGAGCTTCGTGCATGGATAAGGTAGATAATACACTTGTTCAACTTGATGCGCAAGAACAAATGTATCGTAACCCCGTAGTCGGTCCTTATGTTTCACTTCCACCATTCCAAATTGGTTTTCTCGAGTTCCATGAGTACGATCAAACCAGTCACAGTCAAAGAAGACAACTCGAAGGGTCTTATTTCCGGTAAAAGTAAATTCAAGGATTTTGTTAATGATACCATAATAATCGGTTAAATTCCCTTGAGTGTCCATTGCTCTCGTCACAACACCGGAATTTGATGTTGCCGCAAGAGGACGATGAGCTTCAAAATGAGTTGTACGGAATCGGAAGCCATTAATGTCATATCGACCATAGCTTCTAACATTCACCAATCCATAAGATAGCTGCCGCAAATCTTCATGGACACTATGAGTCCGACACTGTTATAAAAGACGAGAGAATATTACATAATACTTCTTTAATAATAGTAATTTATAATACATAGAAGACGAGAGAATATTACATATTCTCGAAACCAAGATAGAAAACTCTGTCCCCCATTTATTCCTTCCTTTCGCATCGCTTCTACTTGTTTGGCCGTAGGTTGATGCCTATGTGGCCAATATTGTCTGTGGAACTCGCTGAACATGAAAAAACATCTTTTAGAGTACATGTGTAGCAAAATATGTAGATTAGCATAAACATAGGAGAAACACTTACTCGAAGTATTCCTGCATGCCTTCTATATTTGCGTACATGTAGAGTCAAGCAACAGTCCTTTCCTGTTCGGATAGCACGTAGGTCGTGTAGCTACCAACGGTGGTGCCTCTCGTTTGAAAAATGGAAAGGTCGCTTAGAGGGGGTGTTTCGTCCACATTGTACCGCATAGCCGAAGTATTGATATTGTTTTCTTCCGCAAAGTAGACACTTGAAAAGTATCCAACTTCTTTAAGAGCATATGCTTCAGCGATGCACCCTTCCACCCTTGCCCTGTTGCCAACCATTGGTTTCAGATATCGTAGCGCTCTTTCAATGTGATACATCCACCTATATTGCACAGGACCGCCAACTTTAGCTTCAAATGGAAGATGGATAAGCAGATGTTGCATTGGATTGAAGAAACCCGGTGGAAAATTTTTTTCCATCTTACATAAAAGTATGGGTATCTCCTTCTCTAACTTATCCATCATCCCGATCTTGATTTCTTTAGCACAAAGCTGTCTATAGAAATAGCTGAGCTCGGCTAAAACCTTCCACACCGCATCATCTAGATAGCCTCGGAACATAACAGGTAGGAGTCTTTCCATTATAATGTGATAATCATGACTCTTCAACCCAGTGAGGTTTCCTGTGTTAACATTTACGGCTCGTTTCAGGCTAGCTGCGTAACCATCTGGGAATTTCAAAGTTTTCATCCATTTCATAACTTCTTTCTTTTCTTTCGATCGAAGACAGAAAGAAGCACGTGGCTTTCCACCACTTTCAGAGATTTCAAGAGTTGGACGGTGACAAATGTCTGCCAAATCTAGTCTAGCTTTATAATTGTCTTTCGTTTTGCCAGGCATATCCATGCATGTGCTTATGATACTTTCGCTCATATTACGCTCCTGATGCATGACATCAATGTTGTGCATTAGAATCAACGACTTCACATATGGTAGCTCCCAAAGTCCACATATGTGAGTCCAATTGTGTTCCTCTCCATAACCTACGAAATATCCAGGACGACCTTCATCAGGCACCAGTTTGTCCAACATATCAGAAATTTCTGACCCGTTGAGACGCTTCGGTGGTCCTTTAGTGACAACAGTGTTCTTTCGAAAGACATGCCTCTGCTGCCTAAATATATGATTCGAGGGCAGCCAACGTCTGTGACAATCGAAGTAAGATATTTTGCCTCCATGAGTTAGTCGAAAGCAATCCGTGTCTGAAGCACATATCGGACACGTCAGACGACCGTGAGTGCTCCATCCGGAAAACATGCCGTATGCCGGAAAATCATGGACGGACCACAAATAAGCAGCTCGAAGGTTGAATTTCTGCTTCTTGTAACTGTCGTACGCTTCGACTCCTGTCCACAAGACTTTCAATTCTTCGATCAGCGGTTTTAACATCACGTTGAGACGTGACCCGGGATGATCAGGTCCAGGTACAATGAGCTGAGAAACATGAACTCGTTCCTCGTACAAAAAGCAGGTGGCAGGTTGTACGGAATGACAAAGACAGGCCAACATAAGTATGGCGCGACATTCGTACTGAATGGTGAGAATCCGTCTGTCGCTAATCCGATGCGAACATTCCTCGCATCACGAGAAAAGTCTGGATCGAAACGGTCTAGCGCCTTCCATGCATCACCGTCGGACGGATGCGTCAAGAATTCTTTGTTCTCACGTTTACCTTCTTTGTGCCATCTCATGTGTCTTGCGGTTCTTTTTGAAAGAAACATCCGCTTCAACCGAGGTGTCATAGGCAAGTAACGAAGCTGCTTATGTGCGACATCTGTCATCACATTATCGCCATCGTCATTAACAACTTCGACATACCTCGATTTACCACATTTCAAGCACATCTTCTCATTGGCGTGCTCTTTCCAGAATAGCATGCAGTTGTCTGGGCACACATCAATTTTCTCATACTTCATACCGAGACCAGATATCTTGATCTTTGACTGATACATATCTGGTGGCGCTTTGTGAGGTTGTGGAAGGATATCGCAGATCAATTTCATGAGATCATTGTAGCAGTTGATGGAAAAAAAGTACTTGGACTTAATTGCCATAAATCTGGTCAAGAAAGCAAGTACGGTCACAACCGTGTGTTCATGCAACGGCTCTTGTGATTTCTTCAGCTCCTCGAAGAACTTCTCTGCCTCATTTGTAAGAGGATCCTCCACTTCAAGAGCTTCTAACATCTCATCCATCCTATCAACCTCTGTTATATCATCATCCTCATCCACTTCGGCTATGACTCGAGAATTAGTCTCGCCGTGGAAGGTCCACACTTCATATGGTGGAGTGAAACCGTTTCGACATAAGTGAAACGAAAGCTCCAATCTTCTCAAAAACTTAGTGTTTCGGCATTTTGTACATGGGCACCGCACCATATCTTCCGTTGACAATGAAAATGCTCGATCCAAAAATTGATCTAACTTGATAAACCACTCATCGGAGTGACCACCATTTCTGCTCTTCCAGCCAGTATACATCCAACTGCGGTCTTCACCCATGTTTGACTCTGCAGTTTAATGCGAAAGAAATTGTCGTTAATGTATTGTTGTGTTATGTCACGGCCCTACAACCTAGGCAGATAGATCCTAAACCCACCCAAGAGTGACCGAGCGGAGCGTGCTCATGACGAGACGCGTGATCCGGATTCGAACGAAATTTCGGCAGCATAACCCCGCTGTTCTCCACTGCACGCCCAAAAATGGTGCAGCAGAGAACAACAGGGTTACGCCACCGAAATCTCGTCCAAATCCGGACCCATGTCTCGTCACAAGCCACGCCCCCTCGGTCACTCCGAGGCTGTCCAAAAAGGGACAATTCCGAACCTGCACGTCTCACATGCCAATGGCATGTGAGACGTGCCGATCCGAAACGGGTAATCAATTGCTATAGGTTACGTTGCTCATGTTCATTTATAAATCATTTACGAATGAGGAAAGAGAACGAGAGTGAGGAGAAAAGTGGGTCAGAGTTGAAAGTTTCATAGTCAGGGCCGTCCTCCGCTGCCGGCCTCTCCTCCGCTGTCATGCTCGCCGCAGGCGATATGGCGTAGAATATCTCCTCTCTCTTTTGATATTTCTTCTGATACATTATCGTTTTAACCCGCTTATATATATATATATATTTATATTTATATTTATATATATAAAGAATATTGAACATGCTAAAAGAAACATAACAATTAATCAAAATTTGAACATTTAATAACTTAATTCAATAACGATAAGCAGCAATGAACATAAACATTAAGAATACTAAAGCAAAACATAAGCATGCTTAACATCTACATAATCAATAACATTATCAACAAATTTGCATAACCAACATCATTAACAACTAAGCATAATTAACATCAAGATCGAGCAACAATTTCTACTCATTCGAAGATTGAACAATCCATATGAAGGCAATTATTTGCGACGGCCAGTTAAATTGCGACGGCTCGGGGGCGCGGCTAGCGGCTAGCGGCGGGGCCGGCGGGCCGGGGGCGCAGGGGCGGCGGGGGGCTGGGGGCGGTGGGCGCGCTGGGGGCGGCGGGGTCGGGGCGCGGCGGGCCGATGGCGAGGGTGCGGCGGGGCCGGGGGCGCAGGGGCGGCGGGGGGCTGGGGGCGGTGGGCGCGCTGGGGGTGGCGGGGTCGGGGCGCGGCGGGCCGATGGCGAGGGTGCGGCGGGGCCGGGGGCACAGGGGCGGCAGGGGGCCGGGGGCCTATTACATGGCATCGTTCCCATACATACACACACTCAAGTTCTTTCGCCGTATGCATAAAACTGCACTAGCAAATGCCCTTTTTATTACATCTTCTATAATTAAGTGATTCAATCCTTAAATAAACTATACAAGCTATTCTAAGCTACTATAGCTAATTGCTACTACCTCTTAACAAAATTGCTAGCTACATCTGAAAAAAAACCCTAAAACAGGGGGGAGTAGCACTGACCTCAAGGTCGGGGCGCGGCGGTCCGGTCGGGGGCGCAGCGGTCCGGGCCAGCAGCGGCGACGCCGGTGGCGCGGCGGGCCGGAGGCGGAGGCAGGCGGGCCGGAGGCGGAGGCGACGCCGGTGGGGGCCGAGGGCGGCGGGCGCAGAGGCGGGCGCGGAGGCGGGGCCAAGGGCGGCGGGCGCGGAGGCGGGGCCGAGGGCGGCGGGCGCGGAGGCGGGGCCGAGGGCGGCGGGCCGGCGGCGGAGCCGGGGGCGCGGCGGCGGGAGCGCGGCGCGGCGGCGGGGGCGCGGCGGCGGTGGCGGGGGCGCGGAGGCGGGGCCGAGGGCGGCGGGCCGGCGGCGGAGCCGGGGGCGCGGCGGCGGGAGCGCGGCGCGGTGGCGGGGGCGCGGCGGCGGTGGCGGGGGCGCGGCGGCGGGGTGTTGAGGAAAATGAAGGGTCGGAGTGGAGCGTCCCGATATAAGCCTTAATTTGCGACGGCCTTATTAATTGCGACGGCCTGGACTTACAGCCGTCGCAATTAAATCCTATTTGCGACGGCCGTTTAACCGGCCGTCGCAAATAAGGGTTTATTTGCGACGGCTCTGTTATTTGCGACGGTCCTAGGGTTTGCCGTCACAAATAACCCTTATTTGCGACGGCCGGTCCGAAGGCCGTCGCAAATAAGCTCTTATTCGCGACGGCCACCTTATTTGCGACGGCCAGAGGCGGGCCGTCGCAATTTAAGCTATTTGCAACGGCTGGCCGTCGCAAATAAAATCGGCCATCGCAAATGATCGCTTTTCCTGTAGTGCATGTGTTCAAAGACGCACACGTCACCAAGTATTTTGCGGATGCATTTGCCAACCAAGCATGGACGTGCAGATTTTCGACGTAAATTGTCACCTGGAACGACCAAGTGATAGTCCTGGGCGGGTAGGGCTTCCAAGGTGTCATGCAGTAGCGCAGCCCGTCAATGTAGATAATCTCCATGCGGAGTGTGGGGAACGGAATCCCGACCTCCAAGGATCTCATTGGGTGGTGTCGTGCGATGCGACACCCAACAGTATACAAGAATAGAACGAGAACAAATTTACAATACTAAGTCTTTATTGACAAGCACAACGGAAGTTTAAAAGTACTAATGGAAGGAAAGAGAACTATACATCATAGCTACGCTCTCAGCACTAGCTATGCAAAAGCAAAGTCATCCATGTCCTGGATACTTTGCACTAGCAACACACAATTCACGGCAGCGTGTAGGATTCCCACTCGGCTATAAACCCTGGAGGGGGTGCAGCCTCGTCATTAAACCCGTCATCAGTCGTATAATCTTCAAAAACTTGTTAACTGCAAACGTGAGCATAAGGCTCAGCAAGACTAACCCGTCTCACTAGACATATGCAAGGATGAATACTAAGCATAGGTAAGAATTAGCATAAAGGACTCGCCTACAAGTGGATCCTTATAGTCATGTTTTAATTAGCACATGACATTCCTCAGGCACGGCACATCATAGACTCCACAATCAAACAAGAAATGCTTTGCCGATGATATGATGTGCACAAAGCACATAACGCTATTACAAGTAAAGTATGGAGAAACTGTAAACTTTTAATTGTACTATCTCTAAGCCAAACAAGGTTGTCCAAGCAATTTATAAACCAATATATCATATTCTACTGACTTCTTTAGTATTTACTACGTCACGGCACAGTGAACAAGTGGTACTCTATTACCGTGAGGGACGGTGATTGCAATCAGGACATACCCGGAACAACACGACACATACGCACTTCCGGAAATGCCGGCGACTACTTTCTGTAGTACCTACATAACAATTCAGTACTAGTCGTATATGGCCACCTTTCACTAAACACTTGAATGTCAAACCGGTCGATCCGTCACGAGCAAGTGGTCACTGCGTGGGGTGTACTCTGACGTGCCCACCAGCTGATTTACAACTTGTTGCCCTCAACCCATGCCTATAAAATAGAACGGAATGCCTCGACAAACCAGTATCAAGCTACATCAGTTTACTGGAGCCCATTCCTCCAGTATGTCGTCGGTACAATTCAAGCTTGTCTAGCAGGACCGCACACGAAATGGTCCTCAATCGACACAAGCAGCGCTACGCACGTGAGACCACGCCTCACTGCATCCTATCCACTACTCGGTCTCAATTTCATATTCATAAACCATTTTCTTATTCCAGAATCTCCCGTGTGATAAAATTCCTTTCTCGCGAGTAGATTCCAACTACTCGACTTCTACCAAATTCCTATGAGCATAAGCATTGCAGTGTCTACTCAACGGGCCATAGACGTACCCAAGACTCCATAGGATTTGTGGGCCATGCAAGTGGATGTCAAACACCTTAAACATAATGCGCAATCATCTGAAGACGTAAGGTGAAATAAAACTGCAAAACACTGTAAGGAACTTAAATGCAAACCGGGGCTTGCCTGAATGCGAGTTTGAGTCTATGTTAGTTTCTGGCAACTAGACCTCCAAGGCTTCTAGCTGCTCCTCGACTTCGGCTACTACACGATATGCATATCCTAGGTATAAGTGATTTTGTGAATAATTAATATGCTTAAGGTGGGGTGAGTATATTAAGATAAAATAAGATAATTATCTTAATTTACTTTGGGATTTTTAGGGTGGATACTAGAGATTATAGAGAAGACTCTTGCAAAGAACAGGAGATAATAAAGGATGTTTGTTATTCTTAACAATTATGGTAAGCAATAATATTCTCTAAATTTTGGTTGAAGTTTTTAGAGATGTATTATAGCTACCAAGGGTTGTATCATGTAGAGGGGGTCTCACTGGTTCTAGGAAAATTTGTTTCACGATTTTCTGAGTTTCCTACAGGAACAAATTGATTTTTCAAGTTTGGGTAAAATTCTGGAAATTGATTTTCCATTTTTCTCAATTTATAACTACATAGAGGTTTGGAACATTGATCAACCCAGTATTTTAAGTCCAAAGAGCTTGAACATTTACTGGAGATCAAGGGGACTAACAATAGTGTTCTGATTAAAATTGAAATTTTCTAATTAACAGAATTGTGGGAATGAATTCTTTAAGCATTTTGCTTATCTGAATTATGGAGAAATTTCTATGGCTTTTCATACAAATCCAAGTGAACCACTGGACCGTATTCTTCATGCTGGTTCTAACAAAATTTATTTGGGAATTTTCAGATAATTCTACTAGAAGTTATGGATTTTCCATTTTTGGATTGAATCCAGATTTATTTTCCTATTGGAAATTTCGAATAAAAGGGGTCGGTCCCACTTTATTTGAATGGGCCAATCGCAGCTGGGCCACACCGGGGGTCACGGGGTTCAACCGTGCAGCCGCACTGGATCCAGTGCCGCAGCTGATCCTAGGCGTTCGAATAGGCGCTGACAAGTGAGACCCATAGGCCTTCGTCTACCTCGCGACGTGACGGCGCTCCTCGTCGGAACCGCGGCGGTGATTTGCCGGACTTAGGTGCGTCGACCTCCGTTCGGTCTGGCCATGACCGCTCAACCCTAAAATCGACCGCGCAAGCCGATGGTGGTGTCCAATCACGCCGGCGATGGCCCGAGACGGCGGCGCGACGGTGACGGCGGAGCTAGGGTTTCGGCCTTCGTCGGAAATGCTCAGGAATGGCTCAATAGGATTGGGAAAAACTTGAGAAGGTTCCTGGGAGTACCAGGAGTATGATTTGGGGGTCAGATTGGGGTGAAATCGCCGGCAAGGCTGAGTTCGACGGCGAAGTGCGTTTTTTCAACCGGTGGCCTCGAAAACTTGAAATCTAAGATGCTCGGTTGATAACTTTTAGGGTTGTTGGGCATGGAGCTTCCTTAGGACACATAGAAACTATCTGCTAACCAGATTTAAGGATAATTGCAAGAATGAAATGAATTTAAGCACCAAACTTTGCTGTTCTATTGAGAAACCGATCGGTTATCGAACAAGAACTCAAGTTACACTTCATGTCATAAGATTAGATTCTGTGAGCATGAACTAGAGAGGATTGCAAACCTTTTTGCTTAAAGGATCGAGGCTGGAGATGGTCTAGAACTGGTGTTCGACGGCGAGACAGTGAAGGTTCTCGGCGGCTTCCTCGACGGCGACTGGCAATCTTCAAAATATGCCAAGCAGAAGTTATGTTACGATCAATGACCAAATAGAATACGTAGAGGAGTTTGCGACAAGCCTTTTATCTACTTACAGCTCGGGAAGAAACGACTGCAATCGTCGGCGAGAGCTCTATCGAACAGGGGCGGCGGAAATGGCGTGAACTGGGATGGAGTCCAACGGCGACGACCAAGGGGTATTTATAGGGACTGAGGGGAGAGGGGAGCGTGCCACGGCGTCAAGCAGGCAAGCAGCTCGGTGGATGCATGCGCGTCGCAGTGTCGTGCACTGCCAGCATTGAACGGTGAGCCAAGCTGGAGGCAGAGCACCCCCCCCCCCCCCCCCCCGTGGGTTTCACACGAGTGCTTTGGCTGATAGTGGGCCCCACCTCGTATCTACTTCCCTTCTCTGTAACTTCAATTCTCCTACCAAATTTTGTCCAAAAATTCTAGATTTTTGTGCGGAGGCTCAAATAAATATCTAGAATTTTATTCTGCAATTGGATTTTGAATTGGATCAAGTTTAAATTGAATTTCAAATTCAAATTTGAATTTGGTTGAAATTCAATGTGCCACTGATTTATTTAGCAATTGAGTTCCAAAAATTGTGAAACTATGGGGATAAGTCAAGCAAGTTATGCTGACCATGAGTGTGTGTTCAAATCTTGATGTTCAATCTAGTTGAGCAGAATTCAAAATTTGAATTCAAAACATGGTTTAATTTTCCAAGCGTCTCAATTAAAATAGCAAATGGAGTTCAAAATTTATGAAACTTTGCAGGCAGTCTATTTGGAATATTAGAAAACCATAGAAAAATTTATGGCCTCTGAATTGAATAATTTTGACAGGGCCAAATATACAGTAGTATATATTCAATTTATATTAATTTGAATATCTATTTTGTACTGCATATTAAATTGGTCTAGCAATCTTTCTTCAAATAATTCCAAACCTTGAAGAGAGGTCAAAAGAATTAATCTAAGTTTATTGGTGAAGTTCCTTCCTCATGTTAATAAATTTAAGCATGAGTAGAAGAAAAGATTTGATGAGATCAAGTTTATAAGCATGGCTATAATTGGTCTCCATTAGGGTTAACAACCAACTTACAACTGAACCTCATATGAAGGAAAATGTGGGATTTTACATTCCTCCCCCCTTAAGAGAATCTCATCCCGAGATTACAAAAGGAAGGATAAAAAGAAAAGACCTAATGAACATATGATGTTAACAAGTCCGGATAGTTGGCTTTAAGATATTCCTCGCTTTCTCACGTTGCTTCATCAGCGGTGTGGTTTTCCCACAAGATCTTGTAGAAATGCAAGGTACGGTTTCTTGTGGTACGAGTCTTCTCATCAATTATCTGGGATGATTGTTCGGAGTAAGTAAGATCTGGTTGGAGAGCTTCCAAATCCTCCATACGGACTTTCGCTGGGGCCTTGAGACATTTTTCTCAATTGTGAAACGTGAAACGCATTGTGCACCCCTGACAGCGATGCTAGCAGCTCTAGCTGATAGGCTACAGGTTCACATTGCTCACTTATTGCGAATGGTCCGATGAAACGTAGAGCTAGCTTCCCTTTTACTCCAAAGCGATGAATCCCTTTCATTGGAGATACACGAAGATAAACGTGATCCCCGATATCAAAATGAAACGGTCGACGTCGTCTGTCCGCATAGCTTTTCTGGCGAGACTGAGCAACCTTGAGGTTGCCTTGAATAACTCGTACTCGATCTTCAGCTTCCTTTACCAAGTCTATACCATATGTTACTCGTTCACTGGATTCACACCAGTTCAACGGCGTGCGGCACTTCCGACCATAAAGAGCTTCATATGGTGCCATTTGAATGCTAGTCTGATAACCATTGTTGTATGAAAACTCCGCCAATGGTAGATGATCATCCCAATTCTTACCATGGTGAATGGCACATGCACGGAGCATATCCTCTAGCACTTGGTTTACTCGTTCCATTTGACCATCAGTCTGTGGATGGTAAGCTGAGCTTCGAATCAATTTGGTACCCAGAGATGCGTGGAGCTGCTCCCAAAAATGAGCAACAAACAGGGTTCCATGATCTGATATGATAGTGCGGGGTACTTCATGTAAGCATAAGATCCTGGCAATATACAGCTCTCCATATTGTCGTGCCACATACTTGACATTGACTGGAATAAAGTGAGCCGACTTGGTGAGTCGGTCGACTATCACCCAAATCGAGTCATTCTTGCGAGAGGTGAGAGGTAATCGAACAATGAAATCCATGTTGATGTCCTCCCATTTCCAGGCTGGTATGCGTAAAGGTTGTAGTTGTCCGGCTGACTTTAGATGGTCAGCTTTTACTCGTCGACACGTATCACATTCGGACACATACTTTTCTATTTCCCTTTTCATCCGAGTCCACCAAAATTTCTTCTTCAAGTCTTGGTACAATTTGTTACTCCCCAGATGAATAGAATATTTGGACAAATGAGCTTCGTCCAAGATTTTCTTCCAAAGTTCCACATTGCAGGGTACCACGATGTGGTCTTTGAACCAGATGGTACTGTCATCGTCACCTCAGAAACACTTCATTTCCCCCTTTTTCATTCATTGACGAATATGGGATATGCCCTTGTCCTCCTTCTGAGCCTCCAAAATCTCCTCCCTTATGGTAGGAATGAGGGCTAGGTTGTAGAGTGCCCCATACGTGACCAAGTAGAGACAAGGTTCTTCTTCCTCTATCAAGGTGATAGAAAGGTTATTGATATGAGACTTGCGACTTAGTGCATCTGCGACTACATTTGCCTTTTCGGGATGGTAGTGTATCATAATTTCATAGTCTTTGATTAACTCCAACCATCTTCATTGTCGCATATTCAATTCTTTTTGGGTGAAGATGTACTTCAAGCTTTTGTGATCGGTGTAGAGATGTACTAGGTTGCCCCATAGATAGTGTCTCCACATCTTTAATGCTAGTACCACAACAGCGAGTTCAAGATCATGAGTCGGATAGTGCTGCTCATGGTTTCGAAGCTGTCGGGATCCATAAGCGATCACCCTTCTGTCTTGCATTAATACGCAACCCAGACCAATTCCAGATGCATCACAATAAACATCAAAGGATCTAGTTGTGTCTGGTTGGGCTAATACTGGTGCTGTTGTGAGGTGTTTTACTAATGCTTGAAAACCCTCCTCACATTCCTTTGTCCAGGTATATCTCTTTTCTTTCTTTAGAAGTTCCATCACTGGTTTAGCTATCTTGGTAAAGCTTGGGATGAACCTCTGGTAATATCCAGCTAAACCCAGGAAACTTCGAACTTCATGCACAGACTTGGGAGACTCCCATTTGAGTACTTGCTTAATCTTTCTTGGATCAACTGCAATCCCTTCGGCAGAGATGATGTGCCCCAGAAATGACACTTGGTTGATCCAGAACTCACATTTGCTGAACTTAGCGTACAACTTGTGGTCCCGCAATCGCTGAAGCATGATGTGCAAATGTTGTGCATGTTCTTCTTCGGACTTTGAGTATACAAGGATGTCATTGATGAAGACCACGACAAACTTGTCCAAATCCGGCATGAATACCGAGTTCATGAGATACATGAAATGGGCCGGTGCGTTGGTTAATCCGAAGGACATGACAAGGTACTCATATAATCCATACCTCGTCAAGAATGTTGTCTTAGGTACATCCTCTGGTCAAATCCTGATCTGATGATAACCAGAGCGAAGATCCATCTTCAAAAATACCCGAGCACCTACCAACTGATCGAATAGAATATCGATACGGAGTAGTGGATACTTGTTCTTGATTGTGACAGCATTGAGTGGACGATAATCCACACATAGTCTCAATGTTTTATCCTTCTTTTCCATGAACAATGCAGAACAACCCCAAGGTGACGAACTTGGACGAATGAAACCCTTGTACAAAAGTTCCTTAAGCTGCTCTTTCAGTTGTGCAAGTTCTTTAGGTGCCATCTTATACGGCTTTCTCGAGATTGGCACCGTTCCCGGTACAAGTTCAATCTTAAACTCGACATCCCTTTCTGGTGGCATACCAGAAAGATAATTGGGAAAAACATCCGGATACTCACATACTACTGGAATATCTTCGAGTTTACAAGCTTCAGTGTTGTCAGCAGTTGGAGGCACGTGAATATTACTCTCAAGAGTGAGAATTTGGGGAGAGTGGACCGGAGAATTTAGATATATTCCCCGAGGAATGATGTCAATAATAGCACCGTTGTATTGCAACTATGCCATTCCTAAGATGACATCTAATTTATGATGCTCCAATATAATGAGAGAGATAGGGTATATGTTCCCACCCAGATTAAGAGGTACCCTATGGACCATCTTATCTACTACTACTTTGCCTCCCGGAGAACAAATCATATATGGGGTTTTTGTGGAAATGATAGGCAATTGGTATTGATTGACATAAGACTTGCTAATAAAGTTATGGGAAGCACCCGAGTCAAAAAGGATGACTACGGGATGAACAATGAGAGAGAATGTACCCGTGAGTACGGGTGCGCCTTCCGGAACGTCCTCGATGGCGAGGTGGTGAACGTTGCCAGTTCTGGTGGCTGGCTTCTTCGGCTGGTTGCGAGGCTGGATCGCCCCCTGGTACGATGACTGTCCTCCGCTCTGCGGGCAGTCCTTGGCAAAGTGCCCCGTACGTCCACACGTATAGCACGTGTACGGGGTCTGACCGGTACGAAGTGGAGGACGGAACCCGGTGCACGCGGTGGGGGTAGAGGAGCACGCGATCATCCCCTGTTACTGTTGTGGGCGGAAGCCGCCATTATTGAATGGGCGACCACGAAACATCGGTGGTCGTGATAGCCGCTGCCACCTCTGGCTGGATGGTGATCGATACACCATGCGGTATTTCTAAGGAGTGCCTCCTCCGCTGCCCTACGGAGCACTCCTTTTCTTCTTGTCAGAGAACAGCTCCCTGGTAGCGTTCTCCTATACGATTGCGGTATTGACCATGTTGTTGAAGCTGCCGCTGTTTAACAAGGCAAGCTTGTCCTTCATCTTGGGGTTCAAATCCCGATAGAAGCATTCCCGCTTCCGATCTTCAGTACTCACTTGGTCCTGAGCATATTGGGCCAAGTGGTTGAATATCTTGGAGTACTCGTAAGCACTCCTTCCCCCTTGCTTCAGCTCCAAGAACTCTTGAAGCTTCCTTCTCATCACACCGGAAGGTATGTGATAGGCGCGAAACGCCTCCTAGAACTCTTCCCAGCTCGTAGCGTAGCTGGCTAGTCGTGCGGCAAGGTACTTTGCCCACAATGCACCAGCAGACCCTTGTAGTTGTTGGGCTGCGAACAGGGTCTTCTGATGTTTGGTTACTCGTAGCAAACCGAACTTCCCTTCGATGGAGCGGAGCCAGTTGTCCGCCTCCAACGGTTCATCGGCCTCCATGAATACCAGCGGGTGCGTTGACATAAAGTCCGAGTATGAACTCGGAGAAGGCTGTCGTGGACCCGCATCTGGTTGCCCTCCTTGACGGGACGAATGCTGGACCAGAGTCCGTAGTAACTCCGTTTGCTCGTCGCGCGAGCCAAGCACTACGGCGAGAACCTCCGCTAGACTCCTTGGAAGTTCCGGAGGTGGTGGTGGAGGAACTTGTTGCTACGGCGTTGCAGCTGTCTCCTAGGTCAGAGATTCGTCCTCACGACCACGACTGGATCCTCCCATTTCTGGCGTCGAGCGCTTACGCACCATTCTGCATCCAAATGACTTAAAATCAGAACATGTTTTCTTTTCCCTTATCCATATTATTTTTCAGTAGCACGACTATTGACAAGAGAATAAGTGAATAACATTCATATATATTGATAAAGTACAAACTTTATACAAGATATATTATCTCATGACCAAGTTTACAGTAGCAAACTCCAAAATGATGGACTCCCACAATGGAAATACATCTCTACCATACTTGGTTCCCATGATATGTCATACACATCTTATCAGCTTAGACATACCCACTACTATTCTTAATATGACACAAACATGGCCACAAAAGAAAAACACGAGCAACTATTAAACTATATGTTGCCCTGTCACGGCAGAAGTGCTGCCACATCCCACTCCAATACGTCCTACTCAACATACTCGAGTTCCTCGGGATATTCTTCTTCTTCTTCGTCATTCAAAGTTGGTGCCACAGGTGCGGTTGCGAGAGCAAGAGTTGCTACCCCGCCCACCATTGATGACGTCGCGGCAACTAATGATTTCACATCAGCCTGCAGAAGAAACATCCTCAAGTCTTCCAGTTCCTTCAGTGTATTTTTGCAACTGGCCTTCTAATCCTGAGTTTCCCCTCTGGATTGATCCCTTTCTTGAGTCACCTCACTCAACTGTTCATCCAACAGTTGCACATCGAGTTGACTCGCTTCCAACACGCTTTCTGCGTGTTGTGTTTTCATGTGAGCCTTCGATCGAGCTTGAACAGCCTGGTGCCACTGCTACTCCCTTAAGTTTAAACGGCGATTTAGGGGAGCAACCGTGGCCCTAAGTGAGTTGTTCGCACCTTCAAAGTGATCCCCTTGAATCAAGGCCTGCTTCAGGTCACTCATCATTTTTCCCAGGCTAACATGTTGATCAAGGCTCTCCTGACACGCTGATGCCACATATGATGCTAAAATCATCTTGGGTACTTCTTCAGTATGCCCATATGCTGCAACCATCCGACTTGCCCACTCGTCACCGGCTCTACCGTCGACCGGAAAGAGCTCGAATGGAGTGCCATCCATAGCATGGTAATGAAGTTTGCAAAACCTCATGATGGCCACACTTGCGGCATAACACCACGTGTCTTCCAATTGAATCCCTTGCACTTGGATGGAAAAAGGGGCCCATCCAATATTCAATGGAGCAGCAGGCACATCGACATAAATGGTGCACCTCGTTACCCCTCCATCATCAATCTCCTTGCCCCAATAGTCCGGTATTTCACGATACCCGAACCGTTGAAGCATTGCGATCAACAAATCTGGAAAACCCTTCAGAAGCGTACACTTCGTGAACACCCATCCATTTGGAAAGTATACTATAGAATCAGCCATCTATGAAAAAGATACTGGAACAATGAGAAGGTTTCCAACTCTCAACAGTTTAAGAAATTTAAACTGGAGTTGTAATCACAGTCTGTTCCAGCTGACCTTCCTGTATAAATTAAAAATTTTCACACAGGAAACGTCAGAACCAGATGTTGGTTTGAATACAAAAGTTGTAGTACACTTTCCAAACTTTCCAGATTGTACTCATACAGATCCAGGTGAGCTTGGAAATAAAATCTATACAGGTTTTAAGTTGACCCATATTTTCTGGAAATTTTGACAGAACCTCTCCTGTATATGTGGTGATTTCCACAATTTATACAGGTATATCATGACAATATATTGAGTAATGACAAAATAAACATTGTATAACATCAAGTTAACAATCCAGAGGTAAAATATTTCGGCCATGAAACATTTGTTACATAGGTATAGTGTGTTAATTTGAAACTATGTGCCAACTCTTCCAAGTTCTGATCCGCCAGAACCAAGTTTGGAACCATAGTAATTTAACACGGCTATACCAAGATTTAGGCCACGAGTACAACACGAAGTAGATAGAGGACTTGCTAAGATTTACAGAAATGTATATATATGACCATGTCACTATTCTGGATCAAAAGCTAAAGCTATCTAAACTTAACTGATGAACTGACTGTTGTTCAACAGCAGCCCTGCAGTTCACTGTTTTGAGCTTGAAATTTGAATTGCCTCCAACTTGAATCAAGAGGAACTTTAAATAACAAAACTGTATATTTTTCTCCCCTTTTCAGGTATATATCACAATAAGGCAGAAGATTTCTCTACAGTGAGTTATAGCAAAATTACCGAGACTGGTACAACGGTAGGGTTATCTGGAGTAGTTTAAGCATATTCCAAATTTCAATAGATTATCAAGCTTTTCTGCCTTGATGGTCAACAGAAAAGTTGTAGAGGACTTCGAGAAATTTTCATCCATATATCCTAACCCTATGTTTATTCTAAACTAACCAAGATTACAACCTGGCGAAGTTGAGCAAACTTTGGCCAGAAATCAAGAATCTTGGTGCTAACCCCATGTTGAATCGAATTTTTATCTTTGCGGAGTCCAAACCTACTAGCACCTGATAGTCGGACTTTCCAAAATATAATGCATCCAATTTTGTCGTTGTTGGGTGTGGTCAAGTATAAAAGTTGATACCGACGGTACTACGTGCCTCACCAAGATAAATTCTAATCGGTTATTTCCGGATACGTTTATAGGTGGTCCTAGTATCGTTCACTCGCAAACGTGTGCTACACGGGTCGCTACCGTAGTCAATGCTGCAAAAGACAAACAATCCCCTTTCACACCTTCACACCTCAAGGGCGGCATGGGGAAACACGACAGGCAGTCACAATAATACATATGAAAATAAATGCATACAACTCTGGTGTGAGTCGCCCTCGAGCAAGGTCACGTCTCGAGGTACATGGCTGTAAATACGTCTATACAGCAAAGACTCCCGTACGAACCGTCTTATACACGCTCGGGCATACGTGTTTCGCATGCTCCCTTAGAATATGAATGATTCTAGAGAGGCATACTATCGGGTTATACACCACCCTACGGGGGCTCCCACTAACTTTGAAGCATGATGGGGTACCGCGTGTCATAGATTCTCAGAAACATAGAAAGCTTCAGAGACTCCTATTAACATTTCCGTGCCAAGCCACAGAAAGACTTCCATGCTACCTCTCGCATGATGAGCTTACTGCAATTGATCCACTTACGGTGGCGTACCTTACCTCTTACCTAATGTCGGAGCATCGTTACAGAACTAATAACATATAAGTTAGTTTACCACCTTTATATCTTATACTAATAATACTCCTTATAAGGGCATATAGCTAATTCCTCACTCAGATCCTAATTTTTGAAAATATGCTCTTCTCAAGTACATTGTTCCCAATTATGCTCTGATACCATGTCTGTGGGGAACGGAATCCCAACCTCCAAGGATCTCATTGGGTGGTGTCGTGCGATGCAACACCCAACAGTATACAAGAATAGAACGAGAACAAATTTACAATACCAAGTCTTTATTGACAAGCACAGCGGAAGTTTAAAAGTACTAACAGAAGGAAAGAAAACTATACATCATAGCTACACTCTCAGCACTAGCTATGCAAAAGCAAAGTCATCCATGCCAGGGATACTTTGCACTAGCAACACACAATTCACGGCGGCGAGCAGGGTTCCCACTCGGCTGTAAACCCTGGAGGGGGTGCAGCCTCGTCATTAAACCCGTCATCAGTCGTATAATCTGGAAAAACTTGTTAACTACAAATGTGAGCATAAGGCTCAGTAAGACTAACCCGTCTCACTAGACATATGCAAGGATGAATACTAAGCATAGGTAAGAATTAGCATAAAGGACTCGCCTACAAGTGGATCCTTATAGTCATGTTTTAATGCACATGACATTCCTCAGGCACGACACATCATAGACAATCAAACAAGAAACACTTTGCCGATGATATGACATGCACAAAGCACATAATGCTATTACAGGTAAAGTATGGGGAAACTGTAAACTTTTAATTGTACTATCTCTAAGCCAAACAAGGTTTTCCAAGCAATTTATAAACCAATATATCATATTCTCCTAACTTCTTTAGTATTTACTACATCACGGCTCAGTGAACAAGTGGTACTCTATTACCGTGAGGGACGGTGATTGCAATCAGGACATACCCGGAACAACACAACACATACGCACTTTCGGAAATGCCAGCGAGTACTTTCAGCAGTACCTACATAACAATTCAGTACTAGTCGTGGGGCGTACTCTGACGTGCCCACCAACTGATTTACACCTTGCTGCCCTCAACCCACACCTATAAAATAGAATGGAATGCCTCGACAAACCAGTATCAAGCTACGTCAGTTTACTGGAGCCCATTCCTCCAGTATGTCACCGGTACAATTCAAGCTTGTCCAGCAGGACCGAACACAAAACGGTCCTCAATCGACACAAGCTGGACTACGCACATGAGACCACGTCTCATTGCATCCTATCCACTGCTCGGTCTCAATTTCATATTCATAAACCATTTTCTTATTCCAGAATCTCCCGTGTGATAAAATTCCTATCTCGTGAGTAGATTCCAACTACTCGACTTCTACCGAATTCTTATGAGCATAAGCATAGCAGTGTCTACTCAACGGGCCGTAGACCTACCCAAGACTCCATAGGATTTGTGGGCCATGCAAGTGGATGTCAAACACCTTAAACGTAATGCACAATCATATGAAGACGTAAGGTGAAATAAAACTGCAAAACATTGTAAGGAACTTAAATGAAAACCGGGGCTTGCCTGAATGCGAGTTTGAGTCTATGTTAGTTTCTGGCAGCTGTACCTCCAAGGCTTCCGGCTGCTCCTCGACTTCAGCTACTACACGATATGCATATACTAGGTATAAGTGATTTTGTGAATAATTCATATGCTTAAGGTGGGGTGAGTATATTAAGATATAATAAGATAATTATCTTAATTTACTTTGGGATTTTTATGGTGGATACTAGAGATTATAGAGAAAACTCTTGCAAAGAACAGGAGATGATAAAGGATGTTTGTTATTCTTAACAATTATGGTAAGCAATAATCTTGTCTAAATTTTTGGTTGAAATTTTTGGAGGTGTATTATGGCTACCAAGGGGTGTATCATGTAGAGGGGGTCTCACTAGTTCTAGGAAAATTTGTTTCACAATTTTCTAAGTTTCCTACAGGAAGAAATTATTTTTTAAGTTTGGGTAAATTTCTGGAAATTGATTTTCCATTTTTCTAAATTTATAACTGCATAGAGGTTTGGAACATTGATCAACCCAGCATTTTAAGTCCAAAGAGCTTGAAACTTTTACTGGAGATCAAGGGGATTAACAATAGCGTTCTGACCAAAATTGGAAATTTTCCAATTAACAAAATTGTGGGAATGAATTCTTTAAGCATTTTTATTATCTGAATTATGGAGAAATTTCTATGGCTTTTCATACAAATCCAAGTGAACCAATGGACCGTATTCTTCATGCTGGTTCTATAAAAATTTATTTGGGAATTTTTGGTTAATTCTACTGGAAGTTATGGATTTTCTAAGTTTGGATTGAATCTGGATTTATTTTCCTATTGGAAATTTCAAATAAAAGGGGCCGGTCCAACTTTATTTGAATGGTACAATCGCAGCTGGGCCACACTGGTGGTCACGGGGTTCAACCGCGCAGCCGCACCGGATCCAGCGCCGCAGCTGATCTCGGGCGTTCGAATAGGCGCTGACAAGTGGGGCCCATAGGCCTTCGTCTACCTCGCGACGCGACGGCGCTCCTCGCTGGAAACGCGACGGTGCTTTGCCGGACTTAGGTGCGTCAACCTCTGTTCGGCCTCGCCGTGACCGCTCAACCCTAAAATCGACCGCGCAAGCCGATGGTGGTGTCCAATCATGCCGGAGACGGCAGCGCGACGGTGACGGCGGAGCTAGGGTTTCATCCTTCGTCGGAAATGCTCGGGAATGGCTCAATAGGCTCGAGAAAAACTCGGGAAGGTTCCTGGAAGTACCAAGAGTATGATTTGGGGGTCAAGTTGGGGTGAAATCGCCGACAAGGCTGAGTTCGATGGTGAAGTGCGGTTTTTCAACCGGCGGCCTCGAAAACTTGAAATCTAAGATGCTCGGTTGATAACTTTCAGGGTTCCTGGGCATGGAGCTTCCTTAGGACACATAGAAACTATCTGCTAACTAGATTTAAGGATCATTGCAAGAATGAAATGAATTTAAGCGTGAAACTTTGCTGTTCTATTGAGAAACAGATCGATTCTCGAACAAGAACTCAAGTTATACTTCATGTCATAAGCTAGATTTTGTGAGCATGAACTAGAGAAGATTGCAAACCTTTTTGCTTAAAGGATCGAGGCTGGAAATAGTCTAGAACTGTTGTTCGATGGCAAGACAGTGAAGGTTCTCGGCGGCTTCCTCGACTGCGACTGGCAATCTTCAAAATATGCCAAGCAGAAGCTATGTCACGATCAATGACCAAATGGAATACATAGAGGAGTTTGTGACAAGCCTTTTATCTACTTACAGCTCGGGAAGAAATGGCTGCAATCGTCGGTGAGAGCACGATCGAATAGGGGCGGCGAAAATGGTGTGAACTGGGATGGAGTCCAACGGCGACGGCCAATGGGTATTTATAGGGACTAAGGGGAGAGGGGAGCGCGCCACGGCGTCAAGCAGGCAAGCAGCTCGGTGGATGCATGCGCGTCGTGGTGTCACGCGCTGCCAGCATCGAACGGCGGGACGAGCTGGAGACAGAGCACCCCCCATGGGTTTCACTCGAGTGCTTTGGCTGACAGTGGGCCCCACCTCCTCTTATCTATTTCCCTTCTCTGTAACTTCAATTCTCCTACCAAATTTTGTCCAAAAATTCTAGATTTTTGTGGGGAGGCTCAAATAAATATCTAGAATTTGATTCTGCAATTGGATTTTGAATTGGAGCAAGTTTCAATAGAATTTCAAATTCAAATTTGAATTTGGATGAAATTCAATGGTGCCACTGATTTAATTAGCAATTGAGTTCCAAAAATTGTGGAACTATGGGGATAAGTCAAGCAAGTTATGCTGACCATGAGTGTGTGTTCAAATCTTGATGTTCACTCTAGTTGAACAGAATTCAAAATTTGAATTCAAAACATGGTTTGAATTTGCTAAGCGTCTCAATTAAAATAGCAAATGGAGTTCAAAATTTATGAAACTTTGCAGGCAGTCTATTTGGAATATTAGAAAACCATATAAAAATTCATGGCCTCTAAATTGAATAATTTTGACAGGGCCAAATATACAGTAGTATATATTCAATTTATAGTAATTTGAATATCTATTTGGTACTGCATATTAAATTGGCCTAGCAATCGTTCTTCAAATAATTCCAAACCTTGAAGAGAGGTCAAAAGAATTAATCTAAGTTTATTGGTGAAGTTCATTCCCCATGTTAATAAATTTAAGCATGAGTAGAAGAAAAGATTTGATGAGATCAAGTTTATAAGCGTGGCTATAATTGGTCTCCATTAGGGTTAACAACCAACTTACAACTGAACCTCATATGTAGGAAAATGTGGGATTTTACACGGAGCGCCCTCTCACGCAGCTTCGGCGGTCGAAGCACACCAGGAGGTCCTCAGGGCTGAGCAGTGAGATAGTCGCTGAGTGGCGCGGGATGTGCAGCTGGTGGTAGAGGGAGTCCACGGCCGCACTGGGATGGGCGCGCCTGTCGTGACCTTCCTGCACGAGCTTGGCAGTGTGTTGGAGAAGACAGTGAAGGTCGCAAGCCATCGCCCCGCCGACAACAACAGAGGCAAGACCGTCAAGAGGCCTCTCCTCGGCGCGCCCCGATAAGGGCTCGTTTGGATAAATTACACAACAATACACATGTAACTTAATACACTTGTGAATTGGGTTAATCCACCTCCAACCACCCAATGCACGCAGGGTTCAAGACACAGGTAGGTTCAATTGAAGAGGTCATTTGGAAGAAGTTTAGAAACATAACCCCTCAATTCAAACAAACTTGAGAAATGTTTAATTCCACATCACTGAAAATAACCAGAAATTTTGAAATCAAAAGATGTACAACATCTCACAACGCCGAGGAAGAATACATTGATACATTTGTACCTTTCTGCAACTTCTCATCACTGAGACATTTCGTCGAACATAAGACCTACGCTGCTAATTGTTACTTCCACAGGTGTCTTCTGTGCTCCATGGAACACTCTTCAATGGCCACTGAGTCAAAGACGTATCACAACACTGGTCCGTGAGGCTTGCATCTACTATTTTGAGCAAATACAGGCATGAGGTGAACGATGGCCGGCGGTAAATCATCAGCTTATCGCTGAGCTTGGTGAAGCGAAGGATGCAAGATGTGGCGTGATGTTCAACCTTGTCGTCCCCTATGCGAATGCCTCATCGAGTCGATGAATGAAATGTTGTATCTCCCTCGATGAGAATAGAGGTGGGACTGCAGGAGGAAGCAGCGGGATCGGGCAGGAAGCATGTCGGAGGAGATTTCGGAGCAAGGAACCTGCTAGATTGGAGAGGTGATCCGTGAGCGGCTTGGCCACTCGAGGCTTTCGTAAGGAACAAGAGTGACACCCGCCTCGTGTTTTGTTCCATGCCTCACTTGACGATTTTTTTAACCCTCGCGGATTGAGGAGTTTTGACCGGTATTTCTTTCAATCCACGTCATCGCCAAACGTAGATTTTATCTGCAGGAGGGAGTTGGTCCTGGCGTGGTTTTCGATCCACGAAAAACTGGGATTGGACATGGATCCACCGCAATACACGTTTTCCCAAATGAGGCCTAAGGTGGAGGCGGACACATGAGCAACAGGCATCATGGGTTTGCTTTCCAGTGGAGGAAAGGCCAACCTACTAAGAATGTTTGGCTTCGGGAGCAGGAGGCGCGGGTGTACAGGCTGACGGCCGTCGACGGCTGGCGGAATGCGACAAGCTTTGGTGCAGTGACCAAACTCAAGGCAAGCAAAGCAACGAGGAGGTTCGCGGCAGGCAGCAACGGAATGGTCGGAGGCGAGGCAGCAGAAGCAGCAGCCGCGGAAGGCCATTTGTAGGTCAAGAGAAAACAGACGTTTGGTGGTGTTACCACTGCGGGGGGGAAGCATTCAATTCAAGCTGCGCCGGGTGGCGCGCGGGCCGCCTGCAATGGACAGTGCACAATTCACCGCTCAAATCTTGAGAATCCGTCGGATAAGACGGGAGCTTTGGGGAGACCCGAGCAGGTGGACCAGAAGAGTTACGAAAGTTCGGAGTGGAAGAAAGTTGCCCGTCAGGCAGGACAAGACGAAACACAGAACTGCAAGCAGTGCCGACTGGCGCAGGAGAACACGCAAAAGGTTCAGGAGCAACTAGAGGGGAGGGCCGTAGCGGGATGGGGCAGCACGTCTTTGCAGGGAGACGTCAAGCGGTGATGAGACGTGTGGGAAGCGAGCTGGTGGAAGCAGCAAATGCTGAGTGGGCAGGGCCTGGCATTGAATATCATTGCCCAGAGTCAAGGGCGGTGGACTGCCCAAGCCAGGACAACACGTCGCAGCAGTCACCTCCAAATTGAATTCACCGTGCTCAGACGGCGGCAACAGAGGAGGCGGAGGGGCTCGCAACCCAAGGACAGCGGCGATCGCCAGGGCCAGGGCTGGCGGAGGGCCAGCAACGGCAGACGTGGCGGGAACAACGGGCAACAGAGGGGCAGGGGGTAAGGATGAATGCAGCATCACCATAACCTCCGGCGACAGCAGGGATGGAGTCAACAGCGGGGCAGAAGCCACCAAGGGGGTTGCAACTGGCGAAAGCAGGCCATGGACAGGGGGAAGCAAGGATCGGGCGTCCTCAACTGAAGATCCACCAGAGCTGAGGAGGATCGGAAAGAGGGACAGAGAGTCCTCCTCAGAACGGATGGAGCCGGTAGAGCCCACTGCAGGTTTGAGCCCACTGCAGGTGTAAGAAGCAAGGAGAATGGCATACACGGTGGTGAAGCAGTGGAGGAGAGGCGCAAGAGAATCGGAGAACCAGGAGGTGATGAGTGCGAAGGTGGAGAAGGTGAAGACAGCGAAGAAGCCAGCGCAGCCAAAGGGAGGGATCCCAGAGGCGGGGAGGAAGAGCAGGCTAGACTAGCCGCCGCAGAGAGGGAGTGGTAGGGCGGGGAAGGGGTCGGGGACGGGCTGGGCAGGGTGCTGGGGGAGGAAGCCATGACCGACACGAGCAACGGCGGCGGACGCCACAGCCAGAGCAGAGGCGCGAGCAGTGAAGGTGGTCGCCGCGACCGGAGTGGCCAACTGCGAGGGTCGTCGAGGGGGTTGCTAGGTCAGCATCACCTCCGACGCTCTCTTGCACTCTCTCAATGGTGGACGTGGGTGCTGGGGAGGCAACGACCAACAGAAGGCTCTCACTCTCACTCTCGCTCGCCACTCCCACACTAGCCTGGGTCCTGGGATGTGTTCCAAGAGGCTGGGGCTGAGCTGAGCGTGGTAGCTTCATTGTTGTCAACATCACTGTCATTGTTGTGCTCCTTCGCCCTGTCTCCAGAGCTGAGCACGTATACTGACGCTGAGCCATGCTCGGTAACTTCAGCCAGCCATGTCACATACCTCTGTAGCTCTGCTATCAGCTCATTATTTGTTACTTTTTTATCCCAAATTACTTGTCGCTCTCTAGTTTATTTTTGAATTAGAGGGTGACAAGTAATTTGGGATGAAGCGAGTAATTCGATTTATTTTTTTGAAAAACTCAGGCAGGAGCGCTGCCCATTCATTAAGGAAGATAGGTAAACAAACATCCTAAGTTACATATACTAAAACTCAGGTCATAAAATACCCAGACCCAAACAGGAGGCATCCCTGGCTGCTGGTAGCTACAAAATCACTCCGCTGTGATCACAGCAACTTGATCAAATGTAGCAAATTGGTTTTGGAAGGTCCGTTGGTTCCTCTCTTTCCAGAAGAACCACCAATAGTAGAATAGGATTCCCGCCTTCAGACAATGCTGTTTCTTCGCTCCCGCTGCTGTAATGCATTGCAGTGCGTGGCTAACAGTCAGTTGTAGAGTTGCTGGCAATGTGAGGCACTGGAACTTACGTGTTAGTTCATTCCAAACAGCTCTGGCAAATGGGCATGCAAGTAGCAAATGGTCAATGCTCTCCTGATGCTGCAGACAAAGTTTACACGTAGGGTCCACCTTCATCCTCTTCTTGATCAGGTTATCCGTTATTGGAGCTCTGTTTTGTATGGCAAGCCACACAAAAAATCGGCACTTAGGTTTTGTCTTTGCTTGCCAGATATAAGTTGAATCGAAAGTTGCTACAGTTCCCGCAAATTGCGCTTCATACGCCGATCTTGCAGTGTATCGGCCCGAGCTTGTCCATTTCCACTTGATTACGCCTTGATCATCATTTAGTTGAACACCAGAGATTGGCGCATATAGCAGAACATATTCATCCATGAGGGTCTCTGTGTTTATGTCCCTGATGTTCCTGATCCAATTGCTTGCAGTTACTTCTTCATGCACTGTCCTAAATTTGCACCTCACCTGCATGTACAAATTAGGAACTAAGCATTTTGGTGCCATTCTCTGTATCCATCTTGCTTCCCAAAATGGGGTCTCCCTGCCGTTTCCCACATGCACCAGTGTCGACCCAAAGAATAGGTCTCTAACAGTCTTGTGCCGGATCTTCACAAATGGCTTCCATGGTCTGTCCGGTGAACTCCAATGATGCCAGACCCATTTGAGTCTGAGAGCGCTCCCAAATTTGTTCAAATTCTTTACGCCCAATCCTCCCCACTTCTTGGGCATTGTACATCGGGACCATCTCACCAGGCATTTCTCATTTCTTGTCCATCGCAACAACTTGATCAAATGTGGCGGCAAGACGGCGGGTCTACAAGCCAGTCAGAGGAAGCTTATACGATAAGCTTTAGATCTTTAGGATAAGATCGTCCCGAGACCACCTATCAGGCCCCGTACCTCACTTGTAAGCTGTTTCACCTTGGACTATAAAAAGACTGGACAGCCACCGACTTAGGCAACTTCATACACACTCAGCACACACATTCACACCTAGGAGAGCACACTCTCCAACAACACAACTCACATCGTGGAGTAGGGTATTATGCTCCGGCGGCCCAAACCACATAAAATCACTGTCTCACCATCTCTCATACGCGCAACCTCACATGAGGACTAAGCCCTGCCGATCAAGAACCTCCACGGTCTGCTCATATAGCAGGTTTGGGAGAAGTGTTGCAAGAACACTTTGACATTTGGCATGCCAGGTATGGGCTTTTTCCTCTAAAAAAGTGGTTGCGCTTTTACCGCAATGGTGTACATCAAGCCCATGGATGTCAGTTTTTGTGGCCGTCATCCCGTGACCAGATCCCACGCTCGGGCGGCGCAATCTGGTCCGTCACACCCCCACATAGATGCAGCTGGCCAAGGTGGTGCATCCGGGCACATCCTGGTACAGTCGGCACCCCTGGAGTCGCCGGCTGCAAGTCCGGAGAGCGCTCTAGCAGTAGCCAGGGCCCTTCTCGACCACTCACTGTCCTTGAACGCCTTCCAGGGAGCAGCACAACAATGGGTCCACGACATCGACCACCTCGTCGTTGCAACCATCAACTCTCGCGTTAGAGGGAGACATCACGTGTCGCTGTCGCGCACGCTGTCCATCGACCGTTACTCTGTCGACTCCCACTCCACCAGACTTACTAGTGCTGGCAAGATCCCCACGGTTGACTTGAGGGCCGAGCTTGACAGTCGTCGAGCTCATGAAGACAGCCGCGTCATCATCGAGCGGTGTCACGCCCGGTCATCGTAAAGATGAACAGACGCTAATCACATGTACACCAGGATCAGTTGAATTGTACATGCATCGAAGAAAGTGAAATACCATTACATAGCCATGTTCGAATACATAAATAGTCTTACAATATGACCCGAAGGTCTACAAATACCTACCACAAACTATTTACAACACTTAAATAGTTCATAAACTCCAAACTACAGCGGAAGGGGAAATAGGTAAGCATGGCTCCATCTTCACAGGCAGCAGTTGCGCGTACGGTCGCCAGCCTAGGCCAAGTCCTCCGGATTGACGAAGAAGTCCTCCGGTGCCGCTTCTTCTTCTTCATATTCTATTGGAAATGTAAACGCTTAAGTACATAGAGTACTCAGCAAGTGTGGGAAGAGAATGACATGATTGGCTAAGCAAGGGAAGGCCAAATATGGCTTAGCAGTATGCTTAAAACCTAACCTTAGCTTTCAATTATCAATATCATAATTCAAGAAGTAATCAACACATGAGTAATGACAATGAATGTAACTTGAATCATAATTAACCACCATTTCCCAACCATAGACTAATTATGAACTGGCCCCAAGCCGCTCTTGTCCGTGAGCACGACTGTCATGACAGTTTTACCAAATCTCTGCAGAGAGTGTACCCTTTCCCCACAAGCAGTGATTTCATCCACTGTTGCCAGGTGGACTAGCGAACCTCCCCGAATGCCCGTGGTAGCTAACCACATTTCACACTTCCTTTGGTGTGAGGCCAGGAGATCACTATATGGTCTTTACAAAGGTGCTCCCGACTAGTGCTAGCCCTCTAAGTTTTCCACCACTGAGGTTACTCGGAGTAACCCTCCGCCTCAGAGCCCCCTCTTGAGCCTTGCGAATCCCAGAGCAGTTCCCTGCATCATTCCCCGCACCATCCAACTACTAGCATTTCATCGGGAGAAACCTAATTAATTGACCAAGCTACCCCATCTCAGTCTTGTGGCGGTACTATAAAGCTTAGTGGCTTCCTCCATAAATCGGTCCTTAGAATCCGATGGTACCAAACCCAATCCTGGGTCTCGTGCAAACTGCACCATACCAAATCTATCCAACCACCAGATTCCTATCCACTACTATTGTGTATCCACCACAATTAAAGTAATCATAAAGTTTAACATGTCACAATTGTATGAAGACCCATTCCCAAATGTCGAAGCATGGCTAAGCATAAATAAGACCTATCTACTTCCCAACCCATTTCAGGTAACAAGGAATTATATGGAACAGGGCATGTAAACATGAAATAGGACATCAATTTAATTATCATGCATATATCTAAATTCCTAAAATTGGTACAAGATGGTCAAGGGCACTTGCCTTCGTTGAAGACTTGAGTGTTGGTGAAGTCTTGGTCTTGGAGGTTAAGATTGGGGTCGTAGAACGACTCTAAATATATTGCCCAAGCATGGCAAGAATAGAATAAAGCTAAATAAGTAAAGAGCACGCAAAACAATACATCACAACATACACATAGGCATAAAACCCTATACTAATGCATCCCTACGAAGTACTTAACATGGCCAAAGTATGCATTTTAGATTTATCCTACATTTTGGGATTTAATTATAGCCTAAAACCATTTTTATTGAATTTTCTATGGCCAAAATGTATTTTTAAAAACTTATAATAAATATTACATGGACCAAATATATTTTATATGAAATCTACAATTTAATCATAGCATAAAGTAGTTTATACTAATTTTCCCTACTATTTCTACAATTAATTACCATTTTTATCTATTTTCTACACCTCAAATACACCTAAAAACCATATTCAACAAATAAATAAAAGTCTAGGGACTAAATAAATATTTTCCTATACTGTTCAGGGGCTAAATCCATGATTCTGCAAATTTACAGAGGCTAGATTGCTTATTTAAATGATTAAATCCAATTTCAGGGAGTCCAGGGGCTAGTCTGCAAATTTCAGGGGCTAGATAAGCATTTCTGTGAAGTCCAGGGGGTAGCAAGCAAGATTCCAGGGGTCTGGGTGTAAAACCGAAGGCGGGAATTGGTATTTAAATGTGGGCCGTTGGATCTGAAGTGGAGGGCTCGGATTTTATTACGCGAAGGGGTACGTTGCGATCTAATCGCAGCCGTAGGCGTCCAACCGATGGTCCAGATGGGGCCACGTCGCCCCTAGGGCGTTGCCAGCGCGCTGCGCGGCGGCGCCCGACGGCTGCCGGCGGCGATCTCGCCGGAGATCACCCAAAACGCGAATTACACCCTAATTCTAGAATCTGAGTGCATAGAAACGAAGAGGGAGATCATGTGGACTCACCGGACGTGTTGATCGGGCTTGGGGAAGAGCGGATGACGCCGGCAGCGAGGGAGAGCGGCGGAGCTCGTCGGTGAGCGGCAAAATTGGCGATGCAGTGATGATCTCCTCGATCGGTTGTGTCCGGCGCGTGTCTGGGAGCACGGCGAACACGTTAGGCTAGGCGCACGGAGGAATATGCATTGCAATTGGCGGGAACATCGGCGACTTACCGAGAGCAGGGGCGGCTAGGGTTGAGAGCTCGGGGAAGGGGGGAAATTTGGGGGCGACGGTGGTTTATAGCTGCGGTGGAGTCAGCAGTTGTGGCGCACGTGCGGGCTTGAAGTTTTGGGCGCGGATCCGAGGTGGGGGGACGTGGGCGCGGTGCAGATCGTGGGCGTGGGGCGTCGGTTGCGCGCGGGGAAGAAGGGAGGGGGAAGGAGGAAGCGCCGACCAGTGGGCCCGGGGTGGCAGCAGGATGAGAGAGAGGGGAGAGGTTCGACTGGGCCGCGGGAGGGGGGAAAGAAATTGGGCCGGGGGGAAAGAATTGGCCCAGGGGAGGGTTTTATCCCTTTTTTCTATTTCATTTCTTTTCCTTTGATTTGAATTCAAATTCAAATTGAAGTCGTTTGCTACACATTTGAATTTCAAAAATCACCCAAAAATGCATACAAGAATGTTCAAGGGTTTGATCAAATTTTGATACAAAAAATATGGATGCTACAACTCTACCCCCCTTAAAAGGAATCTCGCCCTCGAGATTCGGACGTCCTAAGAGAATAGATGAGGGAAATCCGCTTTGAGATCTTCTTCTCTTTCCCATGTTGCTTCTGCCTCTGAGTGATGTTTCCACTGCACCTTACACATGCGAATGACTTTGTTTCTGGTGACCTTTTCTAACGTCTCAAGTATCTTGACAGGTTGTTCCACATAAGACAAATCTTCTTGTACATCAACTGCTTCCATAGGTAATTGCTCCTCAGGCACTCTCAGACACTTCTTAAGTTGCGAAACATGGAATACGTTATGAACATCTGACAAGTGCGGTGGAAGCTCAAGCTGATAAGCCACTTCACCTCGTCGTTCGAGTATCTTGAATGGACCAATGTAGCGGGGTGACAACTTGCCTCTTACTTTAAATCTTCTCAATCCTCTCATAGGTGACACCTTCAAGTACACATAATCACCAACCTCAAATGTTAGATCACGTCTTCGAGTATCCGCGTAACTCTTCTGTCTTGTTTGGGCTACCTTTAGATTCTTCCGAGTTTCTTGTACTTGTCTTTCAGCATCTTTTAATACGTCAGGCTCAAAGACTTGACTTTCCCCAGTTTGATTCCAAAACAACGGTGTCCTACATTTCCGCCCATACAATGCTTCAAAAAGAGACATCTTCAAACTAGCTTGATAACTGTTGTTGTAAGAAAATTCAGCATATGGCAGATTCTTGTCCCAACTTTTGCTATTCTTTAGAGCACACACTCTTAACATGTCTTCCAATATCTGGTTGGTTCGTTCTGTCTGACCGTCAGTCTGAGGATGATACGCTGAACTAAAGTTTAGACAGGTATCCATTGATTCATGCAACTTCTGCCAGAATCTTGAGGTGAATTGAGTGCCCCGATCTGAAATAATCTTCTTAGGAACTCCATGTAAGCATACAATCCTGAAGATATACAGTTCCGCCAACTTGGGACCATTGCATGTTTCTTTCACAGGGATAAAGTGAGCAACTTTAGTTAAACGATCCACTATGACCCATATAGAATCATATCCAGACTGTGTTCTTGGTAGTCCCACAATGAAATCCATACTAATTTCTTCCCATTTCCATTCTGGCACTTTGATTGGTTGCAACAACCCTGCTGGTCTTTGGTGTTCCGCCTTAATCAATTGACACGTATCACATATGGCCACATATTCTGCTACATCTCTTTTCATTCCATGCCACCAATATCGATCTTTAAGGTCTTGATACATCTTTGTGCTTCCGGGATGAATGGAGTATGATGAGTTATGATCTTCCCTTAGTATCAACTCTTTAATCTCCTTGACCTCTGGAACACAAATCCTCTTTCCAAGCCATAGGGTTCCTTGTTCATCCTCCCTAAAGTTCGGAGCTTTTCCTTTCTTCATTGACTGCTTGATCTCCTTGACCTTCTCATCATTCTTTTGTCTTTCTCGTATATCACGTTCAAGGGTTGAGTCCACTTCCATAGCAACTGCTTCAGTGCTAGACACTAGACATAAGTTTAACCTTGCAAACTCTTCACACAACTGGGGTTGAAGAGCTTGTACTGACAAGTTATTACATTGTCCTTTTCTTCTTAGAGCATCAGCGACCACATTAGCCTTTCCTGGATGGTAGTTGATTCCCACATCGAAGTCATTTATTAACTCCAACCAACGACGTTGTCTAAGATTAAGATCTGGCTGTGTGAATATATACTTCAAGCTCTTGTGATCTGTGTATATCTCAGTTCTTTTTCCCATTAAGTAGTGTCTCCATATTTTCAATGCATGAACAACAGCTGCCAATTCTAAATCGTGTGTTGGATAGTTCCTCTCATGTTTCCAAAGCTGTCTTGAAGCATAGGCTACAACATGTCCTCCTTGCATTAAGACACATCCTAAACCATGACCAGATGCATCACAATAACCACAAACTCCTTCTGCATATCAGGCATCACCAATACCAGTGCACTGGTTAACCTCTTCTTCAACTCGGCAAAGCTTACTTCACATTCGGGGGTCCACTTGAAAGCAACTCCTTTCTCAAGCAACTTGGTTAGTGGTCGAGAGATCTGCAAAAATCCCTCGATGAATCGACGGTAATAACCAGCCATGCCTAAGAATCTTCGTATATCATGTACACTCTCAGGTGTTTCCCACTTAAGGACATCGGCCACTTTGCCTGGATCCACTGCTATACCTCCTTCAGATATGACATGACCCAAAAATGACACTTCCTTTAGCCAAAACTCACACTTACTAAGTTTGGCATATAATTGGTGTTGGCGAAGCTTCTGTAGAGCCATCCTGATGTGCTCCTCATGCTCTTCTTCAGTCTTGGAGTAGATAAGTATGTCATCGATGAACACCACTACAAACTTGTCCAAGTACTCCATGAATACCTTGTTCATTAGATACATAAAATATGCTGGAGCATTGGTCAGCCCAAACGACATAACCGTATACTCATATAGTCCATATCGGGAGACAAATGCAGTCTTGGGAATATCTGAGGGTCTAATCTTCAGTTGGTGATAACCTGAGCGAAGATCAATCTTAGAGAACACACATGCTCCTCTCAACTGATCAAATAAATCTTCAATCTGGCAGTGGGTACTTATTCTTGATTGTTACCGCATTTAAGGCACGGTAATCAACACACAACCTTTGAGTACCATCCTTCTTAAGTACAAATATAACTGGTGCTCCCCAAGGCGATGAGCTAGGACGAATATATCCTTTCCCCAATAACTCCTCAATATGATCCTTTAGTTCAGCTAATTGTTTAGCATCCATTCTATACGGCCTCTTATATATTGGGGCCGTTCCAGGTACTAACTCAATGACAAATTCAATCTCTTGATCAGGAAGCATACCTGGTAAGTCATCTGGGAATACATCCGGAGATGCCTTCACAACCCTGATGTCTTCGGTACCCTCAAGATGGTTGAGTTGTACTACTGCCTCTTGTGTCTGATCTGGCTTGAACTCCACTGTAGTGCCATCTGGTTGTGTTAAGCAAACTGTTCTAGTTGCACAATGAATTACTCCTTGATTCTTCGTTAACCAGTCCATTCCCAAAATGATATCTAATCCTTGTGAGTCCAACACTATTAGGTTGGCCCAAAAGACTACCCCCCTTATGTTTATACTCACTTTTCGGCATAGATGCCTTGCCACCATCTCTCCTCCAGGAGAGTTTATCAACAGTGGACGATTCAAGAATGTAACTACCATGTCATGCTTCTTTATGAAATCCTTGGATATAAATGAATGTGTAGCACCCGAATCAAACAATATGGTGGCGGGGTGGGAGTTAACAGAAAACATACCGATCACCACATCAGGCGCTTCCTGTGCTTGCTCCAGTGTCTCATGGTTGACACGACCAGGTGGGTTTTGTTGCTTCTTTGGACAACTGCTGGCGTAGTGTCCCCATTCTCCGCACTTGTAACATTGAACTCCCGCAGCATTACTCTGGCCCTTGTTGCCTCCTGATTGGTTTCTTGGGGGTTGGCCATTTGGACGGTTAGCTGGAGCTGAAGGGCGGGGTGGCTGCATCTGCTGACGTGGGGGTTGCATTGGCTGGCGTGGCGGCTGCTGCTGCTGGCGCATTTGCTGATTGTAGGGAGTGGGTGGCCTGTAGTTGGAGTTTGGAATTCTCGGTCCCGAGTAGTTCATGGGACGAGTCATATGGTTTGTAGGCTGAGGGTTGAGGCAGGGGCGTACATTGCTGCTAGAGGCATGTGCTATAGTCAACTTCCTTTTTCTTTCATCATCATCCAATTCCTTTTTAGTCCTCTCCACTTCAAAATCTTTATCAACTAACTTCTGAAAGTCGCTGTAGTCGTTGGAAGACATGGCAAACTTCAACTCCTTATCCAGTCCATTCTTGAAACGGAACTGTTTCTTGGAGTCAGTATCCACATCGGTTGGAGCGTAGCGGGATAACTGGGTGAATGCATTCAAGTAGGCCCTCACAGTCATACGTCCCTGCTTCAACATAAGGAACTCTTCACGTCTTGCTTGTATTTCTCCCTCAGGCACAAAGTGATTGCGGAAGTTGGTCCTGAATTCTTCCCAAGTAATGTTTTCCGGATCCTGGTGGGCTTCAGTGAAGGCAGTCCACCAGTCAGCTGCTGGTCCTTGGAGTTGATGGGAGGCTAATAATACCTTCTCTCTTCCTTCACAGTGTATGAGCCTCAACTTGCTTTCAAATGTTCGGAGCCAATCATCGGCATCCATGAGTTCAGTGACTGTGGCAAAAGTGGGTGGATGAGTGTTTAGGAAGTCCCTTAGAAAGGACCTAGGTGGAAAAGGTGGTGGTGGCAGAAGGTTGTAATTTGGTGGTGGTGGGGGTGGGGCTTGCTGCAGGTTGGTGACAATCTGGGTGAGGTTGTTGAGCAATTGGGTTTGTATGGCCATCATCTGCTGCATCTGCTGCGCGGCTGGGGCTCCTCGAGCACCCCTACCATTCCATCCTGGCACACCTCCAAGTCCTTCATCTTGGGGCACAACACCCCTTCCACGACCTCTACCTCCACCTCTTCCAGACATCTGTATAGGGAATAATTGAAACTTTAGGACAATAGATGAGATATAGAAGGGTACGCTATGGCAAACGGTCCCAACTACATGCATCAAGGGAAACATATATATAAAGCAAACAAATTCATTAACCAACTAGTGCGGATGTGGACAAGATGCTAATGCATTCCACAACTCGCACGACACACTAACAAGCCTATATACATATGACATGGATGTGGACAGGATGCTGAAGCATTCCACAACTCATGTCGCACACAAACACACACACACAACATAAAGCAAACTACTAGCACAACATCACAAATAACAGAACTCAAGACTAAAGAGGGCGTAGCTACACGCTCCTACATATTAAGGATAGGTGTCTTGAGTCGTCCAGCGGGGAAACAAGTCCACTCCTACTCATCGGAGTCCTCTTCAACCTCCATCTCCGGGTCTTCTTCTTTCGAATCCTCTCTTGAATTCTGGGGGGAGTTCATACGACGATCTGGAGAGTTCGGGTCCCAAGGCTCAACGTCTGAAGCGTACCGAGGAGAGTTCGGATCAGCTGCAATGATCCTCGCGTAGCGTCGGCGAAGTCGCTCGTAGCGGTCAACCAGGTCCCTGCTGTCCTGAAGCTCCTGCTGACAACGCTGGAGTCGCGAAGACAACTCCACAACGTCGTCCACAAGCCTCTCGCACTGGGCGTGGTGCAAAGGCCCCTCGACGTCATGTCCCGTGAAGTCGGCTGTGCCACTAGGGCGCTGAGGGGTGAAAGCGTGCTCCGTGCACCCGAGGCGGAACCTGTGGGCATGACTCCAGTAGGTAGTCGCCTCCCACGTAGCATCCTCCTCAGCCGCACGCTTGGAGCTCCTCCAGGCCGGAGAGAAGTGTGAGTGCAGCAGCTCTGAGTCGTAGTAGACGGCCAGCTGGGAAGTCCACTCCAGTCCACTAGTATAGGGTGCAAAGACCCTAGTGGTGTGGTAGACGAGGTGAACACGGTACTCACGGTACCCCGCAGCACGAAGAAGAGAGCGAAGATGGACACGCATCCTCGAGGCAGCACTCCCAGTGGAGAACAGCGTCGTCTCCCTCATGGGGGTGTGAGGTGTGGAGCGACTGGCTAGGGCGTGGTGAGGAACACGACCCCCAGTCGACTTACGAGCCGTCTGCTTGGTGCGCGCCATCCACAAACATTTGAAAAGAAGAGAGTGAGATCAATAATCAATAAATTAATTTAGAATAAAGCAAATAGCACAGCAAGATGAGAAGCACAAGGGTTGAAATGGAGAACACAAAGTTTTGGAAATACTACTTTATAAGAAAATAGTATAGTCCTTAATTTTCGGCCATTTCTAACTAGGCTTGCGTCCTACGGGCAACACGGCTCTAATACCACTTTGTCACGCCCGGTCATCATAAAGATGAACAGACACTAATCACATGTACGCCAAGATCAGTTGAATCGTACATGCGTTGACGAAAGTGAAATACCATTACATAGCCATGTTCGAATACATAAATAGTCTTACAATATGACCCGAAGGTCTACAAATACACACCACAAACTATTTACAACACTTAAATAGTTCATAAACTCCAAACTACAGCGGAAGGGGAAATAGGTAAGCATGGCTCCATCTTCACAGGCAGCAGTTGCGCGTACGGTCGCCAGCCTAGGCCAAGTCCTCCGGATTGACGAAGAAGTCCTCCGGTGCCGCTTCTTCTTCTTCATATTCTATTGGAAATGTAAACGCTTGAGTACATAGAGTACTCAGCAAGTGTGAGAAGAGAATGACATGATTGGCTAAGCAAGGGAAGGCCAAATATGGCTTAGCACTATGCTTAAAACCTTACCTTAGCTTTCAATTATCAATATCATAATTCAAGAAGTAATCAACACATGAGTAATGACAATGAATGTAACTTGAATCATAATTAACCACCATTTCCCAACCATAGACTAATTATGAACTGGCCCCAAGCCGCTCTTGTCCGTGAGCACGGCTGTCATGACAGTTTTACCAAATCTCTACAGAGAGTGTACCCTTTCCCCACAAGCAGTGATTTCATCCCCTGTTGCTAGGTGGACTAGCGAACCTCCCCGAGTGCCCGTGGTAGCTAACCACATTTCACACTTCCTTTGGTGTGAGGCCAGGAGATCACTACATGGTCTTTACAAAGGTGCTCCCGACTAGTGCTAGCCCTCTAAGGTTTCCACCACTGAGGTTACTCGGAGTAACCCTCCGCCTCAGAGCCCCCTCTTGAGCCTTGCGGATCCCAGAGCAGTTCCCCTGCATCATTCCCCGCACCATCCAACTACTAGCATTTCATCAGGAGAAACCTAATTAATTGACCAAGCTGCCCCATCTCAGTCTCGTGGCGGTACTATAAAGCTTAGTGGCTTCCTCCATAAACCGGTCCTTAGAATCCGGTGGTACCAAACCCAATCCCGGGTCTCGTGCAAACTGGACCATACCAAATCTATCCAACCACCAGATTCCTATCCACTACTATTGTGTATCCACCACAATTAAAGTAATCATAAAGTTTAACATGTCACAATTGTATGAAGACCCATTCCCAAATGTCTAAGCATGGCTAAGCATAAATAAGACCTATCTACTTCCCAACCCATTTCAGGTAACAAGGAATTATATGGAACAGGGCATGTAAACATGAAATAGGACATCAATTTAATTAGCATTCATCTATCTAAATTCCTAAAATTGGTACAAGATGGTCAAGGGCACTTGCCTTCGTTGAAGACTTGAGTGTTGGTGAAGTCTTGGTCTTGGAGGTTAAGATTGGGGTAGTAGAACGACTCTAAATATATTGCCCAAGCATGGCAAGAATAGAATAAAGCTAAATAAGTAAAGAGCACGCAAAACAATACATCACAACATACACATAGGCATAAAACCCTATACTAATGCGTCCCTACGACGTATTTATTACTTAACATGGCCAAAGTATGCATTTTAGATTTATCCTACATTTTTGGGATTTAATTATAGCCTAAAACCATTTTTATTGAATTTTCTATGGCCAAAATGTATTTTTAAACACTTATAATAAATATTACATGGACCAAATATATTTTATATGAAATCTACAATTTAATCATAGCATAAAGTAGTTTATACTAATTTTCCCTACTATTTCTACACTTAATTACCATTTTTATCTATTTTCTACACCTCAAATACACCTAAAAACCATATTCAGCAAATAAATAAAAGTCCAGGGACTAAATAAATATTTTCCTATACTGTTCAGGGGCTAAATCCATGATTCTGCAAATTTACAGGGGCTAGATTGCTTATTTAAATGATTAAATCCAATTTCAGGGAGTCCAGGGGCTAGTCTGCAAATTCCAGGGGCTAGATAAGCATTTCTGTGAAGTCCAGGGGGTAGCAAGCAAGATTCCAGGGGTCTGGGTGTAAAACCGAAGGCGGGAATTGGTATTTAAATGTGGGCCGTTGGATCTAAAGTGGAGGGCTCGGATTTTATTACGCGAAGGGGTATGCTGCGATCTAATCGCAGCCGTAGGCGTCCAACCGATGGTCCAGATGGGGCCACATCGCCCCTAGGGCGTTGCCAGCGCGCTGCGCGGCGGCGCCCGATGGCTGCCGGCGGCGATCTCGCCAGAGATCACCCAAAACGCGAATTACACCCTAATTCTAGAATCTGAGCGCATAGAAACGAAGAGGGAGATCATGTGGACTCACCGGAGGTGTTGATCGGGCTTGGGGAAGAGCGGATGACGCCGGCAATGAGGGAGAGCGGCGGAGCTCGTCGGTGAGCGGCAAAATCGGCGATGCAGTGATGATCTCCTCGAGCGGTTGTGTCCGGCGCATGTCTTGGAGCACGGCGAACACGTTAGGCTAGGCGCACGGAGGAATTTGCGTTGCAATTGGCGGGAACGTCGACGACTTACCGAGAGCAGGGGCGGCTAGGGTTGAGAGCTCGAGGAAGGGGGGAATTGGGGGGCGACGGTGGTTTATAGCTGCGGTGGAGTCGGCAGTTGTGGCGCGCGTGCGGGCTCGGAGTTTTGGGCGTGGATCCGAGGTGGGGGGGGGGGGACGTGGGCGCGGTGCAGATCGTGGGCGCGGGGCGTCGGTTGCGCGCGGGGAAGAAGGGAGGGGGAAGGAGGAAGCGCCGACCGGTGGGCCCGGGGTGGCAGCGGGATGAGAGAGAGGGGAGAGGTTCGGCTGGGCCGCGGGAGGGGGGGGAAGAATTGGGCCGAGGGGGAAGAATTGGCCCAGGGGAGGGTTTTATCCCTTTTTTTTCTATTTCATTTCTTTTCCTTTGATTTGAATTCAAATTCAAATTGAAGTCATTTGCTACACGTTTGAATTTCAAAAATCACCCAAAAATGCATACAAGAATGTTCAAGGGTTTGATCAAATTTTGATACAAAAAATATGGATGTTACAAGCGGTAGCGGGAGAGATGGCGCAACCTTGAGGCCGAGTACGGCCCTCAAGGGCCTGAGCAGGAGGCATCCTCCGTCCAAGGTGGACCACACGTAAACCCTCTGCCGTCTCCTCATCAAGATTATGCTAGGTCGACCCCCCCCCCCCCCCACAGTACTCTGCGCAGTAGGTGCTACAGCAACAGTACTTGGCGCGGCAGGTTCTACGACAGCAGAACACTCCGCTGCAAGCTCTGCAACAGCCGCACGTCGAGCAGGAACCCCCCCTCCCCAGGGTATGACGCACCGTACGCTTCTCTGACGAGGGCCATCAGAGGGTGTATAACCTTGGCTCCATTCCTCCATCTGACGACATGGCAACGCAAGTTCTGGCCACACCTGTGGAGAAGTTTGACGTAAGCGTCAACCCCACCGAGTTTCTGCAGATCTACATAGTGGCATTCCTTGCTGCAGGAGCGGATGAGATCACCGTAACGAATTACTTCCCCGTCGCCCTGACCAGCTCAACCTTGTCTTGGCTCATGAACCTACCCGAGGGGTCCATAACCTCTTGGGAAGAGCTCTACCGACAGTTCACAGCAAACTCTGGTAGCTCCAACACACGCCCCGACACCAAGCTCGACCTCCACGTCGTGCGTCACCAACCCAAGGAGACGTTGGTTCGTTCATCCAGCGGTTCTACCAGGTACACAACTCCATCCCCAACATCCCAAATGCTTTTGTCATAGTGGCATTCAAGCAGGGAGTGCGGGATAGGAAGATGCTCGAGAAGTTCGCCACGCACAACGTGCAAGACATCTCCGAGCTCTTGTCGATCACCGACTGGTGCGTCAGGGCGGCAGAAGGCCATGACTGGCACTGACTGCCCGCCTCCGGGGCAGGTAAGGCTGACCAATATGGTGAAGGTGCTGCTACTCAAGGTAGCGGCAAAAAAAACAAGAATCGGGGTGGCGGCCAGAACAAGCTGCTACAGGGGGCACCCGTCGCGGCAGCAGCTGCGACCGGTGGCGCTAGACCCCCACGCCACGACAAACGCCCTCGTCACGCACCTGCTACTAACAACAGTGTCGAGCCCTGCCCGGTGCACAAGACTCGCGACCACAGTGCGAGTGACTGCTGGGAGATGAAGAGGTGCGTCGCGCGATATCAGAAGCAGGCACAACAGCATCCTGAAGATGCACCCTTCCGCCAGCAGGAGGGCAAGCAGAAGGTCGACCCCAAGGTCGATGATGACGAGGAGATGGAGTACCTGAAGCATGAACGGGCCATCAAGGTGGTCCACCAGGACAAAGACTTTGACGCCAGCAGCGACAGCGAGCGTCACAAGACACTCCACGTCATCTTTGGGGGGTCTTGGGATCTCACATCCCAGAAAGCGGTCAAGGTCATGCGACGAGCAGTGGCCTTCATAGCTCCTACCCTCACTCCGGCGCTGCACCATAGGTGGAAGGAGACGCCGATCAACTTTGCCTCCGACTACCCCAAAAAAATGGCGGGAGCCGGGATCCTGCCTCTCTTGGTCGCCCCCACCATCGCCAATGTCAAGCTCCACCACATCTTGATAGATGGCGGGGCCGACCTCAACCTCATCCGCTGTCCAGCCTTCGACCAGCTGCAGATCCCAATGTCCAAGCTCACCCCCTCGAGCTTGTTCTCGGGGGGTGGGACCAGAGAACATCATCGCGTACGACAACATCCACCTCCGAGTGACCTTTAGGACACCCGAAAACTTCAGGATGAAGAACATCCTATATGACGCCGCAGAGGTTAGCCTCCCCTTCAAAACCATCATCGGCAGGCCCACCCTATACCGATTCGTTGCTGTACCCACTACGGCTACCTTGTCTTTAAGATGTCGATGCCCTCCGGCATCCTCAAGATCCGCAAAGACTGCACCGCTGCGGTGTTAGCCTTGGAGAAGCTCCAAGCGCTTGCAGCAGTCCCAGCACCTGCCCCAGGCAGCGCTGGACCAAGTCAGCCTCCGCCGAGCTCGCGTCAGCACGACTCATCTATTGCACCCCATCTGCAGCCCTCCAACAGCACCGGCGTTCCCGTCAAAGATGTCAAGATCAGTTCCGGCTCTGCCCAGACCATCCACAAGGCGTGGGTCCAAGGCAAAATGTAGGGACACCGGCTCATCACCCCCCTGATAGCTGGTGTCAAAAAGTTGCCCGACAACTATCATAGTTACCCTCGGAGCTTTGAGCACCCCTGTAAGTTATCCTTAGCTTAATAGCAGGACAACGTAAAGGTTCCATAGAATCTAGGAGCAGCACTTAGGACAACCAAGTTCCGGGAGAGTCAAGCCCAGAGTGCGCAGTCATCTTAGCCTGGTGCCCTAAGCCTGTGCACCCTGCCTCCCTCGTCATCTGGAAGCAAGTCATAGCCTTCTTTTGTAAAGCATGTCTCCTCCTATTAATGTCAATATAAAAGAATCACTGTCTTACTCCATGCTTCCCTAAACTGTTCATTTAATTACTCGTTACTTTTATAATGAAACATGTTGGGCTCGTTTTCGTATATTGTCTTCCTATACACGGTTATATGCTCCATGTCTCACTCTTGTTAGAGTTGTGCAATCCAATTGCAGGAGGGCCCGCTTGAGGTACCTGCAATGTGTGAGGGATTCTCACGGCTACCCCCTTCCTTGGAGTCGTGTGACTCCAGATGGCCTCCCAGGAAAGGTATACGCCAAGCTGGAGGTCCAGGGTGTAAATTGCTTAGTCTGGTCCTATACCCTAAGCGTGCACACCTTGCCTCCTAGCGTTGTAGCCAAGTACTAGGGGCTGGAAAGCTCGCACCCTAAAGAAGGTAAGAGTTGGACCCTGAAGCACTACCGCATTGAATTGCCCAAGCCTCGCGTGCCAGCTCAGGACAGTAAGACATGATGAAGCTAAAAAAAAAAGTGGTGAACCGGTGAGCAAAGTAGTCCCTCCTCTATCATGTGTGCAGGACATCTAGCTCTAACACAGTCCAGGGGGCCCGCGTTCGATGTCCCAACACGTCATGGGTACACTCTTCCGCTTTGCTCTTGTTGCTAATAGGATTCTCTTGTTGTAGCTTGTATGACAGGGGCTGGCCGTCGACGTTGCTACACATCAGTGGTGGACGACTTTGGAGCAATCAGCTCCGGCACCTCCCAGGGGGCCCGCCATCGATGTCCCAACATGTCAATGACTGTAAGAAGCACTGATTCATGAGTACACTCTCCCGCCCTGCTCTTGTTGCTAATAGGGTTCTCTTGTTGTAACTTGTATGATAGGGGCCTGCCGTCGACATTGCTACACATCAGTGGTGGACGACACCAGAGCAACCACCTCTGGCACCTTCTATGGGGCCCGCCGTCAACGTCCCAACACGTTGATGATAGTAGCAAGCGTTGATTCGTGAGTACACTCTCCCGCCCCGCTCTTATTGCTAATATGGTTTCCTTGTGGTAACCTGTATGCTAGAGGTTTGCCGTCGATGTTGCTACACATTGAGAGTGGACGACGCTGGAGCATCTAGCTCCAGCACCTCCTAGGGAGCCTGTTGTCGACATCTCTACAGCGATGGTGGGCGACGCCAGAGCATCCAGCTCCGGCACCTCCGAGGGGGCCTGCCGTCGATGTCTCTACGATGATGGTGGTGATGCCGAAGCAACCTACTTTGACACCTTGCAGGGGGCCTGCCATCCACGTCTCTACGACGATGGTGGGCGATGCTGGAGTGACCAGCTCTAGCACCTCCCAAGGGTCCTACTGTCGACATCTCTACAACGATGGTGGGCGATGCTAGAGCAGCCAGCTCTGGCACCTCCCAGGGGGCGTGCCGTCAACATCCTTGCGATGATAGTGGGTGACACTAGAGAATCCGACCCCAACCACGATCTTCAAAACAGAGTTGGTGCCCCTGAAGGGGCCCGCCGATGTCAACTACTCAACCTCCTCCGCCCCTTTGGGGGCCTGTCGAAGACATCCTGCGATCAAGTGGTAGACATTCCCAACCAGCTGGCCACATCTACGAAGGGGCCTCTAAGGGGGTTCCATAGGAAGGAAGTCAACCGACACAGATTGGCTATGTCAATTGTGCGATGACGGGAAGCACAAGACACAGCCATGAATTCAAATAGGAATTCAAATTCATTGAAGGTTATTTACAAAGGGGCGAACCCCAGATACAAAGGTGCCCCCGCGTAGGGGCCGCGGATCGCAATCTCTCACGAACTATGTGGCAACATGTTTGGCAGCATCCTTGACTTCTGCCATTGCCGCATCTTCACGCGGTGCGATCGGGCCGTCGACTACCAAGTGCATAGGTATCTTCGGGTACCAACTCCGATAGTACACAAGAAAGTGGGATGCCACTGTCTCTGCCAGCACTCTACCCTCATCTTCCAGATGGTAGGCCAGCTGTCACTCCTGCAGATCGAGCTCTCGAGAGCGGCGCTTTGGACATCAATCTCTAGGAGGAGGAGTTTCTGGTGCTCATCTAGGTGCTGCTTCTGATCCAGCGCTAGGTTGCTCTCGTGAATCTCAAGGTCTTCAATGCGGGACTGCACCCTATCCTGATCTACCTCAGCTTGAGTCTTTATCTCCCGGGTCATCGCCTCTTGCTCAGCATTAGCAATCGCCTGTTCAGCAACACCAGCCTCGCGGCGTTCCAGGGTCACTCGAAGATCTTCAAGGGCACTAAGGCGAGTGTCAGCCGCCCTATTGGTCACCTTGGCATCATCTAGAATCTTCTGGGATGTCGCATTGTAAGTGCATCTAGGATATCCCTTGTGGGTTTTGGCTAATTGATGACAAACATATGAGATCCTAATGAAACTACTGAGATGATTGCAGGACAAACAAGTGAGACATATCGGTGCACACAAAAAGGTGAAAAATGAAGTGGTGTTCAAAGAGAGATACTTTGATGAAGCTCGGAAGACCAAAATAGATTTGAATGTATAGGGAGTGTATGAAAGACACACTCCAAGAGCTCACAACTTTGCGCGAGGATAAGGGATTAAAATTAACATAACTTTCACAAAGCACCGGACTAGTCCGATCATGGACTGGACTAGTCCGTTCACCTTTCTGGAATCACACTCACAAGGAGACCGGACTAGTTCGTGCATCCACCGGACTAGTCCGTTGATGTTTCTGGAGTCTCTCATACTGAGGGACTGGACTAGTCCGATCATGGACCGGACTAGTCCGTTGAACTTTCTGTAAACTCCCTTTTGTGGAGATCGGACTAGTCCGATGAACTTTCTGGAGTCATCTTTACACAGTACCGGACTAGTCCGAAGTTGGACCGGACTAGTCCGGCAGACTTTCTGGACCTCAAAACATGTTGAGACCAGACAAGTCCGGACTTGCACCGGACTAGTCTGATGTTAGGGTTTTTCAACGACTAGCTTTTGGAAACCCTATAAATAGATGATCCACGACTTTCCCAAAAAAAATACGTCGAATATTGAAAAAGGAGCAAACCCTAGCGCCGCCACTCAGTCCCAAGAGCCCAAAACACATCTCCCCACACGTCTAAAGTTCAAAAAGAGTGAAATCAATTGAACACTTGGATTCGGGATTGGGAGATCGTCGTTCTTTCATCGCGAGCTCTTGGGGTTTGATCTTTCTACACTTATACTCTGCATTGTAATACTTTTGAGTGTATTTGATCACTTGTTCATTGTAATTTTTGTGGTAGCCCTCAACGTGTGAGGTTGCCCCACAAACTTGGTGATTACCCGTGATAGTGAAATCAAGTCGGCCTTCGTGGTGACTTGAGGAGGAAAAGGGTTGGAGACCCGGCTCTGTGTGAGCTTCCTCAACGAGGACGTAGATCTCGTTGTGAGATCGAACCTTGGGAAAAATTCTTGTGTCTCGTGTCTCATTTACTTTAAATTTTGTTCATTAGATCACTTAAGTGCTAAACATTAACTTAAGGCAATTTGAAGTTACACCTGCATTCTTAGATTAATTTCAAGTATAAATATCAGTTGTTCTTAATTCCGCTGCTAAAGATATTTAATTTCTCAATTAACACCTGATCAACACACATACTTCTTGCACACCAGACTAGTCCGCCCACGCAACCGGACTAGTCCTGCCAACCAAGTTTTTGACTATTCTATTAAGTGTGCAGGAAATTCAAAAGGCCTATTCACCCCCCCCCCTCTAGGCCACATTCAATTGGTATCAGAGCTTGGTTCTCCACCAACGAGACTCACATCTCGGAGAGATCAATGGCCTCTGAGAAGAACAACGATATCTCGAAGATGAACATTAATGAGGAGGAACAAGAAACTAAGGCTTTTGATGTGCTGAAAGAGAGCTCACACGATGATGAAGAAGTGCGACAATTGAAGGCACTCCTGAGAAAGAAACTGCTAGGACAAAAGGGAAAAGAAGAAGAGAAGACGACGGGGAGTGGTCATCATGACTACTCCCGACAGCCTTACAACTACAACCGTCTCAACTCCAACAATCATTATCTTTCCATTCCCATGGGAAAACCTCCACAGTTTGACGGAAGCGACTATACAATGTGGAAGTACAACATGAAGATGCATCTAATATCCCTAAATCCTAGCCTATGGCACATCGTCTGCACTGGCATAGATATCCCAGACACGGATGAAGAACTCACCCCAGAACAAGAACAAGAGATTCACAGAAATGCACAAGCTGTCGCCGTGATCACATCATCATTAAGCAGAGAAGAATTCACCAAGATTGATGGCTTAGAAAGTGCAAAGGAAATTTGGGATACACTTAAGACGGCTCACAAAGGAAATAGATCAGTTCGTGAAGCAAAAATCGAAATGCTTGAAGGAGAGTTGGGAAGGTTCGCTATTGAAGAAGGCGAATCACCTCAAGACATGTACAACCGAATGAAGGCAATCATCAACAAGTTACGTGCCTATGGAAGTAAGAAATGGACGGATCATGAGGTAGTCAAGAGAATGATTAGAGCCTTCATGCCAAGAAATGTCACACTTTGCTCAATGATTAGAGAAAGCCCCGGTTTCCACGAATTGACCCCTGATGAGCTGTTGGGGAAGATCATAAACCATGAGATGATGGAAAAAGAGGCAAAATACGTCAAAGACTTGGCCGAACTCACTTCCTCCATAAGGAAAGAGGTCGCTCTCAAAGCTACATGCCGATCCAAACTCAAAGAAGCTCGTGAAGATCAAGACGATGGGCACACAAGTGACAAGAGCACTGATCTTGATGATGAGGAGATGGTACTCTTTATCAAGAAGTTCAAGCGAATGATGAAAAGAAGACACGACAACAACTCAAATGAAGGCAAAAGCAAGGACAAAGGAAAATCCAAGGCTCGACGCACTTGCTACAACTGCGGAGAGTATGGTCACTTCATGATGGACTGCCCCTATGAAGAAAACAAAAAGAAGAAGGAAACAAGATCTCAAGAAAAGAAAAATTTCAGAAAAAGAAGGCAAAACCATCAAGCTCACATTGGCAAGGAGTGGGACTCAAACGACGAGTCCTCCTCCGATGAAGAAGAAGAGATGGCCACTATTGCAATCAAGAAACCTACTATGAAGGCCACACTCTTTCCAAAAATGGGAGGACGGGACATGAACAACCACACTTGCCTTATGGCTAAGGAAGGCAAGAAAAAGGTAGGGCTCACTCCTCCCACACTAAACTCCTCTATTGATGACTTTGACAGCTCTAGCGATAACGAAGAAATGTTTAGGGGACTAAGTAAAATTGCTTTAAAGAAAATGGAAATGTTGTCGAATGAAATTTTTGAGAAGGAAGAACTTCTTGATCGACAAGAAGATATGCTCATCCATGAAAGGAAGAGATATCAAGAAGTTGAGAAACTTCTTGAGCTTGAAAGAGAGAAGAACAAGTCACTTGAAGTTGAGCTAGCCTTGAGTAAGGAAACTTACTCAAAGCTAAAAGACTCACATATTGCAATCAAGGAAGAACTTGCTAACTTGTCAAAGGTTAACAAGATCCTTGAGGTGCAAGTTGAGTCGCTCAAGCAAAGTGACTCTTCTTCCTCCAAGAGCTCTTCCTCCAAAGATATGAGTTCGACAACAATCGAGACTTGCACTTGCTCTAGTAAGAAGAATACTATTTCTAATACATCAACTTCTCGTAATATGCATGCCCCCCCAAGCGGCATCTTTGATAAGGAGAAGATCAAATATGCACGCAGTGCATATATGGTCACTAGACCTCCCAATGTCAAAGATGGCCTTGGTTTTGATAAGAACAAAAACATGGCTATTTCTAATCACGCTAAGAATAAAATTGTCTTTGTCAAAGAGAAATCTCATGAATCTGAACCTCAAATGTTGTTTCACACATTTAATGCTTCTTATGTTCTTATGAAGGCCAAAAGTGAAAGAGTCATTGCCAAATATACAGGGCCACACCACAAGAACTTGAAAACTTGTGTGTGGGTGCCTAAGACTCTTGTGACTAACCTGAAAGGACCCAAGCAAGCTTGGGTACCTAAAACCATGAAATGATTCTTTTTTGCAGGCTTACTCCTCTGGCGGAACAAAATGGGTACTTGATAGCAGATGCACGAATCACATGACCGGAGAGAGAGGTATGTTTGTGGAGTACGAGTACAACAAGGATCCAGGTGAAGGCATATACTTCGGAGACAACAGCCAAGGAAAGGTCCTTGGTAGCGGTAACATTGAAATTTCTTCTCAACATACCTTATCAAATGTTTTACATGTAGATTCTCTAGATTATAACCTTTTGTCAATATCCCAACTATGCGACAAAGGTTACAACTGTTTATTCACTAATGATGGTGTGACAGTTTTTAGAAGAAGCGATGGCTCGATTGCATTCAAGGGAATGTTGAAGGGCAAGCTCTATCTTGTTGACTTCAACAAAGATAAAGCCGAACTCAACATTTGCTTGGTTGCTAAAACCAACATGGGATGGCTGTGGCATAGACGGCTAGCCCATGTTGGGATGAGAAATCTGCAAAAACTTCTAAAAGGTGGTCACATCCGTGGTCTTAAGGATGTGGTTTTTGAAAAGGACAGGCCGTGCAGCGCTTGTCAAGCAGGAAAACAAGTCGGAGCACCACACCCCGCCAAGAACGTGATGACTACCGCGAGACCGATGGAACTTCTCCACATGGATCTTTTTGGTCCAGTTTCGTACATCAGCATCGGCAGTAACAAATATGGTTTAGTAATTGTTGATGATTTTTCTAGATTTACCTCGGTGTTTTTCTTGTATGATAAATCAGAAACTCAGGGGATCCTCAAGTTCTTAAAAAGAGCTCAGAATGAATTCTCATCAACCATAAAGAACATCAGAAGTGACAACGGGACATAATTCAAGAATATCCAAGTTGAAGAGTTTCTTGATGAAGAAGGGATAAAGCATGAATTCTCAGCACCCTACTCCCCTCAACAAAATGGAGTGGCAGAAAGGAAGAACAGAACATTGATCGAAATGGCCAGAACTATGCTGGATGAATACAAGACATCAGATCGATTTTGGGCAGAAGCGGTGAACACCGCCTGCCATGCCACTAATCGACTATACCTCCATCGACTACTGAAGAAAACTCCATAAGAGCTCCTTACCGGTAAAAAGCCAAATGTTTCTTATTTTAAAGTTTTTTGTTGCAAATGTTTTATTCTGAACAAGAAACAGAGGGCCTCGAAGTTCGCTTCGAAGTCTGATGAAGGATTCTTGCTCGGTTATGAATCGAATGCCTACGCCTATCGTGTCTTCAACAAGGTGTCCGACCTTGTTGAAGTAGCACGTGACGTAGTGTTCGATGAATCTAACGGCTCACAAGTGGAGCAAGTTGACAAGTGTGTGCTAGATGATGAGGAAGCTCCATATGAAGCACTAAAGAAAATGGGACTTGGTGATATCTTACCACAAGAGCAAACATTCGACCCAAATGCACAAGATGAACCTCAACACGGAAGCAATGATCAAGGAGGAGCCCTTGCACAAGATCAAGAGGAGGAAGATCAAGAAGAGCAGGACCATCATGGAAGCAACGATCAAGGGGGAGACAATGTACATGAAGAACAAGCAACTACACAAGTTCCACACCCAAGAGTACACCAGAGCGTGCAAAGAGACCACCCTGTCAACAACATCATTGGAGATATTGCAAAGGGAGTAACTACTAGATCTCGAGTTGCAAATTTTTCTGAATCCTACTCTTTTGTGTCTTTTCTGGAACCATACAGGGTAGAAGAAGCCTTAGGGGATCCAGACTGGGTGATTGCAATGCAAGAGGAGCTGAACAACTTCAAGAGAAATGAAGTATGGGAGCTAGTGGAGAGACCAAAGGTGAACATAGTCGTAACTAAATGGGTCTTTCGGAACAAGCAAGATGAACATGGAGTAGTAACAAGAAATAAGGCAAGACTGGTGGCCAAAAGTTATTCTCAGGTCGAAGGTTTGGACTTCGATGAAACTTTCGCTCCTGTAGCTAGACTTGAGTCCATTCGTATTTTATTGGCATATGCTACTCACCATAATTTTAAGCTGTATCAAATGGACGTCAAAAGCGCTTTCTTAAAGGGCCCAATCAAGGAGGAAGTTTATGTGGAGCAGCCACCAGGATTCGAAGACCCGAAGTATCCCAACCATGTCTACATACTGCGTAAGGCTCTCTATGGCCTCAAACAAGCTCCTCGAGCTTGGTATGAGTGTCTTAGAGATTTTCTAATTCAGAATGGATTCAAAATTGCTAAAGCTGACTATACACTTTTCACTAAACATTGTGATGATCATTTATTTGTATGTCAAATTTACGTTGATGACATTATCTTTGGATCAACTAACAAATCCTTCTGTGAAGAGTTTAGCAAAATTATGACAGATAGGTTCGAGATGTCAATGATGGGCGAATTAAAGTTCTTCTTGGGATTCCAAGTGAAGCAACTAAGAGAAGGTACATTTATAAGCCAAACCAAATATACACAAGACATTCTCAAGAAATTCAATATGGACAAAGCCAAGCCCATCAAGACACCCATGGCCACTAATGGACATCTCGACCTCAATGAAGACGGTCCAAATGTAGATCAAAGGTATATCGGTCCATGATTGGCTCTTTACTTTATTTATGTGCATCTAGGCCAGATATTATGCTTAGTGTTTGCTTGTGTGCAAGGTTTCAAGCTGCACCTAAAGAGTGTCATTTAGTTGCTGTAAAAAGAATCCTAAGGTACCTTGTGCACACACCCAACTTGGGCCTTTGGTATCCCAAAGTATCCAAATTTAACCTGATAGGATATTTCGATGCCGACTATGCAGGATGCAAAGTCGATAGAAAGAGCACGTCAGGGACTTGTCAGTTTCTTGGTAGGTCCCTGGTATCTTGGTCATCTAAAAAGCAAAACTCCATTGCCCTTTCAACAGCAGAAGCAGAATATATTGCAGCCAGTAGCTGTTGCGCCCAATTACTTTGGATGCGGCAAACACTTAGGGACTACGGCTACAATCTTAACAATATCCCACTTCTATGTGACAATGAAAGTGCTATAAAAATTGCAAACAACCCAGTAGAGCACTCAAGAACTAAGCACATAGATATCCATCATTATTTTCTTAGAGATCATTCATTAAAAGGTGACATTACTATTTCACATGTTAGAACTGAAAAACAACTTGCAGATATTTTTACCAAACCATTGGATGAGAAAAGGTTTTGTGAACTTAGGAATGAACTTAATATTCTTGACTCTCGAAATGTGGCTTGAAACATTGCACATTTGGTTGATACTTCAAATGTTACATTTTACTGCTAAAACTTCCCCTCAATTTTTCCCTTTTTGGTGCCTTGATGCCAAAGGGGGAGAGATTGAGACTAGGAGAGTTTAAAACTAATAATTTGAGAGTAGCTGGTGTCTTTATGTTTTTGTGATCAAGGACATGTGTACTTAATTTTAAAACCTTGTAATGCACTATTCCCTCTCTTGTGTGATGCTTACTGTTGCTTGGATGATTATCTTTATACTCATTGTTGATTATCTTTACTACATCACACCCTGTTGATCACACACTTGTTAGGCACCCCACCATAAGGTGTGTGCATATGTGAGAAGCTTTTTGTGGACTTATCATTATTCTCATATGTGGACACCTTATGAAAATCAAGATTTTACTCTCAATTGTGATATCTCAAATTGTTGTCATCAATCACCAAAAAGGGGGAGATTGTAAGTGCATCTAGGATATCCCTTGTGGGTTTTGGCTAATTGATGACAAACATATGAGATCCTAATGAAACTACTGAGATGATTGCAGGACAAACAAGTGAGACATATCGGTGCACACAAAAAGGTGAAAAATAAAGTGGTGTTCAAAGAGAGATACTTTGATGAAGCTCGGAAGACCAAAATAGATTTGAATGTATAGGGAGTGTATGAAAGACACACTCCAAGAGCTCACAACTTTGCGCGAGGATAAGGGATTAAAATTAACATAACTTTCACAAAGCACCGGACTAGTCCGATCATGGACCGGACTAGTCCGTTCACCTTTCTGGAATCACACTCACAAGGAGACCGGACTAGTCCGTGCATCCACCGAACTAATCCGTTGATGTTTCTGGAGTCTCTCATACTGAGGGACCGGACTAGTCCGATCATGGACCGGACTAGTCCGTTGAACTTTTTGCAAACTCCCTTTTGTGGAGATCGGACTAGTCCGATGAACTTTCTGGAGTCATCTTTACACAGTACCGGAATAGTCCGAAGTTGGACCGGACTAGTCCGGCAGACTTTCTGGACCTCAAAACATGTTGAGACCGGACAAGTCCGGACTTGCACCGCACTAGTCCGGTGTTAGGATTTTTCAACGGCTAGCTTTTGGAAACCCTATAAATAGATGATCCACGACTTTCCCAAAAAAAAAATACGTCGAATATTGAAAAAGGAGCAAACCCTAGCGCCTCCACTCAGCCCCAAGAGCCCAAAACACATCTCCCCACACTTCTAAAGTTCAAAAAGAGTGAAATCAATTGAACACTTGGATTCGGGATTGGGAGATTGTCGTTCTTTCATCGCGAGCTCTTGGGGTTTGATCTTTCTACACTCATACTCTGCATTGTAATACTTTTGAGTGTATTTGATCACTTGTTCATTGTAATTTTCGTGGGAGCCCTCAACGTGTGAGGTTGCCCCACAAACTTGGTGATTACCCGTGATAGTGGAATCAAGTCGGCCTTCGTGGTGACTTGAGGAGGAAAAGGGTTGGAGACCCGGCTCTGTATGAGCTTCCTCAACGAGGAAGTAGATCTCGTTGTGAGATTGAACCTCGGGAAAAATTCTTGTGTCTCGTGTCTCATTTACTTTAAATTTTGTTCATTAGATCACTTAAGTGCTAAACATTAACTTAAGGCAATTTGAAGTTACACCTGCATTCTTAGATTAATTTCAAGTATAAATATCAGTTGTTCTTAATTCCGCTGCTAAAGAAATTTAATTTCTCAATTAACACATGATCAACACACATACTTCTTGCACACGGGACTAGTCCGCCCACGCAACCGAACTAGTCCGGCCAACCAAGTTTTTGACTATTCTATTAACTGTGCAGGAAATTCAAAAGGCCTATTCACCCCCCCTGTAGGCCACATTCACGCATCCATGGTGTTCGTCAAGCAGTGCCTCAACTCCAGCTCCTCACCCTCCTTCCAGTGCTTCTCCTTCACCTCATCGATCCTAGACCTGAGAAGGTCCTCCCAGACCCGGAGGTGTCTGTCCTTCGCTCGCAGCTTCTCCCACCTTGTGGCGTCGGTGCGTTGCGCCCTACGGAGGTTAGTCTGCACCAGATTGATGCTGGACTGCGTTGAGTCCATGACGTTGGAGAGGCGCACTGGTTCTGCCAAAGCTAGGGAGGGCCACCCGGTGATCATCTCGAGAACATCTTCCCTCTGTGGCAATGAGAGCAAGGCCACCAGCGTCTGGGACCTCGCCGCCAGGAGTTGAGCAAAAGTCGCGGCACCACCCGAAGCAGCAAAGCCACCATCGCCTGAGGCGCCACCTGTTAGAACAGCAGCCTCGAGGGCCAGACCCTCACCTTGCTAAGCGGACTCTGACATTACCTCTAACACGGCAGTCAGAGGTGCTTCACTGCTCGTGCGAGGCGCGGGCGCCGGAGCGATGCTCTCTTGTACTGGCTTGGCGGTTTGCTCCGCCGATGCAGCCTTAGCCCCTTGCGCCGACTTGGGGGCGCTCCAGACCACTACCCCCTACGGTAAGGGCATCACCATAGCTGACGAAGAATTGTAGATTTGAGTCAAAGTCTGTTCAAACAAGAGAACAGATGAAACAAAGATGCAAGGTTCGGTAAGTGTGCCTTACCGACATCCCCGGAAGCTCTAGCGGTCCTTGAGTTTCGGCGACTCTGAGGTTGTGTGCTGAGCTGTCGATACGGCGGGTAGGGTTGATCCGATTGGGCCTCCACCAGAATCGTTGACGCTGCTGCCGGCACACATCGGTGTGTCTCCACCGACCCCAACGGCGCCACTTCTGGAGCCTCATCCAGAGCCGCCACTGACATCCATCTCCAAGCTCGTGACAAGACCGCTAGCGGGCCGAGCCCTCTTGGTCTGGGGCTCCGCGGATGTAATGCTCCTGGAGTCCTCAACGACGCCTTGGACTGCAGCAACGGCGGAGACACTGGCTGGTGCACCATCCTCAGTCGATAGCAGACTCATCGCTTGGCGAGCGGGGCCTCCGCTCAAAGAACTATCAATACCCGGGGCGGAGGATGGGTGCTCCATCGGACATTGTATTGGGGCAAAGGCCGCCCTCGGCGGTGACCGAGGGCATTTTTCCTTCATGCCCTTGACCATCAGCGACTTTCCCTTCCCTGTATTAGGGACCAGCGTATTGCCCTTCCCATTTTCGGAGGATGGGCCTTCCACCTTCGGCACTTCGAAGTCCGAAGCGGGTGCAGACTCCTGCGCAGAGTCAGGATAATCAATCCACGGTCCGCGTCTCCAACCCACCGTGGCGCAAGACCAATTGCATCCGTGTTTGGCATCTCGTCACCTGATCTTCATGACCTTCATCTTGAGGTCTCGGTCCGTGCAAAGTGGCGAACAAGGCTTCGGGAGGGTGAAGACGTCAGAGGACAATGGGTCGTCGCAAGCCTTGGACATCACATCAAACACCTCCTGTAGGGTCATCTCTGTGTCACGACCCCTCATGAGCCTGGTGTCGTCCTGCGGCCCGAAGTATTGCCGCGATGCGCGGCAATGATGTCGTCGGACAAGGCATCGACGCACGAAGTTTTCCAGCACCATCAACATTGACAAACCATGGTCCAGCAGGTATCGGATCCTCTCCATCACCAGGGTATACTCCAGCTCCAACTTCGAGCACTCCTCCCAGGTCTTCTTCCCACCGGCCAGTCAGTGGGCAGGACCATGCATCGTGGGCATCGACATGTAGGATCACCCAGTCACCCCTCCAGTTGTCCCACGTCGCGGCGAAAAGCTGAGTGATGTACTTGAAGGGTCTGTTGGCCCGTTGCTGGAAGTAGTAGGTGCAAAGGAAGTTCATCTTGCTCTTCCCAATCTGCCTCAGCACAAAGAACCGTTGGAACACCGACATGTATGGGTACACTCCCATAAACATATCGCATAAGTGCGAGAACACTGCCGCCACCACCAAGGATTTGCGTGACAAGTGATGAAGCTGGAGCCTGAAGACCTCCAGAATTATCACAAGGAAGGAGGAAACAGGTGGAACGAACCCGGAGTATGCGTACGAGGTAAAGAAGACAATCTCATCATTCTCCAACTTCAGAGGCAAGGCAACGGGGCGGATCAGATCCCTTCACTTCTCGTCCTCCCAGCCAAGCAGCCGCCTCACAGGGCGCTACATCCACCATGCAGGAAGGAGGCAAGTACGAGGTCATTGGAGCAGGAGTTAAGAACCTTGCAGGTGGGGGAAGCTCGAGTGCTCAAGGAGGAAGACGAAGGCACAAACACTGGGGTGTGAGTAAGGAAGGAATCTCCTTTGCCCACAAAGGTTTCCTTTTAATCACCCTGGCAACGTTTCAGCACATCGTGTGGGTCGCATGGGCCCGAAACCCTCTGCTCAACCCACCACGTCCATGACAGCAGGGCCCAGGTCCCCTGTCAGAAAGACTAGCTCGAGGTGGCACCCACCTGAGAAGGTACCCTGGCGGTTCCAATAAACACGGAGCAAGAGCAGCAGAAGTGCAGCAGCCACACTGGGAACCGTCGTGATAAAGATGCTATGGCAAGCAAAGATCCTATCGCCATGACCCCTCAACCAGAAGGGGGACGCGTGGGCACAATGGCAGAGGCGCGCACCACTTTGGCTGACCAAGATGAAATCAAAAGACAATGCGGGAAAATAAGGATAGGGCTCCACCCTCGGGCTCATCACCTCCCCCCCCCCCCCCCCCGCAGGGTGGACCCAGGGGCCACTGTCGGTACCCGGCATATCGGGTACCCTCGCGCACAGGCTAAAAGCGCCTAAGTACCCTGTCTTTCAGCTGACGCAGAGTCCGATGGTGCCACGTGTCCAGAAGGACAGGACCCCGACCTACCTTAGGTACGGGATCCAGCGCTGCCACATGGACCTCAAGACGGGGGTCCAGCTCCATCGAAGAGACGGGCTCCCGAGCAGCCACGTGTTCAGTAGTGCGAGACCCCACTCCTTCATAGGAGTGGGCTCTAGTGCTGCCACGTGGTCCGAAGCACCAGGTCGGCCACCTCCAGCGGAGGCGGGCTTCGGCTCTACCACGTGTCCTACAGTCCTGGATCCCCGGCTCTCCTCAGGGGCGGGTTCCCGGCCAGCCACGTGGCTCACAGTACGGGACCCGTCTTTCACCGCAGAGGCTAGCTCCCTTGCTGCGCATGTCCTGCAACTTGTCCTGGATGGTTGGTTGTGGAAGTTAATGGGCAGAGCGCCTTGTCTAAATCAGGCATTGAATGCATGCGCCTTCCCCAGGCGCATGACGTGACGCACACCTACTGTAGGTACCACTACGCCCAATCGTATCACAGTAAAGATGCCGCAGGCCTACCCCACTCCGCCAAGTGGGTAGCTTACAGCGGCAGGACAATTGGACAGGACATCCCATGCTATCCTCAATGACTACGCATGGGCCATTAGCGTCTCAGGTGGAAAGACGACGGGTCTTCAAGCCACGATTAGAGGAAGCTTATGCGACAAGATTTAGATCTTTAGGATAAGATCGCCCCGGGGCCACCTGTCAGGCCCCAGACGCCACTTGTAAGCTGTCCGGCCTTAGACTATAAAAGGACCGAGCAGCCACCGACTCAAGTAACTTCATACACACTCAGCACATGCATTCACACCCAGGATAGCACACTCTCCAGCAATACAACTCACAACGTGGAGTAGGGTATTACGCTCCAGCGGCCCGAACCACGTAAAACCACCATCTCACCACCTTTCATACGCACAACATGTTCATGTTTCCTACATCACAGATCATCTCACAAAAGATATGAGGTCCGCAAGTGCACGGAAACTGTCGTGTAGCATTTCACCCAAGAGTATTCCCAAGGGTATTGTATTTATCTCAAAGGAAGGCAATGGAGTAAAGTAAACACTACACTGATGATCAAGATATGGGATAATAATCAATTGTCAAGACAGGGGTAATATGATAATATATGGGTAGTGTGACACACACCTAAGCAATCTATTCTAAAGGATAAAAGGGTCCTAATGGAGATTAGACTAAGAGTCGGGGAGTTACTCCTACAATGCTTCTAATATACATATACATAGCCTAGGTTAGATACTAATGAGCTTGTCAATGGTGAATCCTTATGCTAAGTTGTTCAACACATCGAGCATGGGTTTACCCCTAGCAATACTAGGACGACTCCCGCCAAGAGCCTGTGGCATAGCCGAACATGGAGGATTATAAAGGACTGATAGGGTTGTCACCACCTACTTCCTACCTCTTCAATCCGTGGGTCTACGAGACATCCAACGCTACCTAAATATCCTAGCACCATGCTAGCATATTAAGTAAATACCTTAAGATCTGCGGCACAAGCCATCCTAAGCTAATGAACTAAATCATCGTTGAACCAATGTTGAGACATAGCATAAGTTATTCATATTAACATGATCATATCATAACTACTTAGACTATAGTGGGGGTTTATTGTGTTTATGATGATAGTATAATGACATTAAGGCATGATCATAAAGACTATTCCTACAACATACATAGAATCCACAATCAAACAAGAAATGCTTCTTCCAAGTATATGAATAAAAGAAGACTAAAGATAATATCTTTATTATGCATAAAGTCACAAATATAAGAAAAGATGCATGAGCCGTATCTTTCCCAACTTGGACTTGGGACTAGAGGCTCTCCTCTCTATAGCCTAACTCCACTAAGGACTAAGAGAACTAGTGTATACAATAGAATGATGCTCAAGTGGTGTGTGTTGAAGTGAGGGGTGAGAGCTCCTATTTATAGATTGGAGTAGGATCGGTTCCCGCCACCAAAAGCGCGTGAATCCGTCACCCATGACCTTTTCAAGCCGGGAGGAGACAACATGTGGCGTTGGACCGCGTTTGGCGCCAGGACCTACGCGGCCGACTAGGGGGGTCGGCTATCGGTACCCTGCGTACCGGGTACCCCTTGGAACTGCAAAGAGTGCAAAGGAACTCCACCTATCTGAGTTGAAGACCTCTGAAGGCCCCACGTGTCACTTGGAACTGGACCTGCCTCCCTCCTATGGTTAGTCCCAGTGCCGCCACGTGTATCATAAAACCGGAGCTACATTCCATACATTGGAAAGCTCGAGACTAGATATCTGTGTGGCACCCCAGGACCTAACCCCCGACAGAGGGAAGCTCCGGTACCGACACGTGTACAACAGCACCAGACCTACTCGTCCAAGATGTTGATCTCCAGAGCTGCCACGCGTCCAACCGCCAGACCTTCAACCTCAACAAGCAGATTGGTGGATCTCCAACTGCTCGGACCTTCAAGGAACATTAAAGACTCCAAGACATGATTATGTGTCATTAATGCTATCTTAATGACACACAATCGGAGGGCCCTTAATACCAGTAACGCTGCTATCAAGGCACATTACCACATTGTTAAGGGAAATTAAGTACATTAATTGTGTATTAGGCATCAGTAACCGCCAGGGCCACATGTCAGGCCAGGCTAACGATGTAACGGCCATCCCTTGTACTATAAAAGGACTGGTCGAGCGATACACAGGGGGCCGAACTCGAAGAGATGCTTCCTGACTCTTTGGGGGACTCCCAGACACTTTGGTCTCTCACACACAAGCGCTCAGACGCTCAATACAACAACAACACACACCTGTGGAGTAGGGTATTACGCTCAGGCGGCCCTAACCACGTAAGTCCTTGTGTCAAATCGCCATCTTGTTCTGAATCTCCGCGCGCCCTAACCGAACTACAAAACTCCGCGAGCAACTAACTGTAGTACCAGAAGAATTGACGGAATCAGACTCCGACAGTTGGCGCGCCAGGTAGGGGCGCCTGCGATTCAAAGATGGTGAAAACTACTGCTGGATCATCCAACGGTAACCATGTTGTGAAACCTGCTAGAGGCAATCCCTCCAACATGAAGCAGCCAGCAGGTGTTGTGGCTCCAGTAGGAGTCATGCCACCGCCGCCACCGTCCGCACCAGTGAATCAAGCTGGACAACGAGACGAGGCATCCACGTCGGTCACTGCATCGGCGAACAACAACTCTGAACACGTGCTTAATGTTGCGCTTGCTCTTCTCCAACGTCCACCACCTCCAGGAGCACCCCAGGGTGCGATGGAACAGTGGAGAGCTGATGTGGATCATCTGGTTGCAGCAGCAGCCGATCGCATCAGCAATCAAGGTCCTCCCCCCTCGGGGTGGGCCCCATCACAGCATCGGACATTGTCGGGTAGACTCGGTCCGCAAGCTTCACAGCACAGGAGGCGTGCTGCATCTCAACAGGCGACGTCGCTGCCTTTCGGGGCGCGATGTACTCACACGATAACGAGGCTTTCGATTCATGACCTCCGGGCGGAGCTCGATCGTCGTTCCGACAACAGGACGGCCGCGTCCACATCGAGCGTGCTCATGAGAGGCGAGAGGCTCGGGACAGCCCTGCTCCTGAGGGAGTAGGAGGAGGCTGTCCTGCCTTGGCCATGCACCTACGCATGGTCAGATGGCCGCAGAAGTTCCAGTCTCACCTGCCGGAGAAATTTGACGGGATTGTTAATCTCGCCGAATTTCTTCAAATATACTCCACCGCTATCCTTGCGGCTGGGGGCAATGAGGCCGTGATGGCCAATTATTTCCCTGTGGCTTTGACTGGGACCGCCAGGTCTTGGTTCATGAGCCTACCGCCTGACTCCATCAATAGTTGGGCGGAGTTGTGCCAACAGTTCACCGCCAATTTCGGGAGCTCATACACCCGACCAGGCACGGAACTGGATCTTTTTGCTGTTAAGCAAAAAGGGGGAGAGTCCTTGCGATCTTTCATCCAGAGGTCCTCCCAGGTACGAAATACCATTCCTTCTATCTCAAGCGCTTCTGTTATTGTAGCTTTCAGGCAGTTCCTTCGAGATAAGAAAATGTTGGAGAAGCTGGCGACCAAGGAAGTCACCAGCGTCACGGAACTCTTTAGCTTGGCAGACAAGTGTGCCAAGGCTGCTGAGGGCCGTGAAATGCACTCCCAACCATCTCTGGAGGACAGAAAAAAGTCCTCCAAGGGTGAAGCCATTACCTCCGGGAGTGGCAAGAAGAAAAAAAGTCCAACGGCAAGAAGAAGCCGTCGGCCGGCACAACTACTGCTGCAGCTCCATGTGGTCGGGGGCCATGCCCCGAGAAATGACCTCAGCCGTCGCCTGAAGACGGTGGCATCTCCAAGATGTGGTGTCCCATACACAAGACGAACAACCACAACCTGGAAGACTGTCGAGAGGTCCAGAACCTTGTCGAGCGCTACAACAAGCGCCGGGAAGAAGCTCCTTTCTTTCAAAGGGAAGGAAAACAAAAAGTTGATGAAGCTCCGGCTGAAGAGGAGTTAGGCTTTTAGGACCCCAAAAAGGTCTTGAAGGGTGTTTACACATGCGTTGACGATGACTCCGACGTCTCTGACAACGAGCGTCGGAAGACTATGAACACCATCTTTGGTTGTTCGTGGGACATCACTTCCCGCCGTGTCCTCAAGACAATGTGGCGGGACATGGCCTCTGTAGCTCCTACCACTAGGGCGGAGCCTCATCGGAAGTGGATGGATACTGCCATCACTTTTGATGATGCGGACTGCCCTCGGAACATGATCAAAGCTGGTCAACTTCCACTGATGGTATCTCCGACCATCAATAACATCTAGCTTCACCACGTAATGGTGGACGGAGGTTCGGGGTTGAACCTCATAAGCTTTGAGGCCTTCATCAAGCATCAGCTCCAACCTTCGGATCTTCGCCCCTCCTGACCTTTCTCAGGAGTAGGTCCGGGGGCCATAACTCCACTCGGCGCCATTACTCTCCCGGTGACCATTGGGACTCGGGAGAATTACAGTACCGAGAAGTTGGTCTTCGACGTGGCGCATATCAACTTACCATTCAACGCCATCTTGGGCAGGCCAACTTTGTACAAATTCATGGCTGCTGCTCATTATGGCTACTTGGTTTTGAAGATGCCAACACCCTCAGGCATTCTCCGGATCCACAGAGACCGCACCGCTGGAGTTACCACTCTGGAAGAACTCCACACACTTGCTACAGCGCAGGAGGAAGAATCCAAAAAGGAGGAAGCTCCAAAGCCCCCAAGCATTCGTCATCGAGTCTCAACCTCCGCACCTCATGTGCAACTAAGCGGTGACACAGACATTCCCGTCAAAGTCGTCCAAATTGGTTCCGACGCTGCTTAGACCAATCGTATATCGGGAGGTCTAAAAGACAAATAGGAAATCGCGCCCATCACTTTCCTTCGGGATAATGTCGACGTGTTTGCCTGGCAACCGTAAAAAATGTATGGGATCCCTAGGGAAGTGATTGAGCACAAGCTGAAGATTTATCTTGACGCTCGGCCTGTACATCAGAAGCCTCGAAACAATCAGTAGAGCGACAAAACTTCATATGTCAAGAAGTGAAGAAGTTGCTCGAAGCTGGATTCATCCGGTAGGTCTTCCACCCAAAATGGTTGGCAAACCCAGTCGTTGTACCCAAGGCCAGCGGGAAGCTTCAGATGTGTATCGACTACACAACACTAAATAAGGCATGACCAAAGGATCCATTCCCACTACCTAGAATAGATCAGATAGTAGATTCCACCTCCGGGTGTGAATTACCGCGTTTCCTAGATGCATATTCTGGGTATCACCAAATCAGAATGTCTAGGGAGGATGAAGAGCATACCACCTTCATCACAGTAGATGGATTATATTGTTACATGGCCATGCCATTTGGTCTCAAAAACACTGCTTTCACATTTGTGCGAGCTATGTACAAAACTTTTGGAGAGCTCATCAGAGACGTAGTGGAAGTGTACGTCGATGACATCATCGTCAAGATCAAGAACAAGGAGTCATTTCTTGACACCTTGCAAGTTGTCTTTGACAAGTTGCGAATCACACGCACAATGCTGAACCCAGACAAATATGTCTTTGGGGTTAGCTCCGGAAAGCTTCTTGCATTCTTGGTGGACCACAGAGGAATAGAAGCAAATCCGGCAAAGATTAAAGCTATTGAAGACATGTGGCCACCAGCTCGCATCAAGGATGTCCAGAAGCTAACTGGGTGTCTAGCAGCCCTCAGCCAGTTCATCTCAAGACTGGCGGAACGGACGCTACCCTTCTTCAAATTATTGAGGAAGTTCGGACCATTCAAATGGTATGAAGAAGCAGAAAAGGCATTCCAAGAGCTGAAGCAGCTCCTCACCACTCTACCAACTTTGGTAGCTCCAAATCCTGGTGAGCCACTTATGCTTTACATTTCAACAACTGACGAAGTTGTCAGCATGGTCCTGGTTGCGGAAAGACCAGAACCATCCCCAGTTCAGGAATCCAGACCCCTCCGGGAAGGTCCGTAACTACCTGAAGGCGAGTCTGGGTCCCAGCCCCCAGACCCAGATCCTTAAGGTGAGATGCCAAAGGATCAACCTCCTCCAAATGAAGAAGTTAATGTTGCTGAACAAGAAGATTCGGACCCTTTTGGGAAGGTCCGGGTCACTTCAGAAGAAGCTCCGGGTTCCTCCAGGAAGAATCCGGAGGTCCCCGAAGAAGGTCCGGACCCCTCCGGGAGGGTCTGGGTTGATGAGTAGGAAGCTACGGGTCCCTCCGGGAGGTTTCGAATAGTCCAACGCCTAGTGTACTTCATCCGTGAGGTACTCCATGACGCCAAGACTCGGTACTTAGAGGTGCATAACCTGCTCTATGCAGTTCTTATTGCCTCTAGGAAGCTTCGTCACTACTTCCAGGCTCACAAGATTTCAGTGGTAACCTCTTATCCACTGCGTGCAATCTTGCATAACCCCAACTCCACTGGGAACATTGCAAAGTGGGCAGCGGAATTGGCCGAGCTCGATCTTGAATTCGTCCCAAGACAAGCGATCAAGGGTCAAGCATTGGCAGACTTTGTGGCGGAATGGACCCCCTCTCCACCAAATCCTGGAGGCCCCAGTGAGCAGAAACCAGAACCAAAGGTTCCGGTCTTCACTGAGCCTCACTGGACTCTCTACTTCAACGGCTCTGTGTACAAGCAGGGGGCCAGAGCTGAAATCCTTCTCCTCGCTCCGACCGGGGAGAAGGTCAAATACATGGTTCACCTTGACTTCAAGGCGACCAACAACATGGCGGAGTATGAAGCACTAATATATGGGCTCAAGGTGGCACTATCATATGGTGTCAAGCAGCTGTTGGTAAAGGGTGATTCGCAGCTCATTATAAAACAAGTCAAAGGTGAATGCTGCTGCAACAACCCTCAACTAGCTTCATATCTACTTGAAGTCTAGAAGCTTCAGAAGGATTTTGATGTCCTGGATCTTTGCCATGTCTAGCGTCTCAACAACGCTGAAGCTGACAAACTCTCGACGAAAGCTTCAACCGAAGCTCCGGCTCCCACTGGAACCTTCGTCCGGAGATTGTCAAGACCAACAACTCAGCTTGCCAAACTGATCGAAGGGGGCGAGACCAGCACCTCGAAGCTGGCCGTCCTGATGGCCCTGTTACCATGGCGTCCATCAAGGATCGTAGGTGCTGCAGGAGGCTCCGAGCAACCCAGCACGCAAGACTCAGAAGCTCAAGTTAGCTCTGATGCATGGATCTCGAAGATAGGGAGCTACTTGAAAGACAACATCCTTCCTGAAGACAATGTATTTGCTGACTGGATAGTCAGACTGGCTAAAAGATACACACTGGTAGAAGGGTATCTCTATCGGCGTGGTGCCAACGGCGTCCTAATGCGGTGCATTACAAGGGAAGAAGGCCGCGAGCTCCTTGCGGAAATCCATGGAGGCGAGTGTGGGAATCACGCGTTTTCCCGCACGTTGGTCGATAAAGCCTTCCAGCATGGTTTTACTGGCCTACAGCACTCCAGGATGCAACTGAGCTAGTGAAGAAATGTGAAGCATGCCAGTTTAATACGAAGCAAATTCACACACCAGCTCATCCTCTACAAATGATACCTCCGACATGGCCATTCGCCGTGTGGGGTATCGATATCTTGGGACCTTTCCCAAGAGTCTTCGGAGGTTACAAGTTCCTGTATGTCGCCATCGACAAGTTCACTAAGTGGCCGGAAGCAACTCCAGTTGTGACAATAAACAAGCAAACAGCTATCAATTTCTTGCAGTCCATAGTATGCAGATTTGGAGTCTCAAACAAGATCATTACTGACAAAGGGACCCAATTCACAAGCTCTGCATTCCAAGGATATTGCGAAGACCTCGGCATTCAGGTCAGCTATGCTTCCGTAGCTCACCCGGCAAGCAATGGCCAAGCTGAGAGAGCAAATGCAGAAATCCTAAAAGGACTCAAGACGCGCACATATGAGCGCCGGAAAAAACATGGAGCCAACTGGATCGAAGAGCTTCCGCCCACCTTGTGGCCAAATAGGACAACTCCAAACCGGTCAACTGGAGAGACACCCTTCTTCCTGGTGTACGGAGCTGAAGCAATCCTTCCTCCGAAAATCACCTTGGGGTCACTCCGGGTCCGGACCTTCGACGAAGCCACGCAGGACCTGTTCCGGTGTGAAGACCTTGACCTCATTGAAGAGGGAAGGTGTCGAACAGCTGTTCGAAATGCACGATACCGCCAAGCGCTCTGGGGCTATCATCAAAGGCATGTGCATAACTGACAGCTCGAGGAAGGCGATCTGGTGTTATGGAGAATACAAACTCGAGAAGGGTTAAACAAACTTTCCCCCAGCTGGGAAGGACCCTTTCGAATGATCAAAGTATCCCGTCCTGGATGCGTTCGCTTGGCAACCGAGGATGGGACACCGCTCCCTAATCCTTGGAACATCGAGCACCTCCGTAATTTCTACGCTTAATATCATGGAGGTGAGTCTGTAATTACATATGATGTATGTTATAGCGTCATTGTATAGAGTCTGGTAGCTCCTTCGGGAGAATAGCCAGACCTTTCTCAGAAGGTCTGCAAAGTTCAAGCAACACTTGACACAGTCTCAGAACTAAAAGTGTAGCTAGTTACCTTGGGTCAAACAAGAAATGCAACACACTTAGCCTGGTTCTGTCGATGGGACCTTCAAGCACCGGATCTAGTGGAAAGTGAGGATCCCGACTTGTGTAGCACGTCATCATGTATTATGCGATGTTCTGCGCAAGGGATTTTCCTTCTGTTTCCAACTGATCCGCGATGACATCGCCCATCTTGTTGAATTTGTTGCCAGCCGAGCTCAACGCCTTCAACGCATGCTCCAACTCTGGCTCCGAATCGTTTGGACGCATGGGACTAAAGCCCAGTGGCGTCAGCGTGTCATTGGCTTTGCCCAAGAAGTCCCATACTTGTTGGGACTCCGCAGCCGTTGAGCCTCGCATCTCTTCCAAGGTCCTTTTGGTCGTCGCAAGCTCCGAACCCTCCCGAGCAAGGCGCTCGACCTCTTTGGCGTGCTGCTGAATCCTTTCAGCAACTTGCCTTTCGAGGTTGGCAAGCTCCTCTTCTCGGACGTGGATCTTGTTCCGGTAGTCAACCAGCTCTTTTTCCCAGCCTCGCACCTTCTTCTCCCTGGCAGCGACTTCGTTCTCCCTTTTGGTGAGGTCATGTTCCCGCTGCTAGGACTTCTTCTCCTCGCTCTCGTAGAGCTCCTCCAGCTTCTTGGTGCGCTCTGCGAGGCTCTTGTCACCCAGAGCCAGCCTTTGGGCGAGCTCCTCCTCCCTCTTCACGAGGTCATCCGTCATCTCCAGGAGTTTTTGCTCTTCATCTTCGAGCTTTTTCTCCCTCTCCTCAAGAGCCCCCAGCGCTTGACGAGGCTTTTGTGGATGGTACTGAGCTTCTCCTGGCGATCATTCGCTGCTTCATTAGCAGACACGACTTGTTCGTGTATAGCCCTGGACAGATTGTCGAGGGATCGCACCATGCTTTCCCTCTCGTCCAACAGGTGGCCCCAGTACTCCATCTGGGCCTTCTCCCTGTTGACCCACTCCTTGTCGTTAGCTAACCTTGTTTGCGCCAGCTTGGTCTCGAATTGGAGCCGGTTGCGCCACCTCCTAAGGGTTTGGCGCTCCTCCTCGAGGGCCTTGCTGTCGTGAGAAAAGGCGAGTTGGACCTGACGAAGGCTGGAGCAGGCAATGTCGATGGATAACGACAGGGGGATCAGCTTCGGACCTGCCGGGGTCCTCTCCGCTGACTCCAGCGGGTTCTCCATAACAAAAATTGGGTCCCACTCTACAAGAGTGGTCCCCTGAACTTCCTCAGCACTAGGGCCGCCCTCCGGGAGTGCCTCAGCCGTCACCGAGGAAGGTCCAGCAACGGGAGACTCTACCTCCGGAGTCGGTTCTGAAGGTCCCACCGCCAGGTCATCAGCCACTGGTCCCTCTAGCAGGGGATCGGTCGCTTCGTGTTGACACCCTGGCTCAGGCGCAGGTATCTCCGGAACTACCACCTCTGGGACAGGCATTGAAGATTCGACCGGAGCTGAGGCCACCTCCGGCTCCAGTGCTGGTGCCTCCTCCATTGCTAGTTCAGACGCCGGTGCTTTGACCTCCACCGGTTCGGGTGTCAGCACCTATGCGAGAACCGGCTCAGGCACCAGAACTTCATCAACCACCGGCTCCACTGTTGGGGCTTCAATAACATCCGGCTCTAAGGTTGGAACTGCAGGTACCACCGGCTTTGAGGTCGGAGCATCCGTCATCACAGCATCCAAAATCGGAGCTTCAACCTCCAGAGCTGGTGCCGCTAGTACATCTTCATTCCCATGGTCTGGCGCTACCACGGGAGCTTCAGGAGATGAGTCGAGGTCCGGAACCTCGACAGCTGGCGCCGAAGATGCCGAGACCTCAGCTACCACCTGGGGCAGTGCCGGAATTGGAGCCGGAGCCTCCGCCTGTACAACATCAGCCGCTGTTGCAGGAACCGGAGCTTCAACCCCTTTTTTGGAGACACTGTGGATGAAGGACAAAGAAACTCAAAATATGATTACAACAAAAATGACAAGCTGAGGTAAAGAAGCAAATTTATCTTGGAAGGCTTCCGCTCCACTAGCGCGGAACCTCTTCACCGGACGTTCAGAGCCCGACCGAGTCACAACTGGGGTAGTAGGTCCGGAAGGCTCTTCGGAGCTTACTGCCGCCGTCAGCAACGTCTTGGTTGGGGACCCCTCGACTGAGAAGGACCCTCAGACCTGGAGCCCTTAACTGGCCCTGGTGCGAGAGTCACCTGGTCGAAGCTGGCGTTCCGAGGAGACGCCGATGCTGGAGTTGTCGTCGCTTTTGAAGACCTCCCCCACCAGGGAGAAGGAGCCGTTGTGGAAGGAGTAGGTCTGACGGGCCTCCCGTCAGAGTGCTTCAACTTCCTCTTTCGGCTGGAGGGCTCAGCCAAGTCTTTGCCCTTCCCCATGACTCCAGCTTTCTGTCTCGGGGCGGAAGCAGGGCCACCCTCGGAAGCTCCGGGGATCGCCAACCTGGTGGTCGAACGCCTCTCTACCTCGCCGAGGTCGTCAAGCACCGGCGTCTTCCTCCGGAGCTCCCTGTTCAACTCCGCCTCCATGTTCAAAGGGAGGAAAGCCGCCGGCAGAGTTAAGTCATCACCCTTCACGTCAATGCCATGCTGGAACTTCTTGAGGTGAAGCTCCAAAGCAGCACCTTCCAAATTGGACTTCAGACCGGTTTCAATCCGGTCATCGTCCATCACACTGTTGAGGGCCCAGGCGAGCTTCTCCCTCTTCTTCAACAGAGCCCACCTGGTGACCAGGAAGTTGCAGAAGACCGCCTGGGGGGTCACCCCTCCTTCCACACATTGGCGGATCCTGGTCAAGGCAGGGTTGAAGGCCTCCGACAGCACTGGAGCCTCACTCCAGGCGTCACTGTCAACATTGGGAAGACCTTCAGGTAGCTCCAGCTTCTCATGCTCCTCTACCGTGATGACAATCCAATCCTTCTTCCAGTCGTCCCACTTGTCGGAAGGGAACAACCTCAAGTACTTGTAGGGGCATTTCTTGCGCTTCACAAAATAGAAGCCAAGATACTCGCAACTCTTGTCGGTAGTGTGGATGGTGAAGAAGGTACGGAAAAGCTCGACGCAGGGGGGAATACCCACCCACATCTCGCAGAAGTGGACGAATGTTGACACAAGAAGAATGGAGTGGGGGCCAAGGTGGTACAACTATAGACCACAGAAGTCTAACAGCATCAAGAGAAAAGTTGAGAAAGGTGGGATCAGTCCTGCCATGGCGTACGCAGAAAAGTACACCATGTCGCTGGCACGCTTCTTCTTGAACCAGAGCTTGCCGGCGCGGACAAGGTGGTTGAAGGAGTCGCTGGACCACCCCATGTAGGTCCGAACCTTCTTCAAATCATCGTCGGTCGTGAGACGGCTCTTGCGGAGACCCAACTTTATCGCAGCACGGTGGGGCGAGAGAGGAAAAGCAAGCGAAAGTTTGGAAGATTCGAGCGCAAGTTCAAATGAAGGCGTAAGGGATCCCAAAATGGTGTGCGCTTTCCTTCTTAAGTAAGCCCCCGCAACGCTTGGATGGAAACTGCAGAAGGGCCAAAGATACAGTTCAAAAATTTCACCCTGCCAATGACAAGGGGGCCAGGGGCCACCCAGACGATCAAGTCGAGGTCCTTACCCCAGGCGAACAGTTGTCATGATGAGAGGCGGGAAACCCAAGGGCGGCGTCCTGACAGGGCGCATGGAACCGATACTGTTTTCGTATTGGGAACCAGCGACCTTCAAATGCGTGAGATCCGCACGCATAGATCTCACCTGCCGCATCCTGAAGATGCCACGCGGCGATGGTTTAACTGCGAACCACCACCTCAACGGCACATCCAAAAACCCTTGAAGACACGGCACAAAAATCAAAAGATGGACCCACCTCCGGCTGAATGACTTAATGTGGGGACCGGGGTCCACACATCCGAGAATCTCATTGGGTGGTGCCGTGCGATGCGGCACCTAACAGTAGACACAAAAAGAATACCAAAACATATAAATTTTTCATTTCATAATAAGAAGAGTTTACAAAAGAGTGTACGACAGGGGTACACACGCAGCGGTAAAATACATACTTATAATCTCACCTAACTAAGCAGAAGAGAAGACGTCCATGCCCTACGACGCTTCTCACTAGCAACAAGAAGAACATTCAGCAGTGGCGTGGTTCACATGAGATTTATCTCGATACCTCGAGATCTCATGTACAACCTGAACAGCAAAAATAAACCTAATACCTGCAAAAATCGTTATAGCGCAAACGTGAGCATAAGGCTCAGCAAGACTAACCCGTCCCACTAGACATATGCAGGGGTAAGTACTAAGCATAGGTAAGGAATAACATAAATAGACTCGCCTACAAGTGGATCCTTATAATCATATTTTAAGTAGCAAATGACATTCTTCAGGCACGGCACATCATAGACTCCACAATCAAACAAGAAACGCTTTGCCGATGATATGACATGCCCAAAGCACATAATGCTATTACAGGTAAAGTATGGGGAAGCTGTAACCTTTTAATTGTACTATCTCTAAACCATACAAGGTTGCAAAGCAATTATAATTCAATACAACGTATTCTTCTGGCTTTTTCAGTATTTAATACGTCACAGCGCAGTGAACAAGTGGTATTCTATTACCGCGAGGGACGGTGATTGCAATCAGGACACACCCGGACAACACGACACATACGCACGTTTGGAAGTATCAGCGAGTACACCAGTACCTACGTAACACTTCAGTACTAGTCGTATATGGCCACCTTTCACAAGAAACCCGAACGTCGAGCCCGTCTCACCTCCGCGAACAGAAGGTCTCTGCACGGAACACCTCTTGTGTCCGCCGACCGATTTACACCTTACTGTCCTCAACCCACCCCTATCGATGGTGATTTAATGGGCCTCGACATCCCAGTTATCGAGTTACGTCAGTTTATTCGACTCCATATATCCAGTATGTCGCCGGTACAAGTCAAGCTTGTTCGAAGGGGCCGCATACACACGGGCCTTAATCGACATAGGCAGGGCTATGCGACCGAGACTCCAATTCTCATTGCTTCCTATCCATCCCATGCCTGGTCTCAGATTCATTATATTAAGCCATTTTCTATCTAACCAATTCTGTGAGATATGTCCTACATCTCCCGCGAGTAGATTCCAACTACTCGAGTTCTACCGGATTTCCTATACATTAGTAGAGCAGTTACTACAGGTCAAACTGTAACCCGTTCCAACCAACCCCTGGGATTTGTGGTCATGCAAGTGGAGTATCAATCACCCTATACATAATGCACATATGAAACTTAAGACGTAATGTGAGAAATACTGCAAAACTCTGTAAAGCTTTTAAATGCAAACTGGGGCTTGCCTTAGTTTGTGACTCGAATAAATGTCAATTGTTAGGGCTTGGTCTTCCTCCGGAGAACCTGCCATGGAACTTCAGTGGAAACACCTTGGCCTTCTCCTCCATGCGAAGTTTCTTGTCGATCACCTATCAGCACGTTCCTATCGACATGATATGCATATAAGTAATTAAGTAATTAAGTAATTTAATAATAGACTCCACAGGGTTGTGTAAACTTTAAGAACGAGGAGTTTGACTAGGAAGGACAGATATGCCTCTGTTGTGTGGATAAACAAAGAATGTAGTCAAGTGGTCATAGTAGTATCGAGATGTGAATTGAAAGGTGCAATGTAAGCACACATTGCAACTTGGCACACAACACTCGACGCTAAGCCACTGAAGGACAATAAAGTTGAATGGTATGGAAGTGTTGGACTGGTAGTGTAAGGATGACTAAAGAATCAAGGGGGACATCGAAAGCTTGAGTATGAGTGGAGTGTACAGGACGAAGGTCGCGATTTAGCAGTCGACCAAAGAACTTGACTTAACTCATAAAGGAGTAAACCTAGTTAAGTGAGCAGTGCTAATGTAAGGTCCTTACTTAGGATGAACCATGATGGAACCAACTACACTTGGGACTGAATTGAGATCAACATGGCTTGGACTTAAGAAGTCATTACAAGCACTATTAACCTAGCATGAGTACCAAGACAACGTTCAAACCGGTTTTAGGTAAACCAGTTGCTACGACTAACATCGCAAGCATCGTTCAGGTGCTTACATGACGACACTAATGTAGTGTCTCCCGCAAGCTTGTCCAGGTGAGCTCGGTAAGCTCTCAGGACTTAAACATGATATGAGACCTTGCTGTGAAGGCATGCTTTGCCATCTCAAGAAGATCGTCTTAGTTACGTCCACATCAACCCGGACTTGTCAATGGGGTGAGCAAAATCTCGAACACCACCTTGTGAGTCTTAAGGCTAGTGATGTCGACTCGGTTGTTGATAAGCGACTCGACGAACCTGCCATCGATGAAGTGGTACACCAAGTTAACCAATCCTGTGATCGGTTAGGGAACATCCTCGACACAACCAAGGAACTCTTATCCAAGGTTCCCCTTGGTCTAGTTCTCCTTGTTGGTTGCAACGTTCTTGCATACCTCTACCACAGGTCATCGATGATCACCAATATCCGTGGTTTGACCTAGAAGGCATGTTCTCAAGCACCTTGGCTACACCTAGGACTCGATCACCCTCACATTGACTAAAACCTAATTTCGCTTGGAAATTATTGTCCGACGAGTCGTGCTTGTGTTTCAGCACCACACTCATCACAGGCATACTCCATCTCGAGGCCAAGGCACGACGACGGCTCGGAACGTTACGATGACGTCATCTGGTCAACGACGTCGACGCGGCTCATGGTGGAGCATCACGAGCATGCACGGACAAGTTAACGCGATTCAAAAGACAAAGAAGGTTAACTTGGGGATTTCTAAAGGAATGATATCATGGTGGAAAAGGGGTCACGACGAATGGACTTCGATGACGTCAAGCAAGGTATTTCAGGGCAAGGCTCACCTTGTAGGCATTTTGCTGAACATCTTGGGTGTGTACTTGAGTTTCGTCGCTTCATCACCATTCAAAGGGTATCTTGGCACTTAGGCTTGTCGCTTGCAACATCATTCTACCCCTGCATCACAGACGAGTTCTAAACATCAACAAAGTTGGTTCTTTCCTCATGAACATTTCATCGAACACCTTGGCTGCAGCACTGTCCCAACTAATCTTTGCACAATTTAGAGCTAACCTTGAACCAATTGTCGTTGCCATTGTGTCGTCGACGTGTTCTTGCATCTCATACATCACCTCCATCAATCCTCGCACTGTTTGGACGCGGCATATGAGAAGAATGCCGTGACGACATCAAGTAGATAATGACATCCGAAATGGCACATCGTGAAGCATTCCGAATGCGCACTGACATGCCAACAACACAAAAGAGGAAGGAAGTAATCTGGGGATGCTGCAGTGTAGACAGTGAGGAGGAAACGCGGCAGCACAGCACGGCGGCATGTGGACAGAGGGCGCACCAGCACGACGGCATGGGCGGCGCGAGCAGAACAGGGCGGCGTGTGTTGGCGCTGGGGAGACACGAGCAGAACTGCTGTGCGAGGAGGGCGCTGCAAGGCAGAGGCGAGCTGGGGTGCGGGCACTGCTGGGATGCCGGCGAGACGCGGCGCGAGGTGCACGGGGCGACCAGGAGCATCGTGGAAAGCAAAGGTGCGGCGTTGCAGCAATGCGATAGGGTGCTGACTAAGCCGAGGTCGGCGCACGGTGGGCGGGCGCGGCACAGGTGCGGGAAGTAGGTCGACACCAGTCGAATGCCAGGGACGCGCGGCAGGGCACAGCGCAAGCATGGCGGCAGGGCACCAGCGATGGTGGCGCGCATGTGGGGGCACGGTGAGGCGAGCAGCAGCAGGGCGGCGATGAGGGGGGCGCACGGCGGAGGTGACCGGCGTGGCAAAGGTGTGCGGCCGGAGGCAGCAGGGGCGAGTGGGAGTGGGGCGCGGCCGGGAGGTGGAGCGCCAGCGTGGCGAGGGACGCGAGCTTGTGGAGCCGTGGGCGGCCGAGCACGGGACGCAGCAGGTGCAGGGCGGCGCTGGTGAGGAGACGAAGCTGCACGGCAATGGAGCGGCGCGGCCAGGGCGAGCGGCGACCGGCGTGGGAGGTGGCGAAGTGTCGTGGGGCGGTACGAAGATAAGGGCCGATTTTGCATCGCGGTGGCACATGCAGCGTGTCTGCGTGAAGGCATGGGAGGAAAGAGAAAACCTGTGCCGACCTGACCTGTAGGGACCACTTGTGGGACCCATCTCCCTCATTCTTCTTTCCAATTTCAAATAGGGCTAGCAAACATGCTTCAAAAATAGTCAACATTGGTCCAATGACTAAATAAAATGTGAAAAATTTTATGGTGCAATCAGATTTCAGAACTGAGCAAGTTGAATTTTTACTCAAGTTTGAATTTGAATTCAAGTGATGATACTTGACTCAAGGAAATAAATAGTAGATTAGGTTCAAAAATCCTGAAACTTTGAAGTTACCCTTTCTGAACCATAAGGGACCTCATTAAAATTTTGGAGTTGATTTGGACAAGGTTAAGTACAAAGTTTAAATTTAAAGCAGACTCTGATTAAACTCTCAGTACCTGTCCAATAAATGGAAAACGTGCTTCAAAATTTTTTGAACTTTACCGAGAGTCAATTTGGAATATTAGAAGGTCATGGAAAAATTTACAGCCGTAGATTTGAATTTTTTTTTATTGTCTCATTTTAGGGTTGGAATAATTCCTTTTTCTTTCTCTCTATTTTGTTTTCTTTTCTCCTTTAATTTTTCATTGAAAATGTGAATACTTGGAAATTAAAGATTTTACACCTTAAGTTCCAATATACATTAGCAAACATGTTCTATATGTAAAATTTTAACAAGTCCCTATTTTTAGTGAACATTGGTTAACTCATATGGTTCATGTGAGTTTGGATTTCCAAGTCCACTTTCAAAATTTTTAAGTTCGCATTTTTGCATTTTTGTTCTCCCGAAAAGCGGGCTTTTACAATCCTTCCCCCTTAAAAGAATCCCGTCCCGAGATTCTAACAAGTAGAATAACAGAAACGATGAGGGAACGATCTGTAAAAGAGGGTCATTGACCAAGGAAAATGGCAATGCCCTTAAAGACTTGGGTTCTACGAAATGGTGATTATTTTCAGGCATCTTAAGAAATTCTAAAGTTCGCTTCAAGTGATTCCAGTCTTTAGGTTGATAACCTTGACAGGATGCTCGACATGACAATATCACATCGTAAAACTTTCACGTCTGTTACTGATCCTTTATTGCTGTACTCTTACACTGGCATGACATCTTGTTTTGTCCTAGTCTTGACTTGAAGAATTAGCACTTGTTCTTTTCTTCTCTGGGTCACCTCGATAGTTTGAAACTATCCTTGCATGGATTCTTGGTTGCTTGCTTGGTTTTGCATAGGTCCTTATAACTTAATGTGGTATTTCCCTTTACATGAGTTAAGATGGTTTACGAGGTTAAACAACAATCATTAACCTCGTTTGATGTTTAGTCAACCATAGGATTTCTTAGCTGTAGCATAAGAGTAGCAAAGTACTCAACACTCTTATGTGGGCAAAACAGCAGGAATACTGAAGATATGGCGACTACAAGGTTTTTTTGGGTATATCAACATCTTCAAACAATAGAAATAGAAGACAAAGATCCTTTGCGGTGGCACACGAGGATTTAAGGATTCAATATCCTCATATGTTTCAACACAGCAAAGAACTCAATCATATGGTAACTACAAGGTAATTAGTGTAGCAAGGTTACCATATAATACCGCAAGATCTTAGATGGACCCAAAAAGTTTCACGAGGTTGACAATCGAACGGTATCCTCGCGAGTAAGGAGATTTCATAGAATTTACAAGGTTGATCATCAAACTGATGACCATTCGATGACGAACAGTATAGTTGCAACAAACAAGGTACTTGAACCTAAACAAGTCAAAGATGGAAGTTCAAGTGTTTGTTTAGTTGCAAAGGAGGTTGAGTGATCGGTTGCCCAGATATCACTCAATAGAAAGAAGATCAACAATGTAAGAAGTCAAATGAATATAGTGAAATGATCGTAGTCATTAGACACCTTAGAATAGTTGGAATGGGGTACACAATCTTGCTCTAAATTTTAGTATTACCATGCATTCTATCATTGGTGTTACATTGGTAATGATGCTTCATGATGCATCATATGTTGTATGGTGCAATGAATATGCACATGGTATGGTGCAAATGGTGCATATGTATGGTGCAAATGGTGCATATGTATGGTGCAAATGATGCATATGTATGGTGCAATAGCTTTTATAGTTTGAGAAAGACTAAATGAACCACACCCACAAAACTCAAGTACTGTCTGATGTTTTGCAAGGATTGAATACCGTGGTCGTGAAAGACACTCAATGAGTAGCGTTCCTTTCATGACTCGACCATAGTTAAGGAATTCATAACAGAATGATTGACAAGGAATGTGAAAAATATACCACGTTACCTCGACCTTTCGAAAGCTTGTTCATGTACTAATCCACTTGATTGTATCTTCAACTAGGTCTTAGAGTTACCAGCTGACTTGATGAGTATCTTCATCAGAAGAAAAACAACTAACTATATGTCTCTAGTGATGCTTTCTTAACCTTCACTTCAATCAGTCAGGAGGAACGGATATACTTCTGGATCACTTTAGTGGAGTCGAAGTCACACTCTTCTTAGAGTAACTCAATCTGGTGGTGGATGTTGGATCCTCTTGAAGATGTAATCTTAATTGATTGTCTTCCTGTTGACACGACTCGTTGTAACCAAGGTTGATGGTTGAACACCACTATTACTTAAGTGCTCACCTTCCCCCTTAAAGTTTCGAACCAGGATGTCGAAGCGTACTTCAAACAATCCTCATGGGAAGACGAGATGCAACTCGAGTAATTGCGACCTGCGTTCAACATCACAAGATGTGATGCGGCAAGTCACATAAATCAGACACTAGTATGTCTATCCAAGGGAAAAGGCTTCGAATGAGTTTAACACTCCATTCAACTTGGTAATTAGTTGAGTCCTAACTCTTGGTTGGTTACGACACTCCTCGAGTTAAAATCGAGAACCGAATGCCTAACAAAAAACAAAAAGTTCAAACTGGCCAGACTATAGTGACAAATGACCAGTCTGGACGCAAACTCGATTTTGATCCAGTTAATGGCAAAATCAGATCTTGAGGTGAATAACAAATTTAAATTACACTTCAATACCTTTCCAAAAAGTATTTTTTTGCCTCTAGATCATCTCTGGTTTGCAAGTTAGGCTATTTTAAAGTCAGCAGAATTTTCTGCACTTTCAGCAGAACCTGCTTAAAAAGTAGCAGTTTTGATCTAAAGTTTTCAGGCTGTTCTGATGGAAATCTGGAAATATTCTTATCTACAAAGTTGTAGCCAATTTAATCAGATTTCCAGAATGTACTTACTTGTCTTTGTATCAGCCCTGGTTTTAAAGATATGAATATTTGAAGTTGGGTAAAATTTCAGCATTCAGAATTTGAATTCAGTTCAGATTGACCACTCTGCATTCAAACTCGCTTTGGAAAAAATAGACGACAGATTCAGGTCTGGAGCCAATTACAAAAATTGTAGCTGACTCACTAACCTGTCCAACAGTTACTCGCATGACACCATTGGATGCAAAATCTGCTAGTTATGAGTCACATTCAGAAAAGTTCAGAGTGCTGTCCAGTTTTCTGTAGGCCCGGACAGTTTCTGCGATTTTCAAAATTTCACCCACTTAAGAAAAGATTTTGGTCTTGAGCTGAATAGAGAACTTGTAGAGGACTTCCAAAAATTTCTAGGGAGTACTTACTTTTCCTCGTAGCACTTTTGGTTGACAAGATATGGCATTTGCAATTTGACAGTTTTTCTGAAAATTTGGACAGCACCTCCTTTGTTTAAGGCTGATTTTGTCCACAATTTTCAGATATAAAGATATCAACATTTGCAAAAATAACACATAGAAAACTGGTTGCATACATTCTCAGGATTCCAGAAATGTAAAACCCGAAGCCAATCGATGAGTCTATTAGAAATTATGATCTGAACAGTAACTGAATATCTAGCGGTCCATATTCTGGACTGTTTCGACACCTTAAATGATATTTCGATTTAGACTTGGTTATTGCGAGTTTTAGCCTTCGTGTTCAATAGTAAGTTTATATAGGACTCTTTAATCTTTCCAGGCATGTATAAATATGCCTAGGTTGCATTTCTAGTTTAAGAGTTGTGGCTGTTCAAAGTTCAGAATTTTTCTGGCTGTTTCAGATAGCACCTATATACATGTACTATCTTCAACTCCAGTTTATAATTAGTTTTAAACTGAATTTGAGGTAACATTGAATAATAAAGTTGTAGAATAGCTCTTAACCTTTCCAAAAATGTATCATAATGGAATAGAAGAGCTTTCTATAAAGATTTATGGCAAAAATTCAGATGCTGTCTTACACCGTTTCAGAATAGCAGCTGAGTTAGTTGGAGAGGATTTTCACCATCTTACAATGGTCTTTTGGCTTGGGGTCAATATAAAACTTATAGAAGACTTCAAAAGCTTTCCAAAAAGTATTCAATTGCATTCATAGCCATTCGGGTTGAAGAGATATGGAATTTCAAAGTCAGGTCAATTCTGTTCGAAAACAGAACTCACCGGCTTCGAAACACAAGAATTTGAGAACAAACTCAAATTTTGAAACTTAGCTCAAAACTCAAGTCCGATGGCTAGAACTTGATTCACAACTAATCATTTGCTTTGGAACTAAATGGAGTCTTAAAAGAGACTTGACGACCTTCTTATCCATAGCATATCACTACGGATCTTCATGCTTAACCAAAGTCTTACTCCGGCGAAGTCGAGCTAAACTCTCGCCAGGAACAAAGAACTTTGGTTCACCTACTCTTGAAGAGAAACATTTTCTATTGTCCATAAGATACCAGCAACTGATACTTGGACTTAATATGAATATGAAGCCATTTCTTTCGTGGGGGATGGTCAAAGTATCAAATGTGATACTGACGGTACTACGTGCCTTACCAAAAGAAAAGTCTAACCCGGTATATCCGGATACGTCTATAGGTGGTTCTAATATAGATCACTCGCAAACGTATTCTACACGGGTCGCTACCGGAGTTAGTGTATCTGCAGAAGACAAACGATCCCCTTTCACATCTTCACACCTCAAGGGCGGCACGGGGAAACACGATAGGCAATTACAATAATATATATAATCAAAGGTAAATGCATACAACTCTGGTGTGAGTCGCCCTCGAGCGAAGTCATGTCTCGAGGTACATGGATGTACTACGTCTGTACAGCAAAGACTCCCGCACGAACCGGCTTATACAAACTCGGGCATACGTGTTTCGCATGCTCCCATAGAACATGAATGGTTCTAGAGATGCATACTATCGGGTTATACACCACCCGACGGGGGCTCCCACTAATTTTGTGTCATGCTGGGGTACCACGTGTCATATGTTCTCAGAAACATGGAAAAGTTTCAGAGACTCATATTGACTTTCCGTGCTAATCCACGGGAATTTCACATACCATATCTCGTATGCAGAGTTTACCGAGATTGATCTGCTCTCGGTGGCGTATCTTACCTCTTACCTTGAAGACGGGGTGTCGTTACAGAATAATATAACAAGTTAGTCCACCACCTTTATAACTTATACTAGTAATAGTCCTTAATGGGCATATAGCTAATTCTCACTCGACTACTTCGGAGTTTTCGAAAATAGGCTCTTTTCGAGCGTGCTATTCCCAATGAAGCTCTGATACCATGTTTGTGGGGACTGGAGTCCACACATCCGAGGATCTCATTGGGTGGTGCCGTGCGATGCGGCACCTAACAGCACACACAAAAAGAATACCAAAACATATAAAGTTTTCATTTCATAATAAGAAGAGTTTACAAAAGAGTGTACGACAGGGGTACACACGCAGCGGAAAAATACATACTTATAATCTCACCTAACTAAGCAGGAGAGAAGACGTCCATGCCCTAGGACGCTTCTCACTAGCAACAAGAAGAACATTCAGCAGCGGCGTGGTTCACATGAGATTTATCTCGATACCTCGAGATCTCATGTACAACTTGAGCAGCAGAAATAAACCTAATACCTGCAAAAATCGTTAAATCGCAAACGTGAGCATAAGGCTCAGCAAGACTAACCCGTCTCACTAGTCATATGCAGGGGTAAGTACTAAGCATAGGTAAGGAATGGCATAAATAGACTCACCTACAAGTGGATCCTTATAATCATATTTTAAGTAGCAAATGACATTCTTCAGGCATGGCACATCATAGACTCCACAATCAAACAAGAAACGCTTTGCTGATGATATGACATGCCCAAAGCACATAATGCTATTACAGGTAAAGTATGGGGAAATTGTAACCTTTTAATTGTACTATCTCTAAGCCATACAAGGTAGCAAAGCAATTATAATTCAATACAACATATTCTTTTGGCTTCTTTAGTATTTACTACGTCACGGCGCAGTAAACAAGTGGTACTCTATTACCGGCAGGGACGGTGATTGCAATCAGGACACACCCGGACAACACAACACATACGCACGTTCAGAAGTGTCAGCGAGTACACCAGTACCTATGTAACACTTCAATACTAGTCGTATATGACCACCTTTCACAAGAAACCCGAACGCCGAGCCCGTCTCACCTCCGCGAACAGAAGGTCTCCGCACGGAACACCTCTTGTGTCCGCTGACCGATTTACACCTTACTGTCCTCAACCCACCCCTATCGATGGTGAGTTAATGGGCCTTGACATCCCAATTATCGAGTTACGTCAGTTTACTGGACTCCATATATCCAGTATGTCGCCGGTACAAGTCAAGCTTGTTCGAAGGGGCCGCATACAGACGGGCCTTAATCGACATAGGCAGGGCTATGCGATCGAGACTCCAATTCTCGTCGCTTCCTATCCATCCCCTGCCCGGTCTCATATTCATTATATTAAGCCGTTGTCTATCTAACCAATCCTGTGAGATATGTCATACATCTCTCGTGAGTAGATTCCAACTACTCAACTTCTACCGGATTTCCTATACATTACCAGAGCAGTTACTACAGGTCAAACTGTAACCCGTTCCAACCAACCCCTGGGATTTGTGGTCATGCAAGTGGAGTATCAATCACCCTATACGTAATGTGAGAAATACTGCAAAACTCTATAAAGCTTTTAAATGCAAACCGGGGCTTGCCTTAGTTTGCGACTCGAATAAATGTCAATTGTTAGGGCTTGGTCTTCCTCCGGAGAACCTGCCATGGAACTTCAGTGGAAACACCTTGGCCTTCTCCTCCAAGCGAAGTTTCTTGTCGATCACCTATCAGCACGTTCCTATCGACATGATATGCATATAAGTAATTAAGTAATTAAGTAATCTAATAATAGACTCCACGGGGTTGTGTAAACTTTAAGAACGAGGAGTTTGACTAGGAAGGACAGATATGCCTCTGTTGTGTGGATAAACAAAGAATGGAGTCAAGTGGTCATAGTAGTATCGAGATGTGAATTGAAAGGTGCAATGTAAGCACACATTGCAACTTGGCACTCAACACTCGACGCTAAGCTACTCAAGGACGATAAAGCTGAATGGTATGGAAGTGTTGTACTGGTAGTGTAAGGATGACTAAAGAATCAAGGGAGACATCGAAAGCTTGACTATGAGTGGAGTGTACAGGACGAAGGTCGCGATTTAGCAGTCGACCAAAGAACTTGACATAACTCATAAAGGAGTAAACCTAGTTAAGTGAGCAGTGCTGTCGTAAGGTCGTTACTAATTAGGACGAACCATGATGGAACCTAACGACACTTGGGACTGAATTGAGATCAACATTTCTTGGACTTAAGAAGTCATTACAAGCACTGTTAACCTAGCATGAGTACCAAGACAACGTTCAAACCGCTTTTAGTTAAACTAGTTGCTACGACTAACGTCGCAAGCATCGTTCAGGTGCTTACACAACGACACTAATGTATTGTCTCCCGCAAGCTTGTCCAGGCGAGCTCGGTAAGCTCTCGGGACTTAAACATGATGCAAGACCTTGTCGTGAAGGCATGCTTTGCCATCTCGAGAAGATCGTCTTAGCGACGTCCACATTAACTCGGACTCGTCAATGGGGTGAGCGGAATCCCAAACACCACCTTGTGAGTATTAAGGCTAGTGATGTCGACTTGGTTGTTGATAAGCGACTCGACGAACCTGTCGTCGATGAAGTGGTACACCAAGTTAACCAATCCTGTGATCGGTTAGGGAACATCCTCGACACAACCAAGGAACTCTTATCCAAGGTTCCCCTTGGTCTAGTTCTCCTTGTTGGTCGCAACGTTCTTGCATACCTCTACCCCAGGTCATATGTGATCACCAATATCCATGGTTTGACCTAGAAGGCATGTTCTCAAGCACCTTGGCTACACCTAGGACTCGATCACCCTCACATTGACTGAAACCTAATTTGGCTTGGCAATTATTGTCCGACAAGTCATGCTTGTGTTTCAGCACCACACTCATCACAGGCATACTCCATCTCGAGGCCAAGGCACGACGATGGCTCGGAACATCATGACGACGTCATGTGGTAAACGACGTTGACGCGGCTCATGGTGGAGCATCACGAGCACGCACGGACAAGTTAACGCGATTCAAAAGACAAAGAAGGTTAACTTGGGGATTTCTAAAGGAATGATATCATGGCGGAAAATGGACGTACGGCTTGACGACACATGAGTACCATTAGGGGTCACGAGGAACGGACTTCGATGACGTCAAGCAAGGTATTTCAGGGCAAGGCTCACCTTGTAGGTATTTCGCCGAACATCTTGGGTGTGTACTTGAGTTCCGTCGCTTCATCACCATTCAAAGGGTATCTTGGCACTTAGGCTTGTCGGTTGCAACATCATTCTACCCCTACATCACAGACCAGTTCTGAACATCAACAAAGTTGGTTCTTTCCTCGTGAACATTTCATCGAACACCTTGGCTGCAGCACTGTCCGAACTAATCTTTGCACAATTCAGAGCTAACCTTGAACCAATTGTCGTTGCCATTGTGTCGTCGACGTGTTCTTGCAGCTCATACATCACCTCCATCAATCCTCGCACTGTTTGGACAGGGCATATGAGAAGAACGCCGTGACGACATCAAGTAGACACTGACATCCGAAACGGCACATGGTGAAGCATTCCGAATGCGCACTGACATGCCAACAACACAAAAGAGGAAGGAAGTAATCTGGGGATGCTGCAGTGTAGACAGTGAGGAGGAAACGCGGCAGCACGGCACGGTGGCATGTGGACAGAGGGCGCACCAGCACGGCGGTGTGGGCGGTGCGAGCAGAACAGGGCGGCGTGCGTTGGCGCTGGAGAGACACGAGCAGAACTGCTGTGTGAGGAGGGCGCTGCAAGGCAGAGGCGAGCTGGGGCACGGGCGCTGCTGGGACGCCGGCGAGACGCGGCATGAGGCGCGCGGGGCGACCAGGAGCACCATGGAAAGCAAATGTGCGGCGGGGCAGCAGTGCGATAGGGTGCTGACTAAGCCGAGGCTGGCGCACCACGGGCGGGCACGGCACAGGTGCGGGAAGTAGGTCGACGCCAGCCGGATGCCAGGGACGCGCGGCAGGGCGCAGCGCAAGCATGGTGGCAGGGTACCGGCGGTGGTGGCGCGCATGCGGGGGCACGGCGGTGGAGGCAGGGGAGGAAAGAGAAAACCTGTGCCGACCTGTCCTGTGGGGACCACTTGTGGGACCCCTCTCCCTCATTCTTCTTTCCAATTTCAAATAGGGCTAGCAAACATGCTTCAAAAATAGTCAACTTTGGCCCAATGACTAAATAAAATGTGAAGAATTTTTTGGTGCAATCAGATTTCAGAACTGAGCAAGTTGAATTTTTACTCAAGTTTGAACTTGAATTCAAGTGATGATACTTGACTCAAAGAAATAAATAGTAGATTAGGTTCAAAAATCCTGAAACTTTGAAGGTACCCTTTTTGAACCAAAAGGGACCTCAGGAAAAATTTGGAATTGATTTGAACAAGGTTAAGTACAAAGTTTAAATTTGAAGTCGACTTTGATTAAACTCTTAGTACGTATCCAATAAATGGAAAACGTGCTTCAAAATTTTTTGAAACTTTACCGAGAGTCAATTTGGAATATTAGAAGCTCATGGAAAAATTTACAGCCGTAGATTTGAATTTTTTTGAATGTCCCATTTTAGGGTTGGAATAATTCCTTTTTCTTTCTCTCTATTTTGTTTTCTGTTCTCCTTTAATTTTTCATTGAAAATGTGAATACTTGGAAATTAAAGATTTTACACCTTAAGTTCCAATATACATTAGCAAACATGTTCTATATGTAAAATTTTAACAAGTCCCTATTTTTAGTGAACATTGGTTAACTCATATGGTTCATGTGAGTTTGGATTTCCAAGTCCACTTTTAAAATTTTGAAGTTCACATTTTTGCGTTTTTGTTCTTCCGAAAAGCGGGCTTTTACACTTAACCCGAAAGGTCTCTCCTAGAGGTAGGCCCAGGGGGCCACTGTCGGTACCCTGCGTATCGGATACCCCTTGGAACTGCAAAGAGTGCAAATGAACTCCACCTATCTGAGTTGAAGACCTCCGAAGGCCCCACGTGTCACTCAGAACCAGACCTGCCTCCCTCCTATGGTTAGTCCCAGTACTGCCACATGTATCATAAAAGCGGAGCTACATTCCATACATGGGAAAGCTTCGGACTAGATACTTGTGTGGCACCCCCGGACCTAACCCCCGACAGAGGGAAGCTCCGGTACTGACACGTGTACAACAGCACCGGACCTACTCGTCCAAGATGGTGAGCTCCGGAGCTACCACGTGTCCAACCGCCAGACCTTCAACCTCAACAAGCAGATTGGTGGACCTCCAACGGCTCAGACCTTCAAGGAACATTAAAGACTCCAAGACCTGATTATGTGTTATTAATGCTATCTTAATGACACACGATCGGAGGGCCCTTAATACCAGTAACGCCGCTATCAAGGCACGTTACCACGTTGTTAAGGGAAATTAAGTACATTAATTGTGTATTAGGCATCAGTAACCGCCAGGGCCACATGTCAGGCCAGGCTAACGATGTAACGGCCAGCCCTTGTACTATAAAAGGACTGGCCGAGCGATACACAGGGAGCCGAACTCGAAGAGACGCTTCCAGACTCTTTGGGGGACTCCCAGACACTCTGGTCTCTCACACAAAAGCGCTCAAACGCTCAATACAACAACAACAACACACACCCGTGGAGTAGGGTATTACGCTCAGGCGGCCCGAACCACGTAAATCCCCGTGTCAAATCGCCATCTTGTTCTGAATCTCCGCGCGCCCTAACCGAACTACAAAACTCCGCGGCTACTAACCGTAGTACCAGGAGAATTGCCGGAATTAGACTCCGACATCAGCCGACCTAGTCCTGGCTCCAAACGACCAGTTCTTCCTCCAGGTGACTGCGGGTGGGTCTCATTCCATGATATGGGTGCTACACCGTTGGATGGTCTCGGATACTTCTGTTTGTGGGCCATTTGATTCATGTGGTACCACGTGTTGACGCTTGATTGGTTGGGATGATATTTTATAGGATCCATCCCCTTGTTTCACTTCAATTCTGTATAAAATACTTGCATGCACCAATTTCTCCAAGTACAAGTGGAAATAGGTTAAATAGAAAGGTTATGCGTGCAAGAAATGTTAATTCCTTCATATAATTGAGTTATATTGACTGGTGAAATTGGTATATAACAACCGTCAACAAACTCCCCCAAGCTTATCCTTTGCTCATCCCAGCAAAGTCAAGACTTTAGGTTGATGATTAGGAGTTGCTGCAATGTTCTACTTTTCAAAAGTACTATGCGCACAACAAAATACTCTACCTAGTATTGCAAAAATTGGCATGGTACTTCACCCATCTTTGGTCATTTTGGGGCTTATGTCATCTCCTATTCATGGGTGGTTGAAAGATAGAATAGCAAATGGAGCACACATACCCTAGAAATCAAGTTCCACTCAAATATTGGGGAGTTCAATTTAGATTATAAGTACCTAAATTTGATTCTCTTGGTCTCTCCCTTTGTGTGTACTGGAAATATTTCCTCACCAAGGCATTTTGCCTAAATTCATCCTACCACTAAATAAGGCTTATATGTGCAGCTTGGTAGGGAATATAGTAGACATATTTGCAACACATAATATTGCTAAGTCAAAAAAAGCAAGCCTTAGGAAAAATCAATTCAAAACTATTTGATTCAATACTTGTGCATGTGTGATGGAGTGGAAGTGGATGTAGATATTTGAGATGACTTCTTTTTGAGTGGACTCTCTTATTTTGCAGGGATGAAACATGACTACTTTGCTCTTTTTTTTGCTTTTTTTCATGCTTTTGATGTAAGCATGTGTTTTCTCTCTTTTTTTTCTTTTTTTCTTGTAGCCATGTCTTCTACTCCCTTTTTATGCAATATACTTGGAGAGAGTACTAAACATGAACAGTATGGAGTTTCTCTTTTTATTGTGGAATGATGGTATGATGGGATTTTGCTTACTTCTAGTGTAGAATAACATGTGCAAGTGAAGTCTTGAATTCAAAAAGTAATGAATGAAACCTCACATAGGTCTATACTAGTTTGACAAATCTCAATGTGAAGACAAATAGCATATACATAAGGTCTATCAATGTAATGTATCATATGGCTTTGGTAGGTATTTCCAATCAAATTAGAGTAACTTAAATCTTTTCAGAATTTATCTGGAAATCTAAGCTTCACTTTCAAACTAGGAATAACAGTCCTATCACTATATCATACCTCACAACAACTTAGAATTGGATTAAGATTTTGCTACCCACAATTTCTAAATCAAGGAAAAAGTAATTCTAGCCAATGAAAGCAATATTTTGGAGAGTAGTAAGTTATAAAAAACTAGGGACTTAGGAAAATTAAAATAGAGCAACTATTCATCATTTCATCTATGTGAATTCTAAATCATTCTTACCGCACATCTTTTATTTTATTTTGAAAGCAAATCTACTCTACTTATTTTTTAAGTTTTTTTATATGCATGGTGGATGATGGAAAATAAATATGCAAGGGGTGTGATACAAGTTACCTTAAGTGGGGTTCCTCCCCCAAGCTTGTTCTTGTTCAAGGTCTGCGATAGGGGCTGAAACCCGAACGACGGATGTAGGCCATGAGGTTGGCCTAACCTTGTTGTAGCATGACTTTGACATTGGAGGGTTGAGTGTTGATGTTGGATTGCCTTCCATGGGTTTCATGAGTATGGTTGAGGAGAGTGTTGTCGATATCGCTTATTTACACTTCAAGGTTTCCATAGGTTGGATGTATCTTGTTATTCCTTGGCTAAGGTAGTGATAACCCTTCGCACAAAGGCATGACGTGCACTCAACATGCGTTGAGTGTGTTCCGTCATTCTTTGGTTAAGGTGTATCATACCTTCTTGCCATATAGGATTAAATTGTACCTCTCATACATTGGGTGTGATCTGTCATTCCTTGGCTAGGGTAGTGATACCCTTTAGCCATAAAGGGGTGACATGTACCCAGCATGTGTTGAGTAGGATCCGTTATTCCTTAGCTAAGGTTCAACATATCTATAACCACAAAGGGATGACGTGCACTCAACATGGGTTCAGTGTGATCTTTGTTCCTTGACTAAGGTATAAAATACCTTCTAGCCACATAGGAACAATTTGGACCCAATATACATTGGATGTGACCTTGTCATTCCTTGGTTAAGGCACATCATACTTTTTAGCCACAAAGGAGTAACTTACACCCAATGATGATGGCAATTCCTTTGAGCTTTAATGAGTGTTTAGAATAGTTGAGAGCATAATGCTCTCACATATTCGTAGCAGCCCATTGGTTGCTCATAGAGGGTTTCCATGTCAAATCTCTGGCTTCGTATAGTTACAGTTGACATCCGGGCTTAATTTCTGATAGGTAGCAACCATCCTAATTTACTCTTTGGACAAGACATATTGAGATAGAATCCTCTTAGGGTTTCCAACAATCGGATCTTTGAATGTCTGCATAGTTATTTTACTCCTGCAACTTCCTCTCTATGATATAGAGGGATGATTAGCTCTCCATACTTGTACAAATGAATTTTTGGATTAGGTAACCGAATTCATTTGTACGCACGAGGAAGAACAAGACCAAAGATGCATTTGATCCAATTTCCTGAGTATTCATGAACAATGTATGAATATTGCTAGGAGTGGGGCTTTATAGATAAATCAAGTTGCACATTTCTAAAGCTCCTACTCATAGCAATGCAAGTGACATAAATATATTATATGTATCCCTTCATCTTGTAAACTTTCTAATCATCATAGTTTTTTACAAGAGCAAGTATTTATCATTTGGGTCATGGCAAACAAGATTCTCAGTTTTATCCTCCTAAACATTTTTAATTTCTTGCCTAGGAATTTGAAATTTAGTGATCCATGCATGAATGAGTTTCAAATAAGAATTATAGACATCACTATTCCTTGGTTGTTACATACCAATTCAACCATTAAGTCATTCAATAAACATTACCTAGACATAAAATGTCTAAGTCAATTTTAGCAACGCTTATGAAATTCTAGGTACTTGTTTCAATTTATTCCCAAGTAAGGTGGCATTTCTTTTTGAAGAATCAAAAAGAGTAATGCCAACACTTACTCTCGTGAGGATGCATAAGAATTGAATGATGAGAAGGTGTAAACCTTCCTTACCATTGTAAGCAAAAATCATTCAATCCTAATGTAATTCCCAACGACGGAAAATTTTAAACTTGCACCTCAATTGAAGAGTAGTCTAGGTTGAAGGTCGCTGTGTGAGAAACTAATGACCATGAATTTTGGTGTAGCCTTCATATTCAATGTCTTCTGCCAAGTTGAGGTTGGAGTTAAATGGGTTTCATCTTGTTCCTCCATTGGGACCACCATCTTGAGAATTTATCCACCATGAACTCAAAATGACATCGATGGAGGGATATGCATTTGATGGGACCTTCCAACCTCTTTGTAAATTTTGTCTTAGCTGCACAAAAATCAAGAACAAACAACTTGAAAATGGGTTACATTATCTCAAAAGCATGTTGCACCCTTTGTCAAATTTTTTGCCCAACTTGAAACAACTTGCAAATGCAATGAATATCTAATGGAAATATTTTTTTGCTTTGAATTAGGAAGATGAATTCAAGTGGTTACACCCAAGTTTCATATCCAAAATAAATATATTTCCTAATTAAAAATTTTAGTTTTATGATGGTTGGAAATTTTACTTTCCAACATGCAAGTGTGGAAATTCAAACATGCTAAATGCAAATGCAAGATTTGATGGGAAATTCAAATATGCAATTAGGAAAACAAATACGAGATAACTAGCAATTAACCTATTGGCACGGACTCACCAAATTTTTTGAAGTCCGATGAGTGGGGACTTACCTCCGTCCTGTTTAGTGCGATGATTTGTTGTCCACTCCCGAAGTTGAAGATGTGGACAACTTCTTTTGATTGACAATCCAAATCTCCTTTGGCGTGTCAGTTGGACATGTGTACCACATGGTGGCCCTAGCCTCTCCGTCATCTTAATGAAGACTTGTTGATGTAGTGACGGCTTCTCCCTCTTGAAGATATTCTCTTATGAGCATGGTGAGGTTTGTCCATCTTTTTGGGGTGCCACTTCGACCATCTTGAAATCCCTTAAGGTTAAACCCATACTTTGATCATGGATTAAAAGCTTCCTTGGGCATGATGACATGTGGGCTCCACAATCAAAAAAGAAATGTTTCATCCACAATGTCACTTGCCTAGGTTGCTTGGGCTTGGTCGAAGGGCAGGAATCCCAATAAGTGATTGTGGAATATCTTGGATCTTGAATGCTCTTTAAGTTTCTTGTCCTTGGCCAAGAGCTTCATGTAAATGTTGTCTTGATTTCTTGCTTGGTCATGGACAAGATACTTCATGGTAGGTTAGTTGAACTTAAATCCCTTAAAATCTTCACAGCCTCCTTGATTACAAGGGTGATGGTTGATTCCCACTCTTGACCTCCTTGTTGGTGATAGCCATTGGAGGTTGTGTTTAGAAGGAAGAATCCTCATGGGTCTTAGGGAAATGATTCCCCAAGTGGCTCATGTTGACATGGATTTTCACAAATCATGTGAATATCCATGACTTGGATAATTCCAAACACTTCTCCATTGACTTGATCTATCATGATACTTCAATGGGAGATGTAGTTCCATAGCTAGCATGTCCACCTTGTTAAGTGGTGTTCATGCCAAGCTAAAGGAACTACAGCACTCTTCAATCCACCCCTTGAGTGGAGACCATATTCTTATCCATGATGAATGAGAATAGGATTCCTTCAGCTCCAGCATGAATATGGTCATGGATTGGTGAGGCCAACCCATGACATGACTGTTGGATGAAGAGCCAACTATCCACCCTATGGTGGAGGCAAACCAAGAAGAACTCTTGGAGCCTTCCCCAAGATTGGGGATTGATATTTTAGCTCCTACTGTGTAACACCCTCATTTTCATGCATCATGCCTTGCATACACTCATATACATGTTTAACATTAACCCATAACAAGAGGAACAAGTTTAAAATTGATTTGGAACAAAACCGCACTTAAAAATGTAGGAAAGTGCGGACTAGTCCGATTTTACTGAGGACTAGTCCGATTTCTCTCTGTCTAAAAACGGACTTGTCCGTTTTTGCTGCGGATTAGTCTGATATTTGCCCCTGGAAAACTTCGGACTTGTCCGATCTTGTGCGGACTAGTCCGATGTTCCATGAATCCTTGAAAATTTGCTAAGTCCCTGGACTTTTCCGGACTAGTCCGGTGTTCCAGCGGACTTGTCCGTTTTCCTTTCTGACTAAGATCGGACTTGTCCGATTTTAGGCCAGATTTGTCCGATTTTCTCTCTGGACGACTTCGGTCTAGTCCGGTCCTGTCTGGACTTGTCCGATATTTCGTGACTCTGAGATTGACCTTTTGTTTTACGACTTGTTTCTTGGGTTTCACGTCAAGTGGGCCTAGGGACGTCGTGCCCAACTCTTTTAGAGCCCATGTGGGACTCTAAACCGGCCTCTAATCATCCTAAACTCAAAATACATCTAACCCTAGCCTCCACGTCTATATAAACAACCCCACCCCTTGGTTTGACATCTATTTGCCACTCTTCCACCCACCCAAACCCTAGTTCGTGGGGAGCCACCATCAAGGAGGGAGGAGAAGATCCCAAACAAGAAGAAGAAGAGGAGGAAACGAAGGAGGATCAAGATCTCCACCAAGTTTCGTCCTTCACCACCAATTCATCTCCAAGTTCATCACCAACACTAGATCATCAAGATCCAAGTGTTACCTCCAAGTTTCTTGGTTCATTGGAGTTCTAAACACCTGGTATACCTTCTATTCTCTTTTCCTTATGCGAATTCAACCCATAATCTCCAAATTCACGTCGATCTAGAAAACCCTAATCTGCTGATCTCGCAAAGTGCGGACTTGTCCGGTCCCTAGCGGACTAGTCCGATTTTTCTGGTTAAATTGTGTTGAATTGGTTCTAAAATTTGATCTAATCGAATCCAAACCTGTATAAACTTGTTAAAATGTATTAGAACTAGTTAGTTATCATTAAAAGCAATCAATTAACAAGTTCTACCTTGCATTTGCATTAATCATGCATGTCATGTCATATTGAGTAATATTTGTGCACTCTTTGATTGTGTTTCTTGTCTTGTATGTTTATTGTGTGGATTAGACGGATTTGCGCTAGAGAGTGCCACGGAGGATCTACAACATCAAGAGTTTGAAGGCTTTGAACCTAATCAACAGCAAGAGCAAGGCAAGTGACCTTGAAGCATATTGATCCTGTTTTTAAAATAAATGTTTTGTTTGCAAAACTGCATGCTTGTGTCAAATTGATGGGAAATCCTATGGTAGGAAGTTTACTAGTTTTGTTTGACCACCCTTGTCACCTGGAATTTATGGTAGAGAGTCGGGAAGGGTTTTTACCTTTTTGCTTCGCTTAATCAACTGGGATGGGAAACAACTATATCACTCAATTTAATTATGCATGGATGAGATTATGGTTAACATGAACTGGTTAAACATGGTATGGTAATGGATGATCTAAGCAAGCCTGGTACGTGGATGGGTTGGATGTTATGGTGGTTTGCTTGCCTTAGATCTAGGGACTGGTTCATGCGAGAATAAGCCAGGACTACAGTGCCACCACGAGGCCAAGTATGGGTGCGGCGTAGCTGAATAATTAGGGCTTTGCTAGTGCTGTTTGGACCATTGTGGATTCTCGGGGAAGGGGTAGTCGGATTGGGTTTGTTGATGATTGGTGGGACTACCCTGGGATCCGAATGGCTCAAGAGGGGGCCCTTGGTTGAAGATGTGCTCTGCGGGAGACATCGCCACCGGTGAAACCTCAGTGGGGTCTAAATAGGCTAGTAATCCCTTTGTAAAGGCTATTTTGTGATCTCTTGGCCATACACCAACGGAAGTGTGCAATATGATCGATGGGTCCTGGGCATAAGGGAGATTTTTAGTCACCGAAGGGTGATGAAATCACGAACACGTGGGTAAAGAGGTACAAACTCTGCAGAGTGTTAACTAAAACTATCATGATAGCCGTGCTCCCAGTTATGAGCACCTGGACAACTTCCATGATTAGAGAGAAATTGGGATTTGGGATGGTTATGGTTTCGTAATGGTTATGGTTGATATTATGGTTATGGTCTGGTAATGGTTACGGATGGTTTCAGATTAATTTCTGGTAATTAATATGGTTATTGGAAATGGTGAAATCTGGAATTTTTTATGATGGTAATGAATTCAGTTTGGTATTATGGTATTACTTATGATTATGATGGGTTTACTTCACATGCTTATATTATATTGCTTTTCAAATGTTTTAATGTACTTTTCAGCACTTTACCATTATTATTGTCGTCATTTGAATCAGCCACATGTCATACTTTCCACACTTGCTGAGTACGACATGTACTCACTCTTGCAATCCTCCCCCCCCCCCCAACAGTTGCAGGTCAGGACTGGGATTTTAATAGCGATAATGCAGAGTTCTAGGCCGTGTCTACCGTCAGCTTTGCCTGTGGTGTTGATTGGAGCTGCGCATATATATCCCTTTCGCTTATGCCGCATAGTTGCTTAATTAGTTTATTTCCGCTGCATGAGTCGAACTTGTCATTAATATTCATTAGAGCTTGTATTCGAGGATGATATGGTTTGTGTAATAAAATTTGGTTAATTAATCTTGTCTTGTGGTAATTTTCTGTATACTCTTTTGTGATTGCACTCGTATATGTGTGATGAACATCCTGGGCACACATATGCGTTAGCTTGGTTCATTTTCGGAACCGGGCGTCACAGATTGGTATCAGAGCCACAGGTTGACCGTAGGATGCAGCCTAGATAGAATGGACACTTTAGAGCACATAGGAGCACTCAGGAATCGATGTGTTTTCGCTTGAAGTGCTGTTTGCTATATATATTGCTTGCTTGTGTGCTTAATAGAGGATTTTGGGATGCTTTAGCATTGCCATGTCCACCTAGGCTAGTGTGGCTAGCTGTTTAGTTTATACCCCTTGATGCATATAGTTGGGGACGTTTTCTAATTCTTACCTATTGATTTTCTTCAGATGGCGAGGACTCACAACCAGAGGGATGGCAATGATGAAGAGGAGAACAATGGAGTGCCTCAGAACAACAATGGGCAAGGATCTACTCAGAGAGCTATCAACATCGAGCAGCTATTGGCCATGCAAAACCAGCTCATGCAGACCATGATACAGACTATGGGACAGCTGCAGGCTGGCAATATCAACAATCAGCCCCACATGCCTCCACCGCCACCCCCACCTCCTCATAACCGATTGGGAGAGTTTATGAGGACTAGGCCGCCGACCTTTGCTCAAGCTGCTGACCCTATGGATGCGGACGATTGGCTCAAGTCCGTGGAGAAGAAGTTGGCTATTGTCCAATGCAGTGACCGGGAGAAGGTCTTGTTTGCTTCTCATCAACTAGTTGGAGCAGCTGCAGATTGGTGGGATTCTTATTGCAATGCTCATGAGAACCAAGAGAGAATTACCTGGGCGGAATTCAAGGAGAGTTTCCGTTCTCATTATGTGCCGGAAGGTGTTATGATCTTGAAGAGGCAAGAATTTGAGAACTTGAGACAAGGAAAATCAAGCGTGAGTGAATATCTCAATAAGTTCACTCAACTCTCAAGATATACGCCTGAGGATGTTAGCCGGGACAGCCGGAAGCAATACTTGTTCATGAGGGGATTGAACAATACGATCCAAGTGCAATTGCTCAACTGTGATTATGTCAATTTTCAGAAGCTTGTGGACAAAGCGATTGTGGTTGAGAACAAGATCTGTGAGATGGAGCAAGAAATCAAGAGGAAGGCGCCGTATCAAGGACAGCAACAAGGAAGTAATGTGCGCCCTCGCTTTGCGCCGCCCAATGCGCCTCATTACAGCTCCTCTATTTCTGCTCAGCGCCCTGGTTATGCACCGAGCCCAACTCAGTTTGTGCAGCAGCGCCCTGTCATGCAAGCACCTAGGCCTCCGATGCCTTATGCACCTTGTGCTGATTTTCCTGGAGCCAATGTTCAAAACCAAGCTCGTCCCAATAATTCTGGTGGAGTTAAGAGGTGCTATACTTGTGGAGAAGCTGGACACTTTGCGAATCAATGTCCTAAGTCAGGCCTTGGTCAAGGAAGCAATGCGCCGAGGCAAAACCCAAGACCTAATGGAGGACAGCCACAAGGAAGCCGTGGACAGCAGAACTTTGCTCGTGGCAACGTGAACCATGTCTCTACGGAGGATGCTCAACAAGCGGATGATGTGGTCATTGGTATGTTTCTCGCCAACTCCAACCCCGCGACTATGTTATTTGATTCTGGAGCATCGCATTCATTCATTGCATCGAAGTATGTTGCCAAGTATAGTTTGCCTATCTCTCATATGAAGTTTACTCTATTGGTTAAGTCTCCTGGAGGAGAGATGAGGACAAATATAGTATGTCCAAAAGTAAGCCTTAGAATAAGGGGGGTAGACTTCTCCGCCAACCTCACTATTTTAGATTCTCAAGGGTTGGATATTATACTTGGTATGGACTAGTTGAGGAAACACAATGGAGTTATTGAATGTGCCACAAAGACGGTGAAGTTGACTAATGAAGAAGGGATCACCGTAGAATTTGAAGCAACCCAACATGCACCGAAGCAATTAGAGCTGAATCATATGGACGGTATCGCAATTGAGGAGATTCCGGTGGTGTGTGAATTTTTGGATGTTTTTCCGGACGAGTTGCCAGGTATGCCACCCGATCGAGACATTGAGTTTGTTATTGATTTAATACCTGGAACTGCACCTATAGCTAAGAGGCCGTATAGGATGCCTCCCATGGAATTAGCGGAGCTCAAGAAACAAATTCAAGAGCAATTAGAGAAGGGTTTTATTCGCCCTAGCTCTTCACCTTGGGGAGCGCCCGTTCTATTCGTGGACAAGAAGGATGGATCCCAAAGGATGTGCGTGGATTACCGAGCTCTCAACGAGGTAACAATCAAGAACAAGTACACCTTGCCACGCATAAAAGACTTGTTTGATCAGATGAAGGGTGCTTGTGTCTTCTCCAAGATTGACTTGAGGTCGGGATACTTTCAAATGAAGATTAGACCATCGGACATACCCAAGACAGCTTTTAGGACACGGTATGGATCTTATGAATACACCGTGATGTCTTTTGGATTGACAAATGCACCTGCCTACTTTATGTACCTCATGAATAAAGTCTTCATGGAGTACTTGGACAAGTTCGTTGTGGTGTTTATTGATGATATTATGATCTACTCGAAGGATGAGAAGGAACATGAGGAACACTTGAGGCTTACGCTGCAGAAATTGAGGGAGCATCAATTGTATGCCAAGTTCAGTAAATGCCAATTTTGGTTACGGGAAGTTTCCTTCTGAGGCCATATTATTTCTGTAGGAGGAGTATCGGTTGACCCCGGTAAAGTGAGGGATGTGTTGAAGTGGGAACCACCGCAAAACGTCAAGGAAATAAGGAGTTTTCTTGGGATGGCTGGGTATTACCGTCGATTCATCAAGGACTTTTCCAAGATAGCCAAGCCTATGACGGAGTTACTCATGAAAGGGAAGGCATTCCGATGGACTCAAGCTTGTCAGGATAGTTTTGAGGAGTTAAAGAAAAGGTTGACAACCGCGCCGATGTTAGTATTACCGGACGTAAGCAAGAGTTTCGACATCTATTGTGATGCATCAAGACAAGGACTTGGATGTGTATTGATGCAAGAAGGTCAAGTGGTCGCCTATGCGTCAAGGCAATTGAAGAAACATGAGCAGAATTACCCAACACATGATTTAGAACTTGCAGCCGTGGTACATGCATTGAAGATTTGGAGACACTATATTCTCGGACATAGGTGTGAAATTTATACGGATCATAAGAGTTTGAAGTATATTTTCACACAAACGGATCTGAACTTGAGGCAACGAAGATGGTTGGAGCTCATCAAAGATTATGATTTGGGGATCAACTATCATCCGGGAAAAGCCAATGTAGTGGCCGATGCTTCGAGTAGAAAGGGAGTAAGCCATCAACTTACAATTCGAGAGTTACCGTCCGAGTTATGCAAGGAGTTTGAACGGTTGAACCTTGGGTTTGTAAACGAGATGGAGATGATGGAGTTAAACCCAACCTTGGAGCAAGAAATTCGAGAAGCACAAACCACAGATGAGGAGATCAAGGAAATCAAGGAAAGAACCGAAGAAGGGAGAGAATTCAGATTTGACAAGGATGAACATGGTACCTTATGGCTTGGAAAGAGAATCGTTGTGCCTAATGTAAAGCATATTCGGGAGACAATATTAAAGGAGGCACATGACTCGCCTTACTCGATTCACCCCGGTTGTACGAAGATGTACAAGGACTTGAAGACTTGCTATTGGTGGGATAGCATGAAAAAGGACATAGGTGAATATGTAGCATTATGTGATGTGTTCCAACGAGTCAAGGCGGAACATCAAAGGCCAGCCGGATTATTGCAACCATTGAAGATTCCGGAATGGAAGTGGGAAGAAATTGGTATGGACTTCATAGTTGGGTTACCGCGTACTCAGTCCGGGTATGACTCAATTTGGGTAATTGTGGATCGTTTAACCAAGTCAGCTCATTTTGTCCCTGTGAAGACCAAGTATACAGCTGCACGATTGGCCGAAAAATACATGGAGCATATTGTGTGTCGACATGAAGTCCCTAAGAAGATAGTCTCGGATAGAGGTTCTCAATTTACCTCCAAATTTTGGCAAAAATTGCATGAAGCTTTGGGAACGAGGTTGAATTTTAGTTCAGCATATCATCCTCAAACGGATGGACAAACCGAGAGGACCAATCAGATTTTGGAGGACATGTTAAGAGCTTGTGCTTTAAAGCATGGGAAAAGTTGGGACAAAAGCTTGCCATACGCGGAATTTTCATACAACAATAGTTACCAAGCAAGCTTGAAAATGTCACCATATGAAGCGCTTTATGGGAGGAAGTGTAGGACACCTTTATTCTGGAATGAGGCAGGAGAAACTCAAGTATTTGGTCCGGACGTGTTGCAAGAAGCCGAAAAGCAAGTCCAAATAATTCGTGGAAACTTGAGGGCTGCCCAATCAAGGCAAAAAGGCTATGCGGATAATAGGAGAAGGAAATTAGCCTTTGAAATAGGAGATTTTGTTTACCTCAAGGTGTCACCAATGAGAGGTCATAAGAGGTTTAACATAAGAGGCAAGCTCGCACCTCGTTATATTGGACCATTCAGGATTTTGGACAAAAGAGGAGAAGTAGCATATAAGTTGGAGATGCCAGCTCATCTTTCAGACGTACATGATGTGTTTCATGTTTCCCAGCTCCAGAAGTGCTTGAGGGTACCGGAAGATCAAGTGCCAATGGAAGAATTGGAACTAGAGGAAGATTTGACGTATGCCGAGCAACCGGTCAAAATCTTGGAAACCAAGGAGAGAGTCACAAGGAACAAGGTGATTCGATGGTGTAAAGTCCAATGGGAGCACCATACCGAAAAAGAAGCAACTTGGGAGCCAGAAGATGATCTCAAGAAGGAATTTCCCTATCTCTTCTCTTCCGCGTCGAATCTCGAGGGCGAGATTCATTTTAAGGGGGGTAGGTTTGTAACACCCTCATTTTCATGCATCATGCCTTGCATACACTCATATACATGTTTAACATTAACCCATAACAAGAGGAACAAGTTTAAAATTGATTTGGAACAAAACCGCACTTAAAAATGTAGGAAAGTGCGGACTAGTCCAATTTTACTGAGGACTAGTCCGATTTCTCTCTGTCTAAAAACGGACTTGTCTGTTTTTGCTGCGGATTAGTCCGATATTTGCCCCTGGAAAACTTCGGACTTGTCCGATCTTGTGCGGACTAGTCCGATGTTCCATGAATCCTTGAAAATTTGCTAAGTCCCTGGACTTTTCCGGACTAGTCCGGTGTTCCAGCGGACTTGTCCGTTTTCCTTTCTGACTAAGATCGGACTTGTCCGATTTTAGGCCAGACTTGTCCGATTTTCTCTCTGGACGACTTCGGACTAGTCCGGTCCTGTCCGGACTTGTCCGATATTTCGTGACTCCGAGATTGACCTTTTGTTTTACGACTTGTTTCTTGGGTTTCACGTCAAGTGGGCCTAGGGGCGTCGTGCCCAACTCTTTTAGAGCCCATGTGGGAGTCTAAACCGGCCTCTACTCATCCTAAACTCGAAATCCATCTAACCCTAGCCTCCACGTCTATATAAACAACCCCACCCCTTGGTTTGACATCTATTTGCCACTCTTCCACCCACCCAAACCCTAGTTCGTGGGGAGCCACCATCAAGGAGGGAGGAGAAGATCCCAAACAAGAAGAAGAAGAGGAGGAAACGAAGGAGGATCAAGATCTCCACCAAGTTTCGTCCTTCACCACCAATTCATCTCCAAGTTCATCACCCACCCAAGATCATCAAGATCCAAGTGTTACCTCCAAGTTTCGTGGTTCATTGGAGTTCTAAACACCTGGTATACCTTCTATTCTCTTTTCCTTATGCGAATTCAACCCATAATCTCCAAATTCACGTCGATCTAGAAAACCCTAATCTGCTGATCTCGCAGAGTGCGGACTTGTTCGGTCCCTAGCGGACTAGTCCGATTTTTCTGGTTAAATTGTGTTGAATTGGTTCTAAAATTTGATCTAATCAAATACAAACCTGTATAAACTTGTTAAAATCTATTAGAACTAGTTAGTTATCATTAAAAGCAATCAATTAACAAGTTCTACCTTGCATTTGCATTAATCATGCATGTCATGTCATATTGAGTAATATTTGTGTACTCTTTGATTGTGTTTCTTGTCTTGTATGTTTATTGTGTGGATTAGACGGATTTGCGCTAGAGAGTGCCACGGAGGATCTACAACATCAAGAGTTTGAAGGCTTTGACCCTAATCAACAGCAAGAGCAAGGCAAGTGTCCTTGAAGCATATTGATCCTGTTTTTAAAATAAATGTTTTGTTTGCAAAACTACATGCTTGTGTCAAATTGATGGGAAATCCTATGGTAGGAAGTTTACTAGTTTTGTTTGACCACCCTTGTCACCTGGAATTTATGGTAGAGAGTCGGGAAGGGTTTTTACCTTTTTGCTTCGCTTAATCAACTGGGATGGGAAACAACTATATCACTCAATTTAATTATGCATGGATGAGATTATGGTTAACATGAACTGGTTAAACATGGCATGGTAATGGATGATCTAAGCAAGCCTGGTACGTGGATGGGTTGGATGTTATGGTGGTTTGCTTGCCTTAGATCTAAGGACCAGTTCATGCGAGAATAAGCCAGGACTACAGTGCCACCACGAGGCCAAGTATGGGTGCAGCGTAGCTGATTAATTAGGGCTTTGCTAGTGCTGTCTGGACCATTGTGGATGCTCGGGGAAGGGGTAGTCGGATTGGGTTTGTTGATGATTGGTGGGACTACCTTGGGATCCGAATGGCTCAAGAGGGGGCCCTTGGTTGAAGATGTGCTCTGCGGGAGACATCGCCACCGGTGAAACCTCAGTGGGGTCTAAATAGGCTAGTAATCCCTTTGTAAAGGCTATTTTGTGATTTCTTGGCCATACACCAACGGAAGTGTGCAATATGACCGACGGGTCATGGGCATAAGGGAGATTTTTAGTCACCGAAGGGTGATGAAATCACGAACACGTGGGTAAAGAGGTACAAACTTTGTAGAGTGTTAACTAAAACTATCATGATAGTCGTGCTCCCAGTTATGAGCACCTGGACAACTTCCATGATTAGAGAGAAATTGGGATTTGGGATGGTTATGGTTTCGTAATGGTTATGGTTGATATTATGGTTATGGTCTGGTAATGGTTACGGATGGTTTCGGATTAATTTCTTGTAATTAATATGGTTATTGGAAATGGTGAAATCTGGAATTTTTGATGATGGTAATGAATTCAGTTTGGTATTATGGTATTACTTATGATTATGATGGGTTTACTTCACATACTTATATTATATTGCTTTTCAAACGTTTTAATGTACTTTTCAGCACTTTACCATTATTATTGTCGTCATTTGAATCAGCCACATGTCATACTTTCCACACTTGCTGAGTACGACATGTACTCACTCTTGCAATTCCCCCCCCCCCCAACAGTTGCAGGTCAGGACTGGGATTTTAATGGCGATAATGCAGAGTTCTAGGCCGTGTCTACCGTCAGCTTTGCCTGTGGTGTTGATTGGAGTTGCGCATATATATCCCTTTCGCTTATGCTGCATAGTTGCTTAATTAGTTTATTTCCGCTGCATGAGTCGAACTTGTCATTAATATTCATTAGAGCTTGTATTCGAGGATGATATGGTTTGTGTAATAAAATTTGGTTAATTAATCTTGTATTGTGGTAATTTTCTGTATACTCTTTTGTGATTGCACTCGTATATGTGTGATGAACATCCTGGGCACACATATGCGTTAGCTTGGTTCATTTTCGGAACCGAGCATCACATACTGGAAGCTGAAATTCTTTGGGGAAGGCAATAGTGTTTCCTTGCGAACATTTGTTGAGGTACGCTTTGAATCATCTTGCAGTTGAGCACTAGCGTCCTCGTTGGCCATCCCATGAAATGGGTTAGCCAACACTACCCTGTTTTCACCCAAAAAAAGAAAACAAACAAGGGTAATCCTGTCTAATAACTATTAGCACCTATAGCTTAATCACAAGTGATAGTTATCCTTCACTTCCTTTGCCTTCCCTGGCAACGGTGCCAAAAATTCTTGTTGACATTTCTTACGTCACATATCATCTCTCGAAAGAGATGAGGTCCACAAGCGTACGGAAACTATCGTGTAGCATTTCACCAAGAGTATTCCCAAGGGTATCGTAGTTATCCCAAAGGAAGGCAATGGAGTAAAGTAAACACTACTCTTATGATCAAGCCATGGGATACTAATCAATTATCAAGACAGTGGTAAGTTGATAATATATGGGTAGTGTGACACACACCTAAGCAATCTATTCTAAAGGGTAAATGGGTCCTAATAGAGATTAGACTAAGAGTTGGGGAGTTCCTCCTACAATGCTTCTAATATACATATGCATAGCCTAGTTTAGATACTAATGAGCATGTCAATGGTGAATCCTTATGATAAGTTATTCAACACATCGTGCACGTGTTTACCCCTAGCAATACTAGGATGACTCTCGCCAAGAGCCTGTGGCATAGCCGAACGTGGAGGATTACAAAGGACAGATAGGGATGTTACCACCTACTGCCTACCTCTTCAATTCGTGGGTCTACAAGACATCGAACGCTACCTAACTATCCTAGCACCATGCTAGCATATTAAGTAAATACCTTAAGAGCCGCGACACAAGCCTCCTAAGGTAATGAACTAAATCATTGTTGAACCAATGTTGAGACGTAGCATAAGTTATTCATATTAACATGCTCATATCATAACTACTTAGACTATAGTGGGGGTTTATAGTGTTTGTGATGATAGTATAATGACATTAAGGCATGATCATAAAGACTATTCCTAGCACATACATGGAATCCACAATCAAACAAAAAATGCTTTTTCCAAGTATATGAATAGAAGAAGACTAAAGATAATATCTTTATTATGAATAAAGTCATAAATATAAGAAAATATACATGAGCCATATCTTTCCCAACTTGGACTTGGGACTAGAGGCTCTCATCTTTATAGCCTAACTCCACTAAGGACTAAGAGAACTAGTGTATACAGTAGAATGATGCTCAAGTGGTGTGTGTTGAAGTGAGGGGTCCTATTTATATCTTGGAGAAGGGTTGGTTCCTGCCACCAAAAGTATGTGAATCAGTTACCCATGACCTCTTCAAGCCGAGAGGAGCCAACACGTGGCATTTGACCGAGTTTGGCGCCAGGACCTAGTCGGCCGACTAGGGGGGGGGGGGGGGGGGTCAACCGACCTGGTCCTGGCTCCAAACGGCCAATTCTTCCTCCAGGTGAATGACAAGTGGGTCCCATTCTATATTATGGGTGCTACACCGTTGGATGGCATCGGATACTTCTGTTTGTGGGTCATTTGATCCATGTGGTGCCATGTATCGACACTTCATTGGCTGGGATGATATTTTATAGGATCCATCCCCTTGTTTCACTTCAATTCTGTGTAAAATACCTGCATGCACCAATTTCTCCAAGTACATGTGGAAATAGGTTAAATAGAAAGGTGATGTGTGAAAGAAATGATAATTCCTTCACATAATTGAGTTATATTGACGGGTGAAATTGGTATATAACAGCCGTCGACAATCCACTTTAATGATTTCCCAGCAAGCTCTTTTTTTTTCCAATGTATCTATCAGGTCCAGGTGCTTTTTCCGTTGGCCACATGTGAATTTCCCTTGCCACTTCCTGTTCTGTAAAATGCAGTTCCAGGTGATCCAGTGCTCTCGGCTGCCAGGCTAGTTGTTCAAAATTTAGTGATGCCTCTCTTGCTATCGGAATTCCCATATGCTGGCGGAAGTGCTGTTCTATGGCACGGGCCTTGTCCTCATGCAATGTAAGCAGTCCCTCATCGGTTTGCAGTGCGTGGATAAAATTTCTTGCATTCCTAACATTAGCCATTATATGAAAGTACATGAATTGACGTCGCCCTTTTTCAACCAGCTGAGCCTGGAGCGCTTTCTAGCTCTTGACTTCTTGATGGCTGGCAGCCCCAAGAGCCTAGCTTTCAGAAGTTTCCTGAGCCCAACTTCTTCCCCACTGAGGCCTCTACCTTCCTGCGCCTTATCCAGCTGACCAGACACCTCCCGAACGATTTCTGCAGCTAACCGCCCTTGAGGGATCAATGTCCTAGACCAGCACCTGAGTGCCTTGGCCGTCCTCCCCAATTTAACATTAGGTTTAAGAAGAGGTTTCTGAGATGGCGGTGTCTGTGCTTCCCAGTCCATTTTTACGTAGTCGATGAACCCATCCATTTTTGTCAAATGCGCCTCAAACCAGAATGTTGCTTTTACATACTGCTGCTGCAGAGGTTGTATCAATAGAGGGATGTGATCAGAAATTGATGTGGAGAGAGGTCGGATAATTGGGCAGTTGTATATTTCCTCTCACTGCAAACTTGTAAAAGCCCTGCCAATCCTTGTGAAAGTTGGGTTACTGTGCTCATTGAACCAAGTGTATTGGCGTCCCATCAGCGGTATCTCTTTCACCTCCATCCGGTTCAGTGCTTGTCTGAATCTAGACATGAGCCTCCTGTTTAAACGCCATTGCTTTTGTCCTGGTCCTGGTAGATTAGGTTGAAATCGCCCATGATTACCCAAGCTGACCCCACCCTCTGCTTCAACCCTTTGAGCTCTCTGATAAATAGACACTTGTCTAATTCTAATTGTGGCCCGTACACTCCTGCGATAGTCCACTTATCTGCTGTCCTAACATCGGTGACAGTAGCGGACATAGTGTAATTTGTTTTGTGAACCTCATCTAGCTTGAACCAGCTATCCCGAGCTGCCAGGAGGATGCTTCCACAGTATCCACTGGCTGGCAGAAAACAATACTCTTCACTGTAATCCCGTCCGAGGATATTGCTGACGTCCAGTTCGGAGATGTCCTGCAGTTTTGTCTCTTGGAGACAGACGATCAATGGTTTGTTCTGCATCATAACTTGATTGACCTCCGCTTGCTGGGCCATGCTGTTGAGCGCGACAATATTGAATAATTATCTATGCAATTATCCATAGGCACAGTCAAGACAACAAACATGTAAGCGGGATGACCTCCCCTTACAATATGTCCAGAATACGAGCGGGCCCAGCGAGGGGCCAGGGTTACACACCGGCAACACAAAAGAGAGAGAACTACTAGGGTGCTGCCACCACCCACCAAAAGAGACATCGCCCTTCGATACAGCCAAGAGGGATGAAACGCAAAATACAGTTTGGACATTTAACATGGGGCAAACCAGAAACTACCACCTATGTGAGCCATTGGATCATGGCGCTTGAGCCTGTGCTAGCACTTTTGCAATCTCTCCCTTGGCCTTGATCTTCTTGTTGTCTTTTTCTTCCTTCTGCAGTTTCTTCTTCTTGTGCTTCTTAGCTTTGGCCTTCATGACTGCAACTTCAGTGAGCTTATTGATGGCTTCGATGGCAATCTCAGAGAGGGGGGCCTTGTACATCTCCAGGTATTTCTGCATAGCCCTATCCTTGAGCTCATCATTTTCCTCTAAGATTCTCCACTTCTTTGCTAGTGTTTCCTGGGCCATCTGGATACAAGTCTTCTACCTGTGCCCTTTGTCGTGCAGCCTAGGGCTGCTCCTTGTCCCTCTGCTTTTTTGGCGTTGCTAGCGTCTGCTCCTCCGAGATGGGTTCTGCAAGGGGTACAGTGACATCACAGATCAGGTCCTGTATAAGATTTTCCTGATCGAGCACCATTGCCTCTGCCCGCTGGGGTCCTTCCCCCCCCCCCCCCCCCCCCCCTTCAGGTTCCTGTGCTAGCTGCTGTGCCTAACCAACATTTTGACTGCCGTTACCACTCCCCAAGTCCATGCTTGCATCTTCATTGCAGAACCGAACCTTCAGATTGGGAACCCCCCCCCCCCACTGGAAGTAGCACCAGCGGTAGGATGATCGCATCAGAGTTAGGCCACATATCAAAGTACGGGGAACCAGAGCTGTCCTTAGGTAACAGGATGATGGATGATGTGAATTGCATCCGACTCTCTGAAACCGGACTCTAGTTCCTGCAGTGTAACAGGCTCTCCTTCCTTCCAGTTTATTTGTTCCCAGATTGGAGGCTTCTCCCTTCTCCACCTCCTTCCCCTTTGCTGCCAATAGCTCCTGCAGCGCCCTGTGCTCATCCGGTGGACTGCAGACCCTACAAGGTGGGGGGGGGGGGGTAAGAAGCTGTGACCTCTCTTGCGCTGCCTTGTTGATGATTCTCCTCTTAACCACCCTCCATAGATGCCTCTGCCCAGCCCAGCATTCTAACCTCTTGCTTTACCTGTCTATCCATCGAGACACTTTGCTCATAAACCTCTGGGGTTTTCTCCCCTGAATATGCCTGTCCTCATCATCATCATCAAATGAACACCGTCTGGGCATCTTGGAAGGTCTGCAGTACCTCTCCTGTATGTTCAGAACCCCATCATCCAGTTATCCATCTGGCCGGCGAAACTGCCAAGTCAGTGGCTGGTAGAGCACCTTCCCATTGGCTTCTAGCTAGGCAGCCGGGTGGTGGTAGAAATTGAGATCTTCCACTGAGTCCAGGTGGACCAGCACCCTGTACTTCTGGCCCAACCGCACCTCGCGTGACCTAGTGAAGTGTAGCTCATCATCCATTCTCGATGGGTCTAGATGGTCCAACAGGGTGAGGTATACGAGCTGCGGGATGTGTTTCAGATCCTGACAATATGCCCAGCACACATATGCCATGTGGTCCTCCCTACGGCGAGTGGCGGCGTCAACATGGTGCACCACGCAGTGATGCACCAGCACTTTTTCCACCACCTCCTTCAACCCAAACTGCTGCAGCCCCTCAATACTAATCTTGACATAGAAAGGAATAGTAGCTCTCTGACCCATCGATTCAGCCTTCCATTCATGGAACTGGAAGGAGTACGACCTTTCAGTTATGCCACCTCTGGCCAGCACCCGCTCTATTGCGGTGCGCTCTGTGAACAGTAGGATGAACGAGTCAGGATGTGACGGTAGATATGAAACTCATACCTTCACAACCGAAAGTGCTGGCACAAAGCTTCAACCAGCTCCTCCCTGGACGCCAGTCTCAGGGGTTCTTGTTCAGTGACCAACAGGGCGTGGTAGGTCAGCATGTCTCTTCTCCTCATCATATCTTCGGTGACCCATGCCATTCTTTCCGCCATCGGGGTCTCAGTCTCGGGTTGCCAGGAACCTGGATTGCCGACAACTGCCTCAACTCACCACCCAGGTCCCTAGCAGGGGCCACACGGCGGGTGGAGAACATGCCTTCCTCCCGACGCGGAGCCTGCAACTTCAATGGTCGCTTCCCAAGGGAGACACCGTCCCTGTCTCCCCTCGCTGGCGTGCGGTGCCATCCCGGCTCTAAGCCCCCCAGAGTAGGGCCCTGCTCCTCTGCTTCCCTCCTTGGTGATCGGGTCCGCTGCAGCTCTTGACTTGCCACCATGTCCTCCCTCTCCTCGGCCTGCTCGTGCTTCCAGTTCGTCGACGTGCTCCCTAGGGATAGCCTCCGGTCTATAGCTTTCCGCTCGTAGTCGCCTGAGGTTCTTCTTGCGAGTTGGTTTCTATGTTTGGTTTGGAGTGGGATGTTACTCGGACACTGAGGGGATATATGCCTGCTTCGCTTGCAAGACCAGCATAAAGGAGGATCTATGCACTGTCTTGGCAAGTGATCCTTTGCCAGACAATTAAAACACCTACCTACTAGCCATTCGGCGTAGTGCGCTCGGGTTTTGCACTTGGCCAGTTGGGACCACGCTTTGACTTGAATTCTCTCCACCAGTACTTTTGCCTTACAGTCTGCCAGCCATCAGCGTCATTCCACTAAGAGGACATTTTAGAGATGGGGAGCGGCGCCGAGCTCATCTGTTGTTTAGTCAATGCCAATTTCTACTGCTACTGGTGGATCAGCTACGTCGAAGACGACCACCTCGTCGACTTCGCTGAATCGCACTTTCCAGTGGGACTCCAACCACTGGATCTATCGGGCCTATGGCGGCGATAGCCTCGACGAAGAGTTGCGAGCTATACCCCAGCGAGGCGGCTACCCAAGGGTCCCTTTGGTCTGACAGGACGGTGCGGGTAGCTTGAACTGGACTTCAGCTTCCGGTCTGACCTTGAACAACTTCCGATCTAGCCCTCCACGACGGTCTTCAGAGCCTTCATGTCGCGAACTCTCCTTACAAGCCGACTCCGAATCCCTGTGCACATACCTTGATCTCGACTCCTTGCATCAGGCTCTCTCTTTCCAAGCGGCGCTATCTCCAACCTTGTCATCCTTGTCTTTGAAGTTGCTCGGAGGGGGTTGATGAGGGGGAAGGGATGGGGGAAGATGGTTGGGGTGAGCAAGCAGTAGTGAGTTGACAACCGGTGATGGGGGGAGGCCGGCGAGGAAGACGGTCGCCACCGCGTCGCCTGCTCCACCACACTGCTGACCGTTGGAGGGCATCTTACAGCTACTGTATCCAATATAGTCATGAGTAATTCTATTTACATCGCTACAGAAGAAAGATAAATTACTAATCCAATCTTGTATAGGTGTAGGTAACAACCGGTGCAGTAATATTGTTTTTTTTTTTTTGAACTTGGGCTATTCGTAACGCTATTATTGTACGATCCAAAAGAAATGTTAGGCTATCCGCACTGGTTTTCTCTAAAGCATACTCTATGCACTATTTTCCTTCTACTTTTTCAGTATCTTCCTCTAAATTCTCTAAATTTACATCTATCCAGTATGCTTTACAGTGTGCCTCTGTGAACAGCCTTACTATGGGACTTGGTTTGCTCCAGGTAATATTGGTTCCCCTAACGCATTTCGGTTCGTTCTTTCTTTCCACAAACTTTGCTCAACGATGGATGGAACCAGCTAGGCGAATTGTTGTTGCTACACTGCAATATCATACTACTCCTTCCGTTTCTTTTTATTTGTCACCGGTTAATTCATTTTTAAACTAGCGGGTGACAAATAAAAAGAAAAGGATGAAGTAGAATAAATCTAACTGTGTAGCCCATCTTGTTATGAGGCTGACTCCAAGGCAAGGGCATAAAAATCGTTACCCATATGGCTCTTTGGGTCTCACCGAGAGTCCATGCACGCTACTCAAAACTGCCGGTTTTCAGCCACCCGCGCCTTCTCCCGCTCGGTTGCGCGCCAAGGGCACAGTTGCCTGCCGAAAGATTCACGCGCGCAGGCGTCCACTCCTGTCCTTTCCTGCCTTCATTTTCCGCGCCATGCGTACCATCGATTTCCGCACGGCTTCAATTCGTGCGCCCTGACAGCTCGGTTGGTCTCCGTACCGTGAGAATGTATATTTCGGTAACATTCATCCCGATACGAAAAATTGGTCAATCCGTTGGAGGAGTTTCGGTAGCTTGTGGCTACCCATTCGACGTTTGCGTATGGGTATAGGTGGTGGCAGCCAAGCCAACAAGGTAATGCAAGGCGGATGGCTCATAGCCTAGTGGCTGAGGCTATCTCTAACAAGGAAGTCCAAAATGGGAGCTTTATTTCAACATTTGGGATTGCTGAGACCAAAAAATCATAGTCTATTTTTCTGTGATCTCCAACAGAGCACCAATTTACACTCACCCGTTCGTCGGTTCACCCCTCCTCCGCCACTTGCTTCTTCCCTGGGTAAGCAGCATCGAGCGTTGCCAGCATGCGGTCAGTGGCCTGCTGCACGTTGGCATCCCTCGTTGCCATCGCTCCGTGCTCAAGCGAGCCGTGTGGCGTTCTGCTGCTCCTCAAGTCGGTCGCCGTAGGGCCCTCGCAGACCGGATCCAATGGTAGCTCTGGCGGCTCTCCGCTCGTGGGTCTTCTTGGCGCCGGCCCATACGTCGGGGAGCTTATGGAGGCCGCCGCGCCGCGTGCAAGGAGCGCGGGACCCGCGCGCGGGTACACGCAAGTGCGTTGAGCCTGCCACCAAGGGCCGCGCGTGAGGCCAAGGCGCAGACCATCCTCGTCGAGTCCCAGCGCTGCGGCGTCGAGCTCCTCGTCATCGGCCCACGGACAGGAGGAGGGCACGGTGGGAGGAGAACAGACGGAGGCAGTGGGTGAGGAGGGTTGTCTGCAGTGGCAAGGAGGGCATCTGCGGTGGGGGCACGGGGGCATCCGGGCAGATCGACGAAGAAGAAAACAATTCGAGATGAAAGAATGATTGGAAGTGATGGGGAGCCTGGTGTCTGCCGCCTATCTTTGGGCTACGGAGAGGAGCCAGCTCAGGATAGGCTAGGTGTATGGAAGATGTGTTGGAGAGTAATTTTTTACTTTTTAGTGTTTAAAATGGGTTTAAAGTTCCACTTAGGTACACTGTTGGAGACAGTCCGAGACGCAACGCATGGGAGTGTGTGCTGGTGGGGTTCGAGCTCCCGCCTCCCGTTTCACATCTTGCCCCTGCCACTGATTGAGATCGCCAGTGAGCAGCACGGGGTGACGGGCACGCCGCTAGCGCCGTGGGTGGTTGGATGGGGACCACCGTTTTCAAAAGAACCGAATATGATAAGATGGTGAAACATGTTTATTCTTTTTGCTGTCATCTCCTTACTGTTCAAGGGTACAGGATACCACATCCATCGATTAGATCCACACAACAATGCTATACATGATACAAAATAATTTAATGTAGAGAGATGACTTGACGATATTACTTTCATCAATCTGGAATATACAGTCAAACTACGGCTTGTGTTGCGGAGAAAAAAAATGATGTTCAAAGAGACCAAACACTTTGATAGAACGATGGATGTCAACTGAAGCCTTCAATTTTGGTACAATCTGGACCTGGACTTGGTCCAAGTTTATCTTATGAACTTCTGGTTTCTTGAGGCCGCAGTTGTGCAACAACTCAGCATCGACTGTACAGGTTCCAAGGATTTAGTATCACAACTTGAAATTTGTGAGATCGATTTAGTATCAGCGCTCATCTAGCACCATCTCTATTCTCGACTGGAAACCGATTGATTTAAGCGTCTTGTAGCCTTGCGTTCAGGAAGCCAGAACGTGCAGCCGTGCAGGCCGTACTCAGACAGGAATATCTTGCAAGAAAGTGACGCCAATGCAAAGCTGTCTCTATTGACCAAACGCTAATTTCTTATTGGAAAAAAACATGCATAAACTTGAAGCACGTTGCTTCTTATCCCTCCTTGGAAAACTTTTTTATGGAAGATACTAGTGATTGCTTGCTGGTTACTCAAATGACAGATCTGTACAGAGTTTTGCACAGAACATAAGCATCATTGTTCCATTCAAATCAATCTTTTGAATGTTAATTATGCTTTTGCGTGGTTTAGACTCAATGTTAAGATAGATAGAGCCTATACAAGAACAGTTCATTTCACTTTGTAGAACATTCCAGTCCTGTTAACTATTGATAATTGCTTTCAACGAGGGGAACGACTTGCTATGATGAGCACCAAGCATCAGAGCTAGAGATTTAAATAAAACAAGTCCATATCATCCAATCTGTTCCACAGAAGTAAATTTTGTAACACTGACTTCAATGTTGCGATGCGGTGGCAGCCACAGACCAACAACGAAAGGGGTTGGGAAGCATCAATATAACATTAAATCGAACCTTAGTTTTTGGCACGCTCATGTATGTGTGACTAGCAGCGGGAGTCTTGCTTCCTCTTTCAATCTTTTGCTGAAGTAGGCGTACAGCAACAACTGTATGACGCCCAACACAGTTCCAATCCCATTCGGTATCTGAAGTGGACAAACCAACAACAACAATGCAGCAACCACATATGGAGTTAGACACCCTTTCAAGAAAAAGCTACAACAACCGTTAGGGAAAAAGTATCTTACATATATGAAGAAATCATGTAGTAGCATTCCATATGTGAAGAACGATACACTCATCAAGAACGTGGATAGCGACAAATAGAAGGGCATATACTCTACGCTCTTCGTCCTGATCACCAAGTTCTGTTAGACAAGAAGCAACAAACCAGGTGTCACTCAACCGTCCAAAGATGAGCATGGTCAAATCAAGGCAAACAGTATCAGGTAAAAAATTTACAAGAACTCACAATGATTGACAATGGGGAAGCGAACATGAATACGAGGGACGCGACGCTGAGATATCCGATGAATTTTGTGATCAAACGACGCTAGACTCACATACATGATCAGGCCGAACGTAACAAAGACGCCTGCTAGGAGACCAGATACCTTTAGCTGCAACATCGAAATCCCAGTAAGTGTCTGAACATGCAGAACATAACCAAGAGCAATACAGCCGAGGACAGCAAGTGGCGCGTACCCTCCGCTTGGCATCGCCGGCAAAGGCGATGAATAAGGCGGTGTAGGCGAGCTGGAAGGCGGCGCCAATGGAGTTGACGGTGGCGACGAGGACGACGCCGTAGGAGACGAAGGGGAGGCCGTACCACATGCAGATCAGGCAGTTGAGGAGCGAGTAGATGTACGGCATGGCCGAGAACTGCTCCGTGGACCTATTCCGCACGATCCGCTTGAATGTGGGCCTGAGAGCCACGGAAATTGCAGTCTCCTCAGCATTGGACCGGCCGAGGATGAACATATGGGTTGATTAAAGGGGGTGGGGGGACTTACAGTGGGGAGATGAAGAGCACGAAGGCCAAGACGTTCCCTGAAACGAATCACAAAGAACAAGATAAGAAGGTGGAGAACTCTGCCAGCCAAATTCAGCCATCTTCTTGTTGTAGCTCTCTAGTATCCCTCCCATGAAAAGAATCCCCGTAGAGCCCAACAAAACAATGCAAGGCCCCTAACCGATCAGGGGAGGGACGAAAGGAGGCAGCAAGAAGACTCTGGTCTCATCTCGGGACAGAGGAAGGGTGACAGGAACAGAGGGGAGTGTTGCTGGCTGTTGCCACCCATGTGCTAGTTAGTAGTACAAACCTGCGATCCCTGCGCCGTAGCAGAAGAGATCCCGGTTCGAGGAGCCAGCTACGGAGCTCATCAATGAAAGATCTCTCCATTCCATCGCTGCTCCAACCTGGTAATCTTCTGTTGCCGAGGACGGAGCGATTGCTGCTTCCTCTGTGTACGGCCCCGAGGTGACGAGTAGATTTATACCGGAGCTAGCAGCAGCAGCAGATCCCGTGCTTTGCCACCGCGGCGGGGGGACGGCTGCGACAGGAGAGGACGCCGGGTGAAAACTGGGCGTGTGGGACCAGGGAACGGAAGAGGTTTTTGTTAGAAAATAAGAGGCTAATAATTCCGGAAAAACACGAGAAAAACAGCAGCGACCGGCAGACAGACGGGACGAGAAATAACGCGTACCGATTTGAAGTCGACCGCACCGCTGTAGATCCGACGGCGAACAGCCGCTGCAGGTGTTGGTGACGACGTTGAGCCGCAGCGCCCGATCTGCACGGTAGACGAGTCGTGGTGAAGAACGCGAGCAGTCGCGCGGAGCGCTTCCCAAAAACCCTTATTCGCCCTCTCCCGGTGCAGGATCACAAGGGCGAGAGGTTCCGGAGACCTGCTCTCCCGATCGTCGGTGCACGCCGGCACTCGGGATGGAGTAGACTAGAAGGCGGCGCAAGAAACGCGAACGTAGGAACGATCTGATCGTGGGATACTCTGTCGTACCGCGGACGCCCGTATTTATAGTCCCAGGAGGCAGTTCGTATGCGATCCGGAGGGTCCAGATCCGAACCGACTCCGCAGTCGTAGACGCGTCCGTCTCCAACGACTTGGACTCTGACTCGGTAGCCCCAAAAATTCGGAGGCCCAAAAGCCCAATTTAATTTTCTGCAAAAATAAATCTGGGCTCGGCTCAAATTCACACGAACGCGCGCGCGCGCGTGTCCGGGGTGGGGCGGGGCGAGGCGTGGCGTGGCGTGGCGTGCGAGGAGGAGGAGGAGGAGGAGCGCGCGTGGGCCACCCCTCTCTTCCTCTCTTCTCTCTCACTCAAGGAGTGGAAGAGCAACCTCTCTTATATGTAGGTGTCGGTGGTTTGGAAACGGCAGATCTTCCTACACTGCTAAAATGATAGGGGAGTTTGATGTTCGGTATGGGCGCGCGGAGATTCAAGAAGGTGAGTAGAAGATGACACAGGAGACACAAGAGTTTACGTGGTTCAGGCCGCCTGAGCGTAATACCCTACTCCACGGGTGTGTTGGTGTTGTATTAGCTGTATGAGCTTATGTTGAGCGTTGATGGCGTGTGTGTCTGTCTCGCTCCCTGAACATGTCGTCGGCCTGTCCTTTTATAGTACAAGGGCAGGCCGTTACAAGTTAGCCTGGCCCGACATGTGGCTCCGGCGGTTACTAGTATTGATACACGTTTAATTGCTCTTAATGACCCTGTAACGGGCTTTGATAGCACCGTTACTGGTGTTAAGATCGTCCGTTTAAGTGTCATTAATATGGCATTAATGACACTTAATCGGGTCTTGAAGTCCTTGATTCCACTTTGAAGATCCGGAGCCGTTGCGAGGTCTTCCGGAGGTTAGAGGCTGAAGATCCGATGATTGGACAGGTGGTAGCTTCGGAGCATACTGTAGGAAACAGGAAGCTCCGGAGCTACCTGACACGTGTCAGGTTCGGAGCTTCTCTCGGTCTGGGGTTAAGTCCGGAGGTGCCATTTTGGTACATGACCCAGAGCTTCCCCCTTGTGGTCGGTAGCTCCGGTTTGATAGTACACGTGGCAACCCTGGGATTAACCATGTTGGAGAAGCGGATCCGTATATGCCTGACATGTGGGCCTCCGAAGGTCTTCAAATCAAGTGGGTGACTTTTTCTTGATATCTTTGTATCCTCAAGGGGTGTACGGTTTCCAGGGCACCGACAGTAGGGGTTGCTCCACTTCCACTTCCCATGTGGGATTAAACACTTAGCACCACTCCCTCTTGCCCTAATGGGCCTTTGAGATTTATTGGGAATTAATTTCTGAATATTATATGGGCCAAGCCCATTTATCCAACAATCCCCCACCAGATCTCAAAGCCATTAGGAGAGAGGTCATTCTCGTTCCTTGTTTAATATACTAGTGTTTTCGGCAGAGACTGTGAAGTTGAACTTCTGCCTAGATCCTCAAGTTTCATCAGGTCACAACTTGAACAATGGACTACGCCTTGAAATGCAAGTTTTGTGTGAACTGACTTCACCCAAAGACCATTACCAGTACTTGACTACCAGTAGTCTACCCCGCAGGCGGAGCATATGCGTCGTACTCCCTGGTCTCTTCATGAGCTTTCTAGAGATCACCCAAATCTCACAGACTGCGACGTTAGACAGTCGGAGCTCATATAGGTGTGTTTCCTTCAAGACTGCTCTGTAGGACGGCATCTTTGCTACACATAGCCAACAGAAACACATTAAGGCAATTCGCCAACCTGCCTTACAGTTTGAGAGTACAAGTGTGCATCTTCACATAGAGAGGGTATAAAGAAAATACTCTCCTCGGTGAACCACTAGCTTGTTTTCCCATGTCCCAATTCACGGGATCTCCGATCACATAGGTTGGGTTACTACTATGGTGTCACATCAATGGGTCTCAAACCCATCTCTCTCGATGCACTTTCTATCACATTACATGATAGACCCTTCGTAAAGGGATCTGCCAGGTTTTTGTCTGTTTGTATGTACGAAACAGTAATAACTCCGGAGTTTCTCATTTTCCTAACAGATTTTAAACGTCTCTTGACGTGTCTTGATGATTTTGCATTATCCTTAGAACTGGTCACTTTGGCAATCACCGTCTGATTGTCACAGTTCATAAGGATTGCCGGCAATGGTTTCTCAACTATAGGCAAATCCATCAAGAGCTCTCACAGCCATTTTGCCTCCGCAGTGGCTGTCTCTAAAGCAGTGAGTTCTGCTTCCATGGTTGACCTCGTCAAAATGGTCTGTTTGTAAGACCTCCATGATATAGCGCCACCAGCTAGAGTGAACACATATCCACTCGTGGCATAGAGTTCATCAACATCAGAGATCCAGTTCGAATCACTATAACCCTCAGGCACAGCCGGATGCCCAGTATAGTGAATTCCATAACTCATTGTACCTCTCATATAGCGCATAATCCTTTCAAGTGCATGCCAATGATCTATACCCGGGTTTGACATGAACCTGCTCAGTTTGCTTACAGCAAACGAGATATCAGGACGGGTTGCGCTAGCTAAGTACATGAGTGAGCCGATCATTTGAGAATATCTGAGTTGATCTCTTGACTCTTTCTTGTTCTTTCTAAGTATCACGCTGGGATCATAGGGCGTTGGAGAAATCTTGATATCCATAAAGCCGAACCGGCTCAAGATTTTCTCAACATAGTGGGATTGACTTAAAGTAATTCCACTCTCATCCTTATTCAGCTTAATGTTCAAAATAACATTAGCTTCTACCAGATCTTTCATATCAAAACACTTTGATAGAAAAGACTTGACCTCAGAAATTATATTAATGCTCGTACCAAAAATGAGTATATCATCTACATACAAGCATAACATAACGCTATCGCCCCCACCATGGCGATAGTACACGCACCGATCAGCCTCATTAATGACAAAGCCCGCAGACGTCAAAGTACTATCGAACTTCTCATGCCATTGCTTAGGTGCTTGTTTCAAGCCATACAAGGATTTCAACAATTTGCACACCTTTGTCTCTTCACCTTTTACTACGAACCCATCAGGCTGTTCCATATAAATCTCCTCTTCCAACTCTCCGTTCAGGAAAGCTGTCTTTACATCCATTTTGTCGGTGGTTTGGAACCGGCAGATCTCCCTACACTGCTAAAGTGATAGGGGAGTTTGATGTTCGGTGTGGGCGCGCGGAGATTCAAGAAGGTGAGTAGGAAATGACACAGGAGACACAAGAGTTTACGTAGTTCGGGCTGCCTGAGCGTAATACCCTACTCCACGGGTGTGTTGGTGTTGTATTAGCTGTATGAGCTTGTGTTGAGCGTCAATGGCGTGTGTGTCTGTCTCGCTCCCTGAACGTGTTGTCGGCCTGTCCTTTTATAGTACAAGGGCAGGCCGTTACAATTTAGCCTAGCCCGACATGTGGCCCCGGCGGTTACTAGTATTGATACACGTTTAATTGCTCTTAATGACCCTGTAACGGGCTTTGATAGCACCGTTACTGGTGTTAAGATCGTCCGTTTAAGTGTCATTAATATGGCATTAATGACACTTAATCGGGTCTTGAAGTCCTTGATTCCCCTTTGAAGATCCGGAGCCGTTGCGAGGTCTTCCAGAGGTTAGAGGCTGAAGATCCGACGATTGGACACATGGCAGCTTCGGAGCATACTGTAGGAAATAGGAAGCTCCGGAGCTACCTGACACGTGTCAGGTTCGGAGCTTCTCTCGGTCTGGGGTTAAGTCCGGAGGTGCCATTTCGGTACATGACCCGGAGCTTCCCCCTTGTGGGCGGTAGCTCCGGTTTGATAGTACACGTGGCAACCCTGGAATTAACCATGTTGGAGAAGCCGGTCCGGATATGCCTGACATGTGGGCCTCCGAAGGTCTTCAAATCAAGTGGGTGACTTTTCCTTGATATCTTTGTATCCTCAAGGGGTGTATGGTTTCAAGGGTACTGACAGTGGCCCCCTGGACCTATCCCCGGGGAAGACCACTAGGGTGAAGTCATTCCGCCAGAGGTGGGTCCATCCTCGCGACTCTTGAACTGAGTCTTCAAGGATCTCACGCAATTGAAGGTCGCCGGTTCCCGATACGAAAATCGTATCGGTTCCGCGCGCCTTGTCAGGCCGCCGCCTTCGGGTTTCCCGCCTCATGATGACAACCGTTCGCCTGGGTAAGAACCTCGACTTGATCGTCAGGGTGGTCCCGGGCCCCCTTGTCATCGGCTGGGTGGAATTTTTGGGTGGTATCTTTGATTTCCTTGCGGTTTCCATCCAAGCGTTGTGAGGGCTTACTTAAGAAGGAAAGCGCGCACTGTTGGGAGTTCTTCACGCCTCCCATCTGATCTTGCGCTCAAACTCCCAACTTGTGCTTCGCTTTTCTTCTCTTTCCTAGCCATGCCGTGATGGAGTTGGGTCTCCGCGAGAGTCGCTTGAGGACCGACGGCGACCTGAAGAAGGTCCAGGCCCTCATGGGGTGGTCCTCGGACTTCTTCAACCGCTCAGTCTGCGTCGGTGGAGAGCTCCCGTTAGAGAAGGAGCACTCCGGCGAAATGGTGTACTTCTCCTCGTACGCCATGGTGGGGTTGATCCCACCTTTTTCTTCCTTTTTCTTGATGCTGCTGGACTTTTATGGTCTGCAGCTATACCACCTTGGCCCTCACTCCATTCTCCTCGTGTCCATCTTCGTCCACTTCTGTGAGATGTGGGTGGGCATCCCCCCCTGCATCGAACTCTTCCGGACCTTTTTCACCATCCACACCACCGGTAGGAGCAATGAGTACCTTGGCTTCTACTACTTCGTGAAGCGCAAGAAGTGCCCATTCAAGTACCTCCGGTCGTTCCCCTCTGGGAAGTGGGATGACTGGAAGAAGGACTGGATAGTCATCCGGGTGGAGGAGCACGAGAGGCTGGAGCTGCCCGAAGGCCTCCCCAACATTGACACAACGATCTAGAGTGAAGCTCCGGTGCTGGCGGATGCCTTCGACCCTGTTCTGACCAGGATTTGCCAGTGCGTGGAGGGGGGATTAACCCCTCAAGTGGTGTTTTGTAACTTCCTGGTCAACAGGTGGGCACCGCTGAAGAAGAGGGAGAAACTCGCTTGGGCCCTCAACAGTGTGATGGACGACGACTGGGTCGAGACCGGGTTGAAGTCCAACATGGTGGGAAAACCTTGGAGTTCCACCTCAAGAAGTTCCAACACGACATCGACGTCGAGGGTGATGACTTGACTCCGCCATCTGCTTTTCTTCCTCTGAACGTGGAAGTGGAGTTCAGTAGGGAGCTCCAGCGGAAGATGTCCATGCTTGATGACCTTGGTGTCGTCGAGAGAAGATCAACCACCGGGGTAGCGATCCCCGGAGTGCCCAAGGATGGCTCCGACTCTGCTCCGAAGCCGAGGGAAGAAGTCGTCAGCAAGGGCAAGGAGCTGGCGAATGAACCCGTGAGCCGGAAGAGGAAGCTGCAGTACGCCGACGGAAGGTCCGTCGGGCCCGCTACTTCTGCGTCGGCTCCTTCTCCCCAGAGGGGAAGGTCCTCTACAACTGCGGCGACTGTTCCCGTGGTGGGGTCCTCCCAGAACGCGACTGTTCCCGCAGTGGGGTCCTCTCGGAGCGCGACTGTTCCCGCAGTGGGGTCCTCCCGGGGTGTTAGCTCCGGGCGCGCGACTCCAGCACCTGGGCCGGTGGAGGCCTCCAGGTCCGGGGGTTCTTCCCGATCGAGGGGGGCCTCGACTCGAGAAACACTCGTGGCCGCGACGAGTTCCGGGGGGCCTTCCGGAGCTTCCACGCCGGCTATGACCAGCCCAGAACGCCTGGGAAAAAGGTTCTGCGCAAGCTGGTGCAGAAGCCTCCCAAGGTAATTTTTAATCTCTACCTTGGATAGTTGTTTTATTTGTAGCAAATATTTTTTAATTTTCTTCGTTCATCATCTGCAGCGTCCCCAAGAAGGGGAGTGAGGCTCCACCCTCAGCCACAGTGGCGGAAGCTGTGAGGGTGGGAGCTTCTGCTCCTGTCCTAGTGCTGCCCCAAGTGGTGGCTGAAGCTGCGACAGCTCCGGCGCCGGCTGTCGTGGTCATGGACCTAGACTCATCCCCAGAAGTTCCCGTGGTAGCGCCGGACCACGGGAGTGAAGATGCGTCAGCGGCACCTGTCCCGGAGGTTGAAGCTCCGGGTCTTGGTGCTGAGATGATGGAAGCTCCGGCTGTTGAGCCGGAGGAAGCAGTAATCCCGGCCTCTGAGCCGGAAATTGTCGAAGCCCCGGCGGTTGAGCCGGAGGTGACTAAAGCCCCGGCGTGCGAGCCGGAAACTGAGGTAGTTCTGGTAGTTGGGCCGGCTACCTCCGAAGCACCGGCCGCTGAGCCGGTCATTGTTGGAGCTCCGGCCTCAGGGTCGGTCGATGTTGAAGATCTTCCGGCTCCTGAGCCGGTTGTTGAAGAGGTGATGGAGCTTGAGCCCCCATCAGAAGAGGTGCCCAGACCGGAGCCAGTAGCGGCTCCTGCTCCGGAAGCGACGACGTCGGAGGTACCTGCGGCCGAGCCGGAGTGCCTAAGCGAAGTCGCTGGCCCCCTGCCTGAGGGGGTGAACGAAGACATGGCGGCGGGGCCTTCCTCGATGGCGACTGAGGCCATCCCGGAGGACGGCCCTAGTGCCATGGAGACTCAGGGGACCACTCTTGTGGAGTGGGACCCAATTTTTGTATCTGAAGACCCGCTGGAACCAGCGGAGGAGACCCCAGCAGGTCCGGAACCCATCCCGTTGTCACTGTCTATTGACAACGCATGTTCCAGTCTGTGTCAAGTCCAACTGGCCTTCTTCCACGATAGCAAGGCTCTTGAAGAGGAGCGCCAAACCCTTAGGCGGTGGCGCAACCGGCTCTACTTCGAGACCAAGCTGGCGCAGTCGAGGCTAGCGGATGACAAAGAGTGGATCAAGCGGGAGAAGATCCGCCTGGAATACTGGGGCAAGTTACTGGATGACAGGGAGAGTATGAATCGTGCCCCCGACGCTCAATCCCAGGAGATCTATGAACAGGCCAAAGCAGCCAACAGTGCGGCTGATGAACGCCACGAAAAGCTTGAGGGCATTAACACTGCACTCATCAAGCGCCGAGAAGCACTTGAAGAGAGGGAGAAACGGCTCGAAGATGAAGAGCAGAAACTCCTAGAGCTGCGGGACGACGTCCTGAGGAGGGAGGAGGAGCTCGCCGAGAAGGTGGCTCTGGCTGACAAGGGCCTCGAGGAGCGCGCCAAGAAATTGGAAGAGCGCTGCCATGAGGAAGAGGAGAAGGCCTGGGTGCGAGGGCAGGAACTCTATGAACAAGAGTGTGCCCTTACTGCCAGGGAGAAGAAAGTGAGGGGTAGAGAGAAGGACCTGGTCGACCGCCGGAACAAGATCCACCTCCGGGAGGAGGAGCTCGGGAAACTCGAAAAGCGGGTTGCTGAGAAGATTCAGCAAAACGCCAAAGAAGTTGAGCGCCTCGCCCTTGAGAATTTCGAACTGATGGCGTCCAGAAGATCCTTGGAAGAAATGAAAGGCTTGAGGACTGAGGACTCCCTACAGATTTGGGAGTTCTTGAGCAAGGCCAAAGACGCGCTGACACCGATGGGTTTCAGCCCCGTGCGCCCGGATGATCCGGAGCCGGAGCCGGACCTAGCGCTGCAGGCGTTGAGCTCAGCAGGTAGCAAGCTCTCCAAGGTGGGCGATGTCATCGCGGACCAATTGGAGGTTGAGGGGCAATCCCTGGCGAAGAACGTCGCAGAATATGTGCTGACGTGCTACACCAGCCGGAACTCCCAATTTCCTCTGGACCCGGTGCTTGAAGGTCCCGTCGAAGGAGAAGGGGAAGCTGCCCGAGCCAACGTGTCGGAGGTTGCCCAGAAAGTCGCCCAATTCTTCCATAGGGTCTAGGACCTTCTCTGTAATTCTCACTTGTATTTTCTCTTCTTCTTCCTCAATTTTGTAACCTTGTCTCCAGATAAATGAAATCCCCAAATTTTTGTGAATTTCACTTTTTGTCTTCAACACTTTTATATTCACTTGGCTCCCTGGTAGATGTACACAATTTGATTGTGAACATGTACCAAGAGGATATTGTGTTTTGTTGAAGACTCATTTGCTCCGAACTTGTAGAATTTAGGTCTGAAGTCTTCGATAGTGAAGGCCCCCTGAGGTTGTTGGAGCTTAGAAGCTCCGGCATTGTCTATCGCTGGAGCTTGATAGCTCCGGCAATAGTCTCTATCAACGCGTAAAGCATCGATAGTTAGTCCTCCGGGGTGTCGGAGCTTAGTAACTCCGGCATTGACCTTTGCCAACACTTAGTTTGTTGTCAGCATACTCCATTTGCAGGGTCTTTCTCACCATCTTTTATTCAGCGTCGACGGTTGACCCCCCTAGGGGAGTCGGAGCTTAGTTAGCTCCGGCTTTTCTCCATCAACGTAGATTTTATTTTTCCTGCACACTTAAGCCAAGAAAAATAATAAAATTTTTTTCTTGTCTATAACTTCGTCGCGGCTTATGACTCTCAAGAATATTTTAAGTCGAACGCGATTCTAAATACAATCGAATGCGTTGTCTTTTCTTCCAGATCCAACTGTACATGGACCCGCCTTACTTCGGCCTGCCGGGGTGTAGGTAGAGTGGCGTACTTAGGGTGCTTGACCAGGCTAAGTCAATAGCACACTCCAGCCCTAGATTGGCTTGGCGGCTTTCAGGCGAGTTGGCCGTGAACAATATTTGAATCCAAAAGAATTGACAATACAACTCGAATTGTATATAAACTGGTCGAACTAAAATTTCTTAAGAATTGCACGTCTTTGTTATAGACAAGAAAGAGAAAAATAAAAATGTTGAGCCTGTACAAAATAAATGCACGTGGAGTCTATTTCACATGAAGATGACTTTCATTATAGGTCCGGGGTACAGGGGAAACAAGTACACTCTTAGGGTACGGAACCAGGCTAAGTGCGTTTCATTTCTCGTTTGACCCAGGGTAGTTAGCCACACTTTTAGTCTTGAGACTGTGACAAGTGTTGCATGAGCTTTGCGGACCTTTCGGGAAAGGTCCGGCTGCTCTCCCGGAGGAACTACCCGACTCTGTACAATGACTCTATAACATACACCTCAAGTTACTCAAGACTCACCTCCGTGGTATTAAGTGTAGTAGAACTTACGGAGGTGCTCGATGTTCCAAGGATTTGGGAGAGGTGTCCCATCCTCAGTAGCCAAGCGAGCACTTGCGGGACGGGATACTTTAATCACTCGGAAGGGCCCCTCCCAACCGGGGGAGAGTTTGTTTAACCCTTCTTTGGATTTTATTCTCCGTAGCACCAGATCGCCTTCCTCGAGCTGTCGGTTGTGTACATGCCGCTGGTGATAACGCCGTAGGGCTTGGCGATATCGGGCATTCCGAACAGCTGCTTGACACCTTCCCTCCTCAAGGAGGTCTAGGTCTTCACGCCAGAGCTGGTCCTGCGCGGCTTCGTCGAAGGTCCGGACCCGGAGTGAACCCAAGGTGATTTCCGGAGGAAGGATTGCTTCAGCTCCGTACACCAGAAAGAAGGGTGTCTCCCCAGTTGACCGGTTTTGAGATGTCCTGTTGGCCCATAAAGTGGGCGGAAGCTCTTCGATCCAGTTGGCTCCATGTTTTTTCAAGCGCTCATAGGTGCGCGTTTTAAGTCCTTTAAGGATTTCAGCATTTGCTCTCTCGGCTTGGCCATTGCTGGCTGGGTGAGCTACGGAGGCGTAGCAAACTTGTATGCCGAGGTCTTCGCAATATCTTTGGAATGCAGAGCTTGTGAATTGGGTCCCATTATCAGTGATGATTTTGTTTGGGACTCCAAATCTGCATACAATGGACTGCAAAAATTTGATAGCAGATTGCTTGTTGATTGTCACAACTGGAGTTGCTTCCGGCCACTTGGTGAACTTGTCAATGGCGGCGTACATGAACTTGTAACCTCCGACGGCTCTTGGGAAAGGTCCCAAGATGTCCATCGCCCACACAACGAATGGCCATGTAGGAGGTATCATTTGTAAGGGCTGAGCTGGTGTGTGAATTTGCTTTGCATGAAATTGGCATGCTTCACATTTCTTCACCAGCTCAGTTGCATCCTGGAGTGTTGTAGGCCAGTAGAAGCCATGCCGAAAGGCTTTACCGACCAGCGTGCGAGAAGACGCGTGGTTCCCACACTTGCCTCCATGGATTTCTGCGAGGAGTTCGCAGCCTTCTTCCCTTGTGATGCACCGCATTAGGATGCCGTTGGCACCGCGTCGGTAGAGATCCCCTTCTACCAGCGTGTATCTTTTAGCCAATCTGACTACCCGGTCAGCGGATACATCATCGTCAGGAAGGATGTTGTCTTTCAAGTAGTTCCGGATCTCCGAGATCCATGCATCGGAACTAGCTTGAGCTTTTGAGTCTTGCGTGCTGGGTTGCTCGGAGCTCCCGGCAGCACCTACGACCCTTGATGGCTGCCATGGTAACAGGGCCATCGGGACTGTCAGCTTCGGGATGCTGATCTCGCCCCCTTCGCTTAGTTCGGCAGGCTGAGCTGTTGGCTTTGACAACCTCCGGACAAAGATTCCGTCAGGAGCTGGAGCTCCGGTTGACGCTTCGGTCGAGAGTTCGTCAGCTTCAGCGTTATGGGCACGCTGAACATGGTGGAGATCTAGGACCTCGAAGTCCTTCTGAAGCTTCTGGACTTCAAGGAGGTAAGCAACTAGCTGGAGATTATTGCAGGAACATTCACCCTTCACATGCTTAATGATGAGCTGTGAATCTCCCTTGACCAGCAATTGCTTGACGCCATATGATAGTGCCACCTTTAGTCCGTAGATGAGTGCTTCATACTCTGCCATGTTGTTGGTTGCCTTGAAGTCAAGGTGTACCATGTATTTCATCTTCTCCCCAGTCGGTGCAAGGAGAAGGATTCCAGCTCCGGCCCCCTGCTTCTGCATGGAGCCGTCAAAGTAGAGGGTCCAGTGAGGCTCGGTGAAGGCTGGAGCTTGATGCTCCGTCTTCTGCTCACTAGGGCCCCCAAGGTTTGATGGAGAGGGAGTCCATTCTGCCACAAAATCTGCCAATGCTTGACTCTTGACTGCTTGTCTTGAAATAAATTCAAGATCAAATTCTGCCAATTCTGCTGCCCACTTTACAATATTCCCAGTTGAATTGGGATTATGCAAGATTGCTCGAAGTGGATAGGAGGTCACCACTGAGACTTTGTGAGCTTGGAAGTAATGGCGAAACTTTCTGGAGGCAATAAGAACTGCATAGAGCAGCTTATGCACCTCTAGGTATCGAGTCTTGGCATCATGTAATACTTCACTAATGAAGTACACCAGGCGCTGAATGGTCCGGACCCTCCCGGAGGGGTCCGGAGCTTCCTCTTCACTGACCCGGATCCTCTCGGAGGAATCTGGATTTTCTTCGGGTACCTCCGGATTCTGGCTGGAGGAACCCGGAGCTTCTTCAAAAGTGACCTGGACCCTCTCGGAGGGGTCTGGGTCTCTTGAAGTGACTTCTTGTGGATTCGAATCTGGGAGCTGGGACCCAGACTCACTTTCAGGAACCTCCGGACCCTCCCGAAGGGGTCTGGATTCCTGAGTATGGGGTAGTTCTGGTCTCTCCGCAACCAGAACCATACTGACGACTTCGTCAGTAGCTGAAATATAAAGCAACAAAGGCTCACCAGGGTTCGGAGCTACCAGAATTGGTAGGGTGGTGAGGAACTGTTTCATCTCCTGGAATGCCTTCTCTGCTTCTTCGGACCATTGGAATGGTTCGGACTTCCTCAATAACTTGAAGAAGGGAAGTGCCCGTTCCACCAGTCTTGAGATGAACCGGCTGAGGGCTGCTAGACATCCAGTTAACTTTTTGACGTCTTTGATGCGGGTTGGTGGCCGCATGTCTTCAATGGCCTTAATATTCGCCGGATTAGCTTCTATGCCCCGGTGACTTACCAGGAAACCAAGAAGTTTTCCGGAGCTAACCCCGAAGACACACTTGTCTAGGTTTAGCTTTGTGCGGGTGGCCCGCAGCTTGTCGAAGACAGCCTGCAAGATGTCATGGAGTGACTCCTTGTTCCTGACCTTGACCACGATGTCATCGACATACACTTCCACTATGTCTCTAATGAGTTCTTCAAAAGTTTTGTACATAGCTCGTACAAAAGTTGAAGCTGCATTCTTGAGACCAAAAGGCATCGCTGTGTAACAGTACAATCCATCTACTGTGATGAATGAAGTATGCTATTCATCTTCCCTAGACATCCTGATTTGATGATACCCGGAATATGCGTCTAGGAAACACAGTAATTCACACCCGGAGGTGGAATCCACTATCTGATCTATTCTAGGTAGTGGGAATGGATCTTTTGGACATGCCTTATTTAGTGTGGTGTAGTCGATGCACATCCGAAGATTCCCGCCGGCCTTGGGCACAACGACTGGGTTTGCCAGCCATTTTGGATGGAAGACTTCTCGGATGAATCCGGCTTCGAGTAACTTCTTCACTTCTTGTCGGATGAAGTTTGTCGCTCTACGGATTGCTTCCGAGGCTTCTGATGCACAGGTCGGGCGTCGGGGTAGATCTTCAGATTGTGCTCAATCACTTCCCTGGGGATCCCAGGCATTTGTGACGGTTGCCAAGCAAACACGTCGACATTATCCCAGAGGAAAGTGATGAGCGCGAGTTCCTATTTGTCGTTCAATCCCCCCGATATACGAGTGGTTTGAGCGGCATCGGAAACAATTTGGACAACTTTGACGGGAATGTCGGTGTCACCGCTTGGCTGCACTCGAGGTGCAGAAGTTGAGCCTTGTTGATGGATGCTCGGGGGTTTTGGAGCTTGCTCCTGCCTGGAGTCCTCCTCTTGCGCCATAGTGAGTGCATGGAGTTCCTCCAGTGCAGTTACTTCGGCAGTACGATCGCCGCGGATCCGGAGAACGCCTACTGGTGTTGGCATTTTCAACACCAGATAACCATAATGAGCAGCTGCCATGAATTTGTACAGGGCAGGCCTACCCAAGATGGCATTGAAGGGTAAGTTGATCTGAGCGACGTCAAAGACCAACTTCTCGGTGCGGTATTTCTCTCGTGTCCCGAAGGTAACAGGGAGAGTAATAGCTCCGAGTGGGGTAATGGCCCCCGGACCTACTCCGGAGAAAGGTCGAGAGGGGTGGAGATCCGAAGGTCGGAGCTGAAGCTTAGTGAAAGTTTCGAAGCTAATGAGGTTAAGCCCCGAACCTCCGTCTACCATGACATGATGGAGCTGGATGTTATTGATGGTAGAAGATACCATCAAAGGTAACTGACCTGCTCCAACCATGCCCCGAGGGCAATCCGAAGCATCAAAAGTGATGGCTGTGTCCATCCACTTTCGATGAGGTTTCAGCCTGACTGTAGGAGCTACAGCGGCCATATCCCGTCGCATAGTCTTGATGACGCGACGGGAGGTGATATCCCATGATCCACCAAAAATGGTGTTCATGGTCCTCCGACATTCATTGTCAGAAACGTCAGAATCATCGTAGATTGAGGTGTAGACGGCCTTGAGGACCTTTTTGGGATCCTGAAATCCTAACTCCTCTTCAGCCGGAGCTTCGTCGACTTTTTGCTTTCCTTCCCTCTATCGGAAAGGAGATTCTTCCCGACGCTTGTTGTAGCGCTCGGCAAGGTTTTGGACCTCCTGGCAGTCTTCCAAACCGTGGCTGCCCGTTTTGTGAATGGGACACCACACTTTGGGTTTGCCACCGTCTTCAGAAGACGGTCGAGGTCGCTTCTCGGGGCGTGGCCCCCGGCCACCCGGAGTTGCAGCAGCTGCAACGTTGGATGCGCCGGCCGACGGCTTCTTCTTGCCGTTGGTCTTCTTTTTCTTCTTGCCACCCCCGGAGGTAGCGGCTTCTTCTTTGGAGGATTTCTTGTGACCCTCGGAGGTTGGTTTGGAGTGCATCTCACGGCCCTCCGCAGCTCTGGCACATTTGTCAGCCAAGCTGAAGAGTTCCGTGACACTGGTGATCTCCTTGATCGCCAGTTTCTCCAACATCTTCTTGTCTCGTACACCCTGTTTGAATGCCACAATGACAGAGGCACTAGAGATAGAAGGGATAGTGTTTCGTACCTGAGAGAACCTCTGGATGAATGATCGCAAGGATTCTCCCCCTTTTTGCACGACCGCAAAAAGGTCTAGTTCAGTGCCTGGTCGGATGTATGAACTCCCGAAGTTGGCAGTGAACTGCCGGCACAGCTCCTCCCAACTGTTGATAGAGTTGAGTGGAAGGCTCATAAACCAGGACCTGGCGGTCCCAGTTAAGGCCACTGGAAAGTAATTGGCCATCACGACCTCGTTTCCTCCAGCTGCCAAGATTGTAGTGGAGTAGATCTGAAGAAATTCGACGAGATTGACAGTAATTTTTATGAACTAAATATACTTAAAGAGTATTTTTATGACTATTTCAGCAATTTAAACGAATTAATAAAAATAATACATAAATGAAAATAAATAAAACATATTTAAATCTATTTTTATATTTATTTTATACAAATTAAGGACTTTTATTTAATTTCTAGAACTAACAGGGGCTTTTCTGTAAAAACAAAACTGTTCTAGAGGTTAAAAATAATTTTTAGTAAGTCCACGGTTTATTCTATAATTTTCCAGAATTTATTTGCTGTTTTATAATATTCCAGGGGCTTAAAAACACTTTTTATTCAATTAACCAGTATTTTCCTAATTTCTAGAAATTCCAGGGGCTAGTTTGATAATTCTAGGGGTTAGACTTGAATTCCAGAGGAACCCAGGGGGTAGTCTTCAAGTTGCCAGGGGCTTGGGCGCAAAACAGGCGGCGGGAAAAATGATTTGAATGTGGGCCGCTGGATTTAAAATGGATGGGCAGATTTTATTAATCGAAGGGGTACGGGATGTTATAATCTCGGCCGTAGAAGCCAAACGGACGGACGACAGGGGGCCACGTCGCCTCGAAAGGCGGGAGCGACGGCGCAGGGCGTCGCGCGGCGGCGGCGACACGCGCAGGGCGGCGATCTCGCCGGCGATGACCAAGATCGCACAGCAGAGGCTAAAAGGCACATCTAACTAGCGCAAAATGTAGAGGGGTGCACGGGGGTCTCACCTAGGACTGTCGCACGGCCGGAGGAGGGTCAGAAAGTGGTCGGCGACGGTGATCGGCGGCGGAACTCGTCGGCGCCCGATGAAGTCGGCGATGCAGAGCCTTTCTCCACCGACGAGGATGTTCGGCAAGCTCCTGGGGACACGGCGAAGGTATTAGGCTAGTTACCGAGGCGCGGAATTGAACGGAGCGACGGGAACGTGGCCGACATTATCGAGCTCCGCGACGCTAGGGTTTGGGGCGTCGGGCGGTGAAGTCTGAGGGGGACGGCCGGGCTTTTATAGGTGATCGGACGAGTAACGGGCGGCGGTTATGATGGGCACGATGGGGCGATTGATTAGGGTGAAATGGCTGACATTGAAAGGGAAATAAGTGGGGCGTCGAGGTGTTAATCGTGCGCGTGCGTTACGGCGCGGGTGCGGCGGGAGGTGGACGAAGCTGAGGGGTGGGCCGATTGGCTGTGGGACAGAGGGGCGCGAGGGAGTGGGCTGGCGCACGGGGCCCGGGTGACAGAGAGGGAGGGAGGGGAGAGGAGGCGCGGGCCGGCTGGGAGAGAGGAGGGAATTGGGCCGGGGCGGGATTTCGGCCCAGGGAGGGGTTTTCCTTTTTCTTTTTCTTTTCTGTTTTCTTTTTCTTCTCTTTTATACATTGAATTTGTAAACCAAATTTCTAACGAATTTAAATTTTCAAAAATTCACACAAACATTCAAACTTGATGCTACTTGCCTTATATGAATTTTATTCCCAAGAAAATGTTTTTATCTCATGAGAAATTCATTTTACAATTTTTTTCTATAAATAGTGGGTGTTACATAATAGTAATTAGCGGTTAAGTATCCGTGTCTGAAAATTTTCAAATTTCAAGCTTGTGAAGTTTAGACCGACCATTTTTCGAATAAATATGATTGTATTAAAGTATGAAAAATTAACCCAGTGGCGGGGTGGCAGCCAGTTCTGTAAATATTTCAAAAACACTCTTATTTTATAAATTTTAAATAAAATAATACTAGTTTTGAAAACAGAATCTGAAACAGACCTACAAAAATCTTAGTTCATTTTGGGTTGAAAATTTGTGGCCATGCCCGTAGAAGGATAGAACTCATTAAACTCTTAATCCAGGTCTGATCATCGTGGAAGGTTTTTTCTTAGGCTATGAATAAGAATTCCAAATTCATCTGTGTTAGGTGAAATCAAGATTACTTTCCATCCTGAGTAGTGACAATACATGGTAACAATTGATTCAAAATTACTTTTCATTCCAATCGGTGACAATACTATTAAGGCAACAATTAATTCAAGATTACTTTCCATCCTACGGGGTGACAATTCTTGCCAACAATTGAATGAAGATTAGCTTCTATATTTAAGCTGTAGTATTTATATAATCTTTTGATTTATTGCACTCATGTATGTATATATATATATTCTACAATTGGTAATGAATAAATTATCAGATTATTCTGATGATCATTATTTTCTCCATGGCATGATTGACCTGATTATGTACAGGCCAGATGTTCCATGACATCAATGTATGTAAAGTCAATAGTGGATCCAGACAATCATGTATCTCTTAATCACGGGGTCATAATCTTTCGTGCAAGTTATGCTCTCGTCTTGTCAGCCAGCAGCACAATTGGCAATTGATCAAAGATTGCTTCTGAAAGCATCTTTGTTAAGTAAGGGCCATTATTAGATGGATCGAGGTGGACATATTAGTAATCCAGCTAGATTTATCCCAACGTTTTGGACAGTGGTGGTGTTGTGACTTTGTAGATGATGGGATTAAGAGCCTGTTTGGTTCTACGCTTAAGTTGCCTAAGCCTAACGTTAGTCATGCCACACTGTTTTAGACGGGTGTTTGGTTGTTGACTAGAGTTAGGCGTGCCGCAAAAGTTAGGCAACTTTTGCATCCATTGCCTAACAAAAAATTGCCTCAACTAAAATGCTCAAATCAACCGCCTAAGCATGCCACACTTTCTTAGGTGCGCCTAAGCTTAGGCTACAGTAACAAACCAAACAACAGGTAACATTAGGTAGCTTTAGGCGTGCCACAAGTGTGGCAAGTGACTAAAGTTAGGCTTAGGCAATTTAGGCATACAACCAAACAGGCCCTGAATCTGACATTCATATGAGGTAATGGCCAACAGTTTACAGTACTCTTACAAACCATAAAATGACATGTCATGAAACGTAAATAAAAAAGTGCATCGCAGCCCGATAAATTTATTCTGCAGTAATTCTATAAAATATAAACTCTAACCATATCGGACAAAGACATTCATGATAGTGGTCTCCAATATTGTGGATGCAATCCTCATCTTCTCCTCATTCTTCTGTAGCAATGACCAGGAACCGCACCAATATGTGCTCCTGAAAAATACCTGCATATATATACATTTTTACCGGATAATTATGAAAAATAATGTCATTCCTGCATAACCATATGGTCCAGCATAATGCTGCAATACCCACTATAATCATTTTCCTGTGTGTCAACTGAAAAGAACATATCCATTCATTAAACATGTGAGTAACAGAGGTTGAGATGGTAACAATTGAAAAAGAGATTCTTTGGAAAAAACAATCGAAAAAGAGATGTTGTATGGTTTCATCTTTTATGCAAAACACACATTTTTATCTGCCTTCCAAATACATCGCAATAGATTATCTTTTATTAATATTACCCCATGATCTAAGTATCACATAAATATTTTGATTTTAAGTGATAATCTGGATGTCCACAACCCACTATATCTTCTGACATTGCCATTGGATATTAGTACTCTATACATGGATCTAAAGGAAAACTCTCCATGTTTGTGCAAATTCCATGTGAATACATCATCTGAATACGTGCACGTGCAGTTGTTGTCACCGGTCTGTATCATCCCACAAGGTTTTTATCAACCAAACCTCTCTTGTATGAAATATATAGATGGCCAAATAAGCCAAGCCAAATGGGCCTGCATAAAGCACGACTGTTTCGGCCCGACTCGAGCACGACTCAACACGTAAGAGACCAGTCCTGGGCTAGCCCGAAGCCCAATACAGGATGTGCATGGGCTCAGCTTTGAACCCGTTGGGCCAGCCCAGCACGATCCGAATAAGCGTTGACCCGATAGGCCCGGTGCCCGACACGATCGGCCCGACAGTGCACAACACGGCTCGAAACGTCCCAATCCGTTCCGTCCCCCCTATATATAAAAAAGTCCATCAACATCAAACCCTAATCTCTCTCCCTCTCCTTCCAGGTCCCAGCCGCCGCTCTGCCTCTTCGCTCAAGCCCCGATTCCCGCGCGACCACAGCGCTCGACTCCCCGCGTGCCCGCAACGCCGACTCCCGTGCGGCCGCGCCTACGAGTCTGCCTCTGTCTACTCCTCCTCCAGTCTTCCTCCCGGTCGGCCATCCTACGACACCTCCCCTCCCCTCGATTAGATTTCAAGCGGGGTTGCGGCACTATGGCTCCTTGATCTGCATTGGCCTCAGGCTCTTCAATCTACTTCGGCCTCCCTGTCTCGCCTTCGGGCTTCGAACTCTGTGCGGCACTGCGGCAACAATGAGATCTGCCTTTGGCTCCCTGTCCTGCCTTCGACGTAGGCACACGCGGATTTGGCATTCAGCGCGGCGTCGGGCCTCGGGCTGACCTGTTGGGGGCCGAGCCCAACGTGGCCCATATAATCGGGCCACGTGCTGTGCCTGGGCCGAGGAAAATACATGTTGAGCCGACCCAGCACGGCCCGTTTATGAATTGTGTTGGGCCGGGCCGGTCCGGCACAGCCTATTGGCCACCTATAATGAAGTATTGAGTTGAACAGTACTGAAAACTTTAGTAACATTGACATATTTATGTCTCGTAATATTGTATAGAGCAGGGAACTTATCCTTCAGATTAAAATTCCCCAACTATGAATCCTCCTAAAATCTAGTACTCTACCCATTGTTTACTTTGAATTTCAGAAAACTGAAAATTATCTTCCATTTTCATGAAGTTGGACCAAAAACGAGAGTCACTCGGTTTTTTTATGTACTTGTCCTAACATTTTATTCTTTATATACTTCCTGTTCAACAGCTTTTGTCACAATCCATCCTCGTTTATCAATTTCAATAGCCACTTACTTAGTAAATATTGATTTTGGACATTAATATTCTGAATTCCTAGCCCCATGTTCTTTCGCTCGCACACTAAGCTCCATTTTGCAAGCATAAATTTTATTGTGACTATCTATCTGCTAATTTAGATCGGTAATAATCTAGTTTCTCCAAAACACCACTGGAGACCATAAAGAACAAAATCATGAACGTTGCAAGGTTTGATAATATCTAGTTAATCAGCAATAATTAGCCTCCCATCAATAAGTGTTTACCGTTCCATCTCTTTAATTTCTTCTCGAATTTCTCCGCAATCACTTTCCAATCACTATGATTTAATTTTCTTTTTAGTGCATTGGTATCCCCAAATATTTGTACGGGCATGTCCCTTCTTTGCATCCAAATATTCTGGAGTATTGATGTTCAACCAGTCTTGCCTCAGTTCACTTTTGTAAAAATTAATTTTTTAACCTGGAAAGTTGCTCAAAAGATCATAGTACGAGTTTCAGGTTTTTGGCCTTTTCCAGATCATGTCCATGAAGATAATCGTATCATCCGCACATTGTAGGATCGTAGGCCATCATCCACAAGGTGTTGGACTACAGCCAAGATCATTCCATTCTTCTTAGCTCAATTTATCAGTAGTAAGCATATCAATCATAATGTTAAATAAAATAGGAAATAATGGGTCCCTCTTGCCTTAGCCCCTTTTTAGTCTAGAAATTTTCGTTGATACTATTGTTTACTTTTATACCCACATGCCCCCTTTATTACTGAGTCAATCCAATAACACAAACTCCTTCACAGGTAAGGCCCGTCTAACGGAGAACTAGTTGACATTATCATAGGCTTTTTCAAAGTCTATTTTCAATATTACAACATTTTGTTTCTTCTTATACAACTCATGTATGGTTTCAAGTAAAGTTACTACTCCTTCTATTATGTTGCACACTTGCAAGAAAAGCGGTCTGCATAGGACTTATGGCTTTTTGAACAATTGTCAAAATCCTGTTTGTGATTACTTTTGTAAAAATCTTAAAACTGACATTGAGTAGGCAAATAGTTCTGTACTGTTGGATTGTAGAAGCATCCACACTCTTTGGTAACCAAATAATAGTGCCAAAGTTAAGTCTATATAAGACCCTATTGCCATACTGGAACTCATTAAATACAACCATAAAATCATCCTTTATCACTTCCTAGAATACTTGATAGAATTCCACGGGAAAACCATCAGGGCCAGGAGCTTAGTTATGCTCCACTTGAAAGACCGCTTTCTTGATTTCCATCTTCGTGAATTCTGCAGCTAAGAATCTATTTTAGTAACTTGATACTTGGGGATTCATCTCTTTTTTCTCATCCAAGGGGAACAGTCCATAGATGGACCAAAGATGTATTTATAGAATTTAATTATGTATTTTTTAAGTTCTTGCTCCCCACTGATATCCTTATCCCCAAGGTAAATTTGATATATTAATTTGATTCAATGAAATATTATTAGGAGGTTCGTCAATGTATTAATATGTAATGATTATGTAGCAATAGTGGGAAAAGGGAGCTATCGTGGATTTAGTGATACACAACTGGCACTCATTAGATCCTTATATAGATGCACATTAGTGTGATTACAATATTATATATAATATGAAAATAATGTATCCAAAGAGAAATTTACAGTTAAAGTGCAATCTAGAAGACTGTCTATGTTAAATACGACATCTTACAAAATAGAACAGATGGAGTACTAAACAAGAAGTCCAACCCCCCTTGCTTTTGCAACACATTTTTTAATGATGGATAAAGTCTCGACCTTCCCCTCTAATGATTTTATGATCAACTTATTACAAATAAATACAAATGCAGACACTCACAGCATACTGTTTGGAAGGTGATAATAACTAGATGACTAAGCACATGACTGTGGATCATACTTCATACACCAACATGTGGCATGTTCGCGCTCTCACATTTTTGTAGGTGTGCTCCAAGTATGGCATACATGAATTTCTATGTAGAGTATCTGCAGTTAGTATTGTGAAATTTAGCCTGAAATATAATTTCACAGAGAATCGAACTCAAAACCTAGGTAGTGCTGCTTAGAGTGCTTTTGCAACCAATTGACCTGTGATATTCACTAGAGTGTTCATTACTTATCCTTATGAAACTTCCATATTTTATTGACTTTGGCTATTGAATATCCTAGCACACATTAAGTCAAGAGATGGATACCTAAACCATTTTGTAGATATATAGTGTTAAAACTTTGTGACGACAGTAGTGACACAATGGGACTTATTGTTGTGTGTGGCAAGATTTCCGTCACGCTTCTTCTAGGATGAGATAAATGCTTCCGCAATGGCAACTGTGTAACATCTTAGAATTCTCATTGAGATCTTGGGCGAGATGATTGAAGTTTTTTGAAAAGCTGATTTGGCTCGATTCATTTCACCTTGATATTTTTCTTGTAAGGACCAAAAGTACCTAAGGAATGTAGAAGCTGAAATGTTACTACAACTAACAATAAAAGCTTCATCATTCAAATATTAAAAAATGGAAATGTCTATTTTATTACATTCAAATATCTGCTTTGTTCATATAACCCTCTAAAATGGTTCATTTTACTCCCAAATTATTTAGATCGATCAATTGACCCCTAGTGACTTTTTTATTTCTCTTTGTATGGGTTATATTTGAATGTTAGAATTTTATAGGATGGTAGATATCATAAACTATGTTAGAAAATAATTTTATAAATATTTTCATGCATTATTTCATCCCCCAAACGATATTTATTTGTATGATTTGAAAATATAAAACCAATAAATAAAAAGATTAAATTTATTTTGCTAATGTATTATATGTTGTAATGTATAATCTAAATAAAGTTTTACCTTCAAAAGTTAATTTTACAAAGAGAAACAAAAAATCATTACGGAGTGAATTGAACCAATGTAAATTGTTTGGGTAGACTGAATCAAAATTTTCTTTAGGAAATTAAGAAAACAACACTAATACTTACGGGTATCAAAATCAACTTTTCCCTTAAAGAATCGGTGGCAACATTGTCGGTTACACCATCCTCCATTCTTAAACACATGAGGCTGACTCGACATGTAGCGGACAATGCTCCCACACTAACGCATAGTCCTGGAGTCCGTGTACAAATTTTTTAATAGAACTTTATGTTGGTTCCAAGGCCAGCTCTGATCGCCTAGGGCGCAGGCCAGAGGGGGCCCAAAATTTGTGTAAACATGTACATGTATATAATTAAGTCGGGACTTTATCTATCATTAAAAAATATAATTAATAAGTTCTAAACAATATATTAACAAACCCAAAATTTGGAGGCAGACCTAAGCCCAGCCCGAACTGAGGCAGCACCAGCACTCTCCAGTAGTATTGGGCCTGCTCACACCTAATTTTTTTTACGTGAGGAAGCCTGCACCAATTAGGTTCCAGTTCGGTAAGGTTATGGCTCGGTTCCTAATTTCCTTTTCCGCTAGCGATAAGGGCAGAAGTACGGACTACGGAGCTGCCACCGCTGTTCGGTTCATAATTCGTCTAATGGTCTCGTCGGATGCCGGTCAAATTGAGGAGAGGAGCCAGAGGGAGGCTGCATCGTGGTGATCAAATTGTGGGTGCAGCTGTGCTGGCGCGGCCGCAAAACAAAGTGCAAGGTAAAAGATGCAAGAAGATCCAAGGATCACGGTTGAGTAAAAAATAAATAAAATATAAAACAATTTGGTTTCATCTCGAGAATCTCTTAATTACATTTGTGAGTCATTTTATCATTAATTTGTATATGTCATATGATATCTGCGGTGATAATTATTTGTTTACAATTATATGTGTTACAATGTTGTCTAAAAAATATCCATCTGGTGCTACAAAGAACAATAAAAGAAAATGAGAGAATCAATTTGTTGAACCACAAAAAGGTGCTTTGAATAAACATTTCACTTCACCAAGTTGTGTTGACATCAACAACATTAATCAAAGACAAGATCCTAACCACGAAGAGGATGATGATCAGAATTAAGATGTACCTACTTAGGTAAGTGATATATTTTTTAGATGATGGGTACATGCAAGTTCCGACTTTTCCCTCCAAGAATGTTATGGCCAATTTATTACAAGTGAGTACAAATGCAAACACTCACAACCTATTGTCTAGAACAAGGTGACGGTAATTGGATGGTAAAGCACACGACTGTAGACCGGACTTCGTAGACCAATATTACCGCATGTTCATCCCTTCACATGTTCTGTAAGTGCACCCCACATCCAGCGCATACGACTTCCTCTATAGAGTACCTGCATTTAGTTTTACAAAATTCGGCCTAAAATTCGCTTCTACCGAGAATCGAACAAGGGACTTGAGTAGTGCTACTCATATTACTAAACCACTAGGCTAAGCCTCCTTTCACATGTCAGTGATATATGTTGCATTGAGAAGGATATCCTGGATTAATACAACTTACAATTGGCACTACTACAAAAAACATTTTTACAGGCGCCTCAATTTTTTTACACAGACATCCCGTTGAAAAATACGCATGTGATGTCTAATGATTTAATAGCCACCTATGATGATAGAACTTCACAAGCGGCTCGCAAAACTGATCCCCGGTGTAAACATACCTATTTTTACAGGCGAACTTTGAAGAACGAGTCGCCATCATCATGCCATTAATACAGGCGGCTGATGCGACTGGGCGTGCGCACTAGTTACCGAGGTGACTTAAACTCGCACAGTGCATGCTTGTCCTTTGAATTCAATTCGAAGCATCCCATCAACACCGTGCATTGATACGAACCGTCGGGCTGCTACGATGCCATAAAGACACACCCACACGATCGACTTCTCTGCACAACCACTCTTCCTCTTCTCCGCAAAACCGTGTCGCGCCCCATCGACGAGAACATTAAATGGCTGACAAGAACACGCCGCTGCCAAGACCGCTGAGGGACCTAGCGCCTAAGCAGCTACGACCGGACTCCCCCTTGAGCTCCATGCGAATGGAGTTCGTCCTCCGCAACATGGCGCAAGATGTATTTAACAGTACATCTCGCTCTTTGTGGTGTATTGGGCTCGGTACCCTTCCAGAATATACTGGAATAGGCACCATGGGCTACTACATGTTCGGCCTCACGCATGTGACTGGTCATCTTGACACTCTTTGGGAGACGATGGCAACTGAGCTCGGCGTCGAGGCTACAACAACCTGGCGGTGATGGCCGAAAGACTGGATTTCCCAGTTCTGCTGCCAGAGGCGCTTTAGGGGCCCCAAGAGGGCCAGGAGCCCATGGAGCCCGAGGAGAAGGAGTAGAAATTAGTTATTTTTTATTGTTTTTAGTTGATATTATTTTTCTTTTCTTATTTTTAGTTGATGTTATAAAAACATAAACTAATGAACTATTATGGCATTAATGGATGTGTTACACATTATTGATGTAAAACATCTTTGTAGATATGTATTGCATAAGTTGATAAAAAAGTGTCATAAGTTTTTACAGGTGGTCCTTAACCAAAAGACGTCTGTGATAATAGTATTTCTAAATATCTTGAGCGACTCCTCAGCTTCCCAGGCGGTGAAGAGGACACCGCTCGAGAAATTTTTTTATAAATTATTTGAAAAATTTCCCAGACGGTGAGTAAGAAGTCGCCGCCTGTGATATGATTTCTCTATAAATGAAGCATCGGCGGCGCCCCGCAACCTTAAATGTGCTAACATTTTCATTTTTCCGCCAAGCCCTCCCCCGCCAACGCCAAGTCCTCACCTCGCCGTCCTCACCCTCGCCATCCTCACCGTTGCCGTCCGCACCCTCGTTGTTCTCGCCGTCCGCACTCTCGCTGTCCTCAACCTCGCCGTCCTCTCCCTCATCGTCCTCACCCTCGCTGTCGCTATCCTCACCCTTGCTGTCCTCACTATCACCGTCCTCACTCTCGTCGTCCTTACCCTCATCTTGGTTGCTCTTGTTACCGTCGTCGCCAAGCGCCATCCTCACCGTCACCTCCTCGCCGTTGCCGTCCTCACCCTCGCCTTCTCCGCCGTCGTCCTCGATGTCGCCGTCGAGTGCCGCCCTCAAAGTATAGATTTTCTGCTATTTGTATTGTTACTTTGTGTAGATTTTCTAAATACGCATCAAAGGTATGATCATATTTGCATTTATCTATGTGGTTTCCATCATTCTTTTGATTTTGTGTAACTGTTATTTTTTAATTCTGTCACAATATTCATATGTGATATCTTGTACTCGTAGAGAACACTATGGAGAATTTATCAATCGTCCTTGATGATTATGATAGTGTGGAGGTAGTGTCTTCTCTCTCTGTAGAGCAGGCCCAAAAGGTTGGTCATAATTTCTTATTTTTACATATTTTTCTAGTTATACATTGTAGTGACAAAACATTGATGCTACAATCTGATTATATCTTCTTTTTGAAGCTTAAAGCTGGAAATGGAGAAGAAATTTTTCCCTCAAAGTGGGAGGTGGAACTTCAACAATAATCATGTCTTTCATATTGCAGTTTGGAAAGCTTAGTGATGTGATTGCAGCTCGATCTAGATTAAAGGAGACACGACCATTTCCTATTCATAGGAACACGGATGTTTCCTATTCATTGCAATGTTAGAGAGAGCAAGCTATGAATTGCAATGTATGAATTATGAATATTAGCTACGAGCTGAGAGAAACTATGAATTGCAATGTATCTACTATGAATTGCTATATAATTGAACTATATTTTACAATGTAGAAACTATTAATTGCAATGTATGAAACTATGATTTGCAATATATAAACTATGAATTGCAATGTATAAACTATGAATTGCATTGAATATATTGTAATTGCTATTATTTAAGTTTGATCAGGAAATTATAAATAATTGGATTTAATTAGTTCTGCCCTAATGTTTTATCACAGGCGCACGTTGTACGTTAAAACCCGCCTGAGATAATGCTTCATCACAGGCAGCACGTTGTACGTAAACAACCGCCAGAAAATCGTTAGCACATATGATTTCTAAAGGTGCCTGTGAAAATGACTGATTTTCACAGACTTTTTGTTTCAGGTGGTTTTGAAATCCGCTTGTGATAATATGTTTAGAGCTGCATGAGATAAAGGTTTTTGTAGTAGTGAGGGTGTTCCTGCTAGAAATGGTTAAAAAAATATCCTGGACAATATGCTTGATATTATTTTCAATGATTTTGCGTCTAGGAATGTTCGTAGAATTTTTCTTTGAAGCATCAAAATATTATTATCAATGAAATTATCATAATTTGGTACTCATTTGAGGTAATTGTATGTTTATGCTATCATGTTTTTTACGCATTTTTTATTTATATCATACTATATTATTACTCAATTTATTATTTTATTATATGTTTTAAACTAAGGGCATGTTTAGCATGGCTTTAAAGCCAAACTCTCTAAAAGAGCTGATAAAATATTGTCAAATATCTCAATTCCTAGACTCCACGAGGAAGTCCAACTCTACGAAGTTTTCACATTCCTAGTTTATTTTTTCGGAGCACCTCTTTTCCTACTCCAAAACAGACTTTTACGGAACTGAACACGGAGTTGGGGCGTAACTAATCTTAATTGCCACCCATTACATGGTGAATCGTTATTTTCTTTTTTGCCTGTCACTTCCTCTTCCAGGCGCGTGAGAAGGCCAGGGCGGAGCACCGCCCGCGTGGAACAACAGTGCTCGGCCCCGTCGACCCCCGCATCCACAGCGTCGGCCCCTGGTGTGGACGAGCTCGGCACGAATCCGCACGTTACTGTGTCGGGTGCCATAACCCTAGGTTGATGCCGCTAAAGCTGAGGAAAGTTGCCGCGCCACCGCCTCTGTCGTCCAACGTTCACCGTAGGCCATCCCTCCTCCTCCATCGTCTGTTCCTCCCTTTTGATGCTTGTGTTAGAAAACAATGCACTTTAGAGATAAAATTAATTCCTATTATAGCAGTACACATGATAGATAGTCAACACAACATGAACAATAACATACAAATAAAACATATTATATCTATCATATTCATGCGTAGAAAACTCATCTTTTACTTATAGTGCTGATGCTTCCAGCTTGAAAAATGATGAGTGGAGTGTGTGAAGAACGCTCTAGAGGAAGCATATCTTCTATCGAGCAATCGCGCGAACGCTACCTAAAAACATGATTTGCCCTAATCCATGCAGATTCTTCACTGGGACGTGGTTTCAGAGACACTGCTCCCCCCACGTCGGTGACACGCCGACGGGAGTGACGGACTAGCCTGTAGCAGACGCTCAACACAGTGGACTAGTGAGTCTGTTCACCTCTATATTCCAGAATGAAAGCACTCATTCTGTATATATAGTGACAGACTCTAGTAACTGAAAGAATTAAGTATACAGTAAAGTAGCACAATTAGGCTCTAGTAACTGAACACAATAAACTTCAGTATTTGCAGCATAATTGCGTCAGTTACTGTAGACCATTATCTTCCAGAAACTGACTCATAAAGTGCCATGAATTGCAGCAAATTAAAGTCATATTAGTGTCAGTTTTATCAAAAAGAGAGAGAACAGATTTACTGCGCCAGTCGCAAGTTACAAGTCACATGTTAGCTCACGCAAAAATACGCGAATACGCGCGCGCGCGTGCGTGTGATTTGTTTGTGGCTATAGCCATCCTTCTCTCACATATTCAACACATAGAAAATAGCTTCCCTTATAAATAAGTGATACTCTCCTCAAATAGTCAATGTGGGATTAATGCCTCCTTTACACCTTTGGAATTCAATGGAGAATAGTTTGGCCTAGGCCCAAATATTCCAAAAATCCCCACCAAATTCCAAAGGCATAGCTGACACTACTTGTCGTATGTCCACAATATTATTTAATATATCAGTTTAACGATGGAGACCTATTCAGTTGAACATCCATCTAGATCTAAAAAATATGCCAACTCACAACTACACAATTGACTATGCCTTGAATTGATAGTTTTGCGCGAGGTGGTTTCATTTAAAGACCAAACTGATACTAGGCGCCTATTGGGCCAGTCCTCAGGTGGAGCCTATAAGTCATACTCCCGTGTCTCTTTCATGAGCTTCTTAGAGAATTCCCAAATCTCACAGAGTGCGACCAACAGTCAACTCATATAGGTGTGTTCGTACAAGGATACTCTGTAGGACAGTATCTCACACAATAGCCTCCGATCACATTAAGACTTAAGTCAGCCTTCCTTATAGAATGGAGAGTGTTGCATCTTCACTGGAGAGGGTACTACATAGTTATATACTCTCCTAGTTATACATACCACTTGTTCTTCCCAAATTCTAATTCACAGGATCTCTGATCACATAGGTTTGGGTTACCGCTGTGTATAACTCACGTGGGTCTCAATCCCATCCCTTTCGACGCACTATCTATCACATTTCTTGATAGACCTTTTGTAAACAAATCTGCCAGATTTTTCGCCGTTTGAACATAATCAATGGCTATCACTCCGGAGTTTCTCAATTTTCTGACAGATTTTAACCGTCTTTTCACATGTCTTGAGGATTTCATATTATCCTTTGTACTTGACACCTTCGCAAGAACTGTTTGATTGTCACAATACATAAGAATTGGAGGAATTGATTTTTCCACCAGTGGTAAATCCATCAAGAGTTCCTTCAGCCACTCTGCTTCTACGGAAGCTGTATCTAATGTTGTAAGCTCTGCCTCCATGGTTGACCTCGTCAAAATAGTCTGTTTACAAGACCTCCATGAGACAGTTGCTCCTCCAAGAGTAAAGACATAACCACTTGTTGCCATTATCTCATCAGCATTAGGAATCCAATTGGAATCACTATAACCCTCTAAAACTTTGGGGTCTCCTGTAAAGTGAAGTCCATAGCTCATTGTACTACACAAATAGCGCATAACTCGCTCAAGCGCGCGCCAATGATCATCTCCTGGGTTAGCAGTAAGTCGGCTCAATTTGCTAACCGCGAAGGAAATGTCAGGTCGAGTAGCACCAGCTAGGTACATGAGCGAACCAATTATCTGAGAATATCTCAGTTGGTCTCTTCCTAGTCTTTTATTCTTCTAAAGAATTATACTAGGATCGTATGGTGTTGGTGAAGGCTTGCTATCCAAATAGCCAAAACGGCTCAAGACCTTCTCAACATAATGGGACTGTAAGAGAGTAATCCCATTCTCATTTCTTATCAGCTTGACATTTAAGATAACATCAGCCTCCCCTAAGTCTTTCATATCAAAATTTTGGAACATAACAGATTTTACCTCCATTATCACATCAATATCAGTTCCAAAAAATAATATATCATCTACATATAAACACATGTTCACTCCTCTACCCCACCATATCGATAATATACACATTTATCAGCCTCGTTGACAACAAAGCCTGCTTGTGTCATGGTACTATCAAATTTCTCATGCCACTGCGTTGGTGCCTGTTTAAGACCGTATAAAGATTTCTTTAACTTACACACCTTATTCTCTTGACCCAGTATCTCAAATCCTTCTGGCTGATCTGTATAAATCTCCTCATGCAACTCTCCGTTAAGGAAAGCCATCTTCACATCCATTTGATGGACTAGAAGACCGTGTGAGGCAGCCAAAGAAAGAAGTACCTGAATAGTTGTCATTCTAGCAACGGGTGAGTAAGTATCAAAGAAGTCTTCTCCTTCTTTTGTGTATAACCTTTCGCCACCAGCCTGGCCTTGTACTTGTCAATAGTACCATCAGGCCTAAGCTTTTTCTTGAACACCCACTTACACCCAATCGTTTTACAACCAAATGAACGATCCACTACATCCCAGATTCCGTTAGTCATGATGGATTCCATCTCACTATGGACTACTTCCTTCCAATCGTCTGCATCAGGAGATGCAAACGTCTCTTGGATGGATCTGGGTGTATCATCCACAAGGTAAACAATGAAATCATCACCAAAGGATTTTGGGATCCTCTGTCTCATGCTCATTCTATGAGCTGTTTCATTGTTTTCTCCGTCATACGGTTGTAATAGATTTCTGATGGTGTAAGAAGAGGTTGTTCTAATGTTTCGAATGGAGGATAATTTGTGTCATGCGTATGACCATATGAATTACGTGCATCATTCATAGGAAAAATACTTTCAAAAAACGTGGCATCTCTGGATTCAACTATTGTATCAACAAGTACAAGTGGTGAATCAGATCTGATTACTAAAAATCTATAAGCAGGACTATTCAAAGCATAGCCAATAAAGATGCAATCAACAGTATTAGGTCCGAGTTTACGCTTTTTAACTATTGGTATATTTATCTTAGCCAAACACCCCCATGTGCGCAGGTAAGAAAAAGATGGTTTTCTTCCTTTCCAGCCTTCATATGGAGTTTTCTCACTATTTTTAGTGGGAACTCTATTTAGTACATGGTTTGCAGTCAAAACTGCCTCCCCCAACATTCCTTAGATAAACCAGCAGTATCTAACATGGCATTCACCAAGTCTGTTAGAGTGCGGTTTTTCCCCTCGGCAACCCCATTTGATTGAGGTGAGTAGGGTGGTGTTCTTTCATGTACAACTCCATTCTCAACACAAAATTGGATGAACTCATTGGAGAAATACTCTCCCCCACGATCAGATCTAATTCTCTTGATTTTCCTTTCTAGTTGATTCTCAACCTAAACCTTATAGATTTTAAAGTGATCTAATGCCTCATCCTTTGATTTAATATGCCATTCATTTCACAAAGGTCGGAATGAATGCGTTCCAAAAGTGTCGTATTTCGTTCATCAACAGCAAAGTGAGGTTTTCTGGACTGTTTAGCTTGCACAGAAGCTTGACACTTGGAACCTTTCACTATAGGAATTTTAGGAATTAAATTCAAGGTAGATAGTCGTGAGATGCATCCAAAAATTTTTATGACATAAACGCGAGTGCCAAACACTCGATTCATCATCTTTATTGAAAAAATCACCACAGAGCTACTAGAATGTTAAAGGGAAAAGCGGAACAAGCCTCCGCTGTAATAGCCTTTTCCAACAAAGAGTCCACATTTTTACACGACTACTTTATTAGACTCAAACACCAACTTAAATCCGTCTCGACATAACAAAGAGCCACTGACAAGATTTTTATTTATTGAGGGGGCATGTTGCACGTTCTTCAGCTGCACGGTCTTTCTCTAAGTGAACTTCAGACTGACCGTACCAACACCATGAAAAAAAGCATGTGAGCCACTTCCCATCAGGACGGAGGCATCGTGGGTAGCCTGATAAGAAGAAAACATAGATACATTAGCACAAACATGAATATTAGCCCCTGTATCAATCCACCATTCAGTAGGTTGACATGCTATTAAAACAGTATATGTATTACCATACCCTTTTGTTCCAGCATCGCTAATAACCATGTTGGCATATTTTGTTGAGTTTTCTTACCTTTTCTATCTGTGCACTTTTTGGCAAAATGTCCAACATTGCCACAAACATAGCATTCAACCTCAGCCATGTTTATGTTCTTCTTCTCCTTTGACTTGAAGTTGGTGGTGTTACAACTTTATTTTTCCCTTTCTTTGGTCCAGCATGCTGCATGACATTAGCACTGGACTGTCATTCATGCATATTGGACGCACCATATTTTGCCCGAGCTTTCTCCTCCACATCAAGAGAAGCCAACAAATCCTCAACGGAAATGTTCTGTCTCTTATGTTTCAGAGATGTGGCAAATCCCCTCCAAGATGGAGGTAATTTGGCAATAATGCCCCCAGCCACAAATCGATCAGGCAAATTTAGTCCAAGTTGTTGGAGCTCTCCGACAATGAGTTCTATTTCATGAGCCTGCTCAACCACTGAACGGCTGTCTGCCATCTTAAAATCGTGATAGCGTTCCATGACATACAACTCATGTCCAACATCCGACGCACCGTACTTGTGTTCGATAGCCTCCCAGAGCTCTTTTGCGCTCTTATGAGTCATATAAACATCACACAGTTTGTCGGACAACACACTCAAAATACAATCCACTGCCATCACATTAGACTTATCAAACTCAGCCTATTTTTCAACAGTCATAGGTCGATCTACAGGCTTTAGAACATAAGATATGTCCATAGCAGTGAGCCACAAGTCAAGTTTTGTAGCCCATCTCTTGAAGTTCGAACCAGCGAACTTCTCAGGTTTTATCGCATCAGCAAAGCTATTACCCATCTTAAAGTGCCTATCAGGTTTTTGGATTGTTAGAAAACAATGCACTTTAGAGATAAAATTAATTCCTAAAATTACAACAGTATGCATGACAGATAGTCCACAGAACATGAACAATAATATGCAAATAAAGTAGATTATATCTATCATATTCATGCGTAGAAAACTCATCTTTTACTTACAGTGCTGACACTTCCAACTTGAAAAATGATGAGTGGAGTGTGTGAAAAAGGCTCTAGAGGAAGCAGATCTTCTATCGAGCAATCGCGCGAACGCTACCTAAAAACCTGATTCGCCCCAATCCATGCAGATTCTTCACTGGGACGTGGTTTCGGAGACACTGTTCTCCCACACGTCAGTGACACGCCGACGGGAGGGATGGACTAGCATGTAGCAGACGCTCAACACAGTAGACTAGTGAGTCTGTTCACCTCTATATTCCAGAATGAAAGCACTCATTCTGTATATATAGTGACAGACTCTAGTAACTGAAAGAATTAAGTATACAGTAAAACAGCACAATTAGGCTCTAGTAACTGAAGACAATAAACTTCAGTATTTGCAGCATAATTGCGTCATTTACTACAGACCATTATCTTCCAGAAATTGACTCATAAAGTGCCACAAATTGCAGTAACTTAAAGTCATATTATTGTCAGTTTTATCAAAAAGAGAGAGAACATATTTACTGCGTTAGTCGCCACGTCGCAAGTCACAAGTCACACTTTAACTCATGCGAAAATACACGAATATGTGAATACACGCGCGCGCATGCATGTGATTTGTTTGTGGCTATAGCCATCTTTCTCTCACATATTCCACACATAGAAAATAGCTTCCCTTATAAATAATGGATACTCTCCTCAAATAGTCAATGTGAGATTAATGTCTCCTTTACACCTTTGGAATTCAATAGAGAATAGTTGAGCCTAGGCCCATGTCGAAGTGTTTGCTATGACACTTCCCCCGGACCCGCTAAGAAGCAGCCCACGAAGGGTATTTTGTGGTTGGGGCACACAGAGATCAAGATCAAGATGATGACACTAGAGATTTACGTGGTTCGGGCTGCCTGAGCGTAACACCCTTGTCGGTACCCTGAGTACTTGATTTGAAGACCTTCGGAGGCCCACATGTCTGACATAACAGGATCTGCTTCCCCAACATGGTTAGTCCCAGGGTCGCCACATGTACCATCAAACCGAAGCTACCGCCCACAAGGGGGAAGCTCCAGGCTATGTACCATAACGACACCCCCTGACCTAACCCCAGACTGAGGGAAGCTCCAGAACTGACACGTGTCTGGTGGCACCGGACCTATCTGTTCCCCACAGTATGCTCCGGAGCTGCCACGTGTCCAACCGTCGGATCTTCAGCCTCAAACCTCCGGTAGAATCCACAACGGCTCTGGATCTTCAAAGGGGAATCAAGGACTTCAAGACCCGATTAAGTTTCATTAATACTATGTTAATGACACACGATCGGACGACCCTTATTACAAGTAACGGCGCTGTCAAAGCCCGTAACTCGGTCATTAAGGGTAATTAAGTGCATCAAATGTGTATAAATATTAGTAGCCGCCGGGGCCACATGTCGGGCCAGGCCAACTTGTAACGGCTTGTCCTTGTACTATAAAAGGACAGGCCGATGATACATAGAGAACATCTGGTCTGATCGGCTCACACGCGCTCTCAACTCACGTCACCTGAGTTGAGTTCATAATCTAATACAACACCAACACACCCCATTGAGTAGGGTATTACGCTCAGGCGGCCCGAACCACGTAAATCTTTGTGTCTTCTGTGTCATTTTACATTTCACCTTCTTGAATCTCCGCGCACCCACACCGAACTTCAAACTCCACAAACACTTTTAGTAGTGTCGGGAGATCTGCCGGATCAAAACCACCGACAGTTGGCGCACCAGGTAGGGGGGCCTGAGATTTCAAGAATGGTGAACTCAGCTGCTGAATCATCCAATGGTCATCCCGCTGTTCAAGCTGCTGGGGGCAATCCCTCCAATATGCAGCCACCAGCAGGAACCTCAGTTCCAGCAGGAGTCACACTTCCACCACCGCCGCCTCCACCAGCAAATCAAGCTGGGCAGCGCGATGGTGCACCGGCGTCGATCAATGCGTCAGCGAATCATGACAACCCGAAACACGCGCTACATGTAGCACGTGCTGTCCTTCAGCGCCCACCACCTCCGGATGCATCCCGGGATGCAATGGAGCAGTGGAGGGCCGATGTGGAACACTTGGTTGTAGCAGCAGCCGACCGCATCAGTAACCAAGGTCCTCCTCCTTCAGGACGGGCCCCGTCGCAGCGATGAACATTGTCTGGCAGCCTTGGTCTGCACGTTTCCAACAACAGGAGACATGCTGCGTCACAAAAAGTGACGTTGTTGCCCTCCGGGGCGCGACGCACTCACACGGTATCAAGGCTTTCAACTCATGACCTCCGAGCGGAGCTTGATCGCCGATACCGTCAACAAGATGGCCGAGTCCATATCGAGCGTGCTCGTGAAAGACGAGAAGCTCAGGACATTCCTGCTCCTGAAGGAGTAGGAGGAGGCTGTTCAGCCCTGGCCATGCATCTGCGTATGGTCAGGTGGCCACAAAAATTCCGGCCTCACCTGTCGGAAAAGTTTGACGGGACCGTTAATCCCGTCGAATTTATTCAGATTTACTCCACTGCTATCCTAGCAGCTGGAGGAAATGAGGCCGTAATGGCCAACTATTTTCCAGTGGCTTTAACTGGGACCACCCGGTCCTGGTTTATGAGCCTTCCACCCAACTCCATCAACAGTTGGGAGGAGTTGTGCCGACAGTTCACCGCATACTTCGGGAGTTCATACACTCGACCAGGCACCGAACTGGACCTTTTTGCAGTCATGCAAAAAGAGGGAGAATCCCTGCGATCATTCATCCAGAGATTCTCTCAGGTACGAAACACTATCCCTTCTATCTCTAGCGCTTCTGTCATTATGGCATTTAGACAGGGCGTACGGGATAAGAAGATGTTGGAGAAACTGGCGATCAAGGAGATCACCAGTGTCACGAAACTCTTCAGCTTGGCCAACAAATGTGCCAGAGCTGCGGAGGGCCATGAAATGCACTCCAAACCACCTCCGGAGGATCGCAAGAAATCCTCCAAAGGCGAAGCCACTACCTCCAGGAGTGGCAAAAAGAAGAAAAAGACCAATGACAAGAAGAAGTCGTCGTCTGGCGCATCTAATGCTGCAGCTGCTGCAGCTCCGAGTTGTCGGGGGCCACGCCCTAAGAAGCGACCTCGTCCGTCTTCTAAAGATGGTGACAAACCCAAGGTGTGGTGTCCAATTCATAAGACGGACAGCCACAATTTGGAAGACTGCCGGGAAGTCCAAAACGTTGTCGAACGCTACAACAAGTGCCGGGAAGAAGTTCCTTTCCGACAGAGGGAAGGAAAACAAAAAGTTGACGAAGCTCCGGCTGAAGAGGAGTTAGGTTTTCAGGATCCTAAAAAGGTCCTGAAGGCCGTCTACACCTCCATAGACGATGATTCTGATGTCTCTGACAACGAGCGTCGGAAGACCATGAACACCATTTTTGGTGGATCATGGGACATCACCTTCCGCCGCGTCCTCAAGACAATGCGTCGAGACATGGCCGTTGTAGCTCCTATAGCCAGGGCGGAGCCTCATCGGAAGTGGATGGACACAACCATCACTTTTGATGCTTCGGACTACCCTCGAAGCATGGTTGGAGTAGGCCAGTTACCTTTGATGGTATCTCCTACCATCAATAACATTAAGCTCCACCATGTTATGGTAGACGGAGGTTCGGGGCTGAACCTCATAAGCTTCGAAACTTTTACCAAGCTTCAGCTCCGACCTTCGGATCTTCACCCCTCCCGACCTTTCTCCGGAGTAGGTCCGGGAGCCATTACCCCACTCAGTGCTATTACTCTCCCCGTTACCTTCGGGACCCGGGAGAAGTATCGCACTGAGAAGTTGGTCTTTGACGTTGCTCAGATCAACTTACCTTTCAACGCCATCTTGGGTAGGCCTGCCTTGTACAAATTCATGGCAGCTGCTCATTATGGCTACCTGGTGTTAAAGATGCCAACACCAGTAGGCGTTCTCCGGATCCGCGGAGATCGCACTGCCGGAGTAACCGCTCTGGAAGAACTTCATGCACTTACTACGGCGCAAGAGGAGGACTCCAGGCAGGAGCAAGCTCCAAAACCCCCGAGCATTCATCAACGAGGCTCGACTTCTGCACCTCGTGTGCAGCCAAGCGGCGACACCGACATTCCCGTCAAAGTCGTCCAAATCGGTTCCAGTGCCGCTCAGACCACCCGTATATCGAGGGGACTGAATGACAAATAGGAACTCGCGCTCATCGCTTTCCTCCGGGCTAATGTCGACGTGTTTGCCTTGCAACTGTCACAAATGACTGGGATCCCCAGGGAAGTGATTGAGCACAATCTGAAGATCTACCCTGACGCTCGGCCCGTGCATCAAAAGCCTCGGAAGCAATCCGTTGAGTGACAGAACTTCATTTGACAAGAAGTGAAGAAGTTGCTCGAAGCTGGATTCATCCGAGAAGTCTTCCATCCAAAATGGCTGGCAAACCCAGTCGTTGTGCCCAAGGCCGGCGGGAAGCTTTGGATGTGTATTGACTACCTAACACTAAATAAGGCGTGTCCAAAAGATCCATTCCCACTACCTAGAATAGATCAGATAGTGGATTCCACCTCCGGGTGTGAATTACTGTGTTTCCTAGACGCATATTCTGGGTATCATCAAATCAGAATGTCTAGGGAAGATGAAGAGCATACCTCTTTCATCACAGTAGATGGATTGTACTGTTATACAGCCATGCCATTTGGTCTCAAGAATGCAGCTTCAACCTTTGTACGAGCTATGTACAAAACTTTTGAATAACTCATTAGAGACATAGTGGAAGTGTACGTTGATGACATCGTGGTCAAGGTCAAGAACAAGGAGTCACTCCTTGACACCTTACATGCTGTCTTTGACAAGCTGCGGGTCACCCGCACAAAGCTAAACCCAGACAAGTGTGTCTTCGGGGTTAGCTCCGGAAAACTTCTTGGTTTCCTGGTAAATCACCAGGGCATAGAGGCTAATCCGGCGAAGATCAAAGCCATTGAAGACATGCGGCCACCAGCCCGAATCAAGGATGTCCAAAAGCTGACTGGATGTCTAGCAGCCCTCAGTCGGTTCATTTCTAGACTGGCGGAACGGGCACTTCCCTTCTTCAAGTTATTGAGGAAGTCCGGACCATTCCAATGGTCTGAAGAAGAAAAAAGGCGTTCCAGGAGCTAAAACAGCTCCTCACCACCCTACCAACTCTGGTAGCTCCGAACCATGGTGAGCCTTTGCTGCTTTACATTTCAGCAACTGACGAAGTCGTCAATATGGTCCTGGTTGCGGAGAGACCAGAACCATCCCATGCTCAGGAATCCAGACCCCTTCAGGAGGGTCTGGAGGTTCCTAAAAGCGAGTCTGGTTCCCAGTTCCCAGACTTGAGTCCACAAGAAGTTACTTTAGAAGACCCAGACCCCTCCGGGAGGGTCCAGGTCGCTTCTAAAGAAGCTCCGGGTCCCTCCAGCAAGGACCCTGAGGTCCCCGAAGAAGGTCCGGATCCCTCCGGGAGGATCCGGGTCAATGAAGAGGAAGCTCCGGGCCCCTCCGAGAGGGTCTGGACCATCCAGCGCCCAGTGTACTTCATCAATGAAGTACTTCATGACGCCAAGACTCGATACCTAGAGGTGCATAAGCTGCTCTATGCAGTTCTTATCGCCTCCAGGAAGCTTCGCCATTACTTCCAAGCTCACAAGATTTCAGTGGTGACTTCTTACCCACTTCGAGCAATCTTGCATAATCCCAATTCAACTAGGAATATTGCAAAGTGGGCAGCGGAATTGGCTGAATTCGATCTCGAATTCATTCTAAGACAAGCAATCAAGAGTCAAGCATTGGCAGATTTTGTGGCAGAATGGACTCCCTCTACATTAAACCCTGGGGGCCCCAGTGAGCAGAAGCCGGAACACAAGGTTCCGGTCTTCACCGAGCCTCACTATACCCTCACATCGACGGCTCCATGCAAAAGCAGGGGCCGGAGCTGGAATCCTTCTCCTCGCACCAACCGGGGAGAAGGTAAAATACATGGTACACCTTGACTTCAAGGCGACCAACAACATGGCGGAGTACGAAGCACTCATCTACGGACTAAAGGTGGCACTGTCATACAGTGTCAAGCAGCTGCTGGTCATGGGAGATTCACAGCTCATCATTAAACAAGTGAAGGGTGAATGCTCCTGCAACAATCTCCAGCTAGCTGCTTACCTCCTTGAAGTCCAGAGGCTTCAGAAGGACTTCGAAGTCCTAGACCTCCACCACGTTCAGCGTGTCCACAACGCTGAAGCCGACGAACTCTCGACGAAAGCGTCAACCGGAGCTCCAGCTCCTGACGGAACTTTTGTCCGGAGGTTGTCAAAACCCACAGCTCAGCCTGCCGAACTGAGCGAAGGGGGCGAGATCAGCATCCCGAAGCTGACGGTCCCGATGGCCCTGTGTAAGGACTGAATGCCCAAGAGGGGGGGTGAATTGGGCTTTCTTCGAAAAATTCTAAGCAATGAAACTTAATTTCTAAAGCCCAATTCCCTACGCGACTATCTATGCATTCTAGTAGATAGAAACTTTGCGGAATATAAAATGCATAAAAGTAAGGGAAGGAGAAGGATGCAAACTCCCAGGAGACAAGGATTTATCCCGTGGTTCGGCAAGATCGTGAAGATCTTCCTACATCCACGTTGTGGCACCCACCAAAGGGTTTTGCCACACCCACGTAACCAAGACGAGGGGTCTTCACTATTCCTCTCCGTTCGCCTCCTTGGGCAAGGTGGAGTTCAAGCCTTGTACAACTTCAACCTTTCGGGCTTCCACACACGCCTTGGCAAGCTCCGGAAGTCTTCTCACGGTTACAAACACCAAGGGCACTCCCTTGAGGCTCTCACACTAACCTAGAGAGTCCACTCACCCAGAATGGTGGCACACAAGCTCTCTCTCTAGCTAGTTCTAGCCTAAACCTTGGTGTAGATGTGATCAAAATGATGTGGAGGTGATTGCTCTTGGCCTTGAACACCTGTGGATGTGTTGATAGCTTCTGGTGATCAAGACTTAATGAAATGACGGGGTTAGGGGGTATTTATAGCCAGCCTTCCCGAAATAGCCGTTGGAAAAGTAGGCTGACGGAACTTTACTGTGAACACTGGATGATCCGATGTCTCCCCTTTAGTTATCATCGGTCTAATTACTTTGGCTGACGTCATTGTGTCAGATATGACCGTTGTTATACTGATGTTGCTCCTGTCTTCTCATCGGATGATCCGGTGGCTCTTCCTCCAGAATTTGCTTAATCTTGATGCTTACTGGAGTGATCGACCGATGTGTGTTAAGTCTGTACATCGGATGATCCGGTGCTACACTTGGTCCAATGGTATTGCAAACTGTACTGATGGACTGATGTCTCTGAGCCATTCACATCGGATGATCCGGTGAGTACATTGTTCTGAGGTCTTCTTCTTCAGTTGAACCAACTCGACCGATGTGTACATTTCTGAAGTCATCGGTTGATCCGGTGAGTTGATTTTGTTTGCTTCGAGTTGTTTTTGAGTGAATCTTTTGTGTTTTGCTCAGATGACCTCTTAGACATTTGTTTCATAAGGCTCTCTGATGATCTTCAAGCATTGTATGTTGTCAACTTATGGTTGAGTGACTTAGACATAAGAGCTTTCACTTCTTGTCTTTATCTCATTGATTTGATCTCAAAAGTTGAATGTATATGGGTCTCCAATGACATATTCATTTCATTTTATTGAGTGATTATGGGGACCTTGCATTCACAAATTCATTAGTAAAGTTCAATGGTTGTCATTAATCACCGAAACCGTACTTCATGGGGGGCCTAGATGCTTTCAATCTCCCCCTTTTTGGTGATTGATGACAACACAATAATCAAAGCGCAATAGTAATGAATTTGATAGAATGAAACTTAAAAGAATATGCAATGAATACAGGATGTCACACTTTAAGCTTAAGCATCAATTAATAACTCAAGTGTGAATAATAAGGGATCATAAACATAGATAAACACCAAATGAGCCCAATCGATTAATAACTCATGGAAATAAGTTCATTAGAGCTCAATAAGCAGCAAATGAGTAGCAAACACACACTGAATTACAAGAATGATAAACGATAAATGATAAAAGAGACTCCCCCTGACACTAAGACGCTCCCCCTGACTCTAACTCTTCTCCCCCTTTGGCATCAAGACACCAAAAAGGGATTCGAGCGGCTAAGGACCCTGAGTACTGGGCGCGATGACGAACTGGTCACCGTCGCTGTCGTCTGAGCTGCTGGCTGGAGTAGCGGTGGAGGGAGCTGCCGGAGCCGTAGGAGCCACCGTCGGTGCCTGCTGTGAAAGAGCTGCTGGAGCAGGGGCACTGACGACGGAGGCTGGCGACTGCTGGAACAGAGTCGTGGTCGGCAGCGGGGAGTGAAGCGGAGCACCAGGAGCCAGAAGTGGGGACATGCTGAAGGAGGGAATCGGCGTAGAAGTTACTGGGGCCACTGGAGCGGCAGCTGGAGCCAGGACTAGAGGTGGTGGAGCGACTCCTAGTAGCTGCGACCGGAGGGAAATCCCGGTCTGGGTGTAGAGGTTGGTGATCAACCCCAGGATGCCCATCATCGCCTGCTGCGTCTGCTGCTGCTGGTCGAGAGTGCGCTGGTGCATCTGGTCGATAAGCCCCGTCAGCCTGTCAGTGTCTTCATGCCTCTCACAGGCGATCTGATGCTGCATCTCCTGCTGCTGCTGCTGGAGCTCAAGGAGATGGGCAGCCTGCTCCGCTCGGGCCTGCTCGGCTGGCAGCCTGTCCAGACGCTGGTGCTCAACCATCTGCTGGAGGAGCGACATCAGCTCTGACGGTTGCGTGACCTGCGCCTCAGTGATGGGAGGTGGAGTAGGTGGTGGCACTGTAGAGCCTCCAGCCTCCGCGTCGTGCTTCCTGGGTGAGGGCGGAGGAGGGAAGTACTCCTCGACACTGTCGTCAGTGTCGCTCTCTGACCAGATATGCTGCAAGTCCTCCCCCTGTGCCTCAGCCTCGGCAAGCCTCTCATCCTCCTTGTCTAAGTCAGACCAGTCCTCCTCAGACAGCCAGGCCCTAACCTGACACTCAACTAGACGACCAAGGTGGCGGTCTCCAAGAGCTGGGGCACGGTAGTGACCGAACCGTGTCACACTCTCGTTAGTGAGACGATCGTGCACGGCGGACCCCTCAGGAACCATCATAGTGAGCTGCCTCATCATGCCCACACCGTCTGTGATCACATCCTCCACCTCGCATATGAGGATGTCCACGGTGTCGAACTCCATCCCATTCATGATGTAGAACAGGAGAGTCTGCTGCAAGCTGGTGAACCCCTCCAAGTAGCCAGACCTTGGTAGGAGCGTGCGGCGCAAGGCGAGGTGCACTGTGCGCGCAGCTGGAGTCAACAAGGCTGGTACTCTCGGCTAGTCAGGAGAGAAAGTGGGACCAAACAGAGAACGAATCTCCTCCAGCAGTGGTGCCACTCCTCCAGTAAGAGGCCTCCTCGGTGGGTCTGCCTGACCATAGACCCTCTCATGCACACAGGTGTCATGCAAGTCCACTCCTAGCAACTGTCCCAGCGTCTGCCTCGTCAGGTGGTAGTGCTGACCCATGAACATGAAGTCAATTGATCTTCTGCCCTCAGAGACATAGAGGGTGGCGTAGAAGATGCGGACCCAATCTTCCACATAGGCACTCCGCTCATATGCCATCAGCTGCACCAAACCTCAGTACCTCTCAAAGTAAGGACGAATCTTCGTCTCTGCTGCCAAAGCTAGCTGACCCCAATCCAGATAGTTGTGTTGAAACAGCTTGTGACCTCGACGCCTGTAGGTCTCATAGAGTGATGCCTGGGTGACAGTCCAGAAGCGACTATCCACCAGAGCCTCTCTGGGATGCGGGTACCACTCCTCAAGCAGCACATTCCACCTGAGCTTGCGAAGCTGCTTGGCCTTCATCTTCCGGTAGTCGGTCAACCAGACTCCTTCAGCAACATGGATAGTGGTGTCCATCTCGTAGATCGCTCGCTGGGCCTCCCTGTCCTCACGACGGTCGGCAGCCGTCGGTCTCGGACGAGGAGCTGCCGGGGGAAGACCCCCACAGGTCCAGGCGGAGCGCCGGCGGATGAGAGGCTCAACCGGCTCTTCCTCGGCCTCGGAGTCGTCAATCACCGGAGGCTGCCTCTGACGAGCCTCACTGATCCTTAGGGATCCCCCTCAGCCACACTCACGCTCTTTGGCGGCGCGAGCGGCCATCAAGGCCTTCTTCTCCTGCTTCGACAACTTTTGCTTCTTCGGGGCCGGCTCCACGATATCCTTCCCCTTGTTCTTCTTGTCGCGAGCTATTGTGATCGCTCGATTGAATTGAGTAGGAACGGCGACGCAGAAATCGACAAGGTTGCGAAACCCTAGCAGCGATGGATGCACCGCGATGGCAAGTGGTCGCGTGGGGCGGCGGCGTCGCTGTGGTGATGGGGGAGAGCGGTGGCGGCACTTGGTGGAGCGGCGGTGGTGAGGCTGCGGCTGCTGCGGTGGAGATGAGGCAGCGGCGCTTGGAGGCGGCGGCGCTGGTGAATGGCGGCGCGGTGGAGTGGGCGGCGCGGCGGGCGGCGGCGGCATCCGGCGGGAGCACGGCGGCGGCAGCCGGAGACGGCGACGGCGGTTGGTGGTGGCGCGGCGAGAGGAAGGCGGTGGCGGCGTCGGGATCAGGGAGAGAAACCGATGAAGACAAAACGGTGTTTAAATAGTGGGTCCCAAACCCTAGCCGAAATTTTAACACCGGATGGACCGATGTTAGATGGGATATACATCGGTTGAACGCCACAGCAAGGATATTCAAAATGTTACTATTGACATCGGATGGACCGACGTTGAGGGTTTTGATCATCGATCGAATGGCACAGTAAGGGTATTCAGAAGAGGAATGTTGATACCGGATGGTCCGACGATGGATGAGGTAGCATCGGTGGAATTGACCACAATTCTAGAAGAGTGAACACCGGATCGACCGATGTTTTTCAGATTGAACGCGTCGGTTGAATTGAGAAACTGACTGAACTGGCCCTTGGAGATTGAAGACCAATTGATCCGATGAAGGATAGACCTAGGCACCGGATAATCTGATGACTACAGAACAAAAAACATCCCATATATGTCCTTTGACCAAACAAACAAGCAAAGAGAAACACATGTCTTAGGACTTTTTGGGCAACCCCTTACCCCTCAAAGATGCTAATATGCCAATAACTTGGCTAGGCCTTAAGGCAAATGGAACATCGAGAAAAATAGGAGGAAATTATTCAAATAAAATGTAAGGCCCATGCTTTGTGAGCTAGAGTATGAAGACTTCTATCTCTTTAAAGCATGTTCCTCTAGGCATTAACGCACCTAACATTTTGTTCTTTCCACCTTATATGAGTTGAGATATTGCATTTCAAACAAGTCTCTTTCTCATGAGGTGGGTTCCCCTTTGTGACAATCTACCGTATGCAATGCCAAACATTTTATAGTGCAAGAAATTTAAATATGAGTGCAAGTCTATATGGCAGGCATCATGCAAGACATAAAATGAATCTATCTTGCCAAGTTTGAACCTTTCAAAGGCTTCTTCAGGGAGAGCTACTCTCCAAGCCTTGGGAAAACCCAAAAGAACCACCATCCCAAGCTAACCCTTGCTCACCCCTATCCTTTGAGAGTTAGGAAAGACCTATATGATATGCATTCTTACATGATCATGGCAACTTACATGACGTTTGATGCATCTAGCACATTTAATTCACTTCTTAGCCTAGAAAAAGTTTTCTCATCAAGTGGTTTAGTGAAGATATCCGCCAATTGTTCTTCGGACCTAACACCTCGCAATGAGATGTCTCCCTTAGCTTCATGGTCCCTTAAGAAATGATGGCGAATATCAATGTGCTTAGTTCGGGAGTGTTGAACGGGGTTTTTAGCTATCTTAACCGCACTTTCATTGTCACAAAGGAGAGGCACACAACCAAGTTTAATACCAAAGTCCAAAAGGGTTTGCTTCATATAAAGAATTTGGGCACAACATGCACCGGCCGCAATATACTCAGCTTCCGCCGTGGACAAGGCGACGGAATTTTGCTTCTTGCTTGACCAAGAAACTAGGGAACGCCCAAGCAAGTGGCACCCACCGGAGGTACTCTTGCAATCCAAGCGGCATCCGGCAAAGTCCGAATCCGAGTATCCCACAAGATGGAATTTTGCACCTTTAGGGTACCACAAGCCCACACTAGGGGTATGCTTAAGATACCTAAGTATCCTAAAGACTGCCTTCCTATGCGATTCTTTAGGTGCCGCTTGAAAGTGAGCACACAAGCATACACTAAACATGATATCGGGCCTAGATGCGGTAAGGTAAAGTAATGAACCAATCATAGAACGGTAGTTAGATTGATCAATAGGTTTACCATCCTTATCCGCGTCGAGATGACAATTGGTTGCCATTGGAGTGCTTCTTGAGCTACAATCTCCCATCTCAAATTTCTTCAAGAGGTCCTTGGTGTACTTCTCTTGATAGACGAAGGTCCCCTCTTGAAGTTGCTTGATTTGAAATCCAAGGAAGAAGTTGAGCTCTCCAATCATTGACATCTCGAATTCCCTAGACATCATTTTGCCAAAATCATGGCTAAAAGCTTCGTTAGTTGAACCAAAAATAATATCATCAACATAAATTTGACAAATGAACAAATCTCCGTTGATGTTCTTGGTGAAGAGTGTGGTGTCCACCCTCCCGATCTTGAATCCTTGCATGCTGAGGAAATCCCGTAGTCATTCGTACCACGCCCTAGGTGCTTGCTTGAGCCCGTAGAGCGCCTTGTGCAACCTATACACATGATTAGGATTCCTCGGATCTTCAAACCCGGGAGGTTGTTCAACATAAACAAGCTCGTTAATGTAACCATTAAGAAAGGCACTTTTCACATCCATTTGATAAAGTCTAATACTATGATGTGATGCAAAGGAAAGACGTATACAAATGGCTTCTAGCCGGGCTACCGGGGCAAATGTCTCCCCAAAATCTAGTCCTTCAACTTGCGAGAACCCTTTGGCCACATGTCTTGCCTTGTTGCGGACCACAATGCCATTCTCGTCTTGTTTGTTGCGGTACACCCACTTTGTTCCGATGACGTTCTTGTCCTTGGGTCACTCCTCCAACACCCAAACTTCATTGCGGATGAAGTTGTTGAGTTCTTCTTGCATGGCCATCACCCAATTTGGATCTTGGAGTGCTTCCTCAATGTGAGTGGGTTCTACACACGAAACAAATGAGTAGTGCTCACAAAACGAAGCAAAGTTGCGAGAACGTGTACTTACACTCCTTGACGGACTTCCAATGATTTGGTCCATTGGATGCGCCCTGGAGATGCGTCCATGCTTCATAAGTGGTTGTGAAGCACTTGAGGAAGGTGATGCGTGTTGCTCCTCTTGTGGTTGGACTTGATCATGGACTTCTTCTTCCTCTTGATGTTGTTGTGCTTGTGAGTCTTGAGTTGGCAATGGATTATCCTTTTCTTCTTCGTCAACTTGAGGCGCCATTGAGGTGTTGTTGTTGGAACTTGAAGCTCCCCCTTGATCATGGCTCTCCTCAACTTCCGGCTTGATGTCTCCAATGGTCATGTTCTTCATGGCTTCTCGTAGAGGCTCATCATCTATTTCATCATGACCAAAACTCTCCTCTTGGGAGCCATTAGTTTCATCAAACTCAACATCACAACTTTCCTCAACTAACCTGGAGGTTTGGTTGAATACTCGATATGCTTTTGAGTTTGATGCATAACCAAGGAATATACCAACATCACATCTTTTTTCAAACTTACCGAGCCTTTTCTTGAGGTAGATGTAGCACTTGCATCCAAAGACTCGAAAGTAGGAGATGTTGGGCTTTCTCCCAATGAGAAGCTCGTACGGGGTCTTTTAAAGTAGTCGATGAAGATAGACCCTATTTGCGGCATGGCACACCGTGTTGATTGCTTCGGCCCAAAACTTCTCCGACGTGCCGTAGTCATCAAGCATTGCTCTTGCAAGAGTGATGAGTGTCTTGTTCTTTCTTTCAACGACACCGTTTTGTTGAGGGGTGTATGTGGCCGAAAACTCATGTTTTACTCCTTCACGGTCACACCACTCCCCAATGTTGTAGTTCTTGAATTCGGTGCCGTTGTCACTCCGGACCTTGATGATGGGAAGTTGAAATTCCCTTTGAGCGCGGTTGGCGAAGGTCTTGAACACTTCCGGAGTCTCACTCTTGTCACCTAGAAATAGAGTCCAAGCATAGCGAGAATAGTCATCAACAATAACAAGACAATAGAGGTTACCGCCAAGGCTTTGATATGTGGACGGTCCGAAGAGGTCCATGTGGAGTAGTTCAAGTGGCTTGGAGGTTGACACCATTGTCTTCATTGGGTGGTGTGAAGCAACTTGCTTCCCGACTTGACAAGCGCTACTGTCAGTACCCTAGAAACCGTACACCCCTTGAGGTTACAAAGATCTCAAAGGAAAGTCATCTACTTGGTTTGAAGACCCTCGGGGGCCCACATGTCAGACATAACCGGACCCGCTTCTCCAACATGGTTAGTCCCTGGGTCGCCACGTGTACTACCAAACCGGAGCTACCGCCCACAAGTGGGAAGCTCCGGGCCATGTACCGAAATGGCACCTCCGGACTTAACCCCAGACCGAGAGAAGCTCCGGACCTGACACGTGTCGGGTAACCCCGGAGCTACCTGTTTCCCACAGTATGCTACGGAGCTGCCACGTGTCCAACCGTCGGATCTTCAACCCCTAACCTCCGGAAGACCCCGCAACGGCTCCGGATCTTCAAAGAGGAATCAAGGACTTCAAGACCCGATTAAGTGTCATTAATACTATATTAATGACACTTAAACGGACGATCTTAACACCAGTAACGGTGCTGTCAAAGCCCGTTACAGGGTCATTAAGTGCAATTAAACGTGTATCAATACTAATAACCGCCGGGGCCACATGTCGGGCCAGGCTAATTTGTAACGGCCTGCCCTTGTACTATAAAAGGACAGGCCGACGACACGTTACGGAGAGACACACGCGCCTCAGACGCCAGGGACACACAAGCTCAAACAGCTAATACAACACCAACACACCAGTGGAGTAGGGTATTACGCTCAGGCGGCCCGAACCACGTAAATTCTTGTGTCTCCTGTGTCAATTCTTACTCACCTTCTTGAATCTCCGCGCACCCATACCGAACATCAAACTCCCCTATCACTTTAGCAGTGTAGGGAGATCTGCCAGTTCCAAACCGTCGACAGTTGGCGCGCCAGGTAGGGGCGCCTGAGATTTTGAGAATGGTGAACTCAGCTGCTGGATCATCCAACGGCCAACCTACTGCTCAGGCTGTTGGGGGCAATCCCTCCAATAGGCAGCCACCAGCAGGAGCCTCAGCACCAGCAGGAGCCACACTCCCACCACCATCATCTCCTCCAGCAAATCGTGCTGGGCAACATGATGGTGCGCTGGCGTCAATTACTGCGTCGGCAAATCATGACAACCCGGAACACGCGCTCCATGTAGCGTGTGCTCTTCTCCAACGCCCACCACCTCCGGATGCATCCCGGGATGCACTGGAGCAGTGGAGGGCTGATGTGGAGCATTTGGTTGCAGCAGCAGCCGAACGCCTCAGCAACGAGGGTCCTCCTCCTTCAGGAAGAGCCCCGTCGCAGCGGCGGACTTTGTCTGGAAGACTTGGTCCGCACGTTTCCAATAGCAGGAGACGTGCTGCGTCACAACAAGTGACGTCACTGCCCTCCGGGGCACGACGCACTCACACGGTATCCAGGCTTTCGACTCACGACCTCCGGGCGGAGCTTGATCGCCGATATCGCCAGCAGGACGGCCGAGTCCATATTGAGCATGCCCGTGAAAGACGGGAAGCTTAGGACCTTTCTGCTCCTGAAGGAGTGGGAGGAGGTTGTTCAGCCCTAGCCATGCATCTGCGCATGGTTAGATGGCCACAGAAGTTCCGGCCTCACCTGCCGGAAAAATTTGACGGGACTGTCAATCCCGCCGAATTTCTTCAGATATACTCCACTGCAATCTTAGCAGCCGGAGGAAACGTGGCCGTGATGGCCAATTACTTTCCAGTGGCCTTAACTGGGACTGCCAGGTCCTGGTTTATGAGCCTTCCACCCAACTCTATCAACAGTTGGGAGGAGCTGTGCCGTCAGTTCACTGCCAACTTCGGGAGTTCATACACCTGACCAGGCACTGAACTAGACCTTTTTGCGGTCGTGCAAAAAGGGGGAGAATCCTTGCGATCATTCATCCAGAGGTTCTCTCAGGTACGAAACACCATCCCTTCTATCTCTAGTGCCTCTGTCATTGTGGCATTCAGACAGGGCGTAAGGGACAAGAAGATGTTGGAGAAACTGGCGATCAAGGAGATCACCAGTGTCACGGAACTCTTCAGCTTGGCTGACAAATGTGCCCGAGCTGCGGAGGGCCGTGAAATGCACTCCAAACCAGCCTCGGAGGATCACAAGAAATCCTCCAAAGAAGAAGCCGCTACCTCCGGGGGTGGCAAGAAGAAAAAGAAGACCAACGGCAAGAAAAAGCTGTCGGTCGGCACATCCAACGTTGCAGCAGCTGCAACTCCGGGTGGCCAGGCGCCACACCCCGATAAGCGACCTCGACCGTCTTCTGAAGACGGTGGCAAACCTAAAGTGTGGTGTCCCATTCACAAAACGGGCAGCCACAGTTTGGAAGACTGCCGGCAGGTCCAAAACCTTGCCGAGCGCTACAACAAGCGCCGGGAAGAATCTCCTTTCCGACAGAGGGAAGGAAAACAAAAGGTCGACGAAGCTCCGGCTGAAGAGGAGTTAGGGTTTCAGGATCCCAAAAAGGTCCTGAAGGTTGTCTACACCTCAGTCGACAATGATTCTGACGTCTCTGACAACGAGCGTCGGAAAACCATGAACACCATTTTCGGTGGATCATGGGATATCACCTCCCGTCGCGTCATCAAGACTATGCGTCGGGATATGGCCGCTGTAGCTCCTACAGTCAGGCCAGAGCCTCACCAAAAGTGGATGGACACAGCCATCACTTTTGATGCTTCGGATTGTCCCCGGAGCATGGTTGGAGCAGGACAGTTACCCCTGATGGTATCTCCTACCATCAACAACATCCAGCTCCACCACGTCATGGTAGACGGAGGTTTGGGGCTTAACCTCATCAGCTTCGAAGCTTTCACTAAGCTTCAGCTCCGACCTTCGGATCTCCACCCCTCTCGACCTTTCTCCAGAGTAGGTCCGGGAGCCATTACCCCACTCGGAGCTATTACTCTCCCCGTTACCTTCGGGACACGGGAGAAGTACCGCACCGAGAAGTTGGTCTTCGACGTCGCTCATATCAACTTGCCTTTCAATGCCATCCTGGGTAGGCCTGCCCTGTACAAATTCATGGCAGCCGCTCATTATGGTTATCTGGTGTTGAAAATGCCAACGCCAGTAGGCGTTCTTCGGATCCGCGGAGATCGCACTGCTGGAGTAACTGCACTGGAAGAACTCCATGCGCTCACCACAGCGCAAGAGGAGGACTCCAGGCAGGAGCAAGCTCCAAAACCCCCGAGCATTCGCCAACGAGGTTCGACTTCTGCACCTAGAGTGCAGCCAAGCGGCGACACCGACATTCTCGTCAAAGTCGTCCAAATTGGTTCCGATGCTGCTCAAACCACCCGTATATCGGGAGGATTGAACGACAAATAGGAACTCGCGCTCATCACTTTCCTCCAGGCTAACATCGACGTGTTTGCTTGGCAACTGTCACAAATGCCTGGGATCCCCAGGGAAGTGATTGAGCACAATCTGAAGATCTACCCCGATGCTCGGCCTGTGCATCAGAAGCCTCGGAAGCAATCCGTAGAGCGACAGAACTTTATCCGACAAGAAGTGAAGAAGTTACTCGAAGCCGGATTCATCCGAGAAGTCTTCCATCCAGAATGGCTGGCAAACCCAGTTGTTGTGCCCAAGGCCGGCGGGAAGCTTCGGATGTGCATCGACTACACCACACTAAATAAGGCATGTCCAAAAGATCCATTTCCACTACCTAGAATAGATCAGATAGTGGATTCCACCTCCGGGTGTGAATTACTGTGTTTCCTAGATGCATATTCCGGATATCACCAAATCAGGATGTCTAGGGAAGATGAAGAACATACTTCATTCATCACAGTAGATCGATTGTATTGTTACACAGCCATTCCTTTTGGTCTCAAGAATGCAGCTTCAACTTTTGTACGAGCTATGTACAAAACTTTTGAAGAACTTATTAGAGACATAGTGGAAGTGTACGTCGATGACATCGTGGTCAAGGTCAGGAACAAGGAATCACTCCTTGACACCTTGCAGGCTGTCTTCGACAAGCTGCGGGCCACCCGCACAAAGCTTAACCCAGACAAGTGTGTCTTCGGGGTTAGCTCCGGAAAACTTCTTGGTTCCTAGTAAGTCACCGGGGCATAGATGCTAATCCGGCGAAGATTAAAGCCATTGAAGACATGTGGCCACCAACCCGCATCAAGGACGTCCAAAAATTAACTGGATGTCTAGTAGCCCTCAGCCGGTTCATCTCAAGACTTGCGGAACGGGCACTCCCCTTCTTCAAGTTATTGAGGAAGTCCGGACCATTCCAATGGTCCGAAGAAGCAGAAAAGGCATTCCAGGAGCTGAAACAGTTCCTCACTACCCTACCAATTCTGGTAGCTCCGAACCCTGGTGAGCCTTTGTTGCTTTATATTTCAGCTACTGACAAAGTCGTCAGTATGGTCCTGGTCGCGGAGAGGCCAGAACTACCCTATACTCAGGAACTCATACCCCTTCGGGAGGGTCCGGAGGTTCCTGAAAGTGAGTCTGGGTCCCAGCTCCCAGATCCGAATCCACAAGAAGTCGCTTCAGGAGACCTAGACCCCTCCGGGAGGGACTAGGTCATTTCTGAAGAAGCTCCGGGTTCCTCCAGCCAGAACCCGGAGGTCCCTGAAGAAAATCCGGGCTCCTCCGAGAGGATCCGGGTCAGTAAAGAGGAAGCTCCGGACCCCTCCGGGAGGGTCCGGACCATTCAGCGCCCAGTGTACTTCATTAGTGAAGTATTACATGATGCCAGGACTCGATACCTAGAGGTGCATAAGCTGCTCTATGCAGTTCTTATTGCCTCCAGGAAGCTTCGCCATTATTTCCAAGCTCACAAAGTCTCAGTGGTGACCTCTTACCCACTTCGAGCAATTTTGCATAATCCCAATTCAACTGGGAATATTGCAAAGTGGGTTGCAGAGTTGGCTGAATTTGATCTTGAATTTATTTCAAGGCAAGCAGTCAAGAGTCAAGCATTGGCAGATTTTGTGGCAGAATGGACTCCCTCTCCATCAAACCCTGGGGGCCCCAGTGAGCAGAAGACAGAGCATCAAGCTCCAACCTTCACCGAGCCTCACTGGACCCTCTACTTTGACGGCTCCATGCAGAAGCAGGGGGCCGGAGCTGGAATTCTTCTCCTTGCACCGACTGGGGAGAAGGTGAAATACATGGTACACCTTGACTTCAAGGCAACCAACAACATGGAAGAGTATGAAGCACTCATCTACGGACTAAAGGTGGCACGGTCATATGGCGTCAAGCAATTGCTGGTCAAGGGAGATTCACAGGTCATCATTAAACAGGTGAAGGGTGAATGCTCCTGCAATAATCTCCAGTTAGCTGCTTACCTCCTTGAAGTCCAGAGGCTTCAGAAGGATTTTGAAGTCCTAGATCTCCACCATGTTCAGCGTGCTCACAACGCTGAAGCTGACGAACTCTCAACGAAAGCGTCAACTGGAGCTCCAGCTCCTGACGGAACTTTTGTCCGGAGATTGTCGAAACCCACAGCTCAGCCTGCCGAACTGAGCGAAGGGGGCGAGATCAACATCCCAAAGCTGACGGTCCCAATGGCCCTGTTACCATGGCAGCCATCAAGGGTCGTAGGTGCTGCCGGAAGCTCCGAGCAACCCAGCACGCAAGACTCAAATACTCAAGTTAGTTCCGATGCATGGATCTCGGAGATCCGGAACTACTTGAAAGACAACATCCTTCCTGAAGATGATGTATCCGCTGACCGGGTAGTCAGATTGGCTAAAAGATACACGCTGGTAGAAGGGGATCTCTACCGGCGCGGTGCCAACGACATCCTAATGCGGTGCATCACAAGGGAAGAAGGCTGCGAGCTCCTCGCATAAATCCATGGAGGCGAGTGTGGAAACCACGCGTCTTCCTACACGTTGGTCGGTAAAGCCTTTCGGCATGGCTTCTACTGGCCTACAGCGCTCCAGGATGCAACTGAGCTGGTGAAGAAATGTGAAGCATGCCAATTTCATGCAAAGCAAATTCACACACCGGCTCAACCCTTACAAATGATACCTCCTACATGGCCTTTCGCTGTGTGGGGGATGGACATCTTGGGACCTTTCCCAAGAGCCGTCGGAGGCTACAAGTTCCTGTACGTCGCCATTGACAAGTTCACCAAATGGCCGGAAGCAACTCCAGTTGTGATGATCGACAAGCAATCTGCTATCAACTTTTTGCATTCCATTGTATGCAGATTTGGAGTCCCAAACAAAATAATCACTGATGATGGTACCCAATTCACAAGCTCCGCATTCCAAGGATATTGTGAAGACCTTGGCATTCAAGTTTGCTACGCCTCCGTAGCTCATCCAGCCAGCAATGGCCAAGCCGAGAGAGCAAATGCTGAAATCCTTAAAGGACTTAAAACGCGCACTTATGAGCGCTTGAAAAAACATGGAGCAAACTGGATCGAAGAGCTTCCGCCCACTCTATGGGCCAACAAGACATCTCCAAACCGGTCAACTGGAGAGACACCCTTCTTTCTGGTGTACGGAGCTGAAGCAATCCTTCCTCCGGAAATCACCTTGGGTTCACTCCGGGTCCGGACCTTCGACGAAGCCATGCAGGACCAGCTCCGGCGTGAAGACCTAGACCTCCTTGAGGAGGGAAGGTGCCAAGCAGCTGTTCGGAATGCCCGATATCGTCAAGCCCTACGGCGTTATCACCAGCGGCATGTACACAACCGACAGCTCGAGGAAGGCGATCTGGTGTTATGGAGAATACAATCTAGAGAAGGGTTAAACAAACTCTCCCCCAGCTGGGAAGGGCCCTTCCGAGTGATTAAAGTATCCCGTCCTGAAAGCGTTCGCTTGGCTACCGAGGATGGGACACCTCTCCCAAATCCTTGGAACATCGAGCACCTCCGTAAGTTCTACACTTAATACCACGGAGGTGAGTCTTGAGTAACTTGAGATGTATGTTACAGAGTCATTGTATAGAGTCGGATAGTTCCTCCTGGAGAGCAGCCGGACCTTTCCCGAAAGGTCCGTAAAGCTCATGCAACGCTTGTCACACTCTCAGGACTAAAAGTGTGGCTAACTACCTTGGATAAAATGAGAAATGAAACACCCTTAGCCTGGTTCTGTACCCTAAGAGAGTACTTGTTTCCCCTGTACCCCAGACCTATAATGAAAGACATTTTCATGTGAAATAGACTCCACGTGCATTTATTTTGTACAGGCTCAACATTTTTATTTTTCTCTTTCTTGTCTATAACAAAGACGTGCAATTCTTAAGAAATTTTAGTCCAATCAGTTTATATACGATTCGAGTTGTATTGTCAATTCTTTTGGATTCAAATATTGTTCATGGCCAACTCGCCTGAAAGCCGCCAAGCCAATCTAGGGCTGGAGTGTGCTATTGACTTAGCCTGGTCAAGCACCCTAAGTACGCCACTCTACCTACACCCCGGCAGGCCGAAGTTAGGCGGGTCCGTGTACAGTTGGATCTAGAAGAAAAGACAACACATTCGGTTGTATTTAGAATTGCGTTTGACTTAAAATCTTCTTGAGAGCCATAAGCCGCGATGAAGTTATAGACAAGAAACAAATTTTACTATTTTTCTTGGCTTAAGTGTGCAGGAAAAATAAAATCTACATTGATGGAGAAAAGCCGGAACTAACTAAGCTCCGACTCCCCTAAGGGGGGCCAGCCGTCGACGCCGAATAAAAGATGGTGAGAAGACCCCGTAAATGGAGTCTGCTGCCAACAAACTGAGTGTTGGCAAAGGTCATTGTCGGAGCTACTAAGCTCCGACACCCCGGAGGATTAACTATCGATGCTCTACGCGTTGATAGAGACTATTGCTGGAGCTACTAAGCTCCAGCGATAGACAATGCCGGAGCTTCTAAGCTCTGACAACCTCAGGGGTCCTTCACTATCGAAGACTTTGAACCTAAATTCTACAAGTTCGGAGCGAAAGAGTCTTCAACAAAACAAAATATCCTCTTGGTACATGTTCACAATCAAATTGTGTACATCTACCAGGGGGCCAGATGAAGATAAAAGTGTTGAAGACAAAAAGTGAAATTCACAAAATTTGGGGATTTCATTTATCTGGAGACAAGAGATTACATCTGGAGACAAGGGATTACAAAATTGAGGAAGAAGAAGAGAAAATACAAGTGAGAATTACAAAGATGGTCCTAGACCCTATGGAAGAATTGGGCGACCTTCTGGGCAACCTCCAATACGCTGGCTCGGGTAGCTTCGCCTTCTCCTTCGACGGGGCCTTCAAGCACCGGGTCCAGAGGAAATTGGGAGTTCTGGCTGGTGTAGCACGTCAGCACATACTCTGCGACGTTCTTCGCCAGGGATTGCCCCTCAACCTCCAGTTGGTCCGCGATGACATCGCCCACCTTAGAGAGCTTGCTACCTGCTGCGCTCAACGCCTGCAGCGCTAGGTCCGGCTCCGGCTCCGGATCATCCGGGCGCACGGGGCTGAAACCCATCGGTGTCAGCGCATCGTTGGCCTTGCCCAGGAACTCCCAAATCTGTAGGGAGTCCGCAGTCCTCAAGCCCTTCATCTCTTCCAGGGATCTCCTGGCCACCGTCAGTTCGGAATTCTCACGGGCGAGGCGCTCAACTTCTTTGGCGTTTTGCTGAATCTTTTCAGCAACCCGCCTTTCGAGTTTTCTGAGCTCCTCCTCCCGGAGGTGGATCTTGTTCTGGCGGTCAACCAAGTCCTTCTCCCTACCCCTCACTTTCTTCTCCTGGGCAGCAAGGGCACACTCTTGTTCGTAGAGTTCTTGCCCTCGCACCCAGGTCTTCTCCTCTTCCTCTTGGCAGCGCTCTTCCAATTTCTTGGCACGCTCCTCGAGGCCCTTGTCAGCCAGAGCTACTTTCTCGGCGAGCTCCTCTTCCCTCCTCAGGACGTCATCCCGCAGCTCTAGGAGTTTCTGCTCTTCATCCTCGAGCCATCTCTCCCTCTCTTCAAGTGCCTCTCGGCGCTTGATGAGTGCAGTGTTAATGGCCTCAAGCTGCTCGTGGCGTGCATCGGCCGCATTATTGGCAGCTTTGGCCTGATCGTAGATCTCCCGAGATTGAGCATCGAGGGAACGACTCATACTCTCCCTGTCATCCAGTAACTTGCCCCAGTACTCCAGGCGGATCTTCTCCCGCGATCCACTCCTTGTCGTCCGCTAGCCTCGACTGCGCCAGCTTGGTCTCAAAGTAGAGCCGATTACGCCACCGCCTAAGGGTTTGGCGCTCCTCTTCAAGAGCCTTGCTGTCGTGGAAGAAGGCCAGTTGGACCTGACGCAGACTGGAACATGCGTTGTCAATGGACAGCGACAACGGGATGGGTTCCGGACCTGCTGGGGTCTCCTCCGCTGGTTCCAACGGGTCTTTAGATACAAAAATTGGGTCCCACTCCACGAGAGTGGACCCCTGAGTTTCCAAGGAACTAGGGACGTCCTCCGGGGTGGCCTCAGTCGCCATCGAAGAAGGCCCCGCTGCCAAGTCTTCGTTCATCCCCTCGGACAGGGAGCCAGCAACTTCGCTTGGGCACTCCGGCTCGGCCGCAGGTACCTCCGACGTCGTTGCTTCCGGAGCAGGAGCCGCTACTGGCTTCGGTTAGGGTACCTCTTCTGAGGGAGGCTCGAGCTCCGTCATCTCTTCAACAACCGGCTCAGGAGCCGGAAGATCTTCAACTTCGACTGGCCCTGTGACTGGAGCTCCAACAATGACCGGCTCAGCAGCCGGTGCTTCGGAGGTAGCCGGCCCAACTGCCGGAACTACCTCAGTTTCCGGCTCGCATGCCGGGGCTTCAGCCACCTCCGGCTCAACCGCTGGGGCTTCGACACTTTCCGGCTCAGAGGCCGGGATTACTACTTCCTCTGGCTCAACAGCCGGAGCTTCCATCATTGCAGCACCAGGACCCGGAGCTTCAACCTCCGAGACAGGTGCCGCTGGCGCATCTTCACTCCCGTGGTCCGGCGCTACCACGGGAACTTCTGGGGATGAGTCGAGGTCCATGGCCATGACAGCTGGCGCCAGAGCTGTTGCAGCTTCAACCACCACTTGGGGCGGCACCGGGACAGGAGCAGAAGCTCCCACCCTCACGACCTCCGACACTGTGGCTGAGGGTGGAGCCTCACCCCCCTTCTTGGGGACGCTGCAGATGATGAACGAAGGAAAATAACAAACAGTTGCTACAATTAAAATAATTGTCCAAGGTAGAGATTAGAAATTACCTTGGGAGGCTTCCGCACTAGCTTGCGCGAAACCTTTTTCCCGGGTGTTCTGGGCTGGCCATAGTCGGCGTAGAAGCTCCGGAAGGCCCCCTAGAACTTGTCGCGGCCACGGGCGTTTCCCGGGTCGAGGCCCTCCTCGATCGGGAAGAACCCCCATACCTGGAGGCCTCCACCGGCCCAAGTGCTGGAGTCGTGCGCCCGGAGCTAACACCCCGGGAGGATCCCATCGCGGGAACAGACGCGCTCCGGGAGGACCCCACTGCAGGAACGGTCTCGTTCCGGGAGGACCCCATTACGGGGACAGTCGCCACGGTGGTAGAAGACCTTTCCCTCCGCGGAGAAGGAACCGAGGCTGAAGTAGCGGGCCTGACGGACCTTCCGTCGGCATGCTGCAGCTTCCTCTTCCGGCTCTCTGGTTCATCAGCCAGCTCCTTGCCCTTGTCGACGACCTCGACCCTTGGCTTTGGGGTAGGGACGGAGCCATCTTCGGGCATTCCGGGGATCGCCACCCGGGTGGTTGATCTTCTCTCGACGACACCAAGGTCGTCAAGTACGGGCATCTTTCGCCGGAGCTCCCTACTGAACTCCACTTCCATGTTCAGAGGGAGGAAGGCCGACAGGGGAGTCAAGTCATCACCGTCGACGTCGATGCCATGCTGGAATTTCTTGAGGTGGAACTCCAAGGTTTTCCCCACCATGTTGGACTTCAACCCGGTCTCAACCCGGTCGTCGTCCATCACGCTGTTGAGGGCCCAAGCGAGTTTCTCCCTCCTCTTCAGCGGCGCCCACCTGATGACCAGAAAATTGCAAAATACCGCCTAAGGAGTCAATCCTCCCTCCACGCATTGGCGGATCCTGGTCAAAGCAGGGTCAAAAGCTTCCCCCAGCACCGGAGCTTCACTCCAGATCGTCGTGTCGATGCCGGGCAGACTATCGGGCAGCTCCAACCTCTCGTGCTCTTCCACCCTGACGACTATCCAGTATTTCTTCCAGTTATCCCACTTCCCAGAAGGAAACGACCGGAGGTACTTGAATGGGCACTTCTTACGCTTCACGAAGTAGTAGAAGCCAAGGTACTCATTGCTCCGGCCGGTGTTGTGGACGGTGAAGAAGGTCCGGAAGAGTTCAATGCAGGGGGGATGCCCACCCACATCTCACAGAAGTGGACGAAGATAGACATGAGGAGAATGGAGTGAGGGCCAAGGTGGTATAACTGCAGACCATAGAAGTCTAGCAGCATCAAGAAAAAGGAAGAAAAAGGCGGGATCAACCCCACCATGGCGTACGAGGAAAAGTACACCATTTCGCCGGCGTGCTCCTTCTCAATGGGGAGCTCTCCGCCGGCACGGACTGAGCGGTTGAAGAAGTCCGAGGACCACCCCATGAGGGCCCGGACGTTCTTCAAATCGCCATCGGTCTTCAAACGACTCTCGCGGAGACCCAACTCCATCGCGGCACGGCTAGGCAAGAGAAGAAGAGCGAAGCACGAGTTGGGAGTTTGAGCGCAAGATCAGATGAGAGGCGTAAAGAACTCCCGACGGTGCGCGCTTTCCTTCTTAAGTAAGCCCTCGCAACACTTGGATGGAAACCGCAAGGAAATCGAAGATACCATTCAAAAATTTCACCCTGCTGATGACAAGAGGGCCCGGGACCACCCCGACGATCAAGTCGAGGCTCTTACCCAGGCTAACGGTTGTCATGACGAGGCGGGAAACCCAAAGGCGGCGGCCTGACAAGGCGCGCAGAACCGATACGGTCCGCACGTCAAAGATCTCATCTGCCGCACGAGGTGCACCACGCGGCGGGGATCTAACGATAAATCCCTTCCAACGGCACCTTCAAAGACCCTTGAAGACTCAGTTCAAGAGTCGCGAGGATGGACGCACCTCCGGCGGAATGACTTCACCCCAGTGATCTTCCCCGGAGGTAGGTCCAGGGGGCCACTGTCGGTACCCTAGAAACCGTACACCCCTTGAGGTTACAAAGATCTCAAAGGAAAGTCATCTACTTGGTTTGAAGACCCTCGGGGGCCCACATGTCAGACATAACCGGACCCGCTTCTCCAACATGGTTAATCCCTGGGTCGCCATGTGTACTACCAAACCGGAGCTACCGCCCACAAGGGGGAAGCTCCGGGCCATGTACCGAAATGGCACCTCCGGACTTAACCCCAGACCGAGAGAAGCTCCGGACCTGACACGTGTCGGGTAGCCCCGGAGCTACCTGTTTCCCACAGTATGCTCCGGAGCTGCCACGTGTCCAACCGTCGGATCTTCAACCCCTAACCTCCGGAAGACCCTGCAACGGCTCCGGATCTTCAAAGGGGAATCAAGGACTTCAAGACCCGATTAAGTGTCATTAATACTATATTAATGACACTTAAACGGACGATCTTAACACCAGTAACGGTGCTGTCAAAGCCCGTTACAGGGTCATTAAGTGCAATTAAACGTGTATCAATACTAATAACCGTCGGGGCCACATGTCGGGCCAGGCTAATTTGTAACGGCCTGCCCTTGTACTATAAAAGGACAGGACGACGACACGTTACGGAGAGACACACGCGCCTCAGACGCCAGGGACACACAAGCTCAAACAGCTAATACAACACCAACACACCCGTGGAGTAGGGTATTACGCTCAGGTGGCCCGAACCACGTAAATTCTTGTGTCTCCTGTGTCAATTCTTACTCACCTTCTTGAATCTCCGCGCGCCCATACCGAACATCAAACTCCCCTATCACTTTAGCAGTGTAGGGAGATCTGCCGGTTCCAAACCGCCGACAGCTACAAAGTTTGTTCTTCTCAAATGTGACATCCTTTGCGCCGGTCACCATCCCAAGCTTGAATGACTTCTTGAGTTTGCTCATTCCAATGTGCTATGCGTCTGTGCCATAGCCATCCCAAGCTTGTCTTAGTGAAAAGACAAGTGGTCAAGCTAGCATTCTTGTTGGCGAAGTCCACTAGGTAGAGATGTCCATGCCGGAATCCTTTGAAGACTATGTCTTGGCTAGTTTCACTACTCACAACAACATCATTTTTGCTAAATGTGCACGTTAGTCCAAGATCACATAGTTGTGCAATAGAAAGTAAATTAAAGCTAAGTGACTTAACGTACAAAACATTAGAAATGGACAAATCATTTGAAATATCAATTTTACCTAACCCAATTACCTTTCCCTTAGAGTTATCACCAAAGGTGACTTGTTCATGATTGTCGGGGTTTTCTATGGTGGTGAACATACCATCATTGCCGGTCATATGTTGAGTGCACCAGCTATCGAGTACCCAATGCTTTCCTCGGCTTTGTAGTTCACCTACACACATGAATTCAATTTTTGACTTTAGGCACCCAAGCCAACTTAGGTCCTTGTATGTGTGATACAAGTGTTTTTGGGACCCAAAGTTGCTTGGGGAGCTTCCCCTTAATGCCCTTCATGTCTTTGCCAATGAACCTTGCCTTCACCTTGCCATGTACTTTACTCAAGATATAATAATGATCATTGAAAGTAGATTTATAGTTAGTAGGCAATTTAGGAGAAGGTCGGTTAGGAAGAGGACACTCCCTTGTGTGGTGACCGGTGACCTCACAATGTTGGCAATAAGAACCAACTTCCTTGACGAACCTTGTTCTTAGCTCCAGTGAGGGCACCTTTCTTTTGTTAGGCACCGGGAAGGATCCAAGTCCTCTCTTGTTGAAGGCCTTTGCTTGTTGGAAGAGAATTTCCTTGTGCTAGACTTCTCCTTTTGAAAGTCTAGCCGCACTAGTGCGGAGACTCTCAATTTCTCCCAACAAGTCCTTCTCCCTAGCATTAGCTTTCAAAGGCAAAGACTTGTGAAAAGCATTAGTGGCATGAGAAGTAATGGATATCTTATCATTAAGAGTTTGCTTCTTCATATTTTTCAACTCTTGATTAAGCATGTCATGAGCAAGGTTATGTGTTTGATGTTCTTGTATTAACTTGTTGTGCTCTTCCAAGAGTGTTTGGTGTGCTAAGTCAAGTTCATGATTATCTATCTTGATTTTAGCCTTTTCTTCTCAATTTGCTTGACATGGCATTTGAGCGTGTCATGCTCTTTGAGTATGCTTTCATACTTGTCAAGCAAATCAAGGTTAGCACTCTCAAGTTTAGCACGAGTTTCTTCAAGCACTTTAACCTTACTCTTTTCCCTCTTAATGATAGCATGATATTCATTTATCAAGGAAGTTAAATCATCGGGAGAAAGCTCATCATCGCTAGAGTCATCACATACCTTGGTGTTACCTTTCGCCATGAGGCACATGGGCGGTGGATGAAGAGGTGCATCATCATTGTTGGCGATGGCGAGGCCGGCCAAGCTTTCTTCTTCCTCTTCACTCTCTTCATCACTTGTTTCTTCATCGGTGACCCATTCATTTGCCTCACACATGAACACCTTTTGTGGTCCATTTCTCTTCTTTGGGAAGAGCCTTGCCTTCTTGCCCTTGTCATGTTTCTTCTTCCCAAAGGATCTTTGCTTTGGTTTGGCCTCTTCTTCATCATTATCACTCTCTTCAAGCTTGCGATGCTTGCCTTTGTAGTTCTCTCTTCTTTTGTCCGGTTTTGGACAATCATAGGAGATGTGGCCTTGATCACCATAATTGTAGCAAGTCTTGTGATCATCTCTCCTTGGTAGAAATGCTCTCTTCTTAGGATCAAATGTGTATCCCTTCTTAGTTATCTTGGAGTTCAAGCGTGAGAACTTTCTCATCATCAACGCAAGCTCATCATCATCATCTTCACTTGATGCTTGTTCTTCTTCACTTGAGCTAGGCTCAACCACCTTCTTCTTCTTGTGGCTTGTTTTCTTGGTGGAGGCCTTTAGAGCAATTGTCTTTGATGATGATTGCTCCATCATCCCAAGTACACTCATCTCATGAGTGTGTATTTCTCCAATGAGCTCCGAAACTTCAATGTGGTCAAGTGACTCTTTTTGGAGCATGGAGTTGATGATGTTGTACTTTGGCTTGGGGAGGAGCATGAGGATCTTGCGGTTGATGAGTCCCTTGCCAAGAGAAGCAATGTCAATAGCATTTATTTCTTCAATAAGCACATTTAAGCGAGAGAACATCTCATTGACATTTTCATGAGGTAGCATCTTAAATTCATCATATTTTGCTTTAAGCATGTGATATTTAAGTTCCTTGACCCTAGAAGAACCCTCATGAATCTCTATTAAGCAAGCCCAAATTTCACAAGCCTTTTCCTTGCTAGCAATCCTAGAAAACACATCTTGACTAATACATTCATAGATTGCATTCCTAGCTTTAGCATCCTATTTAATTTGATCACCAACATAATTATGTTCTCCAAACCCCGCGTGGGTCGCTTCCCATACTTCGGGGGCAATAGCCTCAAGGTAAGCGCGCATGCGTGCTTTCCAATAGGCAAAGTTCTTGCCCTCGAAGATAGGAACCGAACCCCCAACCTTGGCCATTTTAGCTCTCTAGCGGTGAAGCTAGAATGATCCTATGAGCAACCTTGATCTGATACCAATTGTAAGGACCGAATGCCCAAGAGGGGGGGTGAATTGGGCTTTCTTCGAAAAATTCTAAGCAATGAAACTTAATTTCTAAAGCCCAATTCCCTACATGACTATCTATGCATTCTAGTAGATAGAAACTTTGCGGAATATAAAATGCATAAAAGTAAGGGAAGGAGAAGGATGCAAACTCCCGAGGAGACAAGGATTTATCCCGTGGTTCGGCAAGATCGTGAAGATCTTCCTACATCCACGTTGTGGCACCCACCAAAGGGTTTTGCCACACCCGCGTCACCAAGACAAGGGGTCTTCACTATTCCTCTCCGTTCGCCTCCTTGGGCAAGGTGGAGCTCAAGCCTTGTACAACTTCGACCTTCCGGGCTTCCACACACGCCTTGGCAAGCTCCAGAAGTATTCTCACGGTTACAAACACCAAGGGCACTCCCTTGAGGCTCTCACACTAACCTAGAGAGTCCACTCACCCAGAATGGTGGCACACAAGCTCTCTCTCTAGCTAGTTCTGTCCTAAACCTTGGTGTAGATGTGATCAAAATGATGTGGAGGTGATTGCTCTTGGCCTTGAACACTTGTGGATGTGTTGATAGCTTCTGGTGATCAAGACTTAACAAAATGACAGGGTTAGGGGTATTTATAGCTAGCCTTCCCGAAATAGCCATTGGAAAAGTAGGCTGACAGAACTTTACTGTGAACACCGGATGATTCGATGTCTCCCCTTTAGTTATCATCGGTCTAATTACTTTGGCTTACGTCATTGTGTCAGATATGACCGTTGTTAGACAGATGTTGCTCCTGTCTTCTCATCGGATGATCCGGTGGCTCTTCCTCCAGAATTTGCTTAATCTTGATGCTTACTGGAGTGATCGACCGATGTGTGTTAAGTCTGTACATCGGATGATCCGGTGCTACACTTGGTCCAATGGTATTGCAAACTGTACTGATGGACTGATGTCTCTGAGCCATTCACATCGGATGATCCGGTGAGTACATTGTTCTGAGGTCTTCTTCTTCAGTTGAACCAACTCGACCGATGTGTACATTTCTGAAGTCATCGGTTGATCCGGAGTGTTGATTTTGTTTGCTTCGAGTTGTTTTTGAGTGAATCTTTTGTGTTTTGCTCAAATGACCTCTTAGACATTTGTTTCATAAGGCTCTCTGATGATCTTCAAGCATTGTATGTTGTCAACTTATGGTTGAGTGACTTAGACATAAGAGCTTTCACTTCTTGTCTTTATCTCATTGATTTGATCTCAAAAGTTGAATGTATATGGGTCTCCAATGACATATTCATTTCATTTTACTGAGTGATTATGGGGACCTTGCATTCACAAATTCATTAGTAAAGTTCAATAGTTGTCATTAATCATCGAAACCGTACTTCATGGGGGGCCTAGATGCTTTCACCCTGTTACCATGGCAGCCATCAAGGGTCGTAGGTGCTGCCGGAAGCTCCGAGCAACCCAACACGCAAGACTCAAATGCTCAAGTTAGCTCCGATGCATGGATCTCGGAGATCTGGAGCTACTTGAAAGACAACATCCTTCCTGACGATGATGTATCCGCTGACCGGATAGTCAGATTGGCTAAAAGATACACGTTGGTAGAAGGGGATCTCTACCAGCGCGGTGCCAATGGCGTCCTAATGCGGTGCGTCACAAGGGAATAAGGCTGCGAGCTCCTCGCAGAAATCCATGGAGGCAAGTGTGGAAACCACGCGTCTTCCCGCACGCTGGTCGGTAAAGCCTTCCGGCACGGCTTCTACTGGCCTACATCACTCCAGGATGCAACTGAGCTGGTGAAGAAATGCGAAGCATGCCAATTTAATGCAAAGCAAATTCACACACCGGCTCAGCCTCTACAAATGATACCTCCTACATGGCCCTTCGCTGTGTGGGGGATGGACATCTTGGGACCTTTCCCAAGGGCCGTCGAAGGTTACAATTTCCTGTACGTCGCCATTGACAATTTCACCAAGTGGCCGGAAGCAACTCCAGTTGTGACAATAAACAAGCAATCTGCTATCAACTTTTTGCAGTCCATTGTATGCAGATTTGGAGTCCCAAACAAAATCATTACTGATAACGGGACCCAATTCACAAGCTCTGCATTTCAAGGATATTGCGAAGACCTCAGCATTCAAGTTTGCTACGCCTCCGTAGCTCACCCGGCAAGCAATGGCCAGGCCGAGAGACCTAATGCTGAAATCCTAAAAGGACTCAAAACGCGCACCTATGAGCACTTGAAAAAACATGGAGCCAACTGGATTGAAGAGCTTCCGCCCACTCTATGGGCCAACAAGACAACTCCAAACCGGTCAACTGGAGAGACACCTTTCTTCCTGGTGTACGGAGCTGAAGCAATCCTTCCTCCGGAAATCACCTTGGGGTCACTCTGGGTCCGGACCTTCAACGAAGTCACGCAGGACCAGCTCCGTCGTGAAGACCTAGACCTCCTTGAGGAGGGAAGGTGCCAAGCAGCTGTTTGGAATACCCGATATCGCCAAGCCCTTCAACGCTATCATCAGCGACATGTACACAACCGACAGCTCGAGGAAGGCGATCTGGTGCTACGGAGAATACAATCCAGAGAAGGGTTAGACAAACTCTCCCCCAGCTGGGAGGGACCCTTCCGAGTGATTAAAGTATCCCGTCCCGGAAGTGTTTGCTTGGCTACCGAGGATGGGACACCTCTCCCAAATCCTTGGAATATTGAGCACCTCCGTAAGTTCTACACTTAATATCACGGAGGTGATTCTGTAGTAACTTGAGGTGTATGTTATAGAGTCATTGTACAGAGTCAGGTAGTTCCTCCGGGAGAACAGCCGGACCTTTCCCGGAAGGTCCGCAAAGTTCATGCAACACTTGCCACCGTCTTAGAACTAAAAGTGTAGCTAGCTACCCTGGGTCGAACGAGAAATGGAACACGCTTAGCTGGGTTCCGTACCCTAAGAGTGTACTTGTTTCCCCCGTACCCCAGACCTATAATGAAAGACATCTTCATGTGAAACAGACTCCACGTGCATTTATTTTGTACAGGCTCAACATTTTTTATTTTTCTCTTTCTTGTCGATAACAAAGTTGTGCAATTCTTAAGAAATTTTAGTTCGACCAGTTCATGTACAATTCGAGTTGTATTGTCAATTCTTTTGGATTCAAATATTGTTCATGGCCCACTCGCCTGAATGCCGCCAAGCCAATCTAGGGCCGGAGTGTGCTATCGACTTAGCCTGGTCAAGCACCCTAAGTACGCCACTCTACCTACACCCCGGCAGGCCGAAGTAAGGCGGGTCCAAGTACAATTGGATCTGGAAGAAAGAAGGCAACGCATTCGGTTGTATTCAGAATTGTGTTTGACCTAAAACTTTCTTGGGAATCGTAAGCCGCGACGAAGTTAAAGGCAAGGAGCGAATTTTACTATTTTTCTTGGCTTCAGTGTGTAGGAAAAATAAAGAATCCACGTTGATGGAGAAAAGCTGGAGCTAACAAAGCTCCGACTCCCACTAGGTGGCTTGTGATCGATGTTAAACATTGAAAACAAGCATTACCGGAGCAACCAAGCTCCAGCAAAGCTAGGGGGGCCAGTCGTCGACGCAGAATAAAAGATGGTGAGAAGACCCCACAAGCGGAGTCTGCTGCCGACAAGCTACGCGTTGGAAAAGGTCACAGCCGGAGCTACTAAGCTCCGACACGCCAGAGGGCTAACAATCGATGCTATACGCGTTGATAGGGACTATTGCCGGAGCTACTAAGCTCTGATGGTAGTCAATGCCGGAGCTTCTGAGCTCCAATAACCTCAGGGGGCCTTCACTATCGAAGACTTCAGACCTACACTCTAAAAGTTTGAAGCAAACGAGTCTTCAACAAAATACAATATCCTCTTGGTACATGTTCACAATTAAATTGTGTACATCTAACAGGGGGCGAGTGAAGACAGAAGTGTTGAAGACAAAAAATGAAATTCATTAACAAATTGTGGATTTCATTCATCTGGAGACAAGGGATTACAAAATTGGGGAAGAAAAAGAGAGAATACAAGTGGGAGCTACAGAGATGGTCCTAGACCCTATGGAAGAACTGGGCGACCTTCTGAGCAACTTCCGACACGTTGGCTCGGGTGGCTTCACCTTCTCCTTCGACGGGACCTTGAAGCACCGGGTCCAGAGGAAATTGGGGATCTCGACTAGTGTAACACGTCAGCACATACTCTGCGACATTCTTCGCCAAGGACTGCCCCTCAGCCTCCAACTGATCCGCGATGGCGTCACCCACCTTGGAGAGTTTGTCACCCGCCGAGCTCAACGCTTGCAACGCCAGGTCCGGCTCCGACTCTGGATCATCCAGACGCACGGGACTAAAGCCCATTGGTGTCAGCGCGTTGTTGGCTTTGCTCGGGAACTCCTAAACCTGTAGGGAGTCCGCAGTCCTCAAACCCTTCAGTTCTTCCAAGGATCTTTTGGCTGCCGCCAGTTTAGAATTCTCACGAGCAAGGCGCTCAGCCTCTTTGGCATTTTGCTGAATCTTTTCAGCAACCTGCTTCTCGAGTTTTCCGAGCTCCTCCTCCCGGAGGTGGATCTTGTTCTGGCGGTCGACCAGGTCCTTCTCTCAGCCCCTAACTTTCTTCCCCCTGGCAGCGATTGCACACTCTTGCTTGTAGAGTTCCTGCCCTCGCACCCAGGCCTTCTCCTCCTCCTCAACGCATCACTCCTCCAATTTCTTGGTGCGTTCCTCGAGGCCCTTGTCAGCCAGAGCCACCTTTTCGACGAGCTCCTCCTCCCTCTTCACGACATCATCCCGCAGCTCTAGGAGTTTTTGCTCTTCGTCTTCGAGCTTCTTCTCCCTCTCCTCAAGTGCCTCCCAGCGCTTGATGAGGCTAGTGTTAATGGCTTCAAGCCTTTCTTGGCGATCGTCAGCCGCACTATTAGCTGCCCTGGCCTACTCATAAATGGCCCGGGATTGAGTGTCGAGGGCACGAGTCAAGCTCTCCCTATCATCCAATAATTTGCCCCAGTATTCCAGGCGGACCTTCTCCTGTTTGATCCACTCCTTGTCGTCTGCCAGCCTCGACTGCGCCAGCTTGGTCTCGAAGTAGAGCCGATTACGCTACAGCCTAAGGGTTTGGCGCTCCTCTTCAAGAGTCTTGCTGTCGTGGTAGAACGCCAGCTGGACTTGACGCAGACTGGAGCAAGCGTTGTCAATGGACAACGACAGGGGAATAGGGTCCGGACCTGCTGGGGTCTCCTCCGCTGGTTCCAGCGGGTTCTCGCTTACAAAAATTGGGTCCCACTCCACAAGAGTGGTCCCCTGAGCCTCAACGGCACTAGGGTCGTCCTCTGGGATAGCCTCAGTCGCCACCAAGGAGGGTCCCGTAGAAGAAGTTCTGACCTCCGGAAGTTCTGAAGGCCCTGCCGCCAGGTCTTCATTTGCCCCCTCGGGTTGGGGACCAGCGACTTCATCAGGGCTCCCTGGCTCAGCAGCAGGCACCTCCACCGTCATCACTTCCGGAGCAGGGGCTACTTCTGGCTTCGGCCTGGGCTCCTCCTCCGCTGGTGGCTCGGGTGTTGGCGCCTCAACCATCATGGGTTCGAGTGCTGATGCCTCCGCAACGACCGGCTCGGGCGCCGGAAGGTCAACAACAACCGGCCCTGAGGCCGGAGCTTCAACCTCAACCGGCTCAGGCACCGGAAGGTCTTCAATTGCAACCGGCTTTGCAGCCGGAGCTTCAGTGGCAATCGGCTCTGAGGCCGGAGCTTCGGAGGTAGCCGGCTCAACCGCCGGGACTTCCTTAACATCCGGCTCGCTCGCCGATACTTCAATAACCTCCGGCTCAACCGTCGGGGCTTTGACAATTTCCAGCTCTGGGGCCGGAATCACTGCTTCCTCCGGCTCAGCGGCCGAGGCTTCCAACATCTCAGCATCAATACCCGGGGCTTCAACCTCCAGGGCAGGTGCCGCTGGTGCATCTTCTCTCCCGTGGTCTGGCGCTACCACGGGAGTCTCAGGGGATGAGTTGAGGTCGATGACCACGACAGCTGGCGCCGGAGCTGCCGCAGCTTCAGCCACCACTTGGGGCAGCATCGGGACAGGAGCAGAAGCCTCCGCCCTCACAGCTTCAGCTGCTGTGGCTGAGGGCGGAGCCTCACTCCTCTTCTTGGGGACGCTGCAGATGATGGATGAAGAAACTTAAAAAACAGTTACTACAACAAAACAACTGTCTGAGGTAAAGATTAAAAATTACCTTGGAAGGCTTCCCCACCAGCTTGCACGGAATCTCTTTCCCGGGTGTTCTGGACTAACCATGGTTGCCGCCGGCGTGGTAGCTCCGGAAGGCCACATGGAACTTGTTGCAGCTGCGGGCATTTCCTTAGTCGAGGCCCCCCTCGACCGGGAAGGACCTCCGGACCCAGAGACCTCAGCTGTCCCTGGTACTAGAGTCACATGCCCGGGGCTAGCACCCCGGGAAGACACTGCTGCAGGTGCAGGCGCCGCAGTTGTAGAAGACCTCCCCCCTCCGGGGAGAAGGAGCTGTTGCAGAGGGTGCAGGCCTGACGGACCTTTCGTCGGTGTGCTTCAGCTTCCTCTTCCGGCTCGAGGGTTCGGCCGCCGGCTCCTTGCCCTTGCCGACGACTTCGGTCCTTGGCTTTGGGGCAGGGGCGGAGCCACCTTCAGAAGCCCCAGGGATCACCACCCTGAAAGTCGATCATCTCTCGACAACACCAAGGTCGTCAAGCGCCAACATCGTCTGCCAGAGCTCCCTGTTGAACTGTACTTCCACGTTTAGAGGGAGGAAAGCTGGTGGCGGGGTCAAGTCATCACCCGCGACGTCGATGCCGTGCTGGAACTTCTTGAGATGAAACTCCAAGGTCGCCCCCTCCATGTTGGACTTTAGCCTGGTCTCGACCCGGTCGTCGTCCATCACACTGTTGAGGGTCCAAGCGAGTTTTTCTCTCTTCTTCAGTGGTGCCCACCTGTTGACCAGGAAATTGCAAAATACCGCCTGAGGAGTTAATCCTCCCTCCACACATTGGAGGATCCTGGTCAGAGCAGGGTTGAAGGCATCCGACAGCACCGGAGTTTCACTCCAGACTGCAGTGTCGATGTTGGGGAGGCCTTCGGGCAGCTCCAGCTTCTCGTGCTCCTCCACTCAGATGACTATCCAGTCTTTCTTCCAATCGTCCCACTTTCCAGAGGGAAACGACCGGAGGTACTTGAATGGGCACTTCTTGCGCTTCACAAAGTAGTAGAAGCCAAGGTACTCATCACTCCTTCCGGTGGTATGGACGGTGAAGAAGGTCCGGAAAAGCTCAATGCAGGGTGGATGCCCACCCACATTTCACAGAAGTGGACGAAGACAGACACTAGAAGAATGGAGTGGGGGCCAAGGTGGTACAGCTGCAGACCATAGAAGTCTAGCAGCATCAAGAAAAAGGAGGAAAAAGGGGGGATCAACCCCACCATAGCGTACGCAGAAAAGTAAACCATCTCGCCGGTGTGCTCCTTCTCGAATGGGAGCTTTCCCCCGGCGTGGACCAGGTGGTTGAAGAAGTCCGAGTACCACCCCATGAGGGCCCAAACCTTCTTCAGGTCACTTTCGGTCTTCAAGCAGCTCTCGCGGAGACCCAACTCCATTGCAGCACATCGAGGCAAGGGAGGAAAAGCAAGCACAAGTTTGGGAGTTCGAGCGCAAGTTCAGATGAGAGGCGTAAAGAACCCCAGACAGTGCGTGCTTTCCTTTTTAACTAAGCCCCCGCAACGCTTGGATGGAAACCGCAGGGAAGCCGAATATACTATTAAAAAATTTCACACTGCCGATGACAAGAGGGCTTGGGACCACCCCAACGATCAAGTCGAGGTTCTTACCCAGGCGAACGGTTGTCATCATGAAAGGCGGGAAGCCCGAAGGCGGCGGCCTGACAAGGCGCGCGGGACCGATATGGTTTTCGTATCGGGAGCCGACGACCTTCAATTGTGTAAGATCCGCACGCCAAAGATCTCATTTGCCGCACCCGGGATATGCCATGCGGTGAGGACTTAACTCCAAAACTATCGCCAATAGCACATCTGAAGACCTTTGAAGACTCGTCTCAAAAGTTGAAGGATGGACCCACCTCCGGCGGAATGACTTCACCCAAGGGGTCTTCCCCAGAGGTGGGCCCAGGGGGCCACTATCGGTACCCTGAGTACTGTATACTCCTTGATATTGCAAAGATCTCAAGGAAATGTCATATACTTGATTTGAAGACCTTCGGAGGCCCACATGTCTGACATAACCGGACCCGCTTCCCCAACATGGTTAGTCCCAGGGTCGCCACGTGTACCATCAAACCAGAGCTACCGCCCACAAGGGGGAAGCTCCGGGCTATGTACCATAACGGCACCCCCGGACCTAACCCCAGACTAAGGGAAGCTCCGGAACTAACACGTGTCTGGTGGCACCGGACCTATCTGTTCCCCACAGTATGCTCCGGAGCTGCCACGTGTCCAACCGTTAGATCTTTAGCCTCAAACCTCCGGTAGAATCCACAACGGCTTTGGATCTTCAAAGGGGAATCAAGGACTTGAAGACCCGATTATGTGTCATTAAAACTATGTTAATGACACACGATCGGACGACCCTTATTACCAGTAACGGCGCTGTCAAAGCCCGTAACTCGGTCCTTAAGGGTAATTAAGCGTATCAAATGTGTATCAATATTAGTAGCCACTGGGGCCACATGTTGGGCCAGGCCAACTTGTAACGGATTGTCCTTGTACTATAAAAGGATAGGCCGATGATACATAGAGAACATCTGATCTGATCGTCTCACACGCGCTCTTAACTCACGTCACCTGAGTTGAGTTCATACATCCAATACAACACCAACACACCCCGTGGAGTAGGGTATTACGCTCAGGTGGCCCGAACCACGTAAATCTTTGTGTCTCCTGTGTCATTTTACATTTCACCTTCTTGAATCTTCGCGCACCCACACCGAACTTCAAACTCCGCAAACACTTTTAGTAGTGTCGGGAGATCTGTCAGATCAAAACCACCGACAACCCTACTCCACGGGGTTTGTGTTGCTGTATTGCGAGCTGGTCAGCTGGGATCAGGTTGAATGGAATGTCCCTGAGTTCGAGCGGTACAACCCTTTTATAGTTCTAAGGACTGACCGTTACAAAGCTTGCCTGGCCTGACATATGGCCCTAGCGTGTTTAATGGCCTAATACACTGTCTAAAGAGTATTAAGCATGATTAATAGTGTGATAACGTGCCTTAATGGCTGCGTTACCCCTATTAACAACTCTCTTGATCGTGTGCCATTAATACATCATTAACGACATGTAATTACATCTTGTAATTGCCACTTTAATTACATTTGATGGCTCATGCTGAAGGAGATCTGCTATTGTATGCATCGATGAAGGTTCGAAGGCTCCACACGTGGAAGTTCCGGAGCTTTCCCTTACGAGAGGTTAGGTCCGGGGCTACTGTACACATGTCAGCACCAGAGCTCCTCTCTGCTGGGGATTAGCTCCAGGTCTATTGTACATGTGTTGGCACCGGAGCTTTCCTTTGTTAGGAGCTTAGTTCCGGTTTTCATTTACATGCGTTGATCCAGGAGCTACCCATATGAGGGGAGCGGGTCCGGTGCAATGTGGCATATGGGGCTCGAGGAGTCTTTTAACTCTCATAGGTAGAAGTCCCTTATACTCTTCGCGGTATTAAGGGTACCTGATACGCAGGGTACCGACAGTGGCCCTCGGACCCACCTCTGGGAGAAACCCTTTGGGTTAAGTTATTCTCCCGGAGGTGGGGCCATTCTTGATTCCCGCGCTTCGATTTCAAGAGCCTTCTGATGTGCTGTTGGGACGATGGTCCGGGAGTGAACCATCGACGCATGGCTTGTTATGAATGCGGCAGACGAGATCCTTGTGTGAGGATCTCACGCAATTGAAGGTCGCCGATTCCCAATACAAAAACCGTATCAGTTCCGCACGCATTGTCAGGGTGCCGCCATCGGGTTTCCCACCGCTCATCATGACAACGGTTCGCCTTGGGTAAGAACCTCGATCTCTTCATCGAGGTGGCCCCATGCCCACTCGTCATTGACGGGTTAGACTTTTGAAATGTCCCTTCGTTCTTTCTGTTGTTTCCATCCAAGCGTCGCGAAGGCTTACTTAAGAGGGAAAGTGCGCACGTTTTGAGGACTCTTTACGCCTTCGATCATCTTTGTGCTCAGAGCCTCCCAAACTCCGCCTAACTTCCCTTCCTTTGCTCCGCTTTGCCTTGATGAAGTTGGGTCTCCCCAAGAGCCGCCTCAAGAGCGATGATGATCTGAAGAAGGTCTGGACCTACATGGGGTGGTCCAGCGACTCCTTCAACCATTTGGTCCGCGCCGGCAAGCTCCCGTTCAAGAAAGAACACAATGGTGATATGGTGTACTTCACAATGTACGCCATGGTGGGATTCATTCCACCATTCTCTTCTTTTCTTTTGATGCTGTTAGACTTTTATGGTCTGCAGCTGTATCACCTTGGCCCCCATTCTCTTCTCCTCGTGGCGACATTCATCCACTTTTGCGAGATGTGGGTGGGTATTCCCCCCTGCGTCGAGCTATTCCGCACCTTCTTCACCATCCACACCACCGGCAAGGGGAGTGAGCTTCTCGGCTTCTACTATTTTGTGATGCGCAAGAACTACCCCTTCAAATACTTGAAGTCGTTTCCTTCCGGCAAGTGGGACAACTGGAAGAAAGATTGGATCATCATTGCGGTGGAGGAGCACGAGAAGTTGGAGCTACCTGAAGGTCTCCCCAATGTTGACACCGACGCCTGGAGTGTAGTTCCAGTGCTGTCAAACACCTTCAACCATGTCTTGACCAGGATCCGCGAGTGCGTGGAGGGTGGAGTGATCCCCAAGATGGTTTTCTGCAATTTCCTGGTCAATAGGTGGGCTCCACTGAAGAAGAGGGAGAAGCTCGCATGGGCCCTCAACAGCGTGATGGATGACGACCGGATTGAAACCAGTCTGAAATCCAACTTGGACGATGAATCCTTGGAGTTTCATTTGAAGAAATTCTAGCACGGGATTAACGTCAACGACGACGACTTGGTTCCACCAGCAGCTTTCCTCCCTCTAAACATGGAGGCGCAGTTCAGTAGGGAGCTCCAGAGAAGTATGCCAGTGCTTGACGACCTCGGTGAGGTAGAAAGGCGTCCGACCACCAGATTGGTGATCCCCGGAGCTTCCAAGGATGGTCTTGCCTCCGCCCCAAGCCAGAAGACTGAAGACACCGGCAAGGGCAAGGGCAAAGAGCCAGCTGAGCCCTCCAGCTGAAAGAGAAAGTTGAAGCACGGTGACGGGAGTTCCGTCAGACCTGCTCCTTCTACCACGACTCCTTCTCTTCGGAGGGAGAGGTTTTCTGTAGCTACTCCTGCTCTGGTGCAAGCGTCTTCAAGAGGCGTTAGCTCCGGGCAGTTGACCCCGGCCTTAGTGCCGGCTAAAACCTCCAAGCCCGGGAGTTCTTCCCAGCCAAGAGAAGCTGCGGTTGAGAAGACTTCGGCTGCTACAAGCGGCCCTCAACTGAGGTCCGAAGCTGTAGTCTCACCAGACTTGGTGGGCTCTAGCTCCGGGCCTCAGAAGAAAAGATTATGAGGCGACTGGGGTGGCAGCATCCCTAGGTAAGCATTGATTGCTCGCCCTGACATGCCAGTCTTGTTTTTAATGTGTTTTGAATCTTCTCTTCTCTTTATTTCTAGGGTGTCGATGAAGGGGCCAGGAGCTTCAGCGCCTGTTGCAGCGGCTAGGGCTGTGCCTGCCGAAGCTCCGACTTCAAGCGCTGAGCCTCCTCGTCAGGCGGAAGCAGAAGTTGCCACAGCGCCGGCGCCAGCTGTCGTGAGCTTGGACTTGGATTCCTCACCCGAATCTCCTGTGGTAGCGCCGGACCACAGGAGAGAAGTTGAAGATGTACCCCTGGCGACGGTGGTGGAGGCTGATGCTCCAGCACCGGCGATGCCAGAAGTTCCGGCTTTTGAGCCGGAAGTTGTCGAAGCCCTGACTGCTGAGCCAGAAGTAGTTGAAGCCCCGACTATTGAGCTGGAAATCTCTCAAGCTCCAGCCCTTGTGCTAGAAGCGGTTGAAAGCCCAGTGGTTGAGCCAGAGGCACTTAAATCTCCGACCGTTGAACCAGAAGTAGCCGCCATGCCAGAGCCTGAGCCAGCGGCGGTTGAGGCCCCAGTCGAAGCCCCAATGCTGCTCCAGAGGTGGTGGTCCTGGAGGTACCTGGGCCAGAGCCGGAGTAGCCTGAGCAAGTGACAACAGGTCCTTCATCCTCAGAGCCTGTGACTGAAGGTTCAGAAGCGGCACCTTCAACTCCCGCATCGGAGGTTGGAATTCCCCCAGCGGGTTCGTACACCGCTACCACTGAAGGGCATCTCGAGAGTGGCCCTAGCGCTGCAGGAGTCCAGGGGACCACTATTGTAGAGTGGGACCCAATTTTTGTGATGGAAAATCCTTTTGAGCCTACGGAAATTCTCTCGGCAGGACCGGAACCTATCCCTCTGGCGTTGTCCATAGACTGCGCCTGCTCAAGTCTCCAACAGGTCCTGCTTGCTATTGATCATGAGAGCAAAGCCTTGGAGGAGGAGCGCCACACCTTGAGGTGTTGGGGCAACAGACTCCATTTTGAGACCAGGCTTCCTCAAACGAGGCTGGCTGACCAGAAGGAATGGATTAAGAGGGAGAAGGTCTGGTTAGAATACTGGGACAAGCTAATGGAGGAGAAAGAAGATGCCATCCGGGCGCTCGACGCTAACTCCAGAGAGATCCTGGAGCAAGCCAAGGAGAGACGTGATGCTGCTGACGAGCGTCACAAGAAAATTAATGAATTGAATGAAATTCTCCTGAAGCGTCAGGGGGACCTAGAGGCGAGAGAGGAAAACTCCTGAAGCAGCAGGAGGATGTGGTGAGGAGAGAGGCGGAGGTCACCCAGAAGTTGACTCTGGGTGATAAAAATTTGGTAGATCGCAACAAAAAGCTGGATCTATGGAAGGAGGAAGAAAGGAAGAAGAACTGGAAGGTGGAGCAAGAGCTCTCAAAAAGAGATTCTGACATTGCCGCTAGGGAGGAGAGATTCAAAGGCAGGGAAAAAGACCTTGCTGAAACGCGGAACCGTATCCACCTCCGGGAGACGGAGCTGGCCGACTGGGAAAAGCAAGTTGCTGAGAATATGCAGCAACATGCTAAGTTGGCTGAGCGCCTTGCCCGTGATGGTTTGGAGCTTGCGGCTGCCCGGATGTCGCTGGAGGAGCTGCAGAGCTTGAAGGAGACTGAAGCCATTCAAGTGTGGGACTTCTTGGGGTGGGCCAATGATGCGCTGACACCACTAGGTTTCAGTCCCGTACATCCGGACAACCCGAAACTGGACTTGGACCGAGTGCTGGTGGCCCTCAACGGTGCTGGCGGCAAACTTGACGCAATGGGCGACGTCATCGCAGAGCAGCTGGAGACGGAGGGGAAAACTCTGGCTACAAATGTTGCAGAATACGTGCTGACGTTTTATGTGAGCCGAGATCCCCAATTCCCACTAGACCCGGTGCTCAAAGGTCCCGTTTCCGAAGAGGAAGACGCTGCCAAGGCCAGCGTCCAAGAAGTTGCCCAAAAAGTCGCTTCATTCTTCCGCAGGTCTTAGGTCCTCAAGTAGCTAGAGCTTTCTTCATTTTGCCTTCTGTTGTACTCTCAATCTTGTAATCCAATATTCTTGATTAATGAAATCCTCCTTTCTGTCTTGAATTTCACTTTGTCTTCAATATACTGTGACGTATCTTGTTGGCCCCCTAGTACATGTGTACAATTGAAGTGTGTACATGTACCAAAGGTTGTGGCAGTATGTTGACGACTTGGATGCTTCACACTTGTAGATTTTAGGTCCGAAGTCTTCAATTCTGAGGCGTCGAAGACAGGCCCCTTGGGATGGTTGGAGCTTGGTAGCTCCGACGTCATCCACTGCCAACATATTAGACATTGACGGCGGACCCTTCTTGGAGGATGTCAGAGCTTAGTAGCTCCGACGTCGTCCACCATCGCTATGAACTTTTGCTTTTCCTGCACATTAAAGGCAAGAGAAAAAGTAAAATTCGTCCTCTTGTCTATAAATTTGTTGTGACTTATTGTTCTTATTTGGACTTTAGGTCCGAAGAAACTCAACGTGATAACGAGCGTTTTGATATAATATTTTTAGATCGGCATGCCTTTTTAGTACTCACCCTACTAAGGCCTGCCGGGGTGTAGCGGCGTACTTAGGGTGCAGGACCAGGCTAAGTCGATAGCACACGCCGGACCTATGTCGGCTTGGCGTTTAGGCAAGTAAACAATGTAAGAATGTTAAGATCCGATAAGACTATCAATAAGGCTTGTAATGCATGTGAATTACTTGGAATAAAGTTCAAAAAGATCTGCACAACTTCATTATAGACAAGCGGGGTGAAAATAATTTGATATATTGAGCCTTGCAAAAAAGTAATGCACGTGGAGTCTGTTTTCACACAATAATGCCTTTCATTATAGGTCTGGATTACAGGGGAAACAAGGACACACTTAGGGTGCTGGACCATGCTAAATGTGCTATACATTTGTACTAGCCCAGAGCAAGTAGTTACACTTTTAGTGCTGTGACTGTCTCAAGTGTTACTTGAACTTCCCGGACCCTCCCGGAGGGGTCTGGATGTTCTCCAGGAGGACTTGCTCGTCTCTGTATGATGACTCGACAACATGCATTGTGTGTAATTACAGTCTCACCTCCGTGATTCTAAGCATAAAACTTACGGAGGTGCTCGATGTTCCAAGGATTAGGGAGTGGAATCCCATCCTCAGTTGCCAAATCGCATTCTAGTCGGGATACTTTAATTACTCGGAAGGGACCCTCCCAGCTAGGGGAAAGTTTGTTTATCCCTTCACGTCTTAGTATCTTCCGAAGCACCAGGTCGCCTTCTTCAAGCTGTCGGTCGCGCACATGCCTTTGATGATAGCGCCGGAGCGCTTGGCGATAACATGCATCCCGAACAGCTGCTTGGCACCTTCCCTCGTCGACGAGGTCAAGGTCTTCACGTCGGAGCTGGTCCTGCGTGGCTTCGTCGAAGGTATGGACTAGGAGGGACCCCAAGGTGATCTCTGGAGGAAGGACTTCTTCAGCTCCATACACCAGAAAGAATGGAGTTTCCCCGGTTGACCGGTTTGGAGTTGTTCTGTTCGCCCACAATGTGGATGGAAGCTCCTCAATCCAGTTAGCTCCATGCTTTTTCAAGCGCTCATAGGTGCGCGCCTTGAGTCCTTTTAAGATTTATGCATTTGCTCCCTTGGCTTGGCCATTGCTTGCTGGATGAGCTACTGAGGCTAGCTAAGTTGAATGCCGAGGTCGTCGCAATATTCTTGGAATGCAGCACTTGTAAATTGAGTTCCGTTGTCAGTTATGACTTTGTTAGGAACTCCAAATCTGCATATAATGGACTTCAAGAACTTGATTGCAGATTGTTTGTTGATTGTCACAACTGGAGTTGCTTCCAACCACTTGATGAATGTTGACGGCTCCTAAGATATACTAACAAATCAACCCCAACAATGACACCAGAAATGCTTGTTGGTATTTCTGATGCACCATTAACTAAACATCTCCAACTGATGTGTTAGAAATGCTTGTTAATGGTTCTATTGGATCACAGAGTGAGTTCCTCAAGCGCACGGAGATATCATTGTAGCATTTCCCCTTAAGAGTATTCCCAAGGGTGTCATTTATTTGATCCCAAAGGAAGGCAGGGAAGAGATATAACAATCATCAAGTGGAAAGGGTAGAAAGGTCTAGGTAAGAATCTAGTAAGGATGGATAAAATAATAGTGGAGGTAGTGTGACACACACAAAAGCTTTCATGTCTAAGGGGGGTAAGAGGATCCAAGAGGTTAGCTAAGGTTGAGAGTTATGGAGGTACTCCTACTATGCTCTATTGTACATATACATAGTCTAAACTAATTATTCAGAAGCTAGATCAATAGTGAATACTTATGCTATGTGGTTCAACACATTGGGCATGGACTTACCCCTAGCAATACAAGGGCGACTTCCGCCAAGAGCCTGTGGCATAGCCGAACGTGGAGGATTACAAAGGACAGATAGGGCTATCACCACCTACTGGCTCCCACAACGATTCTTATACCGGTGCCTATGTCTGCATGGCAACGGCACAGATCCCGTGGAGCGCCGAACACAACACGCCTTGAACCTGCAACACGTCTGTCACGTGGGCTCCGTGCTGGTGCAACCCGAGCGATGATCCCAGATTTGGGTCCCGGCTCGGGATTCGGGGGTGGAACTTCGACGCGGGTAGACACCACCACACATCTTCCGGGATTCAACAACGAAGGGGCCATGCATTGGTCAACTCATACAACCCGATTGCTACGGCCTCCGCACTGTTGGATCCCGATCTTGGCACTGCACCAACCTCTGCGGTACACCCTCGACTAGCAACGACTACTCATCCACGACACCACATGACCACACGTTCTCGTGATGGCATTCACCTGCCTAATCTGAGATACTACGCGGGAACAGTGACTAAGCAGATCTCATCTCCACCGACATCCGTACGTGCGGCGATGAGGGACCCTGAGTGGTTCGCTGCCATGCAAGAAGAAATATGTGCCCTCCGCGCCAACAAGGCTTGGACGCTCGTTCCGCGACCTCCTGGCGTCAACGTCATTACAGGCAAATGGCTCTTCAAAAATAAAGTCCCTGCCGATGGAAGCCTCAATCGCCGTAAGGCGCGCTGGGTCATCCGTGGTTTTCATCAACGACAGGGGATTGACTTCGACCAGACATTCTCCCTTGTGGTGAAACTGGCGACTATTCATGCCGTTCTTCATCTGGCGGCATCTCGTCATTGGCCAGTACACCAGCTCGACGTGAAGAACGCCTTTCTTCACAGAGATCTTTCTGAGCACGTCTACTACGCACAACCGACGGGCTTCATCGACAAAGATAACCCCGACTTTGTGTGCCTACTGTCTAAGTCCTTGTATGGACTCAAGCAAGCGCCGCGGGCATGGTTCCAAACATTTGCTGGTGAGCTTCACCGACTCGGATTCATCTGCTCCAAAGCAGACTCCTCTCTGTTCGTCTACCAGCATGGATCTACTATGGCATATCTACTCTTGTATGTGTATGATATCGTACTAGCTGGATCTAGTTCGTCGCTGGTGCAGGAATTGGTGCAGCGCCTGAGTTCCCGTCTTGCCATGAAGGACTTGGGACCCCTTACTTCCTTGGCATTCAAGTGCGTCAGACAACTAGCGGCTTCTTCCTCAACCAAGCAGGATATGCAGAAGATGTTCTTCAACGTGCTGGCATGTTAAACTGCAAACTGGCGCCTACTCCCGTGGACACCAAACCGAAGACCTCTGCAACAGAAGGCCAACTGGTGCAGGATGCATCATTCTACCACAGCATCACCGGAGCACTTCAGTACCTTACTCTTACGCGGCCTGATATCTCATATGCCGTGAACGAAGTGTGCCTTCATATGCATGCACCTCGTGACATCCATTGGAGTCTTGTCAAGCATATTCTGCGTTACATCAAAGGCACTGTCCAACATGGTCTTCAGCTGCACTCCTCCAAGAACAGTACACTGACAGCATACTCAGATGCTGATTGGGCTGGTTGTCCTGACACACGCTGGTCGACTTCAGGCTACTGCATATATCTTGGTGACTCGCTGATCTCCTGGTCTTCCAAGAGACAGGCGACGGTATCTCGCTCCAGTGCGGAAGCGGAGTACTGTGCAGTAGCGAATGCAGCGGCCGAATGTTGTTGGCTTCGACAACTTCTTCAAGAACTACACGTGGAGATTCCAAAGGCCACCATTCTATACTGCGACAACATCTCAGCAGTATACCTCACGCAGAATCCAGTGAATCATCGTCGAACCAAGCATATCGAGCTGGACATTCATTTTGTTCGTGAGAAGGTGACTCTGGGAGAACTACATGTTCTACACATTCCGACGGCTCAACAATTCGCAGACGTCATGACCAAAGGACTGCCCACTAAAGTTTTCATAGATTTCCGTACCAGTTTATGCGTCACATGCATCGACGCATAAACTGAGGGGGGTGTTGGAATTCGTATTCGGTTTTGATTTTCTGTTGGCTTGGCCCGCTGCCGATAGGCTGTTGCACACGTACGCGAGATATCAGGCAACGATCGGTTGCTGGCTGCATGGTCCACTCTCATCGCCCATGCATGCCGGGTGTCCGTTGCCTGACTCGTTCATCTTCACACACACCCATCGACCGGTTCCCGCCTATATGTATTGATCCTTGTGATGAATACAATTTGACGATCGCCTCTCAACTGGACTATACCCCATTAGTCTCCTCGGTCATGGGAAGAATTGATCCTATTACAGTCAATGAACTATACTCGCTTGCTCTTGGTTACGAGCATTGCAAAGACATGCTTAAGGAAGAGGAGCAGTATGGTCCACCGTCAGCTAACTCAACAATGATAGGACGGGGACGTGGAAGAAATAGCAGCAGAGGTGGCAGACCTCCCTCTGGACAAGGCATGAACCGAGGCAGACGTGGAGTGCACATGCGACCAAGTCCAGGAAATACTAATCAAGCTCCCAAGGTTATTTGTCAGATCTGTGGGAAACCTAATCACCAAGCTATAGAATGATGGTATCGTTTTGATCTGGACTACAGTAAAGATGAAAAGTTTGGTAGTGCTGTTGTCTTGTCGTATGGTGTTGATACTAATTGTTACACCGACACGGGTGCTATGGATCACGTTACTGGAGAGTTAGACAAACTCTCAACACAAAAAATATCAAGGCCATGATCAATTACATGTAGCTAATGGCAAAGGTATGTACATTAGTCATGTTGGCAATACTTTGACTTATTCTCCTAAAAGATCATTGCACCTTGATAATGTCTTACATGTTCCTAGTTCAAAAATCAATCTGTGTTCCATTCATGAACTTGCAAAGGATAATAATGTATTCTTTAAATATCATCCTTGGTGTTTCTTTATTAAGGATCGGGTCAGGAAGAACACAATTCTTGAAGGAAAGTGTGTGGGAGGACTCTATCCGATCAAGTCATCACCAAAGCCCATTGTCAAGAGAGGTCTAGCATCAATAAAGCCAACCATAGAGTTGTGGCACAGACGCTTAGGTCTTCTATCCTTTGTTACAGTTGATCATATTTTGAGGAACAATTAACTTTCTGTTGAAAAGGGCATTGAAAGTAATTCCTTGTGTGATGCTTGTCAAAAGGCAAAAGGCCACCAACTTCCATATCCCAAGTCAACTAGTATTTCAAAACATCCTCTGGAACTTTATCCACTCGGATGTGTGGGGGCCAGCCCCAAAAACAGTCAATAGAAATGAGTACTATGTTAGTTTCATTAACGACTTTAGTAAATACACCTGGATATACCTTCTGAAGCAAAAGTCCGAGGTTTTCAAAGTATTCAATATTTTCCAAAATCTTGTCAAAAGACAATTCAATAGGAAAATTCTAGCTGTTCAAACCGACTGGGAGTTGAATATGAGAAGTTGAACACTTTCTTCCAACAAATACGAGTCAGTCATCATGTTTCATGTCCTCACGCACACCAAAGTGATGCGGAAAGAAAACACAGACACATAGTGGAGGTTGGTCTTGCACTACTAGCTAATGCCTCCATGCCTCTCAACTTTCGGGATGGGGATTTTACAACTGTTGTCTTCCTTATTAATGTTATTCCCTCTCGTGTAATCCAAATGAAAACCCCTTTAGTGATTCTACTTGACACACATCAGAATACTCATCCTTGAAAACTTTTGGGTGCGCTTGTTGGCCCAACTTTAGACCATATAATCACAGGAAGCTAGCTTTTTGATCCACTAGGTGTGTCTTCCTCACAGTCCCATGCACAAGGGGTAGAAATGTCTTGAGCCAAAAACAGGACATGTGTACATCTCTAGGGATGTAGTATTTGATGAACGGACCTTCCCATTCTCTGAATTGCATGAGAACGCCGGAGCTAGACTCAGGAAGGAGATCTTACTCTTACCAGAAAACCTATCCGAGTGCAAATGACTTAGGGAGAAAATAAAGTATTGTTGATTTTACTAACGGTACTAACCTTGAATGTGAGAATATTGAATCACAGGTTCTGGAAAATGGAGAAGAACAAGCTGATCATATACTGGAAAATTTTGTTGGAATTAGGCCAAATACAACAAGGGGCGCTGCTGAAATTACACACATGAGACAAGGCAGCACCGAAATTGAGGATGATCTAGCAGCAGATCCAAGAAGGAACGTCCCTGCACAAAATTTGTCTCGAGCAGAGATCGACCAGACAGAGGGCGCATTAATGCCCGACCAGGATTCTCCCGCTCGACGTGCCAAAGTGACGTCTGACCCAGATTGTGCCCACGTGTCAACCAGTAAACGGAGCAATGTGGACGCTAGTGTGAACGATTCTAGTGCAATTCCTGGTGCGGATTGCAAGGATCAGTTGCGGAAAACAACATTGTAGCTCAGCCTGGAAATAGAATGCGAACTCGGCAACAAGCAGGTATTTCTGTACCTAAAGTTTTTACCGACGACACTATTAGGTACTCCTGGTTCACGTCAAGTGGAGAACCTCAAAGCTTGTAGGAAGCTCTTAATAATGATGGTGGGAGACTTGCTATGAACCTAGAGTTTCAAGCTCTCAAGGATAACAAAACATGACACTTGGTTGAACCAAGTCAAAGTAAAAATATTATTGATTGCAAGTGGGTTTATAAAGTAAAAAGGAAGTCTGATGGTACAGTGGATCGGCTCAAAGCTCGTTTAGTTAGTTGCCAAGGACTTCAAACAAAGATATGTGATAGATTATGCAGATACATTCAGTACTGTAGTTAAAGTTGCTACAACTCGATTGGTTTTGTCAATTGCAATCTCAAAGAATTGGTATTTGAGGCAGCTGGATGTACAAAATGCGTTCTTGCACAATATTCTAGAAGAGGAAGTTTATATGAGACAATCTCCTGGTTATGAAGACAAAGTATTTCCTTCTCACATATGCAAGCTTGATAAAGCTATGTATGGTTTAAAACAAGCCTCAAGAGCTTGGTATTCAAGACTGAGCACTAAATTACAGCAACTTGGTTTTGTTTCTTCAAAATCAGATCAGTCATTATTTATCTACAGGGAAGCCGATGCTACAATTTTTATGTTGATACATGTAGATGAAATTATTGTAGCAAGCTCATCGAACAAGGCTGTTGAAAGAATTCTTCTTGAGTTCAGAAGCAGTTTCGCCTTAAAAGATCATGGTGACTTGCATTACTTCTTGGGAATAGAAGTCAGAAGATCGAAAGAAAGTCTGGTGCTGTCTCAAGAAAGGTATGCTGGTGATATTTTAAAAAAGAGTGAATATGCATAATGCAAGTCGGTGTCTACACCTTTGACGGTGTGTCGGTAAAATTATCAGCCTACAGTGGAACAACACTTGATGAAGAAAATAGTAAAAACTACAGGAGCATAGTCGGGGCATTACACTACCTTACTCTCACAAGGCTCGACATAGCATTTGCAGTTAACAAGGTTTCTTAGTATTTACATGCACCAACTTCAGCTTACTGGTCGGCAGTCAAAAGAATTCTCAGATTTGTTAGTGGTACAATCAAGCTTGGACTTGCATTTAAGAAATCTGTCTCGACCAGAATTAGTGCGTTCTCGGATGCCGATTGAGCAGGTTGTGTCAATGATCGCAGGTCTATGGGAGGATTTGTTATATTCTTTGAAGCAAATCTCGTAGCATGGAGTGCAAAGAAGCAACCAACAATTTTTAGATATTCAACTAAGGCAGAATATAAGGCCATAGCAAATGCTACGGCCGAAGTCATTTGGTTGTAGTTTAATTTAAAAGAATTACTTGACATCAAGGAAAGTAGCATATCCTGTTTGTGGTGCGATAATCTAGGTGCTACATATCTAACAACTAATCCTATTTTCCATGGAAGAGTCAAGCATGTTGAGATCAATTATCATTTTGTTAGAGAAAAGGTTGCTAATAAGTAGATTGAAGTTTGCCACATCTCATCCAAAGATCAAGTGGTCGATGGATTTACAAAAGCTCTGACAACACAATTACAAAAGAAATTTCAAGACAATCTTAACTTGGAAAAGTTATGATTGAGAGAGCTGTTAGAAGTAATATATTTGTGTATGGTAGAATCCTGTGTACATCACGTTTTAGTCTCCAGGTTGTAACCGAGTCTCCAGGTTGTAATCTAGTAGATAGAGTCCGGAAGAGACTTAAGTCCAGTTTAGTCTCCAGGTTCTAACCGAGTCTATAAATGATTCGTGCCTGGCTGATTGTAAGGGTGCATTTGGTTGGTGGGATAAAGTGGAACGGGATGGGACGAACTCACTTCTACTAGTGTTTGTTTTGGAGACAGGTGGGATGGAGTCATTTCAAGAAAAGAATATTCTTCTCAAATCTGGGACAGACTCATCCTTCCAAAATCGGCCGGATCGATCCATCCCACTTTAAAGGTGTCAGCATCCGTTCCAACCTCCCGCGCGTGCACCCTGCCGGCCGCTGGATGCGCCGCTCAGCCCCTGCCTTCTACCGTCGTTAACATCACACAGCTCGCCACTACCGACTACGACACTCGCCAAGGCCAACGTGGCTACTGTGGCCGGCCTCCTGCGGTGCCACGCTGCTCGCCTCCCTGCAGTGCCGCGTCGTTACTCACTAACGCCGATGCCATCCTGCTCTAGGCTTGTGCTGCACTCGTCGTCAATTGAGTCCTCCTGCTCTAGGCCGAGCCGGCGAAGGACGCGCTTGAGCTGCTTAGTCTTCCACGGTGCGCGGCAATTCTGGAATCAGACAGCCATTTGGCACGACTGCAGGTCCAGCTTTCGCACCAGCTCTGTCTTGCGCTCTGGGTCCACCTTGTTCTCCTCAAAGCTCCTCTCCAGCAGATACATCTTGCTCAGTGCCACACACTCGTCACTCACGCGCAAGTACAAGCTAGCAGCTCGTGTATACACGTGCTTCTTCAGATGCAGAACGACTGCTCCTGTTCGTCCACAAGTTGTTTGACGAAATGATCAAGTGACATACAGTTAACGGATATGAGATGCCGGCAATTTCCATCCCTCTTCATCCCTTCAATCAAACAAAAAACAAAGATCATCCCCCTTTAAGACAAACAGAAAATGGAACCATCCCATCCTTAAAAATCGGGATGGACCCAACCCGTCCCACATTGCCCCCAAACCAAACACACCCTAAATAAACCCGGCGGCTCCTGATGGAGCATCACGCCTTCGCTCATTATCTAATACTCCCCGTAATTCTTTTCAACTTTACCAGTTGTCTGTAATTCTTTTTCTAAGCGATTTGCATGATTGCCTTAGTTTTGATTCTAATTACATGTTTGGCTTCATATTTTTAACTTGGCACGATTGCCTCTGACTTTTGGAAAATAATTGCAAACGTTTGCCCCTAAAAACAGGGACAAACATGTAACTATAAAGGCAAAATGTGCCATTTCTTACGAAAACAAATGGGAAAATGTGCAATTTCTTTTGAAAACACATTAGAGAAATGTGCCAAGTTGAAATAACGTGAGGGTAAAGGTGCTACGTTGAAAAAAGAAGAATAAATGTGCAATTAGATATCAAAATGGCGGCACTGAGCAATTATATGTTTTTTCCTTGATCCACTCATCCGCAGTTGGGTCAGTCATTTCACAGTCATACCATTTTTATTTCTAGTCATGTGGTCAGCCGGGGTTGTTTAGTCATATAATCATCATGTTAGAAACAGTACACTTCAGAGATAAAATAATTTTCTAAAACTGTAACAATTCATATGATAGACAATTCGCAAAACATAAGCAGCGACATGCATATAATGTTGATTATACCTATCTCATTGGTGAGTAAAAAACTCCTCTTCAGTTATAGCGGGGATGCCATCAACTTTAAAGACGATGAGTTACGAGAATGAAGATGGTCGTAGAAGGAAGCAGACATTCTATTGAGCCATCGTGTGAACCCTATCTGCAAACCTAATTTGCTCCTCACGTCAGTGATAGTGATGGTGGAGCCTTAAGGAGATGCGCAAGACCGTTGATCAGAGGATGTATTCGCCTTTATGCCCATGAAGAATTGCTCTATATTTTAAGGCAAATTCCAGTAATTGAAGGTAATTATTCACTAGTAATGTGAGACAATTAAGCTCCAATAACTTAAGCTAATAATACTCAAGTAAATTTAATGCAATTAAGCCTCAATAACTGACTCACAAAATAGAATGTAATGAATCCAAGATCAGTGAAAGTTCATCAAAAGGCAAGAAAGAATAATTACCAAATTAGTCACCACTTTGCAAGTCTCAATTCACGTGAAAATACGCATGCGTGATTGTGTGTGAGTCCAACCCATTATCCTCTCATATATTTCACACATGCAAAATAGCTCCTACTATAAGTGGGTATAACTCCACTCCAATTTTCCATACGAGGTTAATGTTTCGTACTGAGATTTTTGAATTTATTTGAAATTAATGGGACCCAGGCCCACATATTTCCGCACATCATGGATAATTTGATTCGTTGTCTATGTATATGCCCAATTGTGTATTAAAACGGGTTTGTTTAGTAGTTTAAAGTTCATCAGACGCAACATACAACATCTGATACCTCAGGTCAGAGCTCGAGAATTTTTACGCAACCTTCAATTACATTACAGATCCAAATTGAAACAGAATTTATGATTTTTCATGTAATGTTGTACTTGGCTGCAAATTTGTCATGTACTTAAGCTTCTTTTAATGTGAAAGCGGGTTTGGCCTAGTAGTTAAGTACTTTGAGTAACACTACTTAGGTCCTGTATCGGTTCTTGGTGGGAGAAAATTTCAGGCTGAATTTCACAGTATTAGATACAGGTACTCTATAGAAGAAGTCATGGGCGCTGGATCTGGGGTGCACTTACGAAAAATATGAAGAGATGAATGTGCCGTAATATTGGCTTATGAAGTCCGGTCCACAGTCGTGTGCTTAGCCATCCAGTTATCGTCACCTTGTTATAGATAATAGGTTGTAAGTGTCTGCATTTGTACTCACTTGTAATAAATTTGCCATAACCTCCTCAGAGGGAAATGTCAGGACTTACCCATCATCTAAAAAAGACAATAGGCTGTAATTTCTTTTTGTATGGGTTATATTTGAATGTTAGAATTTTATAGGATGGTAGATATCATAAACTATGTTAGAAAATAATTTTATAAATATTTTCATGCATTATTTCATCTCCCAAACGATATTTATTTGTATGATTTGAAAATATAAAACCAATAAATAAAAAGATTAAATTTATTTTGCTAATGTATTATATGTTGTGATGTATAATCTAAATAAAGTTTTACCTTCAAAAATTAATTTTACAAAGAGAAACAAAAAATTATTACGGAGTGAATTGAACCAATGTAAATAGTTTGGGTAGACTGAATCAAAATTTTCTTTAGGAAATTAAGAAAACAACACTAATACTTACGGGTATCAAAATGAACTTTTCCCATAAAGAATCGGTGGCAACATTGTGGGTTACACCATCCTCCATTCTTAAACACATGAGGCTGACTCCACATGTAGCAGACAATGCTCCCACACTAAGGCATAGTCCTGGAGTCTGTGTACAAATTTTGTAATAGAACTTTATGTTGGTTCCAAGGCCAGCTCTGATCGCCTAGGGCGCAGGCCAGAGGGGGCCCAAAATTTGTGTAAACATGTACATGTATATAATTAAGTCGGGACTTTATTTATCATTAAAAAATATAATTAATAAGTTATAAACAATATATTAACAAACCTAAAATTTGGAGGCAGACCTAAGCCCAGCCCGAACTGAGGCAGCACCAGCACTCTCCAGTAGTATTGGGCCTGCTCACACCTAATTTTTTTACGTGAGGAAGCCTGCACCAATTAGGTTCCAGTTCGGTAAGGTTATGGCTCGGTTCCTAATTTCCTTTTCCGCTAGCAATAAGGGCAAAAGTACGGACTACGGAGCTGCCACCGCTGTTCGGTTCATAATTCGTCTAATGGTCTCGTCGGATGCCGGTCAAATTGAGGAGAGGAGCCAGAGGGAGGCTGCGTCGTGGTGATCAAATTGTGAGTCCAGCTGTGCTGGCGCGGCCGCGAAACAAAGTGCAAGGTAAAAGATGCAAAAAGATCCAAGGATCACGGTTGAGTAAAAAATAAATAAAAGATAAAACAATTTGGTTTCATCTCGAGAATCTCTTAATTACATTTGTGAGTCATTTTTATCATTAATTTGTATATGTCATATGATATCTGGAGTGATAATTATTTGTTTACAATTATATGTGTTACAATGTTGTCTAAAAAATATCCATCTGGTGCTACAAAGAACAATAAAAGAAAATGAGAGAATCAATTTGTTGAACCACAAAAAGGTGCTTTGAATAAACATTTCACTTCACCAAGTTGTGTTGACATCAACAACAATAATCAAAGACAAGATCCTAACCACGAAGAGGATGATGATCAGAATTAAGATGTACCTACTTAGGTAAGTGATATATTTTTTAGATGATGGCTACATGCAAGTTCCGACTTTTCCCTCTAAGAATGTTATGGCCAACTTATTACAAGTGAGTACAAATGCAAACACTCACAACCTATTGTCTAGAACAAGGCGACGGTAATTGGATGGTAAAACACACGATTGTAGACCGGACTTCGTAGACCAATATTACGGCATGTTCATCCCTTCACATGTTATGTAAGTGCACCCCACATCTAGCGCATACGACTTCCTCTATAGAGTACCTGCATTTAGTGTTACAAAATTCGGCCTAAAATTCGCTTCTACCAAGAATCAAACAAGGGACTTGAGTAGTGCTACTCATATTACTAAACCACTAGGCTAAGCCTCCTTTCACATGTCAGTGATATATGTTGCATTGAGAAGGATATCCTGGATTAATACAACTTACAATTGGCACCACTACAAAAAACATTTTTACAGGCGCCTCGATTTTTTTACACAGACATCCCGTTAAAAAATACACATGTGATGTCTAATGATTTAATAGCCACCTATGATGATAGAACTTCACAAGCGGCTCGCAAAACTGATCCCCGGGGTAAACATACCTATTTTTACAAGCGAACTTTGAAGAACGAGCCGCTGTCATCATGCCATTAATACAGGCGGCTGATGCGACTAGGCGTGCGCACTGGTTACCGAGGTGACTTAAACTCGCACAGTGCATGCTTGTCCTTTGAATTCAATTCGAAGCATCCCATCAATACCGCGCATTGATATGAACCGTCGGGCTGCTATGATGCTATAAAGACACACTTGCACGATCGACTTCTTTGCACAACCACTCTTCCTCTTCTCCGCAAAACCGTGTCGCGCCCCATCGACGAGAACATTAAATGGCTGACAAGAACACGCCGCCGTCAAGACCGCTGAGGGACCTAGCGCCTAAGCAGCTACGACCGGACTCCCCGTTGAGCTCCATGCGAATGGAGTTCGTCCTCCGCAACATGGCACAAGATGTATTTAACAGTACATCTCGCTCTATGTGGTGTATTGGGCTCGGTACCTTCTGGAATAGGCACCATGGGCTACTACATGTTCGGCCTCACGCATGTGACTGGTCATCTTGACACTCTTTGGGAGACGATGGCAACTGAGCTCGGCGTCGAGGCTACAACAACCTGGCGGCGATGACCGAAAGACTGGATTTCCCGGTTCTGCTGCCGGAGGCACCTTAGGGGCCCCAAGAGGGCCAGGAGCCCATGGAGCCCGAGGAGAAGGAGTAGAAATTAGTTATTTTTTTTATTGTTTTTAGTTGATATTATTTTTCTTTTCTTATTTTTAGTTGATGTTATAAAAACATAAACTAATGAACTATTTATGGCATTAATGGATGTGTTACACATTATTGATGTAAAACATCTTTGTAGATATGTATTGCATAAGTTGATCAAAAAGTGTCATAAGTTTTTACAGGTGGTCCTTAACCAAAAGACGTCTGTGATAATAGTATTTCTAAATATCTTCAGAAGCGACTCCTCAGCTTCCCAGGTGGTGAAGAGGACACCGCTCGAGAAATTTTTTTATAAATTATTTGAAAAATTTCCCAGACGGTGAGTAAGAAGTCGCCGCCTGTGATATGATTTCTCTATAAATGAAGCATCGGCGGCGCCCTGCAACCTTAAATGTGCTAACATTTTCATTTTTCCGCCAAGCCCTCCCCCGCCACCGCCAAGTCCTCACCTCGCCGTCCTCACCCTCGCCATCCTCACCGTTGCCGTCCGCACCCTCGTTGTTCTCGCCGTCCACACTCTTGCTGTCCTCAACCTCGCCGTCCTCTCCCTCGTCGTCCTCACCCTTGCTGTCGCTATCCTCACCCTTGCTATCCTCACTATCACCGTCCTCACTCTCATCGTCCTTGCCCTCATCTTGGTTGCTCTCGTTACCGTTGCCGCTAAGCGCCATCCTCACCGTCACCTCCTCGCCGTTGTCGTCCTCACCCTCGCCTTCTCCGCCGTCGTCCTCGATGTCGCCGTCGAGCGCCGCCCTCAAAGTATAGATTTTCTGCTATTTGTATTGTTACTTTGTGTAGATTTTCTAAATACGCATCAAAGGTATGATCATATTTGCATTTATCTATGTGGTTTCCATCATTCTTTTGATTTTGTGTAAATGTTATTTTTTAATTCTGGCACAATATTCATATGTGATATCTTGTACTCGTAGAGAACACTATGGAGAATTTATCAATCGTCCTTGATGATTATGATAGTGTGGAGGTAGTGTCTTCTCTCTCTGTAGAGCAGGCCCAAAAGGTTGGTCATAATTTCTTATTTTTACATATTTTTCTAGTTATACATTGTAGTGACAAAACATTGATGCTACAATCTGATTATATCTTCTTTTTGAAGCTTAAAGCTGGCAATGGAGAAGAAATTTTTCCCTCAAAGTGGGAGGTGGAACTTCAACAATAATCATGTCTTTCATATTGCAGTTTGGAAAGCTTAGTGATGTGATTGCAGCTCGATCTAGATTAAAGGAGACACGACCATTTCCTATTCATAGGAACATGGATGTTTCCTATTCATTGCAATGTTAGAGAGAGCAAGCTATGAATTGCAATGTATGAATTATGAATATTAGCTGCGAGCTGAGAGAAACTATGAATTGCTATATAATTGAACTATATTTTACAATGTAGAAACTATTAATTGCAATGTATGAAACTATGATTTGCAATATATAAACTATGAATTGCAATCTATAAACTATGAATTGCATTGAATATATTGTAATTGCTATTATTTAAATTTGATCAGGAAATTATAAATAATTGGATTTAATTAGTTCTGCCCTAATGTTTTATCACAGGCGCACGTTGTACGTTAAAACCCGCCTGAGATAATGCTTCATCACAGGCAGCACATTGTACGTAAACAACCGCCAGAAAATCGTTAGCACATATGATTTCTAAAAGTGCCTGTGAAAATGATTGATTTTCACAGACTTTTTGTTTCAGGTGGTTTTGAAATCCGCTTGTGATAATATGTTTAGAGCTGCATGAGATAAAGGTTTTTGTAGTAGTGAGGGTGTTCCTGCTAGAAATGGTTAAAAAATATCCTGGACAATATGCTTGATATTATTTTAAATGATTTTGCATCTAGGAATGTTCGTAGAATTTTTCTTTGAAGCACCAAAACATTATTATCAATGAAATTATCATAATTTGGTACTCATTTGAGGTAATTGTACGTTTATGCTATCATGTTTTTTATGCATTTTTAATTTATATCGTACTATATTATTACTCAATTTAATATTTTATTATATGTCTTAAACTAAGGGCATGTTTAGCATGGCTTCAAAGCCAAACTCTCTAAAAGCGCTGATAAAATATTGTGAAATATCTCAACTCCGACTCCACGAGGAAGTCCAACTCTACGAAGTTTTCACATTCCTAGTTTATTTTTTCAGAGCACCTCTTTTCCTACTCCAAAACAGACTTTTACGGAACTGAACACGGAGTTGGGGCGTAATTAATCTTAATTGCCACCCATTACATGGTGAATCGTTATTTTCTTTTTTGTCTGTCACTTCCTCTTCCAGGCGCGTGAGAAGGCCAGGGCGGAGCGCCGCCCGCGTGGAACAACGGTGCTTGGCCCCGTCGACCCCGCATCCACAGCGTCGGCCCCTGGTGTGGACGAGCCCGGCATGAATCCGCACGTTGCTGTGTCGGGTGCCATAACCCTAGGCCGATGCCGCTAAAGCTGAGGAAAGTTGCCGCGCCACCGCCTCTGTCATCCAACGTTCACCGTAGGCCATCCCTCCTCCTCCATCGTCTGTTCCTCCCTTTTGATGCTTGTGTTAGAAAACAATGCACTTTAGAGATAAAATTAATTCCTATTATAGCAGTACACATGATAGATAGTCAACAGAACATGAACAATAACATACAAATAAAGCATATTATATCTATCATATTCATGCGTAGAAAACTCATCTTTTACTTATAGTGTTGATGCTTCCAGCTTGAAAAATGATGAGTGGAGTGTGTGAAGAAGGTTGTAGAGGAAGCGGATCTTCTATCGAGCAGTCGCGCGAACGCTACCTAAAAACCTGATTTGCCCTAATCCGTGCAGATTCTTCACTAGGACGTGGTTTCAGAGACACTGCTCTCCCACACGTCGGTGACACGCCAACGGGAGTGATGGACTAGCCTGTAGCAGACGCTCAACACAGTGGACTAGTGAGTCTGTTCACCTCTATATTCCAGAATGAAAGCACTCATTCTGTATATATAGTGACAGACTCTAGTAACTGAAAGAATTAAGTAGTAAAGCAGCACAATTAGGCTCTAGTAACTAAACATAATAAACTTCAGTATTTGCAGCATAATTGCGTCAGTTATTGTAGACCATTATCTTCCAGAAACTGACTCATAAAGTGCCATGAATTGTAGCAAATTAAAGTCATATTAGTGTCAGTTTTATCAAAAAGAGAGAGAACAGATTTACTGCGCCAGTCGCCACGTCGCAAGTTACAAATCACACGTTAACTCACGCGAAAATACGCGAATACGCACGCGCACGTGCGTGTGATTTGTTTGTGGCTATAGCCATCCTTCTCTCACATATTCCACACATAGAAAATAGCTTCCCTTATAAATAAGTGATACTCTCCTAAAATAGTCAATGTGGGATTAATGCCTCCTTTACACCTTTGGAATTCAATAGAGAATAGTTTGGCCTAGGCCCAAATATTCCAAAAATCCCCACCAAATTCCAAAGGCATAGCTGACACTACTTGTCGTATGTCCACAATATTATTTAATATATCAGTTTAACGATGGAGACCTATTCGGTTGAACATCCATCTAGATCTAAAAAATATGCCAACTCACAACTACACAATTGACTATGCCTTGAATTGGTAGTTTTGTGCGAGGTGGTTTCATTTAAAGACCAAACTGATACTAGGCGCCTATTGGGCCAGTCCTTGGGTGGAGCCTATAAGTCATACTCCCGTGTCTCTTTCATGAGATTCTTAGAGAATTCCCAAATCTCACAGAGTGCGACCAACAGTCAACTCATATAGGTGTGTTCGTACAAGAATACTCTGTAGGACAGTATCTCGCACTATAGCCTCCGATCACATTAAGACTTAAGTCAACCTTCCTTATAGAATGGAGAGTGTTGCATCTTCACTGGAGAGGGTACTACATAGTTATATACTCTCCTAGTTATACATACCACTTGTTCTTCCCAAATTCTAATTCACGGGATCTCCGATCACATAGGTTTGAGTTACCGCTGTGTATAACTCACGTGGGTCTCAATCCCATCTCTTTCGATGTACTATCTATCACAATTCTTGATAGACCTTTTGTAAACGGATCTGCCAGTTTTTTCGTCGTTTGAACATAATCAATGGCTATCACTCCGGAGTTTCTCAATTTTCTGACAGATTTTAACCGTCTTTTCACATGTCTTGAGGATTTCATATTATCCTTTGTACTTGACACCTTCGCAAGAACTGTTTGATTGTCACAATACATAAGAATTGGAGGAATTGGTTTTTCCACCAGTGGTAAATCCATCAAGAGTTCCTTCAGCCACTCTGCTTCTACGGAAGCTATATCTAATGTTGTAAGCTCTGCCTCCATAGTTGACCTCATCAAAATAGTCTGTTTACAAGACCTCCATGAGACAGTTGCTCCTCCAAGAATAAAGACATAACCACTTGTTGCCATTATCTCATCAGCATAAGGAATCCAATTGGAATCACTATAACCCTCTAAAACTTTGGGGTCTCCTGTATAGTGAAGTCCATAGCTCATTGTACTACACAAATAGCGCATAACTCGCTCAAGCGCGCGCCAATGATCATCTCCTGGGTTAGCAGTAAGTCGGCTCAATTTGCTAACCGCGAAGGAAATGTCAGGTCGAGTAGCACCAGCTAGGTACATGAGCGAACCAATTATCTGAGAATATCTCAGTTGGTCGCTTCCTAGTCTTTTATTCTTCTAAAGAATTATACTAGGATCGTATGGTGTTGGTGAAGGCTTGCTGTCCAAATAGCCAAAATGGCTCAAGACCTTCTCAACATAATGGGACTGTAAGAGAGTAATCCCATTCTTATTTCTTATCAGCTTGACATTTAAGATAACATCAGCCTCCCTAAGTCTTTCATATCAAAATTTTGGAACATAAAAGATTTTACCTCCATTATCATATCAATATCAGTTCCAAAAAATAATATATCATCTACATATAAACACATGATCACTCCTCTACCCCACCATATCGATAATATACACATTTATCAGCCTCGTTGACAACAAAGCCTGCTTTTGTCATGGTACTATCAAATTTCTCATGCCACTGCTTTGGTGCTGTTTAAGACCATATAAAGATTTCTTTAACTTACACACCTTATTCTCTTGACCCAGTATCTCAAATCCTTCTGGCTGATTCGTATAAATCTCCTCATGCAACTCTCCGTTAAGGAAAGCCATCTTCACATCCATTTGATGGACTAGAAGACCGTGTGAGGCAGCCAAAGAAAGAAGTACCCGAATAGTTGTCATTCTAGCAACGGGTGAGTAAGTATCAAAGAAGTATTCTCCTTCTTTTGTGTATAACCTTTCGCCACCAGACTGGCCTTGTACTTCTCAATAGTACCATCAGGCCTAAGCTTTTTCTTGAACACCCACTTACACCCAATCGTTTTACAACCGAATGGACGATCCACTACATCCCAGATTCCGTTAGTCATGATGGATTCCATCTCACTACGGACTACTTCCTTCCAATCGTCTGCATCAGGAGATGCAAACGTCTCTTGGATGGATCTGGGTGTATCATCTACAAGGTAAACAATGAAATCATCACCAAAGGATTTTGGGATCCTCTGTCTCATGCTCATTCTATGAGTTGTTTCATTATTTTCTCCGTAATACGGCTGTAATAGATTTTCTGATGGTGTAAGAAGAGGTTGTTCTAATGTTTCGAATGGAGGATAATTTGTGTCATGCGTATGACCATATGAATTACGTGCATCATTCATAGGAAAATACTTTCAAAAAATGTGGCATCTCTGGATTCAACTATTGTATCAACAAGTACAAGTGGTGAATTAGATCTGATTACTAAAAATCTATAAGCAGGACTATTCGAAGCATAGCCAATAAAGATGCAATCAACAGTATTAGGTCCGAGTTTACGCTTTTTAACTATTGGTATATTTATCATAGCCAAACACTCCCATGTGCGCAGGTAAGAAAAAGATGGTTTTCTTCCTTTCCAGCCTTCATATGGAGTTTTCTCACTATTTTTAGTGGGAACTCTATTTAGTACATGGTTTGCAGTCAAAACTGCCTCCCCCAACATTCCTTAGATAAACCAGCAGTATCTAACATGGCATTCACCAAGTCTGTTAGAGTGCGGTTTTTCCCCTCGGCAACCCCATTTGATTGAGGTGAGTAGGGTGGTGTTATTTCATGTACAACTCCATTCTCAACACGAAATTGGATGAACTCATTGGAGAAATACTCTCCCCCACGATCAGATCTAATTCTCTTGATTTTCCTTTCTAGTTGATTCTCAACCTCAACCTTATTGAATTTAAAGTGATCTAATGCCTCATCCTTTGATTTAATATGCCATTCATTTCACAAAGGTCAGAATGAATGCATTCCAAAAGTGTCGTATTTCGTTCATCAACAGCAAAGTGAGGTTTTCTTGACTGTTTAGCTTGCACAGAAGCTTGACACTTGGAACCTTTCACTATAGGAATTTTAGGAATTAAATTCAAGGTAAATAGCCGTGAGATGCATCCAAAAAATTTTATTACATAAACGCGAGTACCAAACACTCGATTCATCATCTTTATTAAAAAAATCACCACAGAGCTACTAGAATGTTAAAGGGAAAAGCGGAACAAGCCTCCGCTGTAATAGCCTTTTCCAATAAAGAGTCCACATTTTTACACGACTACTTTATTAGACTCAAACACCAACTTAAATCCGTCTCGACACAACAAAGAGCCACTGACAAGATTTTTATTTATTGAGGGGGCATGTTGCACGTTCTTCAGCTGCACGGTCTTTCTCTAAGTGAACTTCAGACTGACCGTACCAACACCATGAACAAAAGCACGTGAGCCGCTTCTCATCAGGACGGAGGCACCGTGGGTAGCCTGATAAGAAGAAAACATAGATACATCATCACAAACATGAATATTAGCCCCTGTATCAATCCACCATTCAGTAGGTTGACATGCTATTAAAACAATATATGTATTACCATACCCTTTTGTTCCAACATCGCTAATAACCATGTTGGCAGATTTTTGTTGAGTTTTCTTACCTTTTCTATCTGTGCACTTTTTGGCAAAATGTCCAACCTTGCCACAAACATAGCATTCAACCTCAGCCATGTTTATCTTCTTCTTCTCCTTTGACTTGAAGTTGGTGGTGTTACAACTTTATTTTTCCCTTTCTTTGGTCCAGCATGCTGCATGACATTAGCACTGGACTGTCCTTCATGCATATTGGACGCACCATCTTTTGCCCGAGCTTTCTCCTCCACATCAAGAGAGCCAACAAATCCTCAACGGAAATGTTCTATCTCTTATGTTTCAGAGATGTGGCAAATCCCTCCAAGATGGAGGTAATTTGGCAATAATGCCCCCAACCACAAATCGATCAGGCAAATTTAGTCCATGTTGTTGGAGCTCTCCGACAATGAGTTGTATTTCATGAGCCTGCTCAACCACTGAACGGCTGTCTGCCATCTTAAAATCGTGATAGCGTTCCATGACATACAACTCATGTCCAACATCCGACGCACCGTACTTGTGTTCGATAGCCTCCCAGAGCTCTTTTGCGCTCTTATGAGTCATATAAACATCACACAGTTTGTCGGACAACACACTCAAAATACAATCCACTGCCATCACATTAGACTTATCAAACTCAGCCTATTTTTCAACGGTCATGGGTCGATCTACAGGCTTTAGAACATAAGATATGTCCATAGCAGTGAGCCACAAGTCAAGTTTTGTAGCCCATCTCTTGAAGTTCGAACTAGCGAACTTCTCAGGTTTTATCGCATCAGCAAAGCTATTACCCATCTTAAAGTGCCTATCAGGTTTTTGGATTGTTAGAAAACAATGCACTTTAGAGATAAAATTAATTCCTAAAATTACAACAGTACGCATGACAGATAGTCCACAGAACATGAACAATAATATGCAAATAAAGTAGATTATATCTATCATATTCATGCGTAGAAAACTCATCTTTTACTTACAGTGCTGACGCTTCCAACTTGAAAAATGATGAGTGGAGTGTGTGAAAAAGGTTGTAGAGGAAGCAGATCTTCTATCGAGCAGCCGCGCGAACGCTACCTAAAAACATGATTCGCCCCAATCCATGCAGATTCTTCACTGGGACGTGGTTTCGGAGACACTGTTCTTCCACACATCAGTGACACGCCGACGGGAGGGATGGACTAGCCTGTAGAAGACGCTCAACACAGTAGACTAGTGAGTCTGTTCACCTCTATATTCCAGAGTGAAAGTACTCATTCTGTATATATAGTGACAGACTCTAGTAACTGAAAGAATTAAGTATACAGTAAAGCAGCACAATTAGGCTCTAGTAACTGAAGACAATAAACTTCAGTATTTGCAACATAATTGCATCAGTTACTACAGACCATTATCTTCCAGAAATTGACTCATAAAGTGCCACAAATTGCAGTAAATTAAAGTCATATTATTGTCAGTTTTATCAAAAAGAGAGAGAACATATTTACTGCGTCAGTCGCCACGTCGCAAGTCACAAGTCACGCGTTAACTCACGCGAAAATACACGAATACGCGAATACGGCGGCGCGCATGCATATGGTTTGTTTGTGGCTATAGCCATCTTTCTCTCACATATTCCACACATAGAAAATAGCTTCCCTTATAAATAAGTGATACTCTCCTCAAATAGTCAATGTGAGATTAATGTCTCCTTTACACCTTTGGAATTCAATAGAGAATAGTTGATCCTAGGCCCATGTCGAAGTGTTTGCTACGACACTTCCCCCGGACCCGCTAAGAAGCAGCCCACGAAGGTTCTTTTGTGGTTGGGACACACAGAGATCAAGATCAAGATGATGACACTAGAGATTTACGTGGTTCGGGCCGCCTGAGCGTAACACCCTTGTCGGGACCCTGAGTACCGTATACCCCTTGAGATTGCAAAGATCTCAAGGAAATGTCATCTACTTGATTTGAAGACCTTCGAAGGCCCACATGTCTGACATAACCGGACCCGCTTCCCCAACATGGTTAGTTGTCGGTACCCTGAGTACCGTATACCCCTTGAGATTGCAAAGATCTCAAGGAAATGTCATCTACTTGATTTGAAGACCTTCGGAGGCCCACATGTCTGACATAACCGGACCCGCTTCCCCAACATGGTTAGTCCCAGGGTAGCCACGTGTACCATCAAACTGGAGCTACCGCCCACAAGGGGGAAGCTCCGGGCTATGTACCATAACGGCACCCTCGGACCTAACCCCAGACTGAGGGAAGCTCTAGAACTGACACGTGTCTGGTGGCACCGGACCTATCTGTTCCCCACAGTATGCTCCGGAGCTGCCACATGTCCAACCATCGGATCTTCAGCCTCAAACCTTCGGCAGAATCCACAACGGCTCTGGATCTTCAAAGGGGAATCAAGAACTTCAAGACCTGATTAAGGGTCATTAATACTATGTTAATGACACACGATCGGACGACCCTTATTACCAGTAACGGCGCTGTCAAAGCCCGTAACTCGGTCATTAAGGGTAATTAAGCGCATCAAATGTGTATCAATATTAGTAGCCGCCGGGGCCACATGTCGGGCCAGACCAACTGGTAACGGCTTGTCCTTGTACTATAAAAGAACAGGCCGATGATACATAAAGAACATCTGGTCTGATCGGCTCACACGTGCTCTCAACTCATGTCACCTGAGTTGAGTTCATACATCCAATACAACACCAACACACCCCGTGGAGTAGGGTATTACGCTCAGGCGGCCCGAACCACGTAAATATTTGTGTCTCCTGTGTCATTTTACATTTCACCTTCTTGAATCTCCGCGCGCCCACACCGAACTTCAAACTCCACAAACACTTTTAGTAGTGTCGGGAGATCTGCCGGATCAAAACCACCGACAGTTGACGCGCCAGGTAGGGGGGCCTCAGATTTCAAGAATGGTGAACTCAGCTGCTGAATCATCCAATGGTCATCCCGCTGTTCAAGCTGCTGGGGGCAATCCCTCCAATATGCAGCCACCAGCAGGAACCTCAGTTCCAGCAGGAGTCACACTTCCGCCACCGCCGCCTCCACCAGCAAATCAAGTTGGGCAGCGCGATGGTGCACCGGCGTCGATCAATGCGTCGACGAATCATGACAACCCGGAACACGCGCTACATGTAGCACGTGCTGTCCTTCAGCGCCCACCACCTCCGGATGCATCCCAGGATGCAATGGAGCATTGGAGGGCCGATGTGGAACACTTGGTTGCAGCACCAGCCGACCGCATCAGTAACCAAGGTCCTCCTCCTTCAGGACGGGCCCCGTCGCAGCGACGAACCTTGTCTGACAGACTTGGTCCGCACATTTCCAACAATAGGAGACATGCTGCGTCACAGAAAGTGATGTCGTTGCCCTTCGGGGCGCGACACACTCACACGGTATCAAGGCTTGCAACTCATGACCTCCGGGCGGAGCTTGATCGCCGATACCGTCAACAAGATGGCCGAGTCCATATCGAGCGTGCTCGTGAAAGATGAGAAGCTCAGGACATTCCTGCTCCTAAAGGAGTAGGAGGAGGCTGTTCAGCCCTGGCCATGCATCTGCGTATGGTCAGGTGGCCACAGAAATTCCGGCCTCACCTGCCGGAGAAGTTTGACGGGACCGTTAATCCTGTCAAATTTCTTCAGATTTACTCCACTGCTATCCTAGCAGCTGGAGGAAATGAGGCCATAATGGCCAACTATTTTCCAGTGGCTTTAACTGGGACCGCCCGGTCCTGGTTTATGAGCCTTCCACCCAACTCCATCAACAGTTGGGAGGAGTTGTGTTGATAATTCACCGCCAACTTTGAGAGTTCATACACCCGACCAGGCACCGAACTGGACCTTTTTGCAGTCGTGCAAAAAGAGGGAGAATCTCTGCGATCATTCATCCAGAGATTCTCTCAGGTACGAAACACTATCCCTTCTATCTCTAGCGCTTCTGTCATTGTGGCATTTAGACAGGGCGTACGGGATAAGAAGATGTTGGAGAAACTGGCGATCAAGGAGATCACCAGTGTCACGGAACTCTTCAGTTTGGCCGACAAATGTGCCAGAGCTGCGGAGGGTCGTGAAATGCACTCCAAACCACCTTCGGAGGATAACAAGAAATCTTCCAAAGGCGAAGCCACTACCTCCGGGAGTGGCAAAAAGAAGAAAAAGACCAACGACAAGAAGAAGCCGTCGGCCGGCGCATCTAATGCTGCAGCTGCTGCAGCTCCGGGTGGCCGGGGGCCACGCCCCAAGAAGTGACCTCGACTGTCTTCTGAAGACGGTGGCAAACCCAAGGTGTGGTGTCCAATTCATAAGACGGACAACCACAGTTTGGAAGACTGCCGGGAAGTCCAAAACCATGTCGAACACTACAACAAGCGCCGGGAAGAAGTTCCTTTCCGACAGAGGGAAGGAAAACAAAAAGTTGACAAAGCTCCGGCTGAAGAGGAGTTAGGTTTTTAGGATCCTAAAAAGGTCCTGAAGGCCTTCTACACCTCCGTCGACGAAGATTCTGACGTCTCTGACAACGAGCGTCGGAAGACCATGAACACCATTTTTGGTGGATCATGGGACATCACCTTCCGCCGCGTCCTCAAGACAATGTGTCAGGACATGGCCGCTGTAGCTCCTACAGCCAGGGCGGAGCCTCATCGGAAGTGGATGGACACAACCATCACTTTTGATGCTTCGGACTGCCCTCGAAGCATGGTTGGAGCAGGCCAGTTACCTTTGATGGTATCTCCTACCATCAATAACATTCAGCTCCACCATGTTATGGTAGACGGAGGTTCGGGGCTGAACCTCATAAGCTTCGGAGCTTTTACCAAGCTTCAGCTCCGACCTTCAGATCTTCACCCCTCCCGACCTTTCTCCGGAGTAGGTCCGGGAGCCATTACCCCACTCGGTGCTATTACTCTCCCCGTTACCTTTTGGACCCGGGAGAAGTATCGCACTAAGAAGTTGGTCTTTGACGTTGCTCAGATCAACTTACCTTTCAACGCCATCTTGGGTAGGCCTGCCTTGTACAAATTCATGGCAGCTGCTAATTATGGCTACCTGGTGTTAAAGATGCCAACACCAGTAGGCGTTCTCCGGGTCCGCGGAGATCGCACTGCCGGAGTAACCGCTCTGGAAGAACTTCATGCGCTTACTACAGTGCAAGAGGAGGACTCCAGGCAGGAGCAAGCTCCAAAACCCCCGAGCATTCGTCAACGAGGCTCGACTTCTGCACCTCATGTGCAGCCAAGCGGCAACACCGACATTCCCGTCAAAGTCGTCCAAATTGGTTCCAATGCCGCTCAGACCACCCGTATACCGGGGGGATTGAATGACAAATAGGAACTCGCACTCATCGCTTTCCTCCGGGCTAATGTCGACATGTTTGCCTAGCAACCGTCACAAATGCCTGGGATCCCCAGGGAAGTGATTGAGCACAATCTGAAGATCTACCGTGACGCCCGACCCGTGCATCAAAAGCCTCGGAAGCAATCTGTGGAGCGACATAACTTCATTTGACAAGAAGTGAAGAAGTTGCTCGAAGCAGGATTCATCCGAGAAGTCTTCCATCCAAAATGGCTGGCAAACCCAATCGTTGTGCCCAAGGCCGGTGGGAAGCTTCGGATGTGTATTGACTACATAACACTAAATAAGCGTGTCCAAAAGATCCATTCCCACTACCTAGAATAGATCAGATAGTGGATTCCACCACCGGGTGTGAATTACTGTGTTTCCTAGACGCATATTCTGGGTATCATCAAATCAGGGTGTCTAGGGAAGATGAAGAGCATACCTCTTTCATCACAGTAGACGGATTGTACTGTTATACAGCCATGCCATTTGGCCTCAAGAATGCAGCTTCAACCTTTGTACGAGCTATGTACAAAACTTTTGAAGAACTCATTAGAGACAGAGTGGAAGTGTATGTCGATGACATCGTGGTCAAGGTCAAGAACAAGGAGTCACTCCTTGACACCTTATAGGCTGTCTTCGACAAGCTGTGGGTCACCCGCACAAAGCTAAACCCAGACAAGTGTGTCTTCGGAGTTAGCTCCGGAAAACTTCTTGGTTTCCTGGTAAATCACTGGGGCATAGAGGCTAATCCGGCGAAGATCAAAGCCATTGAAGACATGCGGCCACCAGCCCGCATCAAGGATGTCCAAAAGCTGACTGGATGTCTAGCAGCCCTCAGTCGGTTCATTTCAAGACTGGCGGAACGGGCACTTCCCTTCTTCAAGTTATTGAGGAAATCGGGACCATTCCAATGGTCTGAAGAAGAAAAAAGGCATTCCAGGAGCTAAAACAGCTCCTCACCACCCTACCAACTCTGGTAGCTCTGAACCCTGGTGAGCCTTTGCTGCTTTACATTTCAACAACTGACGAAGTCGTCAATATGGTCCTGGTTGCGGAGAGACTAGAACCATCCCATGCTCAGGAATCCAGACCCCTCCGGGAGGGTCCGGAGGTTCCTGGAAGCGAGTCTGGTTTCTAGTTCCCAGACTTGAGTCCACAAGAAGTTACTTCAGAAGACCTAGACCCCTCCGGAAGGGTCCATGTCGCTTCTTAAGAAGCTCTGGGTCCCTCCAGCAAGGACTCGGAGGTCCCCGAAGAAGGTCCGGATCCCTCCGGGAGGATCCGGGTCAATGAAGAGGAAGCTCCGGGCCCCTCCGAGAGGGTCCGGACCATCCAGCGCCCAGCGTACTTCATCAGTGAAGTACTTCATGACGCCAAGACTCGATACCTAGAGGTGCATAAGCTGCTCTATGCAGTTCTTATCACCTCCAGGAAGCTTCGCCATTACTTCCAAGCTCACAAGATTTCTGTGGTGACTTCTTACCCACTTCGAGCAATCTTGCATAATCCCAATTCAACTGGGAATATTGCAAAGTGGGCAGCGGAATTGGCCGAATTCGATCTCGAATTCATTCCAAGACAAGCAATCAAGAGTCAAGCATTGGCAGATTTTGTGGCGGAATGGACTCCCTCTACATCAAACCCTGGGGGGCCAAGTGAGTAGAAGCCGAAACACAAGGCTCTGGTCTTCACCGAGCCTCACTAGACCCTCTACTTCGACGGCTCCATGCAAAAGCAGGGGGCCGGAGCTGGAATCCCTCTCCTCGCACCAACCGGGGAGAAGGTAAAATACATGGTACACCTTGACTTCAAGGCGACCAACAACATGGAGGAGTACGAAGCACTCATCTACGGACTAAAGATGGCACTGTCATACGGTGTCAAGCAGCTGCTGGTCAAGGGAGATTCACAGCTCATCATTAAACAAGTGAAGGGTGAATGCTCCTGCAACAATCTCCAGCTAGCTGCTTACCTCCTTGAAGTACAGAGGCTTCAGAAGGACTTCGAAGTCCTAGACCTCCACCACGTCCAGCGTGTCCACAATGCTGAAGCCGACGAACTCTCGACGAAAGCGTCAACCGGAGCTCCAGCTCCTGACGGAACTTTTGTCCGGAGGTTGTCAAAACCCACAGCTCAGCCTACCGAACTGAGCGAAGGGGGCGAGATCAGCATCCCGAAGCTGACAGTCCCGATGGCCCTGTTACCATGGCAGCCCTCAAGGGTCGTAGGTGCTACCGAAAGCTCCGAGCAACCCAGCACGCAAGACTCAAATGCTCAAGTTAGCTTCGATGCATGGATCTCGGGGATCCAGAGCTACTTGAAAGACAACATCCTTCCTGACGATGATGTATCCGCTGACTGGATAGTCGGATTGGCTAAAAGATACATGTTGGTAGAAGGGGATCTCTACCGGCGCGGTGCCAACGGCGTCGTAATGCGGTGCATCACAAGGGAAGAAGGCTGCGAGCTCCTCGCAGAAATCCATGGAGGCAAGTGTGGAAACCACGCGTCTTCCCGCACGCTGGTCGGTAAAGCCTTCCGGCATGGCTTCTACTGGCCTACAGCACTCCAGGATGCAACTGAGTTGGTGAAGAAATGTGAAGCATGCCAATTTCATGCAAAGCAAATTCACACACCGGCTCAGCCTCTAGAAATGATACCTCCTACATGGCCCTTCGCTGTGTGGGGGATGGACATCTTGGGACCTTTCCCAAGAGCCATCGGTGGTTACAAGTTCATGTACGTCGCCATTGACAAGTTCACCAAGTGGCCGGAAGCAACTCCAGTTGTGACAATAAACAAGCAATCTGCTATCAACTTTTTGCAGTCCATTGTATGCATATCTGGAGTCCCAAACAAAATCATTACTGATAACAGGACCCAATTCACAAGCTCTGCATTTCAAGGATATTGCGAAGACCTCGGCATTCAAGTTTGCTACGCCTCCATAGCTCACCCGGCAGGCAATGGCCAGGCCGAGAGAGAAAATGCTGAAATCCTAAAAGGACTCAGAACGCGCACCTATGAGCGCTTGAAAAAACATGGAGCCAACTGGATTGAAGAGCTTCCTCAAACTCTATGTGCCAATAGGACAACTCCAAACCGGTCAACTGGAGAGACACCTTTTTTCCTGGTGTACGGAGCTGAAGCAATCCTTCCTCCGGAAATCACCTTGGGGTCACTCCGGGTCCGAACCTTTGACGAAGCCACGCAAGACCAGCTCCAGCGTGAAGACCTAGACCTCGTTGAGGAGGGAAGGTGCCAAGCAGCTGTTCGGAATACCCAATACTGCCAAGCCCTTCGGCGCTATCATTAGCGGCATGTACACAACCGACAGCTCGAGGAAGGCGATTTGGTGCTACGGAGAATACAATCCAGAGAAGGGTTAAACAAACTCTCCCCCAGCTGGGAGGGACCCTTCCGAGTGATTAAAGTATCCCATCCCGGAAGCGTTTGCTTGGCTACCGAGGATGGGACACCTCTCCCAAATCCTTGGAATATTGAGCACCTCCGTAAGTTCTACACTTAATATCACGGAGGTGAGTCTGTAGTAACTTGAGCTGTATGTTATAGAGTCATTGTACAGAGTCGGGTAGTTCCTCCAAGAGAACAGCCGGGCCTTTCCCGGAAGGTCCGCAAAGTTCATGCAACACTTGTCACAGTCTCAGAACTAAAAGTATGGCTAGCTACCTTGGGTCAAACGAGAAATGAAACACGCTTAGCTTGGTTCCGTACCCTAAGAGTGTACTTATTTCCCTCGTACCCTGGACCTATAATGAAAGACATCTTCATGTGAAACAGACTCCACATGCATTTATTTTGTACAGGCTCAACATTTTTTATTTTTCTCTTTCTTGTCTATAACAAAGTTGTGCAATTCTTAAGAAATTTTAGTTCGACCAGTTCATGTACAATTCGAGTTGTATTGTCAATTCTTTTGGATTCAAATATTGTTCATGGCCCACTCGCCTGAATGCCGCCAAGCCAATCTAGGGCCGGAGTGTGCTATCGACTTAGCCTGGTCAAGCACCCTAAGTACGCCACTCTACCTACACCCCGACAGGCCGAAGTAAGGCGGGTCCAAGTACAATTGGATCTAGAAGAAAGAAGGCAATGCATTCGGTTGTATTCAGAATTGTGTTTGACCTAAAACTTTCATGGGAATCGTAAGCCGCGACGAAGTTATAGGCAAGGAGTGAATTTTACTATTTTTCTTGGCTTTAGTGTGTAGGAGAAATAAAGAATCCACGTTGATGGAGAAAAGCCGGAGCTTACAAAGCTCCGACTCCCCCAAGGTGGCTTGTGATCGATGTTAAACATTGAAAACAAGCATTACCAGAGCAACCAAGCTCCAGCAAAGCTAGGGGGGCCAGCCGTCGACGCAGAATAAAAGATGGTCAGAAGACCCCACAAGCGGAGTCTGTTGCCGACAAGCTACGCGTTGGCAAAGGTCACTGCTGGAGCTACTAAGCCCCGACACCCCGGAGGGCTAACTATCGATGCTCTACGTGTTGATAGGGACTATTGCCGGAGCTACTAAGCTCCGGCGGTAGTCAATGCCGGAGCTTCTGGGCTCCAATAACCTCAGGGGGCCTTCACTATCGAAGACTTCAGACCTACACTCTAAAAGTTTGAAGCAAACGAGTCTTCAACAAAATACAATATCCTCTTGGTACATGTTCACAATCAAATTGTATACATCTACCAGGGGGCCAAGTGAAGACAGAAGTGTTGAAGACAAAAAATGAAATTCATTAACAAATTGCGGATTTCATTCATCTGGAGACAAGGGATTACAAAATTGGGGAAGAAAGAGAGAGAATACAAGTGGGAGCTACAGAGATGGTCCTAGACCCTATGGAAGAACTGGGCGACCTTCTGAGCAACTTCCGACACGTTGGCTCGGGTGGCTTCACCTTCTCCTTCGACGGGACCTTCAAGCACCGGGTCCAGAGGAAATTGGGGATCCTGACTGGTGTAACACGTCAGCACATACTCTGCGACATTCTTCGCCAGGGACTGCCCCTCAGCCTCCAACTGGTCCGCGATGGCGTCACCCACCTTGGAGAGTTTGTCACCCGCCGAGCTCAACGCTTACAACGCCAGGTCCGGCTCCGGCTCCGGATCATCCGGACGCACGGGACTGAAGCCCATTGGTGTCAGCGCGTCGTTGGCTTTGCTCAGGAACTCCCAAACCTGTAGGGAGTCTGCAGTCCTCAAGCTCTTCAGTTCTTCCAAAGATCTTTTGGCCGCCGCTAGTTTAGAATTCTCACGAGCAAGGCGCTCAGCCTCTTTGGCATTTTGCTGAATCTTTTCAGCAACCTGCTTCTCGAGTTTTCCGAGCTCCTCCTCTCGGAGGTGGATCTTGTTCCAGCGGTCGACCAGGTCCTTCTCCTGGCCCCTAACTTTCTTCTCCCTGGCAGTGATGGCACACTCTTGCTTGTAGAGTTCCTGCCCTCGCACCCAGGCCTTCTCCTCCTCCTCAACGCATCGCTCCTCTAATTTCTTGGTGCATTCCTCGAGGCCCTTGTCAGCCAGAGCCACCTTTTCGGTGAGCTCCTCCTCCCTCTTCACAACATCACCCCGCAGCTCTAGGAGTTTTTGCTCTTCGTCTTCGAGCTTCTTCTCCCTCTCCTCAAGTGCCTCCCAGCGCTTGATGAGGCTAGTGTTAATGGCTTCAAGCCTTTCTTGGCGATCATCAGCCGCACTATTAGCTGCCTTGGCCTGCTCATAAATGGCCCGGGATTGAGTGTCGAGGGCACGAGTCAAGCTCTCCCTATCATCCAATAATTTGCCCCAGTATTCCAGGCGGACCTTCTCCAGTTTGATCCACTACTTGTCGGCTGCCAGCCTCGACTGTGCCAGCTTGGTCTCGAAGTAGAGCCGATTACGCCACCGCCTAAGGGTTTGGCGCTCCTCTTCAAGAGCCTTGCTGTCGTGGTAGAATGCCAGCTGGACTTGACGCAGACTGGAGCAAGCGTTGTCAATGGACAACGACAGGGGAATAGGGTCCGGACCTGCTGGGGTCTCCTCCGCTGGTTCCAGCGGGTTCTCGCTTACAAAATTGGGTCCCACTTCACAAGAGTGGTCCCCTGAGCCTCAACGGCACTAGGGCCGTCCTCTGGGATAGCCTCAGTCGCCACCGAGGAGGGTCCCGCAGAAGAAGTTCCGACCTCCGAAAGTGGTTCCGAAGGCCCTGCCGCCAGGTCTTAATTTGCCCCCTCGGGCTAGGGGCCAGCGACTTCATCAGGGCACCGTGGCTCAGCAGCAGGCACCTCCGCCGTCATCACTTCCGGAGCAGGGGCTACTTCCGGCTCCGGTCTGGGCTCCTCCTCCGCTGGTGGCTCGGGTGTTGGCGCCTCAACCATCATGGGTTCGAGTGCTGATGCCTCCGCAACGACCGGCTCGGGCGCCGGAAGGTCAACAACAACCGTCCCTGAGGCCGGAGCTTCAACCTCAACCGGCTCAGGCGCCGGAAGGTCTTCAACTGCAACCGGCTTTGCAGCCGGAGCTTCAGTGGCAACCGGCTCTGAGGCTGGAGCTTTGGAGGTAGCCGGCTCAACCGCCAGGACTTCCTTAACATCCGGCTCGCTCGCCGGGACTTCAATAAACTCCGGCTCAACCGCCGGGGCTTCGACAATTTCCAGCTCTAGGGCCTGAATCACTGCTTCCTCCGGCTCAGCGGCTGAAGCTTCCAACATCTCAGCATCAAGACCCGGGGCTTCAACCTCCGGGGCAGGTGCCGCTGGCACATCTTCTCTCCCGTGGTCCGGCACTACCACGGGAGTCTCAGGGGATGAGTCGAGGTCGATGACCACGACAGCTAGCACCGGAGCTCCCGTAGCTTCAGCCACCACTTGGGGCGGCACCGGGACAGGAGCAGAAGCCTCCGCCCTTACAGCTTCAGCAACTGTGGCTGAGGGCGGAGCCTCACTCCTCTTCTTGGGGATGCTGCAGATGATGGATGAAGAAACTTAAAAAATAGTTACTACAACAAAACAACTGTCTGAGGTAAAGATTAAAAATTACCTCGGAAGGCTTCCGCACCATCTTGCACGGAATCTCTTTCCCAGGCGTTCTGGACTAACCATGGTCGCCGCCAGCGTGGTAGCTTCGGAAGCCCCCCCCCCCCCCCCCCCCGGAACTTGTTGCAGCCGCGGGCATTTCCTTAGTCGAGGCCCCCCTCGACCGGGAAGGACCTCCGGACCCAGAGACCTCAGCTGTCCCTGGTACTGGAGTCACATGCCCGGGGCTAGCACCCCGGAAAGACACTGCTGCAGGTGCAGTCGCCGCAGTTGTAGAAGACCTCCCCCCTCCGGGGAGAAGGAGCTGTTGCAGAGGGTGCAGGCCTGACGGACCTTCCGTCGTCATGCTTCAGCTTCCTCTTCCGGCTCGAGGGTTCAGCCGCCGGCTCCTTGCCCTTGCCGACGACTTCGGTCCTTGGCTTTGGGGCAGGGGCGGAGCCACCTTTAGAAGCCCCAGGGATCACCACCCTGGAAGTCGATCGTCTCTCGATGACACCAAGGTCATCAAGCGTCGGCATCGTCCGCCAGAGCTCCCTGCTGAACTCTACTTCCACGTTCAGAGGGAGGAAAGCTGGTGGCGGGGTCAAGTCATCACCCGCGACGTCAATGCCGTGCTGGAACTTCTTGAGATGAAACTCCAAGGTCGCCCCCTCCATGTTGGACTTCAGCCCGGTCTCGACCCGGTCGTCGTCCATCACACTGTTGAGGGTCCAAGCGAGTTTTTCTCTCTTCTTCAGCGGTGCCCACCTGTTGACCAGGAAATTGCAAAATATCGCCTAAGGAGTTAATCCTCCCTCCACACATTGGCGGATCCTGGTCAGAGCAGGGTTGAAGGCATCCGACAGCATCGGAGCTTCACTCCAGACTACAGTGTCGATGTTGGGTAGGCCTTCGGGAAGCTCCAGCTTCTCATGCTCCTCCACTCAGATGACTATCCAGTCTTTCTTCCAATCGTCCCACTTTCCAGAGGGAAACGACCGGAGGTACTTGAATGGGCACTTCTTGCGCTTCACAAAGTAGTATAAGCTAAGGTACTCATCACTCCTTCCGGTGGTATGGACGGTGAAGAAGGTCCGGAAAAGTTCAATGCAGGGGGGGATGCCCACCCACATTTCACAGAAGTGGACGAAGACAGGCACTAGAAGAATGGAGTGGGGGCCAAGGTGGTACAGCTGCAGACCATAGAAGTCTAGCAGCATCAAGAAAAAGGAGGAAAAGGGGGGGATCAACCCCACCATGGCGTACCCAGAAAAGTACACCATCTCGCCGGTGTGCTCCTTCTCGAATGGGAGCTTTCCCCCGGCGCGGACCAGGTGGTTGAAGAAGTACGGGGACCACCCCATGAGGGCCCGGACCTTCTTTAGGTCACTTTCGGTCTTCAAGCGGCTCTCGCGGAGACCCAACTCCATCGCAGCACAGCGAGGCAAGGGAGGAAAAGCAAGCACAAGTTTGGGAGTTCGAGCGCAAGTTCAGATGAGAGGCGTAAAGAACCCCAGACGGTGCGCGCTTTCCTTCTTAACTAAGCCTCCGCAATGCTTGGATGGAAACCGCAGGGAAGCCGAAGATACTATTCAAAAATTTCACCCTGCCGATGACAAGAGGGCCTGGGACCACCCCGACGATCAAGTCGAGGTTCTTACCCAGGCGAACGGTTGTCATCATGAAAGGCGGGAAGCCCGAAGGTGGCGGCCTGACAAGACGCGCGGAACCGATATGATTTTCGTATCGGGAACCGGTGACCTTCAATTGCGTGAGATCCGCACGCCAAAGATCTCATTTGCCGCACCCGGGACATGCCACGCGGCAAGGACTTAACTCCAAAACTATCGCCAACAGCACATCTGAAGACCTTTGAAGACTCGGCTCAAAAGTCGAAGGATGGACCCACCTCCGGCGGAATGACTTCACCCAAGGGGTCTTCCCCAGAGGTGGGCCCAGGGGGCCACTATCGGTACCCTGAGTACCGTATACCCCTTGAGATTGCAAAGATCTCAAGGAAATTTCATCTACTTGATTTGAGGACCTTCGGAGGCCCACATGTCTGGCATAACCAGACCCGCTTCCCCAACATGGTTAGTCCCAGGGTCGCCACATGTACCATCAAACCGGAGCTACCGCCCACAAGGGGGAAGCTTCGGGCTATGTACCATAACGGCACCCCCGGACCTAACCCCAGACTGAGGGAAGCTCCGGAACTAACACGTGTCTGGTGGCACCAGACCTATCTGTTCCCCACAGTATGCTCTGGAGCTGCCACGTGTCCAACCGTCGGATCTTCAGCCTCAAACCTCCGCTAGAATCCACAACGGCTCTGGATCTTCAAAGGGGAATCAAGGACTTCAAGACCCGATTAAGTTTCATTAATACTATGTTAATGACACACGATCAGACGACCCTTATTACCAGTAACGGCGCTGTCAAAGCCCGTAACTCGGTCATTAAGGGTAATTAAGCGCATCAAATGTGTATCAATATTAGTAGCCGTCGGGGCCACATGTCGGGCCAGGCCAACTTGTAACGGCATGTCCTTGTACTATAAAAGGATAGGCCGACGATACATAGAGAACATTTGATCTGATCGTCTCACACGCGCTCTCAACTCACATCACCTGAGTTGAGTTCATACATCCAATACAACACAACACACCCCGTGGAGTAGGGTATTACGCTCAGGCGGCCCGAACCACGTAAATCTTTGTGTCTCCTGTGTCATTTTACAATTCACCTTCTTGAATCTCCGCGCGCCCACACCGAACTTCAAACTCCGCAAACACTTTTAGTAGTGTCAGGAGATCTGCCGGATCAAAACCACCGACAACCCTACTCCACGGGGTTTGTGTTGCTGTATTGCGAGCTGGCAGTTGAGATCAGGTTGAATAGAATGTCCCTGAGTTCGATCGGTACAACCCTTTTATATTTCTAAGGACTGACCGTTACAAAGCTTGTCTGGCCTGACATATGGCCCTAGCGTGTTTAATGGTCTAATACACTATCTGAAGAGTATTAAGCATGATTAATAGTGTGATAACGTGCCTTAATGGCTGCGTTACCCCTATTAACAACTCTCTTGATCGTGTGCCATTAATACATCATTAACGACATGTAATTACATCTTGTAATTGCCGCTTTAATTATGTTTGATGGCTCATGCTGAAGGAGATCTGCTATTGTATGTGTCGATGAAGGTTCGAAGGCTCCACACGTGGAAGTTTCGAAGCTTTCCCTTACAAGAGGTTAGGTCCGGGGCTACTGTACATGTGTCAGCACCAGAGCTCCTCTCTATTGGGGATTAGCTCCAGGTCTGTTGTACATGTGTTGGCACCGGAGCTTTCCTTTGTTAAGAGCTTAGTTCTGGTTTTCCTTTACACGCGTTGATCCAGGAGTTACCCATATGAGGGGAGCGGGTCCGGTGCAATGTGGCATATGGGGCCCGAGGAGTCTTTTAACTCTGATAGGTAGAAGTCCCTTATACTCTTCGTGGTATTAAGGGGTACCCGATACGCAGGGTACCGACAGTGGCCCCCAGACCCACCTCTAGGAGAAACCCTTTGGGTTAAGTTATTCTCCCGAAGGTGGGGCCATTCTTGATTCCCGCGCTTCGATTTCAAGAGCCTTCTGATGTGTTGTTGGGACGATGGTCCGGGAGTGAACCATCGACGCGTGGCTTGTTATGAATGCGGCAGACGAGATCTTTGTGTGAGGATCTCACGCAATTGAAGGTCGCCGATTCCCAATACAAAAACTGTATCATTTCCCCGCGCCCTGTCAGGGTGCCGCCATCGGGTTTCCCGCCGCTCATCATGACAACGGTTCGCCTTGGGTAAGAACCTCGATCTATTCATCGAGGTGGCCTCGGGCCCACTCGTCATTGATGGTTTAGACTTTTGAAATGTCCCTTCATTCTTTCTGTTGTTTCCATCCAAGCATCGCGGAGGCTTACTTAAGAGGGAAAGTGCACACGTTTTGAGGACTCTTTATGCCTTCGATCATCTTTGCGCTCAGAGCCTCCCAAACTCCGCCTAACTTCCCTTCCTTTGCTCCACTTTGTCTTGATGGAGTTGGGTCTCCCCAAGAGCCGCCTCAAGAGCGATGATGATCTGAAGAAGGTCTAGACCTACATGGGGTGGTCCAGCGACTCCTTCAACCATTTGGTCTCCGCCGGCAAGCTCCCGTTCAAGAAAGAACGCATTGACGATATGGTGTACTTCACAGCGTGCGCCATGGTGGGATTCATTCCACCATTCTCTTCTTTTCTTTTGATGCTGCTAGACTTTTATGGTCTGCAGCTGTATCACCTTGGCCCCCATTCTCTTCTCCTCGTGGCGACATTCATCCACTTTTGCGAGATGTGGGTGGGTATTCCCCCCTGCGTCGAGCTATTCCGCACCTTCTTCACCATCCACACCACCGGCAAGGGGAGTGAGCTTCTCGGCTTCTACTATTTTGTGAAGCGCAAGAACTGCCCCTTCAAATACTTGAAGTCGTTTTCTTTCTGGCAAGTGGGACAACTAGAAGAAAGATTGGATCATCATTGCGGTGGAGGAGCACGAGAAGTTGGAGCTGCCCGAAGGTCTCCCCAATGTTGACACCGACGCCTGGAGTGTAGTTTCGGTGCTGTCAAACGCCTTCAACTCTGTCTTGACCAGGATCCGCGAGTGCGTGGAGGGTGGAGTGATCCCCAAGATGGTTTTCTGCAACTTCCTAGTCAATAGGTGGGCTCCACTGAAGAAGAGGGAGAAGCTCGCATGGGCCCTCAACAGCGTGATGGATGACGACCGGATTGAAACCGGTCTGAAATCCAACTTGGACGATGAATCCTTGGAGTTTCATTTGAAGAAATTCTAGCATGGGATTAACGTCAATGGCGACGACTTGGTTCCACCAGCAGCTTTCCTCCCTCTAAACATGGAGGCGCAATTCAGTAGGGAGCTCCGGAGGAGTATGCCGGTGCTTGACGACCTTGGTGAGGTAGAAAGGCGTCTGACCACCAGATTGGTGATCCCCGGAGCTTCCAAGGACGGTCTTGCCTCTGCCCCAAGCCGGAAGACCGAAGACACCGGCAAGGGCAAGGGCAAAGAGCCAGCTGAGCCCTCCAGCTGGAAGAGAAAGTTGAAGCACGGTAACGGGAGTTCCGTCAGACCTGCTCCTTCTACCACGAATCCTTCTCTTTGGAGGGAGAGGTCTTATGCAGCTACTCCTGCTCCGGTGCAAGCGTCTTCAAGAGGCGTTAGCTCCGGGCAGTTGACCCCGGCCTTAGTGCCGGCTAAAACCTCCAAGCTCGGGAGTTCTTCCCAGCCAAGAGAAGCTCCAGTTGAGAGGACTTCGGCTGCTACAAGTGGCCCTCAACTGAGGTCCGAAGATATAGTCTCACCAGACTTGGTGGGCTCTAGCTCCGGGCCTCAGAAGAAAAGATTATGAGGCGACTGGGGTGGCAGCATCCCTAGGTAAGCATTGATTGCTCGCCCTGACATGCCAGTCTTGTTTTTAATGTGTTTTTAATCTTCTCTTCCCTTTATTTCTAAGGTGTCGATGAAGGGGCCGGGAGCTTCAGCACCTGTTGCAGCGGCTAGGGCTGTGCCTGCCGAAGCTCCGACTTCAAGCGCTGAGCCTCCTCGTCAGGCGGAAGCAGAAGTTGCGACAGCGCCGGCGCCAGCTGTCGTGAGCTTGGACTTGGAGTCCTCACCCGAAGCTCCTGTGGTAGCGCCGGACCACAGGAGAGAAGTTGAAGATGTACCCCTGGCAACGGTGGTGGAGGCTGATGCTCCAGCACCGGCGATGCCAGAAGTTCCGGCTTTTGAGCCGGAAGTTGTCGAAGCCCTGACTGCTGAGCTAGAAGTAGTTGAAGCCCCGACTATTGAGCTGGAAATCTCTCAAGCTCCAGCCCTTGTGCTAGAAGTGGTTGAAAGCCCGACGGTTGAGCTAGAGGAACATGAAGCTCCGGTCGTTGAACCGGAAGTAGCCGCCATGCCAGAGCCTGAGCCAGCAGCGGTTGAGGCCCCAGTCGAAGCCCCGATGCTGCTCCAGAGGTGGTGGTCCTGGAGGTACCTGGGCCAGAGCCGGAGTAGCCTGGGCAAGTGACGACAGGTCCTTCATCCTCAGAGCATGTGACTGAAGGTTCAGAAGCGGCACCTTCAACTCCCGCATCGGAGGTGGGAATTCCCCCAGCGGGTTCGTCCTCCGCTACCACTGAAGGGCATCCCGAGAGCGGCCCTAGCGCTGCAGGAGTCCAGGGGACCACTATTGTAGAGTGGGACCCAATTTTTGTGATGGAAAATCCTTTTGAGCTTACGGAAATTGTCCCAGTAGGACCGGAACCTATCCCTCTGGCGTTGTCCATAGACAACGCCTACTCAAGTCTCCAACAGGTCCTGCTTGCTATTGATCATGAGAGCAAAGCCTTGGAGGAGGAGCGCCACACCTTGAGGTGTTGGCGCAACAGACTCCATTTTGAGACCAGGCTTGCTCAAACGAGGCTGGCTGACCAGAAGGAATGGATTAAGAGGGAGAAGGTCTAGTTAGAATACTGGGACAAGCTAATGGAAAGAAGACGCCATCCGGGCGCTCGACGCTAACTCCAGAGAGATCCTGGAGCAAGCCAAGGAGAGACGTGATGCTACTGACGAGCGTCATGAGAAACTTAATGAATTGAATGAAATTCTCCTGAAGCGTCGGGGGGACCTAGAGGCGAGAGAGGAAAACTCCTGAAGCAGCAGGAGGATGTGGTGAGGAGAGAGGCGGAGGTCACCCAGAAGTTGACTCTGGGTGATAAAAATTTGGCAGATCGCAACAAAAAGCTGGATCTATGGAAGGAGGAAGAAAGGAAGAAGAACTAGAAGGTGGGGCAAGAGCTCTCGAAAAGAGAGTCTGACGTTGCCGCTAGGGAGGAGAGATTCAAAGGCAGGGAAAAAGACCTTGCTGAAACGCGGAACCGCATCCACCTCCGGGAGACGGAGCTGGCCGACTGGGAAAAGCAAGTTGCTGAGAATATGCAGCAACATGCTAAGTTGGCTGAGCGCCTTGCTCGTGATGGTTCGGAGCTTGCGGCTGTCCGGATGTCGCTGGAGGAGCTGCAGAGCTTGAAGGAGACTGAAGTCGTTCAAGTGTGGGACTTCTTGGTGTGGGCCAATGATGCGCTGACACTACTAGGTTTCAGTCACGTACGTCCGGACAACCCGAAACTGGACTTGGACCGAGTGCTGGTGGCCCTCAACGGTGCTGGCGGCAAACTTGACGCAATGGGCGATGTCATCGCAGACCAGCTGGAGACGGAGGGGAAAACTCTGGCTACAAACATCGTAGAATACGTGTTGACGTTTTATGTGAGCTGAGATCCCCAACTCCCACTAGACCCGGTGCTCGAAGGTCCCGTTTCCGAAGAGGAAGACGTCGCTAAGGCCAGCGTCCAAGAAGTTGCCCAAAAAGTCGCTTCATTCTTCCGCAGGTCTTAGGTCCTCAAGTAGCTAGAGCTTTCTTCATTTTGCCTTCTGTTGTACTCTCAATCTTGTAATCCAGTATTCTTGATTAATGAAATCCTCCTTTCTGTCTTGAATTTCACTTTGTCTTCAATATACTGTGACGTATCTTGTTGGCCCCCTGGTACATGTGTACAATTGAAGTGTGTACATGTACCAAATGTTGTGGCAGTATGTTGACGACTTGGATGCTTCGCACTTGTAGATTTTAGGTCCGAAGTCTTCAATTTTGAGGCGTCGAAGACAGGCCCCTTGGGATGGTCGGAGCTTGGTAGCTCCGACGTCATCCACTGCCAACATATTAGACATTGATAGCGGACCCTTCTTGAAGGATGTCGGAGCTTAGTAGCTCCGAAGTCGTCCACCATCGCTATGAACTTTTGCTTTTCCTGCACATTAAAGGCAAGAGAAAAAGTAAAATTCGTCCTCTTGTCTATAAATTTGTTGTGACTTATTGTTCTTATTTGGACTTTAGGTCCGCAGAAACTCAACGTGATAACGAGCGTTTTGATATAATTTTTTTAGATCGGCATGCCTTTTTAGTACTCACCCTACTAAGGCCTGCCGGGGTGTAGCGGCGTACTTAGGGTGCAGGACCAGGCTAAGTCGATAGCACACGCCAGACCTATGTCGGCTTGGCGTTTAGGCAAGTAAACAATGTAAGAATGTTAAGATCCGATAAGACTATCAATAAGGCTTGTAATGCATGTGAATTACTTGGAATAAAGTTCAAAAAGATCTGCACAACTTCATTATAGACAAGCGGGGTGAAAATAATTTGATATATTGAGCCTTACAAAAAAGTAAATGCACGTGGAGTCTGTTTTCACACAATAATGCCTTTTATTATAGGTCTGGATTACAGGGGAAACAAGGACACACTTAGGGTGCTGGACCATGCTAAATGTGCTATACATCTTGTACTAGCCCAGAGCAAGTAGTTACACTTTTAGTGTTGTGAATGTCTCAAGTGTTACTTGAACTTCCCGGACCCTCCCGGAGGGGTCCGGATGTTCTCCCAGAGGACTTGCTCGTCTCTGTATGATGACTCGACAACATGCATTGTGTGTAATTACAGACTCACCTCCGTGATTCTAAGCATAAAACTTACGGAGGTGCTTGATGTTCCAAGGATTAGGGAGTGGAATCCCATCCTGAGTTGCCAAATCGCATCCTGATCGGGATACTTTAATTACTCGGAAGGGACCCTCTCAGCTGGGGGAAAGTTTGTTCATCCCTTCACGTCTTAGTATCTTCCGAAGCACCAAGTCGCCTTCTTCAAGCTGTCGGTTGCGCACATGCCTTTGATGATAGCGCCGGAGCGCTTGGCGATAACATGCATTACGAACAGCTGATTGGCACCTTCCCTCGTCGACGAGGTCAAGGTCTTCACGTCGGAGCTAGTCCTGCGTGGATTCGTCGAAGGTCTGGACTAGGAGGGACCCCAAAGTGATCTCTGGAGGAAGGACTTCTTCAGCTCCGTACACCAGGAAGAATGGAGTTTCCCCGGTTGACCAGTTTGGAGTTGTTCTGTTCGCCCACAATGTGGATGGAAGCTCCTCAATCCAGTTAGCTCCATGCTTTTTCAAGCGCTCATAGGTTCGCGTCTTGAGTCCTTTTAAGATTTCTGCATTTGCTCCCTTGGCTTGGCCATTGCTTGCTGGATGAGCTATTGAGGCGTAGCTAAGTTGAATGTCGAGGTCGTTCCAATATTCTTAGAATGCAGCACTTGTAAATTGAGTTCCGTTGTTAGTTATGACTTTTTTAGAAACTCCAAATCTGCATATAATGGACTTCAAGAACTTGATTGCAGATTGTTTGTTGATTGTCACAACTGGAGTTGCTTCCGACCACTTGGTGAATGTTGACGGCTCCTAAGATATACTAACAAATCATCCCCGGCAACGGCGCCAGAAATGCTTGTTGGTATTTCTGATGCACCATTAACTAAACATCTCCAACTGATGTGTTAGAAATGCTTGTTAATGGTTCTATTGGATCACAGAGTGAGTTCCTCAAGCGCACGGAGATATCATTGTAGCATTTCCCCTTAAGAGTATTCCCAAGGGTGTCATTTATTTGATCCCAAAGGAAGGCAGGGAAGAGATATAACAATCATCAAGTGGAAAGGGTAGAAAGGTCTAGGTAAGAATCTAGTAAGGATGGATAAAGTAATAGTGGAGGTAGTGTGACACACACAAAAGCTTTCATGTCTAAGGGGGGTAAGAGGATCCAAGAGGTTAGCTAAGGTTGAGAGTTATGGAGGTACTCTTACTATGCTCTATTGTACATATACATAGTCTAAACTAATTATTCATAAGCTAGATCAATAGTGAATACTTATGCTATGTGGTTCAACACATCGGACACAGACTTACCCCTAGCAATACTAGGGCGACTTCCGCCAAGAGCCTGTGGCATAGCCGAACGTGGAGGATTACAAAGGACAGATAGGGCTATCACCACCTACTGGCTCCCACAATGATTCTTATACCAGTGCCTACGTCTGCATGGCAACAGCACAGATCCCGTGGAGCGCCGAACACAGCACGCCTTGAACCTGCAACACGTCTGTCACGTGGGCTCCGTGCTGGTGCAACCCGAGCGATGATCCCAGATTCGGGTCCCGGCTCGGGATTCGGGGGTGGAACTTAGATGCGGGTAGACGCCACCACACATCTTCTGGGATTCAACAACGAAGGGGCAATGCATTGATCAACTCATACAACCCAATTGCTACAACCTCCGCACTGTTGGATCCCGATCTTGGCACTACACCAACCTCTGCGGTACACCCTCGACTAGCAACGACTACTCATCCACGACACCACATGACCACGCGTTCTCGTGATGGCATTCACCTGCCTAATCTGAGATACTACGCGGGAACAGTGACTAAGCAGATCTCTTCTCCACCGACATCCGTACGTGCGGCGATGAGGGACCCTGAGTGGTTCGCTGCCATGCAAGAAGAAATATGTGCCCTCCGCGCCAACAAGACTTGGACGCTCGTTCCGCGACCTCCTGGCGTCAACGTCATTACAGGCAAATGGCTCTTCAAAAATATAGTCCCTGCCGATGGAAGCCTCAATCGCCGTAAGGCGCGCTGGGTCGTCCGTGGTTTTCATCAACGACAGGGCATCGACTTCGACCAGACATTCTCCCCTGTGGTGAAACTGGCGACTATTCATGCCGTTCTTCATCTGGCGGCATCTCGTCATTGGACAGTACACCAGCTCAACGTGAAGAACGCCTTTCTTCACGAAGATCTTTCTGATCACGTCTACTACGCACAACCGACGGGCTTCATCGACAAAGATAACCCCGACTTTGTGTGCCTACTGTCTAAGTCCTTGTATGGACTCAAGCAAGCGCCGCGGGCATGGTTCCGAACATTTGCTGGTGAGCTTCACCGACTCGGATTCATCAGCTCCAAAGCAGACTCCTCTCTGTTTGTCTACCAGCATGGATCTACTATGGCATATCTACTCTTGTACGTGGATGATATCGTACTAGCTGGATCTAGTTCGTCGCTGGTGCAGGAATTGGTGCAGCGCCTGAGTTCCCGTTTTGCCATGAAGGACTTGGGACCCCTTACTTCCTTGGCATTCAAGTGCGTCGGACAACTAGAGGCTTCTTCCTCAACCAAGCAGGATATGCAGAAGATGTTCTTCAACGTGCTGGCATGTTAAACTGCAAACTGGCGCCTACTCCTGTGGACACCAAACCGAAGACCTCTGCAACAGAAGGCCAACCGGTGCAGGATGCATCATTCTACCGCAGCATCACCGGAGCACTTCAGTACCTTACTCTTACGCGGCCTGATATCTCATATGTTGTGAACCAAGTGTGCCTTCATATGCATGCACCTCGTGACGTCCATTGGAGTCTTGTCAAGCATATTCTGCGTTACATCAAAGGCACTGTCCAACATGGTCTTCAGCTGCACTCCTCCAAGAACAGTACACTGACAGCATACTCAGATGCTGACTGGGCTGGTTGTCCCGACACACGCTGGTCGACTTCAGGCTACTGCATATATCTTGGTGACTCGCTGATCTCCTGGTCTTTCAAGAGACAGACGACGGTATCTCGCTCCAGTGCGGAAGCAGAGTACTGTGCAGTAGCGAATGCGGCGGCCAAATGTTGTTGGCTTCGACAACTTCTTCAAGAACTACACGTGGAGATTCCAAAGGCCACCATTCTATACTGCGACAACGTCTCAGCAGTATACCTCACGCAGAATCCAGTGAATCATCGTCGAACCAAGCATATCGAGCTGGACATTCATTTTGTTCGTGAGAAGGTGACTCTGGGAGAACTACGTGTTCTACACATTCCGGCGGCTCAACAATTCGCGGACGTCATGGCCAAAGGACTGCCCACTAAAGTTTTCATAGATTTTCGTACCAGTTTATGCGTCACATGCGTCAACGCATAAATTGAGGGGGGTGTTGGAATTCGTATTCGGTTTTGATTTTCTGTTGGCTTGGCCCGCTACCGATAGGCTGCTGCACACGTACGCGAGATATCAGGCAACGATCGGTTGCTGGCTGCATGGTCCACTCTCATCGCCCATGCATGTCGGGCGTCCGTTGCCTGACTCGTTCATCTTCACGCACACCCTTCGACCGGTGCCCGCCTATATGTATCGATCCTTGTGATGAATACAATTTGACGATCGCCTCTCAACTGGACTATACCCCATTAGTCTCCTCGGTCATGGGAAGAATTGATCCTATTACAGTCAATGAACTATACTCGCTTGCTCTTGGTTACGAGCATTGCAAAGACATGCTTAAGGAAGAGGAGCAGTATGGTCCACCATCAGCTAACTCAACAATGCTAGGACGGGGACGTGGAAGAAATAGCAGCAGAGGTGGCAGACCTCCCTCTGTACAAGGCATGAACCGAGGCAGACGTGGAGTGCACACGCGACCAAGTCCAGGAAATACTAATCAAGCTCCCAAGGTTATTTGTCAGATCTGTGGGAAACCTAATCACCAAGCTATAGAATGATGGTATCGTTTTGATCTGGACTACAGTAAAGATGAAAAGTTTGGTAGTGCTGTTGTCTTGTCGTATGGTGTTGATACTAATTGTTACACCGACACGGGTGCTATGGATCACGTTACTGGAGAGTTAGACAAACTCTCAACACAAAAAATATCAAGGCCATGATCAATTACATGTAGCTAATGGCAAAGGTATGTACATTAGTCATGTAGGCAATACTTCGACTTATTCTCCTAAAAGATCATTGCACCTTGATAATGTCTTACATGTTCCTAGTTCAAAAATCAATCTTTGTTCCATTCATGAACTTGCAAAGGATAATAATGTATTCTTTAAATATCATCCTTGGTGTTTCTTTATTAAGGATCGGGTCAGGAAGAACACAATTCTTGAAGGAAAGTGTGTGGGAGGACTCTATCCGATCAAGTCATCACCAAAGCCCATTGTCAAGAGAGGTCTAGCATCAATAAAGCCAACCATAGAGTTGTGGCACAGTCGCTTAGGTCTTCTATCCTTTGTTACATTTGATCATATTTTGAGGAACAATTAACATTCTGTTGAAAAGGGCATTGAAAGTAATTCCTTGTGTGATGCTTGTCAAAAGGCAAAAGGCCACCAACTTCCATATCCCAAGTCAACTAGTATTTCAAAACATCCTCTGGAACTTTATCCACTCGGATGTGTGGGGGCCAGCCCCAAAAACAGTCAATAGAAATGAGTACTATGTTAGTTTCATTAACGACTTTAGTAAATACACCTGGATATACCTTCTGAAGCAAAAATCCGAGGTTTTCAAAGTATTCAATATTTTCCAAAATCTTGTCAAAAGACAATTCAATAGGAAAATTCTAGCTGTTCAAACCGACTGGGAGTTGAATATGAGAAGTTGAACACTTTCTTCCAACGAATACGAGTCAGTCATCATGTTTCATGTCCTCACGCACACCAAAGTGATGCGGAAAGAAAACACAGACACATAGTGGAGGTTGGTCTTGCACTACTAGCTAATGCCTCCATGCCTCTCAACTTTTGGGATGGGGATTTTACAACTGTTGTCTTCCTTATTAATATTATTCGCTCTCGTGTAATCCAAATGAAAACCCCTTTAATGATTCTACTTGACACACATCAGAATACTCATCCTTGAAAACTTTTGGGTGCGCTTGTTGGCCCAACTTTAGACCATATAATCACAGGAAGCTAGCTTTTTGATCCACTAGGTGTGTCTTCCTCACAGTCCCATGCACAAGGGGTAGAAATGTCTTGAGCCAAAAACAGGACGTGTGTACATCTCTAGGGATGTAGTATTTGATGAACGGACCTTCCCATTCTCTGAATTGCATGAGAACGTCGGAGCTAGACTCAGGAAGGAGATCTTACTCTTGCCAGAAAACCTCTATCCGAGGGCAAATGACTTAGGGAGAAAATAAAGTATTGTTGATTTTACTAACGGTACTAACCTTGAATGTGAGAATATTGAATCACAGGTTCTGGAAAACGGAGAAGAACAAGCTGATCATATACTGGAAAATTTTGTTGGAATTAGGCCAAATACAAGGGGCGCTGCTGAAATTACACACATGAGACAAGGAAGCACCGAAATTCAGGATGATCTAGCAGCAGATCCAAGAAGGAACGTCCCTGCACAAAATTTGTCTCGAGCAGAGATCGACCAGACAGAGGGCGCATTAATGCCCGACCAGGATTCTCCCGCTCGACGTGCCAAAGTGACGTCTGACCCAGATTGTGCCCACGTGTCAACCAGTAAACGGAGCAATGTGGACGCTAGTGTGAACGATTCTAGTGCAATTCCTGGTGCGGATTGCAAGGATCAGTTGCGGAAAACAACATTGTAGCTCAGCCTGGAAATAGAATGTGAACTCGGCAACAAGCAGGTATTTCTGTACCTAAAGTTTTTACCGACGACACTATTAGGTACTCCTGGTTCACGTCAAGTGGAGAACCTCAAAGCTTGCAGGAAGCTCTTAATAATGATGGTGGGAGACTTGCTATGAACCTAGAGTTTCAAGCTCTCAAGGATAACAAAACATGACACTTGGTTGAACCAAGTCAAAGTAAAAATATTATTGATTGCAAGTGGGTTTATAAAGTAAAAAGGAAGTCTGATGGTACAGTGGATCGGCTCAAAGCTCGTTTAGTTAGTTGCCAAGAACTTCAAACAAAGATATGTGATAGATTATGCAGATACATTCAGTACTGTAGTTAAAGTTGCTACAACTCGATTGGTTTTGTCAATTGCAATCTCAAAGAATTGGTATTTGAGGCAGCTGGATGTACAAATTGCGTTCTTGCACAATATTCTAGAAGAGGAAGTTTATATGAGACAATCTCCTGGTTATGAAGACAAAGTATTTCCTTCTCACATATGCAAGCTTGATAAAGCTATGTATGGTTTAAAACAAGCCCCAAGAGCTTGGTATTCAAGACTGAGCACTAAATTACAGCAACTTGGTTTTTTTTCTTCAAAATCAGATCAGTCATTATTTATCTACAGGGAAGCCGATGCTACAATTTTTATGTTGATACATGTAGATGAAATTATTGTAGCAAGCTCATCGAACAAGGCTGTTGAAAGAATTCTTCTTGAGTTCAGAAGCAGTTTCGCCTTAAAAGATCTTGGTGACTTGCATTACTTCTTGGGAATAGAAGTCAGAAGATCGAAAGAAAGTCTGGTGCTGTCTCAAGAAAGGTATGCTGGTGATATTTTAAAAAAGAGTGAATATGCATAATGCAAGTCGGTGTCTACACCTTTGACGGTGTGTCAGTAAAATTATCAGCCTACAGTGGAACAACACTTGATGAAGAAAATAGTAAAAACTACAGGAGCATAGTCGGTGCATTACACTACCTTACTCTCACAAGGCTCGACATAGCATTTGCAGTTAACAAGGTTTCTTAGTATTTACATGCACCAACTTCAGCTCACTGGTCGGCAGTCAAAAGAATTCTCAGATTTGTTAGTGGTACAATCAAGCTTGAACTTGCATTTAAGAAATCTGTCTCGACCAGAATTAGTGCGTTCTCGGATGCCGATTGAGCAGGTTGTGTTGATGATCGCAGGTCTATGGGAGGATTTGTTATATTCTTTGAAGCAAATCTCGTAGCATGGAGTGCAAAGAAGCAACCAACAATTTCTAGATATTCAACTAAGGCAGAATATAAGGCCATAGCAAATGCTACGGCCGAAGTCATTTGGTTGTAGTTTAATTTAAAAGAATTACTTGACATCAAGGAAAGTAGCATACCCTGTTTGTGGTGCGATAATCTAGGTGCTACATATCTAACAACTAATCCTATTTTCCATGGAAGAGTCAAGCATGTTGAGATCGATTATCATTTTGTCAGAGAAAAGGTTGCTAATAAGTAGATTGAAGTTTGCCACATCTCATCCAAAGATCAAGTGGTCGATGGATTTACAAAAGCTCTGACAACACAATTACAAAAGAAATTTCAAGACAATCTTAACTTGGAAAAGTTATGATTGAGAGAGCTGTTAGAAGAAATATATTTGTGTATGGTAGAATCCTGTGTACATCACGTTTTGGTTGTAATCTAGTAGATAGAGTCCGAAAGAGACTTAAGTCCAGTTTAGTCTCCAGGTTGTAACCGAGTCTATAAATGATTCGTGCCTCGATGATTATAAGGGTGCATTTGGTTGGTGGGATAAAGTGGGACGGGATGGGACGAACTCACTTCTACTAGTATTTGTTTTGGAGACAGGTGGGATGGAGTCATTTCAAGAAAAGAATATTCTTCTCAAATCTAGGACAGACTCATCCTCCCAAAATCGGCCGGATCGATCCATCCCACTTTAAAGGTGTCAGCATCCGTTCCAACCCCCCGCGCGTGCACCCTGCCGGCCGCTGGATGCGCCGCTCAGCCCCTGCCTTCTACCGTCGTTAACATCGCGCAGCTTGCCACTGCCGACTACGTCGCTCGCCAAGTCCAACGTGGCTACTGTGGCTGGCCTCCTGTGGTGCCACGCTGCTCGCCTCCCTGCAGTGCCGCGTCGTCACTCACTAACGCCGATGCCATCCTGCTCTAGGCTTGTGCTGCACTCGTCGTCGATTGAGTCCTCCTGCTCTAGGCCGAGCCGGCGAAGGACGCGCTCGAGCTGCTTAGTCTTCCATGGTGCGCGACAATTCTAGAATCAGACAGCCATTTGGCACGACTGCAGGTCCAGCTTTCGCACTAGCTCTGTCTTGCGCTCTGGGTCCACCTTGTTCTCCTCAAAGCTCCTCTCCAGCAAATACATCTTGCTCAGTGCCACACACTCGGCACTCACGCGCAAGTACAAGCTAGCAGCTCGTGTATACACGTGCTTCTTCAGATGCAGAACGACTGCTCCTGTTCGTTCACAAGTTGTTTGACGAAATGATCAAGTGACATACATTTAACGGATATTAGATGCCGGCAATTTCCATCCCTCTTCATCACTTCAATCAAACAAAAAACAAAGATCATCCCATTCTTTAAGACAAACAGAAAATGGAACCATCCCATCCTTAAAAATCGGGATGCACCCAACCCATCCCACATTGCCCCCAAACCAAACACACCCTAAATAAACCCGGCGGCTCCTGATGGAGCATCACGCCTTCGCTCATTATCTAATACTCCCGTAATTCTTTTCAACTTTACCAGTTGTCTGTAATTCTTTTTCTAAGCGATTTGCATGATTGCCTTAGTTTTGATTCTAATTACATGTTTGGCTTCATATTTTTAACTTGGCACGATTGCCTCTGACTTTTGGAAAATAATTGCACACGTTTGCCCCTAAAAACAGGGACAAACATGTAACTATAAAGGCAAAATGTGCCATTTCTTACGAAAACAAATGGGAAAATGTGCAATTTCTTTTGAAAACACATGTGAGAAATGTGCCAAGTTGAAATAACGTGAGGGTAAAGGTGCTACGTTGAAAAAAGAAGAATAAATGTGCAATTAGATATCAAAATGGCGGCACTGAGCAATTATATGTTTTTTCCTTGATCCACTCATCCGCAGTTGGGTCAGTCATTTCAGTCATACCATTTTTATTTCTAGTCATGTGGTCAGCCGGGGTTGTTTAGTCATATAATCATCATGTTAGAAACAGTACACTTCAGAGATAAAATAATTTTCTAAAACTGTAACAATTCATATGATAGACAATTCGCAAAACACAAGCAGCGACATGCATATAATGTTGATTATACCTATCTCATTGGTGAGTAAAAAACTCCTCTTCAGTTATAGCGGGGATGCCATCAACTTTAAAGACGATGAGTTACGAGAATGAAGATGGTCGTAGAAGGAAGCAGACATTCTATTGAGCCATCGTGTGAACCCTATCTGCAAACCTAATTTGCTCCTCACGTCAGTGATAGTGATGGTGGAGCCTTAAGGAGATGCGCAAGACCGTTGATCAGAGGATGTATTCGCCTTTATGCCCATGAAGAATTGCTCTATATTTTAAGGCAAATTCCAGTAATTGAAGGTGATTATTCACTAGTAATGTGAGACAATTAAGCTCCAATAACTTAAGCTAATAATACTCAAGTAAATTTAATGCAATTAAGCCTCAATAACTGACTCACAAAATAGAATGTAATGAATCCAAGATCAGTGAAAGTTCATCAAAAGGCAAGAAAGAATAATTACCACATTAGTCACCACTTTGCAAGTCTCAATTCACGTGAAAATACGCATGCGTGATTGTGTGTGAGTCCAACCCATTATCCTCTCATATATTTCACACATGCAAAATAGCTCCTACTATAAGTGGGTATAACTCCACTCCAATTTTCCATACGAGATTAATGTTTCGTACTGAGATTTTTGAATTTATTTGAAATTAATGGGACCCAGGCCCACATATTTCCGCACATCATGGATGATTTGATTCGTTGTCTATGTATATGCCCAATTGTGTATTAAAACGGGTTTGTTTAGTAGTTTAAAGTTCATCAGACGCAACATACAACATCTGATACCGCAGGTCAGAGCTCGAGAATTTTTACGCAACCTTCAATTACATTACAGATCCAAATTGAAACAGAATTTATGATTCTTCATGTAATGTTGTACTTGGCTGCAAATTTGTCATGTACTTAAGCTTCTTCTAATGTGAAAGCGGGTTTGACCTAGTAGTTAAGTACTCTGAATAACACTACTTAGGTCCTGTGTCGGTTCTTGGTGGGAGAAAATTTCAGGCTGAATTTCACAGTATTAAATACAGGTACTCTACAGAAGAAGTCATGAGCGCTGGATTTGGGGTGCACTTATGAAAAATATGAAGAGATGAACGCGCCGTAATATTGGCTTACGAAGTCCGGTCCACAGTCGTGTGCTTAGCCATCCAGTTATCGTTACCTTGTTATAGACAATAAGTTGTAAGTGTCTGCATTTGTACTCACTTATAATAAATTGGCCATAACCTCCTCAGAGGGAAATGTCAGGACTTACCCATCATCTAAAAAACTTACGATTCTTCCCCGGAACTTCAAAATGCGCTAGCTTGAAGCTGCCGTACACCATGTGGGTGTGGGAATCAAAGGTCAATCAATACCACAGACCTTACATATATTTGACTCAGAAGTGGTTGGTAAACTAATATTTTGAAGAGAAGAGCCATGCGAGGAGAGCCACTATTCAAACCTCAAACGTATTGGATTTCATGAGGAATTGATAACCTATGTTATTATTTTTCGATTGCACCAATCAACCCCCACAACACACTTTTCATTTTTTTTTGAGGCGAGGGTGAGGGGATGGAGTCTGATATTTTAATTAATTATTGGTATAAAAATATTTGTTTCAACGGTTAACTTTATACCAATTGTTTTTTTTGAAAAGGAACTTTTACGAATAGTTGAAATCAAACATATGATATCAAGTTTACATACAAGACAAGGAAAATACTCAAACATGTAAGTAATTGTACAACGAAGGGGACCATTCCCCTGTATTCGGATGATGCAGATGCAGCCATCCTATGGTAACTTGGGAGTTTTGAGAAAAAAATTAGAATGTTTTGGGAAATCATCAGACCTCATGGTTAACATGGAAAAGACGTTATAATACCCGTTAAACATTCTAGTAGAAACATTACAATAACTGGTAGCTAGTTTTCTGGAGAACGTGACAATTTCCAATGCAAATACATAGGATTGCCTATCGACACCAAAAAACCATAATGGCTTGTTTGACAGCCCACGATCGGGATCCCGGCCCATTCTCTGATCGAAAAAACCTCAGGCCAAAATTTCCTCGAGGTCCACTTGGCAAAAGAATTTTCTTGCCGCTCGCTTGCCCCCACCCATGCACAACTCGCCTATGCCCCGTAGCCGCCACCACACCCTCCCCCATCCCTCTGATCTCGCGGAAACCCGCTGCCCTCTCCCCGCAGCTCACTGTCTCAGAGATCTCGGCGGAGTGAGCCCGTCTCCACCTCCCCCCTCCCGGTGAGGTCATGCCAGCTCTGATTTTGATTGTTACTAACTTTGGACTGTTATTTTGCTCATTTTCTGAGTAAAGAGCATCAGTTGGATTAGGGATCTGTCTTTTGGGGTTTCCTGTATGAGCTGTTTTTTTAGCAATGGATGAAAGTGAATTTCTCGATTTATAGCAGCTTTTGCAGCCTCGTATGTCCATGCGGGCCCTAATTTTTAGTTTTCAGGTACTGATCTAGTTCTAGACTTCAAATGTTGTGTTCATTCATATCTTGGATCCTCCTTGTGCTGCCCATTCTTCAATCAATCGAGTAATGTACTGCTTGAGGTTTGGACTACACTTTTATCAGTTTCTGATCTAGATGTGGATGGTTCAAGTGTCGTTAGTGTGGCAGACAATGTTTGCATCTCAGACGGAATGTTAATTTCTTTGTCTTAGATGAACTCTCTGGGTTTTGCATCCAGATTCTTTTCATGGTAGTGCAGAAATATCTGGTGTAAGCATCCCATCGTTTTGCAAGTTATGTCAGAGATTATTAAGCAAGCATGTCAATGTCCGCTTCTTGCAGAATAGGATGCTGTTTGATCTGGCCATTCCTTGATATGCATATTTGATTCACTTTCGTTAGCTCGTACATGACATTTGGTTAGATGACGTCAAAATGCAACATGAATATTCCCTTAGTCATTGTTGGCGCTGAAACGTCAAGGATCAACCAGATCACCACGAACAAATAATTGCGGGAACAACGAATTCAAATATGCTGAACTTATGAACTCGCCGTGATCAAGCAACCAAGTTCAGGATTGATTTTCTCGATGATAACTTCGTTTATTCAAGCAACTATTTATAGAGGATGCAAAGTACTATCTTAATATACTATAACTCCTACACCGAAATGGACTCTTATAAAAAATAGACACTTTATCTACTCAAAACTCTACTCGGTAACCTATTCGTTTATCTGACGAAACTGAACTTCTCATTCAGAGTCCGACTCAGTTTTCAGACTTTTTGAATTCCTTTTGTGACAAGCTTATGCCAACAAACTCCCCCTTATGCTTGTCACTTCTAAGTCTTCTGACTCCAATTTTTCTTCTCATTTCTTCAAATTTTGTACGGCTCAATGATTTCGTCAGAAAATCAGCTAGTTAATCATTTGTCCCAACATGATGAACACTTATACTCCCAATCTCAATTTTTTCTCTGATGTAGTGATACCGAGTCTCTATATGCTTACTTCTTTCATGAAATACAGGATTCTTACACAGTGATATGGCTGACTGATTGCCTATAGAGTCATAACTGAATCTTCTTCTTTCTTTCCCGTTAATTCTGTCAGCAATCTATGAAGCCAAATGCCCTGACAAGAAGCTGAACTTGATGATATGTACTCTGCTTCACAAGAAGACAAAGCCACTATTTTTTTTCTTCTGGGAGTTCCAACTTATTGGATTTTCCCCAAAATAAAAAAACATACCTGAAGTGCTTTTTCTGTCATCCAGATCACCTGCAAAATCACTATCTGCATATCCACAAATATTAGCTTTCTTTTTACTGCATGTGTATTCCAAACCATAATCCAGAGTTCCTTTTATATATCTCATTACTTGTTTTGCTACTCCAAGATGAATATTCCTTGGCTTCTCCATGTACCCGTTGATAATTCCCACTGCATAAGTGATATCTAGTCTTGTATGCGTTAAATATCTAAGACTCCCAATAATACTTCTATAGAATGTGCTATCCACTTCTGATCCTTCTTCTTCCTTTCTCAGTTTTGCTCTTGGATCCATAAGAAGTACAGTTGAATTACAGCCCTTCATTCCAAATTTTTCTAGGACTTTCAAAGCATATGATTTTTGACTTACTGAAATCCCTTCCTCGTGTTGGTTTACTTCAATGCCCAGATAATAACACAGAAGTCCAAGATCACTCATTTTAAATTTTTTCTTCATCTGATTCTTGAATCCCTTTATTTATTCCTCTTCTTTCCCAGTGATGATAAGTCATCCACATACACACCGACCAAATTCTTCTCCTCTCACTTCCTTTAACATAGACAACATATTCCATTAGGGATCTTACAAAACCCATTGAGACTAAAGTCTTGTCCAGTTTAGAATTCCAAGCACGAGGTGCTTGTCTTAACCCGTATAAAGCCTTGTGTAATTTTAGCACCATATGCTGTTTGCCATTTTCTTCAAAACCAGGCAGCTGGGTTACATACACCTCCTCTGCAAGATCACCATTTAAGAATGCAGACTTGACATCCATATGGTATATCTTCCATCTTTCTTGTGCTGCCAATGCTATTAATAATCTGATTGTTTCAATTCTAGCCACAGGTGCAAATACCTCTTCAAAGTCTATTCCTTGTCTTTGCACATAACCTTTTGCAACCAGCCTTGCTTTATACTTTATAATGCCTCCACTGCTATTGTTTTCAGTTTGAATACCCATTTTAGACCAATAGCTTTATGTCCTCCTGGCAGAGTTGTCATAGACCATGTCGTGTTTTCTTGAATAGATTTTAGTTCTTCTTCCATTACTCTTTTCCAATTCGCATCTTTTAGAGCTTCCTAATATCTGGTTGGTTCTTCAACACATAATCCTGAAAATACTGCATCAGATTTAGTTTCTTCTAGAACTGAGGATATTCTTCTAAATCTGAGAGCCTGATTTGGAGAAAAATCTTGTGAGGGATCAAACTCTCCTTGATGGTCAAGATTTGATAAAGCTTCTTCATTATTTCCTGTGACTGGCTTATTTTCTTCAATACTGTCAATTGTAGCTTCATTAGTTTATTTTGGATGTTGTCCTGTTCCTCAGTTTCAGAATCCAGTGTTTCAACTATGAAAGATTCAAAGTTTTCCTCATCAGGTGTCTCCCCCTTACTTCAAGGCCATCCTTCTTCTTCTTCAAACACAATATCTCTTGAGATGTGTACTTTCCTTGTTAGAGGATCATACATTTTATAAGCTTTTGAGTGAGCTTCAGTTTCATAGCCTATGAACACCATCTTGACACTCCTATCTAAGAGTTTTCCAATATGGGGTCTTGTATCTTTCACATAACCCACACAGCCAAATACCTTCATATGGCCTACTTTAGGTTTCTTCCCATACAACACTTCATAAGGAGTTTTCTTTCGAATACTTTTGGTAGGTGCCCTGTTTAACAGATAAACAACCATTGTCACTGCCCCCCTGAAAGTGTATCTAGGCATCCCTTGTGGGTTTTGGTTGATTTATGATAAACAAATGAGATCCTAATCACATTATTGAGATGGGCGCAGGTTTTAATGAAAGAATGAAGAAAGCGCCAAAAAGAAAGGAGAATGAGGATAAATTCAGAAGAGAGCTCAAGAGCTGAATAGAATACATCATTGTGTAGGGAGTGTGTTGGTGTAACATATCCTAAGAGCTCAAGCACAAAAGAAATCCTCACACACTTCACATTTCACAGGAAAAACGGACTAGTCCGATGTACACTGGACTAGTCCGACATCCTCTCTGGATAGGTTCGGAGAAGTCCAGCTAGTGCGGACTTGTCCGCACCGGACTAGTCCGATAATGCTTCTGACTAAAATTGGACAAGTCCTTCAAGTGCAGATTTGTCCTCTGTTCACTAAGGGTATCACCACACCGGACTAGTCCGATATTAACATGGACAAGTCCGAAAACCTTTCTGACTAAAATCGGACAAGTCCGCTCCTAGCCGGACAAGTCCGATATTCCTAGACACTTAGGATTTTTTGCACGCCGCACACTGGACAAGTCCGGACTCCACCACAGACTAGTCCGGACCCTCGAAACCCTAACGGTAACTTTTGAAAACCCTAATATAAATAGATGTGCACGCCCAACTATCAACACTCTCGACCCCCTGCGCTATCACACCCTCCAAGAGCTTAGAAAATACATCTCTCCATGCACTCCAACGCAAGAAAGATCAATCCCTTGAGGATTCACTTTGGATCTAAGGAGAGACACGATTCCACACGTTTGAGCTCTTGGGTTTGATCTCTAACACACTCCTGTTGTTTTATTGTTGATCTTACGAGTGTGTTCTTGGTGGTGTTTGAATTGTAATCTTGGGGAGCCCTCAACTTATGAGAAGGCCCTTTGAACTTGGTGATTTGCCCCTTTGTGATAGTGGAAGAAGAATTGGCCTTCGTGGCGATTCGACGAGGTTAGGGTTAGTGAAGACCCGATACTTTCGTGGGCTCCTCAATGTGGACGTAGGTTGCCTCTGTGGGAACCGAACCATGGGATAAAAATAGAGTGTCAAACTTGTTCTTAAGTTTCCCATATCATATTTTAGGGTTTGATTGATCTTGTCCATCTTACGTTAAAACATTCAAATAAAAGTTAATTTGTACTACACCTAGCTTCATTGACTCAATACTTTCAATTTACATACTATATTCCGCTGCGTATTGTGCTTGTATTGAAATCATTGATCAAACTTGATCAATCTAGTCCGCATGCACCGGACTAGTCCGATATCTCGGGATTTGATTAGTTTGTTAAGTGTTGCAGGTTCTGACCAAATTCAAAAATGCCTATTCACCCCCCTCTAGGCCACATTCAATTGGTATCAGAGCGGGACTCTTCGCAAGAGACTAATAGCTCGAAGAGAACATGTCGGACATGAAGGATGTGCACAAGAGTCTTAACCAAGAGAAGGTTGAAGACGAAAAAGCTCAAAAATTGGAGAAGCTCCTCGATGCCATCCAGGACTTCGAGGATGACGATGAGGAGACGCTTGAACTCAAGGTGCTCCTAAGAAAGAAAGCTCTCTCGAAAGGGAAAGTGAAGGTCGAGAACGAGAATAAGAAGGGGGGTAGTGACACCGACTACCCCCGATATCCTTTTAACTACAGTCGTATTAATTCTAACAATAACCATTACTTATCTATTCCCCTAGGAAAAGCCCCACACTTCGACGACAATGACTATTCAATGTGGAGGCAGAACATGAAAATGCACTTAATCTCACTCAAGCCCAGTTTATGGCACATTGTGTGTACAGAAATAGATATCCCGGATGACGATGAAGAGCTTACCCCAAGTCAAGAGCAAGCAATTCATCGGAATTCTCAAGTTGCAGCAGTCATTACATCCTTTCTATGTTGGGACAAGTTCACCAAGGTGGATGGGCTCGAGATTGCGAAAGAGATCTGGGATATATTGCAAACTGCACATGAAGGTGATCGTCATGTGTGAGAAGCGAAGATTAAAATGATCAAAGGTGAATTGGGAAAATTCACCATAGAAGAAGATGAGTCTCCACAAGACATGTACAACCGGTTAAAGACACTCATCAACAATGTTCGAGCATACGGAAGCAAGAAGTGGAACGATCACAAGGTGGTGAGCTCATCCTTAGATCTTTCATGCCTCGCAACATCACCTTGTGATCAATGATTAGAGAAAGCCCCGGGTACAAGAAAATGATCCCGGATGAGCTGCTTGGGAAAATCATCAATTTCGAGATGATGAAAAAGCAAGCAAAGCATGACAAGGAGATTGCCGACCTCACCTCGGTGAAGAAGAAAGGGTTCGTTTTGAAGTCCACTTGCAAGCCCTTGTCTAAAGAAGCTCGAGAAGCTCAACAAGAAGAAGACAACGATGACGAGAGCAGCGACATTAACAAAGAGGACATGATCCTCTTTATGAAGAGATTCAAGAATATGATGAAGAAAAGACAAGGGAGAAAATTAAGTCAAGGAAAATACAAAGAAAGATCAAAACCGAAGTTGAGGCGGGCATGCTATAACTGTGGTGAATATGACCACTTTATAGTTGATTGCCCATACGAAAAAACAAGAAGAAAACAAAAGAAACAAGACCTCAACCCAAGAAACTCTTCAAGAAGAAGAAGCAAGCTGGACAAGCGCACCTAGGAAAGGAGTGGGACTCAAATGATGAGTCCTCATCCGAACAGGAAGAGGAGATGGCTAGCATAGCCATCGAGAAGACAACTAAGAAGTCAACCCTCTTCCCAAATCTCAGCGCATGGAAGGGCAATGACACTTGCCTCATGGCAAAGGAAGGTACACGAAAGGTAACAAACAAATCCTCTTCCTTGCATTCATATTCTAGTGATAGTGAAGTTGCTAGTGATAATGAAGACATGCTCGTTGGCTTAGATAAGAAAACAGCTGCGAAAATGAAATTTCTACTTGATCAGCTTGTTGAGAAGGCGAAGTTGATCAACCGTCAAGAAGATATGATTATCTCTCAAAAAGAGGAATATCTTGAACTTGACAAACTTCTCGAACTTGAAAAGGAGCGAGGCAAGTCACTGGAACTTGAGTTAGCCTCAAGCAGGGAAGCTTACTTGAAGTTAAGCGACTTAAACACCACCATCAAGGACGAACTTGCTAACCTATCCAAGGTTAACAAAATCCTTTAGGTACAAGTTGAGTCACTCAAACAAAGTGACCCCTCATCCTCTTCAAGCTCACCTTCTCAACCACTTAAAACTAAAGCTACTATGACTTGTTCATGTGCTAAAATTGACACTAGCTTGAAGGAAAAGTCAACCTTTACCGAGTATAAGCATCCTTCCCAAAGTGGCATAATTGACAAGGAGAAGATCAAATATGAACACAGTGCATACTTGGTCACAAGACCTTCTAATGTCAAATATGACATTGGGTATTCTTATGGTGAAAAGCAATAAACTAGAAGCCATAAAAATAACAAGGACATCATTCCCTTTGTGAGGGGAAACTCCTCTCAAGCTAGAAAGACCAATAATGCTAATAAGTCTAAGATAGTCAACACATACAATAATTGGACTAGTCCGGTCCTTATTCGGACAAGTCCGGTCATCCGGACAAGTTCATAAACAACAACAACTATTATTCAGGACTCTTGATGCATCTTATGTTCTAATGAGAAGTAATTTTGGTAAAGTTTATGCTCATTATGTTGGGCCACGCCATGGGAACACCAAGTATCATGTGTGGATAACAAAATCTCTTGTAACTAACCTCCAAGGACCCAAGTAAGCTTGGGTACCTAAAACCAAGGCATGATTTGTTTTTGTAGGCCTATTCCTCCGATGGATCAAAATGGATGCTAGAAAGTGGTTGCACCAACCATATGACCGAAGAAAGAAGGATGTTCATTGAGTGTGAAGAAAATGAGGATCCAAGCGAGGGCATCTATTTTGGAGACAATAGTCAAGGAAAGGTGCACGGTACCGGTAAAATTGCTATATCGTCTCAACATACTCTTTCTCATGTGTTACATGTCGATTCCTTAGATTATAACCTACTGTCCATATCTCAATTATGTGACAAAGTTTATAATTGCTTGTTTACTAATGAGGGTATGACCGTCTCTAGAAGGGGTGATGGTTCCATTGCATTCAAGGGTGTGTTAAAAGGAAAGCTTTACCTTGTTGACTTCAACAAAGATAAAGCCCAACATGACACATGCTTGATTGCAAAGACCAACATGGGTTGGCTGTGGCATAGACGGCTGGTGCATGTTGGTATGAGGAATCTTCAAAAACTTCTCAAGGGTGATCACATCCGAGGTTTGAAGGACATTGTTTTTGAGAAAGACAGGCCTTGTAGCGCGTGGCAAGCCAGGAAGCAAGTAATAGCACCTCATCCCGCGAAGAATGTCATGACTACAACAAGACCGCTCGAGCTACTTCACATGTACTTATTCGGTCCAATTTCTTACATAAGTATCAGTGGTAACAAATATGGTTTAGTAATTGTTGATGACTTTTCGCGCTTCACTTGGGTTTTCGTTTTGCATGATAAGACAGAAACTTAAGGAACTCGCAAGAAGTTTCTCAAGCGCGCCCAAAATGAGTTCTCATTAAAGGTCAAGAACATACGAAGCGACAATGGCACGGAGTTCAAGAACACTCAAGTTGAGGAGTAACTAGACGAAGAAGGGATAAAGCATGAGTTTTCAGCACCTTATTCCCCTCAACAAAACAGAGTTGCCGAAAGGAAGAACCGAACCCTCATAGAGATGGCGAGAACAATGCTCGATGAATACAAGACCTTGGATCGGTTTTGGGCGGAAGCGGTTAACACCGCTTGCCACACCATAAACCGACTCTACCTTCACCGACTACTGAAGAAGACATCATATGAGCTACTCACGGGTAACAGGCCAAATATTTCTTATTTTCGAGTCTTTGGTTCTAAATGCTATATTTTGAACAAGAAGCCAAGGACTTCAAAGTTTGAATCGAAGTCCTATGAAGGTTTTGTAGGATTGAAGAGCACGTGAAAAGCTACCAGAGGGGGGTGAATGGTATATTTAAAAAATCTTACGCAATGGAAACAATTAAATCCCAACCCCTTTGGCAGAAAAATGATCTGTTAAAGAAATCGTGTGTGAAACTAATATAAACGTGTTTCACTGTGACAAAAGTGATATATATCAGAGAGAATCAAGTCACGAAGAAAACACAAGAAGAATCACACAAATCCGTCGAGAGAAAGTCAAGTTATGATCAAAAGATCGAACAAAGGTCAATCTGTCCTACTCGAGAAAAACAGTTCTGGAACGCTGCAAAGAAACTCATGTAGATCTGAAACCACAAATCCAATGACCGTGAAATTTTGATAGATGATAGATAATAAAGTTGTGAAGAAAACCCAAAAAGAATCACGTCAACTGGATCTTTAAAACTCGACTTATGATAAAACCACCGACGAAAGGTAGTGCTGTCTAGAAACTCGACCAGTAAAACTTGTGTGGAACAAGTCGGACGAACAAGGCACAAAAGTAACTTCAAACTACGAATTTTATTCAATAGAACACCAGAGGAACAACCCAAAGTCGTGCCCCATGAGATCTGGCCTCCCTCGCTTATATAACCAGCCCTTAGGCCAACCCAATCTCAACTAGGACTCCAATCCTAGTCAGATAACGAATCAAAACTTTCCATAACTGCTTAGGACTCTTCTATACGCAGATAGAAGCAATCTTAAGACTTCCAAACACCTTATGAACATACCCACATTCCTAAAACAACTTAAATTCGTGACTCACACGAAATCCTATCATAACCAACTCGATACTTTCCATACCGAGCCATAACCGACTCTGCCGCAGCCAAAGTCATCAACCGATACGATCTGATCCTTCCAACTAGATCTTCCCATCCATAAACCATCTTCAGAACCATGTTGCCACATCATGCACCGCATGCATACGTGCAAACAGCTTCCTTCGACGTCCAGTAACCTTCATATGCACCGCCCTTGATTCAATCATCCCGCGTGACCTCCTGACCCGCTCAACCACAATTCTTCCTGAATTTGGTTGTTGGAACCTCATCTCCTCCCTGAGACTAGTCCAATAGATCCAGTCACCAGCCATGTCTTGAACTCAAGCAACACCTGCACATGTACAAACAACCAATCCGTACGAGCCCAAGTCCGCGACTTGACTCAAATCAGTTCCGAACACAACACCTTACGTGAGCACCTCACATAAGCATGTTGCAAAGCATATCAAAACGATATCAGCCATATCAACCAAAACACACCAAAAACTTAGTAAAAGAATACTAAGCAACCTTTCCATAAGTGTAAAGCAAGTTCAAAACATTTCACATGAAAATTTGGAACATTACGATCAAGCTCTGAACCTTGTCAAAGCTAACCGAGCTTGAGCCGGAGCTTACCAAAACTAGTACAACCTAGCGCCGGAGCTTATCAAAACTAGTCGGACATAGCGTCGGAGCTAATCAAAACTAGTCGGAACAAGTCACCCCAAAAGTCGGAGCTAGAAAAACATGTCGGAGCTAACCAACATAAGTCGGACCTAGCAGAACATATTAGAGCTTAACAAAGACATGCCGGAGCTATCAAAGACATGCCGGAGCTATCAAAGACATGCGAAGCTAAAGACAAAGCTCACCGGAGCTACCCAAAAAACATGTCGTATCTAGACAAAGAAGGTCGGACCTATTGTCGGACCTTGCAAAATCTCAGAGCTAGATTCAGACCTTGCTAAAAAGATGTTATGGCAGCATTCAAAACTTTTATTATCAAAGCCAATGTATTCAGCACACATAGGTCTCACAATCTCCCCCTTGATGAATGCATTGGCAACACCATTTAAAAACTGAACATTGGCATGAAATGTTTTGAGAACAATTTTCCTCCGTTTTGAAAATCAAATGAGATAGAAATAAATTTCTCCCCTATACATATTTCTCCCCCTTGCATAATTCATCATATTATCTCTCCCCCTTTGACAATGTATTCAGCAAGGTTCAAAAGAGAAATTTTAATTGTTATGAGCATATTATAACATATACATAAAACAAAGCTCATCCAAGTCGTACTATCAAGTAACTTATACTATCACAACAATGAGCTACATAAAGTAGTATAAGCCATGCTAGAGATCAAATGTAAGCAAGTCATGATCTCACAAACTTAACTATTTCAATACCTGAAAGCATGACACTTGTTGCTGCATTTTATTATTTTTCAAAGCTCAAATTTAGATCATATGATATTTGCAAGAGATTATATGCGCATCTGCCTTATTCTAACCAACCAGGCCAAGCCTATGTCATTTGATAATCAGAAGCTTAAGGACATGGTTTTAGTCATACACAACTTCTTCCAAGTTCATATCTAAGTGCAATGATAAGCCATCTCAAAAGAAGAAGTGTGATGCATGCATATTCTCTTGATCTTTTCTCAAATTATATTTGTTCACAAAAACTCAACATGTGAGTTGATTACTTGATTAATTCTTTATGATTAAAAACACTTGTGAGCATGCAACAAGTTCAAAACAGCAAGAAAGTTCAACCATGACCAGATTTAGTGTAAGTAATTATTCCAATTACTAGTCATGACAAAAACTACAAAATGTATAACATGAGTAATGTAGTAAGAACTTTCAGCATGTAAAAGGAATCACAAAGTCATATATGTATGAAATACTATGATCATATTATTTTAAGTTGAGATTCATACATAGACTTCCCAAGTTTCAAAACTCCCCCTCAATTTAAGCTATGAGGATGCATAACCCCTATTTTACTACGAATGTAACAAAAACGAGTGAAATCCAAAGGTTTTGTAAAAATATCAGCCGATTGTTTTTTGGTGTCTACATGATGAAGCACAATGTTTCCTTTTTCAACATTATCACAAAGAAAGTGATACCTAATATCAATGAGCTTAGTTCTAGAATGTTGCACAAGATTTTTAGCAATGCAAATAGCACTAGTGTTGTCACAAAACAGTGGAACAATATTTAGATCAGCCCCATAGTCCTTAAGTGTTTGAACAATCCAAAGAATTTGTGAACAAGCGCCAGCAACAGCTACATATTCAGATTCGGCGTTGGATTGTGCAACTGAACTTTGTTTTCTGTATGAACATGCAACAAGTGAATTACCAAGAAAATGAGAAGCACCGGAAGTACTTTTCCTATAAACCCTACAACCTCCAAAATCAGCATCGGAAAAAGCTTTTAAAGTAACGGTTGAGGAAGAAGGAAGAAAAATGCCAAATTCTTGAGTTCCATGTAAGTACCTTAGAATCCTTTTGACGGCTTGATGATGTGAAGCACGTGGGGAGGCTTGAAACCGTGCACAAAGACATACGCTGAATTGTATGTCCGGTCTTGATGCCGTGAGGTACAAAAGTGATCCGATCATGCTTCTATATTCTTTTTTGATCCACGGGTTCACCATCTTCATCAAGTTCAAGTGTTGCTGTTGTTCCCATTGCTGTCCGAAGAGGCTTGCTTTTGTCCATGTTGAAGCGCCTTAGGAGGTCTTTTGTATACTTCGTTTGATGCACAAAGGTACCCTCCTTGGTTTGCTTGATTTGCAGCCCCAAAAAGTAAGTGAGTTCTCCCATCATACTCATCTCAAATTCTGAACTCATCATAGCTGAAAACTTGGACACAAGATCATGAGAAGCACAACCAAAGATAATATCATCCACATACACTTGAACGAATAATGAGTCATTGCCATGCTTAAGCACAAAAAGAGTTTTATCAACCTTGCCCATGGTAAACCCCATTTCAAGTAAGAATGTTTGTAATCTATCATACCGTGCTCTAGGGGCTTGTTTGAGACCGTACAAAGCTTTGGACAGTTTGTAAACATGATTAGGAAAATCTGAATTTTCAAAACCTGGTGGTTGTTTGACATAAATCTCCTCATCTATGTAGCCATTAAGAAAAGCACTTTTAACATCCATTTTATATAGCTTAAAACCTTTAGATTCAGCAAAAGCTAACAAAATTCTTATGGCTTATAATCTAGCAATAGGAGCAAAAGTTTCATCAAAATATAGACCTTCAACTTGAGTGAAACCTTGAGAAACCAACCTAGCCTTATTCCTAACCACAACCCCATCTTCACTTTGTTTATTTTTAAACACCCATTTAGTTCCAATTAAAGTGTGACCTTGAGGAGGAGGTACAAGTTTTCAAACATTATTTCTTTCAAAATTTTCTAATTCTTCTTGCATGGTAATAATCCAAGATTCATTAGTGAGTGCGTGTGATATATCTTTGGGTTCAAAAGAAGCAACAAAAGCAGAATGAGCATGAGAGTTTGGATCGCAAAACCTGAACCGTGTAACTCGTTCGTGCAAGCTTCCAATAATCTATTGTGGAGGATGAATTTTGAGAACCCGGAGGGGAGTGGACACTTCACAAGCTTCTTCTTCTTCTTCATGTTCATCACAAATCGATAAGCTTGTGACTTGAGGAGGATCTGGACCAGCAATGGTGGTCGTCGGTGCTGGCTGTGAATCAAAATCAGGAGCTCGAACAATGTCATTAGCTGCTGAATTTTCGGGCAGCAGCTCCACCTCTTCCTCATCTTCAATGAAAATGCTCTCCCTCTGCGGATATGGATCTCCACCTGCAATGTTTGAGCTAGTACCTGGGCTAGATTCATCAAAAGACACTTCACAAGTCTCCACAATTTTATTAGTGTCAAGTAAAAGCACACGGTAGCCTCTAGTATGAGATGGATAACCAAGAAACATGCTATAAACTGATCTAGGTTCAAATTTATTAAGATTACCATGTTGCTTAACAAAGAATTTGCAACCAACGACCGAAAAGTGCGTAACACTAGGCCTATGTCCAAACCGGAGCTCATATGGTGTTTTACCTAGCTTAGCGCGCAAGAAAACATAATTTGAGACATAACAAGCGGTTGCAATCGCATCAGCTCAAAATTTCCTAGGAGTTTGATATTCATCAAGCATAGTCCTAGCCATCTCAACTAAGGTTTTGTTTTTTCTTTCTACAACACCGTTTTGTTGAGGTACATATGGCGAAGAAAATTGATGATCTATTCCATTTTCAACACAAAAGTGATCAAAAGATTGATTTTTAAATTCCGTTCCATTATCACTTCTAATTGCTTTTAAAGATCCTGGGTGATCAATTGATAATCTAAGAAATAAAGTTCTAAAGTGACTAAAAGCTTCATTCTTAGATGCCATAAAGTAAACCCAAGGGTATCTAGAATAATCATCAACAATCACAAGAACATAACATTTACCTTCGAAGGATTGAACACGTGAAGATCCTACGGTGTCAAGGTGCAAAAGTTGACCCAGTTCAATTGTCATGATCATTGTGAGAGGAGTATGTGAACTTGCAACCATCTTAGCATGTCTACAAGAAGAGCACACAATTTCTTTGTCCCCTTTAAACTTAGGTAGCCCACGTATGCAATAAAGAGCACTAACACGCGTGAGATGATCAAAGCTTACATGACCAAGTCTACAATGCCAAAAATATAAATCATTGGAATCATTAGCAACTAGACACCTATGCTTAGAGGAAGACATATCAAAATCAACTTTAAAAATTCTTCCAAATCGTGACATGTTAAAAATAAGCTCATTGTTTGAATTTACAACTTTGCAGCAATTTTTAGTGAAAATAATTTCCAGATTTTCATCTAGCAATTGTGAAACAGAAAACAAGTTGTATTTCAAATTTTTGACAAGTGTCACATCCTTCAAAGTGTAGTGATCATTTACTCTAACCGAACCCTTAGCAATTATAGGAGTTGAAAAATTATCGGCAAAAGTAACATTCTCTAATTGTGACACAAAAGAGAGGGGGGAGAACCATTCTTTGTTACCGGTCATGTGGCGTGAGCAACCTGAATCCACAATCTAAATGTTCTCCTTCCTTAAGCATGTAACCTACATAGAAGCACAATACGTCGATGACTCAATATTGGGGTTAGTCAAAAAACATTTAGGTATCCAGTACTGAGTCACACGACGTGCAGCAGAAAAATACGCGAAAGCTAAGATAAAACAGCAGGTTTATGAGTCAAAGTTTGAGGTTTTTTTATTCTTAACTACGGACCTATAAGGTGTTACTTGTGTAGCACAAAAATCAGTAGCTCCGGAGGCAAAAACAGAAGGTCCGGAGGTAAACTTTGAATGTTTTTGACTCATAACAGCAGATTGCATGTCCCTGGCAATCGGTTTAATATATGCAACATTCTTTCCCTTTTCTGTTGTTTAGCTAGTCTATAACAAAAATCTAGGACATGACCATCTCTACCACAATAGGTACAATGAAATTTAACTTTGTGTTCATGTCTAAATGAGCAAGCAATATTTTTATTTGAAACCGAATGAGACAACACTCCTGTAGATTTGAAAACCACTTCTTTTTGTTTAGGAACTGTTTGAATCGAACCACTTCCTAATGACTTTACAAGTTTAGGTGGATGTGCCTTAGCATGAGCATGAGAATTAAAACCTAAACCAGTTTTATCATTACAAGACTTGGAAGAATTCAGTAGCAAGTTTAGGTTCTTATTCCCATTACAAAACCGATCTAATGTCCTATGCATATTATCAAGTTTATTGGACAGATCAAGGTAATTTTCACATGAAGTTTTTCCTTTTAATTTGCAATTGGAACAATATTTAACTTCATGAGAACGTAAAGCATTATTCAATATTGAAATCTCATTTATAGCATCTTTTAGTTTCTTTTCAAGATCATCACAACCAGAACAATGAAAATCAATTGTAGAACAAGAAGCATCTTTTAAGTTTCTAATGTCCAGTGCAACAAGATTTTTGTTCTTTTCAATTTCAAGTTCAAGTCTATCTAGAGTAGAGGAATGTGCAGTTCTTAATGTGGACAATTGTTCATAGATTAAATCACACGAGGGACAAGAATCATCACTAGGAATCAAGGTTTTCAAATGGTTGATTTTAGATTCTAGTGATTCAATTGTAGCAGCATTATCCCTAAGCTTTTTGTCCTTTTTTCTTAACAATAATAGTTGCACGAGAAATTGCATCACACATTTCATTACAGGTAGAACATACTCATCGTCGTCACTGTTGTGTTCTGCATCCTCCTGACTTGATCTTGATCTTGTTTTTCCCACCATGAAGCATAAGTTGGCCAGAGCGTCATCATCTTCACCACTTTCAAAGTCTACATCGCTTGAACTGAGCTCTTGAAGTGCAGTGATGAAGCTGTTAATCATCTTGCGTCCTATGGTACCCTTCTTTTTCTTGTTGGGGTTTCCAGAGGTGGTCTTGACCTTATTCTGTTTTTCTTCAAGGGTAGTAGGACCTGAGAGGTTAGGGAATTCTATATAAAAGTCTCCTGTCTTACCACATTCAAAACAGCATTGAGGTCCGGAACTTCCTTTCCTTCTAGTTCTCACACTTTGCCTCTGTGGGAATCAAACCACAGGATAAAAATTGTGCGTCAAACTTGTTCTTAAGTTTCTCATATCATATTCTAGGGTGTGATTGATCTTGTCCATCTTACGTTAAAACATTCAAATAAAAGTTAATTTGTACTACACTTAGCTTCATTGACTCAATACTTTCAATTTACATACTATATTCCGCTGTGTACTTTGCTTGTATTGAAATCATTGATCGGACTTGATCAATCTAGTCCGCACGCACTAGACTAGTCCGCACTCTACCGGACTAGTCCGATATCTCGGGATTTGATTAGTTTGTTAAGTGTCGCAGGTTTTGACTAAATTCAAAAAGGCCTATTCACCCCCCTCTAGGCCACATTCACTCCCCAAAGACTGTTTGTGATATACGTAATTTTAATTTCAAATATTTGTGATGTACTCGTGGAGTCTTATGTAAATTTCCTGACTGAGGACGTAGACAATATAGCAAAGATGATAAGTATATGTAATTGAAACAAAGAGATAAGCAGGGCCGGTCTTGATTTTCCTGGAGCCTAGACGAATCAACATTATTTGAGGCCCTCCTTAGCCATGAATATAACAATATAATTATTAAGTGTAATTATATTATAAAATATCAATAGCCACTAATCATGTCACAATAATAAGATTAAATTATAAAAAATAAACATTATGTAAATCATTTAAAACAATTCACACAAAAAGTTCTAGATGCAAAGTCATTAATGATGGAGTCCATATCAATTTCATATAACAATCTCTTCTCGATACACTAATAGCCAAACTATTTAAGCCTTTTCTGAGACATTACTCATCATCAATAATTTTTTAATAACTTCAATTTTGAAAAGGTTCTTTCAGCTGATGTGACAGTTACCAACATAGTAAACAAGATTCGATGAGCAATATATATATTAGGATAGCTACCCACTTCTCTAACAAACTCAAAAATCTCCATAGCACCTTTCTGTGATTAAGTCAATGATTTTTTTTGTGATTGAGTCAACTCATCTCGACGTTGTTTTTTTCTTTTCCTACTTCTGGATGCATAGATACTTTCTAATGGAAGACATATAATTCGATTGTGTGAGACTAATCCTACAAACTAAAAACAAAACTATTAGTTATTGTAATTTGTCTAATGATAGAAAAAATAAATTAATTCGTGTATATAACTAAAATTATGTCTAATATTTAAACAATCAATCAATTAAATTGGGTTAGTACACGCAAGATTTTAGTGCGTTCAACAACCAACAGTTCAAAAATCAGGAAAAGAACTTAGATTCAGGCCTGTTGTAGTGCTGCCTTCAGCAGTTCAGAAGCATGCATGCCTTCAACAGCTAAGACTGTTCTCACTCGCGGCCTTCTATTTCAATCCCCTATACCACTTTTTACAGTGACATCTAAAAAATTCTCTGTTTTATAGTTTTGTTTTCTGGACTCGTTCACATCTAAATCAGACCTCTGTATCAACTACCATCTATTTTATATTATATCATACAACTACTTCTTCTTTTACATTTTCCTCTATTTCTTCTTTATTTATTTCCCACTTATTTTCTATATCTTCCCTCCATTTTCATTTTCTCTCTCTTATTTTTCTCCTTATTTCTCCCCCACAACATTCCCAGCAGGATATTCATTCACCCGATGCTTATCTTCCCAGTCCCGATCTTTCCCGTGCTTCTTTTTCTCTCCTGATCTTTTGGCTTCTTTTTTCTCTCCAGTGCCACTTTCTCTCTTCCGACCTTTCCCGCCTGCTCCTCTCATCTCCTCTCGGCTCTCCCACCGCGTGCGTTTCCTCCCGTCGTCCGCACCGCCACCTACTCTACCGCCCACACGCCTCTTTCGCGGTCTCCCAATCCGATGGTGGACGCCTCCTCCCGTCGCCAGATCCGGGCACCAGCGCCACGCTCGAAAGCTCGGCGTCCCGCCGCCGTCTTGCTCAGCCTCTGCACTGGGAAGCTCACCGTTGCAGCGTCGTGCCGCCGAGCCTCTCCGAGCATCAGCAGCGTCTCCAGCGTCGCAGCCTCCTCCCGTCGCAGCGTCGTGTCGCCGCTCGCCTACCAAGCGCGCGAAGGAACCGTTGTCAGCTATGGCAGTGCTACAGGGACTGCAAAATATGGCAGGGTACTGTGCATTTCGCCATTTTAGAGGGACTTCTGTAACCACCGCTGCGGGGTTGAATTCGACGGAGGGGCCGCTATTTCCACTTCCAGGGCTTTAGAGCATCTCCAACTTCTTTGCTATATGGCTTGCTATGCTATTTTTAGGAAAAATAGAGCAAAACCCATCTCCAACCTATTTGCTACTAGGTTTGCTATATTTAGCAGATTGCTATCTGAAGCCCACCGTTTGCTACAAGTAGCAATCCAACCTCGTTTGCTATGCAGGACTCCGGCCACATCTTCGTCGTTCCTGCCCTCACGCAACACACAAGTTGGGACACCTCATCGTTGTCGCGAGCTGTCATCGCGCAGCCGCCAATACTGAGAGCCGGAGTCGCGTCGCGCCCCACCGCCACTGCTGCGAGCCAGCTTGCGCCACCACCGATGCTGAGAGCCGAAGTCACATCGCGCTTCGCCACTGCCGCCACGAGTCGGGCGTGCGCTGATAATAAAAAGATGAGTCTCGATCTTCTGAAAGGTATGTCGATTGGGGTGGATAACTTGACGTTGATGATCCGCGGCACTCGAGCGGTACGAGTACCCCTGCAATCACTACACCACGGCTCCGTTGGTTATCAACCGTGCTGCACACACTTGGCCTCGCCAAGAAGGCTAATCCCTGCAAGTGCAACCGAGAACACGAGCAAGAACGTAGAAGACATGATCTGAAATCGCGAAGTTGGGATCTCACAAACCGTAGAACGGCGATATTATTGATCTAAGCAAAACCCAATTGTTCATGGCGGCTACTATGGAGTATATATAGGTGGGAGGACGTCCAAGGGGGTGTTGGGGTCGTGACCTAACCCTAACACACGAAAATAATGGACTTAGACTTGATACAAGGCCCAATGGCCCAATATGGTGGCGCAGCACCGTGACAGATTCTGTATTTGATTTTGTTTCGACGATTCCCGACGACTCCGGAGGAATTTTGACATGGGACCGGTGCCATTGGAAGGTTATCCTCTCCCCTTTCCGTGCATATGTAGAACGTCCAAAACGGAGTCCGTATGCGTCCTGGGCGTCTGTTTTAGTGCGTACTGCTCCTGGAATCCGAGTTGGATACGATTTGGAGTTTGGTTCGGTTTCCATCTTCTTTGAACGAATTCTCTGGTCTTCCACGTCCCTAATACTCCCTCCAAGTACTCCTTGAACCTCTCCATGGATCCTAATCACAAATAAATCATTAAGTAGCAATCTATGCTCAAAAATATATAAGGAAATATATAAGAACGAGTTCACCTCTGAAATTAATTGTTGTGTATGAACTCTATTGATTGCATCTTGTATATTCAGTAGAGTGTTGTTTGTATCCATATAAGTGATGTCATCATAATCCTCCCCTCCTTGAATTGGAGTCGTCCTCGACTCAAGTTCGTCTCCTCTCTTGTGTTGGTCCAAATGTGCAACGCCATCAAATCTTCTTGTATGCATGAATGGAGGAGGCCAAGGTGGTGGACGACATAGTGCACCATCTTGATCTTGTCCAAACAAGAGCGCACATTCACTTGAGCCAGGATCCCAAACAAATAAACTTTGTACCATATTTGTAGGTGCAATGATAATGTGCATGATCTCGTCATTCTCCCCTTCTTTATGACAAGCCGTCCTCGGCTTGCTCGTATGTCCAGGAAAAAGGATTGCTTTGGGGGTAGAATGAACACTGTTCATATTGCACGACTGCAGCGAACAATACTTCTCTTTTATTTTTTGTCCCTGCTGCAAGAAAAAAATACTAGAAAAGCTTGACAAAACATTATTAGCGTTAGTACATTCATTTACTTGACCATGTTGTTGCAGCACAAAAGGAGCTTCCTCATTTGAACATATGTAAACTTTATGCACCATAAACATACCACTATGTTCATATTTGCCTATAGCATGAAAAATATTTCTACTTAACAAAGGCAATTCAGATTGAGAAAATATTATCTTCTCTACGATATCTAGATCACAAAGAGTGTCAAATTCAATATAGCCCAAAGTATTTAGAGAAGATAACAATTTCAGCTCATCCCTTTCACATGTAGTTGGGATCAAATGCTTAATTTCAGCACAAGTGAGTGATAAAGTATCAAATTCATTTGGTTGTTCTAGCATAGGTATAATATAATTATCAGCACACAACTCATTTTTGTTATAAGAATCAGTGGGAAAATCAACTAATGGTAAAGTTGTATTATGTAAAGGTTCATCTTGTTGCTGCTCATCGATAGTATGATTGGTAGCAAAATTCAGCACATCTGAAAATGTCATACCGTGGTTAACTGTAGAGCATTGTCCATTAACACTACTCTCATTTTCAGCAAGAAACTCAAATGTATTATGAGTTGATTCATCAAAAAATTCAGAAGAGTTGTTCAACACCTCACTCTCATTTGCATCTCCATTTATTTGTTCATGTTCCTGCAAAAGGTTAGGCAAAGGAGGAGGTACAACAAGAAAATTCTTCTCAAGTTCATGTATTTCATCTTTACAATTAGATACATTAGCAAAAGTTTCTCGCATAAGAATTTTCATATCTTTCCATGTTCGAGGTCTTTCTAAATCACTTAAGTTGTTCCACCAAGTCAATGCACAACCTACTAATGCACTTGCAACATTTCTAATCTTTCTTTTCTCACACATATGACATTGTCCAAAAATTTTATTCAACTCTATTTCCCAAGCAATATATTCATCGTAACCAAAACCATCATAAGAAGGAAGAGATGGGAGAATGTAATTACTTCTTGTGGAAGGTGTTGTAAAGGTGGTCTGAATGTCATGTGAATCCTTGATTGATGTTTGATTTTTAGTGAGCAACTCTATCGCCGTCTTCATCATGTCCATCATCTCAGCATATAATGCATGATTCTTGCTTTTACCTGACATTGTTAGTAGCAAACAGAAGACAACACAAAAAATATGTTATCCCTATCAACTACAAAGGATAATGGAAAAGTGGAAGTGGAATCACACACTCTCAAGCATCTTACCACGCTCTTACAAGTGTTCTTACCGACACTGCAGGTGGCAAACGGTGGCCGGTATGAAGAAACCAATGAAGCGTGGGATGATTGCAAAGGTGTATCGATTCTGCTCAAGAGTAAGGTGTAGCTTGGATGACACTTTATTTGTAGCAAGGATTAGCAACAATGAAATCAGATAGTAAAGTTGAGTAAGTGTCCAAAGTACTTGTCAAAGTTGCTGGTCTAAATGTGTTCCTAGTAGTTCAAGCTAGCAAGACATGAGACAAAACTAGATGACACAAAGAATGCAAGCACTTCTGTTTTTTGTTGTTGTTTTTTTCCTCTTTTTTTGTGCGGCTTTTGTTTCTTGTTTTGCACTTGCCTTTTTCTTTTTTCTTCCTTTTTTTTTCAGAATGTGCTGCAAGGGAAGAACACAATGAAAATCAACCCAAGATATCTCGTGTGTCTGTCGCAGATTTTTTGCTCAACCTTCCAAGGACAAATAGGCACACTTATAGGCTCTAAATTGGAAAACTTAGAATAGCAAGATTGTAGATATATCTCTCCTATTTAATTTCAATATATGGAAGACCTATTTTGGAAAAGAACAATAGGAGATACTGCCCCCGAAAAACAGACTGTTCATAATTTTTAGGTCAATAACAGATTCGGATCTAATGCAATTTCTACATCGATATCTATATTTTCTGGGAAAATTATGAATACGAAAGTTATAGAGAACTTCTTAAGATTTCCAGAAAGTATAAGAACACAAAAATCCGAGTTCGTATGAGCTAGATATGGTGAAAATACTGAACTGGACAGAGATGAATCTAATCTGGACGTGATGACGTGATTCAAAAGGATGAATCAACACAATACAAAACTCAAACTACGACTAAAAACACTTTCTAAACCAGCAATATGACTCAACAACGGACACAAACTCAACAAAACCAAACTGAAAACGAAAGTTGCAAAGGCTCAATGGTGGTTTGGACAAAGTAATGAACAGATCTACTAAACTGCAAGTTTTTTGTGGCTTTTTTGTGGACTCTAGGTATGAAAAAAAAACTAATGTAATGGATAGATGAATTACCTAACGGGCAACCTGGAAATCTGATACCAATTGATAAGAAAAAGATGAGTCCCGATCTTCCGAAAGGTATGTCGATTGGGGTGGAGAACTCGACGTTGATGATCCGCGGCACTCGAGCGGTACGAGTACCCCTGCAATCACTACACCACGGCTCCGTTGGTTATCAACCGTGCTGCACACACTTGACCTCGCCAAGAAGGCTAATCCCTGCAAGTGCAACCGAGAACACGAGCAAGAACGTAGAAGACACGATCTGAAATCGCGAAGTTGGGGTCTCACAAACCGTAGAACGGCGATATTATTGATCTAAGCAAAACCCAATTGTTCATGGCAGCTACTATGGAGTATATATAGGTGGGAGGACGTCCAAGGGGGTGTTGGGGTCGTGACCTAACCCTAACACACGAAAATAATGGACTTAGACTTGATACAAGGCCCAATGGCCCAATATGGTGGCGCAGCACCCTGACAGATTCTGTATTTGATTTTGTTTCGACGATTCCTGATGACTCCGGAGGAATTTTGACATGGTACTGGTGCCATTGGAAAGGTTATCCTCTCCCCTTTCCGTGCATATGTAGAACGTCCAAAACGGAGTCCGTATGCGTCCTGGGCGTCTGTTTTAGTGCGTACTGCTCCTGGACTCCGAGTTGGATACGATTTGGAGTTTGGTTCGGTTTCCATCTTCTTTGAACGAATTCTCTGGTCTTCCACGTCCCTAATACTCCCTCCAAGTACTCCTTGAACCTCTCCATGGATCCTAATCACAAATAAATCATTAAGTAGCAATCTATGTTCAAAAATATATAAGGAAATATATAAGAACGAGTTCACCTCTGAAATTAATTGTTGTGTATGAACTCTATTGATTGCATCTTGTACATTCAGTAGAGTGTTGTTTGTATCCATATAAGTGATGTCATCATCATGCGCTGACGCTGCCGCCGCCTGCCGCCACCGCGAGGACGCTAGAGAGAGGAGAAGGATGGCGGGAGGTTGAAGAAAGCCAGACATAGAAGACTCTAGCTCGATACTAATATTGAAGGGAACAACTGCTGTGCAATCTGCTGTTTCATGCAAGCGTGCAATCTCCACATCTCAACCGTTTCCTACCAATCTAAGGGTGCTGCACTCAGGGTTCTTTTTGCATATTGTCAGCAGCACCAGGTGGGAGGATTTAAGTGCTAAAAGTGCAACACCCTTAGATAGATAGAGAATGGTTAAGATTTGGAGATTGCACGCTTGCACAAAACAGCAGATTACACAATAGTTATTCCCAATATTGAAAGCCAGGAAGCGAAGAAGACTCTGGAAGGATAGGAAGAAAAGAAAAAAGAAAAAGGAAGGAAAGAAAAAAAAGAAAAGGAAAGGAAAGAGGGAATAGGAAACTAAAAAAAGGAGGAAAGAAGGAAAAAAAGAGAATGTAGGGAAAATAAAAGGAAAGAAAGAATGAAGAAAAATAGAAATAAATAGTATAAAATTCAGGAAAATATAATTAAAGAATGTAATATTGTTCAAATGAAATACATTGATACAACATAATACATTAAAATAAATAAAAACATTGGTAATACAAGTTACATGATGATGTAGTAACTAGTACATATTTCCATGTCGTTGCCACAAATGCTCAATCAGATCTCTGCAAAGTTGAGAGTGAGTTTCCCTATTCAATATATTACGATTTACTTGCATGAACTCTTCTAGTTCATGTGTATGAGCTTTCGGATGTCTCACAAGTTGTCCAACATTATCATATTGTTCTTCATTGTCATCTTGCTGATCTTCGACAATCATGTTGTGCATTATAATATATGCTTTCATAATTTGTTGAAGTATTTCTTTGTCCCAAAAATGGGCCAGTTCACGAACAATGGCAAAGCGAGACTGCAAAACTCTAAAAGCTCGTTCCACATCCTTTCTAACTGCAACTTGCGCCTTTGTGAAATATCTTCTCTTTCTGTCTTGTGATTATGATATCTGTTTAACAAATATAGCCCATTGAGGATATATGACATCTGCAAGATAATATCCCATTGCGTAGCAATGACCATTGATTGCTTAATTCACTTGAGGTGCCTCCCCTTCAGCCAGCTTTGCAAAAAGAGGTGAACGGTGAAGAACATTGATATTGTTTTGAGATCCAGATAAACCAAAAAAAGCATGCCAAATCCTAAGATCTTGAGAAGCTAACAACTTCTATGATGATTGTTGGCTCATGCATATGACCGGTGTACTGTCCCTGCCATGCCGCGGGAAAATTTTGCACTTCCAATGCATACAATCTATACTATCAAGCATTCTGAAAAACCTTGATCTTCGTTCTCCAATTGCAAGTAATCTAGTTGTGTCATGCTCACTTGGAGCTCTCACATACCATATCCAAATATTTAAATAACCGCTGTCACAAAATGTCTAAGACTCTCGATACCGGTACTTTCACCCATACTTACATAATCATCCATAAAACCGGCAGCTACTCCATGACTAATCATGGTGTACACAACATAAATTTTTGTAAAGCTAATAACACTAACCGTCCAACATTTTCTCATTTTTGCACAAAATAATCATCATGTTGCTCTACGGCTTGTAATATGCGAACAAATAAAGGATGACTCATTCTAAACCTGAGTGACAATACATGAATGTTAAAATAAGCACAAATAAATTGTGTATATATGGATAAAATAACTAAAATATAGTAATACTTACAAACATGCGTCTAAAGAATGTCAGCCCATATGTAGGTGTTGGTACCTGACATATCGGGTACCCTCGCGCACAAGCTAGAGCCGCCTAGGTACCCCGCCTTCTGCAGAGGCAAGGTCCAAGGGCGCCACGTGTTCAAAGGACCCGGACCCATCAGCCTCAGATATGGGGTCCGGGGTACCTGCAAGAGACCCCAAAGAAGAGTTCAACTCCCCCTCAAAGACAAGCTCCCAAGCAGCCACGTGTTCAACCAGAAAGGATGCCTCTCCCTGTGAGACAGGGCTCCGGAGCTGCCACGTGGTCTGAGACATCAGACGGGCCACCTCCCGTATAGGCGGGCTCCAGCGGCTGCCACATGTCCCAAAAGATGGGACCTGAACTCCTCCGCTGAGGTGAGCTCCCGAGATGCCACGTGGTCCGCGAGACGGGACCTGACCTCCTTCGCGGAGGTGAGCTCTCGAGCTGCCACGTGGTTAGAAAGACGGGACCTGACCTCCTCCACAGAGATGAGCTCTCGAGCTATGACATAGTCCAACCACTTGCCCTGGGCGGAGGGTTTCAGGAGTTAAGAGGGCGGTGCACCTTATCCCTATCATGGATTGAAGATACGCGGCTTCCACGGAGGCATGGCGCGGCACACGCTTAATGTTAGGTACCACTACGACTAATCACATCGCAGAGAAGACACCACAGACCTATCCCACTCTGCCAAGTAGGTAGCTTACGACGACAGAGATAGATGGATGGGACATCCCCTGCTATTGTTAGCAACGGCACATGGGCTACTGACGACTCATGCGGTAAGACGGCGAGTCTTCAAAGCCACGGTCAGAGCAAGCTTATGCGAGAATCCTTAGATCTTTAGGATAAGATCGCCCCGGGACCACCTGTTGGGCCCCAAAACCCACCTCTAAGGCGTCCGATCTTATCTATAAAAGGATCGGACCGCCAACGTTACAAAGGACCCAACATCGAATCCATGATACACACACAAACACGCATTCACACTCTAGCAATACAATCCACCGTGGAGTAGGGTGTTATGATCCTTGCAGCCCGAACCACGTAAAAACCACCATCTCATACATTCTCATACGCGTGTACACTTGATTGAGGCATAAGCCCCGCCGAACAAGAACATCCGCGGACTACTCCTTAGCAGATCTGGGGGAAGTGTCGCATTAACACTTCAACATTTGGCGCGCCAGGTAGGGGCTTTTCCCTCAAAAAAGTGGTAGCGCTCTCACCACCATGGTGTTCATCAGGCCCGTCGAAGGTGGTTTCCGCAGCCGTCGTCCGGTGACCAGATCCGTCACTTGAGCGGCGCTCTCTGGTCTGTCACACCCTCGTGCAGGTACGACTACCTAGGACGGTGTGTCGGGACACATTCTGGCCCGTACGGCTCCCCCAGCGCCGCCGACAGCAAGCCCGAAGAGCGCTCTAGCAGCGGCCAGGGCTCTTCTCCACCACCCACCATCGATGAACGCTTCCCAGGGAGCGGCTCAGCAGTGGGTCCAAGACATTGACCACTTCGTTGTTGCGGCCATCAACTCTCCCAATAGAGGGAGACGTCACATGTCACTATTGCGCATGCCGTCCATCGACCATCGCACCACCGACTCCAGATCTACCAGGCCTACCATCGCTGGCAAGATCCCCATGGAGGACCGGAGGGCTGAGCTTGACCGTCGACAAGCTAAGATAGATGGCCGCGTCATCATTGAGCGGTAGCTGGAGAGACGACTCAACCTTGACGCCGAGTATGGGCCTTGAGGGCCTGAGCAGGAGGATTCCTCTGTCCGAGGAGCACCTCAAGTAAACCCTCCACCACCGCCATTAAACCAGGACTATGTTGGGTCGACTGCACCCCCGCACTACCCTATACACCAGGTGCCACAGCAGTACTTGCTGCAACAGCAGGTCCGACAGCAGACACACGTGGCGTAGCAAACCCCCCTGACGTATGCTGTCCCATATGCCTATTTGGTGAAGCCCGTCGAGGGTGCATGGCCTTGGCGCCATACCTCCGACTGGCGATGTGGCCGCGCAAGTTCTGGCCACACCTGTCGGAAAGGTTCGATGGGAGCATTAACCCAGCAGAGTTCCTACAGATCTATACCACGACACTCCTTGCTGTAGGAGCGGATGAGCCCGTCCTGGCAAACTACTTAGCCGTTGCCTTGGTTGGCTCAGCCCGGTCATGGCTGATGAACCTGCCCGAGGGGTCCATAACCTCTTGGGATGAGCTTTGTTGACAATTCACAGCGAACTTCGGCAGCTCCTACACGCGACCCGGCACCAAGCTCGACCTCCATGTCGTGCGCCAGCAACCCAAGGAGACGATGAGATCATTCATCCAATGCTTCTCCTAGGTACGCAACTCCATCCCCAACATCCCGAATGCTCCTGTCATAGTAGCATTCCGGCAGGGAGTGCGTGACCGGAAGATGCTCGAGAAGCTAGCCACGCACAACGTGCAAGATGTCTCTGAGATCTTCTCCACCGCCGACCGGTGTGCCCGCGCGACTGAGGGCTGTGACTGGCAAACCTAGACTGCCCCTGGAGTGGGCAGAGTCGGCCAGACCAGCAATAGTGCCATTACCCCGGGTAGCGGGAAAAAGAATAACTAGGGCGATGGACAGAATAAGCCACTGCATGGGTCTCCCGTCGCAAGAGCAGCGGCGACCGGAGGGGGAAGACCCCCACGCTCTGACAAGCGCCCACGTCAGCAACCTGCTACTGACGATGGCGCTGAGCCCTGCCCGATGCACAAGACTCGCGAACACACCGCGAGCGAGTGTCAAGACATCAAGAGATGCGCCGAATGCTACCAAGAGCGGGCGCAATAGCGCTTGGACGACACCCCCTTCTGCCAGCGGGAGGGCAAGCGGAAGGTCGACCCCAAGGTCAACGATTACGAGGAGATGGAGTACTAGAAGCAAGAGCGGGCCGTCAAAGTGGTCCACCAAGACGAGGACTCTGACTCCAGCAGCGACCACGAGCATCACAAGACACTCCACGACATCTTCGGAGGGTCTTGGGATCCCGCGTCCCGGAATGCGGTCGAGACCCTTCATCGTGCAGTTGCTTTAATAGCCCCTGCCCCCACTCCGGTGCTGCACCACCGGTGGAAGGAGACGCGAATCAGCTTCGACGCCTCCGACTGCCCCAAGAACATGGCTAGGGCAAAGATTCTAGCTCTTCTGGTCGCCCCCACCATTGCCAACGTCAAGCTCCACTATGTCTTGATAGATGGCGGGGCCGGACTCAACATCCTCAGTCGTGCAGCCTTCGAGCAGCTGCAGATCCTGGTGTCCACGCTCGCACCCTCAAGATCATTCTCGGAGGTTGGACCAGGGAGCATCATCTCATACGACAACATCCATCTCCGGGTGACCTTCGAGACACCCGACAACTACAGGACGGAGAGCATCCTCTTCGACGTCGCGGATGTCAGCTTCCCCTTCAACACCATCATCGGCAGGCTTGACCTGTACTGATTCATGGCAGTAGCCCACTACATCTACATTGTCCTGAAGATGCCAACCCCCTCTGGCGTCCTCAGGATCCGCGGAGACCACACTGTAGTGATGCTAGCCTTGGAGCAACTCCAAGCCCTCTCTGCAGACCCATCACCTGTCGTGGGCAGCGCTGGATCAAGTCAGCCTCCGCCGAGCTTGCATCAGCGCGGAGCTCCCGCTGTACCCCGGCTGTAGCCCTCCGGCAGCACCGACACCCCCGTCAATGCTACCAAGCTCAGTCTCGCTCTTATCAGACCACTTGCAAGGCGGGCGGTCAAGGCAAGAAGTAGGGATGCTCGCTCATCGCCCCTCTAGTAGCTATTGTCATCAAGGTTGCCCCGCAACCATCACAGGTACCCTGGAGCTTTGGGCACTCCTATTGTAAATATTAAGCTTAGTAGGACAGTGTAATGGTTTTCGTAGGCCCTAGGAGCAGCATTAAGGACAACTGAGCTCCGAGAGGGTCAGTTCCAGAGTGTGCAGTCATCTCAGCTTGGTCCCGAACCCTAAGCCTGTACACCCTGCCCCCCCCCCCCATCACCCGGAAGCAAGCCGCTGTCCTCTTTTGTAAAAGGCATGTCTCCCCCTATGAACACCGATAAAAAATCACTGATCTACTTAATGTTATCTTAAAAACACTGTTCATTTAATTACGCATTAATTCCATGATCATACCATACTAGACTCGTTTATTGTATATTACCTTTATATACACAGTTATACAAACTATAACTCACCCATGCTGAAGACATGCAGTCCTGCTACAGGCGGGTTCGCCTAAGGTACCTGCAGTGTGTGAGGGGCTCTGTCGGCTGCTCTCGTCATTAGGGTCCTGTGGCGCCAGAAGGCTTCCCAGGAAAGGCCTATGCCGAGCAGGAGGTCCAGGGGGTGTAAACTGCTTAGCCTGGTCCTGTATCCTAAGAATACACACCTTGCCTCCCATTGCTACAACCGAGTACTGGAGCCAAAAAGCTCACACCCTTAAGACGACAGGAGCCGGACCCTGAAACACCAACACATCGAGTTACCCAAGCCTCGTGCGTCAGTCCAGGATAAAAGTGCATCTAGGAATCCCCTATGGGTTTTGCATGATTTATGACAAGCAAATGAGATCCTAACCTCTTTGTCGAGATGACCATAGGTTTTAACAGCAAAATAAGCAAAGTGCCAAAAAGAAGGGAGAATGAGGAGCAAAGTGGGAATGAGCTCAAGGAAGAAGAATAGTAGATCATTGTGTATGGAGTGTGTTAAGGAAACACACCCCAAGAGCTCAATCACAATTAAACACACACATTGCACAAAGTTATATAGGACCGGACTAGTCTGACTGACACCGGACTAGTCCGATATCCTCTCTGCACAAAATCGGACAAGTCAGATATCCATCGGACTAGTCCGATATATATCTGACTAGAATAGGACTAGTCCTCCCCAGTGCGGACTAGTCCTCAAAACACTTCACAAGTCACACGAAATCGGACAAGTCTGATCACCATCAGACTAGTCTGATATTCATTCTGATCCAAATCGGACAAGTCCGATAATAGCACGGACTAGTCCGAAAAACCCTCTGACCTAAATCGGACAAGTCCTCCAAGTGCGGACTTGTCACCCAATTCACTTAGGGTTTCACTGCACGGACAAGTCCGATGTCCATCGGACTAGTACGAAGATTTCTAGAAGCGAAATTGGACAAGTCCGCTCCTAGCCGGACTAGTCCGATATTTCGGGACACTTAGGGTTTGCTACACACAGCACACCGGACTAGCCCGGTGTCCACCACGGACTAGTACGATCTTTCTAAACCCTAACGGTCACTTTTAGAAACCCCATATAAATAGAGGTGCACAGCCCTACTTTAAACTCTCTCGAACCCTAGCGCCGTCACACCTCCCAAGAGCCTCAAAAAACACATCTCTCCACAAAATTAATTGCAACAAAGATCAATCCTTCGAGGATACACTCTAGATCATTGGAGAGACACGTTCAACAATCATTGAGCTCTTGGTTTGATTCTCTAACACACTCCTGTGATTTCAGTGTAATCTTTTGAGTGCGTTCCTGGTGGTATTTCGTGTTGTAATCTAAGGGAGCCCTCAACGTGTGACAAGGCCCCTTTGAATTCGGTTATTCACCCCTTTGTGATAAGTGGAAGAGGATTGGCCTTCGTGGCGATTCGACGAGGGTAGGGTTGGAGAAGACCCAGTTTTTTGTGGACTCTCAACGTGGACGTAGGTTGCCTTTGTGGGAGCCGAACCACGAGATAAATCCTTGTGTCTTGCTTAGTGTTCATCGTTCTTATTCATTACAACAATCTAGGGTTTGAATCAATATTGCTTACTTTACATTGAATCACTAAGTATAATATTGAATTGTGATATATCCTAGTACATCATCTTGCAACACTTAAATTAACTGTATATTTCCACTGCATACATCGTAGAATCAAAGTAATCAATCAAACTTAATCAACCTAGTCGGTGCACATCGGGCCAGCCCGCACTTTACCGGACTAGTCCGATATCACTGGTTTTGAACTGATTGTTAAGTGTTGCAGGTTACGACAAATTTCAAAAAGGCCTATTTCACCCCCCTCTAGGACACATTCGAAGAAGATCATGTCGGACATGAAGGACATCCACAAGAGCAACAACCAAGAAAAGGTTGATGATGACAAGAACCTAAAGGTGGAGAAGCTCCTCAAAGCCATTCAAGACTTCGAGGACGACGATGAGGAGATGCCAGAACTAAAGGCGCTCCTGAGAAAGAAGACACTTTGCAAAGGGAAAGTGAAGATTGAAGAAAAGAAGAAGGGGAGTAGTCACACCGACTACTCCCGATATCCTTTTAACTATGATCGTCTCAATTCCAATAACAATCATTATTTGTCTATCCCACTTGGAAAATCCCCATATTTCGATGGAAGTGATTACTCAATGTGGAGGCAAAATATGAAAATGCATCTAATTTCCCTCAATCCAAGTTTATGGCATATTGTGTGCACAGGGATAGATATCCCAAACGATGACAAAGAGCTCACACCAAGCCAAGAGCAGGCTATTCATCGAAATGCTCAAGCCGCGGCAGTAATTACCTCTTCGCTCAGTCAGGACGAGTTCACCAAGGTGGATGGACTCGAAATTGCTAAGGAGATATGGGAAACACTACAAACTGCACATGAAGGTGACCGACATGTGCGTGAAGCAAAGAGCGAAATGATTGAAGGCGAATTAGGAAGATTCGCAATTGAAGAAGACGAGTCACCCTAAGACATGTACAACTGATTAAAGACACTCGTCAACAAGGTCAGATCATATGGAAGTAAGAAGTGGAATGACCACGAGGTGGTAAATCTCATCCTTAGAGCTTTCATGCCTCGCAACGTCACCCTATGCTCCATGATCAGAGAAAGCCCCAGATACAGAAGGATGACTCCGGATGAATTGCTTGGAAAGATCATCAACTTCGAGATGATGGAAAAACAAGCAAAGCATGTCAAGGAGATTACCGACCTCACCTCGGCAAAGAAGAAAGGGGTTGCTTTGAAGTCCACCATCAAGCCCCTATCTAAAGAAGCGAGAGAAGCACAACTAGAAGAAGACAGTGACGACGAGAGCAGTGAATTAGATGAAGAAGACATGATATTGTTCATGAAGAAATTCAAGAGAATAATGAAAAATAGACAAGGTACAAAGTCAAGCGAAGGAAAGTACAAGGAAAGAACAAAGCCAAAGTTGAGGCGGGCATGCTATAATTGTGATGAGTATAGCCACTTTATAGTTGATTGCCCATATGAAGAGAACAAGAAGAAGACCAATGAAGCCAAGCCTCAACCCAAGAAATTCTTCAAGAAGAAGAAACAAGCCGAACAAGCGCACAATGGGAAAGAGTGCGACTCAAATGATGAGTCCTCATCATCTAAAGAAGAAGAGATGGCTAGCATAGCCATCGAGAAGACATCCAAGAAGTCTACTCTCTTCCCTACACTTGGCGCATGGAAGGGAGATGGCACTTGCCTTCTGGCAAAGGAAGGTAAACACAAGGTAAACGTTAAACCCCCTTCCGTGCATTCCTATTCTAGTGATGATGAAATCAATAGTGATAATGAAGATATGCTTATTGGACTAGATAGGAAAACAACCACAAAAATGAAATTTTTGCTTGATCAACTTGTTGAGAAGGAGAGGTTAATACATCATCAAGAGGACATGATCATATCCCAAAAGGAGGAATATGTCGAACTTCACAAGCTTCTAGAACTTGAAAAGGAACGAAGCAATTCACTAGAGCTTGAGTTAGCTTCAAGCAAGGAAACTTGCTTGGAGTTAACCGACTCAACTGCTGCAATCAAGAACCAACTTGCTGACCTGATCAAGGTTAACAAGATCCTTGAAGTGCAAGTTGAATCACTCAAGCAAGGTGAACCATCATCCTCTTCAAGTTCACCTTCTAAACTCACTAAAACTGAGGTTGCTTCTACTTGTACATGCAATAAAATTGACATCAGTTTGAAAGACAAGCCAACCTCTACAAAGGATAAACATCCTACCCAAAGTGGCATATTTGACAAGGAGAAGATCAAATATGCACACAGTGCATACTTGGTCCAAAGACCTCCAAATGTCAAATATGGCATTGGTTATTCTTATGGTGAAAAGCAACATGCTAAAAGCCATCGGAATAACAAGGAGAGGATTGCCTTTGTAAAGGAAGACCCTCTCAAACTGAAAAAGTTCAGACTAGTCTGGTCGGGGTCCGGACAAGTCCGGTCCTCCGGACAAGTCCGGCCTCCCAGACTAGTCCTGTACATAAACAACAACAGTTATTGTTTAGAACTTTCGATGCCTTGTATGTCTTAATCAGAAATAATTTTGGCAAGGTTTATGCTCATTATGTTGGGCCACGCCATGGGAACACCAAGTCTCATGTGTGGGTGCCCAAATGTCTTGTAACTAACCTCCAAGGACCCAAGCAAGCTTGGATACCTAAAACCAAAGCATAATCTGTTTTTGCAGGCCTATTCCTCTGGTGGATCTAAATGGGTGCTAGACAGCGGCTGCACCAACCATATGACCGGATAAAGAAGAATGTTCGTTGAATATGAGGAAAATGAGGATCCAAACGAGGGCATCTACTTTGGAGATAATAGTCAAGGAAAGGTGCTCGGTACCGGTAAAATTGCAATAGCTTCTAAACACACACTTTCTCATGTTTTACATGTTGAATCCTTAGATAATAACCTGCTGTCCATATCTCAATTATGTGACAAAGCTTATAATTACTTGTTCACTAATGAGGGTGTGACTGTCTCTAGGAGGAGTGATGGCTCCATTGCATTCAAGGGTATGTTGAAGGGAAAGCTTTACCTTGTTGACTTCAACAAGGATAAAGCCGAACTTGACACATGCTTGATTGCAAAGACCAACATGGGTTGGCTGTGGCATAGACGGCTAGCGCACGTTGGTATGAGGAACCTTCAAAAACTTCTCAAGGGTGATCACATCCGAGGTTTGAAGGATGTTGTTTTTGAGAAAGACAGGCCTTGTAGCGCATGCCAAGCAGGAAAGAAAGTTGGAGCACCTCATCCCTCGAAGAACGTCATGACTACAACAAGACCGCTCGAACTACTTCACATGGACTTATTTGGTCCAATTGCTTACATAAGCATCAGCGGTAACAAATATGGTTTAGTAGTTATTGATGATTTTTATCGCTTCACTTAGGTTTTCTTTATGCATGATAAGTCAGAAACACAAGGAATACTCAAGAAGTTCTTCAAGTGAGCTCAAAACGAATTCTCATTGACAATCAAGAACATTCAAAGCGACAACGGCACGGAGTTCAAGAACACACAAGTGGAGGAGTACCTTGATGAAGAAGGCATAAAGCACGAGTTTTCAGCTCCGTACTCCCCACAACAAAACGGATTTTCCGAAAGAAAGAACCAAACCCTCATAGAGATGGCAAGAACAATGCTCGATGAGTACAATACCTCGAATCGATTTTGGGCGGAAGCAATTAACACCGCTTGCCACGCCACAAATCGACTTTATCTTCATCGACTACTCAAGAAGACATCCTATGAGCTCCTCACCGGTAACAAACCAAATATTTCATATTTTAGAATTTTCGGTTCTCCATGCTACATTTTAAACAAGAAGCCTAGCACTTCAAAGTTCGCTTCGAAGTCCGATGAAGGTTTCTTGCTTGGTTATGATTCGAACACTTACGCCTATCGTGTTTTCAACAAGACCTCCAGACTTGTTAAAGTAGCACGTGATGTAGTGTTCGATGAGACTAACGGCTCCCAAAAGGAGCAAGTGGATCCATGTGTACTAGGTAAAGAAGAAGCTCCTTGTCAAGCATTGAAAAGAATGGCCTTAGGTGAAATTCGACCACAAGAGTCACCTCTACACGTGTATGAGGAAGATGAACCACAAGAGGAGGTCAACGATCAAGGGGGAGCTTCCACACAAGATCAACCACAAGAATACGAAGATGATCAACGAATCAACGAGGACAACCATTTACGGGGAGAAGAAGATGATCATGAAGATACAATGCCTCCAGTGCCACACCCAAGAGTACACCAATGCGTCCAAAGGGATCACCCAATCGACAACATCATCAGTGACATCCAAAAGGGAGTAACCACTAGATCTCGTATAGCTAACTTTTGTGAACACTATTTTTTTGTATCCTTTTTGGAATCGCACAGGGTTGAGGATGCATTGAAGGACCCGGACTTGGTGGTGGCAATGCAAGAAGAATTGAACAATTTCAAGCGAAAAGAGGTGTGGGAACTCGTGGCAAGACCCAATGCGAACATTGTCGGCACCAAGTGGGTCTTCCGCAACAAACAAGATGCACATGGGGTGGTGACAAGGAACAAGGCACGACTTGTGGCCAAAGGGTATTCACAAGTTGAAGGTTTGGATTTTGATGAGACCTTTGCTCCCGTAGCTAGACTTGAATCCATTAGAATATTACTTGCATATGCTACTCACCATGATTACAAGCTGTATCAAATGGATGTGAAAAGCGCCTTCCTCAACGGACCAATCAAGGAGGAGGTGTATGTGGAGCAACCCCCCGGTTTTGAAGACGAAGAGTTCCCCGACCACATATTTAAATTGCGTAAGGCTCTCTACGTCCTCAGACAAGCTCCTAGAGCTTGGTATGAGTGTCTTAGAGATTTCTTAATTGAAAATGGCTTTAGATTGGCAAAGTAAATTATACACTATTTACAAAGAATTTTGACAATGATCTCTTTATTTGTCAAATTTACGTTGATGATATAATATTTCGATCAACTAATCAATCTTTTTGTGAGGAATTTAGTAAAATCATGACAGATAGGTTTGAAATGTCAATGATGGGAGAACTAAAGTACTTCTTGGGATTCCAAGTGTGGCAACAAAAGAAAGGGACGTTCATAAGCCAATCCAAGTACACGCAAGACATACTCAAGAAGTTTGGTATGGACAAGGCGAAGCCTATAAAGACTCCCATGGCAACAAATGGCTACTTGGATCTCTATGAAGATGGACCTAGCGTCGAACAAAAGGTATATCACTCCATGATTGGATCTCTACTCTATTTATGTGTATCTAGGCCAGATATTATGTTGAGTGTGTGTTTGTGTGCAAGATTTCAAGCCAATCCTAAGGAGTGTCATTTGTGTGCAAGATTGCCTTATCCACAGCCGAAGCAGAGTATGTTCTAGCCGGGAGTTGTTGTGCACAACTCCTTTGGATGAGGCAAACTCTAAGAGATTACGGTTACAATATGAACCGTATTCCACTCCTTTGTGACAATGAGAGTGGCATTAAAATTGCCCATAACCCCGTTGATCACTCTAGAACCAAACACATAGACATAAGGCACCACTTCTTGAGAGACCACTCCATGAAAGGAGATATATCCATTTCCCATGTCAACACCCAAAAGCAATTGGCCGACATATTCACCAAGCCACTTGATGAAAAGCGCTTTTGTGAACTCTGAAATGAGCTAAACATCCTTGATGCTCGGAGTGTGGCTTGAAATGTTGCATACCTATATGAATTCTTCAAAATATGTTGATTGGATTGTGAAAATCATCTCTCTCTATTTTCTTCCAAAAACTATGTTAATTATTAGATCTTGGTGAATTATGATCATTGCTTGATTGCTATATGCTTACTGATCATATTCATCAGGATTATTTGATTTGATTTGCCTCCCTATTTTCTAAATATGTACCTTCAAATATATATGAATGGGCTAAGCAATTCTTGCCTGGTGACCACGGACTAGTCCGTGGTTAGTCAGTGGTTACCCGGACTAGTCCGCCCATGCAGACTAGTCCGCGAAGTGCCGGTTAGGCCAGACTAGTCCGGTAGATAACGGGCTAGTCCGATATAGTCCCTTGGAAAAGTTCGGACTAGTCCGGTCATCTCCGGACTTGTCCAATTTTTCGTGTCCTTAGCCCTAGCCGCCGCCAAACCCTAATTTCTTCACCTCCACTCTTTCCTCACGCGTTCTCTCTCTTCCACTCGAGCTCCCAAGGCGATTTTGCATCCCCTCCACCAAAAATCTCCGCATTTGGGTGGAGATCAAGAATCCTTGCTCGAAGATTGAAGTTCTCGGACAAGTCCGGACTTCAACACCTCCCTCTTCGAGAATCAATTGATTTCTTCGGTAATTTTCACCCTAACAATAGAAATCCCAAATTTCTTCATTGTTGATCAAATAGCCTAGCATATTTCACTATATACATGCCTCCTTGATGTATTACGTTTATGCTAAGGAAGTTCTGCATTAGGAATCAACATTTGTCCAGTCGGTTAGGTTTTTGAGGATGAATACCGGACTAGTCCGGTCCATGCACGGACAAGTCCGGTCCCCCGGACTAGTCCGTGACTGTACACCGGACAAGTCCGATTTTTCTGAACTCAAAACCTAACTTTTCAATTCCTCAATGCAATTCCTTGCTATCCATTTCGCACCTATGCCTGGTACCATTCATTCTCATTCATGCCACTCATTCTCAGGTCATGTCGAGCTCGAACAATGAAGTTTTTGACTTTGAGGCCGAGATGGACCACGAGGTGGCACGTCGGACCTCGACGGGTCTTGGCAAGAAGCACCAAGAAAGACCTTCCGAGCCAGCTCCGTCTCCTCCACAGGCTTGGAGGAAAGTGCTAGCGAAGAAGGCGGCCTACAAGGTGCCAACTTCTAGGGCGACCATCGGTGGTGGCCCTAGCTCGGCAAGTGCCCGCATAGCCAAAGGCAAGGGCAAAGGGATAGCAACGGGTCCAGTTGTCCCATTAAAGCTCCATGCTCCGAGGGAAGCGGTCCGGGACCCCACTGAAGAGAAGTTCAACGGGAAAGGCAGTGATTCGACAACAAAGTTCAGAAGCATTGATTGGTATGGCTGACCAAAGCAAGCTACCGATGGAAGATTTTGGTGCAACTTCCATGTAGATTTCTACAAATCTGTGTATCTCCCAATGAAGACACCGGTTGTGCATAGTCAATGGATTGATTGGGCACACTTTGAGAAGAAGGGCTACTCCCCGTTCACTGAAGTGGTGGAAGCTATTGAGAGGCATGGCCTAAAGGATCTCATTGCCTTCAGGAACAACTGGAATCATGAGGTCATAGCACAATTCTTTGCAACATGCCATTTCTCATGTGAAGATGAGGAAAGTGTTACTTGGATGACTCATGGATCCAAGTACAGTATAACTCAAGAAGATTTTGCAAGCCTGCTTCACCTTGACACCTCAAGATCTGACTGCTTGATCATCCATAACATAGGTGTCATTGAGAAGGATAGGATGAAGTTCCTATATGAGCCAAACTCCAAGTTCAACCCCCCATCCACAAAGAACATGAAGCCGTTCTTTGTGGTGCTCAATAGAGTCTTGAGGAAGACAATAACTCTCAAGGATGGAGATGCCGGGAGTGTGCAGGGTTATCTCCAGACATTGATGAGAGTGATAAGCAAGGACCGCCAGTTTGATGTGGCGGACTACATCTGGAATGACATGGTCAACATATCCTACACACCCAACAGGTCTTGTGGGTATGCCCCATATCTGATGTTTGTGATCGAGAAGGTCACTGGGATTGAATTCGTCAAGGATGTGGAGCATCTACCCTTGAGGCCTCAGATGCCTCAGAAGCCAAGTGTCCAGGCTGCTCCCTCGCCGGCCTCCAGTCCTGAGGCACCGGCAAGAAGAACTGAAGATGCCAGAGCTGCCCCTGCCAGTTGGGCAGCCCCTCAAAGGGGATCCGCCAGTGGGATCTTCAAATACCTGGCTGCCATCTTCCCTTCCTGCATAAAGGCCGAAGTGAAGGCCCATAAGCTCAACAAGAAAAGAAAGGAATATATGAAGTATGTGAAGGCCAATGTGAAGCAAATATGCCAGAAACTAGAGATTGAGCCCATTGGGTCTCCGGTATTCTTTGAAGATTCTGATTCAGACTTCACCGAGCTCGAGCCCTTGACCCCCTCTGAGCTTGCTTACTTTGGCATTGGGGGCTCGAGTGGCTCCGCACCTCCTCCTCCTCCTCGTCATCAAGCTGAAGATGAAGATGACGAAGACGACGATGAGAGGACTGACAGCAAGGAGTGAAGACTTTAGGACCCTCCTCTCCTTCTTTTTGGTGTCTTGATGCCAAAGGGGGAGAGATTGAGGGGGAGTCTTATCCTTAGCTGTAGGATGCGTGGAGAGAGCTCTCTTGTATGATTTTTCTCTTGTATGCTTTTTGACTATTTTGTGGGTTGTAAAGCTTTAACTATGTTCTTAAGTTAATTATGGTTCTGTGATGCAATGCTTGATCAATTTGAGAAGTATTTGTTGAAATATGTGGTTTTGCTCCTAGAATGTCATATATGCTTGCTTTTTGTTAAATAATGTGAATTATGACATTCTCACTGTTTAAATGTACTTAGTTATGCATCCCACCATAAAGAATGCACATATGGATTATGTTTTCACTGCTTGATGTATTTTAGACTCATATGTGCATACTTTATGAAAATCTCAATTTCTATCATATTTTGTGAAATCTCAATTGGTTGTCATAAATCACCAAAAAGGGGGAGATTGAAAGTGAATCTAGGAATCCCTTGTGGGTTTTGGATGATTTATGACTAGCAAATGAGATCCTAACCTCTTTGTTGAGATGAGCACAGGTTTTAACAGCAAAATAAGTAAAGTGCCAAAAAGAAGGGAGAATGAGGAGTAAACTGGGAATGAGCTCAAGGAAGAAGAATAGTAGATCATTGTGTATGGAGTGTGTTAAGGAAACACACCCCAAGAGCTGAATCACAATTAAACACACACATTGCACAAAGTTATACAGGACCGAACTAGTCCGACTGACACCGGACTAGTCCAATATCCTCTCTGCACAAAATCGGACAAGTCCGATATCCATCGGACCAGTCCGATATCTCTCTGAGTAGAATCGCACTAGTCCTCCCTAGTGCGGACTAGTCCTCAAAACACTTCACAAGTGACACAAAATCGGACAAGTCCGATCACCACCGGACTAGTCCGATATTCATTCTGATCCAAATCAGACAAGTCCGATAATAGCACGGACTAGTCCGAAAAACCCTCTGACCTAAATCGGACAAGTCCTCCAAGTGCGGACTTGTCACCCAATTCACTTAGGGTTTCACTGCACGGACAAGTCCGATGTCCATCGGACTAGTCCAAAGATTTCTAGAAGCGAAATCAGGCAAGTCCGCTCCTAGCCGGACTAGTCCGATATTTCGGGACACTTAGGGTTTGCTACACACAGCACACCAGACTAGTCCGGTGTCCACCACGGACTAGTCCGGTGTAACCCACGGACTAGTACGATCTTTCTAAACCCTAATGGTCACTTTTAGAAATCCCATATAAATAGAGGTGCACGACCCAACTTTAAACTCTCTCGAACCCTAGCATCGTCACACCTCCCAAGAGCCTCCAAAAACACATTTCTCCATGAAATTAACTGCAACAAAGATCAATCCTTTGAGGATACACTCTAGATCATTGGAGAGACACGTTCAACACTCATTGAGCTCTTGGTTTGATTCTCTAACACACTCCTGTGAATTCATTGTAATCTTTTGAGTGTGTTCTTGGTGGTATTTCGTGTTGTAATCTAAGGGAGCCCTCAATGTGTGAGAAGGCCCCTTTGAATTCGGTTATTCACCCCTTTGTGATAAGTGGAAGACAATTGGTCTTCGTGGCGATCTGACGAAGGTAGGGTTGGAGAAGACTTGATCCTTTTGTGGACTCCACAATGTGGACTTAGGTTGACTTTGTGGGAGCCGAACCACGGGATAAATCCTTGTGTCTTTCTTAGTATTCATCATTCTTATTCATTACAACAATCTAGGGTTTGAATCAATATTGCTTACTTTACATTGAATCACTAAGTACAATATTGAATTGTGATATATCCTAGTACATCATCTTGCAACACTTAAATTAACTGTATATTTCCGCTGCATACATCGTAGAATCAAAGTAATCAATCAAACTTAATCAACCTAGTCGGTACACACCGGACTAGTCTGCACTTTACCAGACTAGTCCGATATCTCTAGTTTTGAACTGGTTGTTAAGTGTTGCAGGTTCTGAAAAATTTCAAAAAGGCCTATTCACCCCCCCTCTAGGCCACATTCACAGGACTATAAGACACGACAGAGCTAAGGAGAGGAACAGGTGGAACCGGCGAGCAACACTAGTCCCCCCGTTTTCTATCATATGTGCAGGACATCCAACTCCAGCACCTCCCATGGAGCCTGCTTTCGATGTCTCTACGACGATGGTGGGCGACGCCGGAGCAGCCAGCTCCGGCACCTCCCAAGGAGCCTGTTGTCGACGTCTCTACGATGATGGTGGAGGACGCCGGAGCAGCCAGCTTCGGCACCTCCCAAGGGGCCTGCCGTCAACGTCTCTACGATTATGGTGAGCGACACCGGAGCAGCCAACTCTGGCACCTCCCAAGGGGATTGCCGTCGACGCTCCTGCAAAGATGGTGGATGACGTCAGAGCATCCAACTCCAGCACCTTCCAATGGGCCAGCCGTCGACGTCTCTACAATGATGGTGGGCGACGCCGGAGCAGCCAGTTTCGGCACCTCCCTAGGGGCCTGCTGTTGACATCTCTACGACCATAGTGGACGATGCCAAAGCAACCAGTTCTGGCACCTCGCAAGGGGCCTGCCGTCGATCCCTTAGCACGTCAACAACAGCAACAAGCGCAGATAAGTGAGTAAACTCTCCTGGCTTGCTCTTGTTGCTAACAGGGTTCTCTTGTGATAGCCTGTACACCAGGGGCCTGTCGTCGACGACTCTACGATGATGGTGGACGATGCTGGAGCATCCAGCTCCAGCACCTACCAAGGGGCCTGTCATCGACGTCTCTACGATGATGGTGGGCGACGCTGGAGTAGCCAGCTCCGACACCTCCCAAGGGGCCTGCCATCGACGTCTCTATGACAATGGTGGACGAAGCCGGAGCAACTAGATCTGGCACCTCGCAAGGGGCCTGCCGTCGACACCTCAGCACGTCAACGACAGCAACAAGCATGGATAAGTGAGTAAACTCTCCTGCCTCGCTCTTGTTGCTAAAAGGGTTCTCTTGTGATAGCCTGTACACAAGGGGCTTGCCATCAATGACTCTACAATAGTGGTGGACGACAACAGAGCATCCAGCTCCAGCACCTCCCAAGGGGCCTGCCGTCGACATCTCAATGACGATGGTGGGCGACGTTGGAGCAGCCAGCTCCGACACCTCCAAAAGGGCCTGCTTTTGACGCTCCTGCGAAGATGGCGGACAACGCCGGTGCATCCAGCTCTGGCACCTCCCAAGGGGCCTCCCAAGGGGCCTGCCGTCGACGCCTCTATGAAGATGGTAGACACGCTGGAGCAGCCAGCTCCGGCACCTCGCAAGGGGCCTGCCGTCGACGTCCTAGCACGGCGACGACAGCAACAAGCGCGGATAAGTGAGTAAACTCTCCTGCCTCCCTCTTATTGCTAACAAGGTTCTCCTGTGATAGCCTGTGAACCAGTGGCCCGCCATTGACGCTCCTGCGAAGATGGTGGACAACGCCGGAGCATCCAGATCTAGCACCTCCCAAGGGGCCAGTCATCGACGTCTCTACGATAGTGGTGGGCGACGCCGGAGCAGCCAGCTCTGGCACCTCCCAAGGAGCCTGCCGTCGACGTACGTACGAAGATGGTGGACGACACCGGAGCATCCAGCTCCGGCACCTCCGAAGGGGCCTGCCGTCGATGTCTCTACGACGATGGTGGGCGACACCGGAGCAGGCAGCTCCGAAACCTCGCAAGGGACCTACCATCGACGATGGTGGGCGACACCGAAGCAATCCACTCCAACTCCCCTGCTCCACTAGGGGCCCATCGAAGACATCCTGCGATCAAGTGGTGGATGTGCCAAGCCAACTAACCACATCTACCAAGGGGCCTCTAAGGGGGTTCCATAGGCAGGAAGTCAACAGACAACACTTCGGCCATATCAATTGTGCAATCGTTGGTCATCAAAAACTAATGATCTCTACAAAGGTTCTGCAAACCCTTACGCAGCTAAGGACTCAGAACAACAGTTGAGAAGTGCAAAGACAAGCCAAGAAGTCAAACACAAATTCAGATTCATTAAGGAATATTTACAAAGGGGCGAACCCCGGATACAAAGATGGGCTGCCAGCCTTAGTTTCTGGCGAATTGCACGACGACATGTTTGGCAACATTATTGACCTCTGCCGCTTCCGTCTCCTCGCGCTCTTCAACAGGACCTTCAAAAACTGGCTCCAATGGCAAATTAGGGTACCGGCTCCGATAGCACACCAGGACATGGGATGCCACCGTCTTCGCCACCACCCTACCCTCGGATTCCAGACGCTGAGCCAGCTGATGCTCCTGCAAATTGAGCTCCCGGGCGCAACGCCCCATCATACACTTCTGGGTTGGACATCAAGATCACGCAGGAGAAGTTCCTGACGCTCAGCTAAGTGTTGCGCCCGATCCCGTGACAAGTCCCTCTCCCGAAGCTCAAGATCATCAAGGCGGGACTGCAGCCTGTCCTGATCTACCTCAGCCCGAGCCATCGTCGCCTGGGCCACCACCTCTTGCTCTGCGACAACAGCCTCCCACTCAGCAACAACATCTTTGCGGTGATCCAGGGCCTCTTGACCCTCCTCAAGGGTTCGAAGGAGGGTGTCGACTGTGTCATTTGCCACCTTGGTGTCGGCCAGGATCTTCTGGGATATTGTGTCCAGGGCCTTCACCAAGCAGTGCCTCAGCTCCAGCTCCTTGCTCTCCTTCTGGTACTTTGCCTTCGCCTCGGCAATCCTGGACCTCAAAAGGTAATCCTAGTCTTGGAGGCGCTCGCCATCAGCACGCAGCTTCTCCCATTCTGTGGCGAGAGCCCCCTGTGCCTGGTGGAGGTTGGATTGCACCAGGAGGATGCTGGACCGCATTGAGTCCATGATGTCGGAGAGGCACTCTGGCTGCACCGATGTTATAAGAGGCCACCCAGCGATCATCTCGTGGACCTCTTCCTCCCGAAGCGGCGAAGGAGAGGCCACTAGTACTGGAGACCTTGTCCCCAGAGGCTGAGCAGGAGTGGCAGTGCAGCCAGAAGCAGCAGCGTCACCATCACCCAAGGAGCCGCCCGCTAGATCAGCAGCAGCGGAGGCCAAGACCTCACCTCCCTAAGCCGGCTCTAACATTTCCTCTAGCGCAATAGCTGAAGGTGCCTACAGTACGACAACCGGAGACACCACCGGAGAAGCTTCACTTCCCGCACGAGGTACGGACGGCAGAGCAGCGCCCTCCTAAACAGGCTTGGCCGTTTGCTCTGCTGGTACAGCCGTAGCCTCTTGGGCCGACTTCTAAGTGCTTTGGGGCACTACCCCCGGCGGTAAAGGTGTCACAACAGCTGACATGGCCCTACAAATCAAAACCAAGGCCTGAACAATCAATAAAAGCAGGCAATATAACGAAGCAAACATTGGTAAGAATGCCTTACGATGTCCCCGAAAGCTCCAGCGGGCCTCCACCTTCGGTGGCCCTGAAGACGCAGGCCCTAAAGACGACATGGCAGGCGAGGTCGACCCAGCCGGGCCTCCACCGAATCCACCTGCGATGCCACCGCCCTGCATCGGCATAACTCCACCGGCACCAACGGAGCCACTCCCAGAGCCTCCTCCTGAGCTGCTGCAGACGTTGACCCGAGGCCTCTTGGCTTGAGGCTCTATAGGCGTAACGCTCCCAGAGCCTCTTGTGGCACCTTGGACTGCGCTGGCGGCGGGGATGCTGAACGATGTGCCAACCGCAGACATTGGCAGAGCCACCGATTGACGGACTGAGCCTCCCCCCAAAGAGCCGCTGACACCCAATGCTGAGGAGGGGCGCACCGGAGGACATTGACTTGGAGTGAAGGCCACCTACGGTGGCGCCTTCAGTGGCGATCGAGGGCATTTCACCTTCATGACCTCAACCACCGGTCACTACCCCTGCCCCGTCTCAGGGACCAGAGCCTTTCCATTCCCAGCGTCGGGGACCAGCGCCTTGCCCTCCCTCCGATGGAGGGTGCGTCCTCCACCCTTGAAGCTTCGGAGCCTGGAGCAAGTGCGGACTCCTGTGGAGGGTCGACGATGGCCATCCCACGGCTCTTGTCACCTACCTGCCATGGCACAAGACCGAGCGCATCCAAGTTTGGCATCTCCTTCAGAATCTTCGTCCGAAGGTCCCGATCTATGCAAAGCGGTGGGCAAGATCGTGGGAAGATGAAGACATCGTGCGACAGAAGGTCATCGCACGCCTTGGACATTACATCGAGGACCTCTTGCAGGGTCATCTTTGTGTCACGACCTCACACCAACCAGGTGCCATCCCGTGGCCTGAAGTAAAGCCATGCAGGATGACAACGATGCTGGAGGGGCAAGCGTCGACGAACGAAGTCTGCCATCACTGTCAGCTCCGACAGGCCATGACCGCCAAGAATTGGATCCTCTCTATCACCGGGGTGTAGGCCTGCCCCAACTCCGGCCCTCCTCCCAGGTCTCCTTCCTGAGTATCGTCCATCCGATGGGCATGACCATGCGATTGTGGGTGTCGACCTGCATGATCACCCAGTCCCTCCTCCAATCGGCCCACTTCGCTAAGGAGAGTGGGGTGATGTACTTGAAGGGGTTGTTGGCCCGATGCTTGGTTTTTCTTCCCGGTCCGCCTCATCATGAAGAACAACCGGAACACCAGCACGGATAGGAACACCCCAATGAATATCATGTAGAAGTGTGAGAACACCGCCGCCGCCACCAAAGAGTTCGGTGACAAGTAGTGAAGCTGGAGCCCAAGGACCTCTAGGAGTGTCACCAGGAAGGAGGAAATAGGAGGAACGAACTCGGAGTATGCATACGCTAGGAAGAAGACGATCTCCTTCTCCCCCAACTTCTGAGCCACGGTGCTCGGGCGGATCAGATACCGCCGCTCTTCATCCTCCCAGCCGAACAAGCGCCTCACGGGCGCAATGTCAACTATGCCAGAAGAAGGCAAGACTGAGTCCATTGGGGCAGGAGTCGAGAATCAAAAAGGTGGGAAAAAAGAATGGATGCACAAGGAGGAAGACGAAGGCTTGAACATTGGGGAGTGCGTAAGGAAAAACCACCTTTGCCCCTAAAGGTTTCCTTTTAACTCCCCGTTAGGCGTTCGAGAGCACCGAGCAGATTGCTTGGGGTCAAAACCCGCTTCTCAACCCATTGCGTCCCTGACAGCGAGGCCGGACCCCCTTTCAGAGAGATTGGCTTGAAGGGGCATCAACCCGAGAAGGCAACCCGATGGTTCCCATAAAGGCGGGAGTAGAAGGAGCAGAAGTGCAGCAACTGTGTTGGGAACCGTCGCAGTAAAGAAACTGCATCAAGCAAAGATCCCGTCACCACGGGCCCTCAACTAGAGAGGGGACGCGTGGCCACAACGGCAGAGGCGCGCACCACTTCGGATGATCAAGACAAAATGAAAAGGCCGCGCAGGAAAGTAGGATAGGGCTCCACCCTCGGGCTCATCGCCTCCCCCCAAGGTGGACCCAGGGGCCACTGTCGGTACCCAACATACTGGGTACCCTCGCACACAAGCTAGAGCCGCCTAGGTATCCCGCCTTACGCAGAGGCAAGGTCCGAGGGCGCCATGTGTTCAGAATACCCGGACCCATCATCCTCAGATATGGGGTCCGGGGTACCTGCAAGAGACCCCGAAGAAGAGTTCAACTCCCCCTCGAAGACGAGCTCCCAAGCAGCCATGTGTACAACTAGAAAGGATCCCTCTCCACTGTGAGACAGGGCTCCAGAGCTACCACGTGGTCGGAGACATCAGACGGGCCACCTCCCGTATAGGCGGGCTCCAGCGCTGCCACATGTCCCGAAAGACGGGACCCGACCTCCTCCGCTGAGGTGATATCCTGAGCTGCCACGTGGTCCGCGAGACGGGACCCGACCTCCTCTGTGGAGGTGAGCTCCCGAGCTGCCACGTGGTCAGAAAGACGAGACCTGACCTCCTCCCCAGAGATGAGGTCCCGAGCTGTCATGTAGTCCAGCCTCTTGCCCTGGGCAAAGGGTTGCGGGAGTTAAGAGGGTGGTGCACCTTGTCCCTATCAATGATTGAAGATACACAGCTTCTCCAGACGCATGGCGCGACACACGCCTAATGTCAGGTACTGCTACAACCAATCGCATCATAGAGAAGATGCTGTTGACGTTTCTTACATCATAGATCATCTCTCAAAAGAGATGAGGCCCGAAAGTGTATGAAAATTGTTGTGTAGCATTTCACCCAAGAGTATTCCCAAGGGTATCATATTTATCCCGAAGAAAAGCAATGGAGTAAAGTAAACACTACTCTTATGATCAAGCTAAGGGATACTAATCTATTATCAAGACAGGGGTAAGTTGATAACACACCTAAGCAATCTATTCTAAGGGGTAGATGGGTCCTAATGGAGGTTAGACTAAGAGTTGGGGAGTTGCTCCTACAATGCTTCTAATATACATATACATAGTCTAGGATAGATACTAATGAGCATGCCAATGGTGAATACTTATGCTAAGTTGTTCAACACATCGGGCACGGGTTTACCCCTAGCAACACTAGGCGACTCCCGCCAAAAGCCTGTGGCATAGCCGAACGTGAAGGATTACAAAGGACAGATAAGGCTGTCACCACTGCCTACCTCTTCCATCTGTGGGTCTACGAGACATTCAATGCTCCTTTCTATCCTAGCACCATGCTAGCATATTCAGTAATTACCTTAAGAGCCAGAACACAAGCCATCCTAAGGCAATGAACTAAATCATGATTGAACAATTTTTGATACATAGCACAAATGATTCATATTAACATGATCATATCATAACTAATTAGACTATAGTGGGGGTTTGTAGTGTTTATGATGATAGATTAAGAGTGATATGGCATAATCATAAAGACTACTCCTACCACATACATGGAATCCACAATCAAACAAGAAACGCTTCATCCAAGTATATGAATAAAAGAAGACTAAATATAATATCTTTATTATGCATAAAGTCACCAATATAGAAAAAGATAAATGAGCCATACCTTTCCCTATTTGGACTTGGGACTAGAGGCTCTCCTCTCTATAGCCTAACTCCACTAAGGACTAAGAGAACTATTGTATACAATAGAATGATGATCAAGTGGTGTGTGTTGAAGTGAGGGGTAAGGGGTCCTATTAGCTTGAAGAAGGGTCGGTTCCCACCACCAAAAGGGCGTGAATCAGTCACCTATGACCTCTTCAAGCCGGGAGGAGCCAACACGTGGAAGCTGACCGAGTTTGGAGGAAAGACCAGGTCAGCCGACCTGATAAGTTCTCCAAACGATCTGTGCTTTCTTGGGGTGACTTCCAGGTGGGTCCCATCCCTTGATATGGTGCTACACTGTTGGATGGCCTCATATACTTTTGTTTGTGGGCCATTTGATCCATGTGGTGCCATGTGTCGATGCTTGATTGGCTGGGATGATATTTTATAAGATCCATCCCCTTGTTTCACTTCAATTCTGTATAAAATACCTGCATGCACTAATTTGTCCAAGGACAAGTGGAAATATGTTAAATAAAAAGGTGATGTGTGCATGAAATGATATTTTCTTCACATAATTGGGTTATATTGACGAATGAAATTGGTATATAACAGCCGTCAACAAACCCCCCCAAGCTTATCCTTTGCTCGTCCGAGCAAATTCAAGACTTTAGGTTGATGATCAGGAGTTGCTACAATGTTCTATTTTTCAGAAGTACCATGTGCACAACAAAATACTCTACCTAGTATTGCAAAAATTGGCACGGTACTTCACCCATCTCAAGTCATTATGGGGCTTATGCCTTCTCCTATTCATGGGTGGTTGAAAGATAGAACAGCAAATGGAGCACACATACCCTAGAAATCATGTTCCACTCAAATTCTGGAGAGTTCAATTTAGATTTTAAGTATCTCAGTTTGATTCTCTCAAGTCTCTTCTTTGTGTGTAGTGGAAATATATCCTCACCAAGGCATTTTGCCTAAATTCATCCTACCTCTAGATAAGGCTTGTATGTGGAGCTTGGTAGGGAATATAGTAGGCATATTTGCAACACATGATATTGCTAAGTCAAAAAAGCAAGCCTTAGGAGAAATAAATTCAAAACTATATGATTCAAGACTTGTGCATGTGTGATGGAGTGCAAGTGGATGTGGATATTTGAGATGACTCCTATGTATGTAGACTCTTTTTTTTTGCAGGGATGAAACATGGCTACCATTTTTTCTCTCATGCTTATGATGTAAGCATGCATTTTCTCTCTTTTTTTTCTTTTTTCTCATGCTTATGATGTAAGCATGCATTTTCTTTTTCTTTTTCTTGTAGCCATGTCTTCTAGTCCCTTTTATGCAATAAACTTGGAGAGAGTACTAAGCGTGAAGGGTATGGAGTTTCTCTTTTTATTGTGGAATGGTGGTATGATGGAAATTTGCTTACTTCTAGTGTAGAAGTATAGCATGTGCAAGTGAAGTCTTGAATTCAAAAAGTAATGAAAAAAATCTCACATAGTTCTATATTAATTTGACAAAGCTCAATGTGAAGACAAATAGCATATGCATAAGGTCTATCAATATAATGTATCATATGGCTTCAGTGGGTATTTCCAATCAAATGAGGATAACTTAAATATTTTTAAAATTTCTCCGGAAATCTCAGTTTCACTATCAAACTAGGAATAGCAGCCCTATCACTATCTCATATCACACAACAACTTAGAATTGGATTAAGCTTTTGCTACCCATGATTTCTAAGTCAAGGCAAAAGTAATTCTAGCCAATGAGAGCAATATTTTTGAGAGTAGTAAGTTGTAAACTAGGGACTTAGAAAAATTAAAACAGAACAACTATTCATCATTTCATCTATGTGAATCCAAACCATTCTTACCGCATATCTTTTAATTTATTTCGAAAGCAAATCTACGCTATTTTTTTAAGTTTATTTATATGCAAGGTGGATGATGGGTGAATGGAAAATATGCAAGGGGTGTGATACAAGTTACCTAAAGTGGGGGTCCTCCCCCAAGCTTTTTATTGTTCAAGGTCTGCAATACGGGCTTAAGCCCTAACGATGAATGTAGGCCATGAGGTTGGCCTAACCTTGTTGCAGCATGGCATTGGAGGGTTGAGTGTCGATGTTGGATTGCCTTCCATGGGTTTCATGAGTGTGGTCGAGGCGAGTGTTGTCAATGTCGCTCATCCACACTTCAAGGTTTCCATAGGTTGGATGTACTTTGTTATTCTATGGCTAAGGTAATGATAACCCTTGGCTACAAAGAAATGACGTGCATTCAACATGCGTTGATTGTGTTCCATCATTCTTTGGCTAAGGTATATCATACCTTCTCACCATAGAGGAATAACTTGTACCCCCCATGCATTGGGTGTGATCCGTCATGCCTTGGCTAAGGTAATGATACCCCTTAGCCACAAAGGAGTGACATGTACCCAACATGTATTGAGTACGATCCGTTATTCCTTGACTAGGGTACAACATACCTATAACCACAAAGGGATGACGTGCACTCAACATGGGTTGAGTGTGATCCGTTGTTCCTTGGCTAAGGTATAATATACCTTTTGGCCACATAGGAACAACTTGCACCCAATATACATTGGATGTGATCTTGTCATTCCTTGGTTAAGGTGCATCATACCTTTTAGCCACAAAGGAATAACATACACCCAATGATGGTGGCAATTCCCTTGAGCTTGAATGAGTGCTTGGAATAGTTGAGAGCATAATGCCCCACATATTCATAGCAGCCCATTGGTTGCTCACGGAGGGTTTCCATGTCAGGTCTCTGGCCTCGTATAGTTATCGTTGACCTTCAGGCTTAATTTCCGATAGGTAGAAACCATCCTAATTTACTCCTTGGCCAAGATATATTGAAATGGAATCCTCTTAGGGTTTCCAACAATCAAATCTTTGAATGCCTACATAGTTATTTTACTTATGCAAACTTCCTCTCTATGATAGAGAGGGATGGTTAGCTCCCGATACTTGTACAAATGAATTTTTGGGTTAGGTAACCGAATCTTCATTTGTACGCACGGGGAAGAACAAGACCAAATATGTATTGGGTCCAATTTCTAGTGTATTCATGAACAATGTACGAATCATTTCTAGGAGTGGGGCTTTATGGATAAATCAAGTTGAACATTTTCTAAAGCTCCTACCCATAGCAATGCAAGAGATATAAATACACTATATGTATCCTTTCATCTTGTAAAATTCCTAAACATCATAGTTTTTTACAAGAGCAAATATTTATCATGTGGTTCATGGCATGCAAGATTCTCAATTTTATCCTCCTAAACATTTTTAATTTACTGCCTAGGAATTTGAAATTTAGTAATCCATGCATGAATGAGTTTTAAATCATCACTATTCCTAGGTTGCTACATACCAATTCATCCATTAAGTCATTCCATAAGCATTACCAAGGCATAAAATATCTAAGTCAATTTTAGCAATGCTTATGAAATTCTAAGTACTTTTTTAAATTTATTCTCAAGTAAGGTGACATTCCTTTTTGAAGAATCAAAAAGAGTAATGTCAACACTTACTCTCGTGAGGATGCATAAGAATTGAATGATGAGAAGGTGTAAACCTTCCTTACCATTGTAAGACCTATATGTGCTGAATACATTGGCTTGTAGTGAATACACTTGGCTTTGATGATAAAAGTTTTAAATATCACCAAAACACCTTTTTGTCAAGGTCCGACTCTAGCTCTGAGCTACAGCAAGGTCCGACTTGTTTTGGGTAGCTCCGGCTACGTTAGATGCTAGTTCCGGCTTCTTGGTAAGGTCCGACTAGCTTTGGTTAGCTCCGGAGAGCTTTATCTTTAGCTCCGGCATGTTCTTGTTAGCTCCGGCATGTCTTTGATAGCTCCAACATGACTTTGTTAGCTCCGACATATATTTGATAGCTCCGGCATGCTTGCTAAGCTCCGACGTACTTTGTCTAGCTTCGGTTTTGGGTTGACTAGTTATTGGTAAGCTCCGGTGCTAAGATCTACTAGTTTTGGAAAGCTCCGGCGCTAGGTTCTACTAGCTTTTTTTAGCTCCGGCTCAAGCTCCGGGTTGCTCTGGCAAGGTCCGGAACTTGACCTAAGTGCTTCTGCTTTTCATTTGCAATGTTTCATACTTGCTTTACATTGTTGGAAAGATTGCTTAGTATTCATTTGCTAAGTTTTTGGTGCGTTTTGGATGATATGGATGATATCGTGTTACTGTGGTTTTGCAACATGCTTATGTGAGGTTCTCACGTAGGGTGTTGTGTTCGGAACTAACTTGAGTCAAGTCGAGGACTTGGGCTCGTATGGATTGTTTGTTTGTTCCTGTGCAGGTGTTGCTTGAGTTCAAGTCATGGCTGGTGATAGGATCCATTGGACTAGTCTCAGGAGGAGATGAGGTTCCAACAACCAAGTTCGGGAGGAACAGTGGTTGAGCGGGTCAGGAGGTCACGCAGGATGATTGAATCAAGGGCAGTGCATATGAAGGTCGAAGGAAGGTGTTCGCACGTATGCATGAGGTGCATGACGTGGCAATATGCTTCTAGAGACGGTTTATGGAAGGAATATCTGATCGGAAGGATCGGATCGTATCGGTTGAAGACTTAGGCTGCTAGTTGAGTCGGTTATGGCTCGGTATGGAAATATCGAGTTGGTTATGTTAGGATTTCGTATGGGTCACGAATTTGAATTGTTTAGGAATGTGGGATACATTCCTAAGGTGTTTGGAAGTCTTAAGATTGCTTCTATCTGCGTATAGAAGAGTCCTAAGCAGTTATGGAAAGTTCCGATTGTGATCGGATTAGGATTGGAGTCCTAGTTGAGTTTGGGATGGCCTAAGGGCTGGTTATATAAGCAAGGGAAGACCAAAGCTCGTGGTAGACGACTTTGGGGCTGTTCCTCTTGTGTTCTATTGAATAAAATTCATAGTTTGAAGGAACTTTTGTGCCTTGTTCGTCCAACTTGTTCTAGACAAGTTTTACCCGTCGAGTTTCTAGACAGCACTACCTTTCGTCGGTGGTTTTATCATAACTCGAGTTTTACTGATCCAATTGACGTGATTCTTTTTCAGTTGTCTTCACAACTTGATTATCTATAATATATCAAGATTTCACGGTCATTGGATTTGTGGTTTCTGAGCTACACGAGTTTCTTTGCAGCATTCCAGAAACTGTTTTTCTCGGGTAGGTCAGATTGACCATAGTCTGATCTTTCGATCATAACTTGAGTTTGTCTCGATGAATTTGAGTAATTCTTTTTGTGTTGTCTTCGTGACTTGATTCTCTCTGATATCTATCACTTTTGTCACGGTGAAACACGTTTAGATTAGTCTCATACACGATTTCTTTAATAGATCGTTTTTCTGCCGGAAGGGTTTGGGGTTTTATTGTTTCCGCTGCGTAAGAATTTTAAATCTACCATTCACCCCCCCTCTGGTAGCTTTTCACGTGCTCTTCGATCCTACAATTGGTATCAGAGCCACGGTGCTCTAATCTTTGAGATTTGCACGTGTTTTTGACTAATCATCATGGAGAAGTACTCCGCCAAACCTTGTGTGTTTGCTGGTATTGATTTTCAGGTTTGGAAGGCACGCATGGATGCTTTCATCTAGGCACAAGGCTTTGCTATATGGGAGAAGGTGTATAAGCCTTACGAAGTGCCACCTAATGATCAAGTCACGGCCACAAACCTACGGGACGTCGACAACAACAACAAAGCCCGAAACTTGATCATCCAAGGACTCACTCAAAGCGACTTTGATCGTGTCGCGCACCTCCGGTCAGCATACGATGTTTGGAGAGCTCTCTGTGATTATCATGAAGGCTCCAACACAATCAAGGAGGTAAAACAAGATATGTTCAAAAAGGAATATATGCGTTTTGAGATGCAACTAGGTGAGTCTATCGATGACCTCTTTGCTCGTTTCAATAAAATTCTCAGCAACTTACGTAGTGTCAATGTAAATTTTTCTGATGCTGAGAATGCTAGATAACTTCTTAGTGCTTAGATATGTCAATTTGGGAGATGAAAGTCACATCTATTCGTGAATCTACTGCCATGAGTTCTCTTACATTAGATGTACTCTATTCTAAACTAAAAACTCATGAAATTGACATCCTAGCACGTAAGAACCCAAATAAGTCTATTGCATTTGTTTCACAAGTGATATGTCTAGCTCCGGCCAATCATCATCTTGCAATACTCTTGCTTTGTTGTCCTCACTAACCCTGGAGTAGATCGAAGAATTTCCAGAAGAGGAGTTGGCACTCATCTCCACTAGATTCTCAAAAGCATTGCAAAATGTGAGAAGTAGAAGGAGAGGAAGCTTCGGACCTCAACGCTGTTTTGAATGTGGTAAAATAGGACACTTTCGTACAGAATGCCATAACCTTTCAGGTCCGACCACCCGGGAAGAAAAACAAAGCAAAGTCCGGACCTCCTCTGGAAACTCCAACAAGAAGAAGAAGGGTACCATAGGACGCAAGATGATTAACAGCTTCATCACGGTACTTCAAGAACTTAGTTCAAGTGATGTAGACTTTGAAAGTGATGAAGATGATGACGACCTGGCCAACTTATGCTTCATGGGGGGCAAAACAAGATCAAGATCAAGTCAGGAGGATGCAGAACACAGCAATGAAGACGATGAGGTATGTTCTACCTGCAATGAAATGTGTGATGCTATTTCTCGTGCAACTATTATTGTCAAGAAAAAGGACAAAAAGCTTAGGGATAATGCTGCTAAAATTGAATCACTAGAATCTGAAATTAACCGTTTAAAAACTTTGATTCCTAGTGATGATGCTTGTCCCTCATGTGACTTAATCTATGAACAATTGTCCACATTAAGAAGTGCACACTCCTCCATTCTAGATAGACTTGATGAAGAAATTAAAGAACAGAGAACTTGCTGCACTTAATGATAAAAACTTAAAAGATGCTTCTTGTTCTACAGATGATTTGCATTGTTCTGCATGTGAAAATTTTGATAAGAAACTAAAAGATGCAATGAATGAAATTTCCATTCTGAACAATGCTTTACGATGTCATGAAGTTAAAAATTGTTCCAATTGCAAACTAAAAGGAAAAACTTCATGTGCAAACTGCCTAGACTTGTCTAAGAAACTTGATGACATGAATAGGACACTAGGTCGGTTTTGTAATGGGAATAAGAATCTAAACTTGCTGCTGAATTCTTCCAAGTCTTGCAAAGATAAAACTGGTTTAGGTTTTGATTCTCTTGTTCATGCTAAGGCACATCCACTTGAAATTGTAAAGTCATTAGGAGGTGGTTTGATTCAGACAGTTCCTAAACAAAAAAGAGTTGTTTTCAAATCTGCAGGAGTGTTGCCTCATTTGGTTTCAAATAAAAATATTGCTTGCTCATCTAGACATGAACACAAAGTTAAATTTCATTGTACCTTCTGTGGTAGAGATGGTCATGTCATAGATTTTTGTTATAGACTAGCTAAACAACAGAAAAAGGAAAGAAAAATTGCTAGATCCTATAACTTTCATGCAATTAGAAAAACACAACCTGCTTTAGTGAGTTAGAAATTTGAAAAGGTAGCTTCCGGACCTTCTGGTAAGAAATCTGCAAAAGCAGCTCTGATAGTTCCGATATCTCCGAGAGCTCCCGGACCTTCTGTTGTTTCCTTCGGAACTTCAGCTTTTGTTTCCGGAGCTTCAGCCTTGTCTTTTGGAACTGCTGCTTTTACCTCCGGAGCTACTGGTTTTTGTGCTAAAAGAGTTAAGAATAGAAAACCTCAAACTTTGACTCATAAACCCGCTGTTTTATCTCAGCTTTCGCGTGTTTTTCCTACTGCACGTCATGTGACTCAGTACTGGATACCTAAATGCCTTTTGACTAACCCCAATATTGAGTCATCGACGTATTGTGCTTCTATGTAGGTTACACGTTTGAGGAAGGAGAACATTTGGATTGTGGATTCAGGTTGCTCAAGCCACATGACCGGTAACAAAGATTGGTTCTCCTCCCTCTCTTTTGTGTCACGTGTAGAGAATGTTACTTTTGCCGATAATTCTTCAACTCCTATAATTGCTAAGGGTTCGGTTAGAGTAAATGATCACTACACTTTAAAGGATGTGGCACTTGTCAAAAATTTGAAATACAACTTGCTTTCTGTTGCACAATTGCTAGATGAAAATCTAGAAATTATTTTCAATAAAAACTGCTGCAAAGTTGTAAGTTCAAATAGTGAGCTTATTTTTAACATGTCTCGGTTTGGAAGAGTTTTTAAATCTGATTTTGATATGTCTTCCTCTAAGCATAGGTGTCTAGTTGCTAATGATTCAAAGGACTTATATTTTTGGCATCGTAGACTTGGTCACGTAGGCTTTGATCACCTAACGCGTGTTAGTGCTCTTGATCGCATACGTGGGCTGCCTAATCTTAAAAGGGACAAAGAAATCGTGTGCTCTTCTTGTAGACATGCTAAGATGGTTGCAGGTTCACATACTCCTCTCACAATGATCATGACAACTGAACCATGTCAACTTTTGCATCTTGACACCGTAGGACCTTCACGTGTTCAATCCTTTGGAGGTAAATGGTATGCTCTTGTGATTGTTGATGATTATTCTAGATACTCTTGGGTTTACTTTATGGCGTCTAAGAATGAAGTTTTTAGTCACTTTAGAACTTTATTTCTTATATTATCAATTGATCACCCAGGATCATTAAAAGCAATTAGAAGTGATAATGGAACTGATTTTAAAAATCAATTTTTTGATCACTTTTGTGCTGAAAATAGAATAGATCATCAATTCTATTCACCATATGTACCTCAACAAAACGGTGTTGTAGAAAGGAAGAACATAACCTTAGTTGAGATGGCTAGGACTATGCTTGATGAATATCAAACTCCTATGAAATTTTGGGCTGATGCATTAGCAACTGCTTGTTATGTCTCAAATCGTGTTTTCTTGCGTGCTAAGCTAGGTAAAACACCATATGAGCTCCGGCTTGGACATAGGCCTAGTGTTACACACTTTCGGGTCTTTGGTTGCAAATGCTTTGTTAAGAAACATGGTAATCTTGATAAATTTGAACCTAGATCCATTGATGGCTTGTTTCTTGGTTATCCATCTCATACTAGAGGCTACCGTGTGCTTTTATTTGACACTAACAAAATTGTGGAGACTTGTGAATTGTCTTTTGATGAAGCTAGCCTAGGTACTAGCTCTGGTGTTGCAGGACCAGATCCGTATCCTCAGGGGGAGGGTATTTTTGAAGATGAAGAAGAGCCGGTGATACTGCCTGGTAGTTCTGAGGCTGACACGTGTCCAGCTCCGGACATTGAACAAGCTCCGGCTATCACCTATGCTGGTCCTGATTGTCCACAAGTCACAAGCTCATCAATCTACGATGAACCTAATGAAGAAGAAGCTTGTGAGACATCTTTTCCCTACGGTTTTACAAAGATCATCCCCCACATCAGATGATTGGAAGCTTGCACGAACGAGTCACACGGTCCAGGTTTTGCGATCCAAACTCTCAAGCTCATTCGGCTTTTGTTGCTTCTTTTGAACCCAAAGATATATCACACGCACTCACTAATGAATCTTGGATTATTGCCATGCAAGAAGAGTTAGAAAATTTTGAAAGAAATAATGTTTGGAAACTTGTACCTCCACCTCAAGGTCACACTTTAATTGGAACTAAATGGGTATTTAAAAATAAACAAAGTGAGGATGGGGTTGTGGTTAGGAATAAGGCCAGGTTGGTTGCTCAAGGTTTCACTAAAATTGAAGGTCTAGATTTTGATGAAACTTTTGCTCCTGTCGCTAGATTAGAAGCCATAAGAATTTTGTTAGCTTTTGCAGCATCTAAAGGTTTTAAGCTATATCAAATGGATATTAAAAGTGCTTTTCTTAATGGCTACATAAATGAGGAGGTTTATGTCAAACAACCACCGGGTTTTGAAAATCCAGATTTTCCTAATCATGTTTACAAACTGTCCAAAGCCTTATACGGTCTCAAACAAGCCCCTAGAGCATGGTATGATAGGTTAAAAACATTCTTACTTGAAAAGGGGTTTACCATGAGAACGGTTGATAAAACTCTTTTTGTGCTTAAACATGGCAATGACTCCTTATTCGTTCAAGTGTATGTGGATGATATTATCTTTGGTTGTGCTTCTCATGATCTTGTGTCCAAGTTTTTAGCAATGATGATTTCCGAATTTGAAATGAGTATGATGGGTGAACTCACTTACTTTTTGGGGCTGCAAATCAAGCAAACCAAGGAGGGTACCTTTGTGCATCAAACGAAGTATACCAAAGACATCCTAAGGCGCTTCAACATGAACAAAAGCAAGCCTCTTCGGACACCAATGGGAATAGCAACAACACTTGAACTTGATGAAGATGGTGAACCCGTGGATCAAAAAGAATATAGAAGCATGATCGGATCACTTTTGTACCTCACGGCATCAAGACCGGACATACAATTCAGCGTATGTCTTTGTGCACGGTTTCAAGCTTCCCCACGTGTTTCACATCGTCAAGCCGTCAAAAGGATTCTCAGGTACTTACATGGAACTCAAGAATTTGGCATTTTTCTTCCTTCTTCCTCAACCGTTACTTTAAAAGCTTTTTCGGATGCTGATTTTGGGGGTTGTAGGATTGATAGGAAAAGTACTTCCGATGCTTGTCATTTTCTTGGTAATTCTCTTGTTGCTTGGTCCTCTAGAAAACAAAATTCAGTTGCACAATCCACAGCCGAATCTGAATATGTAGCTGCTGCTAGTGCTTGCTCACAAATTCTTTGGATTGTTCAAACACTTAAGGACTATGGGGTTGATCTAGATAGTGTTCCACTGTTTTGTGATAACACTAGTGCTATTTGCATTGCCAAAAACCCCGTGCAACATTCTAGGACTAAGCACATTGATATTAGGTATCACTTTCTCCGAGATAATGTTGAAAAAGGAAACATTGTGCTTCACCATGTAGATACCGAACAACAATTGGCTGACATTTTTACAAAACCTTTGGATTTCACTCGTTTTTGTTTCATTCGTAGTGAAATAGGGGTTATGCATCCTCATGGCTTAAATTGAGGGGGAGTTTTTGAAACTTGGGAAGTCTATGTGTGAATCTGAAATTAAAATAATATGAGCATAGTATTTCATACATATATGACTTTGTGATTCCTTTTACATGCTGAAAGTTCTTACTACATTACTCGTGTTATACATTTTGTAATTTTTGCCATGTCTAGTAATTGGAATATTTACTTACACTAAATCTGGTCATGGTCGAACTTTCTTGCTGTTTTGAACTTGTTGCATGCTCACAAATGCTTTTAATCATTAAGAATTCATGAAGTAATCAACTCACATGTTGAGTTTTATGAACAAATATAAATTGAGAAAAGATCAAGAGAATATGCATGCATCACACTTCTTCTTTTGAGATGTCTTGTCATTGCACTTAGATATGAACTTGGAAGAAGTTGTGTATGACTAAAACCATGTCCTTAAGCTTCTGATTGTCAAATGACATAGGCTTGGCTTGGTTGGTTAGAATAAGGCAGATGCGCATATAATCTCTTGCAAATATCATATGGTCTAAATTTATGCTTTGAAAAATGATAAAATGCAGCAACTAGTGTCATGCTTTCAGGTTTTGAAATAGTTAAGGTTGTGAGATCATGACTTGCTTAAATTGACAAATTACATTTGATCTCTAGCATGGCTTACACTACCTTATGTATTTCATTGATGTGATAATGTGAGGTACTTGATAGTATAACTTGGATGAGCTTTGTTTATATGTATATGTTATAATATGCTCATAACAACTAAAGTTGGAGAGAGAATATGACTTGCTGAATACATTGTCAAAGGGGGAGAGATAAGTGAAAAGAAAGAGAATAAGGAGAGATAATAAAGGGGGAGAGATAATGACAAGATAATATGGGATAATTTTTCTTCTCATTTTACTTTTCATTTACAAAGGGGGAGAAATCGCTTTCAAAACTTTTATGTGAATAAGCCAATGTTCAGATTTTAAATGGTGTTGCCAATGCATTCATCAAGGGGGAGATTGTAAGACCTATATGTGCTGAATACATTGGCTTGTAGTGAATACACTTGGCTTTGATGATAAAAGTTTTAAATATCACCAAAACACCTTTTTGTCAAGGTCCGACTCTAGCTCTGAGCTACAGCAAGGTCCAACCATAGGTCCGACTTGTTTTGGGTAGCTCCGGCTACGTTAGATGCTAGGTCCGACTTCTTGGTAAGGTCCGACTAGCTTTGGTTAGCTCCGGAGAGCTTTATCTTTAGCTCCGGCATGTTCTTGTTAGCTCCGGCATGTCTTTGATAGCTCCAGCATGACTTTGTTAGCTTCGACATATATTTGATAGCTCCAGCATGCTTTTGCTAAGCTCCGACGTACTTTGTCTAGCTCCGGTTTTGGGTTGACTAGTTTTTGGTAAGCTTCGGTGCTAGGATCTACTAGTTTTGGAAAGCTCCGGCGCTAGGTTCTACTAGCTTTTGTTAGCTCCGGCTCAAGCTCCGGGTTGCTCTGGCAAGGTCCAGAACTTGACCTAAGTGCTTCTGCTTTTCATTTGCAATGTTTCGTACTTGCTTTACATTGTTGGAAAGATTGCTTAGTATTCATTTGCTAAGTTTTTGGTGCATTTTGGATGATATGGATGATATCGTGTTACTGTGGTTTTGCAACATGCTTATGTGAGGTTCTCACATAGGGTGTTGTGTTCGAAACTAACTTGAGTCAAGTCGAGGACATGGGCTCGTATGGATTGTTTGTTTGTTCATGTGTAGGTGTTGCTTGAGTTCAAGTCATGGCTGGTGATAGGATCCATTGGACTAGTCTCAGGAGGAGATGAGGTTCCAACAACCAAGTTCGGGAGGAACTGTGGTTGAGCGGGTCAGGAGGTCGCGCAGGATGATTGAATCAAGGGCAGTGCATATGAAGGTCGAAGGAAGGTGTTCGCACGTATGAATGAGGTGCATGACGTGGAAATATGCTTCTAGAGACGGTTTATGGAAGGAATATCTGATCGGAAGGATCGGATCGTATCGGTTGAAGACTTAGGCTGCTAGCTGAGTCAGTTATGGCTCGGTATGGAAATATCGAGTTGGTTATGTTAGGATTTCGTGTGGGTCACGAATTTGAGTTGTTTAGGAATGTGGGATACGTTCCTAAGGTGTTTGGAAGTCTTAAGGTTGCTTCTATCTGCGTATAGAAGAGTCCTAAGCAGTTATGGAAAGTTCCGATTGTGATCGGATTAGGATTGGAGTCCTAGTTGAGTTTGGGATGGCCTAAGGGCTGGTTATATAAGCAAGGGAAGGCCAAAGCTCGTGGTAGACGACTTTGGGGCTGTTCCTATTGTGTTCTATTGAATAAAATTCATAGTTTGAAGGAACTTTTGTGCCTTGTTCGTCCAACTTGTTCTAGACAAGTTTTACCCGTCGAGTTTCTAGACAGCACTACCTTTCGTCGGTGGTTTTATCATAACTCGAGTTTTACTGATACAATTGACGTGATTCTTTTTCAGTTGTCTTCAAAACTTGATTATATATCATATATCAAGATTTCACGGTCATTGGATTTGTGGTTTCTGATCTACACGAGTTTCTTTGCAGCATTCCAGAAACTGTTTTTCTCGGGTAGGTCAGATTGACCATAGTCTGATCTTTCGATCATAACTTGAGTTTTTCTCGACGAATTTGAGTAATTCTTTTTGTGTTGTCTTCGTGACTTGATTATCTCTGATATATATCACTTTTGTCACGGTGAAACACGTTTAGATTAGTCTCATACACGATTTCTTTAACAGATCGTTTTTCTGCCGGAAGGGTTTGGGGTTTTATTGTTTCCGCTGCGTTAAATCTACCATTCACCCCCCTCTGGTAGCTTTTCACGTGCTCTTCGATCCTACACCTTACCAATGTAAGCAAAAATCATTCAATCCTAATGCAATTCAAATGACGGAAAATTTTAAACTTGTACCTCAATTGAAGAGCAGTCTTGGTTGAAGATCGTTGTGTGAGGAATTCAAGACCATGAATTTTCGTGAAGCCTTGTTCAATGTCAAGTTGAGGTTGGAGTTGAATGGGCTTCATCTTGCTCCTCCATTGGGCCACCATCTTGAGCATTCCTCCACCATGAACTCAAAATGAGATCGATGGAGGGATATGCGCTTGATGGGCCTTCCAACCTATTTACAAATTTTGTCTTGGCTGCACTAAAATCAAGAACAAACAAAACAACTCGAAAACGGGTTATGTTAGTTCAAAAGCATGTTGTAACCTTTGCCAAATTGTTTTGCCCAACTTGAAACAACTTGTAAATGCAATGAATATTAGGGGAAATATTTTTTTGTTTTAGTTAGGTAGATGAATTCAAGTGGTTATGCCCAAGGTTCATATCCAAATAAATTTATTTCCTAATTCAAAACTTTAGTTTTAGGAAGGTTGGAAATTTTACTTTCCAACATACAAGTATGAAAATTCAAACATGCTAAATGCAAATGCAAGATTTGATGGGAAATTCAAATATGTAATTTGAAAAATCAAATATGAGATAACTACCAATTAACCTATTGGCAAGGACACACCGAATTTTGAAAGTCTAATGAGTGGGACTTACCTCCGTCTTGTTTAGTGTGATGATTTGTTGTCCAACCCCGGAGTTGAAGATGTGGACAACCTATCTTGATTGCCATGCCAAATCTCCTTTGGCATGTTAGTTGCACATGTGGACCACACGGTGACCCTAGCCTCTCCGTCATCTTGATGAAGATTTGTTGATGTAGTGACGGTTTCTCCTTCTTGAAGATATTCTTTTGTGAGCATGGTGAGGCTTGTCCTTCTTTTAGGGGTGTCACTTCGACCTTCTTTATATTCCTTTGAGTTTACCCATACTTTGATCATGGATCAAAGACTTCCTTGGGCATAATGACATGTGGACTCCAAAATCAAACAAGAAATGCTTCATCCACAATGTCACTTGCCCTAGGTTGCATGGGCATGGTCGAAGGGTAGGAATCCCAACAAGTGATTGTGGGATATCTTGGATCTTGAATGCTCTTTGAGTTTCTTGTCCTTGGCCAATAGCTTCATGTAAATGTTGTCTTGATTTCTTGCTTGGCCTTGGACAAGATACTTCAAGGTAGGCTAGTTGAACTTAAATCCCTTGAAATCCCCATAGCCTCCTTGATTACAAGGGTGATGTTGATTCACACCTGACCTCCTTGTAGGTTATAGCCAAGATGACATGGATTTTCACAAATCATGTGAATATCCATGGCTTGGATCATCGAAACACTCCTCCATTGGCTTGTTCTTCATGATACTTTAATGGGAGGTGTAGTTCCAAAGCCAGCATGTCCACCTTGCAAAGTGGTGTGCATGCCAATCTAAGGGAACTTGAGCATTTTTCAATCCACCCCTTGAGTAGAGACCATATTCTCATCCATGATGAATGAGAATAGGACTCCTTCAGCTCCAGCACAAATGTAGTCATGGATTGGTGGACCAACCAATGACATGAATGTTGGATGAGGAGCCAACTATCCACCCTATGTTGGAGGCAAACCAAGAAGAACTCTTGGAGCACCCCCCCCCCCAAGCTTAGGGATGGATGACTTCTGTTCCTACTAGAAGCTGAAATTTTTCCGTGAAAGGCAATGATGTTGCCTAGCACACATTAGTTGAGGTACGCTTTGAATCATATTGAAGTTGAGCACTAGCATCCTCGTTGGCCATCACATGAAATGGGATAGCCAACAGTACCCTGTTTTCACCACAAAAGGAGAAAACAAACATGGCTAATCCTGTCTAATAACTATTAGTTCCTATACCTTAATCACAAGTGATAGCTATCCTTCACTTCCTTTGCCTTCCCCGGCAATGGCACCAGAAATGCTTGTTGACATTTCTTACGTCATAGGTCATCTCTCAAAAGAGATGAGGTCTGCAAGCGCAAAGAAACTTTCGTGTAGCATTTCACCCAAGAGTATTCCCAAGGGTATCGTATATATCCCAAAGGAAGGCAATGGAGTAAAGTAAACACTACTCTTATGATCAAGCTAAGGTATACTAATCAATTATCAAGGAAGGGGTAAGTTGATAATATATGGGTAGTGTGACACACACCTAAGCAATCTATTCTAAGGGGTAGATGGGTCCTAATGGAGGTTAGACTAAGAGTTGGTGAGTTGCTCCTACAATGCTTCTAATATACATATAAATAGTCTAGGTTAGATACTAATGAGCATGTCAATGGTGAATACTTATGCTAAGTTGTTCAACACATCGGGCACGGGTTTACCCCTGGCAACACTAGGCGACTCTCGTTAAGAGCCTGTGGCATAGCCGAACGTAGAGGATTACAAAGGACAGATAGGGCTGTCACCACCTACTGCCTAACTCTTCATGAATGTAGTCTAGAGGGGGGTGAATATGCTTTTTGAATTTTCATCAGATCCTGAAACACTTAATAACTTGATCAAATACTGAGAAATCGGACTAGTCCGGTGTGGTGCGGACTAGTCCAACATGTGCAGACTAGAATGATCAAGTTTGAACGAAGAATTCACGTCAAATACTCTATGCAGTGGAAAGTAAGTTGTAATTTGGATGTATCACGACAATGAAATTATGTATGACACAAATTAACTTTGATTTCAATGTTTTGACGTAAGTTATCCAAGATTGAGTAAACCCTAGAATGATATGAACAATAAGAACAAATGTGTGCGACACAAGATTCTATCCCGTGGTTCGATTCCCACGAAGGAAACCTACATCCACGTTGAGGAGTCCACGGAGGACCGGGTCTTCACCAACTCTACCCTCGTTGAATTGCCATGGAGGCCGATTCTCTTCCACTAACCACAAAGGGGCAAATAACCGAATTCAAGGGGCCTTCTCACAAGTTGAGGGCTCCCAAAGATTTACAAAGACCAACACTACCAAACACACTTGAAATATATGCAATAAACAACAAGAGTGTGCGAGATAATCAAACCCAAGAGCTCAAGATCGTGTGAAACAAGTCTCTCCTTTTGATCAATGCTAATCCTCAAAGATTTGCTCTTTCTAGGGTTAGAATGTGTGGAGAGATGTGGTTGTAGGGCTGTACACCTCTATTTATACTAGGGTTTCTAAAAGTTACCATTAGGGTTTGCGATGTATGGACTAGTCCGTGGTGGACTCCGGACTAGTCCGGCGTGCGGCGTGTGGAAAACCCTAAGTGTTCCGAATTATTGGACTTGTACGGAAATGAGCAGACTAGTTGGATGTGGTTTCTGAAGTGTTCGGACTAGTCCGACACATATCGGACTAGTCCGGTGTGGTGAACCTCATGTAGAATTGAGGACAAGTCCACACTTGGAGGACTTGTCCGATTTTAGTCAGAAGATTATCATACTAGTTCGTGGTGATATCGTACTTGTCCGTTTTTGTACAGATGTGGAGTGCTGAGGACTAGTCTGCACTAGGGGGGGACTAGTCCGATCTTAGTCAGAGATATATCAGACTAGTCTGGTGAATATTGGACTAGTCCGGACTTGTGAAATTTTGTGCGGTGAGGGTGATTTCTTTTGCTTGAGATCTTGGAGTGTGTTTCTCCAATAGACTCCATACAACACAAAATATTCTATTCAGCTCTTGAGCTCTTTTCCATATAGATTCCTCATTCTCCTTTCTTTTAGCACTTTCTTCATAATTTCATTAAAACCTGCGCTCATCTCAACGGTTTTGTTAGGATCTCATTTGTTTGTTATAAATCAACCAAAACCCATAAGGGATGCCTAAATTCACTTTCAATCTCCCCCTTTTTGGTGATTGATGACAACCAATTGAGATTTCACAAATATGATAAAAATCCAGATTTTCATAAAGTGTGCACATATGTGCTTGGAACAAATTAAGCAATGAAAACATAGGAATATGTGCACTCTTTATGGGTGGTGCAAAACTATATGTGTGTGAGCAATAATTGTGATGAGAATGAGGTAAATGACATAATCATATCAACATCAAGCATGTATGCCAATTTCAGAGCATAAACATAGATCATATCAAAGCATCATCACAAACTTCATAAACATGACTAGAAACATAATAAGAGTCTTACAACATCAAAAGCAGTCTTACAGCACAAAAAGCATCACAAAGAGCAAAAGATACAAATGGAGGTCTCATCTCTCATCTACTGCTACAACCTAATGACTCCCCCTCAATCTCTCCCCATTTGGCATCAATGCACCAAAAAGAAAGATAAGAGGGATCTACTAGGCATCACCGACTCACTCGCTGTCCGTCCTTTCATCGTGTTCATTGTCGTCAGCCTGAGGAGGATGAGGGTGAGAGCTACTCGTCGTGCCCTCAATGCCAAAGTAGGCAAGCTTGGAAGGTGAAAGAGGAGGAAGCTCCGAGAAGTCAGAAGGGGAGTCTTCAGAGATTACTGGAGATCCAATAGGCTCAATCTCCAACTTTGTACATATGGCCTTGACATTGTCCTTCATGTATCTCCTATCCTCCTTTCATGCCTTGTTCATCTTGTGAAGCTTCACTTCAGCTTTTCTGCAAGAGCCAAAGATGGCGGCCAAGTACTTCATAATGCAACTAGGAGACCCTTTGTGAGGAGGAGCCCTAGTGTTAGAGGTAGTCCTTGCACCTCCTTGAGCTCTCCTCGGAGCCTCTCCATTTGAAATAGGAGATGGAGAAGTTGGAAGAGAGGCTTGAGGAGGCTTCTGGGGCCTTAGAGGAGTATATTTGACATCTCTCACAAACTCAATTTCTAAGACCTTCCCTATCATGAACATGATGTACGGTGCATAACCACAGGAACGGTTGGGGGTCCAGGAAATGTTCACCATGTCATTCTAGATGTAGTCGAAGATGTCAAACTCCTTGATCTTGCTAATCACCTTCATCAATGTCCTCAGGTAGCCTTGGACACTCCCTGCATCTCCATCCTTTGGAGCAATGGTCTTTCGGAGCACTCTATTTAGAACCATGAAGAAGGGATTCATGTTCTTGGTTGAGGGATGATTGTACTTGAGACGAGTATCATAAAGAAAGTCCATCTTGTCCTTCTCTAAAATCCCAATATTGTGAATAATCACTTCATTGCTGCCGGTGTCCTCAAGATGCAGCAGCCTAGCAAATTCATCATAAGTAATAGTGTACTTGGATCCATGTGTCATCCAAGTCACTCTCTCTTCTTCATTGCTGGCAAAGTAGAAAGTTGCATAGAATTGAGCGATGACCTCATCATTCCAGTTACACCTGAAAGCAAACAAGTCCTTAAGGCCATGTCTCTCCACAGCCTCTATCACTTCATCAAAGGCTTGACAACTCTTTCTCTCAAAGTGTGCCTAGTAGATCCATTGGATGCGGACCACTGGAGTCTTCATCGCGAGATACACGGTAGTATAGTAGTCCGCATGAAAGTTGCTCCAGAATCTTGGATCAACTGCCTTCTTAGCACTGCCATAAGCATCAATCATCCTCAGCTTTGAAGCTACATCGCTCCCTTTGCCATTGAATTTCTCTTCCGAGGGGTCCCTGTTCCCCTTCTTGGATCACTCATCCTGAGACGGCCAATTGGGCCAGAGGCGATCCCTTTGCCTTTCCCTTTTGATTGGCGATGAGCCGCTGAGCTAGAACCAACCATATCTTGATCTTTTGAAGCTGGCTTCTTGGCCGCAACCTTCCGCCGCACCCTAGGTGGAGTAGGCGAAGGCTCAGCAGCATGCTCTTGCCTTTTGTTGGCGCGAGACTTCGAGGCTTGTGGCAACACATCTTGATCCATATCATCTTCAAAGTCGGAGATGTTTTCATTCGACATTATCCTGACAAGGAGGTTATACATGACATATATAAGGATTGATCGCAAGGGAATGCATTGAGTAGAAGGAAATTAGGGTTGTGTCCAGTCAAAAATCGGACTTGTCCGGTGCTCAAGAGCGGATTAGTCCGATATTCAGCCATTTGAACCCTAATTAGCAGAGCAATGGTGTTTCACAATGCAAAAGTGGCTCAATGCAGTTGTAATACGACAAGGAATCAAGTATTAACAGGAGGAACTAAGCTATTTGAGCAAAAACAAGAGAAATCGAAGTATCTAGGGTTTGGAGAGAAACTTTACTAAATCCTTCGATTCGCGGAGTTGGAGGAGTTTTTGATGCGGACAAGTCTGGGGTCCTCGATCCTCTTGCGATGAAGATCATTTCCCACAGAGATTTGAGGAGATTTTGTGGGGAACTCGCCAAATCACTTTGGGGGCAATTGAGTGAGGAGAGAAAATGTGAGGTGTGTTGTGAGGACCTAGGGTTATAGAGTCAAAAAATTGGACTACTCTGTGGTTGACTGAACTAGTCCGGACTACCGGAACTCTGCGAACTAGTCTGCATTGTGCGGACTAGTCCGGGGTAACCACGACTAGCCCATGGTCAACTGGACAGAAATAGTTAGACCATTCATATATATTCAAAGGTACTTACTAAGAAAATATGGGGCAAAACACACAAATAATCTTGATGAATATGATCAGCAAACATACAACAATCAAGCTATGACCATAATTCACCAAGATTAAGTAATTAACATAGTTTTCGGGGAAAAATAAAGAGAGATGATTTTTAAACACAATCAACATGATTCTGAAGGTGGCATACAGGTATGCAAGTTTTCAAGCCACGTTCCGAGCGTCAAGGATATTTAGTTCATTTCGGAGCTCACAAAAACGTTTTTCATCAAGTGGCTTGGTAAAAGTATCGGCCAGTTGTTTTTCAGTGTTGGCATGGGAAATGGCTATGTCTCCTTCCATTGAGTGATTGTGGGGACCAGGGTCCACACATTCCAGGAATCGCATTGGGTGGTGCCGTGCGATATGGAACTCGATAGCACACAAGAAAATCCATACAAAATAACCAACTCAAATATTTTATTTCACAAGACGATTATCTTTTACAACATAATATACAACGCAGCAGAATATACATACTCATACTCTCAACTAGCTATGCACAAGAGAAACTTTCCATGCCCACGGACGCTTCTCACTAGCAACACGAAACAGAGAGCAGCGGCAAGGTTTTCGTGAGAGATACATCTCGACAAGATCGAGGTCTCACGGAAAACCATAACATAAGCATAAGCTAATAATACCTGCAAAAACCACAGTATAGCAACTGTGAGCACAAGGCTTAGCAAGACTTAACCGTCTCACCTAAACATGAAACTCTACATGCTGGAAACTTTAAAGACTGGGAAGCTTAATTTGCAGGAATGGACTCGCCAAAAGTAAATCCTTAGTGGTCAGTTTTAATGTAGCATTCGCGATTCATGGGCGTAGCATCATTGTGAATTCCACAATCAAACAAGAAACGCTTCAGCGAAGATGATACTTGCTCAAGGTTGCATAAGCCTTATCAAAGTTAAATGTTTGGAAATTGTAAATTTGATTATACTATCTCTATAGCAGCCAAGATTTCAATACAAAAATTTATTCATAGCAGCATATTCATAATCTTTCCGTTTCTCTTTCTTACTATGTCAAGACTCAGTGACCAAGTATGCTCAATCCATAACCGCGAGCGACGGTGATTCGATTCAAAAACACCAGGACTGCACGACACGTATGCCCATACTCGGAGTTGCATCAGCACACTCCACTGATGTCACACGCAGCCACCTTTCCCTAGATTCAACCACATCGAAACAGTTCGATCGACCCAAACAGTGAGCTCACCTCAAGGTGCACCTCCGCTGTGAGATATTCTTGAGTAAGTTACCTCCCACTGTACTAACAGCTGACAGCTTAAGCCGATTGAAAAGGTTCCAACATAGGATCCACAAGGTACATCGGTTTTCTGGGTCCCATATCGCCAGTATGCTTTCCAGTACAGTTCAAACTTGCTCAACAGGGCCAAGCACGAGACAGGCCTTAACTGACACAGACAGGGCTACCAGTCCATCTCCCAAATACCTGCCTCGCCATTACCGACCCAGGCATGATGTGGGCAAACCAACCTACACAAATCCCCGCCCACATCTCATATTAAAGAGTTAATGTTATGGTAACAACTCGCGAGCAGGTTTCCCTCACTCGACTTCTCTTGCAAGTAGAATTCAACTACTTGACTTGTGGTCGATAAAATGTGACCAATCTCACGAGTAGTTTCTGACATACTCGACTTCTACCGATCTTCTAACTAAACATTAAGCATAGCAGTATAATCCGAGGGGGTCTTATACTACCCATCCACTTCAAGGATTATTTGGTCATGCATGTTGAGTATTCAACCAACATAGACCTAATGCACATATCAACTCTATTCTAGACAATGTGTATAAAAGAAAAACTTTAAAAGGCACTTAAATGTAAACCGGGGCTTGCCTTTCGGTTGAAGTAAAAGTCAGCGATGATCAGTTAGTATTCTTCGATGAGAAAATCACGCCACACTAGAATCACTAAAGAAATCCTCAGCTCCAGGTTGTGCTTCTTGTCGGCCACCTTTGTCGCGAGTACTATTGAAATGATATGCAAATAAAAGATTGCAATTTATTAGTATAATAATTGAAGTTTATTATAACTCAAGAAGGATTAATATTAGTTAGTACTTGAAGTTCTGTTGCTAGACTAGACAGCAACAGAAGGGAAACAAGATGAACTTAGGCAATGGACATATGAAGTGAATTAGATATTGTTTTGTACATAGGGATGTGATCTCAATTTTATAAAGGTTCAACAGATTTCCCTAAGCTTGAGAAAATTACAAGGAGTTCACATGGTCATGTAGGAATAACCAGGTAAGTTTCAGATACAACAATTGAATATATTGGTCTACAAAATTTCATAAGTTTTTAGCTTTCTCTGAATTTTCATTTCACTTCTGGAGGTCTATCATGGCTACCAGTGGTGGTACCATACTGAGGGGGTCTCAATAGTTCTAGGAAAATTTGTTTCACAATTTTATAAGCATTCTACTGTGACATATTGAATTTACAAGTTTGGATAATTTACTGAAATGTTTCTGTTGTTATTAGGTTATTCTATGACCAGTTAGGAAAATCTTCAGATTGAACAAGGTTAATAAAATCCAATGAAGCTGACATTTTTACAGGAATTCAGTAACTTACTAGAGAAAATTTTGGAAAAATTTCAGATGTTTCTATGAAGTGAAGCATCAGATAAAAATCAAACATTATTTTGCTTTGAAGGGCTCTACAGGAAAATCTAGGGATTTTCATGAAGACTGGGTTCTATTTCTGGTTAGTGTGGATAAAGAGAAAACCAAAAAAATTGGTTTGACAAATTTTGAAGCTTTCTACTGAGAGGTATTCAATTTAAAATTTTGCACAAGTTTCTGTACAAATTCTAAATGAATTTGGCTATTTTATGTGGACAGAGAATACACAGGTGATTTGACCATGTAAATGAACTCTAATGACCCTGAAATTTTTACTGAAGTGGATGGATATTCAGATAAAGTTTCTGGAAAAATTTGGTAACTATCCAAAGAGCAGAACTATAGGAATTAGTTCTATAAAATTTTTGCTTATTTGAATTATGAAAAACTTTATATGGACTTTCATACAATTCCAAGTGCACCACTGGAAAGTATTCTTCATGCTGGTTCTAAAATAAATTTATTTGGTAATTTTTGGACAATTCTTCTAGGAGATATGGATTTTCGAAGTGGGAACTAAATCTTGAATTTAAATTTCAATTGGAAAAGATTAGAATAATGGCTGGGCCCACAGGATTAAAATGGGCCAATCGGGTTGAAGCAACACTGGGCCATAGGGATCAGGGATGTAGCCACACGGGATCCTTGTCCGCACCAGAACCGGGCGCGCGCGTTACACCCCCTGATGACTTGGCCCCACGGGGTCGTCGTCTACCTCCCGCCAGGCGCGCGACCGCGACGGTGCCTCACCGGAGCTCTCACCGCCCGTTGATCCACGGCACGGCTCCTTGCCAAACTCGCCGCCTAACCCTATCCTGAAGTGATGAGAACGCCTAAGGGCTCAGCGCACGCCGGCGATGGCCGGAAAGGCTTGCGTGACGGCGGCGGCGGCAATTAGGGTTTCGGCCATGTCGGCCGATCCCTACGGTGGGTGAAACAGATCGGGAAGACCTCGGGAAGATTCATGGAAGCATTTGGAACAAGAATCCGGCCATAAGAGGGAGGGAAAAGGCTTGGAAACTGGTGGCGTCTACGGACCAAGGAGGGAAAAATCTGCGGTTGGGGAAAAATGGGATTCCGGTGTGAATACCCGATGAAACTCGATAACTCTTGTTCGAGGTGATGCGCCTGGCCATATAGAACAAAATAGCACAGGTGCACAAGGAATAAATAACCGTGCAAAAATAATTTCGCGCGCGAACAGACTATACTCATATTCGAAGATCGTCGGAAGAAATGGAAATACGGGGGCTAGGAAGCATGGCACGGGCTGAAACTTTACGAGCATGTTCTAAAAGTAAGTGTGCACCTTTTTCCTTCATAGACTGACGGGAGATTATGCTTGCATCACCGGGGCGTCGAGGGATAGAGGGCGACAAGAACAGAGGAGCACGCCGGCGGTCTAAAAATTTTCAAACCCGTCGATGGGGAGCCTCAAACTGTGAAGGGGAATGATCAAGGAGCTGCGCAAGAGGTTGGGGAATAACCCAGGGTAAAGAAACTGGAGCCATACCGTTGCTCCCTGGTGGATTTCGAGGGGGAGAAGAAGAACTCGCCGGGAGTGAACTTTCTGCGCCCAGCTGAAGAACAGAGGTGAAAGACTAAACTTGGGGACTAAGGAGGTGATAAGGAGGAGTCCAGGACGAGCTGGGGGCAGCTGGAGGCGACCTCCACAGTGCAAGCAGCTCTGTGGCAGTTGCATGCCGGGAGGTGGCGTCCTGGAAAGAGCAGGGGATAATTTGAGCCTATGATCAGTGGGTCCGACCCCTCTATTCATCTCTATCTTCTCTGGACACTAAAATATCCCACCAACTTGTGTCCAAAAGTTCTAGAAACTTTATGGTTGACTAATTTGAAGGTGTAGAAATTGATTCTGAAATCAGATTGTTGATTTGACAAAGTTTCAATTGAATTCAAATTTGAATTTGAATTTGAGTTGAATTCAAAGAAGCTATTGAATTAAATAGCAAACTTGCTTCTAAAATTATGAAAATTTGCAGGGATACTATTTGGAATATTTGAAATCTAATGGTGAGATCCTAATTTTATTTTGGCTAAATTTGAACATGAGCTAAATTTGGATTTTTGATTTCTCTCAATTGAGGTTTAAATTGGTTTGAATTTTTCAGATTCAAATTTTTATTTCTTTTTTCCCTCCAAATTTAATATCTCCCATCTGAACTTTGCATTCTAATTTAGGTCTTTTACATTCCCCCCCCCTTAAAAGAATCTCGTCCCGAGATTACAAATGAAAGAGACGGAAGTAAAAGATTACCAGAGATATGCCGATAACATGTCCGGATACTTGGTGCGGAGAAAATCATCACCCTCCCATGTTGCTTCCTCAACAGTGTGGTTACTCCATGGAACTTTATAAAACCACATCAGCTGTTTTCTTGTGACACGAGACTTTACATCGATAATCTGGATTGGATGCTCGACGTAGGTGAGAAACGGTTTCAATTCTCCCAATTCTTCAATACGGATGTTGGTAGATGGTTTGAGACATTTCTGTAATTGGGATATGTGGAAAATGTCATGAACACCAGCTAGAGTTATTGGTAACTCCAATCTGTACGCAACAGGACCACATCTTTCAGTGATATCAAATGGACCGATAAATTGCGGAGCCAATTTTCCTTTTACTCCAAACTGATGAATTCCTTTTATCGGAGAGACACAGAGATACACGTGGTCTCCGATGCTGAAGCTTAAAGGACGACGCCTTTTATCTGCGTAACTCTTTTGTCGAGACTGAGCGGCTTTGAGATTAGCTTGAATAACTTTTACTTGCTCTTCAGTTTCATTTACTAAATCAATTCCATATACCACTCGTTCACCAGATTCACACCAGTTGAGTGGTGTGCGGCACTTTCTGCCGTAGAGAGCTTCATAGGGTGCCATTTTGATACTAGATTGAAATCCGTTGTTGTACGTGAATTACGCTAACGGTAATTGATCATCCCATTTTTGACCGTGGTGTACGGCACATGCTCTTAACATATCCTCAAGTATCTGATTTACCCTCTTGGTTTGTCCGTCAGTCTGAGGGTGATATGTGGAACTATGAATTAACTTCATCCCCAATGATGCATGTAGCTGCTCCCAAAAACAAGCAACAAACAACGATCCTCTATCCAATACAATGGTGCGGGGAACTCCATGTAAGCAGAGAATTCTTGATATGTATAAACCCGCATATTTCTTCGCATTGTACGCCGTATGCACTGGAATAAAATGTGCTGACTTAGTTAACTGGTCAACAATCACCCAAATGGAATCGTGCTTGTGAAAGGTGAGAGGCAATCCGACAATGAAATCCATACTCAGATCCTCCCATTTCCATACAGGTATTTTCAATGGTTGCAGCAGTCCGCTTTTCTTCATGTGGTCAGCTTTCACTCTACGACATGTGTCACACTCGAACACATACTTCGCTACTTCTATCTTCATACGTGTCCACCAAAATTTAGTACGGAGATCTTGGTACTTTTATTGCTGCTAGGGTGGATCAAATATTTGGAGAAGTGAGCCTCGTCCAAAATCTTCTTCCGCAGTTCCATGTCCCGAGGTACCACTATTCGATCTTTGAAGCATAACATTCCTTGTTTGTCTTCCCAGAAACATTTCATTCCTCCGCTTTTAAGCCTCCTCTGAATATGAGACATTCCCTTGTCTTTCTTCTGAGCCTCTACAATCTCCTCTCTGATTGTAGGTATGAGAGCAAGATTATACAAAGCTCCATAAGGAATCACATGTAGACTTGGTTCATCTTCTTCCATAGGACCGATGGTCAAATTATGAACGTGAGACTTTCGACTAAGTGCATCGGCAACCACATTGGCCTTGCCGGGAGGATAATGAATCTCAAGTTCATAGTCTTTGATTAACTCTAACCATATCTGTTGTCTCATATTTAATTCTTTCTGAGTGAATATGTACTTCAACCTTTTATGATCGGTGTAGAGATGCACTAGATTTCCCATTAAGTAGTGCCTCCACATCTTCAGTGCAAGAACTACTGCTGCCAACTCTAAATCATGTGTCGGATAATTGTGTTCATGATTTCCAAGTTGGCTTGATCCATATGCAATTACTCTTCCATCTTGCATAAGTATGCAGCCCAATCCGATATCGGATGCATCACAATAAACATCAAACGATTTCGTCGTATCGGGTTTAGCCAAGATTGGGGCTGTTGTGAGATGCTTCACTAGAGTTTTGAAGGCTTCCTCACACGATTCACTCCATTCATACTTGCTTCCCTTCTTTAATAAATCTGTCATAGGTTTAGCAATCTTTGAGAAACTTGGAACAAATCTCTGATAATAGCCTGCTAAACCCAAAAACTACAAACTTCATGTACGGAGGTGGGAGATTGCCATTTCAGCACTTGTACCACTTTACTCAGATCCACAGCTATGCCTTCTGCTGAAATAATATGTCCAAGGAATGGAACTTGATTAAGACAGAACTCACATTTACTGAACTGGGCATATAACTTGTGATCACGCAGTCGTTGAAGCACGATCTTGAGATGTTAAATATGTTCCTCTTCTGACTTGGAGTAGACCAAAATATCGTCGATGAACACCATGATGAATTTGCCTAACTATGGCATGAACACCGAATTCATTAAGTACATGAAATGCGCTGGGGCATTTGTGAGACCAAAAGACATAACCACATACCCATAAAGTCCATATCTAGTTGAGAATGCCGTCTTCGATATATCCTCTGGTCGTATCTTAATCTGATGATAACCAGACCGAAGATCCATTTTAGAGAACACCTTAGCACCCACTAATTGATTGAAGAGCGGATCAATACATGGTAGTGGATACTTGTTCTTGATAGTCACGGCATTAAGCGGACGATAATCCACACATAGCCTCAATGTCTTGTCCTTCTTCTTGACAAAGAGAGCCGAGCATCCCCAAGGTGATGAGCTCGGGCGAATGAAACATTTACTCAATAATTCATTCAGCTTCTCCTTTAATTCAGCTAACTCCTTGGGTGCCATTCTATATGGTCGTCGTGAGATAGGTGTAGTTCCTGGTATTAGTTCAATCTTGAATTCCACATCTCAGTCAGGCGGCATACCCGACAGATCATCAGGGAATACATCCGAGAAATCACGGACCACTGGAATGTCTTCCAATTTACTTGTTTCCGAATGATACACCGCTGCACTTTCTTGAACCGTGTTCTCAAGAATCAAGGTCTGGTGGCCGTGAGTTGAAGAGTTGAGCTCAACGGTGCGAGGATTGATGTTTAGAACAGCTTCGTGGTTGCTTAACCACGACATTCCCAAGATTACATCAATCTTTTGAACTTCAAGGATGATAAGAGTAGTGGGATATATTCTACCACGCAGACATAATGGTGCTCGGGAGATAACATCACTTGCGGTAATATTACCTCCGGGTGAAGATATAAGATAGCGATGGTGTGTGGTAGTGGTTGGAAGATGGTGCTTGAACACAAAGGATTGACTTATGAAATTATGTGTATCACCAGAATCAAAGAGAATCAATATAGGTATATGGTTGAGAGTGAACATTCCCGTTAACACGGGTTCTCCTTCCAGTACACCCTCAATGGTAGTATAGTGGACACTGCCAAGCTTTGATTTCTTTTGCTGCTGATTGGGAAACTGACTTGAATGTTGAAATGATGACTGGCTGCAGCTTTGATTTCTCTCTGGACAATATCTAGTAAAGTGACCCACAAGACCACAAGTGAAGCACGGATATTTAGTCGGTTCAGTGTTGACTTGTGGATCAAAACTAGGTATCTCTGGATGCTATGGAGATGGATAAGAATTTATGTGCTGCTGCTGCAGGGGTGATTTGAAACTTGATATAAGCAGCGGGCAACCTTTATATGATGGTCGGACAGATGGCTGTCATTCTTGACAGGATGGCGAACGATATACCAACCGATATTTCTAAACAACAACACTAGTGTTGTCATGCGGAATACTCCGCTTTCTCTTCTCTGCTTGAAGACAAAGATCTTCCTTTTCTTGTAGGATAGCTGCATTGATCAATTCGTTGTACTTTCTGTGATTGAACAACGCCAACCTAGCTCGAAGTTTGACTCTTAGACCTCTGAAGAAATGATCACATCTCAACTTTTCTGTATTCACATAGTCGGGCGCATATTGTGCCAAATGGTTGAACTCCTTAAAATACTCATGGACACGCATGTCCCCTTGCTTGAGTTCAACAAATTCCTCATACTTGGTCTTTATAATCCCTGTCGGAATATGACGAGCATGGAAAGGCTCACGGAACTCAATCCATGCTATCCGATGACCTTTAGGGCGAGTTGCACTATATTTTGCCGACCAAGCTCCGACAGCTCCATGGAGTTGTTGAGCAGCGAACAATGTCTTCTGACTATTATCACAGGGAAACACATCGAATTTGGATTCCATTACACGAAGCCAATAATCTGATTCTAATGGTTCCGTTGCTTCCATGAAGATTGGCGGTTGCGTTGCCAAGAAATCCAAGTAACTGTTTCGAGGTGGAATAACTTGCTGCGTTTGATGAATTAGGCCTTGTTGCACCAAAGCTTGAAGTAACTTAGTGTTCTCTTAATGAGACACGAACATTTTTGACATGACATCCACCAATACCGTTGATGGTGGTGCCTGCAGTGGATCCGAATCATCACCATCTCGACGAGAACTTCCGATCTTACTCGATGAGCGAGTGTGAACCATACTGCACAAATGAATTTGGGATGAGTCAAAGCTCAATCTCAGCAATAAGTGAAGATAAGGAAAAAATTAACATGGCAAGAACTTTGTGAAAGTATAACAATATTCATGTTCGCGCAAATTTTCAAACTTATGCTTGATTTGAACTGTTCTGCCAGAAATGACCAGTCTGGAGAAATTTGAGAATTTCATCCAGTTAGGGGCAAAATCCTGCTTTGAGGTGAACAACAAAGTTGTAGTTCACTTCCTGGCATTTCCAAAATGTAGTTATTTGCCTCAATATCAGTTCTGGTTAATGAGATATGAATTTCCAAAGTTGACAATGTCCCCAGATTTTTTGAGAAATTTTGACAGCACCTCATTTGTATATGGCTGTTTTGTCCACAGTTTTATACAAAATTTCCAAATTTGCCAAAACTGTAATTAACAACATTGTCACATATATCATCTAGTTTCCAGAAATATATCATGTGCCCTCATTCGATGTTTCTACTGAGAGTTATGATCAAATTGGTGAGAAGTACAGAAACAGTTCCAGTTTCTGTCCAGTTTTGACAGTTTTTGAAATTTCCAAATTTTAGCTATGGTCCATGGGTATTCTGCTCTGGTCATGAACAGAAATTATTTAGAAGACTCACATACATTTCCAACCATGTATGGAACACCTTCATGGGATAATTCTATCAGGAGATATGATTTTTCTAACTGGAGCTAAGTTTCTGCCAGAATAACCCAGGGAAGAACTGAGATTTACAGTTTTGGTCCAAATTTCATTTTTATCATTTCAAGATAGGAATCTGCCTTGGATATTAACTTGACGCTTTTGTGGTGAGCTACACCTTCGGCACGGATTTTAACCGTCGATGTGCCGATGTAACCCGAATGCAATACCGGTACTACATCCTCACCAAATAAAAATCTTAAGTTGGTATTCCGGCATACGTCTCAATGGTGGCCGTAATGACGTTCACTCGTAAACGTTTTCTACACTACCTACGAATAATGCGGTTAGTGTACCTGTCACTACATCCAAACTACTGATCAATCATATGGTACTGTACGGCACAACCCGCACAGGCGATCAATTCACAATAATATATATGACAGTAAAAACATTCGTCCTGTATCATTCCATACGGGCTGCCTCGAGTTAAGCCACTTCTCGAGGTACATGACCACATTTTCTACCACTCGACGGGGTCACATGTCTTTGCACCAGTAGGGGGCGCATTAGGTTATGTCCCACCCGACGGGGGCTCCCACTAACTTTGAAGCACGTTGGGATACCACGTGTCATATGTTCTCAGAAACATGGAAAGTTTCAGAGACTCATATTGACATTTCCGTGCCAAGACACGGAAATAATCACATGCTACCTCTCGCATCGTGAGCTTACCGCAATTGATCCGCTTGCGGTGGCGTACCTTACCTCTTACCTGACGTCAGAGCATTGTTACATAATATAATAACACATAGGTTAGCTTGCCACCCTAAGTAACTAATACTATAATAGACCATCTGTGGGCATAATAACTAATCCTCACTCGACTACTTTGTAGTATTAAAAAATAGGCACTTTTCAAGCGTGCTATTCCCAATACGGCTCTGATACCAAGCTGTGGGGATCGGGGTCCGCACATTCCAGGAATCGCATTGGGTGGTGTCGTGCGATGCCGCACTCGACAACACACAAGAAAAGCCATACAAAATAATCAACTCAAGTATTTTATTTCACAAGATGATTCTCTTTTACAACATAATATACAACGTTGTGGAATATACATAATCATACTCTCAACTAGCTATGCACAAGAGAAACTTTCCATGCCCACGGACGCTTCTCACTAGCAACACGAAACAAAGAGCAGCGGCAAGGTTTCCGTGAGAGATACATCTCGAGAAGCTCGAGGTCTCACGGACAACCATAACATAAGCATAAGCTAATAATACCTGCAAAAACCACAATATAACAACCGTGAGCACAAGGCTCAGCAAGACTTAACCGTCTCACCTAAATATGAAACTCTACATGCTGGAAACTTTAAAGAATGGGAAGCTTAATTTGCAGGAATGGACTCGTCGAAAGTAAATCCTTAGTGGTCAGTTTTAAAGTAGCATTTGCGATCCATGGGCATAGCATCATTGTGAATTCTACAATCAAACAAGAAACGCTTCATCCACGATGATACTTGCTCAAGGTTGCATAAGCCTTATCAAAGTTAAATGTTTGGAAATTGTAAATTTGATTATACTATCTCTATAGCACCCAAGATTTCGATACAAAAAATTATTCATAGCAGCATATTCATAATCTTTCCATTTCTCTTTCTTACTACATCAAGACTCAGTGACCAAGTATGCTCAATCCATAACCGCGAGCGACGGTGATTCAATTCAAAAACACCCGGACTGCACGACATGTACGCCCATACTCGGAGTTGCATCGACACACTCCACTGATGTCACACGCAGCCACCTTTCCCCAGATTCAACCACATCGAAACAGTTCGATCGACCCAAACAGTGAGCTCACCTCAAGGGGCACCTCCGCTGTGAGATGTTCTTGAGTAAGTTACCTCCCACTATACTAACAACCGACAGCTTAAGACGATTGAAAAGGTTCCAACATAGGATCATTAAGGTACATCGGTTTCCTGGGTCCCATATTGCCAATATGCTTTCTGGTACAGTTCAAACTTGCTCAACAGGGCCAAGCACGAGACGGACCTTAACCAACACAGACGGGGCTACCAATCCATCTCCCAAACACCTGCCTCGCCATTACTGACCCAGGCACGATGTGGGCAAACCAACCTACACAAATCCCCGCCCACATCTCATATTAAAGAGTTAATGTTATGGTAACAACTCGCGAGTAGGTTTCCCTCACTCGACTTCTCTCGCAAGTAGAATTCAACTACTTGACTAGTGGTCGATAAAACGTGACCAATCTCGCGAGTAGTTCCCGACATACTCGACTTCTACCGATCTTCTAACTAAACATTAAGCATAGCAGTATAATCCGAGGGGGTCTTATACTACCCATCCACTTCAAGGATTATTTGGTCATGCATGTGGAGTATTCAATCAACATAGACCTAATGCACATATCAAGTCTATTCAATATAGTGTGTATAAAAGCGAAACTTTAAAAGGCACTTAAATGCAAACCGGGGCTTACCTTTCGGTTGAAATAAAAGTCAGCGATGATCAGTTAGTAATCTTCGATGAGAAAATCACGCCACACCAGAATCACTAAAGAAATCCTCAGCGCCGGGTTGTGCTTCTTGTCGGCCACCTTTGTTGCGAGTACTATCGAAATGATATGCAAATAAAAGATTGCAATTTATTAGTATAATAATTGAAGTTGATTATAACTCAAGAAGGATTAATATTAGTTAGGACTTGAAGTTTTGTTGCTACACTGGACAGCAACATAAAGGAAACAAGATGAACTTAGGCAATGGACATATGAAGTGAATTAGATATTGTTTTGTACATAGGGATGTGATCTCAATTTTATACAGGTTAACCAGATTTACGTAAGCTTGAGAAAATTACAAGGAGTTCACATGGTCATGTAGGAATAATCAGGTAAGTTTCAGATACAACAATTGAATATATTGGTCTACAAAATTTCTTAAGTGTTTAGCCTTCTCTGAATTTTCATTATACTTCTGAAGGCATATCATGGCTACCAATGGTGGTAACATACAGAGGGGTATCACTGGTTCTAGGAAAATTTGTTTCACAATTTTCTAAGCATTCTACTGTGATATATTGAATTTACAAGTTTAGATAATTTACTGAAATGTTTCTGTTGTTATTGAGTTATTCTATGACCACTTAGGAAAATATTCAGATTGAACTAGGTTAATAAAGTCCAATGAAGCTGAAATTTTTACAGGAATTCAGAAACTTACTAAATAACAATTTGGCAGAATTTCAGATGTTTCTATGAAGTGAAGCATCAGATAAAATTCAATCATTTTTTGCTTTGAAGGACTCTACAATAAAATCTAGGGATTTTCATGAAGATTAGGTTGTAGTTCTGGTTATTTTGGATAAGTAGAAAATCAACAAAATTGGTTTGACAAATTTTTAGCTTTCTACGAGAGATATTCAATTTAGAAGTTTGCACAAGTTTCTCTACAAATTCTAAATGAATTTGACTATTTTTATGTGGATAGAGAATACACAGGTGATTTGGCCATGTAAATGAAGTCTAATGACCTTGAAATTTCTAATGAAGTTGATGGATATTCAAATGAATTTTCTGGAAAAATTTGGTAATTATTCAAAGATCAGAACTATAGGAATTAATTCTATAAGCATTTTTATTATATTAATTATGGAGAAATTTCTATGGACTTTCATACAATTACAAGTGCACCAATGGAAATTATTCTTCATTCTGGTTCTAACAAAATTTATTTGGTTATTTTTGGACAATTCTGCTAGGAGATATGGATTTTCGAAGTGGGAACTAAATCTGGAATTTAAATTTCAATTGGAAAAGGTTAGAATAATGGCTGGACCCACAGGATTTAAAATGGGCCAATCGGGTTGAAGCAACACCGGGCCACAGGGATCAGGGATGTAGCCACATGGGATCCTTGTCCGCACCAGATCTGGGCGCACGCGTTACCCCCCCTGCCGACTAGGCCCCACGGGGTCGTCGTCTACCTCCCGCCAGGCGTACGACCGCGGCGACGCCTCGCCGGAGCCCTCGCCGCCCGTCGATCCATGACCGGCTCCTCGCCAAACTCACCGCCTAACCCTATTCTGAGGTGATGAGCACGCCTAAGGGGTCAGTGCACGCTGGCGATGGCCGGAAAGGCTTGCGCGATGGCAGCGGCGGCGATTAGGGTTTTGGCCATGTCGGCCGATCCCTACGGCAGGTGAAACAGATCAGAAAGACCTCGGGAAGATTCATGGAAGCATGGGGAACAATAATCTGACCATAAGAGGGAGGGAAAAGGCTTCGAAACTGGTGGCGACTATCGACCGAGGAGGGAAAAATCCGCGGTTGGGGAAAAATGGGATTCCGGTGTGAATACCCGATGAAACTCGATGACTCTTGTTTGAGGTGATGCGTCTTGCCATATAGAACAACATAGCACAGGTGCACAAGGAATAAACAATCGTGCAAAAAGAATCTCGCACACGAACAAACTATACTCATATTCAAAGATCGTCGGAAGAAATGGAAATATGTGGGCTAGGAAGCATGGAATGGGCTGAAACTTTACGAGCATGTTCTACAAGTAAGTGTGCACCTTTTTCCTTCAAAGACCGAGGGCAGATGATGCTTGCATCACTGGGGCGTCGAGGGACAGGGGGCGGCAAGAACAGTGGAGCACGCCGGCAGTCTGAAAATTTTCAAACCTGTCGATGGGGAGCCTCAAACTGTGAAGGGGAATGATCAAGGAGCTGCGCAAGAGGTTGTGGAATAACCCAGGGCGAAGAAACTGGAGCCATACTGTTGCTCCCTGGTGGATTTCGAGGGGGAGAAGAAGAACTCGCCGGGAGTGAACTTTCTGCGGCCAGCTGAAGAACAGAGGTGAAAGACTCAACTTGGGAACTGAGGAGGTGATATGGAGGAGTCCAGGACGAGCTGGGGGCAGCTGGAGGCGACCTCCACAGTGCAAGCAGCTCTGTGGCAGCTGCATGCCGGGAGGTGGCGTACTGGGATGAGCAGGGGCAAATTTGAGCCAATGACCAGTGGGTCCCAGCCCTCTATTCATCTCTATCTTCTCTGGACACTAAAATATCCCACCAACTTGTGTCCAAAAATTCTAGAAACTTTATGGTAGACTAATTTGAAGGTGTAGAAATTGATTCTGAAATCAGATTGTTGATTTGACAAAGTTTCAATTGAATTCAAATTTGAATTTGAGTTGAATTCAAAGAAGCTATTGAATTAAATAGCAAACTTGCTTCTAAAATTATGAAAATTTGCAGGGATACTATTAGGAATATTTGAAAGCTAATGGTGAGCTCATAATTTTATTTTGACTAAATTTAAACATGAGCTAAATTTGAATTTTTGATTTCACTCAATTGAGGTTTAAATTGGTTTGAATTTTTCAGATTCAAATTTTTATTTCTTTTTCCCCTCCAAATTTCAATATCTCCCATCTGAACTTTGCATTCTAATTTAGGGCTTTTACAGTGATCTCTCAAAAAGTGATGCCAGATGTCTATGTGTTTGGTTCTAGATTGCTCAACGGGGTTATGGGCAATTTTAATGGCACTCTCATTATTAGAAAGGAGTGGAATATGGCTCATATTATAATAGTAATCCCTTAGAGTTTGTAGCATCCGAAGGAGTTGTGCACAACCACTTCCGGCTGCAACATACTCTGCTTCGGCCGTGGATAAGGCAATGGAGTTTTGTTTCTTGGAGGACCAAGAGACTAGAGATCTACCTAGGAATTGGCAAGTACCGGAGGTACTTTTTCTATCTACTTTGCATCCGGCATAATCTGCATTGGAGTATCCAATGAGATTGAACTTTGAGCCTTTAGGATACCAAAGGTCCAGGTTAGGTGTATGAACTAAGTATTGCAAGATCTTGTTTACGGCTGTCAAATGACATTCCTTAAGATTGGCTTGAAATCTTGCACACAAACATACACTCAACATAATATCAGGCCTAGATGTACATAAATAAAGTAGGGAGCCAATAATGGAGTGATATACCTTTTGATCCAAGTTTGGTCCGTCTTCATGAAGATCCAAGTGTCCATATGTCACCATGGGAGTCTTTATAGGCTTTGCTTTTTTTCATTCCAAACTTCTTAAGTATGTCTTGAGTGTACTTTGTTTGTCTTATGAACGCCTCTTCCTTTTGTTGCCTCACTTGGAATCCCAAGAAATATCTCAATTCTCCCATCATGGACGTCTCAAATTTATCTTTCATGATCTTACTAAATTCTTGACAAAAATATTTGTTAGTTGAACCAAATATAATATCATCAATATAAATTTGACAGATAAATAGATGATTATCAAAATGCTTAGTAAACAAGGTGTAATCAGCTTTACCAATCTTAAATCCATTTTCAATCAAAAAATCTCTAAGGCACTCATACCAAGCTCTAGGTGCTTGTTTGAGGCCATAGAGAGCCTTACGCAGTTTGAACACATGGTCGAGGAACTCTTGATCTTCGAACCCGGGGGTGCTCCACGTATACCTCCTCCTTGATCAGTCCGTTGAGGAAGGCACTTTTTACATCCATTTGATAAAGCTTGAAATCATGGTGAGTAGCATATGCAAGTAATATACGAATCGATTCAAGCCTAGCTACGGGAGCAAAAGTCTCGTCGAAATCCAAACCTTCGACTTGTGCATACCCTTTGGCCACAAGTCATGTCTTGTTCCTTGTCACCACCCCTTGTTCGTCTTTCTTGTTGTGGAAGACCCATTTAGTGCCGACGACGTTGAACTTGGGTCTTTCAACAAGTTGCCACACTTCGTTCCTTTTGAAGTTGTTCAATTCTTCTTGCATCGCCACCACCCAATCCAGATCCTTTAATGCATCTTCAACCCTGTGTGGTTCCAAAGAGGATACAAACGAGTAATGTTCACAAAAATTAGCTATTCAAGATCGACTTGTTACTCCCTTTTGGATGTCACCGATTATGTTGTCGACGGGGTGATCTCTTTGGATGCATTGATGTACTCTTGGGTGTGGCACTTGTGGTCTTGAGTCTTCATGATCATCATCTTCTCCCCCCCCCCCCCCCATGGATGGTTGCCTTCATTGATGTGTTGATCACTTTGGTCTTCTTGAGGTTGATCTTGTGTGAAAAGCCCCCCCTTGATCATTGTCCTCCACTTGTGGTTCATCTTCTTCATTAGCATTTGGAGGTGGCACTTGTGGTCGAAAATCGCCCAATGCCATTCTTCTCAATGCTTGAAATGGAGCTTCTTCTTGATCTAGCACACATTGATCAACTCGCTCTTCTTGAGAGCCGTTAGTTTCATCGAACACCATGTCACGTGCTACTTCAACAAGTCCGGAGGCCTTGTTGAAGACACGATAGGCGTAGGAGTTCGAATCATAGCCAAGTAAGAAACCTTTATCGGACTTCAAAGAGAACTTTGAAGTCCTAGGCTTCTTGTTCAAAATATAACATTTAGAGCCAAAAACTCTAAAGTATGAAATATTCGTCTTGTTACTGGTGACTAGTTCATACTATGTTTTCTTGAGTACGCGATGAAGATATAGCCGGTTTATGGCGTGACAAGCGGTGTTAACCGCTTCAGCCCAAAACCGGTACAAAGTCTTGTATTCATCGAATAAGGTGAATAAGGGCTTGGTTCTTCCTTTCGGCTACTCCATTTTGTTGAGGTGAATAAGGTGCTAAAAACCCGTGCTTTATTCCTTCTTCGTCTAGATACTCCTCAACTTGGGTATTTTTGAACTTCGTTCCATTGTCACTTCGTATGTTCTTTATCTTTAATGAGAATTCATTTTGAGCACGTTGAGAAACTTCTTGAGGGTTCCTTGTGTTTCTGTCTTATCATGCAAAAAGAAAACCCACGTGAAGCGAGAAAAATCATCAATAATGACTAAACCGTATTTGCTACCATCGATGCTTATGTAAGCAATTGGACCAAATAGGTCCATGTGAAGGAGCTCGAGCAGTCTTGTTGTAGTCATGACATTCTTCACCGGATGGGGTGCTCCTACTTGCTTCCCGGCTTGGCACGAGCTATAGGGCCGGTACCAAACACCCTTCCTTGACTATTATCACCAAAGTAAATGCCTTCGCTTGGGTCTTCATTTTCTTCATATTCCACGAACATTCTTCTTTCTCCGGTCATGTGATTGGTGCATCCACTATCTAGCACTCATTTAGCTCCACCGAATGAATAGGCCCGCAAAACACAAATTGTGCCTTGGTGTTAGGTACCCAAGCTTGCTTGGGTCCTTTGAGGTTAGTCACAACTGATTTGGGCACCCACACATGAGACTTTGTGTTCCCATGGCATGGCCCAACATGTTTAGCATAAACTCTACCAATATTACTTTTCATAAGAACATATGATGCATCAAAAGTTCTAAACAAGAGTTGTTTCTCATATGTGTTAACAATGTTACTTTATCAATATTATTAAGTTGTCTAACTTGAGAGGTGTTTCCCTTGACAAAAGCAGTGTGTTCCTTGTTATTCTTGTGGCTTCTAGCATTTTGCTTTTCACCATAAGAATACCCAATGTCATATTTGACATTAGGAGGTCTTGTGACCAGGTATGCACTGCGTGCATACTTGACCTTCTCCTTGTCAAATATGCCACTTCGGGAAGGATGCTTGTCCTTTGTCAAGTTTGACCTCTCCTTCAAGTTAGTGTCATTTTTAGCATAGGTACAAGCAATAACAGTTTTAGACTTTATATGTTGAGAAGGCGAGCTTGAAGAGGATGAAGAACCACTTCGCTTGAGTGACTCAACTTGTACCTTAAAAATCTTGTTAACTTTGGTCAAGTTAGCAAGTTCATTCTTGATGGTGGCATTTGAGTCGTTTAACTTCAAGCAAGCTTCCTTGCTTGAAGCTAACTCAAGTTCTAGTGATTTGCTTCGCTCCTTTTCAAGTTCAAGGAGCATGTTAATCTTCACATATTCTTCCTTTTGGTGGATGATCATATCTCCTTGACGATCAACTAGCTCCTCCTTATCAACAAGCTTATCCGTTAAAAATTTCATCTTGGCCACAATTTTCTTATTTAAACCAACAAGCATATCTTCACCATCACTAGAGTTATCACTATCACTATTAAAAGAATGCGAGGAGGGAGATTTAGTCGTTACCTTTCTTTTACCTTCCTTGGCCATTAGACACGTATGATAGGTGTCCTTCCATGCGCTGATGGTTGAAAAGAGGGTGGATTTCTTGGTAGGCTTCATGACGGCTATGATAGTCATCTCCTCTTCTTCTTCAGATGAGGACTCATCATTAGAGTCCCACTCCTTCCCCAAGTGTGCTTGACCACATTGTTTCTTTTTCTTGAAAGTTTTCTTAGGTTGAGGCTTGTTGTCCTGCATCTTCCTCTTATTTTCTTCATGTGGGCAATCTACTATGAAGTGGTCATATTCTCAACAATTGTAGCATGCCTGTCTCATCTTGGGTCTTTGCTTGTCCCTTTGTTTTCTTTCCTTTGTGCTACTGCCTGGTCTTCTTCTTATTATTTTCTTGAATTTCTTCATAAATAAGATCATATCTTCTTCACCTATATCACTGCTTTCATCGTCGCTGTCGTCTTCTCCATGAGTTTCCCGAGCTTCTTTTGATATGGGTTTGCATGTCGACTTCAAAGCAACTCCTTTCTTCTTTGCCGAGGTGAGGTCGACAATCTCTTTGATGTGCTTTGCTTGTTTCTCCATCATCTCAGAAATAATAATCTTCCAAAGAAGTTCATCCGGGGTCATTTTCCGATACCCGGGGCTTTCTCTAATCGTCAAGCATAGGGTTACATTGCGAGGCATGAAAGCTCTAAGAATTAGCTTTATGACCTCGCGATCTTTCCACTTCTTGCTTCCATATGCTCGAACTTTGTTGATGAGATTCTTCAATCGACTGTACATGCCTTGTGGTTACTCATCTTCTTCTATAGCGAATCTTCCCAATTCGCCTTCAATCATTTCAATCTTGGCTTCTCGCACATGATGATCACCTTGATGTGCGGTTTGTAAAGTGTCCCATATCTCCTTTGCAATTTCAAGTCCATCCACATTGGTAAACCCGTCTCGGCTCAGTGACGATGTTATGACAGCTGTAGCTTGAGCGTTCCGATGAATAGCTTGTTCTTGCCTTGGAGTGAGCTCTTCATCATCATCCGGGATATCTATTCCTGTACACCCTATACGCCACAAGCTGGGGTTAAGTGATATGAGATGCATTTCCATATTTTGTCTCCACATAGACTAATCATTACCATCAAAGAAAGGTGCTTTCCCTAGAGGAATTGACAAGTAATAATTATTGTTGGAATTTAATGGATCATAAATAAAAGGATATCAGGAGTAGTCGTTGTGACTACTCCCCTTCTCCTTCTTTTCATCCTCGATCTTCATCTTCCCTTTTGGGGATAGTGCCTTCTTACTTAGGAGTGCCTTTAGTTCTAGCATCTCCTCATCATCATCCTCGCAGTCTTGGATGGTGTCGAGGAGCTTCTCCAGCTTCCGAGTCTTTTCATCGTCACCCTTCTCTTGGTTGAAGTTCTTGTGTACATCCTTAATGTCCGACATCTTCTCTTCGAGCAGTGAGTCTCTTTTTGTAAGACCTATGTGTGCTGAATACATTGGCTTGTAGTGAATACACTTGCTTTGACGATAAAAGTTTTGAATATCACCAAAACACCTTTTTATCAAGGTCCAACTTTAGCTCGGGCATGTCTTTGATAGCTCCGGCTCAAGGTCCGGGTTGCTCTGGCAAGGTACGGAACTTGACCGCAATGCTTCTGTTTTTCATTTGCAATGTTTCGAACTTGCTTTACATTGTTGGAAAGTTTGCTTAGTATTCTTTTACTATGTTTTTGGTGCATTTTGGATGATATGGATGATATCGTGTTACTGTGGTATTGCAGCATGCTTATGTGAGGTTCTCACGTAAGGTGTTGTGTTCGGAACTAACTTGAGTCAAGTCGAGGACTTGGGCTCCTATGGATTGGTTGTTTATTCATGTGCAGGTGTTGCTTGAGTTCAAGACATGGCTGGTGATGGGATCCATTGGACTAGTCTCAGGGAGGAGATGAGGTTCCAACAACCAAATTCAGGAGGAATTATGGTTGAGCTGATCAAGAGGTTGCGCAGCATGATTGAATCAAGAACAATGCATGTGAAGGTATCGTGGACGTCATTGGAAGATGTTTGCACGTGTGCAAGGACTGCATGGACGTGGCTACATGGTTCCGAGACGTGATGAAGAGATGTGGACGTAAAGAGTTGGTTGGAAAGGTCCGACCAGACCAACTAGGTTATGGATTTAGGCTACGGCTGAGTTGGGTTTGACTCAAATATGGAAATATTTTAGTTGGTTATGATAGGATTTCGTGTGGGTCCCAGAGCTCGTGGTGCACGACTTTGGGGATGTTCGTCCTGTGTTCTATTGAATAAAATTCGTAGTTTGAAGGAACTTTTGTGCCTTGTTCATCAGACTTGTTCCAGGCAAGTTTTACTCGTCGAGTTTTTGGACAGCACTACCTTTCGTCGGTGGTTTTATCATAACTCGAGTTTTACAGATCTAATTGACGTGATTCTTTTTGGGTTGTCTTCACAACTTGATTATCTATCAAATGTCAAAATTTCACGTTCATTGTATTTGTGGTCTATGATCTACACGAGTTTCTTTGCAGCATTTCAGAACTGTTTTTTTCTCGGGTAGGACAGATTGACCTTTGTTCGATCTTTCGATCATAACTTGAGTTTCTCTCGATGGATTTGAGTGATTCTTTTTGTGTTTTCTTCGTGATCTGATTCTCTATTATATATATCACTTTTGTCACAGTGAAACACGTTTAGATTAGTCTCACACATGATTTCTTTAACATATCATTTTTCTGCCGAAGGGGTTGGGGTTTATTTGTTTCCGCTGCGTAAGATTTTTAAATCTACCATTCACCCCCCCCCCTCCGATAGCTTTTCATGTGCTCTTCGATCCTACAATTGGTATCAAAGCCACGGTGCTCTAATCTTTGTGATTTGCGCATGTTTTTGACTAATCATCATGGAGAAGTTCTCTGCCAAACCTTGTGTGTTCGCTGGTATTGATTTTCAGGTTTGGAAGGCACGCATGGAGGCTTTCATCAAGGCACAAGGCTTTGCGATATGGGAGAAGGTATATAAGCCTTACGAAGTGCAATCAAACGATCAAGTAACAGCTACAAATCTGAGAGATGTCGACAACAACAACAAGGCTCGAAACTTGATCATACAAGGATTAACACAAAGCGACTTCGACCGTGTTGCACACCTCCGATTTGCATACGATGTGTGGAAAGCACTTTGTGACTACCACGAAGGATCCAACACGATCAAAGAGGCAAGGCAAGACATGTTCAAGAAAGAATACATGCACTTCGAGATGCAACCCGGTGAGTCTATTGATGACCTTTTTGCTCGCTTTAATAAGATTCTCAGCAACTTGCTTAGTGTCAATGATAATTTTTCAGATGCTGAAAATGCTAGGCAATTGCTAAGTGCATTAGATATGTCAATTTGGGAGATGAAAGTCACATCTGTTTGTGAATCTACTGTCATGAGTTCACTTACTTTAGATGTGCTATATTCCAAGTTAAAATCTCATGAAATTGACATAATCTCACGTAAGAACCCCAACAAGTCTATTGATTTTGTTTCTCAACATGACATGCCTAGCTCCGGTCAAACTTCATCTTGTGGTACACTTGCTTTGTTGTCCTCTCTAACCCTTGAATAGATTGAGGAGTTTCCAGAGGAGGAGCTAGCACTTCTCTCTACGAAGTTCTCAAAAGCATTGCAAAATGTGAGAACTAGAAGGAGAGGAAGCTCCGGACCTCAACGATGCTTTGAATGTGGTAAGACAGGACATTTTCGTTCAGATTGCCCTAACTTTTCAGGTCCTACTTCATGGGATGAAAAGAAAACAAGAACGAAGCACTCCTCTGCAAAAGATACGAAGAAAAAGGGTTTTACAGGACGTCAATTGGTGAGTAGTTTTATCTCAGCACTCCATAAACTTGGCTCAAGCGACGAGGACATCGGAAGTGATGAAGATGAAGATGATTTGGCAAACTTGTGCTTCATGGTGGGCAAGTCAAGATCAAGTATGGAGGAGGCAGAACACAACAGCGATAATGAAGAGGTATGTCCTACGTGCGAAGATATGTGTGATGCTATTTCTCATGCCACTATTATTGTTAAGAAAAAGACAAAAAGCTTAGGGACAACGCTGTTAAAATTGAGTCACTAGAATTTGAAATTAATCGTTTGAAATCCTTGATTCCTAGTGATGATTCTTGTTCCTCATGTGACTTAATATATGAACAATTGTCCTCCCTAAGAAGTGCACATACCTCCACACTTGATAAACTTGAACTTGAAATTGAAAAGAACAAAAAGCTTGCTGCACTTAATATTGGAAACTTAAAAGATGCTTCTTGTTCTACAATTGATTTGCATTGTTCTAGTTGTGATGATATTGATAAGAAACTACAAGATGCTATGAATGAAATCTCTATATTGAACAATGCTTTATGTTGTCATGAAGTTAAATATTGTTCCAATTGCAAATTAAAAGGAAAAACTTCTTGTGAAAATTGCCTTGATCTATCCAATAAACTTGATAACATGCATAAGACATTTGATCGGTTTTGTAATGGGAATAAGAACCTAAACTTGCTGCTAAATTCATCCAAGTCTTGCAATGATAAAACTGGTTTAGGTTTTGATTCTCATGCTCATGCTAAGGCACATCCACCTAAAAGTATAAAGTCATTAGGAAGTGGTTTGATTCAAATAGTTCCTAAACAAAAAGAAGTGGTTTTCAAATCTGCAGGAGTATTGTCTCATTCGGTTTCAAATAAAAATGTTGTTTGCTCATCTAGACATGAACACAAAGTTCAATTTCATTGTACCTACTGTGGTAGAGATGGTCATGTCATAGATTTTTGTTATAGACTAGCTAAACAACATAAAAGGGAAAGAATGGTTGCTAGATGTCATAACTTTCATGCAAAATTTGCTGCACATATTGAACCGAATGTACAACCTGCTGTTTTGAGTCAAAAACATTCAAAGTTTACCTCCGGACCTTCTGTTTTTGCCTCCGGAGCTACTGATTTTTGTGCTACACAAGTAACTCCTTATAGGTCAGTAGTTAAGAATAAAAAATCTCAAACTTTGACTCATAAACCTGCTGTTTTGTCTCAGCTTTCGCGTGTTTTTCATGCTGCACGTCGCCTGACTCAGTACTGGATTCCTAAATGCCTTTTGACTAACCCCAGTATTGATTCATCGACGTATTGTGCTTCTATGTAGGTTACAAGTTTGAGGAAGGAGAACACTTGGATTGTGGATTCAGGTTGCTCACGCCACATGACCGGTAACAAAGATTGGTTCTCCTCTCTCTCTTTTGTGTCACGTGTAGAGAATATTACTTTTGCCGATAATTCCTCAACTCCTATAATTGCTAAGGGTTCGGTTAGAGTAAATGATCACTACACTTTGAAGGATGTGGCACTTGTCAAAAATTTGAAATGCAACTTAGTTTCTGTTGCACAATTGCTAGATGAAAATCTGGAAATTATTTTCAATAAAAACTGCTGCAAAGTTGTAAGTTCAAATAGTGAGCTTATTTTTAACATGTCTCGGTTTGGAAGATTATTTAAAGCTGATTTTGATATGTCTTCCTCGAAGCATAGGTGTCTAGTTGCTAATGATTCAAAGGAACTATATTTTTGGCATCGGAGACTTGGTCACTTAGGCTTTGATCACCTAACGCGTGTTAGTGCTCTTGATCGCATACGTGGGCTGCCTAAGCTTGAAGGGGACAAAGAAATTGTGTGCCCTTCTTGTAGACATGCTAAGATGGTTGCAGGTTCACATACTCCTCTCACAATGATCATGACAACTGAACCATGTCAACTTTTGCATCTTGACACCGTAGGACCTTCACGTGTTCAATCCTTTGGAGGTAAATGGTATGTTCTTGTGATTGTTGATGATTATTCTAGATACTCTTGGGTTTACTTTATGGCGTCTAAAAATGAAGCTTTTAGTCTCTTTAGAACTTTATTTCTTAGATTATCAATTGATCACCCAGGATCTTTAAAGGCAATTAGAAGTGATAACGGAACTGAATTTAAAAATGCATCTTTTGATCACTTTTGTGCTGAAAATGGAATAGATCATCAATTTTCTTCACCATATGTACCTCAACAAAACGGTGTTGTAAAAAGATAGAACAGAACCTTAGTTGAGATGGCTAGGACTATGCTTGATGAATATCAAACTCCTAGGAAATTTTGGGCTGATGCGTTAGATACCGCTTGTTATGTCTCAAATCGTGTTTTCTTGCGTGCTAAGCTAGGTAAAACACCATATGAGCTCCGGTTTGTACATAGGCCTAGTGTTACACACTTTCGGGTCTTTGGTTGCAAATGCTTTGTTAAGAAACATGGTAATCTTGATAAATTTGAACCTAGATCCATTGATGGCATGTTTCTTGGTTATCCATCTCATACTAGAGGCTACCGTGTGCTTTTACTTGACACTAACAAAATTGTAGAGACTTGTGAAGTGTCTTTTGATGAAGCTAGCCCAGGTACTAGTTCAAACATTGCAGGTCCAGATCTATATCCGCAGGGGGGGAGCATTTTCGTTGAAGACGAGGAAGAATTGGAGCTGCTGCCCGAAAATTCAGCAGCTAAAGACTTTGGTTCAGCTCCGGATGTTAATTCTCAACCAGCACCGACAACCATCAACGCTGATTCAAATCATCCTCAAGTCACAAGCTCATCGATTTATGATGAACATGAAGAAGAAGAAGCTTGTGAGACATATGTTCCCCTACGGTTTTACAAAGATCATCTCCCACAACAGATGATTGGAAGCTTGCACGAACGAGTCACACAGTCCAGGTTTTGCGATCCAAACTCTCATGCTCATTCTGCTTTTGTTGCTTCTTTTGAACCCAAAGATATATCACACGCACTCACTAATGAATCTTGGATAATTGCCATGCAAGAAGAGTTAGAAAATTTTGAAAGAAATAATGTTTGGAAACTTGTACCTCCACCTCAAGGTCACACTTTAATTGGAACTAAATGGGTATTTAAAAATAAACAAAGTGAGGATGGGGTTGTGGTTAGGAATAAGGCTAGGTTGGTTGCTCAAGGTTTCACTCAAGTTGAAGGTCTAGATTTTGATGAAACTTTTGCTCCTGTTGCTAGATTAGAAGCCATAAGAATTTTGTTAGCTTTTTCTGCATCTAAAGGTTTTAAGCTATACCAAATGGATGTTAAAGTTCTTTTCTTAATGGATACATAGATGAGGAGGTTTATGTCAAACAACCACCAGGTTTTGAAAATCCAGATTTTCCTAATCATGTTTACAAACTGTCCAAAGCCTTGTACGGTCTCAAACAAGCCCCTAGAGCATGGTATGATAGGCTAAAAACATTCTTACTTGAAAAAGGGTTTACCATGTGCAAGGTTGATAAAACTCTTTTTGTGCTTAAGCATGGCAATGACTCATTATTCGTTCAAGTGTATGTGGATGATATTATCTCTGGTTGTGTTTCTCATGATCTTGTGTCCAAGTTTTCAGCGATGATGAGTTCCGAATTTGAAATGAGTATGATGGGTGAACTCACTTACTTTTTGGGGCTGCAAATCAAGCAAACTAAGGAGGGTACCGTTGTGCATCAAACGAAGTATACAAAAGATCTCCTAAGGCGCTTCAACATGGACAAAAGCAAGCCTCTTCGGACACCAATTGGAACAGCAACAACACCTTGACTTGATGAAGATGGTGAACCCGTGGATCAAAAAGAATATAGAAGCATGATCGGATCACTTTTGTATCTCACGGCATCAAGACCAGACATACAATTCAGCGTATGTCTTTGTGCACGGTTTCAAGCCTCCCCACGTGCTTCACATCGTCAAGCCGTCAAAAGGATTCTCAGGTACTTACATGGAACTCAAGAATTTGGAATTGTTCTTCCTTCTTCCTCAACAGTTACTTTGAAAGCTTTTTCGGATGCTGATTTTGGGGGTTGTAGGATTGATAGGAAAAGTACTTCCGATGCTTGTCATTTTCTTGGTAATTCTCTTGTTGCTTGGTCCTCTAGAAAACAAAATTCAGTTGCACAATCCACAGCCAAATCTGAATATGTAGCTGCTGCTAGTGCTTGCTCACAAATTCTTTGGATTGTTCAAACACTTAAAGACTATGGGGTTGATCTAGATAGTGTTCCACTGTTCTATGATAACACTAGTGCCATTTGCATTGCTAAAAACCCCGTGCAACATTTTAGAACTAAGCACATTAACATTAGGTATCACTTTCTCCGAGATAATGTTGAAAAAGGAAACATTGTGCTTCATCATGTAGATACCGAACAACAATTGGCTGACATTTTTACAAAACCTTTGGATTTCACTCGTTTTTGTTACATTCGTAGTGAAATAGGGGTTATGCATCCTCATGGCTTAAATTGAGAGGGAGTTTTGAAACTTGGGAAGTCTATGTGTGAATCTGAAATTAAAATAATATGAGCATAGTATTTCATACATATATGACTTTGTGATTCCTTTTACATGCTGAAAGTTCTTACTACATTACTCGTGTTATACATTTTGTAGTTTTTGCCATGTCTAGTAATTGGAATAATTACTTACACTAAAACTGGTCATGGTCGAACTTTCTTGCTATTTTGAACTTGTTACATGTTCACAAGTGCTTTTATTCATTAAGAATTAATCAAGTAATCAACTCACATGTTGAGTTTTTATGAACAAATATAAATTGAGAAAAGATCAAGAGAATATGCATGCATCACACTTCTTTTTTTGAGATGGCTTATCATTGCACTTAGATATGAACTTGGAAGAAGTTGTGTATGACTAAAACCATGTCCTTAAGCTTCTGATTGTCAAATGACATAGGCTTGGCTTGGTTGGTTAGAATAAGGCAGATGCGCATATAATCTCTTGCAAATATCATATGATCTAAATCTGTGCTTTGAAAAATAATAAAATGCAGCAACAAGTGTCATGCTTTTAGGTTTTGAAATAGTTAAGTTTGTGAGATCACGACCTGCTAAAATTGAAAATTACACTTGATCTCTAGCATGGCTTACACTACTTTATGTATCTCATTGATGTGATAGTGTAAGTTACTTGATAGTATAACTTGGATGAGCTTTGTTTATATGTATATGTTATAATATGCTCATAACAACTAAATGGGGAGAGATAATTTGTTTATATGCTCATGACTTGCTGAATACATTGTCAAAGGGGGAGAGATAAGCATGAAGAGAAAGAGAATATGTGCATAAGGAGAGATAATAAAGGGAGAGAGATAATATGGGATAATTTTCTTATCATTTTACTTTTGATTTACAAAGGGGGAGAAATTGCCTTCAAAACTTTTATGTGAATAAGCCATTGTTCAGATTTTAAATGGTGTTGCCAATGCATTCATCAAGGGAGAGATTGTAAGACCTATGTGTGCTGAATACATTGGCTTGTAGTGAATACACTTGCTTTGACGATAAAAGTTTTGAATCTCACCAAAACACCATTTTATCAAGGTCCGACTTTAGCTCCGGCTCAAGGTCTGGGTTGCTCTGGCAAGGTCCGGAACTTGACCCCAATGCTTCTATTTTTCATTTGCAATATTTTGAACTTGCTTTACATTGTTGGAAAGTTTGCTTAGTATTCTTTTACTAAGTTTTTGGTGCGTTTTGGATGATATGGATGATATCATGTTACTGTGGTATTGCAGCATGCTTATGTGAGGTTCTCACGTAAGGTGTTGTGTTCGGAACTAACTTGAGTCAAGTCGAGGACTTGGGCTCGTATGGATTGATTGTTTATTCATGTGCAGGTGTTGCTTGAGTTCAATACATGGCTGGTGATGCGATCCATTGGACTAGTCTCAGGGAGGAGATGAGGTTCCAACAACCAAATTCAGGAGGAATTGTGGTTGAGCTGATCAGGAGGTTGCGCAGCATGATTGAATCAAGAATAATGCATGTGAAGGTATTGTGGATGTCATTGGAAGATGTTTGCACGTGTGCAAGGAGTGCATGGACATGGCTACATGGTTCCGAGACGTGATGAAGAGATGTGGACGTAAAGAGTTGGTCGGAAAGGTCCAACCAACTAGGTTATGGATTTAGGCTACAGTTGAGTCGGGTTTGACTCAAATATGGAAAGATTTTAGTTGGTTATGATAGTATTTCGTGTGGGTCACGAATTTGAGTTGTTTAGGAATGTGGGATACGTTCCTAAGGTGTTTGGAAGTCTTAAGATTGCTTCTATCTTCATATAGAAGAATCCTAAGCAGTTATGGAAAGTTACGATTCGTGAACAGAGTAGGATTAGGTTCCTGATTTGAGTTGAGTTGGCTTTCGAGCTGGTTATATAAAAAAGGGAGTCCAGAGCTCGTGGTGCACGACTTTGGGGCTGTTCCTCTTGTGTTATATTAAATAAAATTCGTAGTTTGAAGGAACTTTTGTGCCTTGTTCGTCATACTTGTTCCAGACAAGTTTTACTCGTCGAGTTTCTGGACAGCACTACCTTTCGTTGGTGGTTTTATCATAACTCAAGTTTTACAGATCCAATTGATGTTATCATTTTTGGGTTGTCTTCACAACTTGATTATCTATCATATGTCAAAATTTTACGGTCATTTGATTTGTGGTCTATGATCTACACGAGTTTCTTTGCAGCGTTCCAAAGCTGTTTTTTCTCGGGTAGGACAGATTGACCTTTGTTCGATCTTTCGATCATAACTTGAGTTTCTCTCGACGGATTTGAGTGATTCTTTTTGTGTTTTCTTCGTGACTTGATTCCCTATGATATATATCACTTTTGTCATGGTGAAACACATTTACATTAGTCTCACACACGATTTCTTTAACAGATTATTTTTCTGCCGAAGGGGTTGGGGTTTAATTGTTTCCGCCGCGTAAGATTTTTAAATCTACCATTCACCCCCCTCTGGTAGCTTTTCACATGCTCTTCAATCCTACACTTTTGAAGAGTCCTTCTCTGATACCAATTGAATGTAGCGTAGAGGGGGGTGAATAAGTTTTTGAATTTTCGTTGGATCCTGAAACACTTAACAACTTGATCAAATACAGAGAAATTGGAGTAGTCCGGTGTGGTGCGAACTAGTCTGGTGTGTGCTTACTAGAACGATCAAGTTTAATCGAAGAATTCACGGCAAGTACTCTATGCAGTGGAAAGTAAGTTGTAATTTGGATGTATCACGACAATGAAACTATGTATGGCACAAATAAACTTTGATTTCAATGTTTTAACGTAAGTTATCCAAGATTGAGTAAACCCTAGAATGATATGAACAATAAGAACAAAAGTGTGCGACACAAGATTTTATCCCGTAGTTCGATTCGCACGAAGGAAACCTACGTCCACATTAAGGAGTCCACGAAGGATCGGGTCTTCACCAACCCTACCCTCGTTGAATTGCCACGAAGGCCGATTCTCTTCCACTAACCACAAAGAGGAAAATAACTGAATTCAAGGGGCCTCCTCACAAGTTGAGGGCTCCCCAAGATTTACAAAGACAAATACCACCAAATACACTCGAAATATATGCAATAAACAACAAGAGTGTGCGAGAGAATCAAACTCAAGAGCTTAAGATCGTGTGAAACAAGTCTCTCTTTTTTATCAATGCTAATCCTCAAAGATTTGATCTTTCTAGGGTTAGAATGTGTGGAGGGTCGTGTATTTTGGGCTCTTGAAAGGTGTGACGGTGCAGGGGGTCGAGAGATTTGGTTGTAGGGCCGTACACCCCTATTTATACTAGGGTTTCCAAAAGTTACCGTTAGGGTTTGCGATGTCCGGACTAGTCCGTGGTGGACTCCGAACTAGTCCGGTGTGCGGCGTGTGGAAAACCCTAAGTATTCCGAATTATCAGACTTGTCTGGAAATGAGCGGACTAGTCCGATGTGGTCTTTGGAAGTGTTCGGACTAGTCCGACACATATCGGACTAGTCTGGTGTGGTGAACCTCATGTAGAATTGAGGACAAGTCCGCACATGGAGGACTTGTCCGATTTTAGTAGAAGATTATCGAACTAGTTCGTGGTGATTTCGTACTTGTCCGTTTTTGTACAGATGTGAAGAGCTGAGGACTAGTCCGCACTAGGGGGGACTAGTCCGATCTTAATCAGAGATATGTCGGACTAGTCCGGTGAATATCAGACTAGTCCGGACTTGTGAAATTTTGTGCAGTGAGGGTGATTTCTTTTGCTTGAGCTCCTTGGGGTGTGTTTCTCCAACACACTCCATACACAACAAAGTGTTCTATTCAGCTCTTGAGCTCTTTTCCATATAGATTCCTCATTCTCCTTTTTTTGCGCTTTCTTCATAATTTCATTAAAACCTGCGCTAATCTCAATAGTTTTGTTAGGATCTCATTTGTTTGTCATAAATCAACCAAAACCCACAAGGGATGCCTATATGCACATTCAATCTGTGGGTCTACAATACATTCAACGCTAATTTCTATCCTAGCACCATGCTAGCATATTAAGTAATTACCTTAAGAGCCCGGGCACAAGCAATCCTAAGGCAATGAACTAAATCATTGTTGAACTAACGTTGATACATAGCACTAGTGATTCATATTAACATGATCATATCATAACTAATTAGACTATAGTGGGGGTTTGTAGTGTTTATGATGATAGATTAAGAGTGATATGGCATAATCATAAAGCCTACTCCTACCACATACATGTAATCCACAATCAAACAAGAAATGCTTCATCCAAGTATATGAATAAAAGAAGAATAAAGATAATATCTTTATTATGCATAAAGTCACAAATATAAGAAAATATGCATGAGCCATACCTTTCCCAACTTGGACTTGGGACTAGAGGCTCTCCTCTCTATAGCCTAATTCCACTAAGGACTAACAGAACTAGTGTATACAATATAATGATGCTCAAGTAGTGTGTGTTGAAGTGAGGGATGAGGGGTCCTATTTATAGCTTGGAGAAGGGTCGGTTCCCGCCACCAAAAGCACGGAATCAGTCACCCATGACCTCTTGAAGCCGGGAGGAGCCAACACGTGGAAGCTGACCGAGTTTGGAGGAAAGACCAGGTCAACCGACTAGGGGTGTCGACCGACCTGGTAAGTCCTCCAACGGTTTGTGCTTTCTTGGGGTGACTTCTAGGTGGGTCCCATCCCTTGATATGGGTGCTACACCATTGGATGGCCTCAGATACATCTGTTTGCGGGCCATTTGATCCATGGGGTGCCACATGTTGATGCTTGATTGGCTGAGATGATATTTTATAGGATCCATCCTCTTTTTTCACTTCAATTCTTTATAAAATACCTGCATGCACTAGTTTCTCCAAGGACAAGTGGGAATAGGTTAAATAGAAAGGTGATGTGTGCAAGAAATGATATTTTCTTCACAAAATTGAGTTATATTGATGGATGAAATTGGTATATAACAACCGTCAATAGACGCCGCAGGTATCCCACTCTGCCAAGTGGGTAGCTTACAGCAACATAGACAGTTGGATGGGACATCCCCTGCCATTGTCACCAACGGCGCATGGGCTACTAACAACTCAGGCAGCAAGACGAAGAGTCTTCAAAGCCACGATCAGAGCAAGCTTATGCGAGAAGCCTTAGATCCTTAGGATAAGATCGCCTTGGGACCACCTGTTGGGCCCCGAACCCCCTTGTAAGGCGCCCGACCTTGTCTATAAAAGGACTGGACCGTCACCGTTACATAGGACGCAACATCGAATCCCCGATACACACACACGCATTCACACACTAGGAATACAATCCACCGTGGAGTAGGGTGTTACACTCCTTGCAGCCCGAACCACGTAAAAACCACCGTCTCATACATTCTCATACGTGCATACACTTGATTGAGGCCTAAGCCCCACTGAACAAGAACCTTCGCGGGTTGCTCCTTAGCAGATCCGGGGGAAGTGTCACATTAACACTTCGACAATAGGATTTTCAGAAAAATAGGGGTTATATAACCTATGGTGACTATCTTCTATGTCGCTATAAATATACTTTCTTCCTGATACAGATCCTCCCCATGATGTTGTGCTCATTGCCTCATATTGAGTGTGTGTTTGATGTAATATAGTAAGCATGTGTTTGTCATCATCATCGTCATCATCAGATGAAGATTATGAATGCTCAAGGTACCAAAGATACCGACGCCCCATCATGGAAGAACTAGAGAATGATGTTGTGGATGAACTGATTGACAGTCATATATATACATGTCAAAAAAGGCTGTTGGAAAAATAGCCATTAGAAAGACACTGTCGAAGTGTTCTTGCGACACTTTCCTCAGACCTGCTATGCGAGCAGCCCACGGAGGTTCTTGATCGGTAGAGCTTAGTCCTCATGTGAGGTTGCGTGTATGAGAGATGGTGAGACGGTGGTTTTACATGGTTCGGGCCACTGGAGCATAATAGCCTGCTCCACGGTGTGTGTTGTATTGCTAGAGAGTGTGCTCTCCTTGGTGTGAATGGTTGGATTTGGATCCCTAGTAACGGTGGTAGTCCGAGGTCGGACATCTTACAAGTGTGGTTCGGGGCCCAACAGGTGGCCCCGGGGCGATCTTATCCTAAAGATCTAAGGCTTCTCGCAGAAGCTTCCTCTGACTGTAGCTTGAAGACCCAGTGGCCCATGCGTAGTCGTTGATGATGGCAGGAGATGTCCTGTCCAATTGTCCTGTTGCTATAAGCTACCCACTTGGCGGAGTGGGGTAGGCTTGCGGCGTCTTCATTGAGATGCGATTGGGCGTAGCGGTACCTGACAGTAGGCGTGTGCCGCATCATGCACCTGGGGAAGGTGCGTCTTTAGTGCCCAATTAATACAAGGCACACCGCCCCTTAACTCCCGCAGCCCACCATCCAGGACAAGTTGCACGACACGTGGCAGCACGGGAGCTAGCCTTTTCGAGTGAGGCTGGGTCCTGTACTGCGAGCCACGTGGCTGCACCGTAACCCGCCCCGAGGAGAGCTGGGGATCTGGGACTGCAGGACACATGGTAGAATCGGAGCCCACCTCCACGAGAGGTGGCCGACCTAGTGCTTGGTACACGTAGCGGCATCGGAACCCAATCCTATGGAGGAGCAGGGTCCCATCCCGCTGGACACATGGCCGCTCGGGAGCCCGTCTCTTTGGGGGAGCTGGACTCCATCTTGGGGTCCATGTGGCAGCGTCGAATCGTGCACCTGAGGTAGGCTGGGGTCCAGGCCTATACGCGTGTCGCATCGGACACGTGGCGCATCGGACCCTGCCTCAGTAGGGAGGCAGGGTACTTAGGCACTTTTAGCCTATACGCGAGGGTACTCAATATGTCGGATATCGATAGTGGCCCCTGGGTCCACTGGGGGGTGATGAGCTCGAGGGTGGAGCCCTATCCATACTTTCCTGCGCTGTCTTTTGATTTCACCTTGGTCAGCCGAAGCGGTGCTCACGTCAGCCATCTTGGCCACGCATCCCCCTCTTGTTGAGGGGTCGTGGCGACGAGATCTTTGCTTGCCGCGACATCTTTATCTCGATGGTTCCTAATGTAGTTGTTGCGCTTCCGCTGCTCTTGTTCAACCTTTATAGGAACCGCCGACTTTCTCTCTCAGGTGGGTGCACGCTCGGGCTAGTCTTTCTCACAGGGGACCTGGGCCATGCTATCTTGGACGCTATGGGTTGAGCAGCGAGTTTCGAGCCAATGCAACCCACACGATACGCTCAAACGTCGCTGGGTGATTAAAAGGAAACCTTTGTGGGCAAAGGTGGTTCATTCCTTACTCACACCCCAGCATTTGAGCCTTCGTCTTCCTCCTTGAGCACCCGAGCTTCCCCCAACTGTGAGGTTCTTGACTCCTGCTCCAATGGCCTCGGACTTGCCTCCTTCCCGCGTGGTGGACGTAGCGCTCGTGAGGCGGCTGCTTGGCTGGGAGGACAAGAAGCGGCCAGATCTGATCCGCCCTAGTTTCGTGCCTCTCAAGTTGTAGAAGGAAGAGATCGTCTTTTTTACCTCGTACGCGTACTCCAGGTTCGTTCCACCCATTTCCCCCTTCCTTGTGACACTTCTGGAGGTCTTCGTGCTCCTGCTTCATCACCTGCCGCCAAACTCTTTGATGGTGGCGGTGGTGTTCTTGAAATTTTGCGAGATGTTCGTCGGTGTGTATCCGTCCATGCTAATGTTCCGGCAGTTCTTCATGTTGAGGCGGACTGGGAAAAGCAAGACAAGCTTCCTCGGCGCCTACTACTTCCAGCAACGGACCAACAATCCCTTCAAGTACATCACCCCACTTTCCGCCGTGAGGTGGGACGGCTGGAGGGCTGACTGGGTGATCCTACACACAGATGCCCACGATTGCATGGTCCTGCCCACCAACTAGTCATCGATTAGGAAGAAGACCTGGGAGGAGTGCCGGAATTTGGAGGCAGAGTATACCCCGGTGATGGAGAGGATCTTATACCTAGCGACCATGGTTTGTTGTCGTTGGTGGTGCTGGCGGACTTCGTGCGTCGACGCCTAGCCCCCTCCAGCATTGTTGCCGCACGGCGTGGCTACACTTCGGGCCGCAGAATGGCACCAGGCTGGTGAGGGGTCGTGACATGGAGATGACCCTGCGAGAGGTGTTTGATGTGATGTCTAAGGCGTGCAACGAACCGTTGTCCTTCAACATCTTCACCCTTCCACAACCTTGTCTGCCACTTTGCACGGACCGGGACCTCAAGATGAAGATCCTGAGGGAGATGCCAAACCTGGACGCAATCGGTCTTGCTTCATGGCAGGTTGGAGACGCAGACTGTGGACTGATCATCACCGACTCCCTGCAGGACTCTGCACCCGCTCTGAACTCTGAAGTGTCAAGGGTGAAAGACCCGTCCTCCGACAGGGGGAAGGACAAAGTGTCGGTCCCTGATAAGGGGAAGGGAAAGTTGCTGGTGGTCGAGGGTGTGAAGGACAAACATCCTTGGTCACCTTTGAGGGCACCGCCTAGGGCAGCCTTTGCCCCCAAGTCAACATCCGTTGAAGCAGTCATCCTCCACCTCGAGTGTCGATGGTTCTTCGAGTGGAGGCCCTGCCAGGCGGCGAGTCTGCTATCGACTAAGGACGGCGCGCTAGCCAGTGTCTTCGCCGCTGGTGCAATCCAAGGCACCGGTGAGGGCTCCGGGAGCACTACATCCATGGAGCCTGAGGCCAAGAGGCCTCAAGCCTCTAGCGGTATTGTCGCGGGCTTGGCGATGGATTTCGGTGGCGGCTCTGGGGGAGGTTCCAAAAGTGGCACCGTTGGGGTCGGTGGAGACACACCAATGTGTTTTAGCAATAGCATCGGTGGTTCTGGTGGAGGCCCAGTCGGGTCAACCCCACCCAACGCATCGACAGCAGAGCCCACAGCCTCGGAGTCGCCGAAACTTGAGGTCGCAAGAGCTTCCGAGGACGTCAGTAAGGCATTCTTACCGAATCTTGCATTGTTGTCCCATCTGTTTTCTTCTTTGTACATACTTTGACTCTAGTCTGCAGGTCTTCGTTAGCTGTGGTGATGCCCTTACCACCAAGGGTAGTGGTCTGAAGCGCTCCCAAGTTGGCGCAGGGGGCCACAACTGCATCGGCGGAGCAGACTGCCAAGCCGGTACGAGAGAGCATCGCTCCAGCGCCCGTGCCTGGCACGAGTAGTGAAGCACCTCCGGCTGCCGTGCCGGAGGTAATGACAGAGTCCGCTCAGGAAGCTGAAGGTCTGGCCCCTGGGGCTGCTGTTTCGACAGGTTGGTGGTGCTGCCGGAGGTAATCCCGGTGGCGAGGTCCCCGACACTGGTAGCCTTGCCCACATCACCACAGAGGGAAGAGGTTCCCGAGACTATCACTGGGCATCCCTCCCTAGCATCGGCAGAACCAGAGTGCCTCTTTGACATCATTGACTCGGCGCAGTCCAGCATCAACCTGGTGCAGACCAATCTCCACAGGGCGCAGCACGCCCTCGCCACAAAGTGGGAGAAGCTGCAAGAGGAGGACGGACGCCTTCGAGCCTGGGAGGACCTTCTGTGGTCATGGATGGATGAGGCGAAGGAGAAGTACCGGAAGGAGGTTGAGGAGCTGGAGTTGAGGCGTCGGTTGGTGAATGCTATGGACGTGGGGTACCAGAAGATTTTGGACGATACCAAAGCGACCAATCAGGCAGCTGATGCCCACCTTTGTTCCCTTGAAGATCTGCGAGTGACCCTAGGACGTCGTGAGGCTGCTGTTACTAAGCAGGAGGCCACTATTGCTGAGCAAGAGGCAGCGACCAGGGAGATGAAGACTCGGCCTGAGGTAGATCGGGACAGGCCACAGTCCCACATCAGAGACCTTTAGCTTCACAAGAGTAACCTGGCGCAAGATCGGAAGCAGCACCTAGCTGAGCGCCAGGACCTCCTCCTACTAGAGCTTGACATCTGAGCTTGGGAGCATACTTCATAGTGCTGCGTCTGGGAGCTCGATCTATAGGAGCGACAGCTATCCTGCCGTCTGGAAGATGAGGGTAGAGCGCCGACAGAGATAGTGACATCCCACGTTCTGGTGTGCTACCAGAGTCGGTACCCGGAGATACCTCTAGACCCGGTAGTCGACGGCCCCATCGCGGCACGTGAAGAGGCGACAATGGCAGAAGTCAAGGACGCCACAAAACATGTCACCGCACAATTCACGAGGGTACGTGGTATGTCACTACGTAATAAACCTAAATAGGAGACAAAGATGGGCGACATGCTCAAAAGTGATCGTCTCTGATAAGGTTAAGCGAGACGAGCCCGCTTCAGCGAGGATCTGGCATGGCTCGGTTGAACGTACAAAGAGACGCGTTACTTTACAGCTCGTCTTAAATAAGTAGGTATCCGAGATGTGCTCTCCTCTCTGACAAACGGGAGACGCGCATCTAACAAAGCGCGTCTCCAATTTGCGGAAGAAATGAGACAAACTTTACAGAAAGCACGTCACCTTTGTCTTCGTTTATAGAAAGACATGAACACATCGCTGAGCAATGAACACATTCATTCATTCGTAGTTGAACACACAAGATCATATTCATCACACAGATGAGCACAGATAACACATTCATTCATTAACAATATATGACAAAACACAATAAAAAAATACAAGACAGAAGAAATGAAAAACAACATCAACTAATAACAACAACAAAAAACATCCTACTCCTCCTCCCCCTTCTCCTCCTCCGACGGCCATCCGGCGCCAGTGCAACAGGAGCCTTGGCCGGCTGCTCCGCCGGTTGCTCTGGCTGGTCCTGATCCGACAGTGCAACCTTGTGATCGAGGTTCCTCGCCATCGCTGCCACCAGGTATCTGTGGCCCTCGGCACTGAGCACCTCGGCCATCATCTCGAGCAGCCTATGGAACCGGTCAAACAACATCTCAAGCATTGTTTCTTGCAGGGTGGCACCCTCAGTGGGTTTGGCGGCGGAACGTTGGCCATCGTAGGTTGTCTGCGCGGAGAAGACGAATGAAGAGAAGAGGAGAGACTAGTGGCACCTTATATAATGTACGTGTGGAGACGCAAAATGGAGACACACTTTTAGGAAAAGTGCGTCTCCTGTTCCCCACGTCTCCTTTAACTTTGGGATTTTCTCCATTTTGATTTGGTTCACTATTGATATCTCACATCACTGAACTTAGAGCACATTCACTTATAACTAAATCATTCACTTGTCAAGAAAATAATCAAAACCTTCCTCATGATTCCTGAAGAACATGATGAACACATTACACATTCATTCATTCACACAATTGAACACATAAGAACATAATCATTCACAATAGTGGAACACATAATTGAACATAGTAAAATTTCATTCATTAACACAATATATTACAAAACACAGGAAAAAAGTACAAGAAGACAAAAGAAAATAAAAACATGAACTAAAAACAACAAAGAAAACTAAATCCTACTCCTCCTGCTCCTCCTCTGGCGGCGACTACGGCGCCAGTGCAACACGAGCCTGAGCTGGTTGCGCCTGTTGCTCCGGATGCACCAGTGGTGCAACCCCGCGACCAAGGTTCCAATCCATCACTGCCACCCGGTTTCTGCGGCCCTCAGCGCCGAGCATGTGGACCATCATCTCAAACAGAATGTCGAGACAATTGGCCACTCCCGTGAGGGCGTAGAAGTAGTGGCTGATGGTACCCATTCGTGTAAACTCTAGAAGGGTGCCCAAACCCAAGGAACCCAAGGCGCGAGATGTATGGTCGTATGCCTCTTGCGCCATAAGGAGGCGCTGCTCGGTGTTGAGCCTCTCGGGGGAGCTGCAACACAACTTCTTACACAGTGACTCCCTTGTCAGGTTTGGAGGTGGAACGTTGGCCACGGTGGTGGTGGGTCATCGGCGCAGAGAAGACGAAATAAGAAGAAACAGATGCAAAATGAGCGACGCACTTGTGGAGAACTAACGGGTGATGGCGCGTCTTATATATGGCCTGTGTGGAGTCAACAATGGAGCGGTTGGTTTCCCGCACATCGATGGAACGATGGGATGCATCGATACTGCCTCGGGGAAATGAAAGGTCACACAAGCCGATCGCACGCATCTCTGCACCACCACCGCTGAAATTAAGTTCTCCGCAGTCCTCGTGCCGCGTGTCTCTCTTTCAACAATGGAAGACGCGCTTTCATATCTTGCGCGTCTCGCTTTAGTCTCACATGTCTCGCGTTTATCTCGCTCATCTCTTCGCCTTCGGTGCTCTTTTACTAATCGACCAATGCTCCTTTACTAATATACCAACTCCAGTTCGACCGGCACCTCTGTTCGACCAACTCCAGTGCAACCACCGCCTCTGTTAGCCATCATCGTCGTCATCATCGTTATCGCCGTGCTCATCATTATCATCACTGTTCATGGATGGGTTAGATATCGGCTTGACTTGTAGCCGACTGAAGGAGGAGCGTTTGGCGTGGCACAAGAACCATCCCCATGTATGTACACGTGGCACACCGGTCGCACGGTTGTATATATGTAGCTCTGCCATGGATTGATGAACTTAATTGTAGTTTTGTTTTTCCATCTTGTTTGTTTTTGGTATTTCCAATTTCTCTACGTAGGCTTTCTCTGCGAAGCCTGAGTCAGGAGATTTATTGAAGTGGCAGTGCATCGTCCCCGGTAAAGAAGGGGTAAGTTATGAAGAAAAAGTTCAATCATTTGAGTATAACCATCGTCCTCTTATTAGTGAATTTTCTTTGTAGACTGACTAGGAAGGTGGTTAGTACCCCCTAACAATCTCCTTCTCGGAGGACTATCCGTTGGTGCCTCCCAGATGCGCTTTTCCACGTGGTTTCTTCCACCCAAATGTCCATCGCTCAGGAGCACTCTGCCTTGGGGTTTCTGATCAAGAGACTGTACGATAGACTTATTTTGCTCAAGTAATTAGTAATTGTTGCCAAACTTATTTGAAATTGTTTTTTATGTTGCTTAAATTGATATTTCGTAGGGTTGGTGGTCTGGTTTTACAATCAAAACTATACTACTTGAAGTTCAGCGTTTGCTTCATTAGCCAAATGCGCCCGATGTTGAAAATGATTCCTATAATCTACTTATCAAGGTTAGTAACTTTGTCTTAGTGACCAACGTTGGTTATTCATTCCTCATTCGACATTTGTTAATTTAAAGAATGTCCATATTTTCAGGATCCAGTGGAATATAAGAGACATGTTTGGGAGCAAGATGGACAATACAGTTTAGACTGATCAATGGGAGCTTCATAGGAATAAGTTTAGAATTGAAATGTATAGTTTAGAGGGCACGCAATGTGTATGAACTATGAAATTCATTAAGTATGAAATTATCTCTGAATTGCAATGTCATTGCATTTGTTTATCCCTGAATACCAATTATATTCCTTAATTACAATGTCATTGCGTTTGTTTATCCCTGCAACAGACGCTCACATTGTTAACTCTGCGCGCGAGTGGCAACGGACGCTCAGGATGTCGTGCGAGTGGCATAAGGGAGACGAGCACATGAGAGATGCACAATAAATAGAAGCTTCTCGGATTTTTTGACCCTCGGCAAAAGGGAGACGAGCTGCATTAAGGCTCGTGGGAGAAGAGCTAATGCGAGATGCACCTTACCTTGGCCCGTCTCTGATTCACGCCAAAGATCTTTTGTACCACCTCGGAAAGCTGAGCGCAATGCAACGATCATATAAGACATTGCGCACAATTGTCAATTGGACATGCCCGCATGCGAAAGATGGTGTCGCACCCCGTGGGCAACATCTTTTGCATGCGTCGTGCTCGTTCGGCCACAAAATAATGTGAGACGAGCGTTATATATCCCTGACTTGCAATGGCTTGCTTATGTTTATGAGTTCATCCCTAAAATTAGGATGCTCACGATGTTAACTCTGTGCGCGGGTGGCAACGGACGCTCACGATGGCGTGCGAGTGGCAGAATGGAGACGAGCACATGAGAGACGCACTTTAAAAAGGTGTGTCTCCGATTATTGACCTCCGGCAAAAGGGAGACGTGCTTTACTCGGGCACGTGTCCGATTCGTGTCGAAGATCTTTTGTCCCACCACGGAAAGCTGAGCGCGTTGCAACGATCATATGAGGTATTACGCACAGTTGGCAATTGGAAATGCCACGATGCCAAAGATGTTGTTCCTGGCTTCAGCACACCGTGGTGCATCTTTGGCATACGGGGTGCCCATTTGCCACAAATTAATGCGAGACGAGCATTATATATGTGCGTCTCTGATTTTTGACCTACTTTAGCCCTCGCGCACTCTATGGCAAAAATTTTCGCGCAAAACTTACTCGCGCTCCCTTGACCAAAGGGAGACACTGAAATGAGAGACGGGTGTTATAGAGGCCTGTCTCCAAGTTTTGCTATTTTTATCTCTCGCGTGCTCTCTCCCAACACTTGGCAAAAAATTTTAGCTCTCACGGGCTCTCTCGACCTAGAAACCGCAGCTCTTGAGCACGGCGCCGCCATTCCTCTTCCTCAACTCGCTCTTCATCATTGTCGTGCTACCGCCGTCGAACCCAACCTTCGTCATCAGAGAGTTGAGCACACTGGAGCACGCCGCCTCGTCCCCTGTCCCCGGAGCATGCCGCCGCCTTGACCCTGACCTCGGTAATCGGTATGAGCACGCCGCCGCCTTCACATAAGTGGAAATGTTCTCACTGTCCTCGGAACATGTCGGCCTGCTATCATCAGAGAGTTGAGGAACCGCCACTTCGGTGCCCCGCCAGCTCATCCCGGAGCATGCCGCCGCCTTGTCCCCTGTCCCGGGAGCATGCCGCCGCCTCGACCTTGCCCTCAGGGCGTGCATTTATGTGATTTTATTGAATTTGAGGATGTCCAATATAGACTCATCGTTAATGAAGTCATTGATCCAAAGGGAGAATTTTCATTACGGTATACATTCATCTTCCTTGTTATGTCCAATGCAGAAGTAATGTATTTCTTTTGACTATCAATGTATATAATGAATTCTGATTCTCAAACCCTTGAAACTGCAGGAATTGTGGTTGACACTAGCATTTGTCATCCCAGTGAGTTTGATTTCTACCTCTGCAGCCATGCTGGAATCAAGGTACCTATGCAATAATTGGTATTTCTCTCACGAGTTTTTGATATCAGGCTATTAACGCATCAGTGGAATGTAAGTTATTTGTTTTTAAGGGGACAAGCACACCAGCTCACTAACATGCCCTTTATGATGAGAATAATTTCTCTTCTGATGCTTTGTCGATGTTCACCAACTGCTTGTGCTACAAGTAAGCTCGGTTCTCCATTCACTAAAAGTTTATGTATTTATTTAAATTGTATGCCAATTTGTTCGTAAGCCTTCAGATATTTGCTCCCTTATGTGACTATTTGAGCGAATGTGACTGCAATTTGTTAATGTTTTATATGATTTTGGTGATTTTATTGAATTTGAAGATGTCTCAGTCGGAGCATTAGAGGCTATGAAGGCTCATCGTTAATGAAGTCATTGATTGGAAGAATTTTTATTATGGTACACAAGATTAAATGATGATAGTTATGATGTATGTAATTAGTGACTGTGTAATCAGGATGAACAGGGGGCACTCTTTGTTGTGTAATTAGTATACTTGATAACCATGATTGACACTTTGTTAATATTTGATTGGTCAATATAATTTAAAGTGTGATCTTTCTGGCTATACATATGTTCATGTATGTGTATGTTGCTGACACTGGCAATGCGGTTGCCAAATCCTGGCTAGCTCTAGGATGCAGCTGACAACGAGGATAATCAGGGGTGGAGGACACCTAATAAGAGACTCTGCCTGCAAACAATCTATGATGAGATGTAACAAAGAGACCGTCTCAGATTACCTAAATAAAGAAGACAACCTTCCTTAAAGCCCGTCTCAGATCAGTAAACAAATGTGACACCCAACTCCGAAAATGAACCAAGTGCAGTATATGTGTGCCAAGATGTTCAACACACATACACAAGTGCATCACAAACGATATACAGAAAATTACCACAACTCAAATTATTAAATAAGTACTTCATTACAGAATTCATAATATCCTCAAATACAAGCTCTAATGAATACTTAAGATAAGTTTCAACTAATGCAGCGGGAATAACTAATTAAGCAACTAAGCAATAGGGTAGCGCTCCAAGCAACACCACAGGCAAAGCTGATGGCAGACACGGCCTAAAACTCCGCATTATCACTGTTAAACTCCCAATCCTGACCTGCAACTTTTGGTGGAGGAATCGCAAGAGTGAGTAGATGTCGTACTCAACAAGTGTGGAAAGTATGACATATAGCTGATTCAAATGACAAATATAACAATGGCTAAGTACTGAAAAGTACATTAAAACATTTGAAAAGCAATATATTACATTTACGTGAAGTAAACCCATCATAAACCATAATTGTTAACATAGTACCATTCCATATCTATATGCATCACCATTACACCAGATTTCACCATTACCATTAATCCTATTCATTGCCATTAACCAATCCATAACCAGCCATAACCGTATTACCAACCATAACCATATTATCAATTATAACCAATACCAAACCATAACCATTATTAAACCATAACCATCCAAATCCCAAGTTTTCTCTAATCATGGAAGTTGTCCAGGTGCTCATAACCGGGAGCACGACTATCATGATAGTTTTTAATACACTCTGTAGAGTTTGTACCACTTTACCCACGTGTTGTGATTTCATCACCCGTCGGCGACTAAAGAACCTCTCTTATGCCAATTACACTTCCTTTGGTGTATGGTCAAGAGACCACAAAATAGCCTTTACAATGGGATTACTAGCCTATTTAGACCCCAGTGAGGTTTCACTAGTGGCGATGTCTCCAAATGAGCACATCTCCAACCAAGGGCCCCCTCTTGAGCCATTCGGATCCTAGGGTAGTCCCACCAATCAACAACGAACCCAATCTGACTACCCCTTCCCCGAGCATCCTTAATGGTCCAAACAGCACTGGCGAAGCCCTAATTTATCAGCTACATCGCACCCATACTTGGCCTCGTGGTGGCACTGTAGTCCTGGCTTATTCTCGCATGAACCGGTCCTTATATCTAAAGAAAACAAACCACCGTAACATCCAACCCATCCACAGACCAGGATTGCTTAGATCACCCATTACCATATCACATTAACCATTTCATGTTGATCAAAATCTTATAATTGCATAATTACGTTAAGTGGTATAATTGTTTTCCTGACTCTCTACCGTGTATTCCAGATGACAAGGGTGGTTAACAAAGCTAGTAAACTTCCTATCATAGGATTTCCCATTAAATTGACACAAGCATGCAGTTTTGCAAACAAAACATTTACTTTAAAATAGGATCAATATCTTCAAGGACACTTGCCTTGCTCTTGAGCTTGGTTAGGATAAAAGGCTTCAAACTCCTGGTGTTGAAGATCCTCCGCAGAACTCTCTAGCGCAACTCCGTCTAATCCGCGCAATAAACATACAAGACAAGAAACACAATCAAAGAATGCACAAATATTACTCAATATGACATGACATGCATGATTAATGCAAATGCAAGGTAAAACTAGTTAATAAGTTGTTAATAATGTTCATTTATCAATTACAATGGTTATTAAAAAGTCTACACAGGTTTGGAATTGATCTCAAATAATTTTAGAATTAATTCAATGCAAATTATCCAGCAAAATCGGACTAGTCCGCTAGGGACCGGAGTAGTCCGCACTTCACGGAACTAGCAAACTAGGGTTTTCTAGATCGACATGAATTTGGAGATTTAGGGTTGAATTCACGTAAAAAAAATTGTAGAAGGTATACCAGCAATCTAAGACTCCAAAGAACCAAGGGTTTGGGGGCAACACTCGATTCTTGGCGATCTAGGGTTGATGAAGAACTTGATGGTGAATCGTTGATGAAAAACGTGAACTTGGTGGAGATCTTGATCCTCTTTCATTTCCTCCTCCTCTTCTTCTTGCTTTAGATCTCCTTCTCCCTCATTGGTGGCGGCTATTCATGAGCTAGGGTTTGGGTGTGGTGGAAAAGTGGCAAATAGATGTCAAGCCAAGGGGTGGGATTGTTTATATAGAGGTGGAGGCTAGGGTTAGATGGATTTTCGAGTTTTGAGATGAGTAAGGGTCGGTTTGGAGTCCCACATGGGCTCTAAAATAGTTAGGCACAACGTCCCCAGGCCCACTTAACGTAAAACCCAAGAAACAAGTCGTGAAACACAAGATCAATTCGGAGTCACGATTTATCGGACAAGTCCGCAAATGGCCGGACTAGTCCGAAGTTGGACAAAGAGAAATCGGACAAGTCCGGATTGGGCATCGGACAAGTCCAAACTTATCCAGAGGGGAAAAACAGACAAGTCTGGCCAAAAATTGGACAAGTCCGACTTTGGTCAGACAGAAAAATGGATAAGTCTGCTGGAACACCGGACTAGTTCGGACAAGTCCAGGGACTTAGCAAAATTTCCAAGGAGTTGCAACACCGGACTAGTACGCACTATACCAGACAAGTCCGATAGTATCGAGAGAGAAAAACAGACTAATCCGCAGCAAAACACATAAGTCTGATGGAAGTCATAGAGAAATCGGACTAGTTCGCACCAAAATCGGACTAGTCCGCACTTCCTAGAATTTCTAAGTCCGGGTTTGTTTCTAATTCATTTTAAACCTATTCCTTTTTATGTGGATTAATGTTAAACATGTTTAATGATGGACGCAGGGCATGATGCATGAAAATGAGGGTGTTACAAACCTACCCCCCATAAAATGAATCTCGCCCTCGAGATTTGACGCGAAAGAGAAGAGAAAGGGTAATTCCTTCTTGAGATCATCTTCTAGCTCTCATGTTGCTTCCAATTATGTATGATGCTTCCATTGAACTTTACACCATCTGATAACCTTGTTCCTTGTGACCCTCTCCTTGGTTTCCATGATTTTACCCAGTTGTTCGACATAAGTCAAATATACCTCTAATTCCAATACTTCCATTGGCACTTGTTCTTATGTTAGACATCATGAACATCCGATAAATGAGATGGCATCTCCAGTTTTATGCTACTTCTCCTCTTTTGTTCAAAATCTTGAATGGCCCAATGTATCGAGGTGCTAGCTTTCCTCTTATGTTAAACCTCTTATGACCTCTCATTGGTGACACTTTGAGGTAAACGAAATCTCCTACTTCAAAGGTTAATTTCATTCTCCTATTATTTGCATAGCCTTTTTGTCTTGACTGGGCAGCCTTCAAGTTTTTCCGAATTATTTGAACTTGTTTTTCAGCTTCTATCAACACATCTGGACCAAATACTTGAGTTTCTCCTGTCTCATTCCAGAACAACGGTGTCCTACACTTCCTTCCATATAGTGCTTCATAGGGTGACATTTTCAAACTTGTCTGGTAACTATTGTTATATGAGAATTCCGCATATGGCAAACTCTTGTCCCAACTTTTTCCATACTTCAAAGCACAAGCTCTTAACATGTCCTCTACAATCTGATTGGTCCTCTCAGTTTGTCCACCCGTTTGAGGGTGATATGCTGAAATGAAGTTCAACCTTGTTCCCAAAGCTTCATGCATTTTCTGCCAAAACTTGGAGGTAAATTGAGAACCTCTATCCAAGACTATCTTCTTCGGGACTCCATGTCGACACACGATGTGCTCCATGTATAATTCAGCTAACTGTGCAGCAGTATACTTGGTCTTGACATGTATAAAATGAGCTAATTTGGTCAACTGATCCACAATGACCCAAATCGAGTCATAACTGGACTGAGTTTGCGGTAACCCAACTATGAAGTCCATACCAATCTCTTCCCACTTCCATTCCGGAATCTACAATAATACAGTTGGCCTTTGATGTTCATCTTTGACTCGTTGCCACACATCGCATAGAGCTACATATTCAGCTATGTCCTTCTTCATGCTATCCCACCAGTAACATGTCTTCAAATCTTTAGACATCTTCGTATAACCAGGATGAATTGAGTATGGCGAATCATGTGCCTCCATCAGTATTATCTCCCGAATACACTTCACATTAGGCACGATAATTCTTTTACATAGCCATAGGGTACCATGATCATCCTCATCAAACCTGAATTATCTCCATTCTTGGGTCCTTTCCTTGATTTTCAGGATTTCCTCATCCTTGTTCTGACCTTCTCGAATCTCTCGCTCCAAGGTTGGATTTAGCTCCATCATCCCCATCTCATTCACAAACCCAAGGTTCAACCGTTCGAACTCCTTGCATAACTCGGTTGGCAACTCCCGAACTGTGAGTTGGTGACTTATTCCTTTTCGACTCAACGCGTCAGCCACTACATTAGCCTTCTGTGGATGATAGTTGATTCCCACATCATAATCCTTGATGAGCTCCAACCATCTTCGTTGCCTCAAATTCAGATCCATTTCTGTGAAAATATTCTTCAAACTCTTATGATCCGTATAAACTTCACACCTATGTCCAAGGATATAATGTCTCCAAATCTTCAATGCGTGTACCACGGCTGCATGTTCCAAATCATGCGTCGGATAATTCTACTCATGTTTCTTCAACTGTCTCAATGCATACGCAACCACTTGACCTTCTTGCATAAGCATGCATCCAAGTCCTTGTCTTGATGCATCACAATATATATCAAAACTCTTGCTCACGTCCGACAATATTAAGACTGGGACTGTTGTCAACCCTTTATTCGAGTCCTCAAAACTTTCTTAACAAGATTGGGTCCATTGGAATGCCCTCTACTTCATTAGCAACTTCATCATGGACTTGGCTATTTTGGAAAAGTCCTTGATGAATCGTCGTAATATCCAGCCATCCCAAGAAAACTCCGGATTTTCTTTACATTCTGTGGGGGTTCCCATTTTAACACGTCCCTCACCTTTCTGGGGTAAACCAAACTCCTTTTCCTGAGATAATGTGACCCAAAAATGACACCTCTTTCAACCAAAACTGACAATTGTTGAACTTGACATACAATTGATGCTCCCTCAATTTCTGCAACATAAGTCTCAAGTGTCCCTCATGTTCCTTCTCATCCTTCGAGTAGATCATAATGTCATCAATGAACACCACAACGAACTTATCTAAGTACTCCATGAAGACCTTATTGATGAGGTACATAAAATAGGCAGGCGCATTTGTCAATCCAAAAGATATCATGGTGTACTCATAAGATCCATACCATGTCTTGAAAGTTGTCTTGGGTATATCTGATGGTCTAATCTTCATTTGGAAGTAACCTGACCTGAAATCAATCTTGGAGAAAACAGAAGCACCCTTCATCTGATTAAACAAGTCTTCTATGCGTGGCAAGGTGTACTTGTTCTTGATGGTCACCTCGTTGAGAGCTCGGTAGTCCACACACATCCTTTGCGTTCCATCCTTCTTGTCCACAAACAGAACGGGTGCTCCCCAAGGTGAAGAGCTTGAGCGAATAAAACCCTTATCAAGTTGCTCTTGAATCTACTTCTTGAGCTCCTCAAACTCCTTAGGAGGCATCCTATACGGCCTCTTAGCTATAGGTGCAGTTTTAGGTATTAAATCAATAACAAACTAAATGTCTCGATCAGGTGGCATACCTGGCAACTCATCCGGGAATACGTCCAAAAATTCACATACCACCGGAATCTCCTCAATTGCGGCACCATCCATGTGATTCAGCTCCAATTGCTTCGGTGCGTGTTGAGATGCATCAAATTCTACGGTGATCCCTTCCTCATTAGTCAACTTCATCATCTTCATGGCACATTCAATGACTCCATTGTGCTTCCTTAACCAGTCCATACCAAGTATAATGTCCAATCCTTGAGAATCCAAGACAATAATGTTGGTGAGAAAATCTACCCCCCTTATTCTAAGGCTTACTTTTGGACATACTATCTTTGTCCTCATATCTCCTCTAGCAGACTTAACCAATAGAATAAACTTCATGTGAGTGATAGGCAAACCATACTTGGCAACATATTTCGATGCAATGAATGAATGCGATGCTCCAGAATAAAATAACATAGTCGGCGGGTTGGAGTTTGCGAGGAACATACCAATGACCACATCATTCGCTTATTGTACGTCCTCCGTAGAGACATGGTTCATGTTGCCGCGAGCAAAATTCTGCTGTCCATGATTCCCTTGCGGTTGTCCTCCATTGGGTCTTGGGTTCTGTCTTGGCGCATTGCTTCCTTGACCAAGGCCTGACTTTGGACATTGGTGTGCAAAGTGTCCAGCTTCTCCACATGTATAGCACTTCTTAACTCCACCAGAATTATTGGGACAAGCTTGATTCTGAATATTTGCTCCAGGGAAGTTGGCACGGGGTGCATAAGGCATTGGAGGCCTAGGTGCTTGCATGACAGGGCGCTGCTGCACCAACTCAGCTGGGTGCGGTGCATATCCAGGGTGCTAAGCAGGCACAGAAGAGCTGTAATAAGGCGCATTGGGTGGTGCGAAGCGAGGGTGCACATTGCTTCCTTGTTGCTGTCCTTGATATGTCACCTTCCTCTTATTATCTTGCTCCATCTCACAGACCTTGTTCTCCACAACAATTGATTTGTCCACAAGCTTTTGAATGTTGGCATAATCATAGTTGAGCAATTGCACTTGGATCTCATTGTTCAAGCCTCTCATGAACAAGTATTGCTTCCAGCTGTCCCGGCCCACATCTTCAGGTGCATACCTTGAAAGTTGAGTGAATTTATTGAGGTATTCACCAACACTCAATCTTCCTTGACTCAAGTTTCAAATTCTTGCCGCTTCAAGATCATATCTCCCTTGGACACATAATGAGAACGGAAACTCTCCTTGAATTCCGCCCAGGTAATCCTCTCTTGATTCTCATGAGCATTGCATAGCGAGTCCCACCAATCAGCAGTTGCTCCAACAAGTTGGTGAGATGGGAAGAGCACCTTCTCCCGGTCACTGCATTGGACTATAGCAAGTTTCTTCTCCATGAACTTGAGCCAATCATCACCATCCATAGGATCAGCAGCTTGAGCAAAGGTTGGCGGCCTAGTCCGTATGAACTCTCCCAACGGGTTATGAGGAGGTGGGGGTGGCGGTCGAGGCATGTGGGGCTGATTGCTAATGTTGCCAGCCTGCAGCTGTCCCATTGTTTGTATCATGGTCTACATGAGCTGGTTTTGCATAGCCAATAGCTGCTCAATGTTGATATCTCCCTAGGCAGGTCCCTGTCCATTGTCGTTCTAAGGTACTCCATTGTTCTCCTCCTCATCAGTGCCATCCCTCTGGTTGCGAGTCCTCACCATCTGAAGAAAAGCAAGAGATAAGAATTTAGAAAACATCCCCAACTATATGCATCAAGGGATATGAAGCTAAAGAACTAGCTATACTAGCCTAGATAGACATGGTAATGCTAAAGCATCCCAAAATCCTCTATTAAGCACACAAGCAACCAATATATAGCAAACAACACACCAAAACAAAAACACATTGATTCCTAAGTGTTCCTATGTGCTCTAAATTGTCCATTCTATCTAGGTTGCTTCCTACAGTCAACCTTTGGCTCTGATACCAATTTGTGACACCCAGTTTTGAAAATGAACCAAGTGCAGTATATGTGTGTCCAGGATGTTCAACACACATACACAAGTGCATCACAAATGATTTACAGAAAATTACCACAACTCAAATTATTAAATAAATAATTTATTACAAAATTCATAATATCCTCGAATACAAGCTCTAATGAATACTTATGACAAGTTTCAACTAATGGAGCATAAATAACTAATTAAGCAACTAAGCAATAGGGTAGCACTCCAAGCAACACCACAGGCAAAGCTGACAGCAGACACGGCCTAGAACTCCGCATTATCACCGTTAAACTCCCAATGCCGACTGTTGGTAGAGGAATCGCAAGAGTGAGTACATGTCGTACTCAGCAAGTGTGGAAAGTATGACATGTAGCTGATTCAAATGACGAATATAATAATGGCTAAGTGCTGAAAAGTACATTAAAACATTTGAAAAGCAATATATTACATATACGTGAAGTAAACCCATCATAAACCATAATTGTTAACATAGTACCAGTCCATATCCATCACCATTATACCAGATTTCACCATTACCATTAACCATATTCATTGCTATAAACCAATCCATAACCAGCCATAACTGTATTACCAACCATAACCATATTATCAATTATAACCAATACCAAACCATAACCATTATTAAACCATAACCATCCAAATCCCAAGTTTCCTCTAATCATGGAAGTTGTCCAGGTGCTCATAACTGGGAGCACAACGATTATGATAGTTTTTAATACACTCTGCAGAGTTTCTACCACTTTACCCACGTGTTCATGATTTCATCACCCGTCGGCGACTAAAGAACCTCTCTTATGACAATTACACTTCCTTTGGTGTATGGTTATGGGATAAAAAAAGACCTTTACAAAGGGATTACTAGCCTATTTATACCCCACCGAGGTTTCACCGGTGGCGATGTCTCTGAGCACATCTTCAACCAAGGGCCCCCTCTTGAGCCATTTGGATCCCAGGGTAGTCCCACCAATCATCAACAAACCTAATCCGACTACCCCTTCCCCGAGCATCCTTAATGGTCCAAACAGCACTGGTAAGGCCCTAATTAATCTGCTACACCGCACCCATACTTGGCCACGTGGTAGCACTGTAGTCCTAGCTTATTCTTGCATGAACCGGTCCTTAGATCTAAAGCAAGCAAACCACCGTAACATCCAACCCATCCACATACCAGGCTTGCTTAAATCACCCATTACCATATCACATTAACCAGTTCATGTTGATCAAAATCTCATAATTGCATAATTAAGTTAAGTGGTATATTTGTTTTCCCATCCCAAGTAGTTACGCGAAGCAAAAGGTAAGCCTTTCCCGACTCTCTACCATGTATTCCAGGTCATAGGATGCACAAGTAAACTTCCTATCATAGGATTTCCCATCAAATTGACACAAGCATGCAGTTTTGCAAACAAAACATTTACTTTAAAAAGGATCAATATGTTCAAGGACACTTGCCTTGCTCTTGAGCTTGGTTAGGATGAAAGGCTTCAAACTCCTGGTGTTGAAGATACTCCGCAACACTCTCTAGCGCAAATCCATCTAATCCGCGCTATAAACATACAAGACAAGAAACACAATCAAAGAATGCACAAATATTACTCAATATGACATGACATGCATGATTAATGCAAATGCAAGGTAAAACTAGTTCATAAGTTGTTAATAATGTTCATTAATCAATTGCAATGGTTATCAAGAAGTCTACACAGGTTTGGAATTGATCTCAATTAATTTTACAATTAATTCAATGCAAATTAACCAGGAAAATCGGACTAGTTCGCACTTCGCGGAACTAGCGAACTAGGGTTTTCTAGATCGACGTGAATTTGGAGATTTAGGGTTGAATTCATGTAAGGGAAAGAAATTAGAAGGTATACCAGGTATCTAAGACTCCAAAGAACCAAGGGTTTTGGGGCAACACTCGATTCTTGGCGATCTAGGGTTGATGAATAACTTGATGGTGAATCATTGATGAAGAACGCGAACTTGGTGGAGATCTTGATCCTCTTTCGTTTCCTCCTCTTCTTCTTCTTGCTCTAGATCTCCTTCTCCCGCCTTGGTGGCGGCTCTTCACGAACTAGGGTTTGGGTGTGGTGGAAAAGTGGCAAATAGATGTCAAGCCAAGGGGTGGGGTTGTTTATATCGAGGTGGAGGCTAGGGTTAGATGGATTTTCAAGTTTTGAGATGAGTAGGGGTCGGTTTGGAGTCCCACATGGGCTCTAAAATAGTTAGGCACGACGTCCCAGGCCCACTTAACGTAAAACCCAAGAAACAAGTCATGAAACACAAGATCAATTCGGAGTCACGATTTATCGGACAAGTCTATAAATGGTTGGACTAGTCCAAAGTTGGACAAAGAGAAATTGGACAAGTCCGGACTGGGCATCGGACAAGTCTGAATTTATCCAAAGGGGAAAAACAGTCAAGTTTGGCCAAAAATCGGACAAGTCGGACTTTGGTCAGAGGGAAAAACGGACAAATCTGCAGCAACACCGGACTAGTCCAGGGACTTAGCAAAATTTCCAAGGAGTTGCAACACCGGACTAGTCTGCACTGTACCGGTTAAGTCAAAAAGTATCCAGAGAGAAAAACAGACTAGCCCGCAGCAAAACGGATAAGTACGATGGGAGTCAGAGAGAAATCAGACTAGTCCGCACCAAAATCAGACTAGTCCGCACTTCCTAGAATTCTTAAGTGCGGTTTTGTTTCTGATTCATTTTAAACCTATTCCTTTTTATGTGTATTAATGTTAAACATGTTTAATGATGGATGCTGGGCATGATACATGAAAATGAGGGTGTTACAACAAATCTGTGACGCGTTGCAATAAAGCACGTCTCGGATGAGTTAATAAATTTGCGACGTGCTATGTTAGTGCTTGTCTCGCATGTATGCTGATGGGTGACGCGCACGACTCACGTCTCCAATGACCTTGTAAAGGACATCTGTTATGACTCAAATAAAGGAGACGCACTATCTTTGAGCTTGTCTCGCACTTAGACTGATCGGCGATGCGCCAACCGCTCGTCTCTGATGACAACATAATGGAAGACGCGACGACGGAGGCACACATTTTGTTCATCTTCCTTCTTCCTTCGAGCACATTTTGGATGATCTTTCTTACGTAGTGGGTACTGACAACAACTGTTGAAAAATAGTCGTTAAAAATATAACTGTTAAAAAATAGCCTTTACAAATACAATCATTACAAATGTAGCTGTTTCAATAGTGTTATTTGAATTTCAAACTTATTATCATACACTAATAAACTATGAAAAAGTTGAATATAGCACACCATATAGCAAATGGGTTGGAGATGCTTATGGAATGAGTTGCTAAATGTGGATAGCATATTTGCTATTTGGAAGGATAGCAAATCAAAAATAGCAAAGGGGTTAGATGCTCTTATGTCGTGTCCCGCTGCGAGTAGTCTAAGCACCTTACAACAAACATATATACTTGAGTACCCGGCCGCGTGCAGCTTCCTGCCTGCATGCGTGCCTTGTGATGCATGCTTTAGACCCAGTTCCCATTCAATTTATTTTATGTTAGCACTACTACAAAAGCATTTTCACATGCGCCTCGATTTTTTTTACAAAGGCGGGCTGCTAAAATATCCGCTTGTGTTGTCGAATGAGTTAATAGCCGCCTGTGATAATGGAACTTCACAAGGATTAACATAAATGATCCGCCAGTGTAAATGTACCTATTTGTACAAGCGGTATTTGAAGAACGAGCTGCCTGTATAGTAGCCATAAATACAGGTGGCTGATGCCACTACAGGAAACGCGATCATTTGCGATGGCTGCCCTAATTTGCAACGGTCGACTGTCGCAAATAAACGTGTTTGCGATGGCCCGCATCCGGCCGTCACAAATAAAGGAAGCCATAACAAATAGACACTTATTTGCGACGACTGCTGGAGGAACCATCGCGAATAACAATGCCGTCGAAAATAAATCTTATTTACGACGGTCTGTTCCATCAGCCGTCGCAAATAACCTTAATTGTGACCGCAAAACCTAATGTCGTCACAATTAACTTGGTCGTCGCAAGTTAAAGACCTATACCGAGACTTCTGCACCCGATGGCTCAGAATTTCTAGACCGACTCACGCCCCATCGACACCGACGCCACCGCCGCCGCCGCTCCGCCGCCTCGAAGGTATGACCCATCCCCCCTCTCCTTTCTCCTAGCCGACTCCCCACCTACCATGGCCGCCACCTCCCTCTCCCACTCTCCATGGCTGCCCCTCCCCCCTCACCTTCATCCTAGCCGACCCCCTCCTCCCCACCTTCCATGGCCGCCCCTCCCTCCCCCACTCTCCATGGCCGCCCCTCCCCCCTTACCTTCATCCTAGCCGACCCCCTCCCTCCCCACCTTCCATGGCCGCCCCTCCCCCCCCTCTCCATGGCCGCCCCCTCCCTCCCTCCTCTCCTCTATGGTTTATTTTGTTTAATTAGTGTTGAATTTTTCCTTAATTTGTTGAATTAGTTATGTTAATTGGTGATTAGTTGATTAGAGGATTGAATTGTGTAATTTGCTGGTTAAATTGGTGAATAGTTGAATGAATTGTGTAAATTGTGAGCTGTCATCTACAATTGTTATGCTTAGAGTGTTGTAATTATGAGTTTATGTTAGATGATGCTTATGTTTAGGTGATCCTTGCATTTAGGGGATTCTTATGTTGAAATAGTGATTCTTAGAATTGTGATAATTACAATTGAATTCGAGCATAGAACTGATTTGAATTGAATTTATGTTGAGAACTGATTTGATACTTATGAATAGAATAGAATAGAATTGAATTGATGCTTATATTTAAGTTTCTGGTTATATTTATATTGAGAATTAAATTGCTTATGTTTATGTTTATAATACAATTGTTTATATCTAGGTTTATGTTTATTAATTAATAAATTACAATTTAATAATTCTTATGTTTATGTTTAATTGAATTGCTTTGTTTTTTAGATTATGGTTATAATTTTTAATTTGATTGCTTGAGTCTTACTATATGTACAAAAATGGGATCCGGGTTGGCTTGAACCGACACAACCCATTTAGGACCCGTCAAGGCCCATTTAGTTGGAAGTTAAAGTATGCGTCTAAACCAGGGTTGTAAATGACCCTTTTACTTGAATATTAGGGGGTGTAGTGTTAAATGAGCAGTGTTATTCTGTCAAAATTTTAGGACCTATCTTGCATACATTAACGACAATTTCTTTTGCTTTAAATAGCAAAGATAAACATGGGTGAAGACCGTAGTTGGATGTATACTAGCTGGAAGAGTAGAACTGGTGGTCACTCGGATGAGTGGTACATCAAGTTAGATAAATTTTTGGATCGAGCATTTTCGTTGTCAACGAAAGATATGGTGCGGTGCCCATGTACAAAATGTCGGAACACCAAATTTTTGAGAAGATGGGAGCTTTCATTTCACCTATGTTGAAACGATTTCACTCCACATTATGAAATTTGGACCTTCCACGGCGAGACTAAATCTCGAGTCATAGCAGAAGTGGATGAGGATGATGATATAATAAAGGTTGATAGGATGAATGAGATGGTAGAAGCTCTGGAAGCGGAGGATCCTCTTACAAATGAGGCAGAGGAGTTCTTCGAGGAGCTTAAGAAATCACAAGAGCCATTGCATGAACACACGGTTGTGACCGTACTTGCTTTCTTGACCAGATTTATGGCAATTAAGTCCAAGTACTTTTTCTAGTAACATGAATTTCGTATATCTTATTTGCATATTTACTGATTATCTATTAAAACAGGATGGCATCAAAGAAGGGTAAGAAGGTGCTGCCGACGAGGGGGTTCTTCCCCTCTAGACCCGAGGACGCTTTCGGCTGGTGCCTCGTCGACTGGGAGCACACGCTCTCAGCGGCTGGGGCACGTTCTGAGCAGCTCTAGAGCTTCGTCATACGTAAATTTCACTCGTTTTTGATAGATTCTTTAAATTCAATTCCAATTAAATTTACTTATGAATCATTTGAATGTTGTAGTCCTCACCGACTGACTCAGAGGCAACGGTGCCAGTTGACCTTGGCTACCCTTCGGTGAGCCAGCCCTCGGCCAGCTAGCCCTCGGCTACCAAGCCTTCTGTTCCTGAGCCCTTTTACTCGGCTGGTTACGAGCCATCTGGGTCACCTGACGTGGCGCCCTAGCAAACGCGGAGGACATGGAGGAATCACTTTGTTAGTCCTCCTACGGTCCCTTCACAGAGGATCGCGATTCGTCCGGTCGGAGACAAGTAAATAAAAATTATAGTGTTCAATTCTAGTTTCTTTTGGTTATTTAAGTAATGAATTAATAAATATCTTGCAGGGTTTGGGACGACACGTCTTTCACCGGTGAGAGACACCTAAGACCGGTGAATGGTGTTCTCGGGTCCTTAGTGCGTTTGCACTATCCCGGGGTCATCGATGGGGTTCCTGCTCTTTCGTGGGAGGACTATGCACGCGTCCATCACCAGGAGCACGACAACCTTCAAGAGGTCGTATGGGCCGATTTTATGGTAAGTAATGTTAAAAATAGTTTATAAGTTTTAACTCTTAAACTCTTTTAATGAACATCTCTTCAATATATTCTTTATCACAGACAAGGTATATTTTAGAGGACCCAAACGACCCTCGCATGGTTGAGGATGCGAGGAGAGTGTTTCACTACAATGCTTCCAAGGCGCTTCGACAAGCTTTGTCGAACGCTCGTGTTCAAATTATTAATGAGCACTTGAAGGCGATCCAGCACCACGTGCTACACTTTCGGCAAGAGAGTGAGAGGCACCTGATGGAGGAGGAGTACGCGCAGGTACGTGGGGTGTACTAAGTATTTTTTCTGATAATTTCCTCCATGGTATTTTAACGACTTACAACTATGTGCAAGGCCACGTGAGCTGGTTGCAGGGTCAGTCCGATGCATTTCAGGCCCTTTGTCGCTATTGGGCTAGCGATGAGATTAAGGCTAAGTCCGGGAAGGCTCATGAGTGCAGAGGGGTCGAGAGGAAGAGCAGGCACGGCCAAGATAACCACTTGCATTTAGCTAAACGCATGGTAAGTGTATGTAACTTATGTTTATATATTCATAATATACTATTCATACAAACCCATATTGACAGGAGCGCGAGACAGGGGTGCCGCCGACCCCTGCTAAGATCTAGAAGAGAGGTCACAGGGACCCTTCTCAGCCTCAGGGGTGCAGTCAGGCTACAGCCGAGCGATTGGTAGTTTAGAAATCATTCATATTAAAGATAACTATATGGATTGTTGAACTTACACGATTTTCTTGTTTTGATGGCTAAGTACGGGGAGGAGGCTAGGAAGATACACAGCGAAGATTTCGACTGGGAATGTGAATCAATCGATGCTCAAGCCGCGTATTCAAGTGGAGGTGGAAAAGCACACGGAAGGTGAGTTTATAAGTCATTTTATCATTTTCAATTCAAAGTATTCAAGATATTTCAATTTCATATTACTGACTCTCTTTTTTTTAGGCTTGACATATTCGGCAGAGTTGTCGACTCGAGGGCGGCGAGACCTGTGAGAGGCAGCTCCACGCAGGTTTCGTCGATGGGCACATCAGGTCGCCGCATCTCGCAGAGGGACATTGAGATGCAGTCCCTCCGACAAACTGTAGAAGAGAACCTCAGGCGACAGGAGGAGGCGGAACGGCAAAGGAACGCGATGGAGGCCACAATCTCTTCTGAGGCAGCCTGGATGGCGCAGATACGGGACACAATGGAGGTAACAAAATGAAAACTAAAGTTCTCATTAATTCAGCGTAAATGACTTACTAATAGGTAATATTTAATGTTTGCAATGACAGGCCATGGCTCGGGCGCAAGGTCTGGGGATCTATCTACTGCCACTACCAGCCCTTCCAGGCGATCCTTCTTCTACGGGTCAGGTAATTTTCTATGTCAACTTAACAATTCTAGTTTTACCTCAACTTAACGAAAATAAAGCGAGAAAATAGAGTGACAATGAGAGATAGTTACATAGAGTGAGAGATGGAGTTAGAAGAGGGAGGAAGATAGAGAAAAAAGGATTGAGATAGAAGAAAGAGGGAGATAGTTAGATAGAAGAAAAGGATTGAGATAGAAGAAAGAAAGATAGTTAGATAGAAGAAAAGGATTTAGATAGAAGAAAGAGAGATAGTTAGATAGAAGAAAAGGATTGAGATTGAAGAAAGAGAGATAGTTAGATAGAAGAAAAGGATTAAGATAGAAGAAAGAGAGAGATAGAAGAAAGAGTGAGAGATAGTTAGATAGAGTGGGAGAGGAATGAAGAGAGAGAGGGAGATGTAGATGGAGATAGAGGGAGAGGAAGATAGAAGGGGAGAGGGAGATGTAGATGGAGATAGAGGGAGGAAGATAGAGGGAAAATGATAGCAATAGACAAATAGAGTGAGAGAGAGTAATGAAAAGAGAGAGGAAGAGGGGATCTAGATGGAGATAGAGGTAGAGGAAGGGAGGTAGAGAGATGTTGATGCATTTACATTCTAACTTTAAGTTTCATTAATTACATGGATCTGCGACGGCTACTCAAACTCCGTCGCCTTCGTTACTGCCACCTAAAATGAGGCGCGATGACGACTTCAACTTCGAAGGTGGCTTTGGAGGTGGCTTCGGAGGTCAGACGGGCGAGTGAGCCCTTGTTTGGTTTGCTGATGGTGATGCGATGTATCGATGATGTGTTGTGATGCAAATATGTGACTGTTGTGATCTATTTTGTCATCTGTTTGTGATATATTGTCTGCTGTGTTTTTGGCCATCAAGCGGGGTAGCATTTCCTATTTTTTAAAAAAATAAAAAAACCTTATTTGCGATGCCTTTTTATTCAGTACCGTCGCCAATAAGGCACCAGGCCATTGCAAACTGGCCTGTGTTATTTGCGACAGCGAGGCCGCGCCAAATAGGGCCTTAATTGCGACATCCAGGCTATCACAAAAGGCCACGTGGGTCCCGTCGGATCACCCCGGGGGGGCCATCGGCTGAAATTATTTGCGACGGCTAGGCCGTCGCAAATAGGACCTAAATTGTGATGGCCTGGCCGTCGCAAATTGATGAGTGGGGCCCACCCGCCCCCTGGCAGTAACTTGCGACGGCCAGTGCCGGCCGTCGCAAATAGCATTATTTGCGACGGTGGCCGTCACAAATAATCTTAATTGCGACGTGTTATTTGCAATGGCCAACCGTTGCAAATAAGTAAAGCCATCGCAAATAGCTTATTTGCGACAGTTTTTACCTTATTTGTGACAGCTCTGACCGTCGCAAATCATCGGAATTCCTATAGTGTGCGATCGGGCGCACCGAGCGTGCGCGCCAGTTACCGAGGTGACTTAAACTCGTGCAACGCATGCATGTCCTTTGAATTCAATTCGAACCACTCCGTGTCCTATCACCACTGCCCCCATAGAGAGACGAACCGTCGGGCTGCTACGATGCTATAAGATCACCCGCGACGCCATCGTCTTCTCCATACGACCACTCTTCCTCTCTTCTCTACGCGCGCCAAGAACACCACAATAGCTAACAAGAAAACGCCACAGCCAAGCCCGTCGAAGGACCCGAAGGGGAAGCGATCGCCAGCGGACTCCCCCCAGACATGGAGTGGGCTCTTCGAAAAATGGCGCCTTGAGCTTGGTACACTTCTAGAGTATACTGGAATGAACACCACGGGCCACTACGTCATCGGCCTCACACACTTGACTGGTCGCTTCGACGCTCTCTGGGAGATGATGGTGACCGAGCTCGGCGTTGGGGGTCGCGACAACCTGGTAGTGGCAATGTCCAGCAAACTGGGCCTAGAACTGCTCGGGGCCCAAGGAGGAGGAGGAGGAGAAGTATTTTTTTTTCTTTTCTTGTTTTTAGTTGTGTTATTTTTCTTTTTTTTTTTGTTTTTAGTTGTGTTTGTAATATATTGTTTTTAAATTAATGAACTTTATGTTGGTGTTTATTGGTGTGCTATCTGTGTAAAAATTGTTGTAATCGCCGATTGATCAGATCATCTAATGGTCCATAACCTCGTCATTTTAGTGAACTACTAAAGATAAACTAATAATGTGATGTCCTAACTACAAATAAAATCTTTCTAGATATGTATTATAAAAACATTGACTAATGGACTATTTATCGCTTTAACGGATGTGTTACACATTTTGATGTAGAAAATCATTTTAGAAAAATGTGTCGTAATTTTTCATAGGTGGTCCTTAACCAAAAGACGCTTGTGAAATGAGTATCTTCAGGAGCGACTACTCAGCTTTTTAGGAGGTTATTAAGACTATGCCGCCAGATAAAATTAGTTTTATAATTTATTTAATATGTTTTCCCAGGCGATGTTTAAGAAGCCGTCGGCCATGAAAAATATTTTCTCTATAAATGAAGTGTCTGACGCACCATGCAAACCTAACATTTTCATTTTGCTGCCAATGCAAGCCCTTCCCCACAACCGCCAAGCCCTCACCCTCGGTGTCGCCGCATAGCGCCATCCTCACCCTCGCCGTTGTCGTCAACGCTGAGCGCTGTCCTCACCCTCGGCGTCACCACCGAGCACCGTTCTCATCCTCGCCGTTGTTGTCAACGCCGAGCGTCGTCACTACCGAGTATCGTCCTCACCCTTGTCGTCACCGTCGATGCCGAGCGCTGTCCTCACCCTCACCCTCACCATCACTGTTGACGCCGAGCGTCGTCCTCATGTTTGTAGATTTTCTGCTCTTTGTATTGTTACTTTGTGTAGATTTTTTTATATACAGTCAGGTTTGCCTTTATCCCATGTATTGTTACTGTTCTTTTGTATATACTCTTTGCAGTAAGATATTGTCAGTACCCTGCAGACGGGGTATCCTCGCACACAGGATGAAGACAGTGAGGCATGTCCGGAGCCGCCATGTGTCCCATAGGCACACAACTTTGCAACAATTTTTAGTGAAAATAATTTCTAGACTTTCATCTAGCAGTTGTGAAACACAAAGCAAGTTGTATTTCAAAATTTTAACAAGTGCCACATCCTTCAAAGTATAGTTATTATTTACTCTAACCGAACCCTTAGAAATTATAGGAGTTGAAGAATTATCAGCAAAAGTAACATTCTCTACACGTGACACAAAAGAAGTGGAGGAGAACCATTCTTTGTTACCGGTCATGTGGTGTGAGCAACCTGAATCCACAATCCAAATGTTCTCCTTCTTCTAGCGTGTAACCTACATAGAAGAGCAACACGTCGATGACTCAATACTGGGGTTAGTCAAAACGCATTCAGGAATCCAGTATTGAGTCACACGACGTCCAGCAGGAATAACACGCGAAAGCTGAGATAAAACAGCAGGATTATGAGCCAAAGATTGAGGATTTTTGTACCCAACTACTGACCTACAAGGTGTTACATGTGTAGCACGAAAAATAGTAGGTTTGGGAGCAAACTTTGCATGTTTTCGACTCATTACAGCAGATTTCATGTTCCTATCATTCGGTTTAGCAAGTGCAGTAAATTTAGCATGAAAATTATGAGATCTAGCAATCATTCTTTCCTTTTTCTTTTGTTTAGCTAGTCTATAACAAAAATCTATGACATGACCATCTCTACCACAGTAGGTACAATGAAATTTAACTTTGTGTTCATGTCTAGATGAGCAAACAACATTTTTATTTGAAACCGAATGAGACAACACTCCAGCAGATTTGAAAACCACTTCTTTTTGTTTAGGAACTGTTTGAATCAAACCACTTCCTAATGAATTTTAAATTTTAGGTGGATGTGCCTTAGCATGAGAATGAGAATCAAAACCTAAACCAGTTTTATCATTGCAAGACTTGGAAGAATTCAGCAGCAAGTTTAGGTTCTTATTCCCATTACAAAACCGATCTAATGTCCTATGCATGTTATTAAGTTTATTGGACAGATCAAGACAATTTTCACATGGAGTTTTTCCTTTTAATTTGCAATTGGAATAAAATTTAACTTCATGAGAACGTAAAGCATTGTTCAATATAGAAATTTCATTCATAGCATCTTGTAGTTTCTTATCAAGATCATCACAAGTAGAACAATGCAAATCAATTGTAGAAGAGCTAGCATCTTTCATGTTTTTATCATTAAGTGCAGCAAGCTCTCTGTTCTTTTCAGTTTTTAACTCAAGTTTATGAAGTGTGGAGGTGTGCGCACTTCTTAATGAAGACAATTGTTCATATATTAAATCACATGAGGGACATGCATCATCACTAGGAATAAAAGTTTTTAAATGGTTGATTTTAGATTCTAGTGATTCAATTTTAATAGCATTGTATCTAAGCTTTTTGTCCTTTTTCTTAAATATAATAGTGGCACGAGAAATAGCATCACACATTTCTTCGCAAGTAGGACATACCTCTTCATTGTCGGTGTTGTGTTCTGCATCCTCCATACTTGATCTTGATTTGCCCGCCATAAAGCACAAGTTTGCCATATCATCTTCATCTTCGTCACTTTCAATGTCTATGTCGCTTGAGCCAAGTTCTTGAAGTGTGGAGATAAAACTGCTCACCAATTGATGTCATGTAAAAACCTTCTTTTTTTTCGTATCTTTTGTAGAGGAGTGCTTTGATCTTGTTTGCTTTTCATCCCGGGAAGTAGGATCTGAAAGGTAAGGGCAATCTGAACGAAAATATCCTGTCTTACCACATTCGAAACATCGTTGAGGTCCAGAGCTTTCTCTCCTTCTAGTTCTCACATTCTGCAATGCTTTTGAGAACCTAGTAGAGAGAAGTACTAGCTCCTCCTCTGGAAACTCCTCAATCTGTTCAAGGGTTAGAGAGGACAACAAAGTAAGTGTACCACAAGATAAAGATTGACAGAAGCTAGGCATGTCACGTTGAGAAACAAAAGCAATAGACTTGTTGGGGTTCTTACATGATATTATGTCAATTTCATGAGTTTTTAACTTGGAATATAGCACATCTAAAGTAAGTGTACTCATGACAGTAGATTCACGAATAGATGTAACATTCATCTCCCAAATTGACATATCTAATACACTTAACAATTGCCTAGCATTTTCAGCATCTGAAAAATTAACATTGACACTACACAAGTTGCTGAGAATTTTATTAAAGCAAGCAAAAAGGTCATCAATAGACTCATTGGGTTGCATCTCAAAGCGCATGTATTATTTCTTGAACATAACTTGCCTTACCTCCTTGATCGTGTTGGATCCTTCGTGGTATTCACAAAGTTCTTTCCACACATCGTATGCAGATCGGAGGTGTGCAACACGGTCAAAGTTGTTTTGAGTTAATCCTTGTATGATCAAGTTCCAAGCCTTGTTGTTGTTGTCGACATCTCTCAGATATATAGCTGTAACTTGATCATTTGATGGCACTTCGTAAGGCTTGTATACCTTCTCCCATATTGCGAAGCCTTGATCCTGGATGAAGGCTTCCATACGTGCCTTCCAAACCTGAAAATCAATACCACAGAACAAGATTAATAAACCACTTTCATTACAGAATTCAGAATATCCTCGAATACAAGCACTAATGATTATTAATAACATGTTCTAACTAATGCAGCCGAAATTATAGGATCAAAGAGCACGTGAAAAGCTACCAGAGGGGGGGGTGAATGGTAGATTAAAAATCTTACGCAGCGGAAACAATTAAATCCCAACCCCTTTGGCAGAAAAACGATCTGTTAAAGAAATCGTGTGTGGGACTAATCTAAACGTATTTCGCCGTGACAAAAGTTATAGATATCAGATATAATCAAGTCACGAAGAAAATTCAACAAGAATTACTCAAATCCGTCGAGAGAAGCTAAAGTTACGATCGAAAGATCGAACAAAGGTCAATCTGTCCTACCCGAGAAAAACAGTTCTGGAACGCTGCAAAGAAACTCATGTAGATAAAAAATAACAAATCCAATGACTGTGAAATTTTGACAGATTATAGATAATCAAGTTGTCAAGACAACCCAAAAAGAATCACGTCAATTGGATCTGTAAAACTTGACTTATGATAAAACCACCGAAGAAAGGTAGTGCTGTGCAGAAACTCGACGAGAAAGACTTGACAGAAACAAGTCGGACGAACAAGGCACAAAAGTTCATTTAAACTATGATCTTTATTCAATAGAACACAAGAGGAATAGCCCCAAAGTTGCCACCCACGAGCTCTGGCCTCCCTTGCTTATATAACCAGCCCTTAGGCCAACCTAATCTCAACTAGGACTCTAATCCTACTCAAATCACGAATCAAAACTTTCCATAACTGCTTAGGACTCTTCTATACGCAGATAGATGCAATCTTAAGACTTCCAAATACCTTAAGAATGTATCCCACATTCCTAAAAGGACTCAAATTCGTGAACCACACGAAATCCTATCATAACCAATTCAAATCTTTCCATATTTGAGTCAAACACGACTCAACCGCAGCCTGAGTCCATAACCTAGTCGGTTGGACCTTTCCGACCAATTCTTTACATCCACATCTCTTCATCACTCCTTGGAACCATGCAGCCACGTCCATGCACTCCTTGCACATGTGCAAACATCTTCCAACGACATCCACGATACCTTCATATGCATTGTTCTTGATTCAAACATGTTGTGCAACCTCCAGATCAAATCAACCACAGTTCCTCCCGAACTTGGTTGTTGAACCTCATCTTCTCCCTAAGACTAGTTCAATGGATACCGTCACCAGCCATGTCTTGAACTCAAGCAACACCTGCACATGAATAAACAATCAATACTTCCGAGCACAAGTCCTTGACTTGACTCCCGTTAGTTCCGAAACTACAACATCTTACGTGAGCACCTCACATAAGCATGTTGCAAACCATAGCAAAATGATATCAGCCTTTACCATCAAAACACACCAAAAACTTAGTAAAAGAATACTAAGCAGCCTTTCCATAAGTGTAAAGCAAGTTCGAAACATTTCACAGTAAAAGCAGGAACATTGCGATCAAGCTTCGAATCTTGCCAAAACTAACCGGAGCTTGAGCCGGAGCTTACCAAAGCTAGTACAACCTAGCGTTGGAGCTAGAAAAACATGTCAGGGCTAACCAGCATAAGTCGGACCTAGCAAAAACATATCGGAGCTTAACAAAGACATGCCGGAGCTATCATAGACATGCCAGAGCTAACAAAGACATGTCGGAGCTAAAGTCGGACCTTGCTAAAAAGATGGTATGGCATCATTCAAAACTTTTATTGTCAAAGCATGTATTCAGCACACATAGGTCTCACAATCTCCCCCTTGATGAATGCATTGGCAACACCATTTAAAATTCGAACATTGGCATGAACAGTTTGGAGAAATATTTTCCCCCCTTTGTAAAACAGAAATAAAATGAGAAAAATAAATTCTCCCCCTGAGAAGAATCATGCCAAAAACAATTGTGAATATGTGCAATGTGTAATCAATTTCTCCCCCGTTCATACTTCTCTTTAAAAATTCACATATTATCTCTCCCCCTTTGACAATGTATTCAACAAGGTTTATAAGACAAATTTTAATTGTTATGAGCATATTATAACATATACATATAAAACAAAGCTCATCCAAGTCATACTATCAAGTAACTTACACTATCACATCAATGAAATACATAAAGTAGTGTAAGCCATGCTAGAGATCAAATGTAATTTCCAATTTAGCAAGTCATGATCTCACAAACTTAACTATTTCAAAATCTGAAAGCATGACACTTGTTGCTGCATTTTATTATTTTCTAAAGCACAAATTTAGATCATATGATATTTGCAAGAGATTATATGCGCATCTGTCTTATTCTAACCAACCAAGCCAAGCCTATGTCATTTGACAATCAGAAGCTTAAGGACATGGTTTTAGTCATACGCAACTTCTTCCAAGTTCATATCTAAGTGCAATGATAAGCCATCTCAAAAGAAGAAGTGCAATGCATGCATATTCTCTTGATCTTTTCTCAATTTATATTTGTTCATAAAAACTCAACATGTGAGTTGATTACTTGATTAATTATTTATGATTAAAAGCACTTGTGAGCATGCAACAAGTTCAAAACAGCAAGAAAGTTCGACCATGACCAGATTTAGTGTAAGTAATTATTCCAATTACTAGACATGGCAAAAACTACAAAATGTATAACACGAGTAATGTAGTAAGAACTTTCAGCATGTAAAAGGAATCAAAGTCATATATGTACGAAATACTATGCTCATATTATTTTAATTTCAGATTCGCATATAGACTTCTCGAGTTTGAAACTCCCCCTCAATGTAAGCCATGAGGATGCATAACCCCTATTTCACTACGAATGAAACAAAAACGAGTGAAATCCAAATATTTTGTAAAAATGTCAGCCAATTGTTGTTCGGTATCTACATGGTGAAGCACAATGTTTCCTTTTTCAACATTATCACGGAGAAAGTAATACCTAATGTCAATGTGCTTAGGTCTAGAATGTTGCACGGGGTTTTTAGCCATGCAAATGGCACTAGTGTTATCACAAAACAGTGGGACACTATCTAGATCAACCCCATAGTCCTTAAGTGTTTGAACAATCCAAAGAATTTGTGAGCAAGCACCAGCAGTGGCTACATATTTAGATTCAGCTGTGGATTGTTCAACTGAGTTTTGTTTTCTAGAGGACCAAGCAACAAGTGAATTACCAAGAAAATGACAAGCACCCGAAGTACTTTTCCTATCAACCCTACAAACCCAAAATCAGCATCGGAAAAAGCTTTCAAAGTAACGGTTGAGGAAGATGGAAGAAAAATGCCAAATTCTTGAGTTCCATGTAAGTACCTGAGAATCCTTTTGACGGCTTTATGGTGTGAAGCACGTGGGGAAGCTTCAAAACATGCACAAAGACATACGTTGAATTGTGTGTTCGACCTTGATGCTGTGAGGTACAAAAGTGATCCGATCATGCTTCTATATTATTTTTGATCGACGGGTTCACAATCTTCATCAAGTTCAACACTACTACAATAAGCCTCATCGCAGGCGGTTCCAAACCTATTATCGCAAACGGTTTTTAAAACCGCCTGAAACAAAGAGTCTATGATAATCCGCAATTTCACAGGCGGAGAAGTGATACCGCCTGTGAAGAAAAATTATCACAGGCGTTTTTTACTTATGCTAGCTGCCTGTGAAGATAAGTTATCACAGGCAGGTGGTGCAGCATATATGTCCGCCTATGATAATTTTCTTAGCACAGGCGGGTCTTGCAGCATAACTAACCGTCTGTGATAATAGTGTTATCACAAGCGGATGTTTACCTACATCAAGCCGCCTGTGAAGACCTTTTACCACAACCGGTTTCTACCTTAACAGTTACTGCCTGTGATAATTAGGTTATCACAGATGGTTCTTTACCTATATCTAGCTGCCTGTGATAATTGTTTTTCACAGGCATGCCTAGCCGTTGGTTAATAACCGCCCGTGATAAGGTATAACCTATGCAGTACTACTGCTGTTATTTCTAATTTCCAGGTCAACTCAATATAGTCACAGAACAAACATCAACAATATCATCACAGAACAAAAGTCAACAATATTATCATCACAGAAGTCAATTTTACTAAAACAATATACATATGTACAAGTTACACATACAATTCATCTCATAGTTTACAAGTTTTCACTAAAAACTGTTTCTATTGGCATAGTCGCAAAGTTCTGGCACATCAGCTGTTGCACCATTCTTATCAAAGAACTTCCCTGTTTTGTGCAAAATTTTGCGACGAATGAACTGACAGAGTTCAGAAGCAATCCAATCGGCTCCTCCATCAGGAATACTTCTACAAACCGGCACTTCTTCATTCAGATTCTTCGTGTGCTGCAATATAACACATAACAAGGTTTAGAATGTGTTGGTTTGAACAATCTCAATGTATAGATCAAAGTGAGAGTATACAGGAATTTAGTTGGTATTTTTAGAGCAGTTGTACTATGAGCAATTGAATTTTGAAGTTGGAATCAAAATATGAAAATAATGTTTCTGGTAATATTGAACAACAGAGAATATAAGTATTAAACTATGCTAGTTACAATGAAAATGAAACTCAAAAGTAAGAAAATAAGGTATCGACATTAAGGATAACTTACATCCTCACGATTCACTCTATATAAGCCGGCGGTCCGAAGATGCTTGCATACATAATACCCGCATAAGACACTCCCAACAGGCTGTTTCAAACAAGCATAATATATTTTAATGTCCAATGCATTCGTATTGGAAGGTCTCTCACCGCCAAGCTGTTCCGCGTAAAACTGCCAAGCGCTGTAATACAAGAAATGTAATATAAAACTTGTCAACACATTCTAAATGTGTGTAAATTAAAATTATTGAATAAATTTACAATTTCAAAATGGAAAGGAAATCTTTGTAACAATCTGGTGGGAAATTGGCCGAGTCCAAGACTGTTGCCTTTCCCTGCATTGGCTTGATGAAGATCATTATGTAGTGATCACTGCAAACAAACAAACACACGTGTTAACAATTACCAATAACTGCTATTTCAATGTCATGTGTTGAACTTACTCGAAGTGGTACGGAGCATTTACAAGGTCCTTGCCGTCTCTGACAAAGTTAAACATTGCATGTCCTATGTAAGTTGCAACTTCTCTCCTTTTATCCTTCTTAAGTTTTGTGATTGCTTTTTCAAAATCTTTTTTTTTTCATGTGCTTGAACTGTTCTGAGTTTCGATCCGCCTTGACGTCGAATAGCGCCTTTGCTATCCTAGTAGGGTCAAGGATACCTGTCTTGTGCACCAACTTTTCATTATCCATGTATTGCATCCTATTGAAGAAGTACAGAATTGTTATAATATCATGAAATGTGTATGCGTGTAGTAAGAAAAGCAAAGACGAAATATTAGAGCACTTACAAGCACCAGACGAGCATCAGGTTGATTTCGAGCATGCCTTGATGCAAAAGGGGACGCAGCTCTTCAAATAAAATGACTCGTCTATCTTCTCTAGTGCTCCATAATGCTTGTTTTGGAATACGAAATGTGATGCAATTAAGATCATATCTTGTGCTGGCAAGGATGTACCACTCATGCATTCTTCTGAGTGAGACGGGTTGTTTGCTAAGTTGTACGGATGTCATGAGCGGCTTCCCATTCTTAAATTTAGGAGGAACATCCTCAAGCTTGTATATTGGAACTCCTGGTTTAACTAAAGCCGTCCGCCGATTATACATGACACCGTCTTCTTCCCACTCCTCGATATTTTCTAATTTTGGCTCATGAGAAGAACGAGATGCACTCGATTTCATAATATTTTCCTTCATAGTTTCCAAATACTTTGACACTTATGATGAAGGTTTCTTATTTTCGTATGGGCTAACATTGATAGGCAATAATGGTCGAGGAGTAGTTGTCAGAAGTTGGACACTGGCTTGTTGAACCTGTTGTTCAACTGATTGCTCTTTACTCCCAGCAGCTGGCTCTAGTACTACTTCAAGCTGTTGCTCAACTGGTTGCTCTTTACTAGCAACAGCTTGCTCTAGTACTGCTTGAAGCTATTGTCCAACTTGTTGCTCTTGGATATCTTTACTAGCAAGGTTACTATCATCCTTGCTGAGACATAGGGGGAGTGGATCTTCCTGGACTGGGAGTGGATCTTCATGCACTTTTGCCTTAGAAAATGGGGTTGCAGTATTTGGAGATGCGACGGGGCTAGAAATTGGCTCATCGTCCAACACAATATTGCATTGGTGCCAAAGGATTAATCGGTTGACAGCCTGCCCCAGAGTCGCGATCCCCTCAGGTGTGACGTGGTCTATTTCATAATCTTTATAATCATTATCAATGATCTGAAGAACTTGCACCACAGCATAATACAACGGAAGTGGATTCCCGTTGAAGTCATGATCAGGCTTTGCCATAGCAGTGGCAATGTGTTTGGTTTTGTTCCCTGCTCTGCCTATCAGGACAAGAAGACGACAAGATCTGTCGTTAGCAATATCATCAACAGGGAACTTATGGGTTGACCCTGAGCCTGGCACAGAACCAACACTGCTAGGGTACGCAGTTGGAGATACTAATTGCTCCTTTTGCACCGGAACCATCACTGTACTCGGTGCCACTAATTGTCTCGATTGTCCAAGTTGTTCCATTATTTCTTCCATATTTTCTTTGACCTTTTGAGCAATCATTTCATCAAGTGTTTTATTAAACTTCTCACGTCTTCTATATGTGTCTTTATCTTTAGGGAAACCATCTAACCAAGACATTTGAGAAAAGACCGCTCGAACCCGTCCGCTGTATTCAGGGTTTCCTAACATAGCAGTAAGTTGGTCATTCTCCCTCTTCAGCTTGAAGAGACCCTTCTGTTGCTTTTCAATTACTTCTTCCATTTTATCCTCTACTTCATTCAGAGAGTCGGGCTTTTCAAGTTTGCCCTCGTCGGTCAAACCTGACCGAGCAAAGACCCATCGTTGAGTTCGCTCATCGCACACTTCTAATGGGTGAGGATTGCCCTTACTAGTAATTTCTTCTAATATCTTATTCCATTTCTGGACTTTGGGGCCATATTCAGCAGACCCCAAGCGATGATGGTATTTGTTCTTTTTTGCAAGCTCTGACCTAGTTGCACTTAGAGCTTTAGCATCAGGTGTGGTCTTTTAACGAACAAACTCTTGCCACTGAGCTTGTGTGATTTTTCCCATCTTCCTCGGGCTAGGCACCTTATCGGCCTTAACATAAGCATTCATTTCACTCTTCCAGCCACGAAACTTCTTGCCGCAAGAGATCAATGTTGCTTTCTTTACTACTTCTTCTGTGCCTTTCGGGAACTTGAATTGTTTCTTTACCCTTTCCCACAACTCATTCTTGGTCTGCTCGGGTAATTTCCTCCAATTCTCGGTTGTGATCGGCACAACCTCCCTAACAAGAAAACTGCATGCATTACGGTACTTGGTAACTGAATCTAGTGGTTCTTGGGGAAGCCCACCTGGACCGACCCTTGTTATGTACATGATGCGGTCCAATGGACCCTTATTGGGACCTCGCTACCCTTGTTTCCGCTTGAGTGAAGCTGAGGATTCATCCATTGGAGAACCTTCTGCGGTTTTAGGAGCCGATGTAACCTCATTGTCTTCGCGATTAATCTAGGTAGAAAAAAATTATAAAACTTCGTATACATGACAACCAACATTAACTTGAACTGCTGAAGTTAAGATTCGTGATCCATACCTCGTCGATAGGATCATATTCCGGGTCTAGATCCACTGAAGTCTTTTTAATTTTTATATTTGAAAAAGGATCCGATGGACTATGATAGGAGCCTGAACTGCTGGAGTCAGTAAACTCCATATTGTCTTCTTTATTGTTACTACCATGACCAGTATTCTTAGGGCTTTCAATGCTAGATCTAATAAGACAAAAAATCTAATAAATGGCATATTAACTCTACATGATGTGTTGCATGAAGAAAAAGATGGAATCATTCTAGGATTTGATAAGGCATTCTAGGGTTTAAGGCGACTGACCAAAAGGTTCCTATACATTGAGAGGGTGACAAGCATGTTAAAGTTGCTTACCAGCAATGGCAATTTTATCTTCTTATTCTAAATAGGCTAGCTTCATTCAGAGTGGCGACCACGTTCTTGAGGTTTACTAGGCGGCGCCTAGCTCCGGACCTATAACTGATCAAGCAAGAGACTAATAGCAGCAGCAGCAACTAGCAATCTCACTTTACACTGACAACCCAAGGCATTCTTGTATCACAGAGATCCGCAACATATGCTCAGACTCCATAGCCACACCTAGTGGTACCTAGATATGGGCATGAGGATGCTCTTGACATCACAAATGAGTTGGCCAGCAACTTGTTTGGCTCCAGATCTAAATATAGCATAACTTTGGTAGCACAGATTAGCTACAATTGCTCAAATGAAGCTGATGGAGCCACAAGTGCAGACATCTTTGGTAGCACAGATTAGCTACAATTGCTCAAATGAAGCTAACTTAGAGAAATAAAAGCAAACTCTAAGCATAGCTAACTCTAAGCAAAAGTAGCCAAATATAGCTAAATATAGCATAACTTAGTCAGAATTAGTCAAGTATAACTATATCTAATGTAACTTAGCCAAAATTAGCCAAATTTGCTCAACTTAACCAAATATAGCTAAATCTTGCCCCTAATAGAGAATTATGTGGCATATGCAAGGCCGATGACAGAAATAGGGAATATACTACTGTTACTAACTAACAATTTCACAGTTTCAGACACACAGAACCAACTACCAATTTATCGTGATATAACCATCCACATAAATCTTGCCCCACCGAACCCTAACCAAAGATGCCACTGAACTTGACAGTTTTTCGAATTCCACCGAAACCTAACCAAGGATGCCTACCATTTTCCAATTCCCGAAACCTAACCAAGGATATGCAAGGCGGCGACGATCACGGTGAGGGAGGCGGCACAACGAAGGAGTATGGAAGGTCGAAGGGTTTAGGGTTTACCTTGAAGCTCGGCGGCGACGGCAATGGCTTTGCTCGCTGTACCTGGAAGTGACGAGGGCGAAGCTCGACGGCGAACAAACGAAATTTTGGCAGCCTAACGACGTCTAAGTGTTTCTCTCGGGTTAGGTTTTCCTAACGTTGCCAAGGGGTATATATAGACTCCCATTTCCTCAGACGGATTTTAAGTACCGACCGCCTGAGAAGATGGTTACCTCAGGCGGGTATTACTTACCAACCGCCTGAGAAGATAGGATTATCTCAGACGGTTGGTAAGAAACACCCGCCTGAGATAAACTTCTTCTCAGATGGTTATTAAGGACCAACCGCCTGTGAAGATATTTACTTCTTCTTAATTAATATTCTTGATTAAATGTGGGTCCTTTAAAAAGGCAAAATTCCACTTTCTTGTAATATTATTGATAAGTAAAGGTTACCATTAAATTGCACTTCATAAATCCTTTGAAATTGGTCAGAACATAAAAACATACAACAAATTCTATTTTTCATTTTTTTATCTTGATGAATATAATGTTTTTTCATTTATTTTTTCAGTGGACATTTTTACTCATCATACCAACCTCTATGAATTTTTTTAGATTTTTTAAAATTTTTTTGAATCAATGTGTGTTCATAATTTGATGAATGCCTCATATGTATATGAGCATTTAGTTAGAATGATGGATAATTTGAAGTTTGACATGTTGGAATGCTTTAAAAAAAATTAACAAAATTCATACATGTATAAATGATACAAGTATGTTCATACAAACAAATTTGAGTGAATGATCTTTTTTTATGAGATACACAAATGTGAATAATATGTGACTAGAAATTAATTTGATATTTACCAATACATTACAATGTCAGCTATACAAGTTTTAAAATATTTTGCTCAGGTGGTAGATGTTAATTTTATACAAATGTAGAAGAAAGAATCATCGAATTTGGACACAATTTGCAGAATCTAAACATGTTTGAGTATTTATATTGGAATCTAAATAAAAAAGCAGCAAGGGATAAGGAAACTGAAGAACAGTATTGGGCATTATCTCAGGCGGTTGGTAAGTAACACCCGCCTGAGATAAACTTCTTCTCAGGCGGTTGGTAAGTAAAACCCGCCTGAGAAAAATTTAAGCATCGCCTATGAAAAACGGACGCCTACATAAAGACCCCTCACCTACGGACGTGTCGACGTCCGTACGCGACCTTTCTTTTCCCCGAGGCGCGACCTTTCAATGCGCGGTAAACCAACTGCTCCACGCGGCCCTTATTAAATACGTGCCATTACCCTTTAGTTCTCCACAAGCGCGTCGCTCACTTTGAATCCTTTTATTCGTCTTCCTCCGCTCCGACGACCCAACACCACTATGGCTGACCTTCCGCCGCCAAGTCCTCTGAGGGAGCCACCTTGCAAGAAACAATGTTGCAGCACCCCCAAGAGGATCAACACCCAGCAGCGCCTCCTCATGGTGCGAGAGGCGTACAACAATATGTCTCACGCCATGAGTGCCTTGGGGCTGGGTACCCTTCCATAGTATCCTGGAATGGGTACTACCGTCGGCCACTACCTCTACGCCCTCACGGGGGTGGCTGATTGTCTCGACATTCTATTCGCGACGATGGCCCAGGTTCTTGGCTCCGAGGGCCGCATAACGCTGGTGGATGCGACGGCTAGCAACCTCATTCTTGGGGTTGCACCGCCGGTGCAGCCGGTGCAACGGGTCCTGTCTCCTATTGCACCGGCGCCAGAGTCGCCGCCGGAGGACGAGGAGGAGGAGGAGGAGGAAGAGGAGTAGGAGTAGGATTTAATTAGTTTTTCTTTGTTGTTTTTAGTTGCTTCTATTTTGTAAATATTGTTAATGAATGAAATCTATCTTTGTTCATCTATGTGATTGAATATTACTTGTGTATCTTGTGTGTTCTTTTGTGAGATGTGTAATTGAATATTGTTAATGAATGAGTATCTTATGTGTTCTTCAACTGTGTGAATAAATGAATGAATGTGTAGTGTGTTCATCGTGTTCCTCAGACTCGGGTATCATAAGGTAATTATCTCAGGCGGTTGTTAATTCAAACCCGCCTGAGAAGAAGATTATCTCAGGCGGTTGGTAAGTAATACCCGCCTGAGATAAACTTCTTCTCAGGCGGTTATTAAGTACCAACCGACTGTGAAGATATTTACTTCTTCTTAATTAATATTCTTGATTAAATGTGGGTCCTTTAAAAAGGAAAAATTCCACTTTCTTGTAATATTTTTGATAAGTAATGGTTACCATTAAATTTCACTTCATAAATCCTTTGAAATTGGTCAGAACATAAAAAACATACAACAAATACTATTTTTCATTTTTCTATCTTGATGAATATAATGTTTTTTCATTTATTTTTTTAGTGGACATTTTTACTCATCATACCATCCTCTATGAATTTTTTCAGATTCTTTTAAATTTTTTTGAATCAATGTGTGTTCATAATTTGATGAATGCCTCATATATATATGAGCATTTAGTTAGAATGATGGATAATTTGAAGTTTGACATGTTGGAATGCTTTTAAAAAATTAACAAAATTCATACATGTATAAATGATACAAATATGTTCATACAAACAGATTTGAGTGAAGGATCTTTTTTTTTATGAGATACACAAATGTGAATAATATGTGAGTAGAAATTAATTTGATATTTACCAAAACATTACAACGTCAGCTATATAAGTTTCAAAATATTTTGTTCAGGTGGTAGATGTTAATTTTATACAAATGTAGAAGAAAGAATCATCGAATTTGGACACAATTTGCAGAATCTAAACATGTTTGAGTATTTATATTGGAATCTAAATAAAAAAGAAGCTAGGGATAAGGAAACTGAAGAACAGTATCGGGCATTATCTCAGGCGGTTGGTAAGCAATACCCGCCTGAGATAAACATCTTCTCAGGCGGTTATTAAGTACCAACTGTCTGTGAAGATATTTACTTCTTCTTAATTAATATTCTTGATTAAATGTGGGTCCTTTAAAAAGGCAAAATTCCACTTTCTTGTAATATTATTGATAAGTAAAGGTTACCATTAAATTTCACTTCATAAATCCTTTGAAATTGGTCAGAACATAAAAAACATACAACAAATGCTATTTTTCATTTTTCTATCTTAATGAATATAATGCCTTTTTATTTATTTTTTCAGTGGACATTTTTACTCATCATACCAACCTCTATGAATTTTTTCAGACTTTTTTAAATTTTTTTGAATCAATGTGTGTTCATAATTTGATGAATGTCTCATATGTATATGAGCATTTAGTTAGAATGATGGATAATTTGAAGTTTGACATGTTAGAATGCTATTAAAAAAATTAACAAAATTCATACATGTATAAATGATACAAATATGTTCATACAAACGAATTTGAGTGAAGGATCTTTTTTTATGAGATACACAAATGTGAATAATATGTGAGTAGAAATTAATTTGATATTTACCAAAACATTACAATGTCAGCTATACAAGTTTTGAAATATTTTGTTCAGGTGGTAGATGTTAATTTTATACAAATGTAGAAGAAAGAATCATCGAATTTGGACACAATTTGCAGAATCTAAACATGTTTGAGTATTTATATTAGAATCTAAATAAAAAAGAAGCAAGGGATAAGGAAACTGAAGAACGGTATCGGGCATTATCTCAGGCGGTTGGTAAGTAATACCCGCCTAAGATAAACATCTTCTCAGGCGGTTATTAAGTACCAACCGCCTGTGTCGATGTCCGTGCGCGACCTTTCGTTTCCCCGAGGCGTGACCTTTCAAATCGTGGTTGGTATATATTTACTTCTTCTTAATTAATATTCTTGATTAAATATCTTCTCAGGCGGTTGGTAAGTAAAACCCGTCTGAGATAAAGTTAAAAACCGCCTGTTAAAAACTGATGCCTATATAAGGACCCCTCACCACAGTCAAAACGCAACCCTGGAGAATTTATATGGACGCCGCAAGGCTGCTGAATTTCCCCTGCGTCGCTCCGCCGCCCAGCCCATACTGTCGCGCCGCCGCTCAACCCCGTACCGCTACTTTTCCACCCAGCCAGCCCACCGTGCTGACGCCTCCCCACCGTGCTGACGTCTCTGCAAGGTAAATGTAGTTTCCTTACTTTTTCTTTGTATATTTTAATTAGCTGATAAGCTGTTAGTTTTGTGTGTCCCGTTATATGGATTTTGTCCTTTTGCATGTGTAAGGACTGTATGGATTGTGTTCTGGTATATTGATGTATGGACTATATGGATTGTTTCCTTTTTGTGTGTTCTGCTAGTTTGGTCTTTTATATATTGATGTATGGACTATATGGATTGTTTCATTTTTGTGTTTTCTGCTAGTTTGGTCTTTTATATATTGATGTATGGACTATATTGTAATAAGCTTATTGTAGTTTGTACCTATTATGTGACATGAATATGATGTTTAATTAACATATGCTATTGTAATATATATAAGATGCATGAAGTTTACCCAAACTTGTAATTGTAGTTTTATTTGTTTTCCATTTCAATATGCTACTTGTGTGTGCGTACCTCCTGCTTGCATATATTTTGAAGGAGTGATTAGGGTTAGCTTTCTAGGGAGATGGTTTTACAACTCACCCATTTAGTTACCATCGTTGGATGGGATCCGATGTCAAGATATAACGGACCGGATCCCACCCAAACCTAGCCCATGCTGCTGGGCCTATTTGCCCCACGACTTCAATCCTTCACCCCCGATTGCTGCTCCCGACGCCTTCGACTCCGTCCGCCTCAAGGTGCAGTAGGGTTGGGCATTGGCGACCATACCTTCTCGTTGCTAGGTGACATCAATGGTGGCAGGGTGCAGAAGCCAGTGACAGGGCCATCTACAAGCGGCAGCGAGGTCGGGAAATGACACCGGGGGTGGAAGGCGGCACCGGGGCCAGCTGCAGGTGGCGACAAGGTTGAATACAGTGTTGGAGGCACTGGGGCCAGCTGCCAACGGCGGCGACACCGAAAGACGGAGGTGATGGCCAAAGCCGCGGGCGACGACGCGCGGTGGTCGGTGGAAAGTCGGCGGCAGTCACCGAAGTGGCGAAGTGGAGCCGTGCCACGCTCCAGCAGTGCGCCTCTCCATCGCGTTAGGTCGGGGGCGGTGGCAAAAATCCACCCGTACCCACACCCGTCGGGTGCAATACCCGTCGGGTACCCGTACTCGCGGGTATAATTGCCATCCCTAGATCCCACCCAGACCTAGCCCATGCCACTGGGCCTGTTTGCCCCACAACTTCAATACTTCACCCCCGCCTCAAGACGTCGCCCGTCTCCTACGTTAGTCACCCTAATCATTCTTGTTATGTCTCTGTAAATTCATTTTATAGAAGACCTTTAAAGAATATGTTTGGCCAAATTTTGTAAATCTGACAAAAATTCTATTATTGAAGCATGGACCGTCGAGCGTGGATGTATAACAGGCCAAGACCCGATCCTAGGTACATTCATAACGTTGCAAATTTTATTGAAGCATCCAAGAGACATGCGAAGTTGCAAAAGATAGATGACATATTATGTCCATGTATCGACTGCGAAAATAAGATTGCTTGGACGGATACTATAGTAATCTAATATCATTTGGTGAAAAGAGGTTTCAAAAAAAAACTACACAATATGGACAGAGCATGGTGAGTTAGATACACATGATATGGATAAAGATGATGAGAGAGGTTCAGATGATGATAATGTTCATATCGATGATGGTAGTGACAATCAAGCTGGTGATGATGATGATGAGTTCCATTGTGAGGAGATGTTGCGTCACATTAAACCATATGTATTGACTTCTATGGGAGCAAGCAAAGGTTTAAGTAAAATGGAGACATTGCAGAATGCGGCGATGGAGCTTTTATATGATGAATCAAACGGTTATGATAAAGAGTTTACTACATTGCGTGCAGTCTTAGAACTAATAAAGTTGAAAGCTATGCACGGATGGTCCGATTGTAGTTTCTCTGATCTTTTGAATCTTCTGACAGAAATTCTTCCAAATCCAAATAAACTGCACAGAAGCACTTATAAAGCGAAGAAACTTCTTTGCCCGATGGCACTAGGTGTGACAAAAATACACGCTTGTGTGAACCATTGTATTTTGTATCGCAAAGAGCATGAGCTCGCAACTAGATGCCCCATTTATGGTGTCAGTAGATATAAGAAGGACTACAATCACCAATATGTTACCAACATGAAAAAGACTCGGAAGAATAAGAAGTTTATTATTGGTCCTGAAGGTGACGATGACGATACTTCTGCCGATGCAGACGAAAAGAATAAGAGAAAAATTCCTGCCTTGGTGATGTGGTACCTTCCGGTAATTAATCACTTGAAGCGTTTGTTCTCAAACCCTAGGGAGGCTGAACTTATGCGTTGGCGTTCCGAGCAACACAAGAAGAATGAAAAACATATACGACACCCTGGTGATGCAACGCAGTGGAAAAATTTTGATATTCAGTATACAGAATTTGCGAAGGAAATCATAAATGTGAGGTTTGCCTTGGGTACAGACGGAATGAATCCGTTTGGTGAAAAAAGGAGCATACACAGCACATGGCCCGTGGTCTTAACGATGTACAACCTACCGACGTGGTTTTGTCACAAAAGGAAATATATTTTGTTATCTGTTCTTATCCAAGGTCCAAAACAACCCAGCATCGAAATTGATGTGTTCTTGGAACCTTTAATGGAAGATATGGCAAAATTGTGGAATGAAGAGGTACGTACATGGGATGAGTACAAGCGGGAGTATTTCACGCTAAGAGCAATTATATTCGTTACCGTGCATGATTATCCCGGACTGTTTACATTATCGGGATAAATGAAAGGGAAGAAAGGTTGTGTTAGGTGCGTGGATAGAACTGGATTTCTATACCTTAATTCATCCAGAAAGACGGTGTACATGAGACACCGACGGTTCTTGACAGATACACAGAAGTATAGGAAGATGAAAGAACAATTTGATAACAAAATTGAAAAATATACTACACCAAAACCTTACAGCGGAAAACTTGTGTTTGTAATGGTCAAGAACATTCATATTGCTTTCAGTAAGGGCAAAAATAGTAAAGGAATTAAGAGAAAGAAAAGTACATCTTCGAATGATACAACTGACATGGCTTTCAAGAAACAATCAATTTTTTTCAAGTATCTTCCGTATTGGAAGAATCTAGAATTTTGCCATACTATTGATTTGATGCACGTTACAAAGAATGTATTTGACAGCATCATTTGGACCTTGTTGGACAGGCCGAGGAAAATAAAGGACGGATTAAATTCACGTATGGACCTAGTAAATCATGATTTGAGACCAGGCCTTCATCCAGTATAAAAGGCGAACGGGAAGCATTACCTTCCCCCAGCCAGCTACAACTTGACGCTGGAAGAGAAAAAAACAATTTGTGAATGCTTGCGTGGGATCAAAGTGCCCACGAGTTTCTCATCCAATATCCGCAAACTAGTCTCGATGAAAGACTTGTCTTTATTCGTTTATAATTCTCACGACTGTCACATGATGATGACAGTTTTCCTTGCCATTGCAATAAGAGTCATCAAACCTGAGCATGTAAATGTTGTCATCACACGTTTGTGTTACTTCTTCAATGCAGTATCACAAAAGGTGATAGCACGTGAAGATTTAGACTATCTAAAAACATACATCGTCGAGACAATGTGCAAGCTTGAGATGTGTTTCCCACCATCCCTTTTTTGATATGCAAGTACACATAATCATACATCTTGTTGATCAGATAAATGCATTGGGGCCACTATATTTACATCATATGTTTTCGTTGGAGAGATATTTAGGAGTATTAAAAGGTTATGTGTGGAACCGTGCTCACCCAGAGGGTTCAATTATGGAAGGATACACCATTGAAGAAGTGATTGAGGGTTGCGCTGATTACATCAAAGATGGAAAATCGATAGGTGTGCCTATACCGGTACATGAGGGTAGACTACGTGGGAGAGGCTAAGTGGGTAAGAAAACTTTTATCGTTCAAGATTACATGAATGTACACCGTGCACATTTTGGTGTACTACAACAGCTCGCAATAGCTGAGTCGTACATCGAGGAACACCAAATTGAGCTTCGTGATAAAAACCAAGACCGCACAGAGGACTGGATCATGAAAGAGCACAGAAGATGTTTTACTGAATGATTAATGGACAAAAATATACCATATAGAAACACTATAGAAGAGGCAACAATGAAGAAGTTAGCTTCTGGCCCATCTGCTTTGGTGACATCATGGCAAGCATATGACATCAGTGGTTACACATTTTACACTAAAGAAAAAGACGGTAAGAGTGTTGCACAAAATAGTGGTGTTCGTATTGAGGCTTATGATTCACAAGGGCAGAAGACCACATACTTCGAGTTCATAGAGGAAATATGGGAACTCGATTATGGCGAAAGAATGGTAATACCCGTATTTAAGTGCCAATGGGTCAAACATCCTGATGGTGTGAAAGTGGACAATTACGGGCTGACACTAGTAGACTTTAATAAAGTGGGTTATAAAGATGACCCGTGGGTTCTCGCCGATAATGTTGCACAAGTTTTTTATGTTCAAGATCCAGAAACTGAGAAGATGCACGTAGTTGTTTCTGGAAAGCAAAATATTGTTGGGGTTGAGAATGTGGGAGATAATGAAGAGGAATATAATCAGTATGAAGAGATGTACCTTTTCACCGAACCGGAAAACATCAAGCGCGTAGAGAGAAGCATTAAAAAGAATTTGAAACCCTATATGCGTGAAGATGTCAATGCTGGAAAAATGTATATAGCAATGCGAGATGATATATATTGTATATATTTGTATCTTCTGAAATCAACTTAGAACAATGTTCTTTTTCAGCTTTAGATAGCATGTTTCGAACACTATTAAATTCAGCTTCTGTTTCGAGCTCCTGTCAAGCTAATCCCTTCACAGCAAGCTCTTGTAGATGCAAGTAACACCCGACACTCATCATTTGGATTGTTAAAAGCTTCAATTGAAGTCTGACGATACTTCCCGTCCATTTGAGCGCTTGTTTGGATAGGAGTACGCCCAAACAAGCCCTGCAAGATTTCTTTCTCTTCTCTCCATTTTGATAACTTACGAAGATGCTACTTTATCAGTTCTAATGGCTGAATATATTGACTACAAATAAGTACCATCTCTCTTAGTCTTTTACACAAGCGAGAAAACGTACAACTTCAATCACAAATCTTGTTTGTACCATTTTCATAGGAATTTGACCTTAATCTTTCAAGCATAGATTTATCAATAATTGAAGCTTCCTCATCAGACATGTTAATGACAGTTACAAGGGAAGGGTGTGTCGAAGCTAACGAAATCTCAATTGGACTGAAGACAAAGAGATGCTGCATATGATTGATAATGTCCAGGTTAGACAACATGAAGCTATGATGACAACCTTCAACAACATGAAAAGTGATGCCAAGGTTATGCTTGCATCAACCAAGACATGTTGTGAGGGTATAACACTTGTTGGGGCAAGCATAACCTTGGCCAAAATCATAAATCACGACAGCGTTGATTACTCTGAAAGCGCCATGGATTACTCTGAAGTTTACCGAGTACGCACGGAGAAAACTTCAGAGTAATCCATGGCGGCTTTAGAGTAATCCACGGTGGCGTGATTTTTGATTTTGGCCAAGGTTATGCTTGCCCCAACAAGTGTTATACTCTCACAACATGCCTTGGTTAATGCAAGCATAACTTTGGCTTCACTTTTCATGTTGTTGAAGGTTGTCATCATAGCTTCACGCTGTTTAACCTGGACATTGCCACTCATATGCAGGATCTCTTTATCTTCAGTCCAATTCAGATTTCGTTAGCTTCGACACATTCTTCACTTATAACTACCATTAACATGTGTGATAAGGAAGCTTCACTTATTTGATAAATCTATGCTTGAAAGATTAAGATTAAATCCCTACGAAAGTGTAAAAACAAGATTTGTGATTAAAGTTGTTCACTTACTCGCTTGTGTGAAGTACTAAGAAAGTGGGTACTGATTTTTAGTCAATATATTTAGGCATTAAAATTGAGAAAGGAGCATCTTCCTAAGTTTTCAAATGGACAGGAGAGAAAGAGATCGTTCAAATGGATGGGAAAATCCTTCCAAGGATCGTCAGGCTTCAAATTCATGCTTTCAACAATTCAAATGATGAGCCACGGGTGTTACTTGCATCTACAATAGCTTGCTGTGCAGGGATTAGCTTGACAGGAGCTTAGCAGCATCAGAGGCGGTTATTAAGTACCAACCGCCTGTGAAAAATTTAAAAACCGCATATGAAAAACTGACGCCTATATAAAGACCCCGCGGAGGCACGCCTCTGCCCAGTCCCACATCGCGCCACGAGGTACCTAAGTAAATTCGCATAGTTTCCTCACTATGCATTGCATGCTACCTTATTTTTTTGTATATTTTCATAAGCTGCCAGTTTTGTGTGTTGGTATATGGATTGTGTCCTTTTGCATTTGTGTACATATGCGTTTGGACTCAATAATTTGGAAGTTTGGAAGTTTGGTCTTTCAGATAATGATGTCTCGGGCGTGTAGCTGATTGAAGGAGGAGGGCTTGGCGTGGCGCAAGGACCATCCCCATGTATGTACATATGGCACACCGGTTGCATGGTTGTATATACATATGTATCTGTAATGGACTGATGAACTTAACTGTAGTTTGTTTTTCTGTCTTGTTTGTTTTTGGTATTTTCAATTTCTCTGCGTAGGGTTTCTCTGCGAAGCCTGAATCGGGAGATTTATTGAAGTGGCAGTGCATCGTCCCCGGTAAAGAAGGGGTAAGTCATGAAGAACCAGCACAATATGAGATCAACCATCGTCCTCCTATTAATAAATTTCTTTTGCAGACTGAATGGGAAGATGGTTACTGTCCCCTGACAATCTCCTTCTCTGAGGACTATCCCTTGGTGCCTCCAAGATGCGCCTTTCCAAGTGGGTTCTTCCACCTAAATGTCCATCGTTCGGGAGCACTCTACATCGGGATTCTTGATCAAGACACTGTAAGATAGACCTATTTTGCTCATGTAATTAATACTTAATTGTTGTCAAACTTATTTGAACTGGTTTCTTATATTGCTTAAATTATATTTCGTAGGGGTGGTGCAGTGCTTTTAAAATCAAAACTATACTACTTGAAGTTCAACGTTTGCTGCATCAGCCAAATGTGCCCGATGTTGAAAATGATTGCTATAATCTACTTATCAAGGTTAGATGACACTTTGACTTAGTGACCAATGTAGGTTATTCATTCCTCCGACATTTGTTAATTTAAATAATGTCAATATTTTCAGGATCCAGTGGAATATAAGAGACGTGTTCGGGAGCAAGCAGGACGGTACAATTTAGACTGATCGATGGGAGCTTCATCGTCGATCTACAATAAATGTAGCATGATTTTTGTTTTCTACTTGACAGGGCACTTCATCGTCGTCGTTTGCAGCTGTTACAGAGAGAGGCTCACTTAAACTTGTGCTCAGTGTGTAAAGATGTTATCTTTGAACAATTGTAAAGCCTCTAATGGTGTATTATCACAATTAAGCCAGCCTCACTGGTGATCGAGCATTTCCTGCATTACTGTACTAGTATCAGCTCATCTGTGTTTTTTTCCTGATACAATTTTCCCTGCAACGACTACATATGGTTGTGATAATTGCAACGACTACATCCCTGTAATTTCAATGAAAACCGCTTGTGATAATTGAACAACTACATACGGTTCTTAAACAATGACTGCCGGTGAAAATACATGATCTTCTCAGGCCGTTGTTAATGAAGAACCACCTGTGAAGTTCATTACATTACAGGCGGTTACTAATTAAGAACCGCCTGTGAAGATCATGTATTTACCCAGGCGGTTGTTTCTTAAAATCCGCCTGTGATGTTATTTTATTGCATGCGGTTCTTAAGTAATAACCGCCTGAGAAGATCGAGTATTTACCCAGGCGGTTGTTTTTTAAAATCCGCCTGTGTTGTTCTTTCATCACAGGCGATTATTATATCATTCGTCATCACAGTCGCATATTTTTAAGGACCGCCTGTGTTTGAAAAATTGAGGCGCCTGTAAAAATGCATTTTGTAGTAGTGCAAGTATTGTTGTTGTTCCAATTGGTGTTCGAAGAGGCTTGCTTTTGTCCATGTTGAAACGCCATAGGAGGTCTTTTGTATACTTCGTTTGATGCACAAAGGTACCCTCTTTGGTTTGCTTGATTTGCTGCCCCAAAAAGTACGTGAGTTCTCCCATCATACCCATCTAAAAATCTTGAACTCATCATAACTGAAAACTTGGACATAAGATCATGAGAAGCACAACCAAAGATAATATCATCCACATACACTTGAACGAATAATGAGTCATTGCCATGCTTAAGCATAAAAAGAGTTTTATCAACCTTGCCCATGGTAAACCCCTTTTCAAGTAAGAATGTTTTTAACCTATCATACCATTCTCTAGGGGCTTGTTTGAGACCGTACAAGGCTTTGGATAGTTTGTAAACATGATTAGGAAAATCTGGATTTTCAAAACCCGGTGGTTGTTTGACATAAACCTCCTCATCTATGTAGCCATTAAGAAAAGCACTTTTAAAATCATTAGATGCAGCAAAAGCTAACAAAATTCTTATGGCTTCTAATCTAGCAACAGGAGCAGAAGTTTCATCAAAATCTAGACCTTCAACTTGAGTGAAGCCTTCAGAACCCAACCTAGCCTTATTTCTAACCACAACCCCATCCTCACTTTGTTTATTTTTAAACACCCATTTAGTTCCAATTAAAGTGTGGCCTTGAGGTGGAGGTACAAGTTTCAAAACATTATTTCTTTCAAAATTTTCTAACTCTTCTTGCATGGCAATAATCCAGATTCATTAGTGAGTGTGTGATATATCTTTGGGTTCAAAATAAGCAACAAAAGCAGAATGAGCATGAGAGTTTGGATTGCAAAACCTGGACCGTGTGACTCGTTCATGCAAGCTTCCAATAATTTGTTGTGGAGGATGACTTTTGAGAACATGGAGGGGAGTGGGCACTTCACAAGCTTCTTCTTCTTCATGTTCATCACGAATCGATGAGCTTGTGACTTGAGGAGGATCTGGACCAGCGATGGTGGTCATCGGTGCTGGCTATGAATCAAAATCAGGAGCTGGAACAATGTCATTAGCTGCTGAATTTTCGGGCAGCAGCTCCACCTCTTCCTCATCTTCAACGAAAATGCTCTCCCCCTGCGGATATGGATCTGGACCTGCAATGTTTGAGCTAGTACCTGGGCTAGCTTCATCAAAAGACACCTCACAAGTCTCCACAATTTTGTTAGTGTCAAGTAAAAGCACACAGTAGCCTCTAGTATGAGATGGATAACCAAGAAACATGCCATCAACGGATCTAGGTTCAAATTTATCAAGATTACCATGTTTCTTAACAAAGTATTTGCAACCAAAGACCCGAAAGTGTGTAACACTAGGCCTATGTCCAAACCGAAGGTCATATGGTGTTTTACCTAGCTTAGCGCGTAAGAAAACACGATTTGAGACATAACAAGCAGTTGCAATCGCATCAGCCTAAAATTTCCTAGGAGTTTGATATTCATCAAGCATAGTCCTAGCCATCTCAAATAAGGTTCTGTTCTTTCTTTCTACAACACGGTTTATGATCTATTACATTTTCAGCACAAAAATGATCAAAAGATTGATTTTTAATTTCGGTTTCGTTATCACTTCTAATTGCTTTTAAAGATCTTCGGTGATCAATTGATAATCTAAGAAATAAAGTTCTACAGTGACTAAAATCTTCATTCTTAGATGCCATACAGTAAACCCAATAGTATCTAGAATAATCATCAACAATCACAAGAACATACCATTTACCTCCGAAGGATTGAACGCATGAAGGTTCTACGGTGTCAAGGTGCAAAAGTTGACCCGGTTCAGTTGTCATGATCATTGTGAGAGGAGTATGTGAACCTTCAACCATCTTAGCATGTCTACAAGAAGAGCACATAATTTCTTTGTCCCCTTTAAGCTTAGGCAGCCCACGTATGCGATCAAGAGCACTAACATGCGTTAGATGATCAAAGCCTACGTGACCAAGTCTACGATGCCAAAAAATATAAGTCCTTTGAACCATTAGCAACTAGACACCTATGGTTAGAGGAAGACATATCAAAATAAGCTTTAAAAACTCTTCCAAACCAAGACATGTTAAAAATAAGCTCACTATTTGAATTTACAACTTTACAACAATTTTTAGTGAAAATAATTTCCAGATTTTCCTCTAGCAGTTGTGAAACAGAACGCAAGTTGTATTTCAAATTTTTAACGCATCCTTCAAAGTGTAGTGATTATTTACTCTAACCAAACCCTTAGCAATTATAGGAGTTAAAGAATTATCAGCAAAAGTAACATTCTCTACACGTGACACAAAAGAGAGGGAGGAGAACCATTCTTTATTACCGGTCATGTGGTATGAGCAACCTGAATCCACAATCCAAATGTTCTCCTTCCTCAAGCATGTAACCTACATAGAACAGCAATACGTCGATGACTCAATACTAGGGTTAGTCAAAAGGCATTTAGTAATCCAGTACCGAGGCACACGACGTCCAGCAGGAATAACACGCGAAAGTTGAGATAAAACAGCAGGTTTATGAACCAAAGCTTGAGGATTTTGTACCCAACTACTGACCTACAAGGTGTTACATGTGTAGCATGAAAAACATTAGGTTTGGGAGCAAACTTTGCATGTTTTCGACTCATTACAGCAGATTTCATGTTCATATCATTCAGTTTAGCAAGTGCAGCAAATTTTGCATGAAAGTTATGAGATCTAGCAATCATTCTTTTCTTTTTCTGTTGTTTAGCTAGCCTATAACAAAAATCTATGACATGACCATCTCTACCACAGTAGGTACAATGAAATTTAACTTTGTGTTCATGTCTAGATGCGCAAACACCATTTTTATTTGAAACCGCATGAGACAACACTCCTGCAGATTTGAAAACCACTTCTTTTTGTTTAGGAATTGTTTGAATCAAACCACTTCCTAATGACTTTACAATTTTAGGTGGATGTGCCTTAGCATGAGCATGAGAATCAAAACCTAAACTAGTTTTATCATTGCAGGACTTGGAAGAATTCAACAGCAAGTTTAGGTTCTTATTCCCATTACAAAACCGATCTAATGTCCTATGCATGTTATCAAGTTTATTTGACAGATCAAGGCAATTTTCACATGAAGTTTTTCCTTTTAATTTGCAATTGGAACAAAATCTAACTTCATGAGAACGTAAAGCATTGTTCAATATAGAAATTTTATTCATAGCATCTTGTAGTTTCTTATCAAGATCATCACAAGTAGAACAATGCAAATCAATTTTAGAATAGCTAGCATCTTTCAAGTTTTTATCATTAAGTGCAGCAAGCTCTCTATTCTTTTCAATTTCTAACTCAAGTTTATCAAGTGTGGAGGTGTGCACACTTCTTAATGAGGACAATTGTTCATATATTAAATCACATGAGGGACATGCATCATCACTAGGAATCAAAGTTTTTAAACGGTTGATTTCAAATTCTAGTGATTAAATTTTAATAGCATTGTCCCTAAGCTTTTTGTCCTTTTCCTAACTATAATAGTGGCATGAGAAATAGCATCACATATTTCTTCGCAAGTAGGACATACCTCTTCATTGTCGCTGTTGTGTTCTGCATCCTCCATACTTGATCTTGATTTGCCTGCCATGAAGCACAAGTTTGCCATACCATCTTTATCTTCGCCACTTCCAATGTCCACGTCGCTTGAGCCAAGTTCTTGAAGTGCAGAGATAAAACTGCTCACCAATTGACGTCCTGTAAAACCCTTCTTTTTCTTCGTATCTTTTGCAGAGGAGTGCTTCGGTCTTGTTTGCTTTTCATCTCGGGAAGTAGGACCTGAAAGGCTAGGGCAATACGAACGAAAATATCCTGTCTTACCACATTCGAAACACCATTGAGGTCCGGAGCTTCCTATCCTTCTAGTTCTCACATTTTGCAATGCTTTTGAGAACCTAGTAGAGAGAAGTTCTAGCTCCTCCTCTGGAAACTCCTCAATCTGTTCAAGGGTTAGAGAGGACAACAAGGCAAGTGTACCACAAGATAAATATTGATCGGAGCTAGGCATGTCACGTTGAGAAATAAAAGCAATAGACTTGTTGAGGTTCTTACGTGATATTATGTCAATTTCATGAGTTTTTTACTTGGAATATAGCACATCTAAATAAGTGTACTCATGACAGTAGATTCACAAATATATGTGACTTTTATCTCCCAAGTTGACATATCTAATGCACTTAAGAATTGCCTAGCATTTTTAGCATATGAAAAATTAACATTGACACTACACAAGTTGCTGAGAATCTTATTAAAGCGATCAAAAAGGTCATCAATAGACTCACCGGGTTGTATCTCGAAGCGCATGTTTTCTTTCTTGAACATTTCTTGTCTTACCTCCTTGATCGTGTTGGATCTTTCGTGGTAGTCACAAAGTGCTTTCCACACATCGTATGCAGATCGGAGTTGTGCAACACGGTCGAAGTTGCTTTGAGTTAATCCTTTTATGATCAAATTCTGAGCCTTGTTATTTTTGTCGACATCTCACTACAAGGATTCCGGTTTATCGCTATGAAAAATTTGTTCAATAGGTTGTTATTTGTCGCAATAGGTCGCTGTTGCAATGAAAAAGAGCATGGTGATAGTTTTTACAAATCGTCGTAATAATTCCCGTGACAATAGGTTATTGCGACGCCTTGTCATTCGTGGCGAATAGTATGGTATTGCAACGATTTCACATCGGTGGCAAATAGGATGCTATTGCAATGTTTTCATGTATTGCGACGATTTAATGTATCGCAACGAATAGTACAGTATTGCAACAGGTTTACGATCGTGGCAAATAGTATGGTATTGCAACGATTTCATATTCGTGGCAAATAGTATGTTGTTACAACTATTTATCGTATTGCGACGATTTAACGTATTGCAACAAATAGCATGGTATTGCAACGATTTCACATTCGTGGTAATTGTATGTGGTTGCAACGATTTCACAGGCGTCGCAATAATACGGTATTGTAACGATATCACATTCGTGGCAAATAGTATGTTATTGCAACGGTTTAGCGTATTGCGGTGATTTAACGTATTGCAACGAATAGTATTGTATTGCAACGATTTCGAGTTCGTGGTAATAGTATGTGATTGCAACGATTTTCACATTCGTGGCAAATACTACAGTATTGCAACAATTTTCACAACCGTGACAAATAGTACCATATTGCAATGAGTTATGGTGTTGCGACGATTTACCATATTGCAAAGAATATCACGGTACTGCAACGATGTCACAGCCGTGGCAAATAGTTTGGTACTGCGATGGTTTAACGTCTGTGGCAAATAGTATGTTAGTGCAACGAGTCAACAAACGTGGCGAATAGTACCATATTGCAACAATTTGAGATCGGTGGGAACTAGTCTGGTACTGCAACGATTTCGCATCCGTAGCGAATAGTTTGGTATTGCAATGAGTCCACAAACGTGGCGAATAGTACCGTATTGCAACGATTTCAGATCTGTGGGAACTAGTATGGTACTGCAATGATTTTGCATCCGTGGCGAATAGTTTTGTATCGCAACAATTTCTTATATGTGGCAATAGTGTTTTAATGCAACGTTTTTTGCGTGGTGGCAATAGCAGTCTAGTGCAACTTTTTTTGAGTCGTTGCCAAATTTTTATACTGGAACGTTTTGTAATTCCTAGCAATAGCTTCCTATTGCAACAATTTATCATTCGTGACAAGAAATTCGTAATGCCATGTTTTATAATTAGCGGCAGTAGAACTCGAATGCACCAGGTTTAAAAATTAGTGGCAACAGAATCACGAGTTTAACAATAAACATTCATCAATTGATATTACAACACGCATAACAACACTCAAGGATTACTAAAGAGACGTGTTTGCATGCTAAGAGTTTTCCTAAGCTGACCGGGACTAATTGTTGGAGCAGGTGGCTTTTGGCGGTTCCTTTGGTGGACCTTTTATGGAGTGGTCTCCATCATCATTTTGTGCATTTCAGCCATTGAGGTGCGCACGTCCTGCATTTCCTTAGCTATTTGTTCACGATCAGCTGCTATCTGACCTTGTAAGTTCTGGACTTGAACGTTTAACTCTTCATTCTTCTAGTTTATGCAGTCCATCAGGGTGTTTAAGCTATCATTTCTTCCTTCCAACTCCTGCACTATTTGATTGAGGCCTGCATTTCTATCTTCTAAGTTTCAAACATGGTTGTTGAGGTGTTCAGACATCTGGATATGCATACGTTCACGTTCGGGACCAGTTGGGTTAGCCATATAACCACGTCCCCGAACCTGTGATCCTGCATAACTGATTGAGGATCTATAACAACGCTGGAAGATGTGGTTTCTCTCCTCATTTGGAATTGGGCCTCCCTGCTCAGCTTCCATGTCGTCCACTTGGGCACGTGCCTGGATCTATATACGAAAAGAAAAGTCACAGGTAATTTGCAAATATTTATTTAATTGGGGATTGTTTGAAGTGTTACTCACATGTACAACTTCTGCCAGCTTGTTTGCCCAGTTACCGTTCTCCAACAAATGGTTTGCCTCCCACAGTTGTATGTCATCGGGTTATTCTCCGGTCTCTGGGTCTCGCTACATAAAATACAAGTAAACTTCAACATGTTGGTATACATATTGTTTGCAGTGCAAAGTAAAAGCGTGATTTATTTTTCATACCTTCTCATAACTAAATTGGGCGTAGGATTTGGAGCCAAGCAAGGTGACTCGCCTTTTGTCTACTTTGATTTTTAGAATTGGTCCTGCATATTGACTACAATAATTTTAAGAATTAATTCCACGAATGAAATTAAATGAAATATTTTTTGTATGATGCGAAGCTATTAAAAAGTTAGCTGACCTTGAATCGCTCAGACCCAAAATATTCTATTAGGTGCAACCACTCGGGTGCCGTTACGTCAGCAGGCTTGTTTCGTATACGTTCTTCATCGGTAGAATAACTCTTATAGGTGGCATGCAAAGTCGAGCGCCACCCCTTGTAGCGCTCACCAGCAATTTTCAAAATTTTTCTTGCGCTCTCCGTTGTGTCCTCCATGTCCCAGGAATCCTGTACATTGTATAACAAGTTGCTGTAAACGTACAGGATGGAGATTGCAAGAAAGAAAATACTTGTGTGGGGGTGTGACAACACTAACCTGAATGTCTCGTACTATATCTCTCTTGTTACTATGGCCAACCTCTGCCCACTTCCTTGCACCGCTAAGGGATGCATGTCTTTTTGTAAACATAACCACATCATCGACAAAGTGGCACTGATTAATACCAACCGCAGCACCCAACCTAGCGGAGAACTGAATTGGTAGCTTCACATGCTCCGTTCTACTAACTTGGGATGCATAGCATATTCTGGCAACCTTAAGTCCTTTAGCCACACTTCTTCCTAGCTTCCTTCCTTCTGTTACATTGATTCAAATAGTAAATGATTAAAGCAAATTACTGTCTGAACAAGTTTAGTATCATGTACAAATAGTGTAAAAGAAGAAAAGTCTGATGTTCATACCATCTTCAGGACGAGTGCGGCAAATACGAGCGTGGGATGACCGCATCATCCCAGCACCATTTTGTTCTGTAGTACTCCCTTCTGGTTTATATTAATTGTTGTATCAGACCAACAAATGAATGAAAAATGAACTACTAGTTAGGACTGTCCGAACGACAACTATTTTGATCGGGGGGGGGGGGGTACATTGTTGACTTCTTTGTTGCTGCTCATACCCTAAAATGAGCCATCAGGTACATATGTAGTGGTGGTACGCACTCATAGTACTGCAGAGGATTTTTAGTGCATGAGTGAAGCAGGCAAGACTGTGAGGGGGCATGCAGCTGGCAACGCTAGACTAGCAAAGATAGGGTTCGCCGGTTCGGTCTGACTGACATAGGCTGGAGCGCGTCTCGAAGAGAATTATTAGTTACAGGGCAAGTAATGAACGCCAGCGGTAGCAGGTGGTGAATGCAAGACAGATAAGGCATGCAACTTGTGGGATTGAAATCATTTGCAGTACTGCACTTGCATTAGCTGCCACTGACATGTGGGCCCATGAGACATCGGGTACACTTGTCAGTGGCGGCTACTGCAGGTGCAGTATGCATAGTGCCAGCTTGAGATGCTCAACAAATCGAGGGTTCGGTCTCGCCGAAACTCTCGAGGAGGATTGGTGGCAGGGCGAGTAGTGGCCAGGGATTTGCGGGTGGCGGGGTAATCATGGCACGCGAAGGATGGGATGTGGCGATGGGCGAGGGAGACGCGTCGGAGAGGACACTGAAGTGACCATCAGCGGGGCGTGGGCGCCGGTGCCGGCCGGAGTGGCCGGCGGCGAGAGAGCACAGTGTAGAGGCATAAAAAAATCGCACCGTCACACAGGCTGATGAACTGTTAACTATAAAGACTAAGTACTAAGAAAGTAGAATCGCAAGGCATGCTAAAACAATTAGTAAAGCCTAGGAAAGAATTCAAATGATCATGATACACCCATCATCAATACATCTAAAGGACAGAACATAGTCTCTCAAAATGCTCCAAATTCAATGCCAAAGGAGTAAAAAACTAACACGCTCTGCCAAAACAAATGGCAAGGTAGAGAGGCAGGTAGTAATGTGATGTGATATGGGTAGATGGAAGCTACTGATAGAGTTGGAGTGGGACATTTTTTAAGCTCCAAAAGTAAAGTTACGCTGGGGCGGAAGGAGTATTTCTGGTTTGTATATCTATACCTACTGTTATTTCATGCATCTTAGTACCAAGGAGTGAAGAACCTCGGGGTTCCTGAACATCATGTGCTGCAATATTCTTTGCGTACCATGAAAAAGATTTAATGTTGTCTAATTTTGTTTAATTTTGATAGTAAACACATTTATAGTTATACCAGGTGCTTGTTGGCCACCATGAATGCTTGTAGACAACATCACAGTTTGATGTCATGTTCCTAATGTAAAGAGCATTGTAAGTAGTCATTCCAAATAACAGTGATAGCGTCAGATTACATGATCGACGTAGATTTTCGATCGGACGGTGTGCTTTCTATAAACTGCAGTGCTTGTTACGAACGGAGGAATTAGAAAAGAAAGAATAGAAAAAATGTACGATCCGAGAAAGCCACATGAAAGAAAAAATTGTGAAAACCATGGGAACTTAAAATCTTAGGAATACAAATTTGTAAAACAAGAATGAGAGTACAACATTTGGAGTGGTTGATCAGATAACCCGTGCGTCATTTACTTCTAAATCCAGAAATTACATACTACTACCTCTGGTTTTCAGTATTTGTCGTTCCTGACCAGGAATTGAACTAGAAATACAGTACCGTAATAAGCTATAGGAGCGACATTTATTTAGGGACAGATGTAGTATATGCTATATATATATATATATATATATATATATATATATATATATATATATATATATATATATATATAACTAAATTCGTGAACCAGAAGACCACATTTCTTCGTTAATTTATTTAATCTTCGTATATCAGGATGGATCGTGTATAACTTAACTAGCCCAAAACTGCATGGATCGTGTAGAACCAAGCCAATATAGCTCTATAAAAAGATGGCATAGATCGTGTAGTTTACCTAGCACAAAACTGGAGTCCGGGATGCGATGTCGCAGGGAGGTGTCGGCGACGAAGAGGTTCGGTAGAGCCCGTCAAAGTTGGTCGCCCGGCGTTGTACCCAGGAGGCAACACAACCAAGAGCTTCGATGCGTCACTGCGAGATCCATGGGGAAAATTGTAAAAATCGTGGGAATTGAAAACACGGGAATTTCTTAGGAATACAAGTATGGAACACAGGACAGAGAGACAACACATTTGGAGTACTGTGAGATCACCAAAAGGGCGGGGCAGCGGTGTGTCGGGAACGGAGGCCAGTGTTTCCATTTATACTCATCGTGGCTGAAATAGAGTTACAATAATAGGCGGGACTGAAATTGGAGGCGCGTGTAATGAAAATTGAATTGTCAAAATCTCAAATGTGGCGCGCTAAGTAGAACGAAGAAAATTTTGCGGGAGTGGAGAATTTGATGCAAGCCATGCCCTTGTGCACACATGTAATCATGATTAATTACATGTCATGTCGTGTCGATTCCAACATATGGTGCATGTAGCTATAGAGGTAGACTTTGTCTTAGGACAACTTGCTCGCTTCTTAATTCATCTTTGATGCCATGCATGGAGATCAAAATCTAAAAGCAGTCATCTGCTAGCTAGTGGGACATTCCAAAAAAATACGAAAAAAATATGAATCACCAAATGTATATGTGCTAATGCAAACGATATGCAAATACGGAACACCCAAGTCCACGAAAGGACAATGGCAAACAATCAGCATTCTTTAACATTAATCACAATGAAATGATAACATGTAGTATATACTACTACTAAAAATACATTTTCCCATGCGCTGACTACAAATGAAAAAATTGAGTGAAAGAACACAAAAGAGGAGAAACACAACCTCAACCACGATCTCAATGGAGTTTCAACCAAGAGTCGTCGATTGTCGCAACACAATGAATTCTTGGCTAGACATTGAACAACAGTTATCTCGCCCCTTTTTCAGAAAGGAGTTGTTTTTCGATACTGCATAGGAAGCATTGTTCATGAACAAAAAAGACATTTTTCATTAACATAAAAACAACACATATATTACAAACAAGAACTACGAAAGCACATAGAAAACAAGAAAAAGAAAAACTACAAATACTACTCTACTCGGAGTCGGAGGAGATCTCCTCCACCTCCTTCTCCGCCGCCACCGCCTCCTCCTCCGCCGCTGCTGCCGCCGCTGCCGCCACTGCCTCCTTCGCTGCCGCCGCTGCTGCCGCCTCCTCTGGCAATTGAGTCCGAAGCTTCCGGGCCACGGTCCGCAGAAGATGCTGGCGGCCCTCCACCCCAGCAGCCTTCCCGATCGTCTCGTAGAGGACGTTGAGACGACCAGCTACAAACCCTAACCTGAAGCAGTAGTGGCCAGCGATGTCCATACTGGTGCAGACGGCAAGTTTCCCAAGACCCAGACGGTCACACGAGTGAGACGTAACAGAAAATACATCCCGCACCAATTTGTCGAGCTTTTTTGCGCGCCCAGCGGTGGCGGAAAGGTGCTCGATGGCCTCCTTCAGGAGTCGATCGAGTTCATCGAAGCGGTGTTCGACGAGGCGGACAGTCTCCTGAACCCAAACGGGATGAGGAGGTGCGGGCGCCGCGAGCGGAGAAGGGGACATAGGAGGTGCATGCGTCGCCTCTAGTTCCACCAGCATTGGCTGCGACGAAAACGGAGAAGAGGGAGGTTCGGAGGACGTCGACGACCTGGAGCGCTTCGGTGCGGGGCTACCCATTTGTGCGGTGACAGAGGTGCGGAGAAAGAGCGAGAGGTGGTCGGCTATGGTGCGGCGGTGAAGCAAGAGAAGTTTGGAGGCTACGATCGATGGAGGTGGAGTGGTGCGGCGGAGATGCAAGAGGACGGGTGTGCCTTTATAGCGGGTCCTCGTCTAAGCGGACTACTGTGCAATCTGGACTCCTGTGCAAGCGTGCAATCCGCGAATCTCAGTCATTGGACAGACATCCAAAAGTCGCTGACATTTTACACATAAATCATTCCACCTGTCTGTGTAAAGGGAAGGATCTATGTCTAAAATGTCAGCCACCCTTGGATGTCTGTCGAATGGCTAAGATTCGCGGATTACACGCTTGCACAGGAATTCAAATTGCATAGCAGTCATTGCCGTCTAAGCGCGCGAGTGGAGATGATCGGACGCTTCAAAAACTGCGCTTTCGAATTAATCCAAACCGCGGTTGGCTTCCTCTAAGTTGTCGCAACGGCTCGACGCGTCCCATCTCCGCTTAACAGGCAGTTTTTTAAGTTGACACGCAAAGGGTCCAGGGTATGCAGTGGCCCACCTGGCATACTTTGTAGGTCCGTCCGGTGGTGTTTCAGTTTTTCAGTTCCAGTTTTTAAGTTTGACAAGCAAAGGGCCCACCGGCCCAAGGTATATGCAATGTTCCAGTTTTTTTCAGTTTGTCACGCAAAAGACCTCGATCATGTTTCATGACGTTACGTGTTTTCTCTTTTTTTGAAAGATTGTCACATATATATATATATATATATATATATATATATATATATATATATATATATGTATATATATATATATGATGAACCCACCACACATTCATGCATTCATTAACACACAGACACATATGTATGTATGTATGTATGTATGTATGTATGTATGTATGTATGTATGTATATATATATATATATATATATATATATATATATATATATAGTTTGACATGCAAAAGTCCTCGATCATGCATGTTTGATGACGTTAGGTGTTTTCTAATTTTGTTGAAAGATCGTCATATTTGAAACTCGTTGATCATGTTTGGGGTGTAGCAAGCATGCATGGACAAGTAACATATGCACTTGAAAACCTCGCGACGATCATGTTTGATGACAACATTATTACGTGTTTTCTCTGTTTTTTGTTGAAACATCGTCATATATAGTTTGAGCCTCGTTGATCATGTTTGGGGTGTGACAACTAACATGTTATATATATATATATATATATATATATATATATATATATATATATATATATATATATATATATATATATATATAGTTTGGCTCGTTGATCATATGTTTGGGGCGTAGGGTAGCATGCATGGACAACTATAACATGCATGTGAGAGAGACGTCGATGATCATATATACTCCCCCTGTCTCCATGAACTTGTCACTTTGTAGTTCATTTTTTAACTACAAAGCCACATCAGAAGAGCTTGTTTATTGGCTCATGGACAAGAAAATTTCTTTGTACGTAGTACAAAAAGTATAAGTTGGTCGGTGTTGCCGTTCGTACGCAAAGGATGCGGCTAGGTAGTTGCTCTTGCAGGTGTATGCTAATTACGTGAGTGTTCGGTCGGGTCATGTGGTTAGTCCCCACGATGCACTTTAAACCCAGTGTTGAGGCCGTGTATTTGTCATTTGTGCGTACACTCTAGTGACATGTGACAAAGTGCTCAATCATCAATTGCGTTTGATTTGACGTCGAAGTTGGATTGGAAATATAGGATCATCCATTTCTTTATGTCTTGGATGATCCAAATTAACGTTTGGTTGGATGGACTGAACGATCCAATTTTTTGTTGGTAGGTTGGATGAAACTAGATTGGATTATTGAATCATCTAAGTTGATAATTTCATAGTATTAATTGTTTATATACTAATTATCATATTACTAGCAAATATTAATGTTAATATCATAATTGTAATTATTAATCAACAATAAACAAGGTAATTATCACTAATTACATTACTAAGAAGCATAATTAGATAAGGTGGATGGACTCACATCCAACCAAATATCCTGGACCATCTCATCCAGCATCTGCGAGGAATATTTTATATTCCTCAAACCTAGATCACCCATCTGACCGCGAAACAAATAACACATGACTGGACCATCCAAGTGAATTCAATCCAAGATAAGCAACCAAACACAAATCTTTTTGGCCGCGTCGTACGTGCTTGTGCGCATGATGATGGATCGTGCACGCCGAGCGCTGAGTTATTCGGATCGTTGAGCAAATTTCGGACGTGGAGTTCGTGTGCCCGTGCTCGCTGCAAGATTCGGTGCGTTTGCGTACGTGGCAATCATTAGGGCAGGGTGGCATAGTCGCGGGAACCGAGCAGTGCGCCCTTGGCTGTAAGATTTGGAGCGTGAACGTACAGGGCAATCATCTGGGCAGGGTCGCACAGAGACGGCTATGCGGAAGGGCCGCTGAGAATTCGATTTTTGCACCAAGGGGTTAAGAGATAAGACCATCTGATTCGCAGGCCGCAGTCCAATAATGGTGTTTGGGAACATGGTATTTTTGGAGTTTTAGAGCAATATCGTGGTATTTGAGATTACTGTGGTATTTTTTACAGAATGGTGTTTGTCAACCAAACAGTCCTATGTATTACAAAATCGTGGTATTACAAAACTGTGTTATTAAAATACTTTGGTATTACCATGTTATTTTAAAAATTGTGGTTTCCAAAACTTTAGTATTGAAAAATTGTGCTCCCAAACACAACCTAAGCTTTACCGTGAACCACTGCGGATGGTCTTAAAGGCAGTCTCGGCTTTGGGCCTAGGCGGGAGGGGCTACTGCCTATGGCCAGGCCGGTGGGTGGGGGTGCTGGGGCGGGCTTGATGACAGCTGGTAAAGAGAAAAGAAATAAAATTAATAAGTGTGTAGCTTTTTATTTTCGTAATTTTTTGAAATATAATTCTACTACGTACGTCCTACTAATGTGTTTAATAGTCCCTCCTTATCTTTTTAATTGTCGTTCAGACAGCAAGTTCTAGTTCATATATAGTTCAATGCTTTGTCCAAAATGTCAAATAAAAGAATAAGGAGGGAGTATTTATTAGATACAGTATAATATTACTAATGTGTTAATTTTCCATATGCGATGTTTTTTGATAAAAGGGGGGGGGGTTTCGTTAGTGCATGTACTGTAAGACACATTGTTCATGAACATAAAATAAAAGAAATTTTTCATTAACATAAAAACAACACATATATTACAAACAAGAAAAAAACACATAGAAAACAAGAGAAAAAACTAGTACTAATCCTACTCTACTCGGAGGAGGACTTGTCCACCTCAGCCGCCGCCGCCTCCGCACCCACCGGCAGCGCCTCAGCCTACACCGCAACCGCCGGCGGAGCATCCTCCAACACCAGATCGAACTTCTTCCGGCTGACGGCGTTCACGAGTTGCTCGTGAAACTCCACCCCAGCCTCCTCACCAATCGTCTCGTAGAGGCAGTCGAGACGAGTGGCAACAAAGCCTAACCCGAAGATGTAGTAGTCGGCGAAGTCCATGCTGGTGTGGTGGGGAAGGATACCAAGTCCCAATCGGCGAAAGAAGTGAGATGTATTATGAAATACATCCTGCACCATTTTGTCAAGCGCTTTTGCTTGCACGTCGGCGGCGAACAGGCTGCCGCTAACCTCCTTAAGCTTGCCGTCAAGTTTTTCGATGCTTTCCTTGATGAGGCGGACAGTCTCATCATAGTCGGACAGAAGAGGTGCGGGCGCCGCGGGCGGAGACGGGAGTGGAGGAGGTGCGGGCGCCGCCTCCAGTTCCACCAGCCTTGACGGCGATGGAAACGGAGAAGGAGGTTCGGAGGACGTCGATGACTTGGAGCGCTTCAGTGCGGGGCTAACCATTTCTGCGATGACGGAGGTGCGAACAAAGAGAGAGAGGTGGTCGACGGTGGTGCGGCAGATAAGCAAGAGGAGAAGTTTGGAGGCTAAAATCGATCGAGAGGTGCGGCGGAGAAGAAGAGGACGGTGTGCCTTTATAGCGGGTCGTCGTCTAAGCGCGTGAGTGGAGATGATCGGATGCTTCAAAAATTGTGCTTTTGAATTGACGGTCAGAGTTACTCCAAACTGTGGTTCGCCTCCTCTCGGTTATCGCAACGGCTCAACACGTCCCATCGGCCAGCTTTTTAATTTGACACACAAAGGGCCCAGGATATGCAATGTCCCACATGGCAAACTTTGTAGGTCTATCACGGTGTTCATAATATTTCGTGCGAATGATTTCAACGAGGTGCGGAGATTGACGTGAATGTGTGTGGAAATCGACTGAGAGTCCATATCTTTTTTTTTAAGGATCCGACCATTGCCGACCGAGAGTCCATATTGAACTGATAATTGTCTTGATCATGGATGATGGTGGACATGAATGTAATGCATGTGAAAGAGACTTGCAATCAAGCATGTTTGGTCACGTGTTGAGGATTTTTGTGCCCCCTTGTTGAGGAACATGTTAATTGGATGACGTTGAGGATCGGATGTGGCGTACGTGTTTTCACAATCGTGTTCATTTGTTCATGAAATCAGAACACGTAGCGGCTAGCGCCTACGCCTATCATTTCTTCAAAAGATGAGTATAGCGATACATAATGGCAGCATGCGATCGATTAATTTGATGAACCACGTACATACGTAGTGAGAGTTGTGTGCTTATTAGATGATGGTAGTCCACATTCTATCCTCGTACCGTCGAGGGAACATCCTTGTGTCAAATTTGTTATCTCTCTTGATGACAGGATAATATTCTTAATTAGTGTGGTAGATAAACTGCCATATAGCTTGAGAGCATACACACATGCATGGTAGAGAATATGATAAATATAGAAATATATATACATGGTAGGAAATATTATTCTATTCTTGGAATACATGTTTTGGACGTAGCATGCATATTTACGTCTAACATCCATGTGAAAGACCTCGATCATGTTTGTTGACGTTACGTGTTCTCTTTTTTGTTGAGAGATCGTCATGTTTGAGGCTCATTGATCATGTTTGGGGCGTAGCATGCATGGACAACTAACATGCATGTGAAAGACCTCGATGCATGTGAAATAACATGCATGTCTTTAAAAGCAAGATATAGTGTTTCCTCAAGAAAAAATAATTTTATGAGAGATTGGGCGCACAAGCACAAAAGCTAGAACTTGAGCGTTGCACCTACGAATTCCATATGCCGGGATGATCGACGGCAGTCGATCCACAAACTCGATGGTAAGATCAGTAGTCGCCGGAGAGCAGCTTGCGGCCGACCTCGAAGGTGACAAAGGCGTTGATGCACGCATAGCTGATCTGCTCACCAGAGAGATTGTACACATCCCAGTTGCTCTTCCTCACCCCGTAAGGCTTCTCCAAGTCGGCGCCCATCACAGCACTCGCGATGTTCTTTAGCCCCGCGTGGCAGAGGCTCGGGCGATCCATCTCCTCCACCGCAAGCTCGGCCAGGTCCACCGTTTTGGCCACCTTCAGCTGCCAGTCCTTCCAAAGTTTGTTGGAGTCACCCTCCACGCCCACGCCGACGAAGTGGTAGTCCGAATCGCTGAGGAAATCTTCCAACTCGTCGGGGAAGTAGTCAGCGTGGATGACCTAGAAGATGAGGCAGCGACGGCCGATGCAGAGCTACAGAACGGTGACGGGGTTGTGGTCGGCGGAGTAGCTGGGGCGCCTGATAAAGCAAATCTTGGTTTTCGATTCCCTTGCGACGGGCTACTCGACGTCGAGCCCGACGACGAGCTTGTGAAGGCGCCGACGGTGGACGGAGAGGACCTCGTCGATCCAGTCCTCCACGGCCTCGCCGGAGGACGTCATAGTGGTGGTGATCACGTCTTCCTCTAACGTCACGTTGTACACCTGAGTCCCCGCCATTCGGTCTCTCTCCTTGTCGTCCCTACGGTTGCCGTCTGCGGCGACGCGGCACAACTTCTCTCTTGTGCAAAACCTTCGTCTACACCTTTAGCGGAGGAGTTTCCAAATTTGACAGGCCCGAGCCCAGAATAAAGAGAGTGATGAAGATTTTTTAATCTGATATACTCTTTCTAATTTTTAATTCTCATCGTTATGACCACAAGTTGCATTGTCTCAACCTAGCACCACGTACAACAACAACAACATTTCTCAGGGGGCCACCCACTGGGTATGCCGGGTGGGCCACGAGATACACTGGGTCCAGTCACCAGAGAGTAGGTAGTGTGAATGCATGTTGGAGAGATCAGCAGAATCGGGAACTGGCCAATGAAGATGGATGTCAGCAGTGTCACGGTTCATGTATCGAAATGTGTGCCATCCTTTTTCTTCTTCCTATTTTTCTTATAAGGTTGTATTATTTTCCACCAATCTTCTAGCCCTCCTTTATTTGAAGTTGTACGGCTGGATCAGCATACATGGCCAGCATGAGGTGAGAGCCGTGTGTGCAACACCAGGCGGAACGTCGTGGAGAGACGTTGCTCCCCTTGTTGAATTCGATGATGTTGAGGATCGGATGTGGCGTATGTGTTTTCACAAGTGTGTTTATTTGTTCCTAAAAGCGGCTAGCGCCTACGGCTGTCGTTTCTACGAAAGGAGGAGTACAGCATGGTTGGAAATTATATTGTATTGTACTGTGCAAGGCATGCGATTATATTGTACAGTACGGCCACACTGATACACCATGTTATAAAGATCAACAACAAAAGACTCAACCCACCACACTAGTGAAAGTAAAACACCTGATACATTTTATGACACACTTGTGAAAGTAAAATACCCGATACATTTCATTATTATAGAAGTCTATAACTAAGACTCAATCCAAATCGGGCAAAAATTTTGATGACCCTGACTTCTAGTTTGTTTTTGCAAGCCATCCGAATCAAGTATTTTTTGTCTTCACCCTTTTGCAATGACGCCCACGAGCATTTAATCTGGGCTAAAGTTGATACGTACTCCAGAAACTGTTGTTGCGTTTTGTGTGATTTACTACGTGCTTTGCTGTTTGATTTTTCATTATGTTGGATCCGTGTTGGGTTTGAACATAAAGAGTGGGCTTCTCCCTGCTGTTCCTGTCAGATAAACTAGGTGGTAGTCACTTTCTGGATCTCCAGCTCAGTAGAGTTGGATGTGTGGAAATATATTCCATTCTAAAAGATAAACGAGATAAATAGTTCACTAGTTTATCATTAGAACAAAAACATTAGTCTGCGCACCAATGAGCAGAAATAAAATTCATTACCTTAAGACGATACATTACAAACAAGAAAAAAGAAAAACACAAACTACAAACAAGAAAAGAAAAACAACACAACTAAGAACAAGAAAAAAAAACTACTTCTCCTCCACCTCGCTCCACCTACTTCTCCTTCTCCTTCTCCTCCTCCTCCTCCTTGGGCTCCTGGCTGGGCGGGGGCGCCTCCCGTGGCGGAGACGAGAAGCCCAGTTTCCTGGACGTTGCCGCCACCAGGTTGTTGCGGCCGGCGATGCCGAGCTGTCCGCCAGCATCTCCCAGAGGACGTCGAGGCGACCAGCCAAGTGCGTCATGCCAAAGACGTAGTGGCCTGTTGTGCCCATTGCAGCATACACTGGAAGGGGACCAAGCCCAAGGCGACGTATGGAGCACGATGTATTGTCAAATACATCGTGCGCCATCTTTCAAAGAGCCCATTCCTTGTCTGGGGGGAGTCCGGTCGGGGACGCTTCCTCTTGCCGTCCTTCGGCGGGCTTGGCGGCGGAGTTTTATTGTCAGCCATGGTGTTCTTGGCGCGGTTTTTGGAAGAGAGGAAGAGTGGCTGTGCGGAGAAGACGATGGCATGCCCAGGTGATCTTATAGCGTAGTAGCAGCCTGGCTGTTCATCTCTCAACGCGCGCAGTTGTGGTGAGGGGATGCGAAGCGGTTCTAATTGAATTCAAAGATGCGCATGCGATGTGCGCGTTTAAGGCCTCTCAGTGACTGGCGCGCACGTAAGCTCGATGCGCCCGGTCGCATCAGCCGCATGTACAAATGGCTACGGCTTCAAGGACCAAACCTTATAGCATCTCCAACCCACTAGCTATATGATGTGATATCCTATTATTTAGCAAATCTAGAGCAAAAATCATCTCCAACCGGTTTGCTATTAGGATTGCTACTTTTAGCCATTTGCTATATGGAGCTCTCGGTGTGCTACTAGTAGCAAATGCTATCCGGTTTGCTATTCCCGATTTCTGGTACATTATCGTCGTTCCATTGCAAAATAGTCGTTGAAAATTAGCCGTTGGAAATACATCCTTCGAAAAATAGTCGTTAGAAATATAACCATTGAAAAATAGCCGTTATAAATACAATCGTTACAATATAGCCATTGCAACAATGTTATTTGAATTTTAAAATAATTATTATATACTAATAAAATATGAAAAATTTAATATAGCACATCATATAGCAAACGCATTGGAGATGCTCATGGAATGAGATGCTAAATGTGGATAGCATATTTGTAATTTGAAAGAATAGCAAACCAAAAATAACAAAGGGGTTGGAGATGCTCTTATGCGGCAAAAAGCAACATATAATACTTCCTCCACTCCAACTCAACTCTATTTCTGTTTTGCTCGAACTTACCTTTGACAAATGATTTATATGGAATTTATTAACTTCAGTAACATGTAGTACTAGATTGTATATTATGGAAACATTTTCATGGTGAATCTAAAAGTACAATTCTTCTATTGTTAAAACAGATCAAAATTGCGTAAATCATTGATCAAAGATAGATTTGACGAAACCTAAGACTTCCCTTTGAAAAAGTTTTATATTTTACATTATTTTTACATATGTAATATGCACATAGGATATATCACTTGATAGTTTTGCAAAAAAACATGGAGGACAAATATGTATATCCCATATGTTACTACGTAAATTAGCGGTGGGCAAAAAAGAAACGAGACCGAAAAACCGAAATCGAAAAGACCGAAATATCGGGTATCGGGTACTTTTCGGGTAGCAAATATAAATAATCGAAAAATAAATGTCAGGTTCGGGTACACCACTCTCGGGTAACTAAAATAACCGAATAGTCGCTCCATCAAATAATAAGTTAAATTACGCGTGGTAAACTATGAACAATTCAAATTTTGATATTTTATTTTCAAGTTGTGATGTGTGAAGTTGTTGGATTTAAACGTTTATTTTTGATTTTTCATTTGTAAATTTTAATAAATTATCCCATGGGATTAAATTTATCAATCATATTAAATTTGTGCAAACATGACATGGATATAATGTATAATTCGGATATATCGGGTATGATCGAAGACCGAACCGGAATTTTGGTACCTTCGGGTACCTAATATTATTACAACAATTTGGGTAGTGATTTCAAGAAACTGAATTTTGAAAAAGACTGAAATACCCGAACCGAAATATCGGGTAGACCGAATGCACACCCCTAACGTAAATCCACCCGAATTAATTAGCTAGTTTGAGGGTCAATGAAGTTGAGCTTGCGAGCTTGATGAGCACCGTCATTGTTTTGAGCAGTGATTAGTTTATGGCATCATCAAATCTGGAGTAATTTTTCTAGATCATTTGGGGCTGACAAATTAGTTAACACGCTATATATGAGGAGAAAGATTAGGATATGCTACCTATTTCTTGTGTTGAATAACCCTACGATGTGGACAACATATCCGACACTTCATTCTGGTCGCCAGGATCATTCTGCCCCAAGTCATCTGGGGCAGCAGGTGGAGGTCCTTGATCATCAGGATAAGGACCAGGCAAGAAATCATTGGTCAAAGGTAAGTTGACCAAAGCTAAAAATAGAGTTGAGTTGGGATAGAGGGAGGAGTACTTTTTACAAACCGCTTTGCAGGTCCAGCTGCGGGCGATCTCCTGCATGCTGACAACTCCAGCGGCTAAAGTAGCGTACAACTGCACTTTAGAAGCCATAACCCCAGTTTGCATCAAAGGAAACTCACGGGACAGTTTAAAGGAATGGAATCCTCCGGAAGGGAAAGACATTCATACGAGTTTTGCAAGTAGCATTCCAAATAGTGCACTTTAGAAGCCCTAACCATCACTGCGCGCATCTCATCGTCTTCTCCGTGCGTACTAATAAAGACACACCATCCTCTTCTCCGCAATGCACACATGCCATCCTATTCTCCGCCGTACTCTTCCTCTTCGTCTCTGTCGTGCGCGTCCTCATTGGTTCCCTTCGAAGCCCGTGGAGTTCCCCTTGCCACACGATATTGCGGTCCTGATCGCGGGGTGGGTCGCCCCAACCTCCTCGCAGCCCATGGACGACCTCTCCAGTCTGCGCGCCACCTGCAAGGCCAAGCACGTGGAGTACCGGGATCGCGCCGTGGGCAGGCGCGTGGCGCTGGAGTGGGAGAGCATCTGGAAGCTTAACTGGAGCTACGACCGCCTCGTGGAGCGTCTGGCAATCATCGGCAACCCTCATGCGTGTTATGTCATCGGGTTCGACCTCGTCTTCCTGCACGGTCGTGCGCAGCCGGGCACCCAGTTCCTTGCCCGGGCAGCCGCGAACAGCCACATGGTGGCGGACTACATCCTCGCCATGCTCCGCTACGATGCCGACTGCGGGGCCTGTGACGCCTTCAAGGATATCCGACAGGTTGAGGCCCACGTCGACTACAACGCGACCGGGTCCGTCGCGATGAAGTGGACCAACAAGGAGTGTTGCCGGTGTCGGCATGAAGCCATGAATAGTATCGATGGTGTCGTCTGAAGGTTCTTGGGCAGGCCTCGTCCGGAAGCGCCGCCGGTGGCGGTGCCCAACATTGATGATGACGCTTGGGGTTGCTCAATAGAGGGGAACCAGGAACTGCCCGCTGCGGCATGCCTAGGTGGGAGGAGTGGAGAGTCTTCTGTACTGAGAATTTTAGGATTAAGCATGAGCATGACCTGTTCTGCCGTCAGTCGTTGTACTCTATGGGTTATATTCCCTCCATTCCCATTTGGATGCACCCCTAGTTCTGCCAACGCCAATTAAAAGAGAACAAAGGGAGTATATAAAATAGAGTTTTAGTATATGTGTTTCCCCTATGCCCGCTCGTCTCTGATGAATGTTGCACTTGTTGTGTTTCCCCTATGCGCGCTCGTCTTTTTTAGCCCCGTTTGCATCAAAGGAAATTCACGGGACAGTTTCAAGAAATGGATTCTTCAGGAAACGAATACATTCAATCATACAGTAGTTTGGAACAAAGGAAATTAGTGTTCCCTTGTCTCTGTTCATTGTCTCCACTTTTCATTCCAGTCGTCGCTAATCGACAGAACTAGCTGTTACATAATCCCCAATAAACACAAAATAAACTAATCGGCACATCTAGTCCGCAACACTTCCCTTGAAGCAGTGGTAATAACTTCTGGCCGCATATAATAGTAGTGGTAATGATTACACCGTGTATAGGGGCATAGGGCTAGTGGTACGTTGGAGTTCTACCTATCTTTTTCTAACATTTTTCTCGTCCTTTCTTTTCTTTTCTCTCTATTGATTGTCTCCACTTTAGTTTTCAGTCGTCGCTACCTGTTAGTACTGTATACTACTACTTTACAGACCGCTTTGCAGGCCCCGCTGCGGGCGATCTCCTGGCACCTCCAGCAGCTAAAGTATCGTACATGAAACTTTACAAGCCACCAGTGGTGTGGAGGGTTGTTCATTAATAGAGAATATAGGTAGAACAGATAGTTCACTAAACAGCAGATAGAAAACAAAATAACAGATGGAACAGACGAACGACATTGAGTTCATTATCATAAAACATTACAGCCTCGTACCTATATTACTTGTCGTTAGAACAAGTTTTTTAGTTCATATTTGAACTAGAAAACTTGTCCTAATTATTAACGACAAGTAATATGGAAAAGGAGGAAGTACAAAACATGAAAATCAGCATCACGAAACAAGAAAAAATAAAACATCACAAAAACAAGAAGAGAAAAACATCACGACTGGATTAATCAGTGTCAAAAGATTTTCTGTTTTAAAGTTGGGTTGAACTAGAATGTAATCAGATGTTTGGTTCAATCGTGCAATCAACAATCTTCAACCATTGGATTGATCTACATTACGGTCGTTGAATCTTTTTATTTAACCACCTCCACCAGGTGGAGGGGTGGTGGTGGTGGTGGAAGGGGTTAAATGAAAATATGTAATAACCGCAGGATGTATAGATCCAATGGACGCGGCTGGCCGGGTACACGTACAATCCAGGCCAGTGTGCCGGTGCACCTTAACCCCTGTCGTGCGTCGTCCCCGATGGTTGTTGGGAAGACCCTTGCAGGCAGACCAGGATCGCCTGACGTAGTGAATTTTATTGCATCCTATTTTCAGGAGTCTTTTTAAATATGGCATTTTCTCATTAATTATTGCGGTCGATCTATATGACACTTCATGCTCTAGGCAAAAAAGAAGCAAGATTGTACTTCATGCTAATGCAAACAAGAGGCAATGAAAATAAAAACTCTTGAGTTCTTGTCAAGTTTATAAAATGAATGCATCGAAACCCTCCCTAATGTCCTCGATAGTAAAATGCTAGATGCAGTCTTTACTGCACGCATGCAGTAAAATGTCGCTACGTCAGGCGATCCTGGTCCAGGCAGGTATGCTCCAATTCCTGTCCTCCAACTCCATCTAGGCTTCTGATGACGCAGGCGGTTCACCACCAGACTGTAGAAAGGATAAGCACGCACACATGTAACATTCATTGTTGACTGCGTTGGTCTAATGTAATTGTTTGACTGCGTTGGCCTATGTTTAGTCATTAATGCTAGCTTTTGAATCTATGTAGTGCGAAAGGTTTTAGTTTTGGTTTCACACTACACTAGCTAGCCTATATAAAGTGTATTTGTGTGTCCTGATGAATACACAACAATATTCTCCATACAGAGTAGTCTCGAGACCAGTAATCTTTCCCGGCATGCTTTCGCTTTCATCTGCCGGAGGTTCGAAGGAAACTAGTACATGGATCACCGGATACACGTCTGATACGGGTGTGCCGGTGTACCTTAACCCCGCGTCGTCCGTCCTCGGTGGTTGTTGGGAAGAGCCTTACGGGTATGCTCTGATTCCTGTCCTCCTACTCCATCTCTAGGTTTCCGATGACGCAAGCGGTTCACCACCAGACAAACAAACAAAGCCTCGGTGTTGAGCGGCATGCAAGTTTTTTGATGAAAAACCAACAAAGCCCCGCACTCAATTTTTCAACAAAAAACTTGCATGCCGCCCGCTTGCCTCCTCCCATTTGTACTCCCATGCGTACTTCCGTTGACGTGTCATCATCTTGTTTGTTGTGAAGGTATGGTAGTTAAACTAAGCATTGATAAAGGGACCAATAACATTTTGACACATCAGCGGGATGACGCATGGGAGGACAGAACGGGAGGCCCCCGCAGTCAGTTTTTCATCAAGAAGCTTGCATGCCGCTCATCAACGAGGCTTTGCTGGTTTGTCTGGTGGTGAACCGCATGCGTCATTGGAATCCTAGATGGAGTTGGAGGACAGGAATCAGAACATACCTGCAGGGGTCTTCCAACCACCACCGGGGATGCACGACGAGGGTTAACGTACACAGGCACACCCAGACCGTACATATGTGCTGGTGAAGATGGAACTCAACAGTCTCACGGTTATGGATAGAAAAAAGGAAGAAGAAAAAGGATGGCGCGCGCTTCGATCTATGAACCGTGAGACTACTGACTTCCATTTTAATTGGACAGTTCCCGATTCCGCTGAGTCATTGTTGTTGTGCGTGGTGTTTGGTTGAGACAATGCATCTTGTGGTCATAACGATAAGAATTAAAAAGAGGAGTATATCAGATTCAAAAATCTTCATTACACCAGGTCGTATGATGGTCAGATACTCTCCAATCCACTTAGACTGAAGTGGATCCACTCCTACCCAAACGAGGAAAAAAATTATGGATACGGTATGCATATCCAAGGTTGTGCATACCGTTCCACATTTGTGACATGTGTTCATATGAACGGACGGAAGAAGCAGTTGCATCATTGTGACATGTGTGCACATGAACGAACGAGGTCGTATGATGGCCGAACATGACAGGGATAATGCCATGATTAATTCCATGAATCATATCCTCTTCACTTGCAATCTATGCACCACCTGGGCCCAGGTTGTGCACTGGTCACCTGGCATATTCCCTATGTCTGGCCCCGCGTGCGGTGTCCATAACGAATTCGTGCGAGGGATTTTGACAAGCTGTGAACGATTTGTCCCACCTCGGAATGTTGAGCTCGTTGCAACGAGAATATAAGGCAACGCGCGCTATTTTAGTCAAACATCTGATTGAAAAAATATGTCATACAAGACTTCTACACGCTCCATTCGACATCGTACGCTCGCCCGGTCGAAGTCGAAAGGAACATGTAGAGGCGTGTACGGGGCGGATGTTTTTTAGATAAAGCCCTGGGCCCTTTCTGTGTCAAATTAAAAAATGCCAGTGAAGCCGATGGGACACGTCGAGCCGTTGCAACAACCGAGAGGGATGCAAACCATGGTTTTTTATAAGCATAATTTTTCCCCGCATACGCTGGGTTCTTTGTGTGTCAAATTAAAAATTTCTCCTTTTATTGAAAAACATCTCCTTTAATGACACATCGGAGAGCAATTGCATACCGTTCTCAGATGGTGCCACACTTACTTCCTTCTCGTGTCTTCGATCGTCGTTCCCTGATCGTTGCACCATCTATATACCACTGGCCCCAACGTAACACTGGTCCAATGCCCCCATATGCGGTGTAATCATTACCACTACTCCTATACCCAGTGTCCATAACAAATTCGTGCGAGTGATTTTTACAAGCTATGAACGATTTGTCCCACCTCAAAAAGTTTAGCTCATTGCAACAAGAATATAAGGCAACGCGCGCTATTGTCGTTACACATCCGATTGAAAAATATGTCGTACAAGACTCGGCCACGTTCCATTCGACATCGTCCGCTTGCCCAGTCGAAGTAGAACGGGACATGAATGAGGCGTGTATGGGGCAGATGTTTTTTTATATAAGCTCTGGGACCTTTCCGAGTCAAATTAAAAACATGCCAGTGAAGCCGGTGGGACACTCTCCAATCCACTTAGATTGAAGTGGATCCACTCCTACCGAAACGAGGAAAAAAAATTATGGATATGGGATGCATATACATGGATGTGCATACCGTTCCACATTTGTGATATGTGTCCACATGAACGGACGGATGAAGCAGTTGCATGACTGTGCCATGTGTGCACATGAACGAACGAGGTTGTATGATGGCCGGACATGACAGGGCTAACGCTAGGATTAATTCCAGGAATCGTATCCTCATCACTTGCAATCTATGCACCACCTGGGCCCAGGTTGTGCACTGGTCACCTGACATATTCCCTACGTCTGCCCCCGCGCGTGGTGTCCGTAACGAATTCGTGCGAGCGATTTTGACAAGCTGTGAATGATTTGTCCCACCTCAAAAAGTTGAGCTCGTTGCAATGACAATATAAGGCAACGCGCGCTATTGTAGTCAAACATCTGATTGAAAAAATATGTCGTACAAGACTTCTGCACGCTCCGTTCGACATCGTCCGCTCGCCCGATCGTCGCCCGGTCGAAGTCGAAAGGAGTGTGTAGGAGGCATGTACGGGGCAAATGTTTTTTTAGATAAAGCCCTGGGCCCTTTTCCATGTCAAATTAAAAAACTGCCATGCAAACTGCGGTTTTTTATAAGCATAATTTTTCTCCGCATACGCTGGGCCCTTCGCGTGTCAAATTAAAAATTTCTCCTTTTATCGAAAAAAATCTCCTTTAACGACGCATTGGAGAGCAAGTGCATACCGTTCTCAGATGGTGCCACACGTACTTCCCTCTCATGTCTTCAATCGCCATTCCCTGATCGTGGCACCATCTATATACCACTGGCCCCATTGTAACACTGGCCCAAAGCCCCTATACGCGGTGTAATCATTACCACTACACCTATACCCGGTGTCCGTAACGAATTCGTGCAAGCGATTTTGACAAGCTGTGAACGATTTGTCCCACCTCGGAAAGTTGAGCTCGTTGCAACGATAATATAAGGCAACGCACGCTATTTTAGTCAGACATTCGATTGAAAAAAGATGTCGTACAAGACTCCTGCACACTCCATTCGCTTTCGACCTGGCGAGCTCCGTTTGACATCGTCCGCTCGCGCGGTCGAAATAAAATGGGACGTGTATGAGGCATGTACGGGCGGCTGTTTTTTTATATAAAACCCTGGGTCATTTCTGCGTCAAATTAAAAAATTGCCAGTGAAGCCGATGGGACATGTCGAGCCATTGCGATAACCGAGAGGGATGCAAACCGCGAATTTTATAAGCATAATATTTCCCCGCAAAAGCTGGGCCCTTTGTGTGTCAAATTATAAATTTCTCCTTTTATCGAAAAACATCTCCTTTAACGACGCACCGGAGAGCAAGTGCATACCGTTCTCAGATGGTGCCACATGTACTTCCTTCTTGTGTCTTCAATCGCCATTCCCTGATCGTGACACCATCTATATACCACTGGCCCCAATGTAACACTGGCCAATGCCCCTATGCGCGGTGTAATCATTACCACTACTCCTATACCCGGTGTGCGTAACAAATTCGTGCGAGCGATTTTGACAAGCTGTGAACGATTTGTCCCACCTCGGAAAGTTGAGCTCGTTGCAACGAGAATATAAGGCAATGTGCGCTATTTTCATTTCACATCCGATTGAAAAAAGATGTCATACAAGACTCATCCATGTTCCTTTCGAAATCGTCCGCTCGCCCGGTCGAAGTCAAATGGAGCATGTATGAGGCATCTATCGGGTGGTTGTTTTTTTTTATATAAGCCCTGGGCCCTTTCTGTGTCAAATAAAAAAACTGCCAGTGAAGCCGAGAGGGATGCAAACCACAATTTTTTATAAGCATAATTTTTCTCCGCATACGCTGGGCCCTTTTCGTGTCAAATTAAAAATTTCTTCTTTTACGAAAAACATCTCCTTTAAAGACGCCAAATTTTCCCCTTTGATTGGAATACCACCCCCATTGCTACATTAACTTATTTAAATTACAAATTGCCAGAGCCAGAGACGCGCGCCCGTACATGGGCTCACGTGTCATGGGGACGAACACCAAGCGTCACAGCGCAATTTTGGCCCAGGAATGCAAAATGACTCAGCGCAGTTTCAGCCCACGAATAACAAGCAGCCCAACGCAGTGTTGGGCCTACTCTGATAGTTTCACGTACACTTAGTTCCGGCTGCCTCCCCGCCGGACCCTTCGATCCACAACGGCCCCTCTCCCGATTGCACGAAACACGCCTGGAGGAGAATCCGCCGGCCGCCACGCTCTTGGAGGAGCATCCGCTGGCCGCGACGCTCTTGGAAGAGCATCCGTCGGCCGCTGCACATGGAGGAGCAACAGCGCTAGGTACAATTTCTCACATAATGTTATTCTAGTTCAATCCTCTTACGGATACGCTGTTTGAATTGTAGTAAGCGATGTCACAAGATAATACATGGATGGGAAAAGACAGGCGTACGAAGGAGTGGCAGGATGGAATGAAGTCATTTTTAAATTTAGCATTCCAGGGCACTCGTGAAGAAGAAACTAAGCCTTTTCCCTGCACGAAATGTCATAATATTTGCCACGGGACATGCAAGGAAGTTCATCTTCACTTGCTTCATAATGGGATGTCATTTGATTATACTTGTTGGGTACACCATGGAGAAAAACGAGTTGAAAAAAATATTGCTGAGCAATCAGCAAATAATGAGGAGATAATTTCTGATGATGCTGCTATGGAAAATATGTTGTCCAGTCTTCTTAGAGGCACTGATCATGGTGGTACTTCATCAAATGTTGATAATCCAGAAAATGCTATAAACCAGCAGGAGCCAACTGGGTGTGCAAAGGCATTCTATGACTTATTAAATGATGCCAAAAAGGAGTTGTATCCAGGTTGTGAGAAGGTGACCCAATTACCCTTCATTATCACGTTGTACTAGATAAAGTGTTTAACTGGTTTGAGAAAAAAAGCGTGTGAGTTGATCCTTGAACTATTCTCATATGTGCTTCCAGAGGGCCATTGCATTCCTAATACACTTGATAAAGTTCAGAAGGTTGTTCGTGACCTCGGGCTGAGCTGCGAAAAGATCGATGCATGTTTCAATGACTGTATGTTATTCCGGAAGGACTATTCTCTGTTGGATCAATGCCCAAAATGTGGTGAATTAAGATGGAAAAATAGTATTGGTGGGGATGCAAGAGAGGCTTTACCTTGTGGAAAAGCCAAGAAGCTTGTAGCACGCAAGATTCTATGATACTTCCCTCTTATTCCCCGTCTTGAAAGGTTTTATATGGCAGAATCAACGACATCAAACATGTGTTGGCACAAAGAAGAACGTATTGATGATGGAATATTACGCCATCCTGCAGATTCGAAAGCATGGAAGCATTTTGGTAGCATTAACCCAAATTTCTCATCTGATCCTCGCAACATAAGACTTGGGCTAGCATCTGATGGTTTCAATCCTTTTGGAGTAATAAATGTTTCTTACAGTACATGGCCTGTGATTCTAATCCCTTATAATCTACCACCTTGGCTGTGTATGAAGCAGCCTCATTGGTTGATGTCAATGATAATTCCTGGGCCAAAGTCACCTGGAAACAACATTGATGTGTATTTGCAGCCTTTGATTGATGAGCTACTAAAATTATGGTCTGATGGTGTTGAAACATACTACCGTTTAAAGAAAGAGACACTTCTCATGTGAGCTTCTATATTGTGCACAATAAATGATTTTCCAGCATATGCAATGCTATGTGGATGGAGCACAAAAGGAAGGCTAGCATGTCCATACTGCCATGTAAACACTGACGCCTTGTGGTTGAAACATGGACAAAAGTATTGCTACATGGGTCATTGTCGTTTCCTACATCAGGATCACTGGTGGCGTCGGGACAAAGCTTCTTTCAACAACAAAGTAGAGAATAGAGAGGCTCCAACATCACTCTCTGGTCATGAAGTACTCCAACATTACGAGACTTTTGATCAAGTGAGTTTTGGATAGACGAATAATAAGAGAAAGCGCACTGAGGAAGATAGGTGGCATAGTTGGAAGAAGAAAAGTATATTTTTTCAGCTCCCGTAATGGAAGACATTGCTAATAAGGTATAACTTGGATGTCATGCACATTGAGAAAAACATTTGTGATAGCATATTGGAGACATTGCTTAATATGGATGGTAAAACAAAAGATAGTCTACAAGCTCGTTTTGATATGCAGGAAATGGGTATACGGCCAAAGCAACATCCGGTGGGTATGAAAGGGAAGTATGATTGTCCATCAGCATCGTATACTTTGCAAAAAGATCAGAAGACCACCTTGTGCAAGTTTTTAGCGGATGTGGAGATGCCCGATGGTTATGCCTCAAACATCAAGAGAAGTTTGGACATAACAGCACGTAAGGTATCAGGTCTAAAAACTCATGACTACCATATTATATTTCAGAAGCTCCTTCCTATTGCAATACGTGACATATTTCCTGAAAAGGTTGTTGAACCTTTAATTGAGTTTAACAAATTCTTTTTTGGAATTTGTTCTAAAGAACTGGCAGAACCAGATTTGGATAAGATGATTGAACAATTTACTGAAACAATTTGTAAGCTTGAGATGATGCTTCCTCCCGCTTTCTTTGATATCATGGTACATCTTCCAATCCATCTTGGCGAAGAAGCTCACTTGGGTGCACCTGTTTCTTACAGATGGATGTATCCAATTGAGAGGTACCTTGGTACATTGAAGAGGTATGTACGTAACAGATCTCACACGGAGGGTTCTATAGCTGATGGATATATTATGGAAGAGTGTACGACTTTTTGTAGTCAGTTTTTGGATAACATCAGCACCAAGCTTAATAGGCCAGAACTTCATGAAGCTGTAGCTAGGAATGAACCTTCTCTCGAGTCTAATATATTTACAGCAGTTGATAATTCTAAAAAAGGGTTTAAATGGGGCAAACTTACTATGGTGGAACTACATAACATCAGGCATTATAATATTTCTAATGTTGAAGAGGCCGCTCTATGGATCAAGTACGTATAACTCAGATGTTCTATACTATATTGGATCATGCTTATTGTAGATGGCTAATTTAATTTTGTACCCTTTTCAGTGAGCATTTTGAAGAGCTGAAAAAGATTCATTCTCGTGATGTTGAAAAACGCCATAGAGATGAGTTTGTTTATTGGTTTCAGAAACGAGTAAGTACATGCAAGTTTTTACTTTGATGAAATATTGAATAAATATCTGTTCTGAAGTTGGTTTATCGATGACCCCTTTTATACTAATTAATGTGTACAGATTACGACATTACATAAAGAAGGCAAAGTAACTGATTATTTGTATGCCTTACCTAGAGGACCTGATCGTCAGGCACGTTTTTTTAGTCGATCATTCATAAATGGTTTCTTCTTTCGAACAACAGAGGTGGAAAAAGATTTAAGGACACAAAACAGTGGTGTTGGTATCTGGGATGGTGATCATGAGTGGTATGGAGTAATCAAGAAAAAGATATATGTTGATTTTGAAAAAAAAAATCAAGAGGTTCTGTAATTTGAATGTGAATGGTTTGATCGGCCTCGTTCCGGTCAGAGCCAAAGCAGAGGCTACAAAATGGATCGATACGGAATGATAGATATTGACACTACTATTTCTCAATTAAAGTATGAGCCTTACATTCTAGCCACCCAAGCAGAACAAGTTTTTTACGTTAGAAGTGTGAAGCAACCTAAATGGGCAACGGTTGTTAAAACGAAGCCACAAAACCTTTTTGCCATGCCCCCTGGAGACAGTGAAAATAATGTCACTGAGACAATGGAGGCTGAGACATTTGATGATCGACGACTTACAGATATAAACGAGGATATGACTGTGTTGACGGTTGTTATATATCAATTTCATCCGTCAATTTAACTCAATTATGTGAAAGATTTGTCATTTCTTGCACACATCACCTTTCTATCTAACCCAATTCCACTTGGACTTGGAGAAATATGTGTATGCAACATTTTATGCAGGAAATGAGGAAATGTAGAGGGACCAATCCTATAAAATATCATCCCAGCCAATCAGGCAACAACACGTGGCATCCCATGGATCAAATGGCCTACAAACAGAAGTATCCAAGGAGATCCAACGGTGTATCACCCATATACATCAATGGGACCCACCTGGCAGCCACTTGGAAAAAGCACACGAGAAACTGTGCAATGACCAGGTCGTCCAAACCAGGGGGTCGGTCGACCTGGTCTTTGCACCAAACTCGGTCAGCTCCACGTGTTGGCTCCTCTCAGCTCCCTGGAGTCAATGGTGACTGATTCGCACGCTTTTGGTGGCAGGAACCGACCTCAACACTAGTATAAATAGGACCCCCTACCCCTCACTTCAACACACACCACTTGGGCATCATTCTATTGTATACACTATCTTCCATAGTCCTTAGAGGAGCTAGGATGTAGAGAGGAGAGCCTCTAGTCCCAAGTCCAAATTGGGAAAGGAGTAGAAGGAGTCTCTCTTCCCAATTCCACATTGGGAAAGGTATGACTTATGTATTCCTTCTTGTATTTGTGACTTTGTGCCCAATAAAGATATTATCTTTAGTCTTCTTTTATACGTATACTTGGACAAATGATTTCTTGTTTGATTATGGAGTCCATGTATGTGGAAGGTATAGTCCTTATGATTTCACTCTCATGATCACATCATATGGTCATAAACACTATAAACCCCCACTATAGTCTATATAGTTATGATATGATTATGTTAATATGAATGACTTATGCTATGCTTCAACATTGGTTCTACGATGTTTAGGTTAGTCATTGCCTTAGGATGGCTTGTGCCATGGCTCCTAAGGTATTTGCTTAGTATGCTAGCATGGTGCTAGGGTATTTAAGTAGCGTTGGATGTCTCGTAGACCCACGAATTTAAGAGGTAGGCAGTAGGTGGTGACAGCCCTATCTGTCCTTTGTAATCCTCCACGTTCGGCTATGCCACATGCTCTTGGTGGGACTTGCCCTAGTATTGCTAGGGGTAAGCCCGTGCCCGATGTGTTGAATAGCATTGCATAGGAATTCATCATTGACATGACCATTAGTATCTACCTTAGGCTATGTATATGTATTAGGAGCATTGTAGGAGCAACTCTCTAACTATCAATCCAATCTCCCTCTAGGACCCATTTTACCCTTTAGAATAGATTGCCTAGGTGTGTGTCACACTACCCCTATTATCAACTGACCCCTGTTCGGATAATGGATTAGTATCCCATAGCTTGACCATAAGAGTAGTATATACTTTACTCCATTGCCTTCCTTTGGGATAAATACGATACCCTTGGGAATACTCATGGGTGAAATACTACAACGGTATCTTTCGTGCGCTTGCGGATCTCATCTCTTTACCGGAGATGATCTGTGGTGTTAAGAAATACCAACAAGCATTTCTGGCGCCGTCGCCACGGATGATTTGTTAGTATATCTTAGGAGTCGTCAACAAGCATTTATGGCGCCATTGCCGGGGAAGGCAAAGGAAGTGAAGGATAGCTATCACTTGTGATTAAGCTATAGGTACTATATTAGGCAGGATTACCCTTGTTTGTTTTCTCCTTTGTGTGAAAACGGGGTAGTTTTGGCCAACCCATTGTATGGGATGTCCAACGAGGACGGAAGTGCTAAACTGCAAGATGATTTAAGGCGTACCTCAACAAATGTCCGCTAGGCAGCACCATTGCCTTTTTGCGGGAGAATTTCAGCTTTCAGTAGGAGCCAAAGTCATCCATACCCAAGCTTGGAGAAGGCTCCAAGAAGTTCTTCTTGGTTTGCCTCCACCATGGGGTGGATAGCTAGCTCTTCATCCAACACTTGTGTCATGGGTTGGCTCCACCAATCCATGACCACATTCATGCTGGAGCTGAAGGAGTCTATTCTCACTCATCATGGATGAGAGCAAGGTCTCCACTCAAGGGGTGGATTGAAGAATGCTCGAGTTCCCATAGCTTGTCATGCATATCCAAGTCGTTGGAGATTTGTTTGGATAATCCAAGTCATGGATATTCACATGATTTGTGAAAATCCATGTCATCATGGGATGCATGGGAATTATTTCCCTAAGACCCATGAGGACCTTTTTCAAACAACAACTCCAATGGCTACCATTCACAAGGAGGTCAAGGGTGGAATTAACAGCACCCTTGTATTCAAGGAGGCTATGGTTTTCCAAGGAATTTAAGTTCAACAAGCCTACTTTGAATCAAGCAGAAATCAAGACAACATTCACATGAAGATCTTGGCCAAGGACAAGAACTTAAGGAGCATTCAAAGTCCAATATTTCCCACATCACTTGTTGGGATTCCCACACTTCGACCAAACCCATTCAACCTAAGGCAAGTGACATTATGGATGAAGCGTTTCTTGTTTGATTGTGGAGTCCACATGTCATCATGCCCAAGGAAGCCTTTGACCCATGATCAAGGTATGGGTTAATTCAATGGAATATCAATATGGTCAGAGTGGCACCCCTAAGAAGGACAAATCCTCACCATGCTCATGAATACATTCAAGACGGAGAACACGTCGCTACAACAACATGTCTATATCAATACAACGGGGAGAGGCTAGGGCCACCATGTGGCCCACATGTCCAAATGATAGCCAAATGAGTTTGGCATGTCAAACCAGAAGAAATCGTCCACATCTTCAACTCCAGGATTGGACAACAAATCATCACGCTGAACAGAACAGAGGTAAGTCCTACTCATCGGACTTCAAAAATTCGGCGAGTCATTGCCAATAGGTTAATTGGTAGTTATATCATATTTGTTTTCCAAATTGCATCAACCCTGGCATTTGCATGTTTGAAATTCCACACTTGCATGTTGTAAAGTAAAATTTCCAACCATCATCAAACTAAAAATTTTAATTAGGGGAGAAATTTAATTGGATATGAACTACGTGCATGACCACTTGAATTTATCTTCCTAGTTCAAACCAAAAACATTTGCTTTGACCCTCATTGCATTTACAAGTTATTTCAAGCTGGGCAAGACAATTTGAAAATTGGGTTCAATTTGCTTTTGGCTAATGTAACCCATTTTTGAGTTGTTTTGTGTGTTCTTGATTAAAGTGCAGCTAGGTCAAAATTGTGAAGAGGTGATTTAGCAAGAAAGTGGAAGGTTTCATCAAGCTCAAGTCACCATTGGGAGGATTTGAGAACACTTCTCTCCTTCAAACTCATTTTGAGTTTGAGGAATAGAAATGTTCAAGAGGATGACCCAGTGGAGGAGCCTGAACCAAATCCATTGCCAAATCCAATCTCAACTTGGCATTTGACATCAACCATCAAGCCTACGCCAAAAAAAATCAAGGTTGTGAGTTTATCACACAAAGACCTTCGTCACCAACTAGTCTCCAAATGAGGTATGAGTTTAGCATTTTCCATTGTTTGGTTTGCCGTAGAATTGAATGTATTTGCTTGCATTTGTGAGGAAGGTTGACACTTCCTCATCATTCAATTCTCAAGCATCCTCACAAGCACTACAGGAAACGGTGATACTTACGTCGGCCAATTTAAATTATGTCGGCTGGCCGACGTAATTTAATTAACTTACGTCGGCTCTAGGAACCCGATGTAAGTAAGTTCCGTCTTTGTCATTCCGTACAATCTTCCACCGGCTTTTTGCATGAAGAATGAGTTTATGTTTTTTAGCCTCATTGTACCTGGGCCAGATCATCCTGTGTCATGTCTCAACGTGATGTTGAAATCGTTGATCGAAGAGTTGAAAATGTTGTGGACAGGAGTCGAAGCGTACGACTGTTACAAGAAACAGAAATTCAACCTCCGAGCTGCTTATTTGTGGTCCGTTCATGATTTTCCGGCATACGGCATGTTTTCTGGATGGAGCACTCATGGTCGGTTGACGTGTCCGATATGTGCCTCGGATACCTATTGCTTTTGACTTACCCATGGGGGCAAAATATCTTACGTCGATTGTCATAGATGTTGGCTGCCTCCGAATCACTTGTTTAGACAACAGAGGAATGTCTTCAGAAAGAACACTGTTGTCACTAAAGGACCACCAAAATGTCTTAACGGGTCAGAAATATCTGATATGTTGGACAAATTGGTGCCAGATGAAGGTTGTCCTGGATATTTTGAAGGTTACGGAGACAAACACAATTGGACTCACATATGTGGACTTTGGGAGTTACCGTATGTGAAGTCGTTGATTCTAAGGCACAACATTGATGTTATGCATCAAGAGCGTAACATGGACGAATGTATCATAAGCACATGCATGGACATGACGGGCAAAACAAAAGACAATTTAAAGGCTTGAAAGGATCTTGCCGAGCTTTGTAACCGTCAAACTCTTGAGCTCTTCGAAAATGGTGGTAAACCACGCGCTCATTTCTGTCTTCGTCCTAAAGAAAAAAATAAGTTCTCGAATGGTTGAAAAGGTTGCAATGCCCAGATGGTTATGCAGCTAGTCTGTGATGAGCCGTGAATGTGAAAACGGGAAAGCTCTTTGGGTTGAAGAGTCATGATTATCACATAATCATGGAAAGACTTCTGCCTATTATGTTTCGAGGCTATTTTGACGATGCAGTGTGGAAGGTGTTAGTCGAGCTTAGCCACTTCTATAGGCAACTCTTTGCTAAAGAAATCACGCCAGAGATGATGACTAAATTGGAAAAGGAGGTTCCGATACTTTTGTGTAAGATGGAAAAAAATATTCCTCCAGGATTTTTCAATCCAATGCAACATCTCTTAATTCATCTTCCATTTGAAGCAAAAGTGGGTTGTCCCGTGCAATATAGGTGGATGTATCATATTGAAAGATCACTTAGATATCTGAAACCAATAGTTAGTAACAGGGCAAGGGTTGAAGGTTGCATCGCCGAAGCTTTTACTCTTAAGGAAGTAGGATACTTCTCAAATGTTTACTTTGCAGAGGAAAACAATGTTAATACTTCAGTAATGCAGTACAATATAGATGAGCAACGTCCTTGTAGCGATCTCTCCATTTTTGCAACAAGAGGCACTACTGTTGGTAGTTACACTTCGTACGATGTTAGCGAAAAAGAAAGACGTGTTGCATTCTTCTACATGTACGCTAATATGGAAGAAATGAATGAATATTTCAAGTAAGTGTTTCTCCTACAATTATGCTTTTCACCATCTTTTCTGACACACGTATTCTAAAAGGTTTTCTTTGTCGTGCAGTATGTTCGACAAGCAAAATTGGAGACATAGACATCAACCCACGAGCAAGTAAATAGAACAGATTCGACGGGAAGGAATAAACGGGGGATCTAATTTTATCTCCTGGTTTCGAGATCATGTAACGTTTTCTCGATAACTAATCAATGTTAACAATGTTTTCTTATAACTTAAGAATGCTTACGTTTTCTAATAACTCCATATCTTGGACAGTGCCAAAAAGATGCCAACGTCCATGAAGATTTGCGACAACTATCCCGTGGAGTGGTTAATGTTAGAAGCTATGGTCGATATGACGTCAACGGCTTATAATTCCATACAACTCAATTTGGATCTCTTCGTCCTCTCGCGACAACATGTAATACCGGAGTTGTGATGAGGTCTATCGATTCGCAAGATCATGAAACGCAATACTATGGGATTATTAAAAAAATCCATGAATTCACTTTTGTCGCAAACAAGACAATTCGAGCGGTATTCTTTGACTGTGAGTGGTTTGATTCCATTCGTGGAATTCAAGTAAAAGAATTTGGCATGGTCGAAGTAAAACACAAGGAATGGTTGAAAGGATTCGATTCATTAGTTCTTGCACGCCAAGTAGAGCAAGTGTACTATCTACCTTATCCATGCAATAAATTCAAAGCTTGGTGCGTGGTACATAAGGTGAATCCTCGTGAGTGGTTATACGCTCCAGGAGATGATGATTACCACAACGAAGCTAAGGTTGATTGTGTCTACCAAGAGGAAGAGTTGACAGACTCCTTCTCAGTCGAGCCCAGTGTAGGACTCGATGACTTAGTTGGAGACGCTCAAGATACCGAGGCTGGCATGGAAGTGGAAACAAAATCAGAATCGAAAGCTGAAGATATTAATGACATAGTTGAACCTGCTGATTTGCGCAAACAAAAACGATATGCGGAAGAAGAAGATCGATGGGCTGGTTTAAGGAGTAGGGTGCATGATCGTGATATTGATGAATTTTGAAGTAACGTTTTATTAACTAATTCAACATTAATTTTGTATATTATCTTTGCATATTAATCATTTATTCCTTGCAACAGGATATCGTCAAAGGGGAAGGGTAAGGGGAAGGGGAAGGGGAAGCCAGTGAGAGGGTTTGAGCTGCCACGAGACCCTTGCTCAGGGACCTCGTTACTTTCGAGCCGATGTTCCCTCTTTCTGCCGCACGCTCCACCCTCAGCTGTCGTGTGCTTTCAACGGACGGAGGTAAATTTTAGTTTACAATAAAGTTATTTTTGAAATTGCAGTTGTTATTAATTATTTATTTTCAATCTTTTCCTTTTGTGCAGTCTGACTCAGAGACTTCTAAGTCAGAGTCAGAGGCTATGGGGCCGCTACAGGAGCCCGACTCAGAGGCTAGGGGGCCACTACAGGAGCCCTCTAGCGCTAGCCTCCCTTCAGGGCCAGCTAGCGCTAGTCTCCCTATGCAACCGGCTACCACTAGCCTTCCTGGAGACTCTAGTGGTTCCGCAGAGCTTTCAGGGTCACAGGACGCGGCAGCATTGCAGCAGAGGCGACGGACGAGGAGGACCCACTTTGCAGCTCCTCCTCCGGTTACTACTCAGCAGACCACGATTCGTCCTGTTGGAGACAGGTAAATATTGTATATAGTATATTAAATATTAGATGTTGTTTTCCCTTACTTAATGATTTAATATATTTTGTAGATGTTGGTATGACTTTTCGTTCACGGGGGTCGAGAAGCACCACAGGCAGGTTAACAGTGTCCTGGGTGCTATCGTGAAGTTGCACTACCCCAGTGTGATTGATGGTATTACTGCCCTGTCGTGGGATGACTACGCTCGTGTCTCTCACCCGGTCCACGACACGGTTCAGGGAGCCGTGTGGCACGATTTTATGGTAAGTTTAACTGTTTCATTTTTTCAACTCGTTTGAATTGTTAATTCATATCACTTAAATATTTGTTTCCTTAAAGCTGAGGTACCAAGTAGAGGAACCGGGCATGGAGGACCATGCGAGACGCGTGTTCCATTACAACGCTCGGGAGCTCACGACGACGGCATTGTCGTACACCCAGATTCAGGCCGTCAACGCGTACTACAAGCGGCACCCACGGGAGTAGGAGCAGGAGCAACAAAGGGGTGTATTTAGGAAGGACTCCAACTCGTACTTGATAGAGGAGCAGTACGCGGAGGTAAGTTTTTAATATTTTTAAATATTTACAATATCTACGTATGTTAACTGCGTTGATGAAAAATGAAATATGTGCAGGTTAGTATTTCCTGGTTACAGGGTAACATCGAGGCGTACTTAGCTCTCTGTCGGTACTGGGCTAGCGATGCTTTCATCAATAAGTCCACAAAGGCTAGACAGTGCCGCATGGGGTCCGAGGCAAAGCACAACTATGGCGGCGACGGCTACTTGCGTTTGGCTAAACGCATGGTAAGTACCTTTTCAATTTATTTATGTGTTCCTAATATATGATTTGTCTCACTAACACGGATGTACAGGAGTGAGAGATGGGTCATGAGCGGACCCCAACCCAGGTTTGGAACAGAGGTCACAAGGGAAGTGACCCTTCTCAGCCAGGGCAGTGTAGTCAGGTCGCAGCCGACCGACTGGTAAGTTTTCGAAATTCATCAATTTCATTATAACAAATACTATTATTGTCATGCTTACAATATTTATTTGTTTTGTAGGCAAAGTACGCGCAGGAGGTCGCGAAGATACACGGTGCGGATTACGACTGGGAAAGCACGCCGATCGACCCCCAAACCGCGTACGCAAGCGGAGGTGGGAAGGCCCACGGGCGGTGAGTTCTTCGTGTGTTTTATTTCTTTTTCAATTAATCTTCTTCTACTTAGTGTTTTCATTCTTTTGCAGGTTTGCCATTTTTGATGGAGTTGTCGACTCGAGTTCGATGCGACCTTTGAGAGGAGCTTCATCGTCGCAGGCTTCGTCCGTTGGGACTAGTGGTCGTCTCTCACAGACCCAGCTGGAGCTCCAGGCCATGAGGGAGACGCTGACGCGAACCCAGGCAGAGCTGGAGCGGACGAGAGCGGAGGCAAGGAAGGAGCAGCTGAGGACGGGCTTAATGATGGCCCAGATGCAAGCAGCGGTGGCGGTAAGTAATTTAAAGTACCATAGTAAAATTTCACAGCACTTCAATAACATATATCTTCTAATATTTTGCAATGGTAGGCTCTTGCTCGACACAACGGTCAGGATATCGAGATTCCTACGCTTCCACCACAGCAGACACCAGAGCAGGTGATAAACTCTCTCTTTAATATTGTTGTATCCATTTTAGTATTTTACATAGAGAGATAAGGAGGTCAAACATAGAGTTAGATCTCGATGACTTGTCACATATTGATTCCTATAGTGGTGAGGAAGTTAAGTGTATCTAATCAAGCTTTAGTAGTTTTTGACAATGGCAGAAATGATTAGTATATAGTTAATAAGTTGTCAGTGCTTCCATTTAACAAAGGGCTAGTGGTTCATAAGCTTGACCTGTTACCTAAAGCCGCCAACTCTGATACCGGCTAGTTTGCTATTTATATATGCAACATTACTTCATTTGAAACTATAGCATGCTTCCTTCTTTTGTCATAGATGTTCTTGGCCTCTTATGTTATCATTGAGTTGACATTGATGCTTACTAGTGATTATGTTTCTTTTGTAGGGTTCGGGAACGCGCCGAGAAGATCCCGGAGGCAGTGGAGGGGCTAGCGTGTAGCCCGGTGGATGTTTTGTTGTTTTTGATGTTTTGGAACTTATTTGCAACTGTTTTGTGTTCTGTGTATATCTGTGTGTATCTGTATATCTATTCTGTGTTCTCGCCATCGAGCTAGGTAGTCAGTTTCTGTTTTAAAAAAAATCAAAAACTTAACTTACGTCGGCTATGTCCTTACCGATGTAAGTTAGCCCAGTTTAAATTACGTCGGTCAGACCATACCGACATAAGTTAAACCACTTAACTTACTTCGGTTTGGAACAGCCGACGTAAGTTAGACCACTTAACTTACTTCGGCCCTCTGTGGCCGACGTAAGTACTCCGGCCCAGCCCGTGGCCCATCCCGGTACGTGACTTACATCGGTTGCTGCAGACCGATGTAATTAAGGTAACTTACGTCGGTGGCTGACGTAAGTTACCTTAATTACGTCCAAACCGCTACGTCGGCAAACCGCCACATAATTAAGGGAAAACGTACGTAATTAAGTTACGTACGTCAGTTTAGGCCTTAATTATGTCGGCTTTAGCCGACGTAATTGATCGATATTCCTGTAGTGAAGAGTAAGCGTGGGTATTGACTTTTGGATCTCCAAAAGGAAATCCCACCTTACTTGTAAAAATCTCAAACATGTACCTAGAATCCTTTAAGAATTGTTTTGTAAACTTAGTCATTTTTGTCGAGGTTTAGAGAACAAAACTTTTGGGCATGACTTAATTGGTGAATTGGCATATAGGAAATTGGGCATAGTGACAGCCATACTTTTTAATTGAGCTTCATGCATAGATGGTGTCACTAGATTTCAAACTCCCAGGAATAAGTGATATCCTTGCTCTGAAATTGAATTTTTTTAGGAGGAGTCACTAAATTTCAAATTCCTAGTGAGGTTCAGGAGGATAAAATTGAGAATCTTGTTTGTCATGATCTAAATGATAAAAATTTGCTCTTGAAAGCTAAGATGGTTAGAAACTTTAAAAGGTATAGGGATCCATATAGTGTATTTCTATCACATGCATTGCTATGAGTAGGAGCTTTAGAAAATATGCAACATGAATTATCCATAAAGCTCCACTCTTATCAATGAATAACACATTGATCATAGATACACTTGACAATGGATCCAACGCGTATTTGATTTTGTTCTTCCCCGTATGTACAAATGAAAGTTCGGTTACCTAACTCAAACATTCATTTGTACAAGTCTCGGGAGCTAACCATCCCTCTCCATTCAAGAGAGAAAGTTTGCAGGAGTAATATTACTATGCAGGCATTCATGAAGCTGATTGTTGGGATCCCTAGAGGATTCCATTTCAACATCTCTTGGCCAAGGAGTAAATTAGGATGGTTGTTATCTATAAAAAATTATGGCCGAAGGTCAATCATAACTATACGAGGTTGGAGATTTGAAATGGGAACCCTCCATGAGCAACCAATGAGCTGCCACGAATGGGTGAGAACATTATGCTCTCAACTATTTTAAGCACTCATTCAAGCTCAATGGATTTGCCACCATCATTGGGTACAAGTTATTCCTATGTGGCTAAGAGTTATGATGTACCATGACCAAGGAATGACAAGATCCACCCAATTTATATTGGGTGTAAGTTGTTCCTATATGGCTGGAAGGTATGTCATGCCTTATCCAAGGAACAACAAATCACACTCAACCCATGTTGAGTGCATGTCATTCCTTTGTGGTTCTAGGTATGTTGTACCTTATCCAAGGAACAACTGATCATACCCAATGCATGTTGGGCACATGTCACTCCCTTATGGCAAAAAGATATGGTACACCTTAGCCAAAGAATGACGAACATACTCAATGTATGTTGAGTGCACGTCATTCCTTTGGATCTAAAGGTTATAATTATCCTAGCCAAGGAATGACAAATCACACCCAACACATGGATACCCTGATGCGCGGACGATCAACATCGGAAACACTCTATTCAACCACACCCATGGTGTCCATGGGAGGCAACACAACAATCAACACTCAACCCTCCATTGTCAAAGCCATGCTGCAACAAGGATATACCAACTCATGGCCTACCTCCATCGTTAGGGTTTCAACCCCTATCACAGACCTTGATCAAGAATAAGCTTGGGGGAGGACCCCCACTTGAGGTAACTTGTATTACACCCACTTTATTTTTATTTCAAATCATCCATTGCATATTTATTTTCCATCCATCCATCATCCACCTTGCATTTAATATATATATATATATATAATAGGTTAGATTTGCTTTCATCAAATAAAGATGTGCGGTAAGAATGATTTAAAATTCATATTGATGAAATGATGAATAGTTGCTCTGTTTTATTTTCCTACGTCTCTAGTTTACAACTTGCTACTCTCCGAATATTGCTTTCATTGGTTTGAAATACTTTTACCTTAATTTGGAAGTTGTGGGTAGCAAAAGCTTAATCTAATTCTAGGTTGTTGCAAGACTAGAATTGGTAAAAGGGCTGCTATAGTCCTAGTTTGAAAGTAAAACTTAGATTTCCGGAGAAATTCTAAAAAGATTTAAGTTTCCCTCAATTGATTGGAAATACCTACCAAAGCCATATGATGTCCATACATAGACAAAACTTTATGCATATGCTATTTGCTTTCACATTGAGCCTAGTCAAACTAGTATAGACCTATGTGAGAAATCATTCAACTCTTTTTGAATTCAAGACTGCACTTGCACATGCTATACTTCTACACTAGAAGTAAGCAAAATGTCCATCATATCCACCATACCACAACAAAAATAGAAACTCCATGTTATACATGTTTAGCACTCTCTTCAAAATTCATTGCAAAGAAAGGGCGTAGAAGACATGGCTACAAAAAAAAGCATGCTTACATCATAAGCATGAGAAAAAAAAAGAGAGAACAGAAAAGTAGCCATGTTTCATCCCCGCAAAAAGAAAGAGAGATTATACCAAAAAGGAGTTATCTAAAGTATCCACATCCACTTCCACTCCATCACACATGCATTAGTCTTGAATAAAAAAGTTTTGAATTGAATTCTCCTAAGGCTTACTCTTTTGACATAGCAATATATGTGATGCAAATATGCCTACTTACTTTCCTTACCAAGCTCCACATACAAGCCATATTCAATGAGTAGGAATAGTAGAGGCACAATGCTTTGGTGAGGAAATATTTCCACTATCCACAAAGGAGTGACTGAGAGAATCAAATTGAGGTACTTAATATCTAAATTGAATTCTCCAGGATTTAAGAGGAACTTGATTTCTAGGCCATGTTTGCTCCATTTTCTATTCTACCTTTCAACTACTCATGAATATGAAAAAGCATAAGCCCCATGATAACTTAAGAAAGGTAGGGTATCATAGCCAATTTCTGCAATACTAGGTAGAGTATCTTGTTGTGCATTAGATACATTTGAAAATAAGACATTGTAGCAACTCAAGATCATCAACCTAAAGTCTTAACTTTGTTCGGGACGAGCAAAGGATAAGCTTGGGGGGACTTTGTTGATGGCTGTTATATACCAATTTCATCTGTCAATATAACTCAATTATGTGAAGGATTTGTCATTTCTTGCACACATCACATTTCTATCAAACCCAATTCCACTTGGACTTGGAGAAATATGTGTATGCAGCATTTTATGCAGGAAATGAGGAAATGTAGAGGGACCAATCCTATAAAATATCATCCCAGCCAATCAGGGGACGACATGTGGCATCCCATGGATCAAATGGCCCACAAACAGAAGTATCCAAGGAGATCCAACGGTGTATCACCCATATACATCAATGGGACCCACCTGGCAGCCACCTGGAGAAAGAACACGAGAAACGGTGCAATGACCAGGTCAGCTGAACCAGGGGGACGGCCGACCTGGTCTTTGCACCAAACTCGGTCAGCCTCCATGTGTTGGCTCCTCCCGGCTCCCTGGAGTCAATGGTGACTGATTCACGCGCTTTTGGTGGCAGGAACCGACCTCAACACTTTTATAAATAGGACCCCCTACCCCTCACTTCAACACACACCACTTGGGCATCATTCTATTGTATACACTATCTTCCATAGTCCTTAGAGGAGTTAGGATGTGGAGAGGAGAGCCTCTAGTCCCAAGTCCAAATTAGGAAAGGAGTAGAAGGAGTCTCTCTTCCCAATTCCACATTGGGAAAGGTATGGCTTATGTATTCCTTCTTGTATTCGTGACTTTGTGCTCAATAAAGATATTATCTTTAGTCTTCTTTTATACGTATACTTGGACAAAGCGTTTCTTGTTCGATTGTGGAGTCCATGTATGTGGAAGGTATAGTCTTTATGATTTCACTCTCATGATCACATCTTATGGTCATAAACACTATAGACCCCCACTATAGTCTATATAGTTATGATATGATTATGTTAATATGAATGACTTATGATATGCTTCAACAATTGTTCAACGATGTTTAGGTTAGTCATTGCCTTAGGATGGCTTGTGCCATGGCTCCTAACGTATTTGCTTAGTATGCTAGCATGGTGCTAGGGTATTTAAATAGCGTTGGATGTCTCGTAGACCCACGGATTAAAGAGGTAGGCAGTAGGTGGTGACAGCCCTATATGTCCTTTGTAATCCTCCATGTTCGGCTATGCCACAGGCTCTTGGCGGGAGTCGCCCTATTATTGCTAGGGGTAAGCCCGTGCTCGATGTGTTGAATAGCATTGCATAGGAATTCATCATTGAAATGACCATTAGTATCTACCTTAGGCTATGTATATGTATTAGGAGCATTGTAGGAGCAACTCTCTAACTCTCAATCCAATCTCCCTCTAGGACCTATTTTACCCTTTAGAATAGATTACCTAGGTGTGTGTCACACTACCCCTATTATCAACCGACCCCTGTCCGGATAATTGATTAGTATCCCATAGCTTGAGCATAAGAGTAGTATATACTTTACTCCATTGCCTTCCTTTGGGATAAATACGATACCCTTGGGAATACTCATGGGTGAAATGCTACAACGGTATCTTCCGTGCGCTTGCGGATCTCATCTCTTTACCGGAGATGATCTATGGTGTTAAGAAATACCAACAAGCATTTCTGGCGCCGTTGTCGGAGATGATTTGTTAGTATATCTTAGAAGCCATCAACAGACCGCATGGGATAGGAATGACATTGAGGGAACAACCGGTGATGCTTCCGCTCTTTCAAATGAAGATGATGACGACGACGACGATTATGATACATATATCAATGATGTTATTGTACCTCCAATATTGGGGGAGGACAGCGAATATGATGATTTTTTTATGTAAGTACTGTGTGAGCTAGCTGTACGTGAACTACTTGATTTTCTTTTTTTGAAAAGATAGAAGCCTCTATTCTATTTAACAGCAAGCTTAGAAGCAAGCCACGAACTGGTGAATTGTGGCATAAGTTCCTAATGCAACGTTTGTGTTTCATGGCGATAGATTGTAACGCCACGAACTGGTAAATCATGGCAAAATTTCATAATGCAACGTTTGTGTTCCGTGGCGATAGATCTTAACGCCACCAACCGGTATTTTGTGGCAACCGATCCCAATACAACGATAGTGTTTCGTGGTGATAGATCCTATCGCCACGAACTTGTGAATCGTGGCATAAGTTCCTAATGCAAAGTTTGTGTTTCGTGGCGATAGATCCTAACGCCATGAACTGGTGAATCATGGCAAAAGTTCCTAATGCAACGATTATGTTCTGTGGCGATAGATCTTAACGCCACCAAGCGGTATTTCGTGGCAACAGATCCTAATACAATGATAGTGTTGCGTGGCGATAGATCCTATCGCCACAAACTTGTGAATCGTGGCATAAGATCCTAATGCGACGTTTGTGTTTCGTGGTGATAGATCGTAATGCCACGAACTTGTGAATCGTGGCAGAAGTTCCTAATGCAATGATTGTGTTCCGTGGCGATAGACCCTAACGCCACGAACCGGTATTTCGTGGCAACATATCCTAATGCAACGATTGTGTTTCGTGGCGATAGATCCTAACGCCATGAACCTGTAATTTGTGGCAACAGATCCTAATGCAACGATTGTGTTTTGTGGTGATAGATCCTATCGCCACGAACTGGTGATGCATGGCAAAAGTTCCTAATGCAACGATTGTGTTCTGTGGTGATAGATGCTAACGCCACGAACTAGTGAATCGTGGCAACAGATCCTAATGCAACGATCGTGTTCCATGGTGATAGATGCTAACGCAACGAACTATTGAATCGTAGCAACAGATCCTAATGCAACGATCGGGTTCTGTGGCGATAGATGCTAATGCCACGAACTAGTGAATCGTGGCAACAAATTCTAATGCAACGATCAGGTTTGTGGCGATAGATGCTAATGTCACGAACTAGTGAATTGTGGCAACAGATCCTAATGCAACGATCGGATTCCATGGCTATAGATGCTAATGCCACGAACTAGTGAATTGTGGCAATAGATTCGTGGCAATAGATCCTAATGCCACGAAGTAGTGAATCGTGGCAAGAGATCCTAATGCAACGATCGGGATCCATGGTGATAGATGCTAATGCCACGAACTAGTGAATTGTGGCAACAGATTCATGGCGATAGATCCTAATGCCACGAACTAGTGAATCATGGCAACAGATCCTAATGCAAAGGTTGTGTTCTGTGGCAATAGATGCTAATGCCACGAACTAGTGAATCGTGGCAAAAGACCAAGCTTACAGCAACGATTTAGTATTTGTTGCAGTACAATCATTGCATCAGAGCGGAATCCTTGTAGTGTCTCTCAGATTTGTAGCTGTAACTTGATCATTTGATATCACTTCATAAGTCTTGTATACCTTCTCCCATATTGCGAATCCTTGGTCCTGGATGAAGGCTTCACTACATATCTTCCAAACCTGAAAATCAATACCACCGAACAAGATTAATTAACCACTTTCATTACAGAATTCAGAATATCCTCGAATACAAGCAATAATGATTATTAATAACATTTTCCAACTAATGCAGCGGAAATTGTAGGATCAAAGACCACGTGAAAAGCTACCAGAGGGGGGTGAATGGTAGATTAAAAATCTTACGCAGCAGAAACAATTAAATCCCAACCCCTTCGGCAGAAAAATGATCTGTTAAAAAAATCGTGTGTGAGAATAATCTAAACGTGTTTCACTGTGAAAAAATTGATATATATAAGATAGAATCAAGTCAGGAAGACAACACAACAAGAATTACTCAAATCTGTTGAGAGAAACTCAAGTTACGATCGAAAGATCGAACAAAGGTCAATCTGTCCTACCGGAGAAAAACAGTTGTGGAACGCTGCAAAGAAACTCATGTAGATAAAAAACCACAAATCCAATGACTGTGAAATTTTTAAAGATGATAGATAATCAAGTTGTCAATACAACCCAAAAAGAATCACGTCAAATGGATCTGTAAAACTCGATTTATGATAAAACCACCAAAGAAAGGTAGTGCTGTACAGAAACTCGACGAGAAAGACTTGACAGAAACAAGTCGGACGAACAAGACACAAAAGTTCCTTTAAGCTACAATCTCTATTCAATAGAACAAGAGGAATAGCCCCAAAGTCGTCACCCACGAGCTCTGGCCTCCCTTGCTTATATAACCAGCCCTTAGGCCAACTCAATCTCAACTAGGACTCTAATCCTACTCAAATCACAAATCAAAACATTCTATAACTGCTTAGGACTCTTCTATACGCAGATAGAAGCAATCTTAAGACTCACAAACACCTTAGGAACGTATCCCACATTCCTAAAAGAACTCAAATTCGTGACCCACACGAAATCCTATCATAACCAACTCAAATATTTCCATATTTGAGTCAAACACGACTCAACCGCAGTCTGAGTCCATAACCTAGTCGGTTGGACCTTTCTGACCAATTGTTTATGTCCACATCTCTTCATCACGCCTTGGAACCATGCAGCCACGTCCATGCACTCCTTGCACATGTGCAAACATCTTCCAACGACGTTCACGATACCTTCACATGCATTGTTCTTGATTCAAACATGTTGCGCAACCTCCCGATCAACTCAACCACAATTCCTCCCGAACATGGTTGTTGAACCTCATCTTTTCCCTAAGACTAGTTCAATAGATCCCATCACCATCCATGTCTTGAACTCAAGCGACACCTGCACATGATTAAACAATCAATACTTCCGAGCACAAGTCCTCGACTTGACTCATGTTAGTTCCAAAACAACAACATCTTACGTGAGCACCTCACATAAGCATATTGCAAACCATACCAAAATGATATCAGCCTTTACTATCAAAACACACCAAAAACTTAGTAAAAGAATACTAAGCAACCTTTCCATAAGTGTAAAGCAAGTTCGAAACATTTCACAGTAAAAGCAAGAACATTGCGATCAAGCTCTGAATCCTGCCAAAACTAACTGGAGCTTGAGCCGGAGCTTACCAAAGCTAGTACAACCTAGCGCTAGAGCTTACCAAAGCTATTACAACCTAGCGCCAGAGCTTACCAAAGCTAGTACAACCTAGCGCCAGAGCTAGAAAAACGTGTCAGAGCTAACCAACATAAGTCGGACCTAGCAAAAACATATCGGAGCTTAACAAAGACATGCTGGAGCTATCAAAGACATGCCAGAGCTATCAAAGACATGTCAGAGCTAATGTCGGACCTTGCTAAAAAGATGTTATGGCATCATTCAAAATTTTTATTGTTAAAGCCAATGTATTCAGCACACATAGGTCTCATAGAAATAAACTATTTGACCAAACTAAGCAACTAATCAAAGGGGTATATCGCAGCTCCAACACTCCACAGGCAAAGCTGACGGTACACACGGCCTAGAACTCTGCATTATCATTGTTAAACTCCCAATCCTAACCTGCAACTGTTGGGGGGATTGCAAGGGTGAGTACATGTCGTACTCAGCAAGTGTGAGAAGTATGACATGTAGCTGATACAAACAACGAATATAATAATGGCTAAGTGCTAAAAAGTACATTAAAACATTTGAAAAGCAATATATTATATGTATATGAAATAAACCCATCATAAGCCATGTAGCTATCATAATACCAGTCCATATTCCATATCCATCATCATATACCAATATCCATATTCAATACCAGATTTTAATTCATAACCATCTATAACCATAACCAAATCCCAATTTCCCTCTAATCATGGAAGTTGTCCAGGTGCTCATAATCGAGAGCACGGCTATCATGATAGTTTTAATACTCTACAGAGTGTGTACCACTTTACCCACGTGTTTGTGATTTCATCACCTTTTGATGACTGGAACCTCTATTATGCCGTCTCACACTTCCATTGGTGTGTGGCCCAGAGATCACAAAATAGCCTTCACAAAGGGATTACTAGCCTATTTAGACCCCACTGAGGTTTCATCGGAGGCGATGCCTCCAACTGAGCACATCTTCAACGGCCCCCTCTTGAGCCATTCGGAACCCAGGGTAGTCCCACCAATCATCAACAAACCCAATCCGACTACCCCTTCCCTGAGAATCCTTAATGGTCCAACTAGCACTGGCAAAGCCCTAAATAATCAGCTACGCCGCACCCATAATTGGCCTTGTGGTGGCACTATAGTGCTGGCTTATTCTCGCATGAACCGGTCCTTAGATCTAAAGCAAGCAAACCACCATATCATCCAACCCATCCACATACTGGGTTTTCTTAGATCACCCATTACCATATCATATTAACCAGTTCACATTAATCATAATCTCATAATTACATAATTAAGGTAAGTGGTATATTTGTTTTCCCATCCCAATTGATTAAGCGAAGCAAAAAGCCCTTCCCAACTCTCTATCATATATTTCGGGTGACAAGGGTGGTCAAACAAAGCTAGTAAACTTCCTACCATAGGATTCCCATATAATTGACACAAGCATGCACTTTTGCAAACAAAACATTTATTTCAAAACAGGATCAATATGCTTCAAGGACACTTGCCTTGCTCTTGGGATTGATTCGGGTAAAAGCCTTTAAACTCTTGGTGCTGGAGATCCTTCACGGCACTCTCTAGCGCAAATCCGTCTAATCCGCACAATAAACATACAAACAAGAAACACAATCAAAGAGTGCACAAATATTACTCAATATCACATGACATGCATGATTAATGCAAATGCAAGGTAGAACTTGTTAATAGATTACTTTTAGATGATCACTATATAGTTCTAATAGATTTAACAAGTTTATATGGGTTTGGATTTGATTAGGTCTAATTTTAGAATTAATTCAACATAATTTAACCAGGAAAATCGGATTAGTCTGCTAGAGACTAGACAAGTCCGCACTTTGCGAGATCATCAGATTAAGGTTTTCTAGATCGACGTGAATTTGGAGATTAGGGGTCGAATTAACGTAAGGAAAAGGAAATAGAAGGTATACCAGGTGTTTAGGACTCCAATAAATCAAGGATCTTGGAGGCAACACATGGATCTTGACGATCTAGGGTTGATGAAGAACTTGATGGTGGATTTTTGAAGAATTCAAAGTTGATGAAGATCTTGATCCTCTTTCGTTTCCTCCTCCTCTTCTTCTTGCTTGGATCTCCTTCCCCCTCCTTGACGGTGGCCCTCCATGAACTAGGGTTTGGGTGGGTGAAAAAGTGGCAAATAGATGTCAAGCCAAGGGGTGGGGTTGTTTATATAGAGGTGGAGGCTACGGTTAGATGGATTTCGAGTTTGAGATGAGTAGAGGCCGGTTTAGAGTCCCACATGGGCTCTAAAAGAGTTAGGCACGACGTCCCTAGGCCCAATTAAAGTGAAACCCAAGAAACAAGTTGTAAAACAAAAGATCAATTCGGAGTCGCGATTTATCGGACAAGTCCGAAAAGGACCGGACTAGTCCAAAGTTGTCCACAGAGAATTCGGACAACTCTGGCAAAAAACCGGACAAGTCTGACTTTAGTCATAGAGGAAAACGGACAAGTCTGTTGGAACACCGGACTAGTCCGGACAAGTCCAGGGACTTAGCAAATTTTCAAGGATTCTTGGAACACTGGAGTAGTCTGCATAGGACTGGACAAGTCCGAAAGTGTCCAGAGGCAAAAAAAGACTAGTCCGCAGCAAAAACGGACAAGTCCGATCGAGGTCAGAGAGAAATCGGACTAGTCCGCACCAAAATCGGACTAGTCCGCACTTTCCAGAATTTTAAGTGCGGTTTTGTTCCAAATCAATTTTAAACTTATTCCTCTTTATGTGGATTAATGTTAAACATGTATATGAATGTATGTGGGGCATGATGCATGAAAATGAGGGTGTTACAAACCCACCCCCCTTAAAATGAATCTCGCCCTCAAGATTTGACGTGGAAGAGAAGAGGTAGGGAAATTCCTTCTTGAGATCATCCTTCGATTCCCACTTTGCTTCTTTTTCTGTGTGGTGCTTCCATTAAACATTAATCCATCTAATAACCTTGTTCCTTGTGACCCTCTTCTTGGTTTCCAAGATTTTGACCGGTTGTTCAGCATAAGTCAAATCTGCCCCTAATTCAAATCCTTCCATTGGCACTTGTTCTTCCGGTACTCTCAAGCACTTCTTGAGCTGGGAAACATGAAAGACATCATGGACATCCGAAAGATGAGCTGGCATCTCCAACTTAGACGCTTCTTCTCATTTTTTGTCCAAAATCTTGAATGGTCCAATGTAGCGAGGTGCTAGCTTGCCTCTTATGTTAAACCCCTTATGACCCCTCATCGGTGACACCTTGAGGTAAACAAAATCTCCCACTTCAAAGGCTAATTTCCTTCTCCTATTGTCTGCATAGCCTTTTTTTCTTGATTGGGCAACCCTCAAGTTTTCACGAATTATTTGGACTTGATTTTCGGCTTCTTCCAACACATCTGGACCAAATACTTGAGTTTCTCCTGCCTGATTCCAGAATAAAGGTGTCGTACACTTCCTTCCATCAAGTGCTTCATATGGTGACATTTTCAACCTTGCTTGGTAACTATTGTTGTATGAAAATTCTGCATATGGCAAGCTCTTGTCCCAACCTTTCCCATGCTTTAAAGCACAAGCTCTTAACATGTCCTCCAAAATTTGATTGGTCCTCTCGGTTTGTCCATCCGTTTGAGGGTCATATGCCGACCTGAAGTTCAACCTTGTTCCCAATGCTTCATGCAATTTCTGCCAAAATCTGGAGGTAAATTGAGAACCTCTATTTGAGACTATCTTCTTCGGTACTCCGTGTCGACACACAATATGGTCCATGTATATTTCGGCCAATTGTGCAGCTATATATTTGGTCTTCACAGGGACAAAATGAGCTGACTTTGTTAAGCGATCCACAATTACCCAAATTGAGTCGTAACCGGACTGAGTACGTGGTAACCCAACTATGAAGTCCATTCCAATTTCTTCCCACTTCCATTCCGGGATCTTCAATGGTTGCAATAATCTAGCTGACCTTTGATGTTCCGCCTTGACTCGATGACACACATCACACAATGCTACATATTCAGCTATGTCCTTTTTCATGCTATCCCACCAATGGCAAGTCTTCAAGTCTTTGTACATCTTCGTACAACCGGGGTGAATTGAGTAAGGTGAGTCATGTGCCTCTTTTAATATTGTCTCCCGAATACGCTTCACATTACGCACAACAATCCTCTTACCAAGCCATAGAGTACCATGTTAATCCTCATCAAATTTGAATTCTCTCCGCTCTTGGGTCCTTCCCTTGATTTCTTGAATTTCCACATCCTTAGTTTGGCCTTCCCAAATTTCTTTCTCTAAGGTTGGGTTTAACTCCATCATTTCCATCTCATTTACAAACCCGAGGTTCAACCGTTCGAACTCCTTACATAACTCAGATGCTTGAACTGTGAGTTGGTGACTTACTCCCTTTCTACTCAAAGCATCAACCACTACATTGGCTTTTCCCGGATGATAGTTGATCCCCAAATCATAATCTTTGATGAGCTCCAACCATTTCTGTTGCCTCAAATTCAGATCTTTTTTGTGTGAAAATATACCTAAGACTCTTGTGATCTGTATAAATTTCACACCTATGTCCAAGGATATAGTGTCTCCAAATCTTCAACGCATGTACCACGGCTGCATGTTCTAAATCATGTGTTGGATAATTTTGCTCATGTTTTTTCAACTGTCTTTATGCATAGGCGAGCACTTGACCTTCTTGCATTAGCACAAATCCAAGTCCTTGTCACGAGGCGTCGCAAGTTATGTCAAAACTCTTGCTTACATCCAGCAAAACAAAAATTGGGGCCGTTGTTAACCTCTTCTTCAACTCCTCAAAACTGTTTTGACAAGCTTTGGTCCATTGGAACGCCTTCCCCTTCATTAGCAACTCCGTCATAGGCTTGGCTATCATGGAAAAGTCCTTGATGAATCTATGATAGGATCCAGCCATCCCAAGAAAACTCCTGATCTCCTTTAAATTATGCGGGGGTTCCCATTTTAACACATCCCTCACTTTTCCTGGATCGACCGAAACTCCTCCCCCTGAAATGATATGACCCAAAAATGATACTTCTCTCAACCAAAACTGACACTTATTGAACATGGCATACAATTGATGCTCCCTTAATTTATGCAGCATAAGCCTCAAGTGTTCCTCATGTTCCTTTTCATCCTTCGAGTAGATCATAATGTCATCAATGAACACCACAATGAACTTATCCAACTACTCCATGAAGACCTTATTCATGAGGTACATAAAGTAAGCAGGCGCATTTGTCAATCCAAAAGACATCATGGTGTACTCATAAGATCCATACCGTGTCCTAAAAGTTGTCTTGGGTATGTCCGATGGTCTAATCTTCATTTGAAAGTATCCCAACCTCAAATCAATATTAGAGAAGACGAAAGCACCCTTCATCTGATCAAACAAGTCTTCTATGCATTGCAAGGTGTACTTGTTCTTGATTGTTACCTCATTGAGAGCTCGGGAATCTATGCACATCCTTTGGGATCCATCCTTCTTGTCCACAAATAGAACGGGCGCTCCCCACGGTGAAGACTTGGGCCCAATGAAACCCTTCTCTAGTTGCTCTTGAATTTGCTTCTTGAGCTCCGCTAATTCCATAGGAGGCATCCTATACGGCCTCTTAGATATAGGTGCGGTTCTAGGTATTAAATCAATAACAAACTCAATGTCTTGATCAGGTGGCATACCTGGCAACACGTCCAGAAAAACATCCAAAAATTCACACACCACCGGAATCTCCTCAATTGCAGCACCGACCATATGATTTAGCTCCAATCGCTTCGGTGCGGTTTGAGATGCTTCAAATTCTACGGTGATCCCTTCTTCATTGGTCAACTTCACCGTCTTTGTGGCACACTCAATAACTCCATTATGCTTCCTCACCCAGTCCATACCAAGTATAATGTCCAATCCTTGGGAATCCAAAAGAATGAGGTTGGCGGAGAAGTCTACCCCCTTATTCTAAGGCTTACTTTTGGACATACTATATATGTCCTCATCTCTCTTCCAGGAGACCTAACCAATAGAGTAAACTTCATATGAGAGATAGGAAAACTATACTGGGCAACATATTTCGATGCAATGAATGAATGTGATGCTCCAGAATCAAATAACATAGTCGACGGGTTGGAGTTTGCGAGAAACATACCAATGGACACGTCATCTGCTTGTTGAGCATCCTCCGTAGAGACATGGTTCACGTTGCCACGAGCAAAATTCTGATGTCCACGGTTCCCTTGTGGTTGTCCTCCATTGGGTCTTGGGTTTTGCCTTGGTGCATTGCTTCCTTGACCAAGGCCTGACTTAGGACATTGATGTGCAAAGTGTACAGCTTCTCCACAAGTATAGCACTTCTTAACTCCACCAAAATTATTGGGACGCGTTTGGTTCTGAGCATTGGCTCCAGGATAGTTGGCACGAGGTGCATAAGACATTGGAGGCCTAGGTGCTTGCATAACAGGGCGCTGCTGCACAAACTGGGTTGGGCGTGGTGCAAATACAGGGCAATGAGTAGGAGCAAAAGAGCTGAAGTAAGGCGCATTGGGCGGTGCAAAGCGAGGGCGCACATTATTTCCTTGTTGATGTCCTTGATATGGTGCCTTCCTCTTGTTGTCTTGCTCCATCTCCCGGACCTTATTCTCCATCACAATTGCTTTGTCCACAAGCTTCTGGAAATTTGCATAGTCACAATTGAGCAATTGCACTTGGATCGCATTGTTCAAGCCTCTCATGAACAAATATTGCTTCCGACTGTCCCGACTAACATCCTCAGGCGCATATCTTGAGAGTTGAGTGAATTTGTTGAGATATTCACCCACGCTCGATCTTTCTTGCCTCAAGTTCTCAAATTCTTGCCTCTTCAAAATCATAACTCCTTCCGGCACATAATGAGAACGGAAGCTCTCTTTGAATTCGGCCCGAGTAATTCTCTCTTGGTTCTCGTGAGCATTGCATAAGGAATCCCACCAATCCGCAGCTGGTCCAACTAGTTGATGAGAAGTGAAAAGCACTTTCTCCCGGTCACTGCATTGGACAATAGCTAGTTTTTTTCTCCACGGACTTGAGCCAATCATCCGCATACATAGGGTCAGCGACTTGAGCAAAGGTTGGCGGCCTAGTCCTCATAAACTCTCCCAACCGGTTATGAGGAGGTGGGGGTGGCGGTTGAGGCATCTGGGGCTGATTGTTGATGTTACCAGCCTGCAAGAGTCCCATAGTTTGTATTATGGTCTGCATGAGCTAGTTTTGCATTGCGAATAGCTGCTCAATGTTGATAGCTCCCTGAGCAGGTCCTTGTCCACGGTTATTCTGAGGTGCTCCATTGTTCTCCTCCTCATCATCGCCATCCCTCTAGTTTCGAGTTCTCACCATCTGAAGAAAAGCAAGAGATATGTATCAAGGGATATGAAACTAAACAACTAGCTACACTAACCTACGTGGACATGGCAAGGCTAAAGCATCCCACAATCCTCTATTAAGCACACAAGCAAACAATATATAGCAACAGCACACCAAACAAAAACACATCGGTTCCTGAGTGCTCCTATGTGCTCTAAAGTGTCCATTCTATCTAGGTTGCATCCTACGGTCAAACCTGTGGCTCTGATACCAATTTGTGACACCCAATTCCAAATATGAACCAAGTGCAGTATATGTGTGCTCAGGATGTTTAACACACATACACAAGTGCATTACAAACGATAAACAGATAATAACCACAGAACAAGATTAATTAACCACTTCCATTACAGAATTTAGAATATCCTCGAATACAAGCACTAATGATTATTAAAAACATGTTCCAACTAATGCAGGAAAATAAACAAATTAAGCAAAATAAGCAACTAAGCAAAGGGGTATAGCGCAGCTCTAACACTCCATAGGCAAAGCTGACGGTATACACGGCCTAGAACTCTGCATTATCATCGTTAAACTCCCAATCCTGACCTGCAATTGTTGGGGGGGTTGTAAGGGTGAGTACATGTCGTACTCAACAAATGTGGGAAGTATGACATGTAGCTGATACAAACGACGAATATAATAATGGCTAAGTGTTGAAAGGTACATTAAAACCTTTGAAAAGCAATATATTATATGTATATGAAATAAACCCATCATAAGCCATGTAGCTATCATAATACCAGTCCATATTCCATATCCATCATCATATACCAATATCCATATTCAATACCAGATTTTAATTCATAACCATCCATAACCATAACCAAATCCCAGTTTCCCTCTAATCATGGAAGGTGTCCAGGTGCTCATAACCGGGAGCACGGCTAGTTTTAATACTCTGCAGAGTTTGTACCACATTACCCACGTGTTTGTGATTTCATCACCTTTCGATGACTAGAACCTCTATTATGTCATCTCACACTTTGATCGGTGTGTGGCCCAGAGATCACAAAATAGCCTTTACAAAGGGATTCCTAGCCTATTTAGACCCCATTGAGATTTCACCGGTGGCGATGCCTCCAACTGAGCACATCTTCAACCAAGGGCCCCCTCTTGAGCCATTCGGATACCAGGGTAGTCCCACCAATCGTCAACAAACCCAATCCGACTGCCCCTTCCCCGAGCATCCTTAATGGTCCAACTAACACTAGCAAAGCCCTAATTAATAAGCTATGCCGCACCCATACTTGGCCTCATGGTGGCACTGTAGTCCTGGCTTATTCTCGTATAAACCAGTGCTTAGATCTAAAGCAAGCAAACCAACATACCATCCAACCCATCCACATACTGGGCTTGCTTAGATCACACATTACCATATCATATTAACCAGTTCACGTTAATGATAATCTCATAATTACATAATTAAGGTAATTGGTATATTTGTTTTCCCATCCCAATTGATTAAGCAAAGCAAAAAGCCCTTCCCGACTCTCTACCATATATTCCGGGCGACAAGGATGGTCAAACAAAGCTAGTAAACTTCCTACCATAGGATTCCCATCAAATTGACACAAGCATGCAGTTTTGCAAACAAAACATTTTTTTCAAAACATGATCAATATGCTTCAAGGACACTTGCCTTGCTCTTGGGATTGATTCGGGTCAAAGCCTTCAAACTCTTGGTGCTAGAGATCCTCCGCGGAACTCTCTAGCGCAAATCCATCTAATCAGCACAATAAACATACAAACAAGAAACACAATCAAAGAGTGCACAAATATTACTCAATATGACATGACATGCATGATTAATGCAAATGCAAGGTATAACTTGTTAATAGATTGCTTTTAAATGATCACTATCTAGTTATAATAGATTTAACATGTTTATACAAGTTTGGATTTGATTAGGTCTAATTTTAGAATTAATTCAACACAATTTAACCAGGAAAATCGGACTAGTCCGCTAGGGAACGGACAAGTCCGCACTTTGCGAGATCAGCAGATTAGGGTTTTCTAGATCGACGTGAATTTGGAGATTAGGGGTCGAATTAACGTAAGGAAAATGAAATAGAAGGTATACCAGGTGTTTAAGACTCCAATAAATCAAGGATCTTGGAGGCAACACTTGGATCTCGACGATCTAGGGTTGATGAAACTTGATGGTGGATTGTTGATGAAGAACTCGAAGTTAATGGAGATCTTGATCCTCTTTCATTTCCTCCTCCTCTCCTTCTTGCTTGGGATCTCCTTCCCCCCTCCTTGATGGTGGCTCTCCACGAACTATGGTTTGGGTGGGTGGATATGTGGCAAATAGATGTCAAGCCAAGGGGTGGGGTTGTTTATATAGAGGTGGAGGCTAGGGTTAGATGGATTTCGAGTTTGAGATGAGTAGAGGCCGGTTTAGAGTCCCACATGGGCTCTAAAAGAGTTAGGCACAACGTCCCTAGGCCCACTTAACATGAAACCCAAGAAACAAGTCGTAAAACAAAGATCAATTTGGAGTCGCGATTTATCGGACAAGTCTGAAAAGGACCGGACTAGTCTGAAGATGTCCAGAGAGAAATCGGACAACTCTGGCCAAAAATCGGGCAAGTCCGACTTTATTCAGAGAGGAAAATGGAAAAGTCAGCTGGAACACCGGACTATTCTGGACAAGTCCAGGGACATAGCAAATTTTCACGGATTCTTGGAACACCGACTAGTCCGCATAGGACTGGACAAGTCCGAAAGTGTCCAGAGGCAAAAACAGACTAGTCAGCAGCAAAAACGGACAAGTCAGATCGAGGTCAGAGAGAAGTCGGACTAGTCCGCACCAAAATCGGACTAGTCCGCACTTTCCAGAATTTTAAGTGCGGTTTTGTTCCAAATCAATTTTCAACTTATTCCTCTTTATGTGGATTAATGTTAAAATGTATATGAATGTATGTAGGGCATGATGTATGAAAATGAAGGTGTTACAAAGAACATACCGCATTTATAATCATAGATGGCCTTTACTGCTATGTCTCCATGCCTTACGGTGTTAAGAATGCCCTCCCCACCTTTGTACGAGCCATGCATAAAACACTTGGGGACCTCATTCGGGACCTGGTAGTGGTATATGTCGATGATATTGTTGTAAAAATCCAGACACAAACATCATTGCTAGAAAACCTCGCCCTAGTCTTTGATAGATTGCGGACCACACGCACGAAGCTCAATTGCGACAAGTGCAAGTTCAGAGTCAAAGTTGGGAAGCTCCTCGGTTTCTTGGCCTCACACCAAGGTATTGAGGCCAACCATGAGAAGATTAAGGTAGTGGAGCTGATGTGGCCTCCATCCCGCATCAAGGAAGTGCAGAAGCTTGCAGGGTGTTTGGCAGCGCTCAGCCAGTTTATCTCTAGGCTGGCCGAGCGGGCCCTCTCGTTCTTCAAGCTCCTACTCTAGTCCGAACCATTCGTTTCGACCAAGGAAGCGAAGAAGGCATTCTGCGAGTTGAAGCAGCAGCTGACCATGCTGCCAATAATGGTGGCACCGAAGCCCAAGGAGTCTCTGTACCTCTACATCGCCGCCACAACTGAGGTGGTAAGCATGGTTTTGGTTGTAGAGTGGACCGATCCTCAACAGCCTTGACGAATAGAAGGGGCCCCTGCAGCTGGTTCTGAGCCCCAGGGCTTGGAGCTCGCAGGGGGTCCCGACAACAAAAAAGTGTCTGGGTCCCTGCCCCTAGAGGTGGTTTGGGTCCCCCTAGGGGGCCTCGAAGAGCAAGAAGCCTCTGGATCCCAGCCCCTAGAGGAGGTCCGGGTCCCCCAAGGGGGACCTAGAGAGCAAGAAGCCTCTGGGTCCCAGCCCCCAAAGGAGGTCCGGGTCCCCCTAGCGGGGCCCCAAAGAGCAAGAAGCCTATGAGTCCCAGCCCCCAGAGGAGGTCCTGGTCCCCCTAGGGGGCCCCAGAGAGCAAGAAGCCTCTGGGTCCCAGCCCCAAGAGGAGGTCCAGGTCCCCCGAGGCGGCTTCGGAGATCAAGGAGCCTTTGGGTCCCATCCCCCAAAGGATGCACCAGGTCCTGAAGACATGGAGTCCCCAAGCTCGGAGCAGATAGAAGGGGATGTGCCGCATTCCCCAAGGAGATCCCGGACCATCCAATGCCCGGTCTACTTTATCAGCGAAGTCCTGCATGAAGCAAAAACGAGGTACCTTGAAGTGCATAAGTTGCTCTATGTGGTGCTAATTGCGTCGAGAAAGCTCCGCCATTACTTTCAGGCACATATAGTCTCAGTGGTGACTTCGTTCCCACCAGGGGCGGTGCTGCGTAGCCCAAACGCAATAGGCAATATCGCCAAATGGGCGGCCGAACCGGCGGAGTTTGAGCTCGACTTCATACCACGGCATGCAATCAAGAGCCAAGCTCTGGCAGAATTCGTTGCTGAGTGTACCCCTTCACCAATCAATCCCGGGGGCTGGAAAATCAGCGAGCCGGAGCCCAGAGCACCAGTGCTTACCGGACTCATTGGACAGTCATCTTTGATGGATCCTCGCGGAGGCAAGGGGTCGGAGTTGGTGTACTACTCACCTCTCCAACAAGGGAGCAGTCCAAGTACGCAGTGCGCCTCGACTTCAAGGCGACCAACAACATGGTGGAGTACGAGGCTCTCATCTTAGGACTCACAGTTGCGCAGGGTCTCAGTGTTCAGCAGATGCTGGTCAAGGGAGACCCCAGTTGATCATCAAGCAGGTCCGGGGACAGTGTTGTTGCAAGGACACTCAGCTCGCGGCTGAATGTGCATCTAGGCATCCCTTGTGGGTTTTGGTTGATTTATGACAAACAAATGAGATCCTAACCAAATTGTTGAGATGAGCGCAGGTTTTAATAAAATATGAAAAAAGCACAAAAAGAAAGGAGAATGAGGATCTATATGGAAAAGAGCTCAAGAGCTGAATAGATTAGATCAATGCGTATGGAGTGTATTGGAGAAACACAGCCCAAGAGCTCAAACACAAGAAAACTCATTCACCACACAAATTTATACAGGTCTGGACTAGTCCGATATACCCCGGACTAGTCCGATAATCCCTCTGTTTGAAATTGGACAAGTCCTCACAGTGCGGACTTGTTTGCACATTACAGGTTCACACAGACCAGACTAGTCCGATATCACCACGGACTAGTTTGATATCTTTCTCACTAAGATCGGACTAGTCGTCCCCAGTGCGGACTAGTCCTCAACACTTCACAGCTTTGCACGAAATCGGACAAGTTTGATAATATCCGGACTAGTCCGATAACCTTTCTGACTAAAATCAGACAAGTCCTCCAAGTGCGGACTTGTCCCCAAATTCACTAAGGGGGTCACCTAGCTGGACTTGTCCGACATGTGCCAGAATAGTCTGAAGATCTCCAAAGCCTAATTCGGACTAGTCCGGCCAAGGTCGGACAAGTCCGATATTCCTGAGAACATAGGGTTTCCTACACGCCGCACACCGGACTAGTCCGGACTCCACCACGGACTAGTACAGACTCTCGAAACCCTAATGGTAACCTTTGGAAACCTCCATATAAATAGATGTGCACGGCCCTACTTTCAACTCTCTCGACTCTGAAAGTGCATCTAGGCATCCCTCGTGGGTTTTGGTTGATTTATGACAAACAAATGAGATCCTAACAAAATTGTTGAGATGAGTGCGGGTTTTAATGAAATTATGGAGAAAGCGCAAAAAGAAAGGAGAATGAGGATCTATGTGCAAAAGAGCTCAAGAGCTAAATAGATTAGATCAGTGTGTGTGGAGTGTGTTGAGGAAACACACCCCAAGAGCTCAAGCACAAGAAAACTAATTCACTACACAATTTTATAAAGGTCCGGACTAGTCCGATATACTCCGGACTAGTCCGATAATCCCTCTGTTCAACATCGGACAAGTCCTCCCAGTGCGGACTTGTCTGCACAGTCCTGGTTTACACAGACCAGATTAGTCCAATATCACCACAGACTAGTTCGATATCTTTCTGACTAAGATCCGACTAGTCCTCTCCAGTGCGGACTAGTCCTCAACACTTCACAACTTTGCACGGCATCAGACAAGTCTGATAAGATCCGGACTAGTCCAATAACCTCTCTGATTAAAATCGGACAAGTCCTCCAAATGTGGACTTGTCCCCAATTCACTAAGAGGTTCACCACAGCCGGACTAGTCCGATAATAACTGGACTGGTCCGAACTCTTCTAGAGCCTAAATCAGACTAGTTCGTCCAAGGCCGGACAAGTCCGATGATTCTGAGAACATAGGGTTTAATACACTCCGCACACCGGACTAGTCCGGACTCCACCTCGGACTAGTCCGGACCCTCAAAACCCTAACGGTAACTTTTGGAAACACCCTATAAATAGATGTGCACGGTCCTACTTTCATATCTCTCGACTCCCAGTGCCATCACACCCTCCAAGAGCTTAGAAAACACATCTCTCCATGCAATGCAACACAAGAAAGATCAAATCCTTGAGGATTCATTTTGGATCAAAGGAGAGACGCGATTCCACACGTTTAAGCTCTTGGGTTTGATTCTCTAACACACTCCTGTTGTTTCATTATTGATCTTAAGAGTGTGTTTTTGGTGGTGTTTGATTTGTAATCTTGGGAATCCCTCAACTTGTGAGAAGGCCCCTTAAACTTGGTGATTTACCTTTGTGATAGTGGAAGAGAATTGGCCTTCGTGGCGATTCGGCAACGTTAGGGTTAGTGAAGAACCGGTCCTTTCGTGGGCTCCTCAATGTGGACGTAGGTTGCCTTTGTGGGAACCGAATCACGAGATAAAATCTTGTGTCTTCACTGTGTGCACATTGTTCTTACTTTTCATTGCTATCTAGGGTTTCACTTGATTTTGTACACATTACGTTACAACATTGAATATAAGATTAACTTGTACAACATCCAGTTTCATAGAAGTATTACCTCTATTTAGAAGTATATTTCCACTGCATAGAGTCTAGGAGTGAGATAATCGCTCAAACCTGATCGATCTAGTACGCATGCACCGGACTAGTCCGCACTCTACCGGACTAGTCCGATTTCCTGGTATTTGATCAGGTTGCTAAGTGTTGCAGGTTCCGACTAAAATTCAAAAAGGCCTATTCACCCCCCCCCCCTCTAGGCCACTTTGAATTGGTATCAGAGCAGGACTCTTCGCAAGAGACTAATCGCTCGAGAGAACATGTCGAACATGAAGGATGTGCACAAGAGTCTTAACCAAGACAAGGTTGAAGATGAAAAATCTCAAAAATTGGAGAAGCTCCTCGACGCCATTCAGGACTTTGAGGATGACAATGAGGAGACGCTTGAACTCAAGGCGCTCCTAAGGAAGAAAGCCCTCTCAAAAGGGAAAGTGAAGATCGAGGACAAGAAGAAGAGGAGTAGTCACACCGACTACTCCCGATATCCTTTCAACTACGATCATCTAAATTCTAATAATAGCCATTATTTGTCCTCTAGGAAAAGCCCCACACTTTGACGGCAATGACTACTCAATGTGGAGGCATAACCTGAAAATGCACTTAATCTTACTCAATCCTAGCTTGTGGCATATTGTGTGTACAGGAATAGATATACAGACGATGATGAAGAGCTTACACCAAGCCAAGAGCAAGTAATTCATCGGAATTCTCAAGATGCAACAGTCATCACATCCTCTCTAAGTCGGGACGAGTTCACCAAGGTGGATGGGCTTGAGATTGCAAAAGAAATCTGGGATACATTACAAACTGCACATGAAGGCGATTGTCATGTGCGAGAGGCAAAGATCAAAATGATTCAAGGCGAATTGTGAAGATTCGCCATAGAAGAAGATGAGTCGCCATAGGACATGTACAACCGGTTAAAGACTCTCATCAACAAGGTTCGAGCATATGGAAGTAAGAAGTGGAATTATCACGAGGTAGTGAAGATCATCCTTAGAGCTTTCATGCCTCGCAATGTTACCCTATGCTCAATGATTAGAGAGTCCCGGACATGAAAATGACCCCGGATGAACTGCTTGGAAATATCATCAACTTTGAAATGATGGAAAAGCAAGCTAAACATGTCAAGGAGATTGTCGACCTCACCTCGGCAAAGAAGAAAGGGGTCGCCTTGAAGTGCACTTGCAAGCCCTTGTCTAAAGAAGCTCGAGAAGCTCAACAAGAAGAGGACAGCGATGACAAGAGCAGTGAAATTGAGGAAGAGGACATGATCCTCTTCATGAAGAGATTCAAGAGAATGATGAAGAGAATACAAGGTGGCAAATCAAGTGAGGGAAAACAAAAAGAAAAATCAAGACCGGAGATGAGGCGGGCATGCTATAGTGTAGTGAATATGACCACTTTATAGTTGATTGCCCGTATGAGGAAAACAAGAAGAAGACCAAGGAAATAAAGCCTCAACCCAAGAAATTCTTCAAGAAGAAGAAGCAAGCTAGACAAGCACACCTAGGAAAGGAGTGGGACTCAAATGATGAGTCCTCATCCGAAGAGGAAGAGGAGATGGCTAGCATAGCCATGTAGAAGACAACTAAGAAGTCCACCCTCTTCCCAACTCTCGGTGCATGGAAGGGCAAGGACACTTGCCTCATGGAGAAGGAAGGTAAACGAAAGGTAACAACAAAATCTACCTCTTTGCGTTCTTTTGATAGTGATAGTGACAACTATAGTGATGATGAGGATATGCTAGTTGGCTTAGACAAGAATACTGCAGCCAAAATGAAATTATTGATGGATAAGCTTGTTGATAGGGAGGGGCAGATTGATCGTCAAGAAGATATGATCATCCTCCAAAAGGAGGAGCATCTCAAGATCAATGAGCTCCTTGAACTTGAAAAGGAGCAAAGCAAATCACTTGAGCTTGAGTTAGCTTCAAGAAAGGAAGCTTGTTTGAAGCTAAGGGACTCAAATGCAATCATCAAGGAAGAACTTGTTAACTTAACCAAAGTTAACAAGATCCTTGAAGTGCAAGTTGAGTCACTCAAACAAAGTGATCCTTCGTCATCTTCAAGCTCGCCTTCTCAACTCCTTAAAACTGAAACCACTTCTACTTGTACAGCTTGAAAGACAATTCAACCTCTGCCAAGGACAAGCATCCTTCCCAAAGTGACATATTTGACAAGGAGAAGGTCAAATATGCACGTAGTGCATACTTGGCCACAAGACCTCCTAATGTCAAATATGGCATTGAGTATTCCTATGGTGAAAAGCAAAATGTTGGAAACCATAAGAATAAAAAGGAGTGCATTGCCTTTGTGAAGGGAAACTCCTCTCAAGCTAGAAAAACTAATGATGTTAATAAGTCCAAGATAGTTAACACATATGAACACCGGACTAGTCCGGTCCCTACACGGACAAGTCCGATTTCCCAGACTATATCTGTTCATGAACAACAACAACTATTGTTTAGAACTTTTGATGCGTCATATGTTCTTATGAAAATTTTTTGTAAGGTTTATGCTCATTATGTTGGGCGCCATGGGAACACCAAGTCTCATGTGTGGGTGCCCAAATCTCTTGTAATTAACCTCAAAGGACCGAAGCAAGCTTGGGTACCTAAAACCAAGGCATGATTTGATTTTGTAGGCCTATTCCTCCAGTGGATCGAAATGGGAGCTAGACAGTGGATGCACCAACCATATGACTGGAGAAAGAATGATGTTTTTTTAGTACAAAGAGAATGAGGATCCAAGCGAGGGCATCTATTTTGGAGACGATACTCAAAGAAGGGTGCTCGGTATCGGTAAAATTGCAATATCATCTCAACATACTCTTTCTCACGTTTTACATGTCGATTCCATAGATTATAACCTGTTTTCCATATCTCAATTATGTGACAAAGGTTATAATTGCTTGTTTACTAATGAGGGTGTCATTGTCTTTTGGAGGAGTGATGACTCGGTTGCATTCAAGGGTGTGTTGAAGGGAAAGTTTTATCTTGTTGACTTCAACAAAGATAAAGCTGAACTTGACACATGCTTGATTGCAAAGACCAACATGGGTTGGCTATGGCATAGACGGCTAGCACATGTTGGTATGAAGAATCTTCAAAAACTCCTCAAGGGCGATCACATACAGGGTTTAAAGGATGTTGTTTTTGAGAAAGAATGGCCTTGTAGCGCGTGCCAAGCCGGGAAGCAAGTAGGAGCACCTCATCCCGCAAAGAACGTCATGACTACAACAAGACCGCTCGAGCTACTTCACATGGACTTATTCGGTCCAATTGCTTACATAAGCATCGGCGATAACAAATATAGCTTAGTAATTGTTGATGACTTTCCGCGCTTCACTTAGGTTTTCTTTTGCATCATAAGACAAAAACTCAAGGAACCCTCAAGAAGTTTCTCAAGCGTGCTGAAAATGAGTTCTCATTGAAGATCAAGAACATACGAAGTGACAATGGCACGGAGTTCAAGAACACTCAAGTTGAGGAGTACCTAGACTAAGAAGGGATAAAGCATGAATTTTCAGCATCATACTAAACTCAACAAAATGGAGTGGCAGAAAGGAAGAACCGAACCCTCATAGAGATGGCAAGAACGATGCTCGATGAATACAAGACCTCAGATCGGTTCTGGGCAGAAGCGGTTAACACCGCATGCCATGCCATAAACCGACTCTACCTTCATCGACTACTTAAGAAGACATCATATGAACTACTCACCGGTAACAAGCCCAATATTTTGTATTTTTTAGTTTTCGGTTCCAAGTGCTATATTTTGAACAAGAAGCCTAGGACTTCAAAGTTCGCTTCGAAGTCCGATGAAGGTTTCTTGCTTGGTTATGATTCAAACTCTTACGCCTATCATGTCTTCAACAAGACCTCTGGAGTTGTTGAAGTAGCACGTGACGTAGTGTTCGATGAGACTAACGGCTCTCAAGAAGAACAAGTTGATCCATGTGTGCTAGATAGAAAAGAAGCTCCATGTCAAGCATTGAGAAGAATGGCGTTGGGCGATGTTTGACCACAAGCGCCACCTCCAAATGCAAATGAAGAAGATGAACCACAAGAGGAGGTAAACGATCAAGTGGGAGCTTCCACACAAGATCAACATCGAGAAGACGAAGATGACCAACAAGTCAATGAGGGCAACCATATAGGTGGAGAAGAACATGGCCATGAAGATTCAACTCCTCAAGTGCCACATCCAAGAGTACACCAATAAATCCAGAGAGATCACCCAATCGACAACATAATCGGTGACATCGAAAAGGGCGTAACGACTAGATCTCGCATAGCTAATTTTTGTGAACATTACTCCTTTGTATCCTTTATGGAACCACGCAGGATTGAGGATGCATTGAAGGATCCGGATTGGATGGTGGCGATGCAAGAAGAACTCAACAACTTCAAACAGAACGAAGTGTGGGAACTCGTTGAAAGACCCAAGTTCAACATCGTCGGCACCAAATGGGTCTTCCGCAACAAACAAGATGAACACGGGGTGGTGACAAGGAACAAGGCGCGACTTGTGGCCAAAGAGTATTCACAAGTCGAAGGTTTGGATTTTGATGAAATCTTTGCTCCCGTAGCTAGACTTGAATCTATTAGAATATTACTTGCATATGCTACTCACCATGATTTCAAGCTCAAATGGATGTGAAAAGCGCCTTCCTCAACGGACCAATCAAGGAGGAGGTGTATGTGGAGCAACACCCCCAGGTTTGAAGATGAAGAATTCCCCGACCACGTCTTTAAATTGCGTAAGGCTCTCTACGGCCTCAAACAAGCTCCTAGAGCTTGGTATGAGTGTCTTAGATATTTCTTAATTGAAAATGGTTTTAAAATTGGCAAAGCTGATTATACATTTTTCACGAAGCATTTTGATAATGATCTCTTTGTTTGCCAAATTTATGTTGATGATATCATTTTTGGTTCAACTAACAAATCTTTCTGTGAAGAATTTAGTAATATTATGACAGATAGGTTTGAAATGTCTATGATGGAAGAGCTAAAATACATCTTGGTATTCCAAGTGAAGCAACAAAAGGAGGGGACGTTCATTAGCCAAACCAAGTACACTCAAGACATACTCAAGAAGTTTGGAATGGACAAGTTGATGCCTATAAAGACTCCCATGGCAACAAATGGACACTTGGATCTCAATGAAGATGGACCAAATATCGATCAAAAGGTATATCGCTCCATGATTGGATCACTACTTTACTTATGTGCATCTAGGCCAGACATTATGTTGAGTGTATGTTTGTGTGCAAGGTTCAAGCCAACCCAAAAGAGTGTCATTTGACAGCTGTAAAAAGAGTCTTACGGTATTTAGTTCATACACCCAACCTAGGCCTTTGGTATCCCAAAGGTTCCAAATTCAATCTCATCGGATACTTCGATGCAGATTATGTCGGATGCAAGGTAGATAGAAAAACTACCTCTGGTACATGCCAAATTCTAGGTAGATCCCTAGTCTCTTGGTCCTCCAAGAAACAAAATTCCATTGCCTTATCCACGGCTGAAGCGGAGTATGTTGCAGCCGGGAGTTGTTGTGCACAACTCCTTTGGATGCGACAAACTCTAAGGGGTTACGGTTACAATATTAGTCGTATTCCACTTCTTTGTGACAATGAGAATGCCATTAAGATTGCCCATAACCCTGTTGAGCACTCTAGGACCAAACATATAGACATCTGGCACCACTTTTTTAGAGACTACTCAATGAAAGGAGACATAGCCATTTCCCATGTTAACACTGAAAAACAACTAGCCGATATATTCACGAAGCCACTGGATGAAAAACGGTTTTGCGAGCTCCAGAATGAACTAAACATACTTGATGCTCGGAATGTGGCTTGAAAACTTGCATACGTATATGGATTTTTCAAAATATGTTAATTGTGTTGTGAAAATCACCTTTCTCAAGTTTCTCCGGAAAAACTATTTCAACTACTTGATCTTGATGAATTATGGTCATTGCTTTATTGTTGTATGCTTACTGATCATATTCACACAGATTACATGATTGTTTTGGCCCCTATTTTTCTCTATAAGAACCTTCGAATATATACAAATGGGCTAATTATATTTGTTCTGGTGACCACGGACTAGTCCGATGTTATCCGGACTAGTCCGATTTTTCCACTCCATAACCCTAGCTGCCGCCAAAACCTAATCTTCTTCATCCTCACAACTCGCCTCACGCTCTCTCTCCTCGCACGGGTGCTCCCAAGGCAATTTCCTCTATTCTCCATCAAAACCCTCCAAGTTTTGGTGGAAATCGATCTCCATTGCATAGGGATTGAATACCACGGACTTGTCCGCACCTTCAACCCCTCCATCTCCAAGAATCAAGGATTTTGGTAAAATTTCCTCCCAAACCCTAGAAATCGTGATTTTCATCATTATTGACTAAATAGCCTAGTTCCTCTCGATTAATACATGCCTCCTAGCTGTATTACATTTACCTTGAACTAGTTTTGCATTGGGAATCACCATTTGTCGTGTAGTTAGGGTTTGAGATGATGAACACCGGACTAGTCCGGTCCATGTACAGACAAGTCCGTTACCCCCGGACTAGTCCGTACCTGTACACGGACAAGTCAGATTTTTCCTGAACTCAACCCTAATTTCTCATTCCTCAATGCACTTCCTTGTCATCAATTCTTATCCATACATTGTGAATTTCCATTCTCAGGACAATGTTGAATGAGAACATCTCTGACTTTGAAGATGAGATGGAACAAGACTTGTTGTCACGTGCTTTGGAGTCACGCGCTCAGAAGAGGCAAGAGCGTCCCTCCTAGCTTGCACCTTCCCCACCTCAGGTGTGGCGCAAGGTGCTTGCCAAGAAGCATGTGTCCAAGGCCAAGGACGCAGCTGGCTCTAGCTCGATGGCTCTTCGCCAAGTGAAGGGAAAAGGAAAGGGAATTGCATTGGGCCCAGTCGTCCCTCTCAAGATGCATGCTCTGAGGCAGAGAAACGCAGATCCCTTCAAGGAGAAGTTCAACGGCAAGGGAAGCGGTGCTGCTTCCAAACTCATATTTGTGGATTGCTACAGACGACCCAAGAAGGTTGTTGATGCCAGGTTTTGGAGCAATTTTCATGCAGACTTCTACAGCTCAGTGTACCTTACCATGAAGACTTTGGTGGTCTGCAACCAGTGGATCGACTGGAATCACTTTGTGAGAAAGAGCTGTGGAGCCTTTGATCAAGTGGTTGAAGCTGCTGCTAGGCATGGACTGAAGGACCTGTTTGCCTTCAGATATCACTGGAATGATGAGATCATTGCCCAGTTCTATGCCACCTGTTTCTTTGCTAGTGGTGATGAAGAGAGAGTGACTTGGATGACACATGGATCCAAGTACACTATCACTTATGATGAGTTTGCAAGACTCCTTCATCTAGAAGACACTGGCAACAATGAGTTGGCCATCCACAACATCGGTGTCTTAGGAAAATACAAGATGGACTTCCTCTATGACACCGGCCTGAAGTTCAATCCTCCCTCAACCAAGAACATGAATCCTCTCTTCATGGTGCTCAACAGGGTGCTGAGGAAGACAATAGCACCAAAAGATGGGGATGCAGGAAGTTTCCAAGGTTACTTGAGGACCTTGATGAAAGTAATAAGCAAGAACAAAAAGTTGACATCTTTGACTATATCTGGAATGATATGGTCAACATCTCTTGCATGCCGAACAGATCCTGTGGCTATGCCCCCTATTTGATGTTCATGATTGAGAAGGTCACAGTGATCAAGTTCATGAAGGATGTGGAGCACAATCCTCCGAGGCCCCAAAAGCCTCCCCAAGCCACAGTCCAAGCTGCTCCAGTGTCCAGTGAAGAGGCACCAAGGAGAGCTCGAGGAGATGAGAGGACTGCTCCCACCACTAGGGCCCCTCCCCAAAAAGGGTCTCCTAGTGGAATCTTGAAGTACTTGGCAGCCATCTCCAGCTCATGCAAGAAGGCCAAAGTGAAAGCTCACAAGCTGAATAAGGCAAGGAAGGCGGATATGAGATATGTCAAAGAAAATGTCAAGCATATTTGCCAGAAGCTAGAGATCAAGCCTATTGGATCCCCAGTCATCTTTGAAGATTCAGACTCTGATTTCACTGAGCTTGCACCTTTGACTTCCTCCGAGCTTGCTTACTTTGGCATTGGGGGCACTTCGAGTGGATCCGATCCTCCTCCTCCTACCCAACCTGCCGATGAAGATGAAGACGAGGAAAGGACCGACAGTAAGAAATGAGCCTTTAGATCCCTCCTCTCCTTCTTTTTGGTGTCTTTATGCCAAAGGGGGAGAGATTGAGGGGGGGTCACTAGTCCTATCCGTAGGTTGAGAGATGAGAGCTTCATAACTTCATTTGTGTATCTTTTTGTGTCTCTCTTGGGTTGTAAAACTTTAATACTGTTATCTCTATCTTTGGTTTTGTGGTGTGATGGAATGACTTTGCTTATGTTATGAAATTTGTGTTTTGCTTTGAAATTGACATATATGAATTATATTGGTATTTTCATGTCAATCACTTCATTCTCATCACGATTATTTCTCACACTCACGTAGTTTTACACCCCGCTGAAAGCATCTAGGCCCCCATGAGGTATGGTTTCGGTGATTAATGACAACCATTGGACTTTACTAATGAATTTGTGGATGCAAGGTCTCTCATAATCACTCAATCAAATGAAATCAATATGTCATTGGAGACCCCTAAACAATCAATTTATGAGATCAAATCAATGATATGAAGACAAGAAGTGAAAGCTCTTATGACAAAGTCATTCAACCACAATTAATGACACTTAATGTTTGACAATCATCAGAAATATATTTCCAACAAAGTCTAAGAGGTCACTTGAGCAAGACACAAAAGAATCACTTAGAAACAACTCGAAGCAAGCAAAATCAACACACCGGATCAACCGATGATTCCTGAGAACAACACGCCGGTCGAGTTGGTTCAGCAGAAGAAGAAGACCTCAGAACAAAGCACTCACCGGATCATCCGATGTTAAGGGCTAGGCTACATCGGTCCATCAGTACAGTTTGTAATATCCTTGGATCAAGTGTAGCACCGGATCATCCGATGTACAGAAATACACACATCAGTCAATCACTCCAGTAAGCATCAACACGGCTATTTCGTGGAGGCTGGCTATAAATACCCCCTAAACCTGTCATTTCGACAAGTCTTGATCACCAGACATTCTCAACACATCCATAAGCGTTCAAGACCAAGAGCCATCACTTCTACATCATTTCGACCACCTACACACCAAGAGATAGGCTAGAGCTAGCTAGAGAGAGAGCTTGTGTGCCTCCATTCTGGGTGAGTGGAATCTCTAGGATAGTGAGAGCCTCAAGGGAGTGCCCCTTGGTGTTTGTAACTGTGAGAGACTTCCGAAGCTTGCCAAGGCATTTGTGGAAGCCCGGAGGGTCGAAGTTGTACAAGGCTTGAGCTCCACCTTGCCAAGGTTGGCAAACGGAGAAGAATAGTGGAGATCCCTCGTCTCGGTGACTTGGGTGTGGTTAAACCCTTTGGTGGGTGCCACAACGTGGATGTAGGAAGATCTTGACGATATTGCTGAACCACGGTATAAATCCTCGTGTCTCCTCGGGAGTTTGCATCCTCTTCCTTTCCCTTACATTTATGCATTTTATATTCCTCGAAGTTGCTATTTACTTCAATGCATAGATAGTTTGCGTAGGGAATTGGGCTTTTAGGAATTAAGTTTCATTGTTTAGATTTTTGAAAATAAGCCCAATTCACCCCCCTCTTTGGCATTCGATCCTTACAATTGGTATCAGAGAAGGTTGCTCATAGGATCATTCTAGCTTCACCGCTAGAGAGCTAAAATGGCCGAGGTTGGGGGTTCGGTTCCTATCTTCGAGGGCAAGAACTTTGCCTATTGGAAAGCACGCATGCGCGCTTATCTAGAGACTATTGCTCCCGAAGTATGGGAAGCGACCCACGCGGGGTTTGGAGAACACAACTATGTTGGTGATCAAATTAAATGGGATGCTAAAGCTAGGAATGCAATCTATGAGTGCATTAGTCAAGATGTTTTTTCTAGGATTGCTAGCAAAGAAAAGGCATGTGAAATTTGGGCTTGCTTGATAGAAATTCATGACGGTTCTTCTCGTGTGAAGGAACTTAAATATCACATGCTTAAAGCAAAATATGATGAACTTAAGATGCTACCCCATGAAAATGTTAATGAGATGTTCTCTCGCTTGAATGTACTTATTGAAGAAATTAATGCTCTTGACATTGCTTCTGTTGGTAAGGGACTCATCAACCGCAAGATCCTCATGCTCCTTCCCAAGCCAAAGTACAACATCATCAACTCCATGCTCCAAAAAGAGTCTCTTGACCACATTGAAGTTTCAGAGCTCATTGGAGAAATTCACGCTCATGAGATGAGTGTGCTTGGGATGATGGAGCAATCATCTTCAAAAACAATTGCTCTAAAGGCCTCCACCAAGAAAACAAGCCTCAAGAAGAAGAAGGTGGTTGAGCCTAGCTCAAGTGAAGAGGAGCAAGCATCAAGTGAAGATGAAGATGATGAGCTTGCATTGATGATGAGGAAGTTCTCACGCTTGAACTCCAAGATTACCAAGAGGGGATACACCTTTGATCCCAAGAAGAAAGCGTTTCTATCAAGGAGAGATGATCACAAGACTTGCTACAATTGTGGTGATCAAGGCCACATCTCTTATGATTGTCCAAAACCGGACAAAAGAAGAGAGAACCACAAGAGCAAGCATCGCAAGCTTGAAGAAAGTGATGATGATGAAGAAGAGGCCAAACCCAAACCAAGAGCCTTTGGGAAGAAGAAACATGACAAGGGAAAGAAGGCAAGACTCTTCCCAAAGAAGAGAAATGGCCCACAAAAGGTGTTCATGTGTGAGGCAAATGAATGGGTCACCGACGAAGAAACAAGTGATGAAGAGAGTGAAGTGGAAGAAGAAAGTTTGGCCAGCCTCGCCATTGCCAACAATGATGATTCACCTCTTCATCCATCGCCCATGTGCCTCATGGCGAAAGGTAACACCAAGGTATGTGACGACTCTAGCGATGATGAGCTTTCCCCCAATGATTTAACTTCTTTGATAAATGAATATCATGCTATCATTAAGAGGGAAAAGAGTAAGGTTAAAGCTCTTGAAGAAACTCGTGCTAGACTTGAGAGTGCTAACCTCGATTTTCTTGACAAGTATGAAAGCATACTCAAAGAGCATGACACGCTCAAATCTCATGTCAAGCAAATTGAGGAAGAAAAGGCTAAAATCAAGTTAGATAATCATGAGCTTAACTTAGCACACCAAACACTCTTGGAAGAGCACAACAAGTTAGTACAAGAACATCAAACACTTAACCTTGCTCATGACGTGCTTGATCAATAGTTGAAAAATATAAAGAAGCAAACTCTTAATGATAGGATATCCATTACTTCTCATGTCACTAATGCCTTGAACAAGTCTTTGTCATTGAAAGCAAACGCTAGGGAGAAGGACTTGTTGGAAGAAATTGAGAGTCTCCGCACTAGTGTGGCTAGACTTTCAAAAGGGGAAGTCAAACACAAGGAAATGCTCTTCCAACAAGCAAAGGCCTTCAACAAGAGAGGACTTGGATCCTTCCCGGTGCCTAACAAAGGAAAGGTGCCCTCACCGGAGCTTAGAACAAGCTTCATCAAGGAAGTTGGTTCTTATTGCCAACATTGTGAGGTCACCGGTCACCACACAAGGGAGTGTCCTCTTCCTAACCGACCCTCTCCCAAGTTGCCCATTAATTACAAATCTACTTTCAATGATCATTATTATCTCTTGAGTAAAGTAGATGACAAGGTGAAGGCTAGGTTCATTGGCAAGGACATGAAGGGCATGAAGGGGAAGCTCCCCAAGCAACTTTGGATCCCAAAGACACTTGTATCACACATACAAGGACCTAAGTTGGCTTGGGTGCCTAAAGTTAAAAATTGAATTCATGTGTGTAGGTGAACTACAAAGCCGGAGGAAAGTATTGGGTACTCGATAGCGGGTGCACCCAACATATGACCGGCAATGATGGTATGTTCACCACCATAGAAAACCCCGGCAATCATGAACAAGTAACCTTTGGTGATAACTCTAAGGGAAAGGTAATTGGGTTAGGTAAAATTTCTATTTCAAATGATTTATCCATTTCCAATGTTTTGTATGTCAAGTCACTTAGTTTTAATTTACTTTCCATTGCACAATTATGTGATCTTGGACTAACATGCACATTTAGCAAAAATGATGTTGTTGTGAGTAGTGAAACAAGCCAAGACATAGTCTTCAAAGGATTTTGGCATGGACATCTCTACCTAGTAGACTTCTCCAACAAGAATGCTAGCTTAACCACTTGTCTCTTCACTAAGACAAGCTTGGGTTGGCTACGGCACCGACGCATAGCGCACATTGGGATGATCAAACTCAAGAAGTCATTCAAGCTTGGAATGGTGACCGGCGTGAAGGATGTCAATTTTGAGAAGAACAAGCTTTGTAGCGCTTGTCAAGCCGGAAGCAAGTTGCTTCACACCACCCAATGAAGACAATGGTGTCAACCTCCAAGCCACTTGAGCTACTCCACAAGGACCTCTTCGGACCGTCCACATATCAAAGCCTTGGTGGTAACCTCTATTGTCTTGTTATAGTTGATGACTACTCTCGCTATGCATGGACGTTATTTCTAGGTGACAAGAGTGAAACTCCGGAAGTGTTCAAGACCTTCGCCAACCGCGCTCAAAGGGAATTTCAACTTCCCATCATCAAGGTCCGGAGTGACAACGGTACCGAATTCAAAAACTACAACATTGGGGAGTGGTGTGACCGTGAAGGCGTGAAACATGAGTTTTCGGCCACATACACTCCTCAACAAAACGGTGTCGTTGAAAGGAAGAACAAGACACTCATAACTCTTGCGAGAGCAATGCTTGATGACTACGGCACGTCGGAGAAGTTTTGGGCCGAAGCAATCAACACGGCGTGCCATGCCGCAAATAGGGTCTATCTCCATCGACTACTTCAAAAGACCCCGTACGAGCTTCTCATTGGGAGAAAGCCCAACATCTCCTACTTTCGAGTCTTTGGATGCAAGTGCTACATCTACCGCAAGAAAAGGCTCGGTAAGTTTGAAAGAAGATGTGATGTTGGTATATTTCTTGGTTATGCATCAAACTCAAAACCATATCGAGTATTCAACCAAACCTCCGGTTTAGTTGAGGAAAGTTGTGATGTTGAGTTTGATGAATCTAATGGCTCCTAAGAGGAGAGTTTTGGTCATGATGAAATAGATGATGAGCCTCTACGAGAAGCCATGAAGAACATGACCATTGGAGACATCAAGCCTGAAGTTGAGGAGAGCCATGATCAAGGGGGAGCTTCAAGTTCCAACATCAACACTTCAATGGCGCCTCAAGTTGACGAAGAAGAGAAGGATGATCCATTGCCGACTCAAGACTCACAAGCACAACAACATCAAGAAGAAGAAGAAGTCCATGATCAAGTCAAACCACAAGAGGAGCAACACACATCACCTTCGCCAAGTGCTTCACAACCACTTATGAGGCATGGACGCATCTCCAAGGCGCATCCGATGGACCAAATCATTAGAAGTCCGTCAAGGGGTGTAAGTACACGTTCTCGCCATTTCGCTTCATTTTGTGAGCACTACTCGTTTGTTTCATGTGTAGAACCCACTCATATTGAGGAAGCACTCCAAGACCCAAATTGGGTGATGGCCATGCAAGAAGAACTCAACAACTTCATCCGCAATGAAGTTTGGGTGTTGGAGGAGCGACCCAAGGACAAGAACGTCATTGGAACAAAGTGGGTGTACCGCAACAAACAAGACGAGAATGGCGTTGTGGTCCGCAACAAGGCAAGACTTGTGGCCAAGGGGTTCTCGCAAGTTGAAGGACTAGACTTTGGGGAGATATTTGCCCCGGTCGCCCGGCTAGAAGCCATCCGTATACTTCTTGCCTTTGCATCACATCATAATATTAGACTTTATCAAATGGATGTGAAAAGTGCCTTTCTTAATGGTTACATTAACGAGCTTGTTTATGTTGAACAACCTCCTGGGTTTGAAGATCCGAGGAATCCTAATCATGTGTATAGGTTGCACAAGGCGCTCTACGGGCTCAAGCAAGCACCTAGGGCGTGGTATGAACGACTACGGGATTTCCTTATCATGCAAGGATTCAAGATTGGGAGGGTGGACACTACACTCTTCACCAAACACATCAACAGAGATTTGTTTATTTGTCAAATTTATGTTGATGATATTATTTTGGTTCAACTAACGAAGCTCTTAGCCATGAGTTTGGCAAAATGATGTCTAGGGAATTCGAGATGTCGATGATTGGAGAGCACAACTTCTTCCTTGGATTTCAAATCAAGCAACTTCAAGAGGGGACCTTCGTCTATCAAGAGAAGTATACCAAGGACCTCTTGAAGAAATTTGAGATGGGAGATTGTAGCTCAAGAAGCACTCCAATGGCAACAAATTGTCATCTCGACGCGGATAAGGACGGTAAACCTATTGATCAATCTAACTACTATTCTATGATTGGTTCATTGCTTTATCTTACCGCATCTAGGCCCGATATCATGTTTAGTGTATGCTTGTGTGCTCGCTTTCAAGCGGCACCTAAAGAATCGCATAGGAAGGCGGTCTTTAGGATACTTAGGTATCTTAAGAATACCCCTAGTATGGGCTTGTGGTACCCTAAAGGTGCAAAATTCCATCTCTCGGGATACTCGGATTCGGACTTTGCCGGATGCCGCGTGGATCGCAAGAGTACCTCCGGTGGGTGCCACTTGCTTGGGCGTTCCCTAGTATCTTGGTCTAGCAAGAAGCAAAATTCCGTCGCCTTGTCCACGGCGGAAGCGGAATATATAGCGGCCGGTGCATGTTGTGCCCAAATTCATTATATGAAACAAACCCTTTTGGACTTTGGTATTAAACTTGGTTGTGTGCCTCTCCTTTGTGACAATGAAAGTGCGGTTAAGATAGCCAAAAACCCCGTTCAACACTCCCGCACTAAGCACATTGATATTCGCCATCATTTCTTGAGGGACCATGAAGCTAAGGGAGACATCTCATTGCGAGGTGTTAGGTCTGAAGAACAATTGGCGGATATCTTCACTAAACCACTAGATGAGAAAACTTTTTCTAGGCTAAGAAGTGAGTTAAATGTGCTAGATGCAACGAACGTCATGTAAGAATGCATCTCTTATAGGTCTTGCCTAATTCTCAAAGGATAGGGGTGAGCAAGGGTTAGCTTGGGATGGAGGTTCTTTTGGGTTTCCCCAAGGTTTGGAGAGTGGCTCTCCCTGAAGAAGCCTTTGAAAGATTCAAATTTGGCTAGATAGATTTATTTTATGCCTTGCATGATGCCTGCCATATAGACTTGTAATTTCTTGCACTATAAAATTGCTTGGCATTGCATACGGTAGATTGTCACAAAGGGGAACCCACCTCATGAGAAAGAGACTTGTTTGAAATGCAATATCTCAACTCATATGTGGTGGAAAGAACAAAATGTTAGGTGCGTTAATGCCTAGAGGAACATGCTCTAAAGAGATAGAAGTCTTCATACTCTAGCTCACAAAGCATGGGCCTTACATTTTATTTGGATAATTTCCTTCCCATTTCTTCGGTGTTCTATTCGCTTTAAGGCTTAGCCAAGTTATTGGCATATTAGTATTTTTGAGGGGTAAGGGGTTGCCCAAAAGGTCCTAAGACATGTATTTCTCATTGTTTATTTGTTTGGTCAAAGGACATATATGGGATGTTGCTGTCTTTTAGTCATCGAATTATCCGATGCTTAGGTCAGACCATCATCGGATCAGTTGGTGTTCAAAAGCCAAGAGTCAGATCAGTCAGAAACACAAATCATCCGACGCGTTCATTTGAAAAAACATCGGTCCATCCGGTGTTCACATTTCTGGAACTGTGCTGAATTCCACCGATGATATTCCCTTCCACGTCGGACCATCCGGTGTCAACGGCACCTTTTTGAATACCCTTACTGTGACATTCGACCGATGCTATCTCTTTGCACATCGATCCATCCGATGTCAACGGTACCTTTTTGAATACCCTTACTATGCCATTCGACCGATGCTTCTATCGTTGTTACGTCGGTCCATCCGATGTTAAATTTACGGCTAGGGTTTGGGACCCACTATTTAAATGACCGTTCGCCTCCTCTCTTCTCTCTCCCGATCCCGTCGCCCGCGCCTCACCTTCCACCGCCGCCGTCTCTCTCGCCCTGCGCCGCCGCCGCCGCCGCCGCCCGGCCGTCGCTGCACCACACAGCCGCCGTCCGGAGCAACCGCTGCCGCCACTCGCTTCCACCACCGCCGCAGTTGCCGCCGCCGCTCCACCCGAGCGCCGCCGCCGCTCTCCCTCACCACCACAGCACCCAAGCGCTGCCTCCTCCCGTGCACCACCGTCGCCCCAAGCACATCGTCGTCGTGGTGCTTCCACCATCGCCATCTCTTCATCGCTAGGGGTGCCGGCCGCGATCATACTTCATTCTTGTGCATCGCCCAACCGCAATGGATCGCGACAAGAAGAACAAGGGCAAGGCCATTGCGGAGCCGACCACAAAGAAGCAGAAGCTCTCGAAGGAGGAGAAGAAGGCGTTGATGGCCGCTCGTGCCGCCGAGGAGCGAGAGCGTGGTCGAGGAGGATCTTTGAGTATCCGCGAGGCTCATCCGAGGCAGCCTCCTGTGATCGATGAGTTCGAGGCCGAAGAAGAGCCAGAAGTGCCTCTTGTTCGCCGGCGCTCCGCCAGGACCCGTGGGGGTCATCCAGCAGCAGCACCATGTCCGAGACCGACAGCTGTCGATCGTCGTGAGGACAGGGAGGCCCAGAGAGCCGTCTACGGGATGGACACCACCGTCCACGTTGGTGAAGGTGTCCGGTTGACTGATTACCGGAAGATGAAGGCCAAGCAGCTCCGAAGACTCAGATGGAGTGTGTTGCTTGAGGAGTGGTACCCGCAGCCCAGAGAGGCTCTAGTGGACAGTCGTTTCTGGACCGTGACACAGGCGTCGCTCTATGAGACCTACAGATGCCGAGGCCACAAGTTATTCTAGCACAACTTTCTGGACTGGGATCAGCTCGCCCTGGCTGCAGAGACAGAGATACGCCCTTAATTTGAGAGGTACAGAGGGTTGGTTCAGTTGATGTCCTATGAGAGGAGTGCTTATGTGGAGGATTGGGTACGCGTGTTCTATGCTACCCTCTACGTCTCTGAGGGACGCAGGTCGATTGACTTCATGTTCATGGGACAGCACCATCACCCGATGAGACAGACGCTTGCACAGCTGCTGGGAGTGGACCTGCATGACACTTGCTTGCATGAGAGGGTGAATGGTCAGGCAGAACCGCTGAGGAGGCCGCTCACTGGAGGAGTAGAACCACCACTGGAGGAGATCTGCTCTTTGTTTGGACCGACCTTCTCTCCAGACCAGCCGAGGGTACCGGCACTACTGACTCCAGCTGCGCGCACAGTGCACCTTGCCTTGCGCCGCATGCTTTTGCCGAGGTCAGGATACTTAGAGGGGTTCACCAGCCTGCAGCAGACCCTCCTGTTCTACATCATGAACGGGATGGAGTTCAATATAGTGGACGTCCTCATATGCGAGATGGAGGATGTGATCATCGATGGAGTGGGCATGATGAGGCAGCTTGTGTATGGACACTGGATCAGCTACCTGCTCTCCATGATGGTCCCTCAGGAGTCCGTCGTGCATGACCATCTCACTGATGAGAGCGTCACACGGTTTAGCCACTACCGAGCTCCAGCTCCTGGAGACCGCCGCCTTGGCCGTCCAGTCGAGCGTCAGGTCAGGGCTCGTCTATCTGAGGAGGACTGGTCTGATCTGGAGAAGGAGGATGAGAGGCTGGCAGAGGCAGAGGCAGAGAGCGACACTGATGACAGTGTTGAGGAGTACTTTCCACCTCCTCCCTCACCCAGGCAGCACGACGCGGAGGCTGGAGGCTCTACAGTGCCACCCCCTACTCCACCTCCCGTCACAGAGGCACAGGTCTCTCAGCCGACTGAGCTCACCTCCACTTCTTCAGCAGATGGTTGAGCAGCAGCACTTGGACCGGCTTGCAGCTGAGCAGGCCCGAGCGGAGCAGGCCGCACGCCTTCTGGAGCTCCAGCAGCAGCAGCAGGAGATGCAGCGCCAGATTGCCCGTGAGAGGCGTGAGGACACTGACTGGCTGACTGGGCTGATCGACCAGATGCACCAGCGCTCCCTCGACCAGCAGCAGCAGACGCAGCAGGCGATGATGGGCATCCTGGGGTTGATCACCAACCTCTACACCCAGACCGGGATTGCCCTCCCGTCGCAGCTGCCAGGAGTTGCTCCACCTCCACCTGTCCTTGCTCCAGCTGTCGCTCCGGTGCCGACCGCGCCGATCCCTTCTATCAGCATGTCTCCACTGCTAGCTCCCGGCGCACCGATTCACTCTCCAGTGCCGGCCATGACACTATTCCAGCAGACGTCGGCATCCGTCGTCAGTGCCTCTTCCAGCAGCTCCTACTCAGCAGGCACCGACGGCGGCTCCTACAGCTCCGACAGCTCCTTCTACCTCTACTCCAGGCAGCAACTCCGACGACAACACCCCCGACGGTGACCATTTCGTCATCGCGCCTAGTACTCAGGGTCCTTAGGCACTCGGATCCCTTTTTGGTGTCTTGATGCCAAAGGGGGAGAAGAGTTAGAGGAGAGTCAGGGAGGGATAGCTTAGCCTCAGGGGGAGCGTCCTAGCTTTAGGGGGAGTTTATCTATATGAGTTATCTTTTGTAATTTGGTGTGGTTGCTACTCATTTGCTACTTATTGAGCATTAATGAACTTGTCACTTATTCCCACTTTCGAGTTATTGATTGATTTTGAGCCTTCAAATTTTAAGTGTGATAATATTGTATTCATTGTATATCCTCTTAAGTTTCGTACTATCAAAATCACTCTTAAGTTTTGTACTATCAAATTCATTACTATTGTGCTTCAATTGTTGTGTTGTCATCAATCACCAAAAAGGGGGAGATTGAAAGCATCTAGGCCCCCATGAGGTATGGTTTTGGTGATTAATGACAACCATTGGACTTTACTAATGAATTTGTGGATGCAAGGTCTCTCATAATCACTCAATCAAATGAAATCAATATGTCATTGGAGACCCCTAAACAATCAATTTATGAGATCAAATCAATGATATGAAGACAAGAAGGGAAAGCTCTTATGACAAAGTCATTCAACCACAATTAATGACACTTAATGCTTGACAATCATCAGAAATATATTTCCAACAAAGTCTAAGAGGTCACTTGAGCAAGACACAAAAGAATCACTTAGAAACAACTCGAAGCAAGCAAAATCAACGCACTGGATCAACCGATGATTCCTGAGAACAACACGTCGGTCGAGTTGGTTCAGCAGAAGAAGAAGACCTCAGAACAAAGCACTCACCGGATCATCCGATGTTAAGGGCTAGGCTACATCGGTCCATCAGTACAGTTTGTAATATCCTTGGACCAAGTGTAGCACCGGATCATCCGATGTACAGAAATATACACATCGGTCAATCACTCTAGTAAGCATCAAGTTTGAGTCAATTCTGGAGGAAGAGCCACCTGATCATCCGATGAGAAGACAAGTGCAACATCGGTCTAACAACGGTCATATCTGACACAATGACATCAGCTAAAGTAAACTTGACCGATGATAACTAAAGGGGAGACATCGGATCATCCGATGTTCGCAGAAAAGTTCTGTCAGCCTACTTTTCCAACGGCTATTTATTGGAGGCTGGCTATAAATACCCCCTAAACCTGTCATTTCGACAAGTCTTGATCACTAGACATTCTCAACACATCCATAAGCGTTCAAGACCAAGAGCCATTCTACATCATTTCGACCACCTACACACCAAGAGATAGGCTAGAGCTAGCTAGAGAGAGAGCTTGTGTGCCTCCATTCCGGGTGAGTGGAATCTCTAGGATAGTGAGAGCCTCAAGGGAGTGCCCCTTGGTGTTTGTAACTGTGAGAGACTTCCGGAGCTTGCCAAGGCGTTTGTGGAAGCCCGGAGGGTCAAAGTTGTACAAGGCTTGAGCTCCACCTTGCCAAGGTTGGCAAACGGAGAAGAATAGTAAAGATCCCTCGTCTCGGTGACTTGGGTGTGGCTAAACCCTTTGGTGGGTTTGGTGGGTGCCACAACGTGGATGTAGGAAGATCTTGACGATCTTGCCAAACCAAGGGATAAATCCTCGTGTCTCCTCGGGAGTTTGCATCATCTTCCTCTCCCTTACATTTATGCATTTTATATTCCGCGAAGTTGCTATTTACTTCAATGCATAGATAGTTTGCGTAGGGAATTGGGCTTTTAGGAATTAAGTTTCATTGTTTAGATTTTTGAAAAGAAGCCCAATTCACCCCCCACCCCCCCCCCTCTTGGGCATTCGATCCTTACACCCGCCATAAAGAGTGCACATATGACCCATGTTTTCATTGCTTAACTTGTATCAAACTCATATGTGCACACTTTATGAAAATTTGGTCTTTTATCATATTTTGTGAAATCTCAATTGATTGTCATCAATCACCAAAAAAGGAGGAGATTGAAAGTGCATCTAGGCATCCCTTGTGGGTTTTTGTTGATTTATGACAAACAAATGAGATCCTAACCAAATTGTTGAGATGGGTGCATGTTTTAATGAAATTATAAAGAAAGCGCAAAAATAAAGGAGAATGAGGATATATATGGAAAAGAGCTCAAGAGCTAAATAGATTAGATTAGTGTGTGTGGAGTGTGTTGAGGAAACACACCCCAAGAGCTCAAGCACAAGAAAACTAATTCACTGCACAATTTTATACAGGTCTGGACTAGTCCAATATACTCCGGACAAGTCCGATAATACCTCTGTTCAACATTGGACAAGTCCTCCCAGTGTGGACTTGTCTGCATAGTCCTGGTTTACACAGACTGGACTAGTCTGATATCACCACGGACTAGTCCAATATCTTTCTGACTAAGATCGAACTAGTCCTCCCCAGTGCGGACTAGTCCTCAACACTTCACAACTTTGAATGGCATCGGACAAGTCCGAGAAGAACCGAACTAGTCCGATAACCTCTTTAATTAAAATCGGACAAGTCCTCCAAATGCGGACTTGTCCCCAATTCACTAAGGGGTTCACCACAGCCGGACTAGTCCAATAATAACCGGACCAGTCCGAACTCTTCCAGAGCCTAAATAGGACAAGTCCGTCCAAGACCGGACAAGTCAGATGTTTCTGAGAACTTAGGGTTTACTACACTCTGCACAGTGGACTAGTCCGGACTCCACCTCGGACTAGTCCGGACCCTCAAAACCCTAACGGTAACTTTTGGAAACACCCTATAAATAGATGTGCATGGCCCTACTTTCATATCTCTCGACTCCCAATGCCTTCACACCCTCCAAGAGCTTAGACAATACATCTCTCCACGCAATCCAACGCAAGAAAGATCAAATCCTTGAGGATTCATTTTGGATCAAAGGAGAGACATGATTCCACACGTTTAAGCTCTTTGGTTTGATTCTCTGACACACTGCTGTTGTTTCATTGTTGATCTTAAGAGTGTGTTCTTGGTGGTGTTTGATTTGTAATCTTGGGGAGCCCTCAACTCGTGAGAAGGCCCCTTGAACTTGGTGATTTACCCTTTGTGAAAGTGGAAGAGAATTGGCCTTCGTGGCGATTTGACGAGGTTAGGGTCAGTGAAAACCCGTTCCTTTCATGCGCTCATCAACGTGGACGTAGGTTGCCTTTGTGGGAACTGAACCACAGGATAAAATCTTGTGTGTTCACTGTGTGCACATTGTTCTTACTTTTCATTGCTATCTAGGGTTTCACTTGATCTTGTCCACATTACGTTAAAACATTGAATATAAGATTAACTTGTACAACATCTAGTTTCATAGAAGTATTACCTCTATTTACAAGTATATTTCCGCTGCATAGAGTCTAGGATCGAGATAACCGATCACACTTGATCGATCTAGTCCGCACGCACCGGACTAGTCTGCACTCTACCGGACTAGTCCGATTTCCTGGTATTTTATCAAGTTCCTAAGTGTTGCAGGTTCTGACTAAAATTCAAAAAGGCCTATTCACCACCCCTCTAGATCACATTCAGACTCCCTACGCCGTCACACCCTCCAAGAGCCTAGAAAACACATCTCTCCACACAATCCAATGCTAGGAAGATCAAATCCTTGTGATTCAACTCTAGATCAAAGGAGAGACATGATTCTTCACGTTTGAGCTCTTGGGTTTGACTCTCTAACACACTCCTGTCATTTTATTGTAGATCTTACGAGTGTGTTCTTGGTGGTGTTTGATTTGTATTCTTGGGGATCCCTCAACTTGTGAGAAGGCCCCTTGAACTTGGTGATTTACCCTTTGTGATTAGTGGAAGAGAATCGGCCTCCGTGGCGATTCAACGAGGGTAGGGTTGGAAAAGACCCAGTCCTTTCGTGGGCTCCTCAACATGGACGTATGTTGCCTCTGTGGGAACCAAACCACGAGATAAACTCTTGTGTCAATCTTGTTCTTAATTTTTCATATCACACTCTATGGTTTACTTGATATTGCATATCTTACGTTAAAACATTGAAACCAAAGTTAGTTTGTGCTACACTCAATTTCATTGACTCAGTACCTTTAAGTTACATACTATATTCTGTTGTGTACTGTGCTGGTATTAAGATCATTGGTCTAACTAGATCAATCTTGTCTGCACACACCGGACTAGTCCGCACTCTACCAAACTAGTCCGATTTCTTGGTATTTGATCAAGTTTCTAAGTGTTGCAGGTTCTGACAAAAATTCAAAAAGGCCTATTCACCCCCCTATAGGCCACATTCAATTGGTATCACAGTAGGACTCTTCAAAAAGAGACTAATCGCTCGAAGAGAAAATGTTAGACATAAAGGATGTGCACAAGAGCCTCAACCAAGAGAAGGTTGAACATGAGAAGGCTCAAAAATTGGAGAAGCTCCTCGACGCCATTCAGGACTTCGAGGATGATGATGAGGAGACGCTTGAAATCAAGGCGCTCCTAAGGAAGAAAGCCCTCTTCAAAGGGAAAGTCAAGATCGAAGACGAGAAGAAGAAGAAGAAGAAGACGGGGAGTAGTCACACCGACTACTCCCGATATCCTTTCAACTACGATCGTCTAAATTGTAACAATAGCCATTATTTATCTATTCCTCTAGGAAAAGCCCCACACTTTGATGGCAATGATTACTCAATGTGGAGGCAAAACATGAAAATGCACTTAATCTCTCTTAACCCCAACTTGTGGCATATAGCGTGCAGAGGTATAGATATCCCAGATGACGATGAAGAGGTCACACCAAGCCAAGAGCAAGCAATTCATCGGAATGCTCAAGCTGCAGATGTCATCACATCATGACTAAGTCGGGACTAGTTCACCAAGGTGGATGGACTCGAGATTGCAAAGGAAATATGGGACACATTGCAAACTGCACATGAAGGCAATCGTCATGTGCGAGAGGCGAAGATCGAAATGATTGAAGGCGAATTGGGAAGATTCGCCATAGAAGAAGATGAGTCGCCGCAAGACATGTACAACCGATTGAAGACACTCATCAACAAGGTTCGAGCATATGGAAGTAAAAAGTGGAACGATCATGAGGTGGTGAAGCTCATTCTTAGAGCCTTCATGCCTCGCAATGTTACCCTATGCTTGATGATTAGAGAAAGCCCCGGGTACAAGAAAATGACCCCAGACAAACTGCTTGGAAAGATCATCAACTTCGAGATGATGGAGAAGCAAGCAAAACATGTAAAGGAGATTGCCGACCTCACCTCGACAAAGAAGAAAGGGGTTGCCTTAAAATCCACGTGCAAGCCCTTGTCAAAAGAAGCTCGAGAGGATCAAGATGAAGATAATAGTGATGATGAAAGTAGCGACATAGATGAGGAAGAAATGATCCTCTTCATGAAGAAATTTAAGAAAATGATGAAGAGAAGACAAGGGGGAAAATCAAGTGAAGGAAAATACAAAGAAAAGTCAAGAGTAAAGTTGAGGCAACATGCTATAACTGTGGTGAATATGACCACTTTATAGTTGATTGCCCATACGAATAAAACAAGAAGAAGACCAAGGAAACAAAGCCTCAACCTAAGAAGTTCTTCAAGAAGAAATGCAAGCTGGACAGGCGCACCTAGGAAAGCAGTGGGACTCAAATGATGAGTCCTCGTCCGAAGAGGAAGAGGAGATGGCTAGCATAGCCATCAAGAAGACAACGAAGAAATCCACCCTCTTCCCAACTATTGGCACAAGGAAGAACAAAGACACCGGTCTCATGGCGAGAGAAGGCAAAAGAAAGGTAGCATCTAAGTCCCCCTCCTCGCATTCTTACTCTATTGATAGTGAAGCCAATAGTGATAATGAAGAAATGATTGTTGGCCTTGATAAGAAAACTATCGCAAGAATGAAATTCTTAATGGATAAACTTATTGAAAAGGAGGAGCTTGTTGATCGACAAGAAGATATGATCATCCTTCAAAAGGAGGAGTATCTTAAAATCAAAAAGCTCCTTAAACTTGAAAAGGAGTGAAACAAGTCACTTGAACTTGAGCTAGCTTCAAGCAAGGAAGCTTGCTTGAAGTTAAGCGACTCAAATGCTATCATCAAGGATGAACTTTCTAACCTAAACAAAGTTAAAAAGATCCTTGAGGTACAAGTTGAGTCACTCAAGAAAAGTGAACCTTCATCCTCTTCAAGCTCTCCTTCTCAACCCCTTAAAACTGAACCTACTACTACTTGTGCATGTGCTAAAATTGATCCTAGCTTGAGGGACAAGTCAACCTCGACCAAGGACAAGCATCCTTCCCGTGGTGGCATATTTGACAAGGAGAAGGTCAAGTATGCACGCAGTGCATACTTGACCACAAGACCTCCTAATGTCAAATATGGCATTGGGTATTCCTATGGTGAAAAGCAAAATGCTAGAAACTATAAGAATAACAAGGAGCGCATTTTCTTTGTGAAGGGAAACTCCCCTCAAGTTAGAAAACCTAACAATGTTGATAAGTTCAAAAATGTTAACACATATGAACAACAATTATTATTTAAAACTTTTGATGCATCTTATGTTCTTATGAAAAACGATTTTGGTAATGTGCATGCCAAATATGTTGGGCCACGCCATGGGAACACCAAGTCCCATGTGTGGGTGCCCAAATCTCTTGTGACTAACCTCAAAGGACCCAAGCAAGCTTGGGTACCTAAAACCAAGACATAATTTATTTTTGCAGGCCTACGCCTCCGGTGGAGCAAAATGGGTGTTAGACAGTGGATGCACCAACCATATGACCGGAGAACGAAGAATGTCTGTAGAATATGAAGAAAATGAGGATCCAAGCGAGGGCATCTATTTTGCATACAATAGACAAGGAAGGGTGCTCGGTACTGGTAAAATTGCAATATCTTCTCAACACACGCTTTCTCATGTTTTGCATGTCGACTCCTTAGATTATAACCTTCTGTCCATATCTCAATTATGTGACAAAGGTTATAATTGCTTGTTCACTAATAAGGGTGTGATCGTTTCTAGAAGGAGTGATGACTCGGTTGCATTCAAGGGTATGTTAAAGGGAAAACTTTATCTTGTTAACTTCAACAAAGATAAAGCCGAACTTGACACATGCTTGATTGCAAAGACCAACATGGGTTGGTTGTGGCATAGATGCCTAGCACATGTTGGTATGAGAAATCTTCAAAAAACTCCTTAAGGGCGATCACATCCGAGGTTTGAAGGATGTTGTTTTTGAGAAAGACTGGCCTTGTAGCGCGTGCCAAGCCGGGAAGCAAGTCGGAGCACCTCATCCTGCGAAGAACGTCATGACAACAACAAGACCGCTCGAGCTACTTCACATGAACTATTCGGTCCAATCGCTTACATAAGCATCGGCGGTAACAAATATGGCCTTGTAATTGTTGATGACTTTTTGCGCTTCACGTGGGTTTTCTTTTTTCATGATAAGACAGAAACTCAAGGAACCCTCAAGAAAAGCGTGCCCAAAATGAGTTCTCATTGAAGATCAAGAACATACAATGGCACAAAGTTCTAGAACACTCAAGTTGAGGAGTACCTAGACGAAGACGGCATCAAACATGAATTTTCAGCACCGTACTCACCTCAATAAAACGGAGTGGCCGAAAGGAAGATTCAAACCCTCATAGAGATGGCGAGAACAATGCTTGATGAGTACAAGACATCGGATCGATTTTGGGCTGAAGCAATCAACACCGCTTGTCACACCATAAACCGACTCTATCTTCATCGCTTACTCAAGAAGACATCATATGAGCTACTCACGGGTAACAAACCTAATATCTCCAATTTTTGTGTTTTCGCTTCTAAATGCTATATCTTGAACAAGAAGCCTAGGACTTCAAAGTCCAATGAAGGTTTCTTGCTTGGCTATGATTCGAACTCTTACGCCTATCGTGTCTTCAACAAGGTCTTCGGGCTTGTTGAAGTTGCACGTGACGTAGTGTTCGATGAAACTAATAGCTCTCAAGAATAGCAAGTTGATCAATGTGTTCTAGATAGAGGGAAGCTCCATGTCAGGCGTTGTGAAGAATGGCTTTGGGCGATGTTTGACCGCAAGCGCCACCTCCAAATGCAAATGAAGAAGATGAACCACAAGTGAAGGTAATGGATCAAGGGGGATCTTCTGCACAAGATCAACCACAAGAATACGAAGATGACCAACAAATCAATGAGGGCAACCATCTAGGGGGAGTTGAAGATGACCATGAAGACTCAAGACCATAAGTGCCACACCCAAGAGTACACCAATGCAACCAAATAGATCACCCCGCCGACAACGTAATTGGGGACATCCAAAAGGGAGTAACTACTAGATCTCGAATTGCTAATTTTTGTGAAAATTACTCTTATGTATCTCTTTTGGAATCGCGCAGGATTGAGGATGCATTGAAAGATTCGGATTGGGTGGTGGCAATGCAAGAAGAACTCAACAACTTCAAACGGAATGAGGTGTGGGAACTAATCGTAAGACCCAAGTTCAACATCTTCGGCACTAAATGGGTCTTCCGCAACAAACAAGATGAACACGGGGTGGTGACAAGGAACAAGGCATGACTTGTGGCCAAAGGGTATTCACAAGTCGAAGGTTTGGACTTCGATGAAACCTTTGCTCCGGCAGCTAGGCTTGAATCTATTAGAATATTATTTGCATATGCTACTCACCATGATTTCAAGCTCTATCCAATGGATGTGAAAAGCGCATTCCTTAATGGACCAATCAAGGAGGAGGTGTACATGGAGCAACCCCCCGGATTCGAAGATCAAGAGTTCCACGGCCACGTGTTTAAACTGCGTAAGGCTCTCTATGGCCTCAAACAAGCTCCTAAAGCTTGGTATGAGTGCCTTAGAGATTTCTTGATTGAAAATGGTTTTAAAATTGGAAAAGTTGATTATACATTATTCACAAAGCATTTTGACAATGATCTCTTTATTTGTCACATTTATGTTGATGAAATTTACTTCTGTTCATCTAACAAATCCTTTTGTGAAGAATTTAGTAAGATTATGACAGATAGGTTCGAGATGTCCATGATGGGAGAGTTGAAATACTTCTTGGGATTCCAAGTGAGGCAACAAAAGGAAGGGACGTTCATAAGCCAAACCAAGTATACTCAAGACATACTCAATAAGTTTGGAATGGACAAGGCGAAGTCTATAAAGACTCCCATGGAAACTAATGGGCACTTCGATCTCAATGAAGATCGGCCAAGCGTGGATCATAAGGTATATCGCTCCATGATTGGATCACTACTTTACTTATGTGCATCTAGGCCTGATATTATGTTGAGTGTGTGCTTGTCTGCAAGATTTCAAGCCAATCCTAAGGAGTGTCACATGACAACCGTCAAGAGAATCTTGCGATATTTAGTTCATACACCCAACCTAGGCCTTTGGTATCCTAAAGGTTCCAAGTTCAATCTCATTGGATACTCTGATGCAGATTATGTCGGATGCAAAGTAGATAGAAAAAGTACCTCCGGTACTTTCCAATTCTTAGGGAGATCCCTAGTTTCTTGGTCCTCCAAGATCAAAATTCCATTGCCTTATCCACGGCCGAAGCAGAGTATGTTGCAGCTGGGAGTTCTTGTGCACAACTCCGTTGGATGCGACAAACTCTAAGGGATTACAGTTACAATATGAGTCGTATTCCACTCCTTTGTGATAATGAGAGTGCCATTAGGATTGCCCATAACCCCATTGAGCACTCTAGGACCAAACATATAGACATCCGAGACCACTTTTTTAGAGACCACTCAATGAAAGGAGACATAGCTATTTCCCATGTCAACATCGAAAAACAACTAGCCGACATATTCACCAACCCACTTGATGAAAAACGCTTTTGCGAGCTCCGAAATGAACTAAAGATCCTTGATGCTCGGAATGTGGCTTGAAAACTTGCATACCTGTATGGATTCTTCAAAATATGTTGACTGTATTGTGAAAATCATCTCTCTCATTTTTCTCTGAAAAACTATTTCAATTACTTGATCTTGGTGAATTATGGTCATTGCTTGATTGTTGTATGTTTACTGATCATATTCATCAAGATTATTTGATTTTTTGGCCCCTATTTTCTCTATAAGTACCTTCGTATATATACGAATGGTCTATCCAGTTTTGTTTTGGTGACCACGGACTAGTCCGCACACTGCAGACTAGTCCGCAGACTGTCCGTTAGTCCGGACTAGTCCGGCCGATTTTTCGACTCCATAACCCTATTCGCTGCCAAAACCTAATCTACTTCACCCTCACAACTCACCTCACATTCTCTCTCCTCGCTCGAGTGCTCCCAATGCGATTTCTTTCGTTCTCCATCAAATCCCTCCGAGTTTGGGTGGATATCGAACTCCATTGCTAGTGGTTTGAAGACCATAGACTTGTCCACACCTCCAACTCCTCCTTCATCAAGAATCGAAGAATTTCGATAAATTTCCCTCCAAACCCTAGAAACTTTGATTTCTTCCATTTTGGATCAAATAGCTTAGTTCCTTTCAGCTAATACATGCTTCCTTGCTGTATTACATATATATTAAGCTATTTTGCATTGAGCAAAACCATTTGACTCATAGTTAGGGTTTGAGGTGATGAATACCGGACTAGTCCGTACCTGAACACCGGACAAGTCCGATTTTCAACTGAATTTAGCCCTAATTTCCAACTACTCAATGCACTTCCTTGCCATCAATTCTCATCCATACATTGTGTAATCCCTTCTTAGGACAATGTCGAGCTCCAATGATGAAATCTCCGATTATGAGGCCGAGATGGACCAAGACTCCTTGCTTCGGTTCTCGATGGGCCAAGGGAAGAAGAGGCAAGAGCGACCCTCCGAGCCTTCTCCTTCTCCACCTCAGGTGCGATGCAAGGTGCTAGCAAAGAAGCCTGCGTCCAAGGACAAGGATGCAGCTAGCCCTAGCTCAGCAGCTTCTCGCCAAGCTAAGGGCATGGGAAAGGGAATTGCCTCAGGTCCAATCGGCCCCCTCAAGATGGCAGCTCCGAGGTAGGGGAACAGGGATCCCATTGACGAGAAGTTCAACGACAAGGGAAGCGATAAGGCTTCCAAGCTCAAATTTTTGGATTGCTACACGTGACCCAAGAAGGCAGCTGATGCCAGGTTTTGGAGCAACTTTCACGTAGATTTCTACAACCCTGTGTACCTCACCATGAAGACCCCAGTTGTCCGCAGCCAGTGGATTGACTGGAATCATTTTGAAAGGAAGAGTCGTGGTGCCTTTGATCAAGTGGTGGATGCTGCAGCTAGGCATGGACTGAGGGACCTATTTGCCTTCAGATATAACTGGACTGATGAGATTATTGCTCAGTTCTATGCCACATGCTTCTTTGCTAGTGATGAGGAGGAAAGGGTTACTTGGATGACTCATGGATCCAAGTACACCATAACTTATGATGAGTTTGCAAGACTGCTTCACCTAGAAGACACCGGCAACAATGAGTTGACTATCCACAACATTGGTGTCTTGGGAAAAGATAAGATGGACCTCCTCTATGATACTAGCCTGAAGTACAATCCTCCATCGACCAAGAACATGAAGCCCTTCTTCATGGTTCTTAATAGGGTGTTGAGGAAGACCATAGCTCTAAAAGATGGAGATGCAGGAAGTTTCCAAGGCTACTTAAGGACGCTGATGAAGGTGATAAGCAGAAGCAGTAAGTTTGATGTTTTTTATTACATATGGAATGACATGGTCAACATCTCCTGCACGCCCAACAGATCCTGTGGCTATGCCCCTTACTTGATGTTCATGATTTAGAAGGTCACAGGAATTGAGTTCGTGAAATATGTGGAGCACACTCCCTTAAGGCCTCAGAAGCCTTCCCAAGCCACACTCCCAGCTGCTCCATCTCCAGTATCTAGTGAGGAGGCTCCCAAGAGGGCCCAAGCTGAAGCAAGACCCCCATCCAGTACAGGAGCTACTCCATCCAAGAAGGGGCCTGCTAGTGGAATCTTGAAGTACTTGGCCGCCATTTTTGTCTCATGCAAGAAGGTTGAAGTAAAGCTTCACAAGCTGAACAAGGCGAGGAAGGCAGATATGAGATATGTCAAGCAAAATGTCAAACATATCTGCCAGAGGCTGGAGATCGAGCCATTTGGTTCCCATGTTATCTCTGAAGATTCAGCCTCTGACTTCTCCGAGCTTGCTCCCCTTTCACCTTCTGAGCTTGCTTATTTTGGCATTGGGGGCACTTCGAGTGGATCTGCTCCTCCTCCTCCTCCTACCCAACCTAAAGATGAAGATGAAGACGAGGAGAGGACCAACAGCGAGGAATAAGCCTCTAGATCCCTCGTATCATTCTTTTTGGTGTCTTGATGCCAAAGGGGGAGAGATTGAGGGGGAGTCACTAGGTCCTTGCTGTAGGTTGAGAGATGAGAGCTTCATTTTTGTATCTTTTTGTGTCTCTTTTGGGTTGAAAAGTTTAATTCTATTATCTCTACCTTTAGTATTTTGGTGTGATGGAATGACTATGTTTATGCTTATGTTATGAAATTTGTGATGATGATTTGAGATAATCTGTGATTTTGCTTTGGAATTGACATATATTCTTGATATTGGTATTTCCATGTCAATTATTTCATTCTCATCACAATTATTGCTCACACTCGCGTAGTATTGCACCCCACCATAAAGAGTGCACATATGTCTTATGTTTTAGTTGCTCAATTTGTTCCAAGCTCATATGTGCACACTTTGTGAAAATTATGTATTTTTATCATATTTTGTGAAATCTCAATTGGTTGTCATCAATCACCAAAAAGGGGGAGACTGAAAGTGCATCTAGGCATCCCTTGTGTGTTTTGGTTGATTTATGACAAACAAATGAGATCCTAACCAAATTGTTGAGATGAGCATAGGTTTTAATGAAATTATGAAGAAAGCGCAAAAAGAAAGGATAATGAGGATCTATATGGAAAAGAGCTCAAGAGCTGAATAGATTAGATCAGTGTGTATGGAGTGTGTTGGAGAAACACACCCCAAGAGCTCAAGCACAAGAAAACTCATTCACTGCACAAATTTATGCAGGTCCGGACTAGTCCGATATACCCCGGACTAGTCCGATAATCCCTCTGTTCGAAATCGAACAAGTCCTCCCAGTGCGGACTTGTCTGCACAGTCCAAGTTCACACAGACTAGACTAGTCCAATATCACCACGGACTAGTCCGATATCTTTCTGACTAAGATCAGGCTAGTCATCCCCAGTGCGGACTAGTCCTCAACACTTCACAGCTTTACACGAATTCGGACAAGTCTGATAATATCTGGACTAGTCCGATAACCTTTCTGACTAAAATCAGACAAGTCCTCCAAGTGCGGATTGTCCCCAAATTCACTAAGGGTGTCACCTAGCCAGACTAGTCCGACATGTGTCGGACTAGTCCGAAGATCTCCAGAGTCTAATTCGGATTAGTCCGGCCAAGGCCGGACAAGTCCGATATTCCTGAGAACTTAGGATTTCCTACACACCGCACACCAGAATAGTCTGGACTCCACCATGGACTAGTCCGGACTCTCGAAACCCTAACAGTAACCTTTGGAAACCTCCATATAAGTAGATGTGCACGGCCCTACTTTCAACTCTCTCGACTCCCTGTGCCGTCACACCCTCCAAGAGCCTAGAAAACACATCTCTCCACACAATCCAATGGTAGAAAGATCAAATCCTTGTGGATCAACTCTAGATCAAAGGAGAGACACGATTCTTCATGTTTGAGCTCTTGGGTTTGACTTCTAACATACTCTTGTCGTTTTATTGTAGATCTTACGAGTGTGCTCTTGGTGGTGTTCGATTTGTAATCTTGGGGAGCCCTCAGAAGGTGAATGTGGCCTAGAGGGGAAGTGAATAGGCCCTTTTGAATTTTAGTCGTAACTTGCAACACTTAACAAACTGATCAAACCCCGAGATGTTGAACTAGTCTGGTAGACTGCGCAATAGTCCGGTGTGTGCGGACTAGATTGATCAAGTTCGATCAATGATTTCAATACAAGCACAATACGCATCGGAATATAGTATGTAAATTGAAAGTATTGAGTCAATGAAATTAAGTGTAGTACAAATTAACTTTGATTTGAACATTTTAACATAAGATGGACAAGATCAATCAAACCCTAGAATATGATATGAGAAACTTAAGAACAAGTTTGACACACGATTTTTATCTTGTGGTTCGGTTCCCACAGAGGCAACCTACGTCCACGTTGAGGAGCCCACGAAAGGACCGGGTCTTCACTAACCCTAACCTCGTCGAATTGCCACGAAGGCCAATTCTTCTTCCACTATCACAAAGGGGCAAATGACCAAGTTCAAGGGGCATTCTCACAAGTTGAGGGCTCCCCAAGATTACAATTCAAACACCACCAAGAACACACCCGTAAGATCAACAATGAAACAACAAGAGTGTGTTAGAGATCAAACCCAAGAGCTCAAACGTGTGGAATCGTGTCTCTCCTTTCATCCAAAGTGAATCCTCAAGGGATTGATCTTTCTTGCATTGGATTACGTGGAGAGATGTGTTTTCTAGGCTCTTGGAGGGTGTGACGGCGCAGGGGGTCGAGAGAGTTGATAGTTGGGCCGTGCACATCTAATTATATTAGGGTTTTCAAAAGTTACCGTTAGGGTTTCGAGGGTCCGGACTAGTCCGTGGTGGAGTCCGGACTAGTACGGTGTGCGGCATGCAGGAAACCCTAAGTGTCCAGGAATATCGGACTTGTCCGGCTAGAAGCAGACTTGTCCGATTTTAGTCAAAAAGGTTTTCGGACTTGTCCGTGGTGATATCGGACTAGTCCGGTGTGGTGATACCCTTAGTGAATATAGGAAAAGTCCGCACTTGGAGGACTTGTCCGATTTTAGTCAGAGGCATTATTGGACTAGTCCGGACATTATCGGACTAGTCCGGTGCGGACTAGTCCGGTGCGGACAAGTCCGCATTGGCTGGACTTGTCCGAACCTATCCAGAGAGGATATCGGACTAGTCCGATGTATATCGAACTAGTCCGTTTTTCCTGTGGAATGTGAAGTGTGTGGGGATTTTTTGTGCTTGAGCTCTTGAGATGTGTTACACCAACACACTCCCTACACAATTATGTATTCTATTTAGCTCTTGAGCTCTTTTCCGAATTGATCCTCATTCTCCTTTCTTTTTGGCGCTTTCTTCATTCTTTCATTAAGACCTGCGCTCATCTCAATAATGTGGTTAGGATCTCATTTGTTTGTCATAAATCAACCAAAACCCACAAGGGATGCCTATATGTACTTTCAATCTTCCCCTTTTTGGTGATTGATGACAACCAATTGAGATTCACAAAGTATGATAAAAATTGAGATTTTCATAAAGTGTGCACATATGAGCTTGAAACTCATTTAGCAATGAAAACATAATGCATATGTGTACTCTTTATGGTGGGATGCAAACTAAGTGAGTGAGAGAAGTAATCATGATGACAGTGAAATAATTGACATCAATATATCAACAACACGCATATATGTCAATTTTAGAGCAAAATCACATATTTCATAAATATGAGCATAAATAGTTCATAGCATTGCATCACAATACTAAAATTAGAACCCAAAAAGAGATAAAAGATGCATAAATGAAGCTCTCATCTCTCAACCTATAGATAAGACCTAGTGACTCCCCCTCAATCTCTCCCCCTTTGACATCAAGACACCAAAAAGAAGGAGAGGAGGGATCTAAGATCTTCAGTCCTTGCTGTCGGTCCTCTCATCATCTTCATTCTCGGGCTGAGGAGGAGGAGGAGGAGCGGATCCACTCGAACCCCCAATGCCAAAGTAAGTGAGCTCGGAGGGAGTCAAAGGCCCGAGCTCAGTGAAATTCGAGGCTAAATCTTCAGAAATGACTGGAGATCCAATGGGCTCGATCTCCATCTTCTGGCAAATGTGTTTGACATTTTCTTTGACATACCACATATCAGCCTTCCTTGCCTTGTTTAGCTTGTGAGTATTCACTTATGCCTTCTTGCATGAGGCAAAGATTGTTGCCAAGTACTTTAGGATTCCACTAGGAGACCCTTTTTCAGGAGGGGCCCTGGTGGAGGGATCGACCCTTGCATCTCCTCTAGCTCTCCTCGGAGCTTCTTCACTGGATGCAGTAGAAGGGGCAGCTTGGATAGAGACTTGGGGAGGCTTTTGGGGCCACAATGGAGTGTGCTCCACATCCTACACAAACTCGATCCTTGTGACCTTCTCAATCATGAATATCAAGTAAGGTGTGTAGCCACAGGATCTGTTAGGAGTGCAGGAGATGTTCACCATGTCATTCCATATGTAGTCAAAGACATCAAACTTCCTGTCTTTGCTTATGACATTCATCAGTGTCCTTAGATAGCCTTGGACACTTCCTACATCCCCATCCTTGGGGGCAATAGCCTTCCTCAGAACCCTATTGAGGACCACAAAGAATGGCTTCATATTCTTGGTGGAAGGAGGGTTGAAAGTTGAGCGGGTGTCATAAAGGAACTTCATTTTGTCCTTCTCAAGGATACCAATGTTGTGAATGATCAAGTTGTCGTTGCTGGAGCTATCAAGATGTAGCAGCCTTGCAAATTCGTCATAGGTAATGGTGTACTTGGATCCATGAGTCATCCAAGTCATCCGCTCATCCTCATCACTTGCAAAGTAGCATGTACCATAGAACTGAGCAATGACTTCGTCGTTCCAATTTTTCCTGAAGGCAAACGGGTCCTTCAATCCATGCCTCTCCACTACTTGAACTACTTCATCAAAGGCTGAGCAACTCTTCCTTTCAAAGTGCGCCAATCAATCCATTGGTTGCGCACCACTGGAGTCTTCATTGTGAGGTACACAGACTTATAGAAGTCCGCATGGAAGTTGCTCCAGAATCTTCCATCGGCTGTCTGCTTGGACCGGCTGTAGCAGTCCACATTTCTGAATTTGGAAGCCGCATCGCTTCCCCTGCCATTGAACCTATCCTCGGAGGGATCTCGAGTCCCTTTGCTTTGGAGATGTCATCTTGAGAGGGCCAATTGGGCCCGTGGCAATCCCTTTGACCTTGCCCTTAGCTTGGCGAGCAGTCGCCGAGCTGGAGCTAGCACGTGCTTAAGCCTTGGAGACAGGCTTCTTGGCAAGGACCTTGCATCGAGCCATAGGTGGAGAAGGTGATGACTCGGATGGTCGCTCTTAGCGCTTCTTGCCTTGACCCGTCGAGGGCCGAAGCAAGGCATCATGGTCCATCTCGGTCTCGAAATCAGAGATCTCGTCGTTGGAGCTCGACATTGTCCTGAGAATGGATTACACAAGGTATGGATGAGAATTGATGGCAAGGAATTGCATTGAGAAATGAGTAATTAGGGTTGAGTTCAGGAAAAATCGGACTTGTCCGGTGTACAGGTACGGACTAGTCCGGGTGACTGGACTTGTCCGTACATGGACTGGACTAGTCTGGTGTTCGTCACCTCAAACCCTAACTAGACAATCAATGGTGTTGCTCAATGCAAGAATAGCTCAATATCAATGTAATACATCAAGGAAGCATGTATTTGATGAAAGGAACTAAGCTATTTGATCAACAATGAAGGAAATCAAGATTTCTAGGGTTTGGGAGGAAATTTTACCGAAATTCCTCGATTCTTGGAGATGGAGTGGTCGAAGGAGCGGACAAGTCCGTGGTCTTCAATCCCTATGCAAAGGAGGTCGTTTTCCACCCAAACTTGGAGATTTTTGATGGAGGAATCGCCAAATCACCGTGGGGAGGTCGAGCGAGGAGAGAGAGTGTGAGGCAAGTTATGAGGATGAAGAAGATTAGGTCTTGGCGGCGGCTAGGGTTATGGAGTCAAAAAATTGGACTTTTCCAAAAAATAATCGGACTAGTCCGAACTCTTCCAGAGCCTAAATCGGACTAGTCTGTGGTTTGTCAGACTAGTCCGGACTACCGGACACTCTACGGACTAGTCTGCGGGGGCGGACTAGTCTGGGTAACCACGGAGTAGTCCTTGGTCACCAGAACAGAAATGCTTAGCCCATTCGTATATATTCGAAGGTACTTATTAAGAAAATAGGGGGGCAAAAAAATCAAATAATCCTAATGAATATGATCAGTAAACATACAACAATCAAGCAATGACCATAATTCATCAAGATCAAGTAGTTGAAATAGTTTTTGGAGAAAATTGAGAAAGATGATTTTCGCAACTCAAACAATGTACTTTGAAGAGTCCATACAGGTATGCAAGTTTTCAAGCCACATTACGAGCATCAAGGATACTTAGTTCATTTCGAAGCTCGCAAAACGTTTTTCATCAAGTGGCTTGGTTAATATATCAGCTAGTTGTTTTCGGTGTTGACATGGGAAATATCTATGTCTCATTTCATTGAGTGGTCTCTCAAAAAGTGATGTCGGATGTCTATGTGTTTGGTTCTAGAGTGTTCAACTGGATTATGAGCAATTTTGATGGCACTCTCATTATCACAAAGGAGTGGAATACGGCTCATATTGTAACCGTAATCCCTTAGGGTTTGTCGCATCCAAAGGAGTTGTGCACAATAACTCCCGGCTGTAACATACTCCTCTTCGGCCGTGGATAAGGCAATGGAATTTTGTTTCTTGGAAGACCAAGAAACTAGGGATCTACCTAAGAATTGGCAGGTGAATGAAGTACTTTTTCTATCTACTTTGCATCCGGCATAATCTGCATCGGAGTATCCAATAAGATTGAACTTGGAACATTTGGGGTACCAAAGGCCTAGGTTGGGTGTATGGACCAAATATCTCAAGATTCTTTTAACGGTTGTCAAGTGACACTCCTTAGGATTGGCTTGAAATCTCACACACAAACATACACTCAATATAATATCGGGCCTTGATGCACATAGGTAAAGTAAGGATCCAATCATGGAGCGACATACCTTTTGATCCACGCTTGGTCCATCTTCATTGAAATCCAAGTGTCCATTAGTTGCCATGGGAGTTTTGATAGGATTTGCCTCGTGCATCCCAAACTTCTTGAGTATGTCTTGAGTGTACTTGGTTTGGCTTATGAATGTCCCTTCCTTTTGTTGTCTCACTTGGAATCCCAAGAAGTACTTCATCTCTCCCATCATAGACATCTCAAACCTATCTGTCATAATCTTACTAAATTCTTCACAAAAGGATTTGTTAGTTGAACCAAAGATAATGTCATCAACATAGATTTGACAGATAAAAATATCATTGTCGAAGTGTTTTGTAAATAGTGTATAATCTGCTTTTCCAATCTTAAAACCATTTTCAATTAAGAAATATCTAAGGCACTCATACCAAGCTCTAGGAGCTTGTTTGAGGCTGTAGAGAGCCTTACGCAGTTTAAAGACGTGGTCGGGGAACTCTTTGTCTTCAAATATGGGAGGTTGCTCCACGTACACCTCCTCCTTGATTGGACCATTGAGGAAGGCGCTTTTCACATCCATTTGGTAGAGCTTGAAATCATGGTGAGTAGCATATGCAAGCAATATTCTAATTGATTCAAGTCTAGCTACGGGAGCAAAGGCTTCATCGAAATCCAAACCTTCGACTTGTGAATACCCTTTGGCCACAAGTCGTTCCTTGTTCCTTGTCACCACCCTGTGTTCATCTTGTTTGTTGCGGAAGACCCATTTGGTGCCGACGATGTTCGCATTAAATCTTTCGACGAGTTCCCACAACTCATTCCGTTTGAAGTTGTTCAGTTCTTCTTGCATCGCCACCACCCAGTTCGGATCTTTTAATGCATCCTCAATCCTGCGTGGTTCCAAAAAGGACACAAAAGAGTAATGCTCACAAAAGTTAGCTGTGCAGTATCTAGTTGTTACTCCCTTTTGGATGTCACCGATGATGTTGTCGATTGGGTGATCTCTTTGGATGCATCGGTGTACTCTCGGGTGTGGCACTTGCGGTCTTATGTTTTCATGATCTTCTTCTTCTACCCCTAGATTGTTGTCCTCATTGACTTGTTGATCATATTTGTCTTCTTGAGGTTGATCTTGTGTGGAAGATCCCCCTTGATCATTGGCCTCCACTTGCGGTTCATCTTCCTCATGTGCATGTAGAGGTGGCTCTTGTTGTCGGATATCGCCCAACATCATTCTTCTCAATGCTTGACATGGAGCTTCTTCTCTATCTAGCCCACATGGATCAACTTGCTCTTCTTGAGAGCCGTTAGTTTCATCGAACACTATGTCACGTGCTACTTCAACAAGTCCGGAGGTCTTGTTGAAGACACGATAGGCGTAGGAGTTCGAATCATAGCCAAGCAAGAAATCTTCATCGGACTTTGAAGCGAACTTTGAAGTCCTCGGGTTCTTGTTCAAAATATAGCATTTAGAACCAAAGACTCGAGAATAAGAAATATTTGGCTTGTTACCCGTGAATAGCTCATATGATGTCTTCTTGAGTAGTCGATGAAGGTAGAGTCGGTTTATGGCGTGGCAAGCGGTGTTAACCGCTTCTGCCCAAAACCGATCCAAGGTCTTGTATTCATCGAGCATTGTTCTCGCCATCTCTATGAGGGTTCCTTGAGTTTCTGTCTTATCAGGTAAAAGAAAACCCAAGTGAAGCGCAAAAAGTCATCAATAATTACTAAGCCATATTTGTTACCGCCGATGCTTACGTAAGCAATTGGATCGAAAAGGTCCATGTGAAGTAGCCCGAGTGGTCTTGTTGTAGTCATGACGTTCTTCGCAGGACGGGGTGCTCCTACTTGCTTCCCGGCTTGGCACGCGCTACAAGGCTTGTATTTCTCAAAAACAACATCCCTCAAACCTCGGATGTGGTCGCCCTTGAGGAGTTTTTGAAGATTCCTCATACCAACATGTGCTAGCCGTCTATGCCACAGCCAACCCATGTTGGTCTTTGCAATCAAGCATGTGTCAAGTTCGGCTTTATCTTTGTTGAAGTCAACAAGGTAAAGCTTTCCCTTTAACACACCCTTGAAACCAATGAAACCATCACCCCTTCTAGAGACGGTCACACCCTCATTAGTGAACAAGCAATTATAACCTTTGTCACATAATTGAGATATGGACAACAGGTTATAATCTAAGGAATCGACATGCAACACATGAGAAAGAGTATGTTGAGATGATATAGCAATTTTACTGGTACCGAGCACCTTTCCTTGACCATTGTCTCCAAAGTAGCTGCCCTCGCTTGGATCCTCATTTTCTTCATACTCAATGAACATCCTTCTTTCTCCGGTCATAGGGTTGGTGCAACCACTGTCTAGTACTCATTTCGATCCACCGGAGGAATAGGCCTACAAAAAAACAAATCATGCCTTGGTTTTAGGTACCCAAGCTTGATTGGGTCCTTTGAGGTTAGTTACAAGAGATTTGGGCACCCACACATGAGACTTGGTGTTTCCATGGTGTGGCCCAACATAATGAGCATAAACTTTACCAAAATTGTTTCTCATTAGAACATAGGATGCATCAAAATTACTGAATAATATTTGTTGTTGTTTATGAACTGAACTAGTCTATGAAACCGTACTTGTCCGGAGGACCGGACTTGTCCGAGTATGGACCGGCCTAGTCCGGTGATCATATGTGTTGACTTTAGGCTTTCTAACTTGAGAGGAGTTTCCCCTCACAAAGGCAATGCTCTCCTGGTTATTTTTATGGCTTCTAGCATATTGCTTTTCACCATAAGAATACCTAATGCCATATTTGACATTAGGAGGTCTTGTGACCAAGTATGCACTACGTGCATATTTGATCTTCTCCTTGTCAAATATGCCACTTTGGGAAGGATGCTTGTCCTTGGTAGAGGTTGACTTTTCTTTCAAGCTAGTGTCAATGTTAGCACATGAACAAGTAATAGTAGCTTCAGTTTTAAGTGGTTGAGAAGGTGAGCTTGAAGAGGATGAGGGGTCACATTGTTTGAGTGACTCAACTTGTACCTCAAGGATTTTGTTAACCTTGGACAGGTTAGCAAGTTCGTCCTTGATGGTGGTGTTTGGGTCGCTTAACTTCAAGCAAGCTTCCTTGCTTGAGGCTAACTCAAGTTCCAGTGACTTGTCTTGTTCCTTTTCAAGTTTAAGAAGCTTGTCAAGTTCAAGATATTCCTCCTTTTGGGAGATAATCATATCTTCTTGACGGTTGATCAACTTCTCCTCCTCAACAAGCTGATCAAGTAGAAATTTCATTTTCGCAGCTGTTTTCTTATCTAACCCAACGAGAATGTCTTCATTATCACTAGCGACTTCACTATCACTAGAATAGGAATGTAAGGACGAGGATTTGGTTATTACCTTTTGTTTACCTTCCTTTTCCATGAGGCAAGTGTCGTTGCCCTTCCATGCGCCTAGATTTGGGAATAGGGTTGACTTCTTAGTTGTCTTCTCAATGGCTATGCTAGCCATCTCCTCTTCCTCTTCAGATGAGGACTCATCATTTGAGTCCCACTCCTTTCCTAGGTGTGATTGTCCAGCTTGCTTCTTCTTCTTGAAGAATTTCTTGGGTTGAGGCTTAGTTTCCTTTGTTTTCTTCTTGTTTTCTTCATACGGGCAGTCTACTATAAAGTGGTCATATTCACCACAGTTATAGCATGCCCGCCTCAACTTTGGTCTTGACTTCTCTTTGTATTTTCCTTCACTTGATTTTCCCCCTTGTCTTTTCTTCATCATTTTCTTGAATCTCTTCATAAATAGGATCATGTCCTCTTCGTCAATATTGCTGCTCTCGTCATCGTTGTCCTCTTCTTGTTGAGCTTCTCGAGCTTCTTTAGACAAGGGCTTGCAAGTGGACTTCAAAGAGACTCCTTTCTTCTTTGCCGAGGTAAGGTCGGCAATATCTTTGACATGCTTTGCCTGCTTTTCCATCATCTCGAAATTGATGATTTTCCCAAGCAGCTCATCCGGTGTCATTTTCTTGTACCCGGGGCTTTCGCTAATCATCGATCACAAGGTGATGTTGTGAGGCACGAAAGCTCTAAGGATGAGCTTCACCACCTCGTGATCGTTCCACTTCTTGCTTCCGTATGCTCGAACCTTGTTGATGAGTGTTTTAACTGGCTGTACATGTCTTGTGGCGACTCATCTTCTTCTATGGTGAATCTTCCCAATTCGCCTTCGATCATTTCGATCTTTGCTTCTCGCACATGATGATCGCCTTCATGTGCGGTTTGCAATATATCCAAGATTTCTTTTGCAATCTCGAGCCCATCCACCTTGGTGAACTCGTCCCGACTTAGAGAGGATGTGATGACTGCTTCAGCTTGAGCATTCTGATGAATTGCTTGCTTTTGACTTGGGGTAAGCTCTTCATCGTCGTTCGGGATATCTATTCCTGTACACACAATGTGCCATAAACTGGGATTGAGTGAGATTAAGTGCATTTTCATGTTCTACCTCCACATTGAGTAGTCATTGCCGTTGAAGTGTGGGGCTTTTCCTAGAGGAATGGATAAATAATGGTTATTGTTACAATTAAGACGATCGTAGTTGAAAGGATATCGTGAGTAGTCGGTGTGACTACCCCCCTTCTTCTTCTTCTCGTCCTCGACCTTCACTTTCCTTTTCGAGAGAGATTTCTTCCTTAGGAGCGCCTTGAGTTCAAGTGTCTCCTCATCATCATCCTCGAAGTCTTGGATGGTATTGAGGAGCTTCTCCAATTTTTGAGCTTTTTCCTCTTCAACCTTCCCTTGGTTAAGACTCTTGTGCACATCCTTCATGTCCGACATGTTCCCTTCGAGCGATTAGTCTCTTGCGAAGAGTCCCGCTCTGATACCAATTGAATGTGGCCTAGAGGGGGGTGAGTAGGCCTTTTTGAATTTTAATCAGAACCTGTAACACTTAACAAACTGATCAAACCCCGAGATATCGGACTAGTCTGGTAGACTGCGGACTAGTCCGGTGCGTGCGGACTAGATTGATCAAGTTCGATTAATGATTTCAATACAAGCGCAGTACGCAGCGGAATATAGTATATAAATTGAATGTATTGAGTCAATGAAATTAAGTGTAGTACAAATTAACTTTGATTTGAAAGTTTTAACGTAAGATGGACAAGATCAATCAAACCCTAGAATATGATATGAGAAACTTAAGAAGAAGTTTGACACACGATTTTTATCCCGTGGTTCGGTTCCCACAGAGGCAACCTACGTCCACGTTGAGGAGCCCACGAAAGGACCGGGTCTTCACTGAACCTAACCTTGTCGAATTGCCATGAAGGTCTATTCTTCTTCCACTATCACAAAGGGGCAAATCACCAAGTTCAAGGGGCCTTCTCACAAGTTGAGGGCTCCCCAAGATTACAATTCAAACACCACCAAGAACACACTTGTAAGATCAACAATGAAACAACAGGAGTGTGTTAGAGATCAAACCCAAGAGCTGAAACGTGTGGAATCGTCTCTCTCCTTTGATCCAAAGTGAATCCTTAAGGGACTGATCTTTCTTGCATTGGATTGCGTGGAGAGATGTGTTTTCTAGGCTCTTGGAGGGTGTGATGGTGCAGGGGGTCGAGAGAGTTGAAAGTTGGGTCGTGCACATCTATTTATATTAGGGTTTTCAAAAGCTACCGTTAGGGTTTCGAGGGTTTGGACTAGTCCGTGGTTGAGTCTGGACTAGTCCGGTGTGCGGCGTGCAAGAAACCCTAAGTGTCCAGGAATATCGGACTTGTCCAGCTAGGAGCGAACTTGTCGAATTTTAGTCAGAAAGGTTGTCAGACTTGTACGTGGTTATATCGGACTAGTCAGTGTGGTGATACCCTTAGTGAATATAGGACAAGTACGCACTTGGAGGACTTGTCCAATTTTAGTCAGAGGCATTATCAGACTAGTCCGGTGCGACAAGTCCGCATTGGCTGGACTTGTCCAAACCAATCCAGGGAGGATATCGGGCTAGTCCAGTGTATATCAGACTAGTCCGTTTTTCCTGTGAAATGTGAAATGTGTGGGGATTTTTTGTGCTTGAGCTCTTGGGATGTGTTACACCAACACACTCCCTACACAATGATGTATTCTATTCAGCTCTTGAGCTCTTTTCCGAATTGATCCTCATTCTCCTTTCTTTTTGGTGCTTTCTTCATTCTTTCATTAAGACATGCACTCATCTCAATAATGTGGTTAGGATCTCATTTGTTTGTCATAAATCAACCAAAACCCACAAGGGATACCTAGATGTACTTTCAGAAGGCCCCTTGAACTTGGTAATTTACCCTTTGTGATTAGTGGAAGAGAATCGGTCTCTGTGGCGATTCAACGAGGGTAGGGTTGGAGAAGACCCTGTCCTTTCGTGGGCTCCTCAACGTGGATGTAGGTTGCCTATGTGGGAACCAAACCACGGGATAAACTCTTGTGTCAATCTTGTTCTTAATTTTTCATATAACGCTCTATGGTTTACTTGATCTTGCATATCTTACGTTAAAACATTGAAACCAAAGTTAGTTTGTGCTACACTCAATTTCATTGACTCAATACCTTCAAGTTACATACTATATTCCTCTGCGTATTGTGCTGGTATTGAGATCATTGGTCTAACTAGATCAATCTAGTCCGCACGCACCGGACTAGTCCGCACTCTACCGGACTAGTCTGATTTCTTGGTATTTGATCAAGTTGCTAAGTGTTGCAGGTTCCGAAAAACATTCAAAAAGGCCTATTCACCCCCCCCCCTCTAGGCCATATTCAGTGGCATACCTGCTACAGGTCCAAAAGTTGGAAGCTAGTTTCGAGGCCTTGGACCTCTGCCATGTGCCATGCGCTGACAACTCCATCGCCGACACCTTGTTAACCATGGCGTCCACGGGGGCCCCGGTCCCTGAAGGGGTCTTTGGCAGGAGGTTCGTGCGGCCAACTGCTAGGCCTGCGGAGCCTAACAAAGAAGGTGAGCCCAGCACCACAGAGCTGGCGATCACGGCGCCCCTACAACCATGAGGCCTGCCAAGGTTCTTGTGCATACTGAGGACCCCAGATTACCTGGCGCCCAAGATCCAGAAGCTCAGGATAGTCCCAATGCATGGATCAATGAGATCCGGGGCTATTTGAAGGACAACATCCTCCTAGAGGATCCAGCATTGGCTGAGAGGATCGCTAGGATGGCGAAACGCTACACACTCGTAGAAGGTGACCTCTGTCGGCGTGGCAACAACGGCGTGCTGCTACAGTGCATAACTCGGGAGGAAGTCTGCGATTTGCTCACAGAAATCCACGAAGAAGAGTGTGTGAATCACACAGCTTCCCGCACGCTGGTTGGCAAAGCCTTCCGCCATGGCTTCTATTGTCCAACAGCACTACAAGACGCCGTCAAGCTGGTCAAGAGATGCAAGGCATGCCAATTCCACGCCAAGCAAATTCACACTCTAGCGCAGACAGTGCAGATAATCCCGCCCTCCAGGCCTATCGCGACCTGGGGGCTAGATATCCTGGGACCCTTTCCCGGGGCAGTTGGAGAGTACCGGTTCCTCTACGTCGCCGTAGACAAGTGCACCAAGTGGCCGGAGGCAGCCCTAGTGATCAACATCAACATAGAGTCTGCAGTCAAGTTCATCAAGTCGATTGTCTGCATGTTTAGGGTCCCGAACAGCATCATCACCGACAAAGGGACCCAGTTCACTAGTGCAGCTTTCCAGGACTACTGCGAAGACTGTGTCCAAGTTTGTTATGCATCCGTGGCTCATCCAAAGAGCAATAGTCAAGTCGAATGGGCCAACGCTAAGATCCTCAGGGGCCTCAAGACACGCACGTATGACAACTTGGATAAGCATGGTGCCAAGTGGGTCGACTGAAAGTGCATCTAGGCATCCCTTGTGGGTTTTGGTTGATTTATTACAAGAAAATGAGATTCTAACCAAATTCATGAGATGAGTGCAGGTCTTTGATGAAATTATGAAGTAAGCGCAAAAAGAAAGGGGAGTGATGAATCAAGTTGAAAAGAGCTCAAGAGATGAATAGATTAATCTTTATGTATGGAGTGTGTTGGAGAAACACACCCCAAGAGCTCAAACTAATTTTAATCACTCTCACTGCACAAATTCATATAGGTCTGGACTAGTCCGATATACCCCGGACTAGTCTGATATCTCTCTGTTCAAAATTGGACAAGTCCTCCCAGTGCGGACTTGTCTGCACAGCCCAAGTTTACACAGACCAGACTAGTCCGATATCACCACGGACTAGTTCGGTATCTCTCTGACTAAGATCGGACTAGTCCTCCCCAGTGTGGACTAGTCCTTAACACTTCACAGCTTTGCACGAAATCGAACAAGTACGATATCACCACGGACTAGTCCGATATCTTTCTGACCTTAATCAGACAAGTTAGATATCTGCACAGTTAGTCTGGAAAACCTTCTGACTAAAATCGGACAAGTCCTCCAAGTGTGGACTTGTCCCCAAATTCACTAAGGGTTTCGCCATGACCGGACTAGTTTGATATGTGCCGGACTAGTCCGAACATTTCCAGAGATAAAAATGGACTAGTCCACCCCTGGTCGGACAAGTCCGAGAATTCGGGGCACTTAGGGTTTCCCACACGCCGCACACCGGACTAGTCTGGTGTCCACCACGGACTTGTCCAGACTTTGTAAACCCTAATGGTAACCTTTGGAAACCCTAGTATAAATAGAGGTGCACGGCCCAATTATGATTACTCTCGACCCCCTGTGCCGTCACACCCTCCAGGAGCCTAGAAAACACGTCTCTCCACACAATCCAACGCATGAAAGATCAAATCCTTGAGGATTAACTTTGGATCAAAGGAGAGACACGATTCTCACGTTTTGAGCTCTTTGGTTTGATTCTCTCGCACACTCTTGTTCCTTATTGCATATAATTCCAGTGTGTTGGTGGTGTATTCAGTTGTAAATCTTGGGGAGCCCTCAACTTGTGAGAAGGCCCCTTGAACTTGGTGATTTGCCCCTTTGTGATTAGTGGAGAGAATCGTCCTCCATGGCGATTCGACGTGGGTAGGGTTGGTGAAGACTCGGTCCTTTCGTGGTCTCCTCAACGTGGATGTAGGTTGCCTTCGTGGGAACTGAACCACAGGATAAAAATCTTGTGTCTTCACTTTGTGCTTATTGTTCATTGCATCTAGGGTTTAATTGATCTTAGTCAAATTATGTCAAAACTTGAAAGTAAGGTTACCTTGTGCCATCTTCAGTTTAATTGAAGCAACATACTCTAGTTACATCTTAATTTCCGATGTGTAGAGTACTTGGATCGAGATCATCGATCAAACTTGATCGATTTGGTTTGCACGCACTGGACTAGTCCGCACACTACCGGACTAGTACGATTTATTGGTATTTAATCAAGTTGCTGAGTGTTGCAGGTTCCGACTAAAATTCAAAAGGGCCTATTCAACCCCCCTCTTGATGAGTAGGTTTAGGCCCGATCTTCCGAAAGGTATGTCGATTGGGGTGGAGAACTCGACGTTGATGATCTGCGGCACTCGAGCGATTCGAGTACCCCTGCAATCACTGCACCACGGCTCCGTTGGTTATCAACCGTGCTGCACACGCTTGACCTCGCCAAGAAGGCTAATCCCTGCAAGTGCAACCGAGAACACGAGCAAGAACGTAGAAGACACGATCGGAAATCAAAGTTGGGGTCTCACAAAACCGTAGAACGGCGATTTTATTGATCTAAGCAAAACCCACCGAATATGACCAGCGGCTGCAGTACTTATAGGCTATGGTTCGACCAAAACACGATTAGACGTGTCCATAATGGACTCTTACGGGATACAAGGCCCAAAGGCCCGATTCGGTGGCGCAGCACCGGACAGAAATCTGGATTTGACTTGTTTCGACGATTCCCAATGACTCCGAAGGAATTTTGAGGTGGGACCAGAACCATTGGGAATATCTTCTCCTCTTTCCGTGCATATGTAGAACGTCGAAAACGGAGTCCGTATGCCTCCTGGGCGTCTGTTTTAAGGTGGACTGCTCCTGGACTCTGAGTTGAACTCGAGTCTGAGTTGTAAACTGTTTCCATCAACTTGTGGACGTCCCAGGTGGTTCTCCACACTCCCAAGGCCTCCTTCCTTCACTTGTTTATCTTCTCCATTATTCCTAATAACAATTAAATCATCATAGCAATCTATTCTCAAACTCACATGAAAAGAAGTTAAGAACGAATTCACTTGCTGTTTTAATAACCGCGCCCGTGCTCTTGTGATTGGTCCTTGCAGTTCAATGTGCGTCTCCGCTATTGTGATGTCCTCATCATCCTCCCCCTCTTGAATTGGAGTCGTCCTCGACTCAAGTTCATCTTCTTCTCCCAAGTACGGTCGCAAATCGGAAATGTTAAATGTAGGACTAACCCCAAAATCGGGAGGCAATTCAAGCTTATATGCATTATCATTAATCTTTTCAATGATCTTAAAAGGACCAGCAGCTCGTGGCATAAGTTTAGATTTTCTCAAGTCGGGAAATCGCTCTTTTCTCAAATGTAACCACACCAAATCACCCGGTTCAAGTTTTACTTCTTTTCTACCTTTACTATCTGCAATCCTATACTTCTCATTCATCATTTCAATATTTTTCTTTGTAGTTTCATGCATCTTAAGAATGAATTCAGATCGTTGTGTAGCATCCAAATTTATAGTTTCAGAAGGAGGCAAAGGTAATAAATCAATAGGAGCACGGGGATTGAAACCATACACTACCTGGAATGGACTTACCTTTGTCGTGGAGTGAACGGATCTGTTCTAAGCAAATTCTATATGTGGTAAACACTCCTCCCACAACTTCAAATTTGTTTTCAAAACAGCCCGCAACATAGTGGATAAGGTACGATTAACTACCTCGGTCTGTCCATCCGTTTGTGGGTGACATGTAGTTGAAAACAGCAACTTGGTTTCCAATTTATACCACAAAGTTCTCCAAAAATGACTTAAAAATTTTGCATCACGATCAGAAACAATGGTATTTGGCACACCATGTAAACGAACAATTTCCGTCATAAATAAATCAGCAATGTGTGAGGCATTATCATTCTTATGACAAGGTATAAAGTGTGCCATTTTGGAAAAACGATCAACAACTACAAAAATATTATCACTCCCCCTCTTAGTCCTAGGTAATCCCAAAACAAAGTCCATAGAAATATCCTCCCAAGGTACACTAGGAACAGGAAGAGGCATATAAAGACCATGTGGGTTAAGGCGGGACTTAGCTTTGTTGCAAGTAGTGCATCGTGACACGTAGTGCTCGACATCACGCCTCATCTTTGGCCAAAAGAAGTGTGTGGACAGCACGTATTCAGTTTTCTTCACTCCAAAATGTCCCATCAAACCTCCTCCATGTGCTTCCTGCAAAAGCAATAGACGAACGGAGCTAGCTGGAACGCATAGCTTGTTAGCACGATAGAGGAGACCCTCTCGCAGCACATATTTATTCCAAGTTCTTCCTTCTCTACAATTTTCAAAAGCATCTTTGAAGTACAAATCAGTAGGATATAATGCTTTAATTGTTTCCAAACCAAAGATTTTATGATCAAATTGGGACAGCATGGTATAACGCCTAGATAATGCATCGGCAATGATATTTTCCTTCCCTTTCTTATGCTTAATGATGTATGGAAACGACTCTATGAACTCAATCCATTTAGCATGTCGTTTATTCAGATTGGTTTGACACTTAAGATACTTCAATGATTCATGATCGGAATGTATGACAAACTACTTAGACCAAAGATAATGTTGTCAAGTTTGTAATACACGTACTAAGGCATACAATTCCTTATCATAAGTGGAATAATTCAGAGAAGGACCATGAAGTTTTTCACTAAAGAAAGCAATGGGTTTACCTCCTTGTATGAGAACGCCTCCAATACCAATGCCGCTTGCATCGCATTCTAGCTCAAAGGTCTTGTCAAAATCAGGAAGTTGTAGTAATGGTGCTTGTGTAAGCTTCGATTTGAGAGCATCAAAAGCTTGTTGCTGCTGTTCGCCCCATCGAAATGGAACTCCCTTCTTCGTTAGCTCATGTAGAGGTGCTGCAATGGTGCTGAAATCCCGCACAAAGCGCCGATAAAAACCTGCAAGACCAAGAAAACTACGAACCTGTGTGACTGTTGTTGGGGCTGGCCAGCTGGTGATTGCTTCAATTTTTGCCTCATCCATCTCGATTCCCTGCGAGGAAACGACATAGCCAAGAAACGAGACTCGATTGGTGCAAAAGACGCACTTTTCGAGGTTACCAAACAAACATGCATCTCTCAAAACAGTAAAAACAGCACGTAAATAATCAAGATGTTCATCATATGACTTGCTGTAAATGAGGATATCATCGAAGTAAACCACCACAAATTGTCCAATGAAAGCACGTAAAACCTCGTACATTAATCGCATTAAGGTGTTGGGTGCATTAGTTAAACCAAAAGGCATGACTAACCACTCATAAAGTCCAAACTTGGTTTTAAATGCAGTTTTCCATTCATCTCCTAGTGCCATTCTAATTTGGTCGTAACCACTACGCAAGTCAATTTTTGTGAAGATGATGGCACCACTCAATTCATCAAGCATGTCATCTAATCGAGGAATAGGATAACGATATCGAATGGTGATGTTATTAATCGCTCGGCAATCAACACACATGCGCCAACTACCATCTTTCTTAGGAACCAAAAGAACGGGAATGAAACAAGGGCTTAGGCTTTCACGAATGTACCCGCGGTCCAAAAGATCTTGGACTTGTCGCTGAGTTTCCTTAGTTTCTTGTGGATTCGCCCTGTATGCTGCACGATTTGGCAAACTTGCTCCTGGAATCAAATCGATATTGTGTTCAATGCCTCTCATCGGTGGTAAACCAGGGGGTATCTCGGAGGGAAACACATCCTCAAACTGCTGCAAAAGGTTAGCAACAGCAGGGGGCAATGCAATAGACAATTCATGAAGTGAAAACATGGCTCCTTTGCAAACTAAAGCATAGCACATCCCCTTAGCATCGAATAAATCAACAAGTTCAGATTTAGTTGCGAGCAACGATGGTGATTTTAACTTAATAACTTGCTGTTTTTCAGATTCTAATTTTGTTGCTTTGCCCTCACGAATTTTACTCTTCTCAAAATGCACAATTTCAGCAGGAGTCATGGGGAGCAAAGTGATTTTCTTTCCCTTATGCATGAGAGTATATTTATTGGTTCTACCATGATGAATAGCATCTGTATCAAATTCCCAAGGACGACCCAATAAAAGAGAACAAGCATCCATAGGAACAACATCAAAATCAGCAAAATCATGGTATGAACCAATTGAAAAATGTATTCTCGCTGTTTGTGTTACCCGAACCTTACCGCTGTTGTTGAACCATTGAATGTGGTACGGATGAGGGTGTGCTCTTGTTAAACCGAGTTTCTTGACGACGTCCGTGTTTACCAAGTTATTGCAGCTACCTCCATCAATTATAGTGTGTACACGGCAGTCCTTGACGACGAGAAACATGTGGAAGAGGTTGTGTCGTTGTAGCTTGTCGTCGGTCTCCACTTTGGAGCTCAAGGCACGCTGCACAATGATGCTCCTATAGTTCTCCGTCGCCGCTGTACCAAGTACCTCTTCTTCGGTGTGTTCGTCATTTGGATCTGTAAAGTCAGTAGCAAGAGAATATTCATCTTCAACATCCGAAGTACTATCATACCTGCCATCGTCGCATGCTATGTATGCTCGTTTGCTCGGGCAATCTCTCATCATATGACCAAGTCCCTGGCAGCGGTGACACTTAATGTCGAAAGTACGACCCGTAGAAGGAGTGGACGACGAAGGCTTGAATGATGTCGCCTTGCTGCCTTCCGGCACGCGAGAAGGTGGAGCAGCAGGCATAGTTCGTTGGCCGCCATTGGGTGGTGTAGTCGCTGCACGGGGGCTTGAAGATGGTGCTGTTTTGGATGGTGTAGTCACTGCACGCGGCGTGAAGTTGCTCCTCGTGCGTTGTTGCTGTTGTTGTCGGCCCTGCAATTCTTTTTCTGCCAACATAGCAAGCTGAAACAATCTGATAACAGTATCATATTCCTTGTAATCAACAATGTCCTGAATTTCATGCCTCGACCCCCTATAAAAACAAGCTATTTTATCATCCATGTCCTCTACTACCCCACAACGCAGCATACCCTTTTGTAACTCTTGATAATACTCCTCTACGGACATGTTACCTTGGTCTAAACGCTGCAATTTTTTGCAAAGGTCCCGCTGAAAAGATGGAGGAAAAAATCGAACACGCATAGCTTCCTTTAATCTATCCCATGTTGGAGGATCAGTTCTAGTTTTAACAAGTTCAATCCACCATACGGTAGCAAAGTCCTTAAACTCACTAGTGGCTTGACGAACTCTATGTTGTTCAGGAACAAGATGGGAATTAATTTTTTGCTCTACTGTCATCTCCCAATCAAGATAAGCATCAACATCATAAGCACCAGAAAAAGAGGGTATAGTAAATTTCACTTTAGCAAAAGGATCATCAGGAGGGCGATTATAATTATTATGATTATTACCTCCCATACCTCGACGATAAAGTGGCAGTCTTGGCTGATTATTGTGATCTTCTAGTTCATCATAAGCATTGTTGTATTGTCTTCTAGCGAGAGGCAACCGAGCCTCAAAAGTATTCATCCGAAGATCAAGGTCATCCAGTTGGCGAGTCAAGTTCGCCAATGACTCCTCCGTGGCTGCGTTGTATTTGGGGAACATATCCGTCATGGTCTTCATCATATCACGTAACTCAGCATGTTGAACACATTCGTCATTATCGTCTTCTCCTGCCATTGTTAGTAGGAAACAAAAGACAACAAAAAAAATATGTTATCCCTATCAACTACAGTGACAATGTGGAAGGTGGAAGAAAACAATCTCTCTCGCTCAAGCGTCTTACCACGCTCTTACAAGTGTTCTTACCGACACAGCAGGTGGTGTGGATGGTGAGATGAACCAATGAAGCGTGGGGTGATTGCAAAGGTACCTGTTATGCTCAAGAGAAAGGTGGAGCTTGGATGGCACAATATGGTGGCTAATAAGCAGAAAATCATTAACAGCTAAACAAAGTTGAATAAGTATTCAATGTAGGAAATTGTTGCTGGTCAACCGAGTGCCCTAGAGCCTAGCACAACACAAGGAAGTATTAAGGCAAAAGAAAGACAGAATGATATAACCAACAAAACAGCACCAAGTGGTATAGGCCAATTGCTTTAATATGCGTGCTCTTCACTATTTTTTTTTCTTTTTTGTAATATTTTTTTGATATTTTTTCTTTACTCAGGAGCACAATTATAGGAAGCACACAAATTTGCAGCTCAATTGGATGTAATATGCGGCCTATAGAAAATCAAGAACATTCTTTAAAATTCGTGCTGAAACTTCAGAGGCCGGATAGCCTATCTTTCGAGGGGAATTTGGGCAATCTAATTTCGCCGAACGCGGCTATGCCGCGGAGAATCAGATGCGAAATTTCGCGTAGATGAATTTGAAAAAAAAAATTGCCTGATTTCGAGTTCATATGCGAAAGTTATGGCCGTTTTAAGGTAGGCTATCCGAGTTACGATTTTTTTTGGATGTTGATTCCAACTCGGTTTAAGAACAGAACTCGCAATCGGATACGAAAACGATCGGGAATCTGCACAGAAACTAATGGGGTGGTGTGTGATGATTCAAGGATGAATGACACAAAGATTTGTCACCTAATCTTGGGCTGGCGATGCGGGAGTTCACGCAAGGCGGCTAGCTAGGGCAAACCGATGAACGTGGCGGATCGGTTTGTTATTTAGGGATTGTAGAATAGGTGTCGAATAGTAAGAAAACAAGGACGAAACACGATAACTAGGACCCAAAACACAAAGTTAAACTAGCAACAAGACTCAACCACACGAATGCAAACTCAACAATGCAAACTGAAAAATGAAACTGCAGGCACTATAGTCTGGTAAGCGGTAAAACGATCTAATTCTTTTGTGGCTTTTCTGTGGACTCTAGGTATGAAACGAAATCAATCTAATGGATGGAAGGAAAACAAAGATACCTCACGGGCAACCTGGAAATCTGATACCAATTGATGAGTAGGTTTAGGCCCGATCATCCGAAAGGTATATCGATTGGGGTGGAGAACTCGACGTTGATAATCCGTGGCACTCGAGCGGTTCGAGTACCCCTGCAATCACTACACCACGGCTCCGTTGGTTATCAACCATGCTGCACACGCTTGACCTTGCCAAGAAGGCTAATCCCTGCAAGTGCAACCGAGAACACGAGCAAGAACGTAGAAGACACGATCAGAAATCGCGAAGTTGGGGTCTCACAAACCATAGAACGGCGATTTTATTGATCTAAGCAAAACCCACCGAATATGACCAGAGGCTGCAGTATTTATAGGCTAGGGTTCGACCAAAACACGATTAGACGCGTCCCTAATGGACTCTTACGGGATACAAGGCCCAAAGGCCCGATTCGGTGGCGCAGCACCGGACAGAAATCTGGACTCGATTTGTTTCGACGATTCCCAATGACTCCAAAGGAATTTTGAGGTGGGACCAGAACCATTGGAAAGTTTATCTTCTCCTCTTTCCGTGCATATTTAGAACGTCGAAAACGGAGTCTGTATGCCTCCTGGGCGTCTGTTTTAAGGTGGACTGCTCCTGGACTCCGAGTTGAACTCGAGTCTGAGTTGTAAACTGTTTCCATCAACTTGTGGACGTCCCAGGTGGTTCTCCACGCTCCCAAGACCTCCTTCCTTCACTTGTTTATCTTCTCCATTATTCCTAATAACAATTAAATCATCACATAGCAATCTATTCTCAAACTCATATGCAAAAGAAGTTAAGAATGGATTCACCTGCTGTTTTAATAACCGTGTCCGTGCTCTTGTGATTGGTCCTTGCAGTTCAATGTGCGTCTCCGCTGTTGTGATGTCCTCATCACCTCTAGGCCACATTCAATTGGTATCAGAGCAGGACTCTTCAAAAGGAGACTAATCGCTCGAAGAGAAAATGTGGGCATGAAGGATGTGCACAAGAGCCTCAACCATGAGAAGGTTGAAGATGAAAAGGCTCAGAAATTGGAGAAGCTCCTCGACGCCATTCAAGATTTCGGGGACGATGATTAGGAGACGCTTGAACTCAAGGTGCTCCTAAGGAATAAAGCTCTCTCCAAAGGAAAACTTAAGTTCAAAGATGAAAAGAAGAAGAAAGGGAGTAGTCACACCGACTACTCCTGATATCCTTTCAATTATGATAGTTTGAATTCTAATAATAACCATTATTTATCAATTCCTTTAGGAAAAGCCCCATTCTTTGATGGCAACGATTAATCTATGTGGAGGCAAAACATGAAAATGCACTTAATCTCACATAACCCCAGTTTGTGGCACATAGTGTGTACAGGTATAGATATCCCAGACGATGATGAAGAACTAACACCAAGCCAAGAGCAGGCGATTCATCAAAATGCTCAAGCTGCAGCGATGATCACATCATCTTTGAGTCGAGACAAGTTCACCGAGTTGGATGGACTCAAAATTGCTAAGGAAATATGGGATATGCTATAAACAGCACATGAAGGCGATCGTCATGTGCGAGAAACTAAGATTGAGATGATCGAAGGCGAATTGTGAAGATTCGCCATAGAAGAAGATGAGTCACCACAAGACATGTATAATTGATTGAAGACTCTCATCAACAAGGTTAGACCATATGGAAGCAAAAAGTGGAACGATCACGAGGTGGTGAAGCTCATTCTTAGAGCTTTCATGCCTCGCAGTGTTACCTTGTGCTCGATGATGAGAGAAAGCCACGGGTACAAGAAAATGACCCCGGACAAATTGCTTGGAAAGATCATCAACTTCGAAATGATGGAGAAGCAAGCAAAATATGTCAAGAAGATTGTCGACCTCACCTCGGCAAAGAAGAAAGGGGTCGCCTTAAAATCCACTTGCAAGCCCTTGTCAAAAGAAGCTTGAGAGGCTCAAGATGAAGATGACAGCAATGATGAGAGCACCGACATGGATGAGGAAGACATGATCCTCTTCATGAAGAAATTCAAGAGAATGATGAAGAGAATACAAGGGGGAAAATCAAGTGAAGGAAAACATAAAGAAAAGTCAAGATCGAAGTTGAGGCGGGCTTGCTATAACTGCGGTGAATATGACCACTTTATAGTTGATTGCCCATATGAAGAAAAAAAGAAGAAGACCAAGGAAACGAAGCCTCAACCTAGGAAGTTATTCAAGAAGAAAAGACAAGTGGGATAGGCGCACCTAGGAAAGGAGTGGGACTCAAATGACGAGTCCTCGTCCGAAGAGGAAGAAGAGATGGCTAGCATAGCCATCAAAAAGACGATGAAGAAATCAACTCTCTTCCCAACTATCAGCACATGGAAGGACAACGACACCTGTCTCACGGCGAAGGAAGGCAAAAGAAAGGTAACATATAAATCCTCCTCCTCGCATTCTTACTCTAGTGATAGTGATGCCAATAGTGATAATGAAGATATGCTTGTTGGCCTAGATAAGAAAAATACAGCAAAAATGAAATTCTTAATAGATAAACTTATTGATGAGGAGGAGCTTGTTGATCGACAAGAAGATATGATCATCCTTCAGAAGGAGGAGTATATTAAGATCAAAAAGCTCCTTGAACTTGAAAAGGAGCGAAGCAAGTCACTTGAACATGAGCTAGCTTCAAGCAAGGAAGCTTGCTTGAAGTTAAGTGACTCAAATGTAGTTATCAAGGATGAACTTTATAACTTGACCAAAGTTAACAAGATCCTTGATGTACAAGTTGAGTCACTCAAGCGAAGTGACCCTTCATCCTCTTCAAGCTCACCTTATCAACACCTAAAACCTAAAACTGCTACTACTTGTACATGTGCTAAAATTGAAACTAATTTGAAGGATAAGTCGAACTTTGCAAAGGACAAGCATCCTTCCCATAGTGGCATATTTGACAAGGAGAAGATCAGTGCATACTTGACCACAAGACCTCCTAAAGTCAAATATGGCATTGGGTATTCTTATGGTGAAAAGCAAAGTGCTAGAGGCCATAAGAATAACAGGGAGTGCATTGCCTTTATCAAGGGTAACTCCCCTCAAGCTAGAAAGGCTAATAATGTTGACAAGTCCAAACATGCTAATTCATATGAGCAACAACTTTTGTTTAGAACTTTTGATGCATCTTATGTTCTTATGAAAAGCAACTTTGGTAAAGTGTATACCAAATATGTTGGGCCACGCCATGGGAACACCAAGTCCCATGTGTGGGTGCCCAAATCACTTGTAACTAACCTCAAAGGACCCACGCAAGCTTGGGTACCTAAAACCAAGGCATAATTTGTTTTTGCAGGCATACTCCTCCGGTGGAGCCAAATGGGTGCTGGACAGTGGATGCACCAACCACATGACTGGTGAAAGAAGGATGTTCGTTGAGTATGAAGTAAATGAAGATCCAAGCGAGGGAATCTATTTTGGAGACAATAGCCAAGGAAGGGTGCTCGGTACCGGTAAAATTACAATATCATCTCAACACACGCTTTCTCATGTTTTGCATGTCGACTCCTTAGATTATAACCTTTTGTCCATATCTAAATTATGTGACAACGATTATAATTGCTTGTTCACTAATGAGGGTGTGACCATCTCTAGAAGGAGTGATGACTCGGTTGCATTCAAGGGTGTGTTGAAGGGAAAGCTTTATCTTGTTGACTTCAACAAAGATAAAGCCAAACTTGACACATGTTTGATTGCAAGGACTAACATGGGTTGGTTGTGGCATAGACGGTTAGCACATGTTGGTATGAGGAATCTTCAAAACTCCTCAAGGGCGATCACATCCGAGGTTTGAAGGATGTTGTTTTTGATAAAGACATGCCTTGTAGCGCGTGCCAAGCCGGGAAGCAAGTAGGAGCACCTCATCCAGTGAAGAACATCATGACAACGACAAGACCACTCGAGCTACTTCACATGGACCAATTTGGTCCAATTGCTTACATAAGCATCGGCGGTAACAAATACAGCTTAGTAATTGTTGATGATTTTTCGTGCTTCACATGGGTTTTCTTTTTGCATGATAAGACAGAAACTCAAGGAACCCTCAAGAAGTTTCTAAAGCGTGCCCAAAATGAGTTCTCATTGAAGATCAAGAACATATGAAGTGACAATGGCACGGAGTTCAAGAACACCAAAGTTTAGAAGTACCTAGACGAAGAAGGGATAAATCATGAATTCTCAGCATCGTATTCCCCTCAACAAAACGGAGTAGCGGAAAGGAAGAACGGAACCCTCATAGAGATGGCGAGGACAATGCTTGATGAGTACAAGACTTCGGATCGGTTTTGGGCATAAGCGGTTAACACCGCTTGTCACGCCATAAACCGACTCTATCTTTTCATTGACTTCTCAAGAAAACATCATATGAGCTACTCACCAGTAACAAGCCGAATATTTCCTATTTTCTAGTTTTCTGTTCTAAGTGTTATATTTTGAACAAGAAGCCTAGGACTTCAAAGTTCGCTTCGAAGTCCGATGAAGGTTTCTTGCTTGGTTATGATTCGAACTCTTACGCCTATCGTGTCTTCAACAAAGTCTCCGAACTTGTTCAAGTAGCACGTGACATAGTGCCCGATGAAACTAACGGCTCTCAAGAAGAGCAAGTTGATCAATGTGTGCTAGATAGAGAAGAAGCTCCTTGTCAAGCGTTGAGACGAATGGCGTTGGGTGATGTTCGACCACAAGCGCCACCTCAAAATGAAAATGAAGAAGATGAACCACAAGTGGAGGTAATGGATCAAGGGGGAGCTTCTACATAAGATCAACCTCAAGAAGACGAAGATGATCAACACACAAATGAGGGCAACCATCTAGGGGGAGTAGAAGACAATCATGAAGATTTAAGACCACAAGTGGCACACCCAAGAGTACACCAATGCATCCAAAGAGATCACCCTATCGACAACATAATCGGTGACATCCAAAAGGGAGTAACTACTAGATCTCGAATTGCTAAATTTTGAACATTACCCTTTTGTATCCTTTTTCGAACCGCGCAGGATTGAGGATGCATTGAAAGATCCGGATTGGGTGGTGGCAATGCAAGAAGAATTGAACAACTTCAAACGGAACGAGGTGTGGGAACTAGTTGAAAGACCCAAGTTCAATGTCGTCGGCACCGAATGGGTCTTCCGCAACAAGCAAGATGAACACGAGGTGGTGACAAGGAACAAGCACGACTTGTGGCCAAAGGGTATTCACAAGTCGAAGGTTTGGATTTTGACGAAACCTTTACTCCCATAGCTAGGCTTGAATCAATTAGAATATTACTTGCATATGCTACTCACCATGATTTCAAGCTCTATCAAATGGATGTGAAAAGCGCCTTCTTAAATGGACCAATCAAGGAGGAGGTGTACGTGGAGCAACCACCCGGATTCGAAGATCAAGTGTTCCCCGACCACGTGTCCAAACTGTGTAAGGCTCTCTATGTCCTCAAAGAAGCTCCTAGAGCTTGGTATGAGTGCCTTAGAGATTTCTTGATTGGAAATGGTTTTAAAATTGGCAAAGCTGATTATACGTTGTTCACAAAGCATTTTGACAATGATCTTTTTATTTTTCAAATTTATGTTGATGAAATTAGCTTTGGTTCAACTAACAAATCCTTTTGTGAAGAATTTAGTAAGATTATTGACAGATAGGTTCGAGATGTCCATGATGGGAGAGCTGAAATACTTCTTGGGATTCCAAGTGAGGCAACAAAAGGAAGGGACGTTCATAAGCCAAACCAAGTATACTCAAGACATACTCAAGAAGTTTGGAATGGACAAGGCGAAGCCTATAAAGACTCCCATGGCAACAAATGGGCACTTGGATCTCAATGAGGACGGACCAAGCATGGATCAAAAGGTATATCGCTCCATGATTGGATCCCTACTTTATTTATGTGCATATAGGTCTAATATTATGTTGAGTGTGTGCTTGTGTGCAAGATTTCAAGCCAATCCTAAGAAGTGTCACTTGACAGCCGTCAAGAGAATCTTACAATATTTAGTTCATACACCCAACCTAGTCCTCTGGTATCCTAAAGGTTCAAAATTCAATCTCATTGGGTACTCCGATGCAGATTATGCCGGATGCAAAGTAGATAGAAAAAGTACCTCTGGTACTTGCCAATTCCTAGGAAGATCCCTAGTTTCTTGGTCCTCCAAGAAACAAAACTCCATTGCCTTATCCACGGCCGAAGCGGAGTATGTTGCAGCCAAGAGTTGTTGTGCACAACTCCTTTGGATGCAACAAACTCTAAGGGATTACAGTTACAATATGAGTCGTATTCCACTTCTTTGTGATAATGAGAGTGCCATTAAAATTGCCCATAATCCCGTTGAGCACTCTAGGACCAAACACATAGACATCCGGCATCACTTTTTGAGAGACCACTGAATGAAAGGAGACATAGCTATTTCCCATGTCAACATCGAAAAACAACTAGCCGACATATTCACCAAGCCACTTGATGAAAACGTTTTTGCGAGCTCTGAAATGAACTAAATATCCTTGATGCTCGGAATGTGGCTTGAAAACTTGCATACATGTATGGCTTATTCAAAATCCATTGATTGTGTTATGAAAATCATCTCTCTCTATTTTCTTCAGAAAACTATTTCAATTACTTGATCTATGTGAATTATGGTCATAGCTTGATTGTTGGGTGTTTACTGATCGTATTCATCAAGATTATTTTGTGCTTTGCCCCCTATTCTTTTAGCAAGAACCTTCGAGTATATAAGAATGGGCTAATTTTATTTGTTCTGGTGACCACGGACTAGTCCGCACACTGTAGACTAGTCCGCAGAATGTTCGGTAGTCCAGACTAGCCTGGCCAACCACGGACTAGTCCGATTTTTCGACTCCATAACCCTAGGTGCCACAAAACCTAATCTAATTCACCCTCACAACTCACCTCACACTCTCTCTCTCTCTTCACTCGAGGTCCCCCAAGGCAATTTGGCAGTTTCTCCATCAAATCCCTTCAAGTTTGGGTGGAAATCGATCTCCATTGCGAGGGGATTGAAGTCCACAGATTTATCCGCACCCCCAACTGCTCCATCTTCAAGAATTGAAGAATCTCGGTAAATTTCCTCCCAAACCCTAGAAACTTCATTTTCCTTTGTTTTGAACCAAATAGCTCAGTTCCTTCAAGTTAATAAAATCTTCATTGTTGTATTACATCTATCTTGAACTAGCTTTGCATTGAGCAACACCATTTGTCTCATAGTTAGGGTTTGAGGTGTTGAACTCCGGACTACTCCGGTCTCTGTACGGACAAGTCCGATCCTCCGGACTAGTCCGCAATTGAATACCAGACAAGTCCGATATTTAACTGAACTCAACCCTAATTCCAACTACTCAATGCACTTCCTTGCCATCAATTCTCATCCATACAGTGTATAATTCCTTCTCAGGGCAATGTTGAGCTCCAATGATGAGATTTCCGATTATGAGGCTGAGATGGACCAAGACTTCTTGCTTCGGTCCTCGACGGGCCAAGGGAAGAAGCGCCAAGAGCGTCCCTCCGAGCCAGCACCTTCTCCACGTCAAGTGCGGCGCAAGGTTCTAGCCAAGAAGCCTGCGTCCAAAGCCAAGGATGAAGCTGGCTCCAGCTTGGCGGCTCCTTGCCAAGCTAAGGGAAAGGGAATTGCCTCAGGCCCGATCGACCCCCTCAAGATGAATGCACCAAGACAGGGGAACAGGGACCCCTTTGAAGAAAAGTTAAATGGCAAGGGAAGCGATACAGCTTCCAAGCTCAGATTTGTGGATTGTTATAGGAGATCAAAGAAGGCAGTTGACGCCAGATTTTGGAGCAACTTTCACGCAGATTTCTATAGCTTTGTGTACCTCACCATGAAGACTCCAGTTGTCCGCAGCCAGTGGATTGACTGGAATCATTTTGGAAGAAAGAGTTGTGGTGCCTTTGATGAAGTGGTGGAGGCTGCAGCAAGGCATGGACTGAAGGATCTGTTTGCCTTCAGGTACAACTGGAATGATGAAATCATTGCTCAGTTTTATTCCACCTGCTATTTTTCTAGTGACGAAGAGGAGAGGGTCACTTGGATGACGCATGGATCCAAGTACACTATTACTTATGACGACTTTGCAAGACTGCTTCACCTAGAAGACACTGGTAACAATGAGCTAACTATCCACAACATTGGTGTCTCGGGGAAGGATAAGATGGACTTCCTTCATGACACTAGCCTGAAGTACAACCCTCCATCGACCAAGAACATGAAGCCCTTCTTCATGATTCTTAATAGGGTGCTGAGGAAGACTATAGCTCCAAAAGATGGAGATGCAGGAAGTGTCCAAGGCTACTTAAGGACAACAATGAAGGTGATAAGCAGAAGCAGGAAGTTTGATGTTTTTTACTACATTTGGAATGACATGGTGAACATCTTCTGTACGCCGAACCGCTCCTGTGGCTATGCACCTTACCTCATGTTCATGATTGAGAAGGTCATAGGAATTGAGTTCGTTAAGGATGTGGAGAACACTCCCTTGAGGCCTCAGAAGCCTACCCAAGCCACTCTCCCAGCTGTTCCATCTCCAATGTCCAGCGACGAGGCTCTGAGGAGAGCTAGAGGAGATGGCAGTACTGCTGCCGCCACTAGGGCCCCTCCTCAAAAGGGGTGCTCAAGTGACATTTTGAAGTACTTGGCCGCCATTTTCGGCTCATGCAAGAAATCTGAAGTGAAACTTCATAAGCTGAACAAGGCAAGGAAGGCAGATATGAGATATGTCAAGCAAAATGTCAAGCATATCTGCCAGAAGCTGGAGATTGAACCCATTGGATCCCCCATTATCTCCGATGATTCAGCTTCAGATTTCTCGGAGTTGCCACCTCTCTCTCCCTCTAAGCTTGCCTATTTTGGCATTGGGGGCACCTCGAGTGGATTCGATCCTCCTCCTCCTCCTCAACCCGAAGATGAAGACGATGAGAGGACCGACAGCGAGGAATGAGCTTCTAGATCCCTCCTCTCCTTCTTTTTGGTTCCTTGACGCCAAAGGGGGAGAGATTGAGGGGGAGTCACTAGGTCCTAGCTGTAGGTTGCAAGAGGAGAGCTCTTTTTGTCTTTCCTTTGGGTTGTAAAACTTTAACTGTGCTCTCTTACACTTTTGAGGGGGAGAGACTGAGGTGGAGTCACTAGGTCCTAGTTGTAGGTTGCGAGAGGAGAGATCTATTTGTGTTTCCTTTGGGCTGTAAAACTTTAACTGTGCTCTCTTACACTTTTGGTCTTATGATGTGGTGCTATGACTATGCTTATACCTCTAAGTTATTCTTATGAAATATGTGATGATGATTTGCTACATATGTGATTATGCTCTGAAAGAGACATATATGCTTGATGTTGAGATAATTATGTAAATTGTTTCATTCTCATCACAATTATTGCTCACACACATGTAGTCTTGCACCCCACCATAAATAGTGCACATATGTCGTTGTTCTCATTGCTTAATTTGTTCCAAGCTCATATGTGCACACTTTATGAAAATTCTGCATTTTTAATCATATTTGTGAAATCTCAATTGGTTTTCATCAATCACCAAAAAGGGGGAGATTGAAAGTGCATCTAGGCATGCCTTGTGGGTTTTGGTTGATTTATGACAAGCAAATGAGATTCTAACCAAATTCTTGAGATGAGCGCAGGTCTTTGATGAAATTATGAAGTAAGCGCAAAAAGAAAGGAGAGTGATGAATCAAGTTGAAAAGAGCTCAAGAGATGAATAGATTAATCTTTATGTATGGAATGTGTTGGAGAAACACACCCCAAGAGCTCAAACTAATTTTAATCACTCTCACTTCACAAATTCATACAGGTCCGGACTAGTTCGATATATCACGGACTAGTCCGATATCTCTCTGTTTAAAATCGGACAAGTCCTCCTAGTGCGGACTTGTCTGCACAGTCCATGTTTACACAGACCGGACTAGTCTGATATCACCACAGACTAGTCCAATATCTCTCTGACTAAGATCGGACTAGTCCTCTCCAGTGTGGACTAGTCCTCAACACTTCACAGCTTTGCACGAAATCGGACAAGTGTGATATCACCACGGACTAGTCCGATATCTTTCTGACCTAAATCGGACAAGTCTAATATCTGCAAGGATTAGTCCGGAAAACCTTCAGACTAAAATCGGACAAGTCCTCCAAGTGCAGACTTGTCCCCAAATTCACTAAGGGTTTCACCACGGCCGGACTAGTCCGATATCTGTCGGGCTAGTCTGAACATTTCCAGAGACAAAAATGGACTAGTCCACCCCTTGTCGGACAAGTCCGATAATTCGGGGCACTAAGGGTTTCCCACACGCCACACACCGGACTAGTCCGGTGTCCACCACGGACAAGTCCGGACTTTGTAAACCCTAACGATAACCTTTGGAAACCCTAGTATAAATAGAGGTGCATGGCCCAATTATGATTACTCTCGACCCCCTGCGTTGTCACACCCTCCAAGAGCCTAGAAAACATGTCTCTCCACACAATCCAATGCAAGAAGGATCAAATCCTTGAGGATTAACTTTGGATCAAAGGAGAGACACAATTCTCATGTTTTGAGCTCTTGGGTTTGATTCTCTCGCACACTCTTGTTCCTTATTGCATATAATTCGAGTGTGTTAGTTGTGTATTCAGTTGTAAATCTTGGGGAGCCCTCATCTTGTGAGAAGGCCCCTTGAACTTGGTGATTTGCCCCTTTGTTATTAGTGGAAGAGAATCGGCCTCCATGGCTATTCGACAAGGGTAGGGTTGGTGAAGACTCGGTCCATTCGTGGGATCCTCAACGTGGATGTAGGTTTCCTTCTTGGTAACCGAACCACGGGACAAAAATCTTGTGTCTTCACTTTGTGCTTATTGTTCATTGCATCTAGGGTTTAATTGATCTTAGTCAAATTACGTCAAAACTTGAAACTAAGGTTACCTTGTGCCATCTTCAGTTTAATTGAAGTAACATACTCTAGTTATATCTTAATTTCCGCTGCGTATAGTAATTGGATCGAGATCATCGATCAAACTTGATCGATTTAGTCCGCATGCACCGGACTAGTCCGCACACTACCGGACTAGTCCGATTTATCGATATTTGATCAAGTTGCTAAGTGTTGCATGTTCCGACTAAAATTCAAAAAGGCTTATTCACCCCACCCCCCTCTAGGCCACATTCATCGACGAACTCCCCTGCGCACTATGGGCAAGCCAGACATCACCCAGCCGCGCTACTAGAGAAACACCTTTCTTCCTGGTGTATGGGGTCATGGCTGTACTCCCCCCAGAGATCGCAGTGGGCTCACTACGAGTTCGAGCATTCGATGAAGCCTCACAGGACCAACTCCAACGAGAAGATGTCGACCTTGTCGACAAAGCAAGGTGGCATGCCACCATCCGAAATGCATGCTACCGACAGGCGCTGAGGCGCTACTCGGAGCAGTTCGTGCGGAGTAGAGAGCTCTAGCCATGTGACCTGATGCTGTGGTGCATACTTTCTCGAGAAGGGTCGCACAAACTCTCCCCCAGCTGGGAGGGCCCCTTCCGAGTAACACAAGTATCCCGCCCCGGGTGTGTCCGCTTGGCCACAGAAGAAGGAGAACCCCTCCCCAACCCTTGGAACATGGAGCACCTCTGTAAGTTCTATCCCTAAGCATAAATAGTAGGACAGTGTAGGGTGTGTCAAGGAATGGTGCGTAGGACAGCCAAGCTCTAAAGGGGACACACCCATAATGTTCAGCCGTTTAGCTTGGTCCCGTACCCTAAGCATGAACACTTTGCCTCCCTTGCAAACCGGAGTGGGTCGTTGCCTTATTGTCAAAGCCAGTCTCCACCTATGAAGACCAATTTGAAAAATCACCATCTTGCCATGTACTTTCTCTAATGTTCACTTAATTACCTGTTAATTTTGTGATCAATCAGACTAGTTTCATTCTTACATATATTATCTTCATATATCTGGTGAAATTTTTCCTATCATCCGTAGTAGAGTTATGCAACCCTGCTAAAGGCGGACTTGTTTGAGGTACATGCAAAGTGTTTTGGGACACCGTGCCTGTCCCCTTACTTGGGGTTCTGTGGTGCAAAATGGTCTCCCACGAAAGGCCTATGCAGAGCTGGAGGTCTAGAGCGTGCAGTCTGCTTAGCCTAGTCCTGTACCCTAAGCATGTGTGCTTTGCCTCTCAGTGCTACAGCTAAGTACAGAGGGCCAGGACGCTCACACCCCGAGTAGGGCGGGAGTAGGGTTCCGGGCGCTAACGCACTGAATTACCCAAACCCCGCGTACCAGCCCAAGACAGTAAGACATGATAAAGTTAAAAAGGATAAGAAAAAATCACCAACAAGCGAAAAAATATGCACCCCTGTTATGTGTGTAAGACATACAGAGCATGTTACTATGGTGAGCGATGTTTGAGCATCCAGCTCCAACACTTCCCAGGGGGCCTGCCGCCGACGTCTCCACGATGATGGTGGGCGATGTCAGAGCATCCAACTCAGGCACCCCTGAAGGGGCCTGCCGTCAATGTATCTACGAAGATGGCGGGCGATACCGGAGCATCCAACTCCGGCACCTCGCAAGGATCCTACCATCAACGTCACAACACGTCAACAATAGCAGCAAGTGCAGTCAAATGAGTAAACTCTCCTGCCTCACTTTTGTTGCTAACAGGGTCCTCTTGTGATAGCCTGTACACCAGGGACCTGCCTGCCGTCGACATCTCTACGATGATGGTGGGCGACGCTGGAGCATCCAGCGCCGGCACCTCCCAAGGGGCATTGCCGTCGACGTATACAGCTCCGGACGATGAACGGACGACACCAGAGCATACAGCTCTGGAACCTCGCAAGGGGCCTGCCGACGATGTCCCAGCACGCCGACGACAGCAACAAGCATGGATAAGTGAGTAAACTCTCCTGCCCCGCTCTTGTTGCTAACAGGGTTGTCTTGTGATAGCCTGTACACTAGGGGCCTACTATCGACATCTTTTCGAAGATGGTGGACGATGTCAGAGCATCCAGCTCTGGCACCTCCCAGGGGGCCTGCCGTCGACGTCTCTACGATGATGGTGGGTGGCGTCGGAGCAGCCAGCTCCGACACCCCCGAGGGGCCTGCCGTCGACGCTTCTACCACGATGGCGGGCGACGCCGGAGCAACCAACTCCGGCACCTCCCAGGGGGCCTGCCGTCAACATCTCTGTGTAGATGGTGGACGATGATGGAGCATCCTGCCCTGGCACCTCCTAGGGGGACTGTCGTCGACGACTCTACGATGATGGTGGGTGACGTCGGAGCAGCCAACTCCGACACCCCCGAGGGACCTACCGTCTACGATGATGGGAGACATTGAAGCAATCCACTCCAACTCTCGTGCTTCGCTGGAGACAGTCGAAGACATCCTACGCTCAAGTGGTAGGCGTACCCGACAACTTGGCCACGCCTACCACGGGACCTTTAAGGGGTTTCCATAGGTAGGACGTCAACTAGCGACAAATTGGCTGTGTCAACTGTGCAAGCGTTGGTCCCTAAAAATCTAATGGCATCAAAAAAAGCTCTTCAAGACCTTACAACAGAGAAAGGATTGGGGCAACAATTTGAAAGCACACGACAAGCCAACAAGCAAAATAACATGGATTAAAATTCATTGACAATTATTTACAAAAGGGGTCATCCCCGGATACAAAAAGCATTCTTCCTAGGCGCCGCCGGTCTCAATTCTGCTGGAACAAAGAGGCCACCTGCTTGGCAAGGTCCTGGACTCTGGCTCTCGTCTCTTCCTCTCACTCACCAAGGGGGCCTTTCTCCACTGACTCCAGCGGGATCATCGGATACCAGCTCTGGAAGCATACCAAGACATGGGATGCGACCAGCTCTGCCAGCTCCCTTTCCTCGACCTCTAGCCGCTTCGCAAGGAGGGTCTTCACTATCCCCAACGTCGAGCACAGGGATTCCAAGGCAGGAAGCAGCTGGGCCACCCCCTGAGATGGCTCTCCGTGCGGCACAGGACCAAGGTCGAGGGGTTCCAACATCGCCGCAGCACGGGCTAGGAAGTCCCAGACCCGTTGGGCCTCGGCCGCGCGGGAAGCCTGGAGGCTCTTCGCCTCTCTCCACGCAGTCTCCTCCCAGCCGGCGAGCTCCCGAGCGCGACGCTCCAAATCATCCTCCCGGCACTTGATGTCGAGCTCCAAGTCCTGCAAGGCCTAGCGTTTCTCCTCTAGGCTCCGGGAGACCTCCCCCTCCTTTACCGCCAAGTCCCGTTGAACGTCGGTAATGGCAACTTCGCAGCGGACCAACTCCAGCCGCTAATCCTCACAAAGCCTCAGGCAGGCATCGGTGGCGGCATGGGCCTTCAAGGACTCCACCTCGAGCTCCTTGTTCTTGGCATCCACCAGCTTCACAAACTTCCACTCCTCTGCAAGCTGATCCCACTCTCGGGCAAAAGCAGCCTGCGTCTGGCGCAAGACGGACTGGACCGCGGCAACAACATCGGCAAGAGAGATCGGCGCGACCGTCGCCACAGACGACTGTCCCTCCACCCCTCCTATCGATACCACGATAGACGCCAGTGCCTGGGTACTAGATGGTTCTCCAGCGAGAGCCCCAGGAACCACTGCACCGCTGCCAGACGTTGAAGTCCCCTCCTCTGCTGCAAGGGCATAGCTGGCCGTCGGTGGCGAGTCGCCACCTTGAGCGCCAACAACATTAGGCGTTGACGCCGCTTCAACGACCGGCAGGTCAGCCCCACCAAGGGAAATAGCCACGACCAAGGTAGCCCCCTCCTCGCCGGGCACCTCCTCGCCAGGTATCTTCTCACCTGGCACTTCCATGCTTGGCGCATTTTCTGCCCCACCTGCCTCGACGGACGGGGGTGCAGAATCATCAAAGGAACCTATGGACGGCGCACCTTTGGGCATAGGATGCAACGCAATAGACCCTGTTCCAGCTCCGGGAAGGGCAGGGGCTATCAAGCCCACCGCTAGAAGCACCAAGGGCACCAAGCCGACTAACGACGCCCTGAAAAGCCGAAATAAAGCTCCGTCAAGAACGAAAAAAAAAAGAGAAATAGCACAGGGGAGAAGTTATGACTTACCGGCGAGTTGGACCACTCCAGTGACCCTGGCCTTCCATCCCGCGTGATAGATTGAGGTCGTCGGGACCTGGCAACAAGGTCGGCGCCACCGTCTCTGGCATCGGCTCCTGATCGACCCACGCCGGCGTGGTCACTTGCGCAGACCCCTCTACGCCTCCTTCGGAACCGGGGCCACTGCTGGAGTCGGAGACTAAGTTGACAACAGAAGCTTCAGCCCCTCTGGCTCCCTCACGATGGGAGATGGGAGTACCATCCCCCAAAGTAGCTTCCGCTTCTTCGGCATAGAAGTGGCAGAGCCCGCAGCCATCGTACGGGAACGCTTTCTCGGCTCCGGAGCTGGTACCGGCTGGCTAACCCTCGCCCTGTCAGATGTTGCTGAGGGCGCTGCCTCTGCCCTTGCTGAAGGAGGAGAGGGAGACCCCGACCTCGGCTGCGCCGCATCACGACACCACTTTAGGACCGCTGAGACCCCAGTCATATCTTTGGTATGCAGGCGAATGAGGCCGAACACATTGACCTTCGGCATCGAGCTCCGCAGTTCGGCCCTCAAGTTTGTGGTCATATGGAGCGGCTGGTAGTCATTCGGAATGGAGACGTGCTCATCGTCAATAGTGTCGGAGGTTAGTGCCTTCAACATCTCCTCCAACATCTTGGGAGTTGGGCTGTCCAGATCCAACCGGCATTGGTCATACTTGCCGATGTACACCCAAGCCCCGTGTAGACACTGCTGGAGAGGGGCGGTACGATAGAGCAAGAAATCTGCCAACACCATAATGGAGGGCAAGCTTTTGGCATCCAAGAACTGGATCCTCCTCAGGACGAGCTTATACTCCTGTGGCAACCCCTCGAATGCCTCCCAGGTGGTAGATTTGGAGCCTGGACCATCGGACGGTATCTTCAGCGAGGCATGGGGGTCGGTCCTCATGATCGCCCAGTCTTCCCTCCAGTCACTCCATTTGCCCCCTTTGAACGAGGCAATATAACCCCGAGAGGTCTTGTCCCGATGACGGAAGTAGTAGGCCCCACTTGGGTCGTCACACTCCTTCCATTGGTCTTCATCACGAAGAAGTACCGGAATAGCTCCACTCTGGGCGGGCAGCCCACGAACGCCTCACATATATGGACGAACACGGTGACCAAGGCAATGGAGTTTGGCGACAGGTGCTGAAGCTACAGCCCGTATTCCCCCAGCACTGCAGGGAAGAACCTTGACAGCGGGAGTGCGATCCCAGCAGTGGTGTAGGCGACGAAGAGAACAATCTCGTCCTCGTGAAGATCTCAAAGATCAGGAGATCCGTAGTGGATCATCCACCCACATTCTGAAGCCGCCCAGCCGAGGAGCCGCCTCATCGGCACCAGATCTCCGGCCGACCGGAAGCGGGAAGGAGGCAGCAGGGAAGCCATTGGAGCAAGCTAAGGTGAGAGCTTTCTCTAAGGGGTGATGAAGGTTCGGGCGCTCGAGGAAGAAGGTGAAAACTTAGGCTGCGGGGACTGAGTAAGGAAGGAACCGTTCCCTCTAATAGAGGTTTCCTTTTTTATCACCCCCGCGATGCCTGAGTACTCCGATCGAAGGTTCAGACCACACCGCTAAACACACGGCACCCATGACAAGGTCCTATGTCCCCACTCTGACGCACTGGCCGAGTCGGTCATCCGCTTGAGGAAGCTGCTGAAGCGACTCCCACTACGGCGGAGTGAGCAAAAGTGCTACAACTGCATTAGGAACCGTCGCGGTTAAAGGCATTGCAGAAGACAGAGATATTACAACAAGCAAAGATCATGTCGCTGTAGTCTTTCAACCAGAAGAGGATGTGTAGCGATGTTGGTAGAAGCGTCCACCGCTTTAGCTATCCAAGACAGAATTCAAAGCATAGTGCGGGAAAATATGGAAAGGGCTCCACCTTTAGGCTCTTCATCACGCCCCAAGGTGGACCCATGGGCCAGTGCTGGTACCCTGCAGACGGGGTACCCTCGAACACAGGATGAAGACACCAAGGCACGTCCGGAGCCGCCACGTTTCCCGTAGGTGCCAAGGCCTTTGCCTCCCTCAAGATTGAGCTGCGGTGCTGCCACGTAATCCTTGGAGATGGGACTTGGCCCCTCTGGTGTGACGGGCTCCCGAGATGCCATGTATAGGGACGGTACCTCACCCAACCTTGGGGGAGCGCCCCGGTGCAACCACGTGGCAGGGAGCACTAGGACTAGCACCCCCGAAGGGAAAGGGCTCGGAGCTGCAACGTCCCCTAACTAAGTCCCAGAGCTGCCACTCATCATGGAGGATCAGGTCTGACCTCCCCAACGGGGAGCAGTCTCGATGATGCCACGTGCCCCACGGCTCGCCCCGTATGGTAAGATGTGCGTTAGGGGATGATGTGCCCTGCCCAAGTCAAGCATTAAATACGTGCAACCACCGTCGGCGCCCAACGCGGAGCACGCCAATGGTCAGAGACCGCTATGACCAATCGCGTCATAGTGAAGGTGCCATAGGCCTATCCCACTTGGCCAAGTGGGTAGCTTGTGGCAGCAAGACAGGCCGACGGGACACCTTCTGCCACCGTCAGCAACAGCGCATAGGCTACTGACAAGAGAGGAGGCAAGGCGGTGAGTCTTCACTGCCTCGGTCAGGCAGGCTTACGCGAGAAATCTTAGATCTTTAGGATAAGATCGCCCCGAGACCACCTGTCGGGCCTCGGGGCCCCACTTGTAAGGTGTCTGGCCATGTCAATAAAAGGCCCAGGCCGCCACCGTTACAAAGGATCAGACATCAAATACCCACATCACACACATGCATACACACTCACTAGCAATACAATCCACCGTGGAGTATAGTGTTATGCTCCTTGCGGCCCGAGCCATGTAAAAACTACCGTGTCATATTCTCATCCGCTAGAACACTTGATTGAGGCCTAAGCCCCGCCGAACAAAGAACCTCCATAGACTGCTCCTTAGCAGATCCAGGGGAAGTGTCACATTAACACTTCGACAGATATGCTGCACAATTTATTTTGCAGGAAAAATTAAGAGGTTGTGCGAGACTGAACTTGGTATAGATAAATAGTATAGACAACCAATGTGACCCTTAAAATCAATGTGAAAGGTAGTGCATTCGGCAGCCATGCCTGTTGTCGCCTTTAGCAATGTTCTTTGTCTGTTTTGGATATTTATATGTATATATTGTTTGTATCAGGTTGAAGGATGCAATTGCGAAGAATCTACCATTCATCTCGGAAGACTATAGATATTTTATGATGATCTTTGATGGTTATGATAGTGTGGAAGTAGTGTCTGCTCCCATTGTCTCCATTAGGCACCAAGCTCGAAATGGAGAAGACATTGAAGGAGAAACAATGTTTCCTATTCATAGGAACACAACCATTTCCTATTCATTGTAATATTAAGGAAAGTAAGCTATGAATTGCAATGTATGAACTATGGATTTTAGATGCGAGCTGAGAGAAACTATGAATTGTTATGTATAACTACAATGTAGATACTATAAATTGCAATGTATGAAACTATGATTTGCAATATATGAATTATGAATTGTATAAACTATGAATTGTATTAAATATATTTGTGATTATTGTTATTTAAATTTGATCTGTAAATTAGAAATAATAGGGTTTAATTAGTTCTATCCTAATTTTCTTTATCACAAGCGAAGTGGTACGTTAGGACCCGTCTGAGATAATGCATCATCACACACGACATGTTGTACGTAAACAACCACATGTGAAATATCATTAGCACAAGCAGTTTCTAGAGCCGTCTGTGAAAATGACCGATTTTCACAAGCTTTTTGTTTCAGGCAGTTTTTAAATCTGTTTGTAATAATATGTTCAGAGCTACTTAAAATAGAGCCTTTTGTAAATAGTGTGGAACTAACTAAATGTATATAACCAGACGAGGGCCTTAGATTTCGGGAGTCTGCAACGGTCGCACCCAAGATAGTGGCTCAGAGCCGACCCAGAGAGAGAGAGCGAGCCTGATGGCCTGCAGGCTGTGGGCAGTGGGCTGCAGCGACGTGCTCCTACCGTGGCAGGGTGCGTGTGGGACAATGGGGTGCGTAAGCCAAAGGTCTTGGAGTGTTTTTTATTTTTTAGGGTGATTTAATGAGACAAATCAATTGAGTTATTACTCGAAAAATATCTGAAACTTGAAATGTAGGTATTTTCGATCCTGATGTTGATTTTTTCGGTTAGGCATTTTGATAACGTAGTAGGTTGTTTGAAGATATTTATTTTTCATCCAATTTCGTTCGTGTTCGATCCCTCATTCTCTCGCGTGACGTCCCGAGCTCCCACACGAACAGACGGCAGTCCCCACCGCTAATATGACATGCATCAATCTTAAAGCCTTGTTTGACATAGCTTCTCCGCCAGCTTATCACTAAATTTAAGCACTTGGACTCTCAAACACCTAGATTTTCATTTCACTTCTCATTTCACTTCTCAGAAAAGCACTTTCTAAAATGAACTAGCAAACAACTTGGAGAAAAAGCTGGCACCCACCAGCTTTTAACCGCTTTCCTTGACCAGAGTACAAAACTCCCCTCAACTTCAAAGAAAACTAACCGCAATTGCCATCATATAAAAAGTACCCTAACCCCTTCTCCCCTTCGTGAGGAATTTGAAATTATGCTACTCTTAACACTAGGCTTCGTCAGAATATTATCCCCAACATGCGACACACCCAAATACCATTATAATGGTGTGAGACTTGCTCTTTTACTATTATAGGTGGATTACAGTACTAATTAACCCTTTTCACAACTAAACATTTCAGAAATGACCAAAATACTCTTAGTTTGTCTAAAAATAAAAAATAACAGAAAATTCAAAAATAAATAGAAAAAATTTAAAATCAGAAAAATAACTGAAAAAAAAAGAAAATATATTTAAAAAATTTAAAAAAGGTTTTTTGCCAAAAAAATAAAGTAAATTACGCAGAAATGGCCCACCATCATCTTCCGGCTCCCATGTTATTGTATCAAGCTCTGTTCCTCACTCCAATTATCAATCGTGGTCTGATAATGCTCCCCTGATACCCATGAAATCACTCTATTCTAAGAGATAGAGTCAAACCAACCCTTTGCTTCGAATCTTGATCGGTTCACGTTTTCATGTACGTTAATCGCTTGTTGCCTGTTGCGTTGTAGCCAGTCACATCACGGGTGTCGGGTGACGTTCTATATCTCATCAGCTTCTGCTGCTCTGTCCGTCTCTGATCTCTCCCTCTGTGACAGGCTGGTCACGGAAGCTGTTTGACCACCTACCAGAAAATCATTTGCATCGTCCAAAAATTCTCCCAGCTCAACAGCGATGACGTGCCTACAATACTAGTGCTATTTTATCGGTTCCGTTGTTTGGAAGCCCGATTTATAGATGGTTTGGTTCCAGTTGTTAATATGGTTGCGCCTATGATCTGAACGAGAGTTGGAATTTTGTTCCAAACTTCAGATCAGAGAGGAACTGCTGCAACCAACGCCGCTGATTAAAGTTTGAGAGCAATCTGGGATTGTTGAAGGACCACGGGAGCAGTAGTGGATTTCCATGCACCATGCATCAGGAAGCCTACGAACGTGCAGACTTGTCGTGGAGGCCGTCGTCGGGGAGGGAAGAGCAGACGTCGGCATGGGCGGTGGCATGGTGGTCGGCGGAGAAAGATCGGACGCCGGAGCCGGCGCTGGAGGTGCCCTGGCGGCGGCATGGTGGCCGGCGGCACTCGAGCGTCGGACGGAGAGTTCATGCGCCGGGCGTCGGGCGGCACTCCGATGCAGGCAAACTAGGGAGGGTATGTTAGTCCGGTTGAAAATATTTTAGGTTTTTTAGAGATTAATTAGAGATGTAATCTGTCTACAATTGTAAAAATGTAAGTCTTATACTATTATAATAGTATTTAGGCGTATCACATATTGAGAATAGTATTTTAGAAAAGCCCAGTATTTAGAATATCATAATTCCAAATTCCTCCCCCTCCGTCCGCCCCCAGAATCTCGGTGGCTTCTTCCATCGTCGCCGCCCTCCCGTCATAGTACGTTGCCCTGCTGCGTTCCCCTTCCGCGCGGGTGACCGTCGCAGAGATGCATCACCCCGTTCCCCCTCCGCAGACCACGGGCTGTGGCCAGGGTCCTTGCGTACCCGCACCCCGGCGCAGCAGCCAACCTAGATCTGTGATTCCCTGGCTGGCCGCTGGCGGCTCTGTTCTGCCCTTGTTCTTGCAGCCCTCATTTTCATCAGGAGCAACATCTCAACAGCGATGTCTCTCTTCGTTCAAACGATTTTTTCTGCTTGTTTTAAATGGGCTCCCGACACTTCTTTGTTCTAATGGGAACGCTGCTCCTGTTTCATACTGCAGCTATCATAGTTCTTTTAGGAAGTTTTGCACCAAGTGTCAGATTCAATTTTTCCATGTTACAATTTGTTTCTTTTTTTGATGACTTCAGGTAAATTCAGAGACAATAAGATGCTGCACAAGGAGCTGCCGCAGGCTTGGTGAACCATCACCAATTTAACTATGAATCATCACTAATTTTGGTTATTTGGACATTTTGTTGCAATGTTTATGAACTCTATATATGCAGTCATAAATATTAATGTTTTTTCTCTTTGATGCAACTTTGTTTTGTGTTTTTTGAGAAACATAAAAAATTTAAGTATTTTTCTCTTATGATAATTTATTTTACGATTTTATAAATCTATGAGATAATATTTTTCAAACATATGACACTTTAATTTATTATTTTATAGACCTATGATTTTTATATAGTTTGAATTATGTTGAAAAAAAATAAAACATAAAAAGTAACTGAGAGTATAAACATCAGAAACCTCTATGAGCAATTCAGACATTTCTCAATTTGTAATGGGAAACCAGCACATTAAAAAGCAGACTGTCAAACATTTAACTTATATTTACAGTTGCTTGTCAGATCAATTGTAAAGAAATCAGCTTCTCAACAAGTTCCAACTGTGTCAAACAAGACCTAATTGACGCCCCGCCTGATGAAGTAGAAGCTCTACATAAAGGTAATCCTGACCTGCCAAAATCGTCGCTCACAGTCACAGCCCAATCACCAGTATGCTGGTGTCTTCGCCTGCCTTCTCTGCGGAAGCCTTGGCATGTTGCCTCTCTACAGTCGACCCCATTGTGCTCCTCGTATTCTTCAGCTTCCTGCTCTCCGTCTTTGTCGCCAGGTCACGGCCTCACCACCATCTCCCTCGTCGGCTGGTCGTCACCCCGAACTCGGGTGCTGGGTGCCTCCGGCTGCTGGTTGATCTCATCTATGCGAGGACTACCGGATCACACCGTTCCGGTTACCAAGTCCAAGCACGAAAGGGATGTGCGCTGCTGGATATCACAGCCGAACCATCGGGTTACACATTATTGTCACAAAGCAGTTTTTCCAAATCCTTAATACATGAGTTTTGAGATATTTTTAACATCTGCTAGGCGCCATCCATACGTCAGATCACGCTTCTATTATAGCCTTTTACTTTTAATGTAAGCAAACATATAGTGTAAATGGATACTAACAGGCAGCGACTCCTGTGCAAGCAGCGCTCCCGTGCAAGCGTGTAAACAGATGTTTTAAGCCTTCCAATTACAATTCAATGGTGCCTTCATTTTTTACACATAAGTCCTCTCACCTCAGCCTACAAAAAATGCAAAGAGGTTGTAGGATCAAAGAGCACGTGAAAAGCTACCAGAGGGGGGTTAATGGTAAATTTAAAAATCTTACGCAGCGGAAACAATTAAATCCCAACCCCTTCGGCAGAAAAACGATCTGTTAAAGAAATCGTGTGTGAGACTAATCTAAACATGTTTCACCGTAACAAAAGTGATAGATATCAGAGAGAATCAAGTCACGAAGATGACACAAGAAGAATCACTCAAATCCGTCAAGAAAAACTCAAGTTATGATCAAAAGATTGAACAATGGTCAATCTTTCCTATCCGAGAAAAAACAGTTCTGGAACGCTGCAAAGAAACTCGTGTAGATCATAAACAACAAATCCAATGATCGTGAAATTTTGACAAGTGATAGATAATCAAGTTGTGAAGACAACCTATAGAGAATCACGTCAATTGGATCTATAAAACTCGAGTTATGATAAAACCACCAACGAAAGGTAGTGCTGTCCAGAAACTCAATGAGTAAAACTTGTCTGGAACAAGTCGGACGAACAAGGCACAAAAGTTCCTTCAAACTACGAATTTAATTCAATAGAACACAAGAGGAACAGCCCCAAAGTCATGCTAGAAAAATATGTCGGAGCTAACCAACATAAGTCGGACCTAGCAAAACATATCAGAGCTTAACAAAGACATGCCGGAGCTATCAAAGACATGCCGGAGCTAAAGACAAAGCTCACCGGAGCTACCAAAAAACATGTCGGACCTAGACAAAGAAAGTTGAACCTATTGTCGGACCTTGCCGAAGCTCGGAGCTAGAGTCGGACCTTGCTAAAAAGATGTTATGGCAACATTCAAAACTTTTATTGTCAAAGTCAATGTATTCAGCACACATAGGTCTCACAATCTCCCCCCTGATGAATGCATTGGTAACACCATTTAAAATCCGAACATTGGCATGAAAAGTTTTGAGAATAATTTTCCCCCTTTTTGAAAATCAAATGAAATAGAAATAAATTTCTCCCCCTATACATATTTCTCCCCCTTGCATAATTCACCATATTATCTCTCCCCTTTGACAATGTATTCAGCAAGGTTCAAAAGAGAAATTTTAATTGTTATGAGCATATTATAACATATACATTTAAAACAAAGCTCATCCAAGTCATACTATCAAGTAACTTACACTATCACAACAATGAGATACATAAAGTAGTGTAAGTCGTGCTAGAGATCAAATGTAATTTTCAATTTAAGCAAGTCATGATCTCACAAACTTAACTATTTCAATACCTGAAAGCATGAAACTTGTTGCTGCATTTTATTATTTTTCAAGGCACAAATTTAGATCATATGATATTTGTAAGAGATTATATGCGCATCTGCCTTATTCTAACCAACTAAGCCAAGCCTATGTCATTTAACAATCAGAAGCTTAAGGACATGGTTTTAGTCATACCCAACTTCTTCTAAGTTCATATCTAAGTGCAATGATACCCATCTCAAAAGAAGAAGTGCGATGCATACATATTCTCTTGATCTTTTCTTAACTTATGTTTATTCATAAAAACTCAACATGTGAGTTGATTACTTGATTAATTCTTTATGATTAAAAGCACTTTTGAGCATGCAACAAGTTCAAAACAGCAAGAAAGTTCGATCATGTCCAGATTAGTGTAAGTAATTATTCCAACTACTAGACATGGCAAAAACTACAAAATGTATAACACGAGTAATGTAGTAAAAACTTTCAGCATGTAAAAGGAATCACAAAGTCATATATGTATGAAATACTATGCTCATATTATTTTAATTTCAGATTCAGACATAGACTTCTAGGGTTTGAAAACTCCCCTTCAATTTAAGCCATTAGGATGCATAACCCCTATTTCACTATGAATATAACAAAAACGAGTGAAATCTAAAGGTTTTGTAAAAATGTCAGCCAAATATTGTTCGGTATCTACATGGTGAAGCACAATGTTTCCTTTTTCAACATTATCACGGATAAAGTGATACCTAATATCAATGTGCTTAGTTCTAGAATGTTGCACAGGGTTTTTAGCAATGCAAATGACATTAGTGTTGTCACAAAACAGTGAAACACTATCTAGATCAACCCCATAGTCCTTAAGTGTTTGAACAATCCAAAGAATTTGTGAGCAAGCACTAGCAGCAGCTACATATTCAGATTCGGCTGTGGATTGTGCAATTGAATTTTGTTTTCTAGAGGCCAAGCAACAAGTGAATTACCAAGACAATGACAAGCACCATAAGTACTTTTCCTATCAATCCTGCAACCTCCAAAATCAGCATCGGAAAAAGCTTTCAAAGTAACGGTTGAGGAAGAAGGAAGAAAAATGCAAAATTGCTGAGTTCCATGTAAGTACCTGAGAATCCTTTTGACGGCTTAACGATGTGAAGCACGTGGGGAGCCTTGAAACTGTGCACAAAGACATACACTGAATGGTATGTCCGGTATTGATGCTGTGAGGTACAAAAGTGATCCGATCATGCTTCTATATTCTTTTTGACCCACGGGTTCACCATCTTCATCAAGTTCAAGTGTTGTTGCTGTTGCCATTGGTGTCTGAAGAGCCTTGCTTTTGTCCATGTTGAAGCGCCTTAGGAGGTCTTTTGTATACTTCGTTTGATGCACAAAGGTACCCTCCTTGGTTTGCTTGATTTGCAGCCCCAAAAAGTACGTGAGTTCTCCCATCATACTCATCTCAAATTCTGAACTCATCATAGCTGAAAACTTGGACACAAGATCATGAGAAGCACAACCAAAGATAATATCATCCGCATACACTTGAACGAATAATGAGTCATTGCCATGCTTAAGCACAAAAAGAGTTTTATCAACCTTGCCCATGGTAAACCCCTTTTCAAGTAAGAATGTTTTTAACCTATCATACCATGCTCTAGGAGCTTGTTTGAGACCATACAAGGCTTTGGATAGTTTGTAAACATGATTAGGAAAATATGAATTTTCAAAACCCGGTGGTTGTTTGACATAAACCTCCTCATCTATGTAGCCATTGAGAAAAGCACTTTTAACATCCATTTGACATAGTTTAAAACCTTTAGATGCAGCAAAAGCTAACAAAATTCTTATGGCTTCTAATCTAATAACAGGAGCAAAAGTTTCATCAAAATCTAGACCTTCAACTTGAGTGAAACCTTGAGCAACCAACCTAGCCTTATTCCTAACCACAACCCCATCCTCACTTTGTTTATTTTTAAACACCCATTTAGTTCCAATTAAAGTGTGACCTTGAGGTGGAGGTACAAGTTTCCAAACATTATTTCTTTCAAAATTTTCTAACTCTTCTTGCATGGCTATAATCCAAGATTCATTAGTGAGTGCGTGTGATATATCTTTGGGTTCAAAAGAAGCAACAAAACCAGAATGATCATGAGAGTTTGGACCGCAAAACCTGGACCGTGTAACTCGTTCGTGCAAGCTTCCAATGATCTATTGTGGAGGATGAATTTTAAGAACCCGGAGGGGAGTGGACACTTCACAAGCTTCTTCTTCTTCATGTTCATCACAAATCGATGAGCTTGTGACTTCAGGAGGATCTGGACCAGCAATGGTGGTCGTCGGTGCTGGCTGTGAATCAAAATCAGGAGCTCGAACAATGTCATTAGCTGCTGAATTTTTGGGCAGCAGCTCCACCTCTTCCTCATATTCAATGAAAATGCTCTCCCCCCGCGGATATGGATCTGGACCTGCAATGTTTGAGCTAGTACCTGGGCTAGCTTCATCAAAAGACACTTCACAAGTCTCCACAATTTTGTTAGTGTCAAGTAAAAGCACACGGTAGCCTCTAGTATGAGATGGATAAACAAGAAACATGCCATCAATAGATCTAGGTTCAAATTTATCAAGATTACCATGTTTCTTAACAAAGCATTTGCAACCAAAGACCCGAAAGTGCGTAAAACTAGGCCTATGTCCAAATCGGAGCTCATATGGTGTTTTACCTAGCTTAGCGCGCGAGAAAACATGATTTGAGACATAACAAGCGATTGCAATCGCATCAGCCCAAAATTTCCTAGGAGTTTGATATTCATCAAGCATAGTCCTAGCCATCTCAACTAAAGTTCTATTCTTTTTTTCTACAAAACCGTTTTTTTGAGGTACATATGGTGAAGAAAATTGATGATCTATTCCATTTTCAGCACAAAAGTGATCAAAAGATTGATTTTAAAATTCCGTTCCATTATCACTTCTAATTGCTTTTTAAAGATCCTGGGTGATCAATTGATAATCTATGAAATAAAGTTCTAAAGTGACAAAAAACTTCATTCTTAGATGCCATAAAGTAAACCCAAGAGTATCTAGAATAATCATCAACAATCACAAGAACATACCATTTACCTCCGAAGGATTGAACACGTGAAGGTCCTACGGTGTCAAGGTGCAAAAGTTGACCTGGTTCAGTTGTCATGATCATTGCGAGAGGAGTATGTGAACCTGCAACCATCTTAGCATGTCTACAAGAAGAGCACACAATTTCTTTGTCTCCTTTAAGCTTCGGCAGCCCACGTATGCGATCAAGAGCACTAACACGCGTTAGGTGATCAAAGCCTACGTGACCAAGTCTACGATGCCAAAAATATAAGTCCTTTGAATCATTAGCAACTAGACACCTATGCTTAGAGGAAGACATATCAAAATCAGATTTAAAAACTCTTCCAAACCGAGACATGTTAAAAATAAGCTCACTATTTGAACCTCCAACTTTGCAGCAGTTTTTATTGAAAATAATTTCCATATTTTCATCTAGCAATTGTAAAACAGAAAGCAAGTTGTATTTCAAATTTTTGACAAGTGCCAGATCTTTCAAAGTGTAGTGATCATTTACTCTAACCGAACCCTTAGCAATTATAGAAGTTGAAGAATTATCGGCAAAAGTAACATTCTCTACACGTGACACAAAAGAGAGGGAGGAGAAACAATCTTTGTTACCGGTCATGTGGTGTGAGCAACCTGAATCCACAATCCAAATGTTCTCCTTCCTCAAGCATGTAACCTACATAGAAGCACAATATGTCGATGACTCAATACTGGGGTTAGTAAAAAGGCATTTAGGTATCCAGTACTGAGTCACACGACGTGCAACAGGAAAAACACGCGAAAGCTGAGGTAAAACAGCAGGTTTATGAGTCAAAGTTCGAGGTTTTTTATTCTTAACTACTGACCTATAAGGTGTTACTTGTGTAGCACAACAATCAGTAGCTTCGGAGGAAAAAACAGAAGGTCCAGAGGTAAACTTTGAATGTTTTTGACTCATAACAGCATGTTGCATGTTCCTGGCATTCGGTTTAATATGTGCAGCAAATTTTGCATAAAAGTTATGAGATCTAGCAATCATTCTTTCCCTTTTCTGTTGTTTAGCTAGTCTATAACAAAAATCTATGACATGACCATCTCTACCACAGTAGGTACAATGAAATTTAACTTTGTGTTCATGTCTAGATGAGCAAGCAATATTTTTATTTGAAATCGAATGAGACAACACTCCTGCAGATTTGAAAACCACTTCTTTTTTTTAGGAACTGTTGAATCAAACCACTTCCTAATGACTTTACAATTTTAGGTGGATGTGCCTTAGCATGAGCATGAGAATCAAAACCTGAATCAGTTTTATCATTGCAAGACTTGGAAGAATTCAGCAGCAAGTTTAGGTTCTTATTCTCATTACCAAACCAATCTAATGTCCTATGCATGTTATCAAGTTTATTGGACAGATCAAGGCAATTTTCACATGAATTTTTTCCTTTTAATTTGCAATTGGAACAATATTTAACTTCATGAGAACGTAAAGCATTATTCAATATTGAAATTTCATTCATAGCATCTTTTTGTTTCTTTTCAAGATCATCACAACTAGAACAATGCAAATCAATTGTAGAACAAGAAGCATCTTGTAAGTTTCCAATGTCAAGTGCAGCAAGCTTTTTGTTCTTTTCAATTTCAAGTTCAAGTCTATCTAGAGTAGAGGAATGTGCAGTTCTTATTATGGACAATTGTTCATAGATTAAATCACACGAGGGAGAAGAATCGTCACTAGGAATCAAGGTTTTCAAATGGTTGATTTCAGATTCTAGTAATTCAATTTTAGCAGCATTATCCCTAAGCTTTTTGTCATTTTTATTAACAATAATAGTTGCACGAGAAATTGCATCACACATTTCATAACAGATAGAACATACCTCATCGTCGTCACTGTTGTGTTCTGCATCCTCCTGACTTGATCTTGATCTTGTTTTTCCCGCCATGAAGCATAAGTTGGCCAAATTATCTTCATCTTCATCACTTCCAATGTCCACGTTGCTTGAGCCAAGTTCCTGGAGTGCGGCGATAAAACTGTTCACCAATTGACGACTTGTAAAGCCCTTCTTCTTCTTCTTCTTCTTCTTATCATTTGTTAAGGAGTGCTTCGTTCTTGATTGATTTTCTTCTCGGGAAGTAGAACCTGAAAGGTTAGGACAATCTGTACGAAAGTGTCCTGTCTTACCACATTCGAAGCATCGTTGAGGTCCGGAGCTTCCTCTCCTTCTAGTTCTCACATTTTGCAATGCTTTTGAGAACCTAGTAGAGAGAAGTGCTAGCTCCTCCTCTAGAAATTCCTCAATCTGTTCAAGGGTTAGAGAGGACAACAAAGCAAGTGTACCATAGGATGGAGATTGACCGGAGCTAGGCATGTCACATTGTGAAACAAAAGCAATAGACTTGTTGGGGTTTTTACGTGATATTATGTCAATTTCATGAGTTTTTAACTTGGAATATAGCACATCTAAAGTAAGTGTACTCATGATAGTAGATTCACGAATGGATGTAACTTTCATCTCCCAAATTGACATGTCTAATGAACTTAATATTTGCCTAGCATTTTCAGCATCTGAAAAATTTACATTGACGTTACGCAAGTTGCTGAGAATTTTATTAAAGCGAGCAAAGAGATCATCAATTGACTCACCGAGTTGCATCTTGAAGCGCATGTATTCTTTATTGATCATGTCTTGCCTTACCTCCTTGATCATTTTGGATCCTTCGTGGTAGTCACAAAGTGTTTTCCACACATCGTATGCATATCGGAGGTGTGCAACACGGTCGAAGTCGCTTTGATCCTTGTATGATCAAGTTTTGAGCCTTGTAGTTGTTGTCGACATCTCTTAGATTTGTAGTTGTAACTTGATCATTTGACGGCACTTCGTAAGGCTTGTACACCTTCTCCCATATTGCAAAGCCTTGCGCCTGGATGAAAGCCTCCATGCGTGCCTTCCAAATCTGAAAATCAATACCAGCAAACACACAAGGTTTGGCGAAGTATTTCTCCATGATGATTAGTTAAAAACACATGCAAATCACAATGATTAGAGCACCGTGGCTCTGATACCAATTGTAGGATGGAAGAGCACATGAAAAGCTACCAGAGGGGGGTGAATGGTAGATTTAAAAATCTTACACAGCGGAAACAATTAAATCCCAACCCCTTAGGCAGAAAAACGATCTATTAAAGAAATCATGTTTGAGACAAATCTAAACGTGTTTCACCATGACAAAAGTGATAGATATCAGAGAGAATCAAGTCACGGAGATGACACAAGAAGAATCACTCAAATCCGTCGAGAGAAACTCAAGTTATGATCAAAAGATTGAACAAAGGTCAATCTGTCCTATCCGAGAAAAACAGTTCTGGAACACTGCAAAGAAACTCGTGTAGATCAAAAACCACAAATCCAATGACTGTGAAAGTTTGACAGATGATAGATAATCAAGTTGTGAACACAACCCAAAAAGAATCACGTCAATTGGATCTGTAAAACTCGAGTTAAGATAAAACCACCGATGAAAGGTAGTGCTGCCCAGAAACTCGACGAGTAAAACTTGTCTCGAACAAGTCGGACGAACAAGGCACAAAAGTTCCTTCAAACTACAAATTTTATTCAATAGAACACAATAGGAACAGCTCCAAAGTCGTGCTAGAAAAACATGTCAGAGCTAACCAACATAAGTCGGAACTAGCAAAACATATCGGAGCTTAACAAAGACATGCCAGAGCTATCAAAGACATGTCAGAGCTAAAGACAAAGCTCACCGGAGCTACCAAAAAACATGTCAGACCTAGAAAAAGAAAGTCGGACCTATTGTCGGACCTTGCCGAAGCTAGGAGCTAGAGTCGGACCTTGCTAAAAAGATGTTATGGCAGCATTCAAAACTTTTATTATCAAAGCCAATGTATTCAGCACACATTGGTCTCACAGAGGTCCCTGGGAGTCGAGCCGAACCGAGCCGGTCAACTCCCAATCGAATCCCGCCCGCGCCCATCGATCCTCGCCCGTGCACCCATCCCAGCGCCGCTGACCTCCCCTGCGCCCGTCGATCCTTGCCTTGCCGCGAGTCTCGCCCCTGTGCCTGTCGATCGTGACCCTGCCGTGATTCTCTCCCTTCGCCCAAGCGCAGCGCACGATGTCCTCGCCTAGGCTGGAAGCATCGGGGAGTCGCATGCTGAAGACGTGTGTAAACTGTTCGATGTTTTGCCACATTGCAACAGAAGATGAGTAAATGAACAAATTGTAAATATATGAAAATTTAAATATATAAAACACTCAAGTGAAGAACATTTGTTTTCTTCGGGCACGGGCGGGAGTTGATTGGGAGTCGACCGACTCGGTTTGGCTCGGCTCCCAGGGACGTCTTTGCATATTTCATAGCCTGAGGTGGGAGAACTTATGTGAAAAAAATGAAGGCACCATTGGATTGTAATCGGAAGGCTCAAAACATCTGCTTGCATGGGAGCGCTGCTTGCACAGCAGTCGCTGCCCATAGTAACAATCATTCATCACCTTTTGATCCATCATGATTATCACAATTAGAGATGATAAAAGTCTCACTTATCACTTAAATGTTTTTTATGATACGTCATGATTAGGGAGTCTTCAATTTAAGTGATAGGTGAGTTTCCTACCACCTCTAGTCGTAACTTCTCATGATGGATCACAGGGTCACAAATGATAGTTAGCATGTTACCACTTTAAAGACCATTTACACTAGATATGTTCTCTTCATGTAGAGCTTGTATACATCTTACGAAGATGTTGAGGCTGAAATCATTCCATTATAAAAAACTTTCATGTTTTATCTTTCTCGACTATGTTATTGAAATGATAAAACACCCTTTTAACTTCTCGACTATGTTTTATCTTTGTCATATGTATGTTGATGACGTGATTGTGTTCTTGAATCCGATGAAGACTGAGGTTGACAACATGATGGAGTTGCTCAGTTTATTTGGTGATGATACAAGCTTACAGATTAATGTGGCAAAGTGCATGGTTGTCCCAATTTGTTGTCAGGATATTGACTTGCAGGGGGTGTTGTCTGGATTTGATGGTCAGCAAGTGTTCTTTTCGATCACTTACTTGGGAATGCCCCTGACACTAGGTCGACTACGTGTCACACACACTATCACTACTATAATAAGCCTCATCGCAGACGGCTCCAAACCTATTATCACACGCGGTTTTTAAAACCGTATGAAACGAAGAGCCTGTGATAATCCGCAATTTCACAGGCGGAGAAGTGAAACCGCATGTGAAGACAGATTATCACAGGTGGTTCTTTACTTAGGCTAGCCGCCTGTGAAGATATGTTATCACAGGCGGGTCGTGCAACATATATAACTGTCTGTTATAATTGTGTTATCATAGGCGTATCTTGACCTACTTCAAGCCGCATGTGAAGATAGTTTATTGCAGTCGGTTTCTACCATAAGAGTAACTGCCAGTGATAATTAGGTTATCAGATATGGTTCTTTGCCTATATCTAGCCGCCTGTGATAATTGTTTTTCACAGGCAGGTCTAGCCGTTGGTAAATAACGACCTGTGATAAGGTATAACCTATGCAGTACTAGCTGCTGTTATTTCTAATTTCTAGGTCAATTCAATATAATCACAGAAGTCAACAATATCATCACATAAGTCAACAATATCATCACAGAAGTCAGTTTCACTAAAACAATATACATATGTACAAGTTACATATACAATTCATTTCATAGTTTACAAGTTTTCACTAAAAACTATTTCCATTGGCATAGTCGCAAAGTTCTGGCACATCAGCTATTGCACCATTCTCATCAAAGAACTCCCCTCTTTTGTGCAAAATTTCGCAACGCAAGAATTGACACAGTTCAGCAGCAATCTTGTTGGCCCCTTCACCAGGAATACTTCTACAAACCGGCCATTCTTCATTCAAATTCTTTGTGTGCTGCAATGAAACAAATAACAAGGTTTAGAATTTGTTGGTTTGAACAATCTCAAAGTATAGATCAAAGTGAGAGTATACAGGAATTTATTTGGTATTTTTGGAGCAGTTGTACTATGAGCAATTGAATTTTGAAGTTGGAATCAAAATATGAAAATAATGTTTCTGGTAATATTGAAGAACAGATAATATAAGTATTAAACTATGCTAGTTACAATGAAAATGAAACGCAAAAGTAAGAAAATAAGATATTGACATTAAGGATAACTTACATCCTCACGATTCACTCTATATTCGCTAGCGGTCCGAAGATGCTCGCGTACATAATACCCGCATAAGACACTCCCAGCAGGCTGCTTCGGACAAGCATAATACGTTGTAATGTCCAATGCATTCTTATTAGAAGGTCTGTCACAGCCAAGCTGTTCCGCATAAAACCGCCAAGCGCTGTAATACAAGAAATGTCATATAAAACCTGTCAACACATTCTAAATGTGTGTAAATTAAAATTATTGAATAAACGTACAGTTTCAAAATGGAAAGAAAATATTTGTAACGATCTGGTGGGTAATCGGCCGAGTCCAAGACTATTGCCAAACCCTGCGTTGGCTCGATGAAGATCATTATGTAGTGAATACTGCAAACATACAAACACACGTGTTAACAATTACCAATAATTGCTATTTCAATGTCATGTGTCAAACTTACTCGAAGTGGTACGGAGCCTTTATGAGGTCCTTGCCGTCTCTGACAAAGATAAACATTGCATGTCCTATGTAAGCTGCAACTTCTGTCCTTCTATCCTTCTTAAGTTTTGTGATTGTTTTTTCAAATTCTTTTTTTTTCCTGTGCTTGAACTTTACTGAGTCTCGATCTGCCTTGACGTCGAATAGCGCCTTTACAATCCGTGTAGGGTCAAGGATACCTGTCTTGCGTTTCATCTTTCATTATCCATGTATTGCATCCTATTGAAGAAGTCCAGAATTGTTATAATCTCATGAAATGTGTATGCGTGTAGTAAGAAAAGCAAATGCAAAATATTAGAGACATTTACGAGCACCAGACAAGTATCAGGTTGATTTCGAGCATGCCCCGATGGAAAAGGGGATGCAACTCTTCAAATAAAATGACTCATCTATCTGCTTCAGAATGCATCTTTTGGAATACGAAATGAGACGCAAGAAAGATCATATTTTGTGCTGGCAAGGATGTACCACTCATGCATTCTTTTGAGCGGGGTAGGTTGTTTGCTAAGTTGTACGGATGTCATGAACAACTTCCCATTCTCAAATTTAGGAGAAACATCCTCAAGCTTGTATATTGGAACTCCTGGTTTAACTAAAGTCGTGCGCCAATTATACATGACACCGTCTTCTTCCCACTCCTCGATATCTTCTAATGCTGGCTCATAGGAAGAATGAGATGCACTCGATTTTCTATTATTTTCCTTTATAGTTTCCAAATACTTTGACACTTCTGATGAAGGTTTCTTAATTTCGTATGAGCTAACTTTGGTAGGCACTGATGATTGAGGAGTAGTCGTTGGAAGTTGGACACTGCTTGTTGTTGAACCTTTTGTTCAACCGATTGCTCTTTACTCCCAGTAGCTGGCTCTAGTACTACTTCAAGCTGTTGCACAACCGGTTGCTCTTTACTAGCAATAGCTTCTCTGGTACTGCTTGAAGCTGTTGTCCAACTTGTTGCTCTTGGATATCTTTACAAGCAGGGTTACTATCATCCTTGCTGAGACATAGGGGGGGGGGGGGTGGACCTTCCTGGACTGGGAGTGGATCTTCCTAGACTTTCGCCTTAGAAGATGGGGTTGCAATATTTTGAGATGCGACGGGGCTTTAAATTGGCTCATCGATCTTTCGATCCAATCTACGTCGACAAAAATCCATGTCTCATGGCGCGAGGGCCATTGCGAGTTGATGTTGTAGCTTTACCATCACAGTCCGTCGAACACGATATCGCGTCGGTGCCAAAGGATTAATTGGTTGATAGCCTGCCCCAAAATCGTGATCCCCTCATGTGTGATGTGGTCTATTTCATAATCTTCATAATCATTATCAATGATCTGAAGAACTTGCACCACAACATAATACAACAGAAGTGGATTCCCGTTGAAGTCACAATGAGGCTTTGCCATAGCAGTGGCAACCTGTTTGGTTTTGTTCCCTGCTCTGCCGATCGGGACAAGAAGACGACAAGATCTATCATTAGCAATATCATCGACATCGATCTTATGGGTTGATCCTGAGCCTGGCACAGAACCAACACTGCTAGGGTAGGCAGTTGGAGATACCAATTGCTCCTTTGGCACGGGAACCATCGTTGTACTCCGTGCCACTAATTGTCCCGATTGTCTAAGTTGTTCCATTATTTCTTGCACATTTTCTTTGACCTTTTGAGCAATCGTTTCATCAAGTGTTTTCTTAAACTTCTCACGTCTTCTATATGTGTCTTTATCTTTTGGGAAACCATCTAGCAAAGACATTTGAGAAGAGATTGCTCGAACCCATCCACTGTGTTCAGGGTTTCCTAGGATAGCGATCAGTTGGTCATTCTCCCTCTTCGGCTTGAAGAGACCTTTCTGTTGCTTTTCAATTACTTCTTTCATTTTTTCCTCTACTTCATTCACATAGTCGGGCTTTTCAAGTTTGCCCTCACTGGTCAAACCTGACCGAGCAAAGACCCACCGTTGAGTTCTCTCATCGCAACCTTCTAACGGGTGAGGATTGCCCTTGCTGGTAATTTTGTCTAATATCTTATTCCATTTCTGGACTTTGGGGGCATATCCAGCAGACCCCAAGCGATGATGGTATTTGTTCTTTTTGGCAAGCTTTTGACCTAGTTGCACTTAGGGCTTTAGCATCAGGTGTGGTCTTTTGACGAACAAATTCTTGCCATTGAGCTTGTGTGATTTTTCCCATCTTCCTCGGGCTAGGGATCTTATCGGCCTTAACATATGCATTCATTTCACTCTTCCAGCCACGAAACTTCTTGCCGCAAGAGACCAATGTTGCTTTCTTTATAGCTTCTTCTGCGCCTTTCCGGAACGTGAATTGTTTCTTTATCCTTTCCCACAACTCATTCTTGATCTCCTCGGGTAATTTCCTCCAATTCTCGAATGTGATCGGCACAAGCTCTCTAACAAGAAAACTGCATGCATTACGGTACTTGGTAACTGAATCTAGTGGTTCTTGGGGAAGCCCACCTGGACCGACCCTTGTTATGTACATGATGCGGTCCAATGGACCCTTATTGGGACCTCGTTGTCCTCGTTTCCACTTGAGTGAACTTGAGGATTCATCCATTGTAGAACCTTCTGCGATTTTAGGAGCCAAAGTCACCTCGTTGTCTTCGCGATTAATCTAGGTAGAAAAGAATTATAAGACTTCGTATACTTCACAACCAACATTAACTTGAACTGCTGAAGTTAAGATTCGTGATCCATACCTCATCGACAGGATCATATTCTGGGTCTAGATCCTCTGAAGTCTTTTTAATTTCTATATTTGGAAAAGGATCCAATGGACTGTGAAAGGAGCCTGAATTGCTGGAGTCAGTAAACTCCATGTTGTCTTCTTTATTGTTACTACCAGCACCAGTCTTCTTAGGGCTTTACATGCTAGAATTAATAAGACAAAAAATATAGTGAATGACATATTAACTCTACATGAAGTGTTGCATGAAGAAAAAGATGGAAGCATTCTAGGATTTGATAAGGCATTCTAGGGTTTAAGGCGACTGACCAAAAGGTTCCTATACATTTCGAGGGTGGCCAGCATGTTAAAGTTGCTCACCAGCAATGGCAATTTTATCTTCTTATTCTAAATAGGCAGTTACTTGTATCTGTGTTCTGAGCACGAGCGATGTTCAACAACCATATGCAAACACATTGCTTTGTTTGGCAAAAGGATAGTGACACCGATCTCGAAGGAGCACAACACTGTGAGATGAAGTGTGGGGCGGCTACACTATATTTTTAGTACAGATGCCATTATCCACTCATGTTACCACCGGTAGTTCAAACATGTCACGCAAGTCAAACACAGATTGGTGTCCAGTTTGGTTGATTCCAGATAGTTTCTACGATTTTCCAAATTTGACCCTCTTAGAAAAGGATTTTGGTCTTGAGTTGAATAGAAAACCTGTACAGGACTTCCAAATCTTTCTAAAGAGTATTTACTTGCCCCCATAGCACTTATGCTTGAGGAGATATGTAATTTTAAAATTTGACCAAGTTCCCAGATTTTTAACTAAAATTTGGCAGAGCTTCCTTTGTATGTTGCTAATTTTGTCCACAATTTTCAAATCGAGAACATTGATATTTGCAGAAACAATATATTGCAAACTGTTTACACACATCCTCAGGATTCCATAAATGTAAATTATGAAGTCTTTTGATGATCCTACTAGAAGTTACGATCCAAACAGCAACTGAATACATAACTGTCCAGATTCTGGACTGTTACGGCACCTTAAACGGTACTTCGATTTAGACCTGTTAATTGTGTGTTTTAGCCTTAGCATTGAATAGTAAATTGATAGAGGAATCTTTATTATTTACAGAAATGTATACATATGCGTAGGTTGATTTTCTAATTTAAGAATTATGACTGTTCAAAGTTCAGAAATTTTCTGGCTGTTTCAGATAGCACTGTACACAGGTACTAACTTCAACTCCAGTTTCTAATTAGTTCTAAACCGGATTTGAGGTAACAATGAATAGAAAAGTTGTAGAATAGCTCTTTCCCTTTCAAAAAATGTATCACAATAGACTATAAGAGCCTTCTACAGATAATTATGGCAAAACTTCAGATGCTTGTTCATACAGTTTCAGAACAGCAGCTGATTTAGTTAGAGAAGATTTTCATCACCTTACAACGGTCTATTGGCTTGAAGGTCAAAGAAAACTTACAGAATACTTCAAGAGATTTCCAAAAAGTATTCATTTGCCTCCATAGCCCTTCAGGTTGAAGAGATATGGATTTTTAAAGTTGGACACTGCTACCAGATTTCAGAAGTGAATTTGACAAAATTTACTTTATTTGTTGCTGGTTTGATCCTTGATTTTCAAAAAGATAACATCACAACTTGACAGCAAGTTACATTAGAAACTTGTTATATAGGTCGCAATGTTTCCGGAAATGTATTACACGAAGCTATTCGACCATTCTACCAAAAGTTTTTTCTCGAGTTTCATGAGGATTCTGACCTGGAGTTCAATAGAAAAGATGTAGAGGACTCACTACAGAAGGCCTGGTCGTCAATCAAAAATTTTATCATGTACGAATCCTAGCTAATACTACGATCGCGATTTGACACCAAAACACGATCGACAAACTGTGTCCAGTACATGGAACCAAACGAACGCGTCAGAGGTGATGTGCCTTAATGTCATGGTCCACCACCACCACCACCACTAGGATGCCAACCCTTTTCGAATTCCCGAACCCTAACCAAGGAAATCTATGCAAGGCATCATTTGACTCAGCCGGCGGCGAGGGCGAGGAGGGAGGCGGCACGGGGACGGAGGAGGGAAGGTCGAAGGGATTAGAGTTTACCATGAAGCTCAGCGGCGACGGCAATGGCTTTGCTTGGTGTACCTGGAAGTGACGAGAGCGAAGCAAACGGGCAGCAGCGACGGTGAAGCTCGGCGACAAGAGTGGCGAAGACTTGGCAGCAAACGAAATTTTTGCAGCCTGACGGCGTCTAAGTGATTTCGCCCAGGTTAGGTTTTTCCAACGCAACCGAGGGGTATATATAGACGCCTATTTTCTCAGGCGGATTTTAAGTACCGACCGCATGAGAAAATGGTTATCTCAGGCGAGTTTTACTTACCAACCGCCTGCGAAGATTCAATTATCTCACGCGGTTAGTAAGTAAAACCCGCTTGAGATAATCTTTTTCTCATGCGGTTATTCAGTAACAACCACCTGAGAAGATCTTTATGTAAGATTAATTAATATTCTTTTCATATATTAATATTCTTTTTCTCAGGCGGTTAACCGCCTGAGAGAAACTTTACTTCTTATTAATTAATATTCTTGATTAAATGTGGGGCCTTTAAAAAGCCCAAATTCCACTTTCTTGTAATATTATTGATTAGTAAAGGTTACCATTAGATTTCACTTCATAAATCCTTTGAAATTGGTCAGAGCAAAAAACATATAACAATTGCTATTTTCATTTTTCTATCTTGATGAATATAATGAATTTTTTCATTTATTTTTTCAATGGACATGTTTAGTCATCACACTAACCTCTATGAATTTTTTCAGATTTTTTTAAATTTTTTTGAATCAATGTTTGTTCAAAATTTGATGAATGTCTCATATTTATATGAGCATTTAGTTAGAATGATGGATATTTAATTTTGACATGTTGGAATGCTTCAAAAAAATTGAAAAAATTCATACATGTATAAATAATACAAATATGTTCATACAAACAAATTTTAGTGAAGTATCCTTTTTTAGGAGATACAAAAATGTGAATAATATGTGAGTATAAATTAGTTTGATATTTACCAAAACATTACAATGTCAGCTATACAAGTTTTAAAATATTTGGTTCACGTGGTAGATGCTAATTTTTGAAAATTATAGAAGAAAGGATCATCGAATTTGCACTCAATTTGCAAAATCCATACATGTTTGAGTATTTATATTGGAATCTAAATAAAAAAGAAGCAAGAAAAAAGGAAAATGAAGAACAGGCTCGGACAATTATCTCAGGCGGCTGGTAGGTAATACTTGTCTAAGATAATATTTTCTCAGGCGGTTATTAAGTACCAACCGCCTAGGAAGATCTTCTTCTTAATTAATGTTCTTGATTAAATATGGGGCTTTTAAAAGCCCAAATTCCACTTTCTTGTAATATTATTGATTAGTAAAGGTTACCATTAAATTTTACTTCAAAAGCCTTTAAAATTGGTCAGAACATAAAAAATATATAACAATTGCTATTTTTCATTTTTCTATCTTGATGAATATAATGATTTTTTCATTTATTTTTTCAATGGACATTTTTAGTCATCATACCAACCTCTATGAATTTTTTCAGATTTCTTTAAATTTTATTGAAACAATGTGTGTTCAAAATTTGAATGTCTCATATGTATATGAGCATTTAGTTAGAATGATGCATAATTTGAATTTTGACATGTTGGAATGCTTTAAAAAAATTAATAAAGTTCATACATGTATAAATAATACAAATATGTTCATACAATCAAATTTCAGTGAAGGATCCTTTTTTTAGGAGATACACAAATGTGGATAATATGTGAGTATAAATTAATTTGATAGTTACCAAAACATTACAATGTCAGCTATACAAGTTTTAAAATATTTCGTTCAGGTGGTAGATGTTAATTTTTGAAAATTATAGAAGAAAGAATCATCGAATTTGGACTCAATTTGCAGAATCTATACATGTTTGAGTATTTATATTGGAATCTAAATAAAAAGAAGCAAGGAAAAAGGAAATTGAAGAGGCTCGGGCAATTATCTCATGCGGTTGGTAAGTAATAACCGCCTGAGATAATCTTTTTCTCAGGCGGTTATTAAGCTCTAACCGCCTGAGAAACAGTTAAAAACCGCCTGTGAAAGCACTAACCGCCTAAGAAACAGTTAAAAACCGCCTGTGAAAATGAACGCCTATATAAAGACTCCTCGGGCACCACAGAAAACGTAACCCTGGAGATTTTCCATCGACGCAGGCAAGGCTGCCGAAATTTTCCACCGCTGAGCCGCCACCTAGCCCCTACACCGCCGCGCCATCGCCCAGCCCGCACTGCCGCCCGACACTACCGCGCTGCCGCCCAGCCCGGCACCGCCACGTCTCCACCGAGCCCTGCAGAGGCACGCCTCTACCCAGCCCCGCATCGCCGCCCCACCGTGCTGACGCCCGGCGCCACAGAGTACAAGAGTAAATTCTCATATTATGCAATGCTACCTTTATTTTTCCATATAAGTTCTTGGTGTCCTTACGCATGTAGTTTCCTTACTTTTTCTTTATATATTTTCATAACTAGCTGATAAGCTGCTAGTTTTGTGGTTCTGGTATATGGATTGTGTCCTTCGCATGTGTGTACATATGTGTTTGGACTCAATAATTTGGAGGTTTGGTCTTTTAGATATTGATGTATGGACTATATAATAATAAGCTTATTGTAGTTTGTACCTATTATGTGATATGAATATGATGTTTAATTAACAGATGATATTGTCATATATATAAGATGCATGAAGTTTACCCGAACTTGTAATTGTAGTTTTATGTGTTTTACTTTTCAATATGTTACTTGTGTGTGCATACCTCCTGCTTGCATATATTTCGAAGGAGTGATTAGGGTTAACTTTCTAGGGATACAGTTTTATAACTCGCCCATTTAGTTACCATCGTTGGATGGGATCCGACGTCAAGATATAACAGACCGGATCCCACCCAGACCTAGCCCATGCGACTAGCCCATGCGACTAGGCCTGTTTGCCCCACGACTTCAATCCTTCACCCTCGCTTGCTGCACCCGATGCCTTCGACTCCGTCCGCCTCAAGACGTCGCCCGTCTCCTCCAGACTCCGCTCGAGGCCGCCACCTCCCGTCCGCCGCGCTTTTTGTTCGTCGCCGACGCCTCCTGCCTACCGCCGCTGACACCTCCTGTCTGTCGCCGCTGCTGCCGATCTCCATTACCTTGCAAGGTACGAGCACCGCCAATGATCCTTGTTATAACACCTATTTTAGAGTCTTATTTGACGTTGTCGCCGCTCTCCTACGTGCCACCTCTCTCTACAACTCTATATCGACTTAGTATTACCGTAAAAACCTTGTGGACGACCAAACATCTGAGGATGACCAGACATCGATTAGACATCGACTAGGGTCGATTAGTCGCCCTAATCGACGACTAATCGTCCTAGTCGACCTAATCGCCTCTTAGGCGACTAGGGTCGATTAGACGACTTGTGAACCTTGTGGCCACTAGGAAGCAGAGAAAATTATGAAACAAATTTTCTTGGAACCCTTATGAACAGACCTACATGATACTAGTATTCACTCATATGATACAGTCTTGTTATGTCTCTGTAAATTCATTTATAGAAGACCTTTAGGGAATATTTGTGGCAAAATTTTGTAAATCTTACAAAAATTCTATTATTGAAGCATGGACTATCGAGCGTGGATGTATAACATGCCAAGACCCGATCCTATGTAGGTTCATAATGTTGCAAATTTTATTGAAGCATCCAAGAGACATGCGAAGTTGCCAAAGATAGATGACATATTATGTCTGTGTATCGACTGCGAAAATAAGATTACTTAGACATATACTATAGTAATCCAATCTCATTTGGTGAAAAGAGGTTTCAAAAAAACTACACAATATGGACTAAGCATGGTGAGTTAGATACACATGATGTAGATAAAGATGATGAGAGAGGTTCAGATGACGATAATGTTCATATCGATGATGGTAGTGACAATCAAGATGGTGATGATGATGACGAGTTTGATTGTGAGGAGATGTTGCGTCAGATTGAACCATATGTATTGACTTCTATGGGAACAAGTAAAGGTTTAAGTAAAATGGAGACATTGTAGAATGCGGCGACGAAGCTTTTATATGATAAATCAAACGGTTGTGATAAAGAGTTTACTACATTGCGTGCAGTCTTAGAACTACTAAAGTTGAAAGCCACACACGGATGGTCCGATTGTAGTTTCTCTGATCTTTTGAATCTTATGGCAGAAATTCTTCCAAATCCAAATAAACTACCTAGAAGCACTTATAAAGCAAAGATACTTCTTTGCCCGATGGCACTAGGTGTGACAAAAATACACGCTTGTATGAACTATTGTATTCGGTATCGCAAGGAGCATGAGCTCACAACTAGATGCTCCATCTGTGGTGTTAGTAGATATAAGAAGGACTACAATCACCAGTATGTTACCAACATGAAAAAAGTCTCAGAAGAATAAGAAGTTTATTATTGGTCCTGAAGGTGATGATGACGATACTTCTGGCAATGCAGACGGGAAGAATAAGAGAAAAATTCCTGCCTTGGTGATGTGGTACCTTCCGGTAATTGATCGCTTGAAGCGTTTGTTCTCAAACCCTAGGGAATAAGTAAGCCATTTAATACTAAGAATAAGTACCTCTCCTCTCAACTTATGAAAAGTAATTTAGGCCGATAAATCTTAAGGGTGAAGCATTGCATCTTTATAGCATCAAAGAAAGACAACGAAGTGGGACCTATGACAGATTTAATACAATGCTGCTTGGACAACATCAATGCTTTTAGTACTGTGAGCTAGGAAGCACCAAATCCTACTGGGAATGCTGTTCCTGCTCCCACATTTCAAGCCTTCACTCTTTCCCCACCATCCGACTCAATACCCAAGGACTATCAGATGGCATGGTTAAAGCCCCTAATAAGATCAACAGTAAGTAAGGTAGATCAAAAGGAGAGTTTATTTAAGCATTTCAACATACCTGGTGGAGTCTTTGTACAAGTAAGTATTTGAGAGAGGCAGGGTCAGTTTTAATTACAAATGCATCCCTACCAAATAAAGTATCCACTTCTGTACTGCTGTCAACAAGGCTACAAATTACTTTTCATAAGTTGAGAGGAGAGGTACTTATTCTTAGTATTAAATGGCTTACTCATGAAGGCTATGGGTCTTCTTCCTTAATACCTTAAAGTTAAGGTCCGGAGGTGGCTAACGTGGTCGTTTAACGAATGGCTATAGCTCACGATCAAAGTATACCACCTGTCGGGGTGGAATAGCTCATTTCTGAGGGTGCAGAAGGTGGCAGGGGCATTTGTGAGTCCAGTAAAAAGGCATAACCTATATATATATATATATATATATATATATATATATATATATATATATATATATATATATATATATATATATATATATATATATAAAGGCACCATACCTTGCTTGTCATACAGGTCATCTTTTGCTCCTCTCCTTCTGCGATATGCACCTGGTAATAACCCGCCCGTAGATCCAAGAAAAGTATGAAGCGCTCAGTCGAACAAGTCTACAATCAAAGTGGATACTTGTTCTTGATGGTTAGGTTGCTTGGTTGAGCGTCTGAGTTTCAATGCAAAATGGCTCCCGCTTCTTCTGAAAGGAAACTGGGGAAAAAGAAATATGGAGCCGTCAGAGGCTTATCTGGCCGATATGACTTCCTGAAATTCTTTCCTGAGCTCAACAAAAAATGGAGGGGTTGGGGCTTTGGCTCCAGGCTCAAACTCTATCTTGTGGTAGACTGCCTTCCTAGGGAGCGCTTGGGCAACTAACTTGTGGGGCATGACATCCCAAATTCATCATTCGGAATTTCCTGAGAAAAAAGTCTTATGTGTATTGGATCCGCTCTTTTGTTAGCATGAACACATGAATGAGATTCTATTCCTCTTCCTTATTCTTCCAAAATAGAACCCCCACCCTCACCTTTCTTAGGACTATCAAGCCTTCTCGAATTAGGTCTATGGGTACGAAGGCCTCCCGAAGTTGTTCTACGGTAGAAGCTTTGAACGTAGACCCGGATACAAATCTTTCACTCACTGAAAAGCAAAAACCTGTGACTATATCGTCCTGAAGACGGATGCGACGGCAAGAAGTGGCATTTAGAAGTGTTGCTGACTTTACATTTAGGTTTCGGCATAACAAAGCTTGCACTGTCTTTTCACACTTAGGCGCACAGCGTGCCGTTGGTAATGATTCTACTACGGTGCTGCAAATTTGCAAGCTGATCCTAAGTAATCGTTGTTGTTCATTGGATTCCTCAGGAATGACTTCGTTAGGATTGAAGAATTGCTGCAATTCTTCCTGAATAGACTCGATTCTCCCATCGAGAGTTTCTTTGAAAGTCTTACCTAAACTCTTCCGACTGAATATGAGAAAGCCTATAAAACAATGAGCTACTATCATTTCTTCATTATAGATTGAGATCTTCTTCGGACTTAATGCACAAATAGATGGAATAGCAGCAAATCGCATATTTCTATCCTTCATATCTGTTGAACTAAATCTCATCGTAGGGTAACTCCATCTTTTTTGGCTCTGCTCCCGAAAAGAGAAAGGAGACTGAGATAGGGGTTGTCCTTGGTTTTTCCAAGGAAAGCCTGAGAACGTAAACATTAACGGAAGTTGCGTAGGACACCCACACTTGATGAAATGGATTGATAAGAACAACCCGAACCTACACAGACAGAGAGATATTGACTTTTTTCACAAGCAAGAAAACGGATGCGCGTTAGCGCAACGGCTTTCGTGCTAGTTGCTCAATCCGTTGCTTGTTCTGTAACTACATTTTCACATTTATTTCATAAAAGATCATTTCATTTAGTATTCCCCCTCGGAAAAATTTATAAGTCCTTGAGGCTTGGCGGCCGTTCATCAGAATATTAGCAAAACTAATTGCAAATTTTGCAATGTCCAACATTGAGTCAGTCCATGGTTGATCTGTCACCAATGACTCTATGTTCAGTGCTTTTGTTAATAGAGGATCCTCAATAATAATTTGATTGAGACTTGAAAGGATCTCACTATGATCAAATTGTGAGAACGTGAAATCTGCATCTACCAGACACCCACGCTGAAAAAAAGTTGATAGTTCGAAATCACATGAAAAGTAGTTTCTCAAGTGTCATCCTTTAGAGGCCGCATCGCCCACCAAAATTGACATCCGACACCTTCCGTAAATTTCATGATAATTCGGACGCGATGTTCAAATCCTTCCGCAAATATATCACAATATATCCTCGGATGCTGGATGAATTTTATGTAGTTCAATAGGATTTGTGTTGGATTCGGACATGCAGAATCAACCAATGGTGGAGCCTTTGGACATTTTGTCTGTGAAAACTGCTCCCAAACCTCCCACCAGGTTGTAGGCAGGGAACTGCTGCCACTTGATTCACCGGAGCCTAATCCAATGCAATCATTATCTGAATTCACGAAATTAATCACATAATGGAAACTCAAATCTGCGGGCAGTAAACCCATATATTTGATAAGTTCGCTACTCATAACAAATATGGAAGAAAAGAAATAAAAGAAAACGGAAAAGATAATATGGAAGAAGAAACAATAGTTAACAAGAATAATGAAATAAACTAAATCGTCTATGCATATGCATTCATATTTAGATATAAACTGAGTTACTAGATATATATTAAAATCAAATTAGAAATTTTATACAATAGAAAATTAATTAGAAAAGAAAATTTATTATAGAAGAAAAATGAAAAATAATGAATGATAGAGATATATATAACAATAATGAAACATATATATATATGTAAATAAAAAATAATATGGAAATAACTGATATTAAGATAAATCTAATAATAATATATATATAAAGAGAAATAAATAATAATTAATAATATATAAAAATAAATAAAAAAAGTAAAATATAAATAATAAAATATATAATAATAATAAGGAAAAAAGTATAAAAAAACAAAACAAAACAAAAGAAAAAAAGGAAAAGCAGCGCCGCCCGACCGGCCAGGTCGCCCGAGTCGGCCCGCTCGCGCGACCCCACCAGCGCCCGCGCGTGCCACGCGCCCCCGCACCGCCCCGACCCGCACCGCGCCCCGGCCCCCGCACCGTGCCCCGCACCGAGCCGCTCCGCGTCCCACCCGGCCGAACCTGCCAGCGCGACCCCAGCGCGCCCACGCGCCTCGCGCCAGCCTGCTCCCGTTCCTGCGCGCTAGCCTGACCGCACCGCGCGACTGGCCCCGCGCACCCCCGCACGCCCGACCCCAGCACCCAGCTCATCGCGCCTGCCTTGCGCCGTGGTCGAGTCGGCCTCTGGCCATGCGATCGCGGGCTATAAAAAGGAACCGTAAACTACGTAGTCCCGTCGACTGAATACGCCGCAGTGCCGCCAGAGAAGCCAAACAAAACTCTAGCCGCCATACACAAAAACCAGGGGTCGCCAGGGAGAAAAATAGGAGGAGAGAAGAGGGAAGAAAAGAGGAAGAAAGGAGCCGCTGTCCGCGGGGATCATCGCATCGTCACCATTCTTCGTGGGAGATCGTTATGTCGTCGCCGTCGTCATGCCGCCGGAGGATCGCATCGCCATCTCCTTCGTCTATATCATGCCTTCATCTACTTCATCTACGTTAGACCGCCGTCATCTTCATCAACGAAACCTTAGATCCTGGAGACATGCCACGTCGCCGCCGCTCCACGACCGTCCGGACTAGATGCGCATAAGGTAGGTATTACAGTCGAGCTCTAAACAATTATTTTGGTTCTAGTATATGAATTAGATCACATGCAAAACGTGTTTTACTTGAGCGATCGTTAATCATTGTCTGATCATCTTAAAAATCACTTGGAACACATAAGTTAGATTAAATCATACAAGATCAATATGATATTTTAGATTTGTCAAAATTTGTATTTTCAGTAATATTAAATCTGTTTTTCAGATTTAATAAATATGATTAAAGCCTAGTTAATTCATAAAGTATCAAAATAAATCTAGAAAAATTCCATAAAATTTAGAATAAATTCTAGTAAGTTACTAATATTATTTTCAGAATATTTAATGTTCTGAAATGATTATTTTGCCTCTGAATTAATTGTAATTAATTCCAAACTTTCTCAAATAAATAGGAAATCATTATAGAAAATTATTAAAAAGACATAGAAAGTTATGTAACATTAATACAAACATATTTTCTGCATATATTCATATTTTGCATATTGATTAGTGGTTGCAATGCATTTGTTAAGTATGTTTGCTTGTATATGTGGTTGATTGCGAGTAGACGGTTTGCTCAAGTGGTTATGATCGAGAAGCGAGTATGCGTGGATCTTCGAGTGCAAGACTTTGAGTTGATTGACCATCGGAATTGCGGAATATTAAGGCAAGTGTCCTTGACCATATTGATCCTGTTTTTAAAATAAATGTTTTGTTTGCAAACTGCATGCTTGTGTTAATTTGATGGGAAATCCTATGATAGGAAGTTTACTAGCTTTGTTAAACCACCCTTGTCACCTGGAATACATGGTAGTGAGTCGGGAATGGTTTTCACCTTTTTGCTTCGCTTAATTAATTGGGATGGGAAACAACTACATAATTAATTATGAATTGATGAGACTATGGTTAATATGAACTGGTTAAAATGGTATGATAATGGGTGATCTAAGCAAGCATGGTATGTGTATGGGTTGGATGTTCTGGTGGTTTGCTTGCTTTAGATCGAAGGACTGGTTCATGCGAGAATATGCCAGGACTGCAGTGCCACCACAAGGCCAAGTATGGGTGCGGCATAGCTGAATAATTAGGAGCACTGCTAGTATTGTATGAACCATTGGATGGCGCAGAGAATGGGAGCCGAAGAGGGCTACCCTGGGATCTGCATGGCACACGAGGGGGCCCGTGGGTGGGAGAATGGAGATTCAAGCCTGCCGGTGAAACCTTAGTGGGCCCGTACATACTAGTAGTCCCTTATGAAATGCTATTTTGTGATCTCTTAGCCACACACCTACGGAAGTGTGAGACGGCATAATAGAGGTTCTTAGTCACCGAAAGGTGATGAAATCACGAACATGTGGGTAAAGTGGTACAACCTCTGTAGAGTGTAAAACTATCATGATAGTCGTGCTCCCGGTTAAGAGCACCTGGACAACTTCCATGATTAGAGGATTTTGGTATTGGGATTGTTGGATTATGGTTATTGGTTGGTAATGGTTAAGGATGGTTTATGGCTTATGGTTATGGATATGATTTTGAGTTATGGTAAATGGACATGGATAATGATGATGTTGGCAATAATTGGATATGGTTTATATTATGTTAATATGATGGTTATGATGGGATTTTCACATAGACATAGTATAATGCTTTTCAAATGTTTTAATGTACTTTTTAGCACTTAGCCATTATTATATTTGTCATTTGTATCAGCTACATGTCATATTTTCCCACACTTGCTGAGTACGACATTTACTCACCCTTTCAACCCCCCCCCCCCCCAAACAGCTGCTAGAGATATTTTGGAGATCAACATGGAGCACTAGGTTGCGTATCGCTGTCGACTACCTGTGGAGTTGGAGTCGTCTACGCTAGTTTATTTTTCGCTGCAATAGAATCAAGGTATATTTATTATTCGTGACATGGTTAAATTCTGATTTCCGTTTGTGATGCATTTGTGTATGTGTGATGAACATCCTGGGCACACATACACTGCACTTGGTTCGTTTTTCAGAACCGGGTGTCACAAATTGGTATCAGAGCCGTGTTGACCGTAGGACGCAAGCCTAGGTAGAATGGACGCCGTAAAACACATAGAAACTACTTTCTAAAAGCTATTCCAAATTGCATTGCTGCTGCATTTTCCTTTTGCAATTTTAACTGCATCTTGCTTGCTGTTGCAAATTTTCTCTTTTTCTCTTCATTTTTGATACTGCACACCCTTTGTTTCCCCTCATCCTTGCTGCTGTATCTTAAAACACTAACCTCTAAATATTTTTCTTATTTACACATGCGTTGTTGTTGCTCTAAAATAATTTTTCTGCTTCTTTTTGCTGCCGCACAATCTCTTTTCTCTATCCTTTCGCTGCTGCAATTTTTGGACTATTTCACCTCTCACCTCCAATGATTTTTCATTAAAAACATATGATTTGTTTTTGAAAATTGTTTTTAAAATTTTTCATTCTCTGACTTATTGGACTTCTTTCTTTCCTCCTTTCATATCCAACACTTCTTTTACGAAAAAATTAGACGACCACACTCGCATTTTTAAGGACCCGAAAGGAACACACCTCACGGAGAAGACTTTTGAGATGCACTTCGTGAGGAGGAGCTTCTTATAGACCCGTTCCTATCCACCCATGTCGATTAGGACGCCCTACCACCTCGCAGCCACGATAATGTTTTATCTCGTAATCACCTTTGTATAAATGTGTAATAAACGCTTAGATCGTTAGTGCATGTGTTTAGGTTTGGTGTGATGACTGTATGATTGCTTGCTTGTATGTTTGTATGTTTGGATGTGCATTGTGGAACACTTATATATATATCTACATCCTCATCCAATAATGCATTATTTAGGATCATAAACTTTGATGCCTGCATATAGGCTGGGATTCCTTCTATCTCTCTTTTCTTGCTCGACCTCTACTTCAATGGAAGATGGATAGCTACTCCAGAGGAAGCTACATGGGAGTATGAAGACAATATCAAGATATAGTTTTTCCTTATCTCTTGTCTAATCTCTCTGAATCTCAAGGGCGAGATTCCTGTTAAGGGGGGTAGATTGTAACATCCCCAATTTTCAAAATTTCGCTAATTCAAATTTAAATAAGAACTCCAGTTTTATTTCGAAATCTCTTCTTCAACCCATCCGAATCCCGAGGGCGAGATTCCTGTTAAGGGGGGTAGAATTGTAACACCATGATTTTCAAGTTTCGGCAAATTAAAAACTTAAATGAGAATTTAGAGTTAATAATGGGAGGAAATTGTTTTTATAAATAAAACTATAAACTATATGCATCTCATATTGCATTTTGCATTTTTGCATTCATCCTCATGTATCGAAAATTTATTACCAAAATAAATAAGCTAAAATAAATTTATTTACCAGGGTAAGTACATTAAAAGAAATTAAATTAGCATAACAAATATGGAAGAAAAGAAATAAAAGAAAACGGAAAAGATAATATGGAAGAAGAAACAATAGTTAACAAGAATAATGAAATAAACTAAATGGTCTATGCACATGCATTCATATTTACATATAAACTGAGTTACTAGATATATATTAAAATCAAATTAGAAATTTTATACAATATAAAAGTAATTAGGAAAGAAAATTTATTATAGAAGAAAAATGAATAATAATGAATGATAGAGATATATATAACAATAATGAAACATATATATATATATATATATATATATATGTAAATAACAAATAATATGGAAATAACCGATATTAAGATAAATATAAAAATAATAATAATATATAAAGAGAAACAAATAATAATTAACAATATATAAAAATAAGTAAAATAAATAAAATATAAATAATAAAATATATAATAATAATAATGAAAAAAAATGAAAAAAGTATAAAAAAACAAAACAAAACTAAAGGGAAAAAAGAAAAAGCAGCGCCGCCCGGCCGGCCAGGCCGCCCGAGCCGGCCCGATCGCACGACCCCGGCAGCGCCCGCGCGTGCCACGCGCCCCCGCACCGCCCCGGCCCCGCACCGCGCACCGGCCCTTGCACCGCGCCCGGCACTGAGCCGCTCCCACGCGTCCCACCCGGCCCCACCCGCCAACGCGACCCCAGTGCGCCCACGTGCCCCGCGTCAGCCCGCTCCCTCTCCCACGCGCTAGCGCGACCGCACTGCGCGCCTTGCCCCACGCACCCCCCTTGTCACATGGAATACATGGTAGTGAGTCAGGAATGGTTTTTACCTTTTTGCTTTGCTTAATTAATTGGGATAGGAAACAACTACACAATTAATTATGCATTGATGAGACTATGGTTAATATGAACTGGTTAAAATGATATGATAATGGGTGATCTAAGCAAGCATGGTATGTGGATGGGTTGGATGTTCTGGTGGTTTGCTTGCTTTAGATCTAAGGACCAGTTCATGCGAGAATATGCCAGGACTACAGTGCCACCACAAGGCCAAGTATGGGTGCAACATAGCTGAATAATTAGGAGCGCTGCTAGTATTGTATGAACCATTGGATGGCGCGGGGAATGGGAGTCGAGGAGGGCTACCCTGGGATCCGCATGGCACACGAAGTGGTCGTGGGTGGGATAATGGAGATTCAAGCCTACCGGTGAAACCTTAGTGGGCCCATACATACTAGTAGTCCCTTATGAAAGGCTATTTTGTGATCTCTTGGTCACACACCTACGGAAGTGTGAGCCGTCATAATAGAGGTTCTTAGTCACCGAAAGGTTATGAAATCACGAACATGTGGGTAAAATGGTACAACCTCTACAGAGTGTAAAACTATCATGATAGCCGTGCTCCCGGTTAAGAGCACCTGGACAACTTACATGATTAGAGGATTTTGGTATTCGGATGGTTGGATTATGGTTATGGGTTGGTAATGGTTAAGGATGGTTTATGGCTTATGGTTATGGATATGAATTTGAGTTATGGTAAATGGACATAGATAATGATGATGTTTACAATAATTGGATATGGTTTATATTATGTTAATATGATGGTTATGATGGGATTGTTTCACATAGACATAGTATAATGCTTTTCAAATGTTTTAATGTACTTTTCAGCACTTAGCTATTATTATATTCATCATTTGTATCAGCTACATGTCATATTTTCCCATACTTGCTGATTACGACATGTACTCACCCTTGCAATCCCCCCAAACAGCAGCTAGAGATATTTTGGAGATCAACATGGAGCACTAGGTTGCGTACCGCCGTCAACTGCCTGTGGAGTTGGAGTTGCCTATGCTAGTTTATTTTCTGCTGCAATAGTATCAAGGTATATTTATTATTCGTGACATGGTTAAATTCTGATTTCTGTTTGTGATGCATTTGTGTATGTGTGATGAACATCCTAGGCACACATACACTGCACTTGGTTCGTTTTTCAGAACCGGGTGTCACAAATGAGCATACACAGCACATGGCCCGTGGTCTTAACGATGTACAACCTACCGACGTGGTTGTGTTACAAAAGGAAATATATCTTGTTATCTATTCTTATCCAAGGTCCAAAACAACCCGGTATCGAAATTGATGTGTTCTTGGAACCTTTAATGGAATATATGGCAATTTTGTTATGAAGGGGTACGTACATGGGATGAGTACAAGAGGGAGTATTTCATGCTAAGAGCAATGATATTCATTACCGTGCATGATTACCCCGAATTGTTTACATTATTGGGACAAATGAAAGGGAAGAAAGGTTGTATAAGGTGCATGGATAGAACTTGATTTCTATACCTCACTTCATCCAGAAAGACGATGTACATGAGACACTAACGATTCGTGACAGATACACACAAGCACACAAGTATAGGAAGATGAAAGAATATTTTGATAACAAAATCGAAAAAGATACTACACCAAAACCTTACAGTGGAAAACTTGTGTTCGAAATGGTCAGGAACATTCATATTGCTTTCGGTAAGGGCAAAAAATGTAAAGGAATCAAGAGAAAAAAGTACATGTTCGGATGATACAACTGACATGGCTTTCAAGAAACAATCAATTTTTTTCAAGTATCTTCCATATTGGAAGAATCTTGAATTTTGACATAGTACTGATTTGATACACGTTACAAAGAATGTATTTGACAGCATCATTGGGACCTTGCTAGACATGCCGAGGAAAACAAAGGACAAATTAAAATCACATATGGACCTAGTAAATCTTGATTTGAGACCATAGCTTCATCCAGTAGAAAAGGGGAACAGGAAACATTACCTTCCCCCAGCAAGCTACAACTTGACGCTAGAAGAGAAAAAAGCAATTTGCGAATGATTGCGTGGGATCAAAGTGCCCACGAGTTTCTCATCCAATATTCGCAAACTAGTCTCAATGAAATACTTGTCTTTATTCGGTTATAATTCTCACGACTGTCACATGATGATGACAGTGTTCCTTGCCATTGCAATAAGAGTCATCAAACCTGAGCATATAAAAGTTGTCATTACACGTTTGTGTTACTTCTTCAATGCGGTATCGCAAAAAGGTGATAGCACATGATGATTTAGACTATCTGAAAATAGACATCGTCGAGACTATGTGCAAGCTTGAGATGTGTTTCCCACCATCCTTTTTTGATACGCAAGTACACCTAATCATACATCTTGTTGATCAGATAAAAGCATTGGGACCACAATATTTACATTATATGTTTTTGTTGGAGAGATATTTAGGAGTATTAAAAGGTTATGTGCGGAACCGTGCTCACCCAGAGGGTTCAATTATGGAAGGATACATCACTGAAGAAGTGATTGAGGGTTGCACTAATTACATCAAAGATGGAAAACCGATAGGTGTGCCTATACCAGTACATGAGGGCAGACTACGTGGGGGAGGCAAAGTGGGTAAGAAAACTTTTATTGTTCAAGATTACAAGAATGTACACTATGCACATTTTGGTGTACTACAACAGCTCGTAATAGCTGAGTCGTACATCGAGGAACATAAATTGAGCTTCCTGAAAAAAACCAAGACCGCACAGAGGAATGGATCATGAAAGAGCACAGAAGATGTTTCACTGAATGGTTAATGGACAAAAATATACCATACAGAAACACTATGGAACAGGCAACAATGAAGAAGTTAGCTTCTGGCCCATCTGCTTTGGTGACATCATGGCAAGCATATGACATCAATGGTTACACATTTTACACTAAGGAAAAAGACGTTAAGAGTGTTGCACAAAATAGTGGTGTTCGTATTGAGACTTATGATTCACAAGGGCAAAAGATCACATATTTTGGGTTCATAGAGGAAATATGGGAGCTCGATTATGGTGAAAGAATGGTAATGCCCGTATTTAAGTGCCAATGGGTCAAACATCCTAATGGTGTGAAAATGGACAATTACGGGCTGCCACTGGTAGACTTGAATAAAGTGGGTTATAAAGATGACTTGTGGGTTCTTCCCGATAGTGTTGTACATGTTTTTTATGTTCAAGATCCAGAAACTGAGAAGATGCACGTAGTTGTTTCTGGAAAGCAAAATATTGTTGGGGTTGAGAATGTGGGAGATAATGAAGAGAAATATAATCAGTATGAAGACATGTACCTTTTCACCGAACCAGAAAACATCAAACACGTGGAGAGAAACATTAAAAAGGATTTGAAACCCTATATGCGAGAAGATGTCAATGCTAGAAAGAATGTATGCTATAAATTGTATATATTTGTATCCTCTGAAATGAACTTAGAACAATGCTCTATTTCACCTTTAGATAGCATGTTTCGAATATTATTAAATTCAGCTTCTGTTTTGAACATTATTACATTATTATATTTATCACCTTCACCTGTTCCACAACTTATGAAATTGTATGTGTATATAAATTTCTTCTGACCTATGATGATCAAGCTTGCCTTCCAACAGTTTTGTTCCAAACAACATCTAGAAGCACAACTCTTGAAGCTCCTGTCAAGCTAATCCCTTCACAACAAGCTCTTGTAGATGCAAGTAACACCTAGGACTCATCATTTGGATTGTTAATAGCTTCAATTGAAGTCTGACGATACTTCCCATCCATTTGAGGGCTTGTTTGGATAGGAGTGGATCCACTTCAATATAAGTGGTTTGAGGTGAATTGAGGAGAAAATTAGTTCATTCTTCACTTCAATCCACTTCAATCCAATTAGATTGAGTACACCCAAACAATCCCTGAAAGATTTCTTTCTCTTCTCTCTTTTTTAAAAACTTACGAAGATGCTACTTTATCAGTTTAATGGTTGAATATATTGACTACAAATCAGTACCATCTCTCTTAGTGCTTCACACAAGCGACGAAGTAAACAACTTCAATCACAAATCTTGTTTTTACCCTTTTCATAGGAATTTGACCTTAATATTTCAAGCATAGATTTATCAATAACTGAAGCTTCCTCATCAGACATGTTAATGGCAGTTACAAGTGAAGGTGTGTCGATGCTAACGAAATCTCAACAGGACTGAAGACAAAGAGATGCTGCATATGAGTGACAATGTCCAGGTTAGACAACATGAAGCTATGATGGCAGCCTTCAACAACATGAATAGTGATGCCAAAGTTATGCTTGCATCAACCAAGGCATGTTTGACGGTATAACACTTGTTGGACCATAACGGTTATGCTTGCCCCAACAAGTGTTATACCCTCACAACATGCCTTGGTTGATGCAAGCATAACCTTAACATCACTTTTCATGTTGTTGAAGGTTGCCATCATAGCTTCACGCTATCTAACCTGGACATTGTCACTCATATGCAGATCTCTTTATCTTCAGTCCGATTCAGATTTCATTAGCTTCGGCACATCCTTCACTTATAACTGCCATTAACATGTGTGATAAGGAAGCTTCACTTATTTGATAAATCTATGCTTGAATTAAAAATTAAGGTTAAATCCCTATGAAAGTGTAAAAACAAGATTTGTGATTGAAGTTGTTCGCTTTCTCGCTTGTGTGAAGCACTAAGAAAGTAGGTACTGATTTTTAGTCAATATATTTAGGCATTAAAACTGAGTAAGGAACATCTTCCTAAGTTTTCAAATGGACAGGAGGGAAAGAAATCTTTCAAATGGATGGGAAAATCCTTCCAAGGATCGTCAGGCTTCAAATTTATGCTTTCAACAATTCAAATGATGAGCCACGGGTGTTACTTGCATCTACAAGAGCTTGCTATGAAGGGATTAGCTTATCAGCATCACCGGTTGTCGACTGTTGGAGCCGGCAGATCTCCCTACAATGCTAAAGTGTTGAAGGAGTTTGTGGTTCGGTGTGGGCGTGCGGAGATTCAAGAAGGTGAAAATCAAAGTAATGTAGGAGACACGAGGATTTACGTGGTTCGGGTCGCTTGAGCGTAATACCCTACTCCACGGGTGTGTTGGTGTTGTATTAGCGGTAAGAGCTTGTCACGAACGCGTGGGGTGCGTATGATCGTCCGTGAACGTCCCTGAGTGTATTGTCGGCCTGTCCTTTTATAGTACAAGGGCAGGCCGTTACAATTCAACCTGGCCCGACATGTGGCCCCGACGGTTACTAGTATTGATACACGCTTAATTGCTCTTAATAACCCTGTAACGGGCTTTGACAGCACCGTTACTGGTGTTAAGATCGTCCACTTAAGTGTCATTAATATGACATTAATGACACTTAATCGGGTCTTGAAGTCCTTGGCTCTCCTTTGAAGATCTGGAGCCGTTACAAGGTCTTCCGGAGGTTAGAAGCTGAAAGGTCCGACGATTTGACACGTGGCTGCTCCGGAGCTTGCTGTGGGAAGCAGGTAGCTCTAGGGCTACCAGACACGTGTCAGGTCCGGAGCTTCTCTCGGTCTGGGGTTAAGTCCGGAGGTGCCGTTTCGGTACGTGGTCCGGAGCTTCCCCCTTGTGGGCGGTAGCTCCGGGTTAGTCGTACACGTGGCGACCCAGGGATTAACCATGTTGGAGAATTGGGTCTGGTTATGTCTGACAGGTGGGCCTCCGAGGGTCTTCAAACCAAGTAGATGACTTTCCTTTGAGATCTTTGTAACCTCAAGGGGTGTACGGTTTTTAGGGTACCGACAGTGGCCCCCTGGACCTACCTCCGAGGAAGATCACTGGGGTGAAGTCATTCCGTCGGAGGTGGGTCCATCCTTACGACTCTTGAACTGGGTCTTCAAGGGTCTTCGGAGGTGCCGTTGGTAGGGATTTACAGTTAGATCCCGCCGCGTGGCGCACCTCAGGCGGCAGATGAGATCTTTGACGTGCGGATCTCACGCAATTGAAGGTCGCCGGTTCCCGATATGAAAACCGTATCGGTTCCGCGCGCCCTGTCAGGCCGCCGCCTTTGGGTTTCCCGCCTCGTGATGACAACCGTTCGCCTGGGTAAGATCCTCGACTTGATCATTGGGGTGGTCCCGGGCCCTCTTGTCATCGGCTGGGTTGAATTCTTGAGTGGTATCTTCGACTTCCCTGCGGTTTCCATCCAAGCGTTGCGAGGGCTTACTTAAGAAGGAAAGCACGCACCGTCGGGAGTTCTTTACGCCTCTTATCTGATCTTGCGTTCAAACTCCCGACTCGTACTTCGCTCCTCTTCTCTTGCCTAGCTGTGCCGCGATGGAGTTGGGTCTGCGCGAGAGTCGCTTGAAGACCGACAACGATTTGAAGAAGGTCCGGGCCCTCATGGGGTGGTCCTCGGACTTCTTCAACCGCTTGGTCCGTGCCGGCGGAGAGCTCCCCTTCGAGAAGGAGCGCGCTGGCGAGATGGTGTACTTTTCTTCGTACGCCATGGTGGGGTTGATCCCACCTTTTCCTTCTTTCTTCTTGATGCTGCTAGACTTCTATGGTCTGCAGCTATACCACCTTGGCCCTCACTCCATTCTCCTCGTGTGTATCTTCGTCCACTTCTGTGAGATGTGGGTGGGCATCCCCCCCCTGCATCAAACTCTTCCGAACCTTCTTCACCGTCCACACCACCGGCAGGAGCAATGAGTACCTTGGCTTCTACTACTTCGTGAAGCGCAAGAAGTGCCCATTCAAGTACCTCCAGTCGTTCCCTTCCGGGAAGTGGGATGACTGGAAGAAAGATTGGATAGTCGTCAGGGTGGAGGAGCATGAGCGGTTGGAGCTGCCCGATGGTCTGCCCGGCATCGACACGATGATCTGGAGTGAGGTTCCGGTGCTGGCGGAAGCTTTCGACCCCGCCTTGACAAGGATCCGCAAATGCGTGGAGGGGGGATTGACCCCTCAGGCGGTATTTTGCAACTTCCTGGCCAACAGGTGGGCGCCGCTGAAGAGGAGGGAGAAGCTCGCTTGGGCCCTCAACAGCGTGATGGATGAGGACCGGGTTGAGACCGGGTTGAAGTCCAACATGGTGGGGAAGACCATGGAGTTCCACCTCAAGAAATTCCAGCACGGCATCGACGTCGACGGTGACAACTTGACTCCGCCGTCGGCCTTTCTCCCTCTGAACGTGGAAGTGGAGTTCAGCAGGGAGCTCCGGCGGACGATGCCTGCACTTGACGACCTTGGTGTCGTTGAGAGAAGATCAACCACCCGGGTGGCGATCCCCGAGATACCTGAAGACGGCTCCGCCCCTACCCCACAGCCGAGGGTCGAGGTCGTCGGCAAGGGTAAGGAGCTGGCGGATGAGCCGGAGAGCCGGAAGAGGAAGTTGCGACATGCCGACAGAAGGTCCGTCAGGCCCGCTACTTCCGCCTCGGTTCCTTCTCCCCAGGGGGGAAGATCTTTTGCCGCCGTGGCGACTGTCCCCGTAGTGGGGTCCTTCCGGAACGATACTGTTCCTGCAGTGGGATCCTCGCGGAGCGCGTCTGTCTCCGTGGTGGAACCCTCCTGGGGTGCTAGCTCCGGGCGCACGACTCCAGCACCTGGGACGGTGGGAGCCTCCAGGTCCAGGGGTTCTTCCCGATCGAGGAGAGCCTCGACCCGGGAGACGCCCGTAGCTGCGACAAGTTCCGGGGGGCCTTCTGGAGCTTCTACGCCGACCGTGGCCAGCCCAGAACGTCCAGGAAAAAGGTTCCGCGCAAGCTGGTGCAGAAGCCTTCCAAGGTAATTTTTGATCTTTACCTTGGTTAACTTTTTAATTGTAGCGATTGTTTGTTAATTTTCTTTGTCCATCCTCTGCAGCGTCCCCAAGAAGGGGAGTGAAGCTCCACCCTCGGCCATGATGTCTGAGGCCGTGGGAGCTTCTGCTCCTGTCCCGGTGCTGCCCCAGGTGGTGGCTGAGGCTGCGATAGCTCCGGCGCCGGCTGTCGTGGTCATGGACCTCGACTTGTCCCCAGAAGTCCCCGTGGTAGCGCCGGACCACGGGAGTGAAGACACGCCAGCGGCACCTGTCTCGGAGGTTGAAGTTCCGGGTCCAGGTGCTGCAGTGGTGGAAGCTCCGGCTGTTGAGCCGGAGGAAGTAGTAGTCCCGGCCTCGGGGCCGGAACTTGTTGAAGCTCTGGCGGTTGAGCCGGAGGTGACTGAAGCCCCGGCATGCGAGCCGGAAGTCGAGGTAGCTCCGGCAGTTGAGTCGGTTACCTCTGAAGCACCGGCCGCTGAGCCGGTTATTGTTGGAGCGCCGGTCATAGAGCCGGTGGTTGAAGAGGCGATGGAGCTCGAGCCTCCCTCGGAAGAGGTGTCCCGGCCAGAGCCAGTAGCAGCTCCTGCTCCGGAAGCGACAACGTCAGAGGTACCTGCGGCAGAGCCGGAGTGCCCAAACGAAGTCGCTGGCCCCCTGCCCGAGGAGGTGAATGAAGACTTGGCGGCGGGGCCTTCTTCGATGGCGACTGAGGCCATCCCGGAGGACGGCCCTAGTGCCTTGGAAGCTCAGGGTTCCGCTCTCGTAGAGTGGGACCCAATTTTTGTATGTGAAGACCCGCTGGAACCAGCGGAGGAGACCCCAGCAGGTCCGGAGCCTATCCCGCTGTCGATGTCTATCGACAACGCCTGCTCCAGTCTGTGTCAAGTCCAATTGGCCTTCTTCCACGACAGCAAGGCTCTTGAAGAGGAGCGCCAAACCCTTAGGCGGTGGCGTAACCGACTCCACTTTGAGACCAAGCTGGCGCAGTCGAGGCTAGCGGATGACAAGGAGTGGATCAAGTGGGAGAAGATCCACCTGGAGTACTGGGGCAAGCTGCTGGATGACAGGGAGAGCATGACTCATGCCCTCGACGCTCAATCCCGGGAGATCCATGATCAGGCCAAAGCTGCCAACGACGCGGCCAATGCTCGACACGAACAGCTTGAGGCCATCAACACCGCACTCATCAAGCGCCGAGAGGCACTTGAAGAGAGGGAGAGACGGCTCGAGGACGAAGAGCAGAAACTCCTGGAGCTGTGGGATGACGTCCTGAGGGGGGAAGAGGAGCTCGCCGAGAAATTAGCTCTGGCTGACAAGGGCCTCGAGGAGCGCACCAAGAAGTTGGAAGAGCGCTGCCAAGAGGAAGAGGAGTAGACCTGGGTGCAGGGGCAGGAACTCTACGAATACGAGTGTGCCCTTGTTGCCCGGGAGAAAAAAGTGGAGGCTAGGGAGAAGGACCTGGTCGATCTTCGGAACAAGATCCACCTCCAGGAGGAGGAGCTCGGAAGACTTGAGAGGCGAGTTGCTGCAAAGATTCAGCAAAACGCCAAAGAAGTTGAGCGCCTCGCCCGTGAGAATTCCGAACTGACGGCGGCCAAGAGATCCCTGGAAGAGATGAAGAGCTTGAGGACGGCGGACTCCCTACAGATTTGGGAGTTCCTGGGCAAGGCCAATGATGCGCTGACGCCGATGGGTTTCAGCCCCGTGCGCCCGGATGATCCGGAGCCAGAGCCGGACCTTGCGCTGCAGGCGTTAAGCGCAGCAGGTAGCAAGCTCTCCAAGGTGGGCGATGTCATCACGGACCAACTGGAGGTTGAGGGGCAATCCCTGGCGAATAACGTCGCAGAGTATGTGCTGACGTGCTACACCAGCCGGAACCCCCAATTTCCTCTGGACCCGGTGCTTGAAGGCCCCGTCGAAGGAGAAGGCGAAGCTACCCGAGCCAGCGTATCGGAGGTCGCCCAGAAAGTCGCCGAGTTCTTCCATAGGGTCTAGGACCATCTCTTTAGCTCTCACTTGTATTTTCTCTTCTTCTTCCTCAATTTTGTAATCCCTTGTCTCCAGATGTAATCTCCTGTCTCCAGATGAATGAAATCCCCAAATTTTTGCGAATTTCACTTTTTGTCTTCAACATCTTTATCTTCACTTGGCCCCCTGGTAGATGTACACAATTTGATTGTGAACATGTACCAAAAGGATATTGATTTTTGTTGAAGACTCATTTGCTCCGAACTTATAGCATTTAGGTCCGAAGTCTTCGATAGTGAAGGTCCCTTGAGGTTGTTGGAGCTTAGAAGCTCCGGCATTGTCCATCGCTGGAGCTTGGTAGCTCCGGCAATATCCTCTATCAACACCTAGAGCGTCGATAGTTAGTCCTCCGAGGTGTCGGAGCTGGGTAGCTCCGGCAGTGACCTTTGCCAACACTTGGTTTGTTGGCAGCAGACTCCATTTACGGGGTCTTCTCACCATCTTATATTCAGCGTCGACGGCTGGCCCCCTTAGGGGAGTCGGAGCTTAGTTAGCTCCGGCTTTTCTCCATCAATGTAGGCTTTATTTTTCCTGCACACTTAAGCCAAGAAAATAGTAAAATTCGTTCCTTGTCTATAATTTCGTCGCGGCTTACGATTCTCAAGAAGATTTTAAGTTGAACGCGATTTTAAATACAACCGGATTGGTTGTCTTTTCTTCTAGGTTCAACTGTTCATGGACCCGCCTTACTTCGGCCTGCCGGGGTGTAGGTAGAGTGGGGTACTTAGGGTGCTTGACCAGGCTAAGTCGATAGCACACTCCGGCCCTAGATTGGCTTGGCGGCTTTCAGGTGAGTTGGCCATGAACGATATTTGAATCCAAAAGAACTGACAATACAACTCGAATCGTATATAAACCGGTCGAACTAAAATTTCTTAAGAATTGCACGTCTTTGTTATAGACAAGAAAGAGAAAAATAAAAATGTTGAGCCTGTACAAAATAAATGCACGTGGAGTCTATTTCACATGAAGATGTCTTCCATTATAGGTTCGGGGTAGAGGGGAAACAAGTACACTCTTAGGGTACGGAACCAGGCTAAGTGTGTTTGGTTTCTCGTTTGACCCAGGGTAGTTAGCCACACTTTTAGTCCGGAGACTGTGACAAGTGCTGCATGAGCTTTACGGACCTTTCGGGAAAGGTCCGGCTGCTCTCCCGGAGGAACTACCCGACTCTGTACAATGACTCTATAACATACATCTCAAGTTACTAAAGACTCACCTCCGTGGTATTAAGTGTAGAACTTACGGAGGTGCTCGATGTTCGAAGGATTTGGGAGAGGTGTCCCATCCTCGGTAGCCAAGCGAACGCTTCCGGGACGGGATACTTTGATCACTCGGAAGGGCCCCTCCCAGCTGGGGGAGAGTTTGTTTAACCCTTCTCTGGATAGTATTCTCCGTAGCACCAGATCGCCTTCCTCGAGTTGTCGGTTGTGTACATGCCGCTGGTGATAACGCCGTAGAGCTTGGCGATATCGGGCATTCCGAACAGCTGCTTGGCACCTTCCCTCCTCGAGGAGGTCTAGGTCTTCACGCCGGAGCTGGTCCTGCGCGGCTTCGTCGAAGGTCCGGACCCGGAGCGAACCCAAGGTGATTTCCGGAGGAAGGATTGCTTCAGCTCCGTACACCAGAAAGAAGGGTGTTTCTCCGGTTGACCGGTTTGGAGAAGTCCTGTTGACCCATAGAGTGGGCGGAAGCTCTTCGATCCAGTTGGCTCCGTGTTTTTTCAAGCGCTCATAGGTGCGCATTTTGAGTCCTTTAAGGATTTCTGCATTTGCTCTCTCGGCTTGGCCATTGCTGGCTGGATGAGCTACAGAGGCGTAGCAAACTTGTATGCCGAGGTCTTCGCAATATCCTTGGAATGCGGAGCTTGTGAATTGAGTCCCATTATCAGTGATGATTTTGTTTGGGACTCCAAATCTGCTTACAATGGATTGCAGAAAGTTGATAGCAGATTGCTTGTTGATCATCACAACTGGAGTTGCTTCCGGCCACTTGGTGAACTTGTCAATGGCGACGTACAGGAACTTGTAACCTCCGACGGCTCTTGGGAAGGGTCCCAAGATATCCATCCCCCACACAGCGAAGGGCCATGTAGGAGGTATCATTTGTAAGGGTTGAGCCGGTGTATGAATTTGCTTTGCATGAAATTGGCATGCTTCGCATTTCTTCACCAGCTCAGTGGCATCCTGGAGCGCTGCAGGCCAGTAGAAGCCATGCTGGAAGGCTTTACCGACCAGCGTGCGGGAGGACGCGTGGTTCCCACACTCGCCTCCATGGATTTTTGCGAGGAGTTCGCAGCCTTCTTCCCTTGTGATGCACCGCATTAGGATGCCGTTGGCACCGCGCCGGTAGAGATCCCCTTCTACCAACGTGTATCTTTTAGCCAATCTGACTACCTGGTCAGCGGATACATCATCGTCAGGAAGGATGTTGTCTTTCAAGTAGCTCCGGATCTCCGAGATCCATGCATTGGAGCTAGCTTGAGCTTTTGAGTCTTACGTGCTGGGTTGCTCGGAGCTCCCGGCAGCACCTACGACCCTTGATGGCTGCCATGGTAACAGGGCCATCGGGAGCGTCAGCTTCGGGATGCTGATCTCGCCCCCTTCGCTCAGTTCGGCAGGCTGAGCTGTGGGTTTCGACAATCTCCGAACAAAAGTTCCGTCAGGAGCTGGAGCTCCGGTTGACGCTTTCGTTGAGAGTTCGTCAGCTTCAGCATTGTGGGCACGCTGAACATGATGGAGGTCTAGGACTTCAAAGTCCTTATGAAGCCTCTGGACTTCTAGGAGGTAAGCAGCTAGCTGGAGATTGTTGCAAGAGCATTCACCCTTCACCTGCTTGATGATGAGCTGTGAATCTCCTTTGACCAGCAGTTGCCTGACATCGTATGACAGTGCCACCTTTAGTCCATAGATGAGTGCTTCATACTCCGCCATGTTGTTGGTTGCCTTGAAGTCAAGGTGTACCATGTATTTCACCTTCTTCCCAGTCGGTGCAAGGAGAAGGACTCCAGCTCCGGCCCCCTGCTTCTGCATGGAGCCGTCGAAGTAGAGGGTCCAGTGAGGCTCGGTGAAGGTTGGAGCTTGATGCTCCGTCTTCTGTTCACTGGGGCCCCCAGGGTTTGATGGAGAGGGAGTCCATTCTGCCACAAAATCTGCCAAAGCTTGACTTTTGACTGCTTGTCTTGAAATAAATTCAAGATCAAATTCAGCCAATTCCGCTGCCCACTTTTCAATATTCCCAGTTGAATTGGGATTATGGAGGATTGCTCGTAGTGGGTAGGAGGTCACCACCGAGACTTTGTGAGCTTGGAAGTAATGTCGAAGCTTCCTGGAGGCAATAAGAACTGCATAGAGCAGCTTATGCACCTCTAGGTATTGAGTCTTGGCATCATGTAATACTTCACTGATGAAGTATACCGGGCGTTGAATGGTCTGGACCCTCCCGGAGGGGTCCGGAGCTTCCTCTTCATTGATCCGGACCCTCTCGGAGGGGTCCAGATTCTCTTCGGGGACCTCTGGGTTCTGGCTGGAGGAACCCGGAGCTTCTTCAGAAATGACCCGGACCCTCCCGGAAGGATCTAGGTCCCCTGAAGCGACTTCTTGTGGGTTCGAATCTGGGAGCTGGGACCCAGACTCGCTTTCAGGAACCTCCGGACCCTCCCGAAGGGGTCTGGATTCCTGAGTGTGGGGTAGTTCCGGTCTCTCCGCAACCAGAACCATACTGACGACTTCGTCAGTAGCTGAAATGTAAAGCAGTAAAGGCTCACCAGGGTTCGGAGCTACCAGAGTTGGTAGGGTGGTGAGGAACTATTTCAGCTCCTGGAACGCCTTCTCTGCTTCTTCGGACCATTGGAATGGTCCGGACTTCCTCAATAACTTGAAGAAGGGAAGTGCCCGTTCCGCCAGTCTTGATATGAACCGGCTGAGGGCTGCTAGACACCCAGTTAACTTTTGGACGTCTTTGATGCGGGTTGGTGGCCGCATGTCTTCAATGGCCTTTATCTTCGTCGGATTAGCTTCTATGCCCCGGTGACTTACCAGGAAACCAAGAAGTTTTCCGGAGCTAACCCCAAACACGCACTTGTCCGGGTTTAGCTTTGTGCGGGTGGCCCGCAGTTTGTCGAAGATAGCCTGCAAGGTGTCTAGGAGTGACTCCTTGTTCTTGACCTTGACCACGATGTCATCAACGTACACTTCCACTATGTCTCTGATGAGTTCTTCAAAAGTTTTGTACATAGCTCGTACAAAGTTGAAGCTGCATTCTTGAGACCAAATGGCATGGCTGTGTAACAGTACAATCCATCTACTGTGATGAATGAAGTATGCTCTTCATCCTCCCTAGACATCCTGATTTGATGATACCCAGAATATGCGTCTAGGAAACACAGTAATTCACACCCGGAGGTGGAATCCACTATCTGATCTATTCTAGGTAGTGGGAATGGATCTTTTGGACATGCCTTATTCAGTGTGGTGTAGTCGATGCACATCCGAAGCTTCCGCCGGCCTTGGGCACAACGACTGGGTTCGCCAGCCATTTTGGATGAAGACTTCTCGGACGAATCTGGCTTCGAGCAACTTCTTCACTTCTTGTCGGATGAAGTTCTGTCGCTCTACGGATTGCTTCTGAGGCTTCTGATGCACAGGCCGGGCATCGGGGTAGATCTTCAGATTGTGCTCAATCACTTCCCTGGGGATCCCAGACATTTGTGACGGTTGCCAAGCAAACACGTCGACATTTGCCCGGAGGAAAGTGATGAGCGCGAGTTCCTATTTGTCGTTCAACCCTCCCGATATACGGGTGGTTTGAGCGGCATCGGAACCAATTTGGACGACTTTGACGGGAATGTCGGTGTCGCCGCTTGGCTGCACACGAGGTGCTGACGTCGAGCCTCGCTGACGAATGCTCGGAGGTCTTGGAGCTTGCTCCTGCCTGGAGTCTTCCTCTTGCGCTGTAGTGAGCGCATGAAGTTCCTCCAAAGCAGTTACTCCTGCAGTACGATCTCCGCGGATCCGGAGAACGCCTACTGGTGTTGGCATTTTCAACACCAGATAACCATAATGAGCGGCTGCCATGAATTTGTACAGGCAGGCCTACCCAAGATGGCGTTGAATGGTAAGTTGATCTGAGCAATGTCAAAAGACCAACTTCTCGGTGCGATACTTCTCCCGTGTCCCAAAGGTAACAGGAAGAGTAATAGCTCCGAGTGGGGTAATGGCCCCGGACCTACTCCGGAGAAAGGTCGGGAGGGATGGAGATCCGAAGGTCGGAGCTGAAGCTTTGTAAAAGCTTCAAAGCTTATGAGGTTCAGCCCCGAACCTCCGTCCACCGTAACATGATGGAGCTGGATGTTATTGATGGTGGAGATACCATCAAAGTTAACTGTCCAGCTCCGACCATGCTTCGAGGACAGTCCGAAGCATCAAAAGTGATGGCTGTGTCCATCCCACTTTCGATGTGGCTCGGTCTAGCTATAGGAGCTACAACGGCCATATCCCGACGCATAGTCTTGATGACGCGGCGGGAGGTGATGTTCCATGATCCACCAAAAATAGTGTTCATGGTTTTCCGACGCTCATTGTCAGAGACGTCAGAATCGTCGTCGACGGAGGTGTAGACGGCTTTCAGGACCTTTTTGGGATCCTGAAACCCTAAGTCCTCTTCAGCCGGAGCTTCGTCGACTTTCTGTTTTCCTTCCCTCTGTCGGAAAGGAGATCCTTCCCGGTGCTTGGCTGTAGCGCTCGGCAAGGTTTTGGACCTCCCAGCAGTCTTCCAAACCGTGGCTGCCCGTTTTGTGAATGGGACACCACACTTTGGGTTTGCCACCGTCTTCAGAAGACTGTCAAGGTCGCTTCTCGGGGTGTGGCCCCCGGCCACCCGGAGTTGCAGCAGCTGCAACGTTGGATGTGCCAGCCGACGGCTTCTTCTTGCCGTTGGTCTTCTTTTTCTTCTTGCCACCCCCGGAAGGTAGCGGCTTCTTCTTTGGAGGATTTCTTATGATCCTCCGAGGCTGGTTTGGAGTGCATCTCACGGCCCTCCGCAACTCTGGCACATTTGTCTGCCAGGCTGAAGAGTTCCGTGACGCTGGTGATCTCTTTGATCGCCAGCTTCTCCAACATCTTCTTGTCCCGTACGCCCTGTCTGAATGCCACAATGACAGAAGCGCTTGAGATAGAAGGGATAGTGTTGCGTACCTGAGAGAACCTCTGGATGAAGGATCGCAAAGATTCTCCCCCTTTTTGCACGACTGCAAAAAGGTCGAGTTCAGTGCCTGGTCGGGTGTATGAACTCCCGAAGTTGGCAGTGAACTGACGGCACAGCTCCTCCCAACTGTTGATAGAGTTGGGTGGAAGCTCATAAACCAGGACCTGGCGGTCCCAGTTAAGGCCACTGGAAAGTAATTGGCCATCACAGCCTCGTTTCCTCCAGCTGCCAAGATTGCAGTGGAGTATATCTGAAGGAATTCGGCGGATTTGACAGTCCCATCGAATTTTTCCGGCAGGTGTGGCGGAACTTCTGTGGCCATCTAACCACGCGCAGGTGTATGGCTAGGGCTGAACAGCCTCCTCCTACCCCTTCCAGAGTAGAAAGGTCCTGAGCTTCCCGTCTTTCACGAGCACGCTCAATATGGACACGACCATCCTGCTGGCGGTATCGGCGATCAAGCTCGCCCGGAGGTCATGAGTCGAAAGCCTGGATACCGTATGGGTGCGTCGTGCCCCAGAGGGCAACGGACGTCACCTGTTGTGACGCAGCTCGTCTCCTGTTGTTGGAGACGTGCAGACCAAGTCTAACAGACAAAGTCCGCCGCTGCGACGGGGCCCGTCCTGAAGGAGGAGGACCCTGGTTGCTGATGCGGTCGGCTGCGGCTGCAACCAATGTGTTCCACATCAGCTCTCCACTGCTCCAATGCATCCCGGGACGCATCAGGAGGTGGTGGACGTTGAAGAAGAGCATGCACTGCATGAAGCACATGTTCCGGATTGTCATGATTCGCCGACGCCGTGATAGACGCCGGGTGCACCATCGCGTTGTCCAGCTTGGTTTGCTGGAGAGGCCGGCAGTGGTGGCTGTGTGACTCCTGCTGGTGCTGAGGCTCCTGCTGGTGGCTGCCTGTTGGAGGGATT